>OX940965.1:20898292-22209855 GCA_954870475.1 Euphrasia confusa | reverse complement strand
CACTCATGAGGTTTACACAATAATTCCTTATGAACTCATCTCGGGGATATTATCAACCCTTCCGGGATACACTTTCCCGTCAAGTATTCACGGCATGTCATATATAAAATATAGTGACCCAATTTTACCGGTAATTAACCCAATAATAAAATCGGTTAATTCCTTTGGAAAATCAAAGTCTCTAATATTAAATATACACACCCGAAATAATATCGAGGATTAAGAATAAAATACTCCGAGATTTAAATTGATTATCCAAGGCAATCCTAATCAATAAATCTCAAGCTGATCCGCCCAATACACCAAGTGTACAAGTGTGATAAAATAATTAAGACAAATTATTTTCTCTCTCACACAACGACTATACCGATGGATTGGTCCGTGTCCATCTAGGTCGTGAGCAACTGTTCGATTAAATACGAGTAACCGATAGTATGATCTTCTGTGTGGGCCCGACACACCATACTAACTACAACGTATAAAATCCAGGACTATATTTTGCATAATTAATTAATGATAATTAATTGCAAATAATTGTTTATTAAATTAAATAGGTTAAATGCTATGACCGGGAGTTTACCGATACTTAAATCTAGACATTAAGTACACAACTCCAACAATCTCCCACTTGTACTAAGGTCTAGTCATTTCCTCCAAACTCCCGACTCCCATACTCATCACGTGCTTAAGTTATACTTCCCAGAAGTATTATGTGAATGAGCAATCTAGGTTGCCGCTCTGAAGTTATCTTGGTGACTACTGCGTCGTCTCTCTGACGATGACTCGTATCAGGTGGTACTGGCTCTATGTGTTATCATCACCTTTTTGAACTTATGACTTCTTCCAGTTCTCCATGCACCGCTATGTACATAGCCTTTGGTGAACCAAGAGTCATATCCAAGTTCAGAGGTCATTCCGGAACCTAACCAAAACTTCCGCTGCCTCTGAGGCTGCTATTCGGTTTATGATAGAGTCCGAGAAGCATCATGCTTATCACTCTTTCATCCTTAGGTTCCACCTCTTCTAAAAGTGAACACATAGCCTGATATCGACTTACACTGGTCTTTCTTTGATTTTTGGATCTGAGAAACTGTAATCTAAGAAGATTTCGTATTGCTAGTAATCCAGTACTTCCAAGCACTTTTACAGCATTCGAATATTTCTTATCCAGATTACTTTGATATCCTCCCACTACGCTAACCGCATAGTTGATATCAGGTTCTTGTTTTTCAACATTGCATCTACAAAGCTCTCTACATTTGAAGTGTAGGTAACTGCTTTGTCCATATCCATCTACTTCATGTGTTCGAAACACATACCTTTAGATAGATGTATTCTGTTCCTGAAAGGCAATAACCTTTCTCAGAATTGTGCATGTTTAAAACAAACCATAATCGTATAAGATATCTTAAGAGAAATACAAATGTTCTTATCTAGAGATCGAAAGATTTCTAAGAACATGATCCAATTTCATCTTAATCTTATATCTTGATTTATTCAGACAACCTCTATTTTATGTCTGACAACACTTTTACATTGTTGCCAACGATGAAGTGTTATCTACACAAAATTCCGAGAAACACCACCCTTGTTTCCATTACGTCTCTAACACACCTTTCTCGCAAATTCTTATGCAGAACTAGGGATCGATTTCATGTCTACTAGATCCAGAGTTCAAAACTCCTCCAGTCTTATGAACATCTCTGGTTGCTTAACAACCTCCCACTGCAATAGCGTTCCGGTGTATAACAGTAATAACATTAGGTGCAGTTAGTGGTGTACTACTACTCGGTCAGGCTGGTTCTCAGTCTTTCCCTTTCCTCATTTTAAAGTACTTTGTCAATTAGGGCATTATAGTTCATCTAATAGTCTTCCTCTAAGAACCGGGTGAGGATACCCATCTGGTTCGTAGTACTATTGAACATACAATTACTTGTTCTTCCAGGATATTCTACAACCACATAGAATGTGCCGTTGTATCCAGAAATATCCATAGAACATAGGTAGTTCCGAACAAACTTGTCCTTTTACTATTAGAATCTCATCTCTTATTTCTGACACACTATGTCCACACATCAGTGTATGGTGTAGTCGTTTGAGATCTAATCTCAATCTTTGATTTATGCTATGTGTTATTTAGATAGGTGATAGCCTCCGCGAACAAGTCGCAGGCTTTCAATGGATATACTTGGAAAGATCCCCATAATGGCTTTGTGTTGAAAACACTCCGCTTTTATGGCATATCAAGTATTCTAATCCATCTTCGAGTATTCTTGAAAGAACGACTCGTACCTTCTCTAATTACACATACCGCATTAATCATAAATCATTTTCTATACTTGTCCGAATTCCATCCTTTATCCAGAAAGGTTAACTTAGTTGTATCATCTTTCAAGATTGATTCTTAGGTCGGGAGGTCCATTCCTCCAACTATAATTGATCAAATCAATTTCGACCTTTTGAATCCTTTTTGAATAGATACTACCAAGTTCAAGAATTCACAAGTATAATGATTAATAAGAGAACTACATCTAATAAGTAAAACAAGTTATACACAACGGTTTGTTGCATCGTGGTAGACTAAGGATTCATCATTCATGTTGGAATTCGATATCCCGGGTTATTTAAATTTGCGGAAACCAATAACCCGATCAAACCCTTCGCCGGAGATCACATGAACGCCGACTCATCCGCCGGAGTCCGGCCTTTGGAGACCACGCACCCGAAGGCACGCAGCCCGCCCCCAGCCGAACCCCCGCAAGACGGGGTCCACGCGATCGAAGGTGTCGATCGCTCAAGGCAATCAACGGGCTGGGGCTGCCCAACAGCCCCCGCGGCGAGTCCGGCGACTCGCCGCCGCCTGGAGGCCCCCACCGTCGCGGTGGGGAGGAGCACGGCACCAGCCCGCGCTCCGGCGATCGATCCTTGTGATCGATCGCACGCCCTCGGCCCAGCCGAGGGTCGAGCCTCCTCGCGCCTCGAAACCCTAGGGGCGATCGCCGTGGTCCGGCGATCCTAGATCGCCACCACGCGTTCGTCCTCTAATCCGGGGTTCGATCCTTGGATCTTGTTTTTCGATAATTGATCAATAAACTAGAATTAAATTGCGGAAATTTAATTCACCTTTCGATTCGTTGTGCGGAGAAACGAGATCTTATGATGACCTTGAGATCTTCCCACGTATTCCTTGCACTTGTTCGAACGTCGGGTGGGCGACGATCCTCCGAACACTATGGATCTCCTTCTCTCCTTTCTCTCTCTAGAATTGTGATCTTCAAGTTATGAGAATAGAGAAGACCATGTAGTGCTTTTATAGGCTACGTAGGGGATCTTAAGGAGGTGGAATATTGGGCTTCTAATATTGAAGATTAAATTGAGCCCAATGCTCAAGTCCATTAATCCTTATCAATATTAATTAATTTATTTTCCACTATATAAATTAATTGCACTCCCAATATTAAACCATAATATATCAAATAATATTTCTCCGGTAGTATTATTTATTCCGTGTATTTAAGATTTAAATATCCATGAATAAAATTAATTTATTGCTAATTAATTTATTCATCTCTTATATCCGAGACTAGTACCATTCATCCTTAATTATTATGCGGAACAAATCCACCTGCAGGGTTTACATAATAATTCCTTATGAACTCATCTCAGGGATATTATCAACCCTTACGGGATACACTTTCCCGTCAAGTATTCACGGCATGTCATATATAAAATATAGCGACCCAACTTAACCGGTAATTAACCCAATAATTAAATCGGTTAATTCCTTTGGAAAATCAAAGTCACTTATATTAAACATACACACCCGCAATAGTATCGGGGATTAAGAATAAAATACACTGAGACTTAAATCGATTATCGCCGGCAATCCTAATCGATAAATCTCAAACGATCCGCCCAATACACCAAGTGTACAAGTGTGATAAAATAATTAAGATAAATTATTTTCTCTCTCACACAACGACTATACCGATGGATAGGTCCGTGTCCATCTAGGTCGTGAGCAACTGTTCGATTAAATACGAGTAACCGATAGTATGATCTTCTGTGTGGGCCCGACACACCATACTAACTACAACGTATAGAATCCAGGACTATAATTTGCATATATTTAATTATAAATAATTAAACGCAAATAATTGTTTATTTAATTAAATAGATTAGTGGCAATGGATCGTGAGTTTCCGTTACTTAAATCTAGACATTAAGTACACAACTCCAACAATCTCCCACTTGTACTAAGGTCTAGTCATTTCCTCCAAACTCCCGACTCCCATACTCATCACGTGCTTAAGTTGTACTTCCAAGAAGTACTATGTGAATGAGCACTCTAGGTTGCCGCTCTGAAGTTATCTTGGTGACTACAGCGTCGTCTCCCTCGACGATGACTCGTATCAGGTGGTACTTGCTCTATGTGTTATCTTACACTTATGGACTTGTGATTTCTTACCATTTTCCATCGCACCGCTATTCACATAGCCTTTGGCAAATTAAGAATCACCTCTAAGTCCCAGAGATTATCCCGGAGCTATACCAAAACTTCCGCTGCCTCTGAGGCCGCTATTTGGTTACCCATGGCAGAGTCCGAAAAGCATCGTGCTTATCACTCTTCCATGTTAAAAACTCCTTCTCCTTCAATAGTGAAACACATAGCCTGATATCGACTTACACCGGTCCTTATTTGATTAGAAATCTAAGAGAGTGTAATCCAAAGGAAATGCTCGTCTGCTCCGTAATCCAGAACATAGTTTCTAGTACTTCGAAAGTACTTAAAATGTTCATTACAGCAGTCGAGTATTCTTTTCTAGGATTACCTTGATATCCTCCCACTATACTAGCCGCATAGCAGATATCAGTTTCTTGTTTTTAACATCGCATTTATTAAGCTTTCCACACATGAAGTGTAGGAAACCGCTTTCATTGCTTCTATCTCCTTTTGTGTTCCAAAACACATATCCTTAGATAGATGCATTCCGTATCTGAAAGGTAACATACCTTTCTCGGAATCTTGCATGTTAAAACGAACCATAATCGTATAAGATATCTAGAGAAGTACAATGTTCTTTTCTTGAGATCCTAGATCTTAAGAACATGCTCTAACTTCTTCTTTATCTCATATATCGATATTTCTAGACAACCATTATTTTATGTCTGACAACATCTTTACATTGTTACCAATGATAAAATGTTATCTACATAAAACCTCCGAGAAACACCACCTTGTTTCCATCACGTTTCCCATACACACGATTCGTCAATGCCTTTTGATGAATCCATAAAATGGACTATCTCATCAATGCGCAAGTTCCACGAACTCTAGCTTTGTTACAATCCATAAATGGATCAACTAAGCTTGTACTCTAAATGATCTCGCCTCTTAACAATAAATAAATTTTATTGCTTTCTAAGAAGGCACATTCAGATCTAGTACTGCCTATATGTAGATCTAGGGATCGATTTCACGTATACTAGGTCCAGAGTCCGAAGACTCACCTAGTTTTATGAATATCTCCGGTTCTTATACAACCTCCCACTACAACGGCTTTCCGGTGTGTAAATAGTAATAACAATAGGTGCAGTTAGTGGTGTACCGCTACTCGGTTCGGCTGGTTCTAAGTCTTAATCGTTTTCTCTCTTTTCAGAAGTATCACGTCATTTTGGGCTTGTGGTTCATCTAATAGTCTTACTCTAAGAACCGGGCGTTAGAACTTATAGCGTCCTTCTGGTTCATAGTACTATCGAACACACACCTTTTGTTCTTCTAGGATATTCTACAACCACATTTGAATGTGCCGTTGTTACCAAGACATATCCATAGAACATAGGTAGTTCCGTTTAACTCATGCTTTTACTATTTCTATAAGAGTTCCATTTCTTATTTCCGACACACCATTTCTACAGAGGACTGCATGGTGTAGTTACTTGGGATCCAATCCCAAGCTCTGATCATAAATCAGAGTCAATCAATTCTAATACTTGTCCGGATTTTATATCTTATATCCATAAAGGATTGCTTAGTCGTATTATCTTCCAAATTAGATTCTTAGGTCGGAAGGTCCACTCCTTCAACTTAATTGATTTTACAATCAATTTTCGACCTTTGAACTTCTTATTTGAATAAATATGACTTAGCATAAGAATCCACAAGTATAAATGATTTAATAAAGAAATCTCTTATTAGTAAAACGAGTTATATAAAACGGTTCGTTGCATCGTGGTGGACTCAGGATTCATCATTTATATATTGCTAGCTAATGTACCAAAATAGATAATACCATTATTTCTTCTTATAACCATCAAATGATTAAAAGAAATAAAATATCCATTTATTAGAAATCCAGAACAAAGTTCTTTCTAATTTGAAAGGTACATAAAAGCAATAACCAAAAACGAAATCCTATAATGTCCTCCACTGCAACTGCTGCCTCCTCCACAGCATTGCCCATGTAGACTACGATTTCTTCTTTTCTAAGTCGTCGGGTTTCCTGGAACCCTTGCATTTAAAATGCACATACCGTCAGTGGTTCCATATCTACACACCAGGTTCCGGTAGATAATACCACCGACTATGTTTCACGACTAAAGAAGATTTCGTACTTTCTTTGAGAGGATAATCAGACTTCCAGTACCCAGACTGTTTGCATCGAGAACACTTGCCTATTGGCTTTCTCGTCCCATCTTGTGGTCTAAAAGAAGAACCACTGGGTTTCTTTGCTTTCTTGTCCTTTCCCCCGATTCATGCCTTTAGGTTCGAAACCTTTGGCATTGGCTACAAGAGCTTGAGATTTCCGTCTCAACTCGTCTAAAAGGTCAATCATCTCAAAAACGTTTTTAAGCGTTTCCTCGAAGTGACTGGCCTTTATGAGTATCCTCATCGCTTCTTGTCTAGCCGCCTATGTCAATAGGCTCGGGAGGACAAAGCTCACTGAGTACAACCTTGCACTCTTTAACAGTTTGGGTAATGTCTAGATCTCTATTCCAATCATCACATTTAGGGACCAGTGAGTTAAATCCTTACGTATCACATAAAGTGGGTTCAAGGCCATTTCCTAATCTATGAGCACATATAACAACAAACAATCGATTTAATCTCCGATATTATCTCCCTCAAATAATATCATTAAACCACTAATCACATCTAAAATCCCATCAGGTAAAGCAAGCCACGTTTGTGTGGACGTTTACCCACCCAAATGATTTAGCAATTAGATTTGCTTTGGTCATACATCACTTACAGCGTAACCTCGTTGGGAGGAATACTATAACGCGTATCTAAGTGTAAACCATTACTCAGTACTAAGAAGATTGTTTGGGACACGCATATTCACCGCAAGCCACGTTAGTGTGGACGTTTACGTTAACATACGCTCCTTTACTTCCCTCTATAACTGTCTACATCACTTAATCCAAAATCCCATTCAGTATAGCAAGCCACGTTCGTGTGGACGTTTACTACATCAAAAAGATTTTTATAAGTGACTCCCAATTACTTGATCCATTTGATTTTCGTAAATCAAGACTCGGAGAATCATAAGTGAAACTCGAAGTTTCTAACCAGTGATTCACCATGCGAACAACCCTATCTCTCATAGAATGAGGGAGCCGAGCAGACAATCGATCTAGTCATCAAATGACACGAAAGTCTCTAATTTGTGTCCTCGACATGACCAAGTGGCTTTGGCTCCATTCCACTCCCCGGGGTGAGAATGAGTCGACTTGAAATCAGTTTTGGAAAGACAAATTAGGAATTGTTTGATAAACTCAATCAATGTTTCTCGTAAGAGGAATTACAAGAATTCTCCTCCAATGACTTGTCTATACGAACTTCAAAAGTCCATAAAAGTCACCAAGAGAACAGCAATGGAGACCATGGCAATGTTTCCATTCCCTCTCCCACTTAGCTTTTTATAACAAAGGGATACGCTATCTAATGCATAATTAAATACACATAAGCATAATTACAAACATACATTTCATGCAAGTACGTACACAAATAATCAAATAATTGCTCAAGTAAAATTATTTCTCGACTATTCGTACCTTGATGAATTCCAGCATGCTTTCCTTGAGTCTTCATTCTACGTCTTGAATACTTTGTCGTAGAATGAATCCCAACAGCGTCTTCGATCGTCTTCTCCGATGGCGAGGAGCGTACAAGCAGCGTCTCTTGGTCAATATCCGGCATGGCGTCTCCCTTGACGAACCACGCCATCGACCCGCTGCCACCACCGCACAGCAGCCCGCTCCGAGCACGAAGCCGAAGCCGCGACTCGCGAGCTGCCGCGCGTAGATAGATGTATTCGAAACACATACCTTTAGATAGATGTATTCTGTTCCTGAAAGGCAATAACCTTTCTCAGAATTGTGCATGTTTAAAACAAACCATAATCGTATAAGATATCTTAAGAGAAATACAAATGTTCTTATCTAGAGATCGAAAGATTTCTAAGAACATGATCCAATTTCATCTTAATCTTATATCTTGATTTATTCAGACAACCTCTATTTTATGTCTGACAACACTTTTACATTGTTGCCAACGATGAAGTGTTATCTACACAAAATTCCGAGAAACACCACCCTTGTTTCCATTACGTCTCTAACACACCTTTCTCGCAAATTCTTATGCAGAACTAGGGATCGATTTCATGTCTACTAGATCCAGAGTTCAAAACTCCTCCAGTCTTATGAACATCTCTGGTTGCTTAACAACCTCCCACTGCAATGGCGTTCCGGTGTATAACAGTAATAACATTAGGTGCAGTTAGTGGTGTACTACTACTCGGTCAGGCTGGTTCTCAGTCTTTCCCTTTCCTCATTTTAAAGTACTTTGTCAATTAGGGCATTATAGTTCATCTAATAGTCTTCCTCTAAGAACCGGGTGAGGATACCCATCTGGTTCGTAGTACTATTGAACATACAATTACTTGTTCTTCTAGGATATTCTACAACCACATAGAATGTGCCGTTGTATCCAGAAATATCCATAGAACATAGGTAGTTCCGAACAAACTTGTCCTTTTACTATTAGAATCTCATCTCTTATTTCTGACACACTATGTCCACACATCAGTGTATGGTGTAGTCGTTTGAGATCTAATCTCAATCTTTGATTTATGCTATGTGTTATTTAGATAGGTGATAGCCTCCGCGAACAAGTCGCAGGCTTTCAATGGATATACTTGGAAAGATACCCATAATGGCTTTGTGTTGAAAACACTCCGCTTTTATGGCATATCAAGTATTCTAATCCATCTTCGAGTATTCTTGAAAGAACGACTCGTACCTTCTCTAATTACACATACCGCATTAATCATAAATCATTTTCTATACTTGTCCGAATTCCATCCTTTATCCAGAAAGGTTAACTTAGTTGTATCATCTTTCAAGATTGATTCTTAGGTCGGGAGGTCCATTCCTCCAACTATAATTGATCAAATCAATTTCGACCTTTTGAATCCCTTTTGAATAGATACTACCAAGTTCAAGAATTCACAAGTATAATGATTAATAAGAGAACTACATCTAATAAGTAAAACAAGTTATACACAACGGTTTGTTGCATCGTGGTAGACTAAGGATTCATCATTCATGTTGGAATTCGATATCCCGGGTTATTTAAATTTGCGGAAACCAATAACCCGATCAAACCCTTCGCCGGAGATCACATGAACGCCGACTCATCCGCCGGAGTCCGGCCTTTGGAGACCACGCACCCGAAGGCACGCAGCCCGCCCCCAGCCGAACCCCCGCGAGACGGGGTCCACGCGATCGAAGGTGTCGATCGCTCAAGGCAATCAACGGGCTGGGGCTGCCCAACAGCCCCCGCGGCGAGTCCGGCGACTCGCCGCCGCCTGGAGGCCCCCACCGTCGCGGTGGGGAGGAGCACGGCACCAGCCCGCGCTCCGGCGATCGATCCTTGTGATCGATCGCACGCCCTCGGCCCAGCCGAGGGTCGAGCCTCCTCGCGCCTCGAAACCCTAGGGGCGATCGCCGTGGTCCGGCGATCCTAGATCGCCACCACGCGTTCGTCCTCTAATCCGGGGTTCGATCCTTGGATCTTGTTTTTCGATAATTGATCAATAAACTAGAATTAAATTGCGGAAATTTAATTCACCTTTCGATTCGTTGTGCGGAGAAACGAGATCTTATGATGACCTTGAGATCTTCCCACGTATTCCTTGCACTTGTTCGAACGTCGGGTGGGCGACGATCCTCCGAACACTATGGATCTCCTTCTCTCCTTTCTCTCTCTAGAATTGTGATCTTCAAGTTATGAGAATAGAGAAGACCATGTAGTGCTTTTATAGGCTACGTAGGGGATCTTAAGGAGGTGGAATATTGGGCTTCTAATATTGAAGATTAAATTGAGCCCAATGCTCAAGTCCATTAATCCTTATCAATATTAATTAATTTATTTTCCACTATATAAATTAATTGCACTCCCAATATTAAACCATATTATATCAAATAATATTTCTCCGGTAGTATTATTTATTCCGTGTATTTAAGATTTAAATATCCATGAATAAAATTAATTTATTGCTAATTAATTTATTCATCTCTTATATCCGAGACTAGTACCATTCATCCTTAATTATTATGCGGAACAAATCCACCTGCAGGGTTTACACCAAGTGTACAAGTGTGATAAAATAATTAAGACAAATTATTTTCTCTCTCACACAACGACTATACCGATGGATTGGTCCGTGTCCATCTAGGTCGTGAGCAACTGTTCGATTAAATACGAGTAACCGATAGTATGATCTTCTGTGTGGGCCCGACACACCATACTAACTACAACGTATAAAATCCAGGACTATATTTTGCATAATTAATTAATGATAATTAATTGCAAATAATTGTTTATTAAATTAAATAGGTTAAATGCTATGACCGGGAGTTTACCGATACTTAAATCTAGACATTAAGTACACAACTCCAACATCAACTTGTCCATGCTGGCCTGAAAATGATTTGCAGCACCCTCCTCTCTGTTTTCTTCCACATTGCCCTCATCTCTGCCCTCATGCATATCAGCCACCTCATCTTCATTACCCTCATCTCTGCCCTCATGCATATCAGCCACCTAATCTTCATTACCCTCACTGTCAGACTCATCCACCTCAGGTAGTCCTTTCCCCTCAGATAAATAACAAATGTCATCACTGGAATACCCTTCATGATCCAAAAACACTACCACAGTATGATCTTTACTAATACAAGCATCAAACATGGTTTTGGCTGTGAAATCAATATCAACATACTCTAATGTTTGACAATCATCATGTCCAATGAGATTGAAATAAAAATCCATAAAACCCTCTATCATAACACTTTAAGCCATCGCGTTCAAATCATTTTTTTGCAATTTAGGGGCCTCAACAAAATCAAAATAATTGACTTTTCCATCAACATAGCATTTCTTACCCGACTTCATCCGCATAAAGCTCCCAGAATGGTGGAGAATAATGGTGCATACATCTTTTAGTCCTCCGTAATCTGGAACGAGTTGCCCATCTGGGATGACGTCGGAATCAGACCTCAATTTCCATTGCATTCTTCAGAAACTGAGCTTCGCTGTTAATTAGGGTTCGTGAATTGGGGAAGATTTTAGGATTAGGGTTCGAGAATTTGGGGGAAGATTTTATTTAGGGTTAGTGAATTGGGAAAGAGAGTGAAATGCGATGTCGTTTTTTAATTTCAGAAAACCTATATTAGTTTTTTTTATTTATTTCAGCTTCTGAGTGTAATGTCCGAATTGCCCTCCTCAACCCACACAGACAGCGACACGTGGCACCGATGCTCACGTGTCGCCGGGAACCACCAAAAAAAGCATTAAAATACAATTTCGGCAAAGTTCAGATACTGAGATGTCAAAATTGAAAGTTCAGTAACTAAAACACAAAAATGACTATAGTTCAGGCACTAAAATGCAATTATCCCTTATTTTTTTAATGCACATTTATTTACTTTTGTACTGTTATTTTTTCAATTAATTACTTTGTTAGTTATACATCAATATATATTATAGCTTTACTTTATATTATAAAACACACAAAAAAACACTTTTTTTTTCTGAATTCACGTGCAATTTTCTTTATGTATAGTGTTAATAGTGTTAACTTTTAAGGGATAGACATAATACTTAATTAATTGAGAATGCAAATTTCTCTAGGCATAGTATTAAGAGTGTTAATAGGAATAAAAAGGATACAGATAGTACTTAATTAATTGAGAATGAATTAAAATACTATGCATAGTATTAAGAGTGTTAATAGGAATAAAAAGGATAGAGATAGTACTTAATTAATTGAGAATGAATTAAAATAATGTACGAGCATTTTTTTTTTACAAAAACAATTGACATTCCATCAAATTACTAACCTGTGCAACATTTTAAAAGAATGTGCATGCATGTGTTTATCAACAACAAAGTCTACCTTGGCTGACAACCTTTTCCCACTGACACACACACTCTCTACACACACTTACTCTCTCTCTCTCTCAATTACAAAAAGCATAAAGAAAGCTTTTTTTATTTTTAATACATTAATCTTTTTAAATAAGACCATGAGCGAAAAGTCTTTGATTTCAATTTAATTTTCTCATCAAAACAAAAAACAAGAAAATGCAGAATTCACTAGATTCCTTCTTCTTCTTCCTCCTCCTCCTCAGCCTCGCATGGTCCAATTACTCCGTCGCCGGAAAATCTCCGGAGCTGAGGGCATTAATGGAAATTAAATCCTCATTAGACCCAGGAGGCAAGGTTCTCGCATCATGGCTGGCCGACGGCAACCTCTGCGCCGGCAGCTTTGTCGGAGTGGCCTGCAACGCCCAGGGTAAAGTGGGCAACATCTCTCTGCAGGGCAAGAACCTCTCCGGAAAACTCCCTGCCGCGGTGGCCGAGCTGAAGTGCCTTTCCGGCCTCTACCTGCATTACAACTCTCTCAGCGGCCAAATCCCAGTCGAAATCTCCAAGCTCACCGAGTTGACTGATCTGTATCTCAATTTCAACAATTTCACCGGGATCATTCCTCCTCCAATCGGAAACATGTTCAGCCTTCAAGGTCTCTGTTTCCCTCTGTTTTATCCCCCTCGGTTTTCCTCTGTTTTTGTTTCTGTTTTTTTCTTTGTTTTTCTCTGTTTCCTCTGTTTTTCCCCTGTTGTTTTCCTCCTCTGTTTTCCTCTGTTTTGTTCTTTCTCTGTTAATATAACTTGTTTTTAATTTTATGTATATATGTATGCAGTGGTGCAGCTAGGTTATAATCAACTGTCAGGGATCATACCCCCAGAAATGGGCTCTCTGAAAAACTTGAATTCTCTATCACTGGAAAGCAATAGCCTCACCGGCCAAATCCCAGACACCTTAGGAAACTTAAAGTTCTTGAAAAGGTTGTACTTGAGCTCCAACAAACTCACCGGCCCCATCCCTCCCGGACTAGCCACCATTCCTTCCCTTCAATCCCTCCATCTCCAAAACAACTCTCTCTCCGGAATCGTCCCTCTCGCCTTCAAGAAAATCGACCAAGACTTCCGATTCCAAAACAACCCCGGCTTATGCGGCTCCGGCTTCTCCACCCTCAGAGCCTGCACTCCATTAGACAATGTAAACGTCGACTCGAACTCAACCTCCCATCACCCCAACATACCCCGTTCCGCTTCTTTCCCGTTGACCTGTGCCCAATCCTCAAACTGCTCCAAGTCATCCTCCAAGTTGCCTCAAATCGGGATCGTTGCGGGTGTGATCACACTCACCTTCGCCCTGACCGTGTTCGTTTTCGTGGGGATCATTAGGTACCGAAGACGAAAGCAGAAGGTAGGCGATAAACTCGAGGATGGGCTCAGCATGAGCACGGAACGGAGCAAGGGCTCTTACAAGAGAAGCCCTTCCGTCGCGTGGGACCCGGAAATAGACAGGTGGCGCCCGGTGGGTTTTAGTCTGGAGGAGGTGGAATCGGCCACGCAGCATTTCTCCGAGGGGAGCCTCTTGGGGAAGAGCAAGTTCTCGGCCGTCTATAAAGGGGTGCTGAAAGATGGATCGACGGCTGCGATCAAGAGTATTAACAGGACGAGTCAGAAATCGGAGGAGGATGAGTTCTTGAAGGGACTGAGCCTGCTCAACTCTCTGAAGCATGAGAATCTTTTGGGGTTGAAGGGCTATTGCTGCTCTAAGGCTAGGGGTGAGTGTTTCTTGGTTTATGATTTCGCTACGAGGGGGAATTTGTCTCGGTATCTCGAAGCCGATGGCGAAGATCTTGATTGGCCGACTAGGGTTTCCATCATCCGTGGGATCGCTAAAGGTACTTGCTTCAATTCGTACTTGTTTACAACTCCATTTCTAAACTTCTAGTCTAAAGTCCAAGAATTCATCGGTGGTTTCGTGTCTGTCTATCTAGATCATCAAGTTGAAATAAATTGAGGTATGGAGTCCCCATCGCCTGTCCAAAAACTGCACAAGAAAACATTTACTTTGAGAGAGCAATAACTATTCCTATAGTTTCTTGACCAAAAATATCACAAACACCAAATAAATGCTTAGGTCCACAAATGAAGAAAAACATGTTGGAATCCTTGTCATTGCTAACTAACTCATTTAATGCTTCTTCTTGTTCTCAAACTCAAACACAGGCATAGAGTATCTTCACAGCAACGAGCCCCCGATCGTCCACCAGAACATATCGGTCGAGAAAGTCCTCCTCGACCAACAGCTCAAGCCCTTGATCTCCGACGTAGGTCTGCTGAAGCTACTTGCCGATGACGTCGTATACTCGGCCCTCAAGGTCAGCGCTGCTTTGGGTTACATGGCTCCAGAGTACATTACCACGGGCCGCTTCACGGAGAAGAGCGACCTTTATGCCTTCGGGGTTATCATCTTCCAACTGCTCTGTGGAAGAACGAAGATGCCGGGGTCCATCAGAGTGGCAGCCGAATCCAGGAGATTCGAGGAGTTTATGGATTCGAGACTTGAAGGGGAGTTTTCCGTGAACGAGGCTTCTCGATTGGTTAAGATTGCCTTGGACTGCACGAGCGAGGTTCCGGAAAATAGGCCGAGTATAGAGTCGGTCGTCCGAGAGATGAATGGCCCAAAGGGTGAGCGGTTGAAAGTGCAACATGTAAATCTAACTTAAGAGATTATCATTAGCCAAGTTTTAGGAAGAAGCAACATATCTTCAATAATAGTATTATACTAGTGTGTATTTTGATCGGCAAAATTATTTCGTAATTTCCAAACAACACATGAAACGTGCGATTTTATGTTGTGCACCTTCTTTCCATTTTGGATTGAAATTTCTGAACTGAATTGATTGGATTTTTTTATAAACATAATACTCTCTATATTCCGTAGAAATTGTTACCTTTTCTTTTTTGGATTGTCAAATACAGTAGAAACTCTATATAGTAATACTCTGTATAGGAATAAACTCCCTATAGTAATAAAAAATTCAAGTCCCAACTTGGGAACAGTTATAAATAGGAATAAACTCCACATTGTCATAAGTCATACATTTTTTAGGTCCCGTCTTAAGGATTTATACCTGTATATAAGAATAAATAATTAATATAATATAAAAATATTTATTAATAATGTTTTTATTTATTAAAATCAATAACATATTTAAGATGACTTGAAATATTTATGAAAACCAATAACATATAGTATATGATCAAAGTTTATAGTTCTTAGATTCATTAATATTTTATTCAATTTGTATGTTAAACACAATTTTTACACATATATGGTAAAAATTTATTATTCAAAACTATTAAATTTATTTTGTAAATTTAAAGATAAATAATATTGTATATATATATTATTTTTATATTTATATTATTTTTTATAGAAAAAATTATTTTTATTTTGTAAAACTCTATATAAGAATAACTCTCTATAGTAATATTTTTTTTCGGTCCCAACGATATGACTGTACGGAGTTTCTACTGTACTAGTTGTCGCACTTAAAAAAAACTATTATTACACTATATACTTTAAAAGTTAAAATAATACAATATTATTAATATTTTACTTAAAAAAAGATTAATCTTATACTAGTGTGACTATACTAGAGAGTACTAATTTTAATAAATTGTTAAATATTTTTTAAAAAATATTAATAATATTATAGTATTAATTAGATTGAATATCTAAAATTATAGATTGGAGTTATTTTTTATTTATTTTATTTTAATTTATTTTGAAAAAAACTTAATAGAACTGAAATGAAATGAATTGAACTAAAGTGAAATAAACTAGAATTAAATCCTAAAGAACAAAACTTTAAGCCCCACTCTTACTCTTACCACTAAAAAAAATCCGAGAAACGCAATTAGTGTTCGTGAGCATACAGTCAAACCAGTGAACTAAAGAAGAGTTAGCCACATCATTCACAATGCTGATCTAATAAAACGGTTTGAAATTCAACTTAACCAGTCAACTGGGACGAAGAATGTGGTGGTGCGATTGGGTTTATAGTGTGTGTGTGTGTGCCGTGGAAGGGAAAGGGAAGATGTGATAGCTGTCACGCGCTTGTTTGATAAAATGTTTCAAGGAAATCTGAGAAGCAAATATCTGTGATGTACTCTAAGATTTTAAATATAATCTTCAAACATATCCATGGATAATGAGTTGTTTCTATATTATCAAGCTGGTCCCAACAACTGTGACGACACTGCCCTCTGACCTCAGAAATCAGAATACAACCACCATAAAATTGAATTCAACAAAAACAAATTTAAACATAACTACACGTCGCGACACTCTACAGTATACATTCAATATAAAAACTGTTCGCAGCTGAGGCATCAGCATCAGGATTAGGAATCATCACATATCATATGAAACATTCATTTTTTTTTGTCTTAACCTTGCACACAATCCGAACAAATTACCTCGTTGACCGACAGACGAGTCAACCCGTTTTCGCATAGTAAGACAACTAACGTAAATCCAAAATCAAGAGAACTAATTACATTTCCGGAGACGGAGATGGAATCGGAAAGAAGCCCTTATCGTAAAATTTATCACCATTGGCATTATTGTAATACCTGCAAATCACCTTGCACTTGACGACACTATCAAACACATAGAACCCAGGCGCGACCATCATCCGAACAATGCCCGGAACAAGCCTCCTGGTCCTAGCCTTGTCCCCACCCGTATCCTCCATGTAGACCGGGTCGAACCCTAACCCGTTATCCACCCTGAAAATAGGCAGGCCCGGATGGACCGAATTAGCCAGTAGGTGCACTAGCCAAACAGCCTTGGACGCTCCGAAAAACGCCTGCAGCAGCGGTTCGGGCCAGGCCCGATTCCACCCCAGCATCCCCACAATCTCGCTCATCTTCCTGTCGCAGAACTTGCTGAAATCCTCGCTGAAGTGCCTCGTCCCCTTGTTCAGAACCTCGTCCCATGTCAGCCCCCGCAGCCGGCTGAACTCGGCGAAATTCGACTCGCAGCGGTCGATCGGGTTCAGGATCGGGCTCGGGCCGCCCTTCCGGAACCCGGCGGCCTCGAAATCCTCGAACAGGGCCCTGCTGAGCAAGGCTTCGAGGAAGAAAATCAAGGCGCGAGGGGTCGAGATCCGAACGTCGTACGGCTGCGAGAGCCTCGAGATCCGGTCGTGCGCTTTCCCGCCGGCGTGGTTCAGCTGGAGGGACAGGGCCCGCCCTAAGATCCTGACCGTCGATCTCGCCTCCGATACCAAAACCAGGAAATGCCCAATCACTCTCTCCCGATCTCCGACTTTAATAAGCTGAAACTTATTATTATTATTATTAGGAACGACGTCGTCTTCGTCGAGGAGCCCTGATTTGAAATTGTGGCAGTAGATTTCGAGCTTGTTGAGCTTTCTCTCGAGCTCGGCGACGGAGTGTTTGAGCTTGGAAGATTCTAGAATGGCCTCGTCGCGTTTTCTTGTGGCGTGGACGAGTTTGTTGGAGAGCTCGGCCGCGACGATTTTCCAGTGCTCCTCCGTCGGCGCGTCGGGTGGCCGGGGGCTCCGTTTGGGCGCGAGAGAGGACATCACGGACTTGAAGAGGCCGTTGGGGCTGAGAGGGACCACCGAGAATTTATCTCGGTTGCCCGGGCGGCACTTGTTGTACGACACCGAGTGCTTGTTTTCGCCCTTGCTCAGCGGCGTCGGGTGGTGGTGCGACGAATCGCCGCCGCTTTTGTCGCTTTGCGGTGGCGGTGGCGGTGTTGATTTGAAATTCGTTCTCTCTTGTGAGTATTCCTCGTCTTCGTTGCCTTCTTCAATCTGCAAAAACAACAAAATTCCGGATAAATTAGTTTTTGTTTTTTCCTTCAAGAAAAAAAACAGAAAACACGCACAAGTGTGTGTAAATCTGTTAGTTTAATTTGGTGATGATTACTTACCGGAGTGATGTGGGGAGGGCGGTTGTGAGGGGAGAGGGAGGTTTTCGCTGCCATGGCGGATTTCTTCATCCAACAAAAATGGGGATTTCAAGAGTATCACGTTATTTATGAATCAGATTTGTTTTTTTCATATTTTATTTTATTATCAATAGGATACCTAATATATATTGTGTAATATGGTGAAATATATCAATTTTTTAATATATAAATATATCAAAAAACCTATTTACACGAAAATTAGTTTTATAGGAAAGAATTCGTAAAATACCTAAATACTACACAATATATAGAGATTATAGTTTGTATTTGTTTTTGTAGAAACTAAATCTATTTAGGATCTAGCATTTTAAACGTTTTATTACATTTTAATACCTCCAAATCCTATGAGGTCGTTTTGGATTTTTTTTTTGAAATTGAGCTAGCTTGTCTTCTTCGATCTTTTTTTTTATCAATTCACACGTTGTTTGTTTTTACTTTTATTCAGGATTTGAATCAAACGTTTTGATCCCGATCAAAGAAAATTGATCATTTGAAAGTTAAAGGCTCGGGTTGAGTTTAATTAAATTGTGTGTTTTTTTTATAATCATTCAAGTTAAATCTCAACACTTATGCCCCTATAATGAAATATCAAAATTTTGTTCATACTCATTTTTATTCAAAAAATATCTTAAAATAAATGTATATCTATATAAAGTCTTACTTTCTATTTTTTAAAGAAAGAACTAAATAGTATTTCATTTTGGAAGTTACAATGATACAATTCATATTTTATTACTTTAAAGTATAATTTTATTCATACTTTATTCAACTAGTTATAAACTTTATTAACAATTAAAAATATATTTTTACTTTTTACATTTTAGTAAAAAAAAACATTTTTCTTATCACCCTACCCAAAAAAAGTCTATTAAGTATTGTGAGAGAAAAAAAATATCTATTTAGATGATAAAGTTTTGAAAAAAACATCCCAATTATAAATGTGTACTGTTTTAATGAACGATTAAAAAGAGAAAGTATGCACTATTTTAAGAAATTGAGAGAGTACTACTTTCTTAATAATGCAATAGTCGCATTTGATGGAGCACGTTAATTAAAAAATTATTGATATTTTTATAAAAATTTAAAAGTAAAAATATATTTTTAATTTAATAAAATAAATTGTTTAGAGTAATAATAGTATTTAAAAAATAGAAGAAAAGGTAATATTAGTATTATATCTTTTAATTTTTAACATTAAAAATAAAAATAATTATTTTCTTAAATAAAATATAATTACGAGACAACTGAAATAAAAAGAATGATAATTAATTAAAAAAAATACTTTTATTTGTTTTTGAAAAGCAAATAGGGAGTAGAAAATAAAATGATTCGAAGGGTATTTCCGCAAACATTAATATAGTACTACACCCTGTATTAACATTTCGAAGGTGTCACTGTATCGCCATTAATTCCATCTATCTACCCCTAAATGCATGGCAGCATGAAGAGCAGCAGGCTCACTAAATGCAGCCGTGCGTCTGAGGCTCACGCTCACGCGCTTTTGAACCGACATTCAAAGATGTTGCTCTGATATTGAATTATTGTTCTGTTCGTGATTTGCAGGTTTATTTGGCTACTCACATAGTACAACTCAAATAACATGTCATGTGTGTTACGAAGGTTTGAATCTCGGGTGGAACAAATTTTCATTGAAATATTATGAAAATTTGTCCTGGGGTTCGATCTGTTGGCTCTCTCGCACAGGTGTCTGCTACTCGGGCACATTCCTCGATTTACATCCTACTCGATCGAGGGACCTCCGATCGGATGGGAGTGGAGTTTCTCGTCTCTCCTTCTTATAAAAAAATAAAAATAAATAAATAATAAAAAAAAATAACATGTCATGTGTGTTTAATATGTAAATTTTTTATAATTTAAAAATGAAATAAAAATGCATTTAACATAGGAGTACTTGTTTGAGCTTGTAGTACTATTATATTACTCGGGTATCACATATATATATATATATATATATATATATATATATATATATATCATCACGGGTCTTACCACTCGACTATACTTATGGGGACGAGTATCATAAAATATTACTAATATATATATACATATATATATATTAAAATTCCAAAAAACTTGTGACTTGCTTAGATTTGTAAATTAATGCAGATAGTCTTTATGCCTATGTACTTAGACCTGTAAATGGAGCGGATTTTATCCAGATCCGTGACCTTTTAACGGATGTGGATCGCAATATTTGTTCCGTTTACCCGTTTTACGACCCGACCCGTTTACCCGTTTTATAAACGGATCGGATACGAATCAAGGCCGACCCGATCCGTTAATGACCCGACCCTCTAAAAAATTAATATATATATATATATATATTAACAAATTAATTATATTTTTATAACTTAAACAATTAAGAGGACATTTGTTTTCCCAATTTTTATTAAGGCTAATAATTATCAATACAAACACGACTCACACCATATCACTCTCATATAAGGTAAAGAAAGAACAAATATTTTTCATTCAATCTCCTCATTCGATAAGTAAGAGACTAAGAGTTAGGAATGTCTTTTTTTTTTCAATTTTAGAACGGGTCGAAAAAACCTGTTTGATACCCGTTGATCCGTCGGATACGGATTTGGATTGAGTTTTCGTCGGTCACGGAGCGGGTACGGATCTAAAATTTAAATTATTAAACGGGTACGGATCGACACTGATCCGCTCCGAATCCGCCCCATTTACAGGTCTATATGTACTCATAATTAATCATTTTTAAATGAATTTGAATTGAAGAAATTGATCTACGTTTAATGACTCAATTTTTTTTTTCCTTTTTAATAAACAAATCGTCTTCACAGAGTTATATATATGTATGACTCGGACCATAAATAAATAAATAAAAGAGGAAAAATAAGTACAAATGTTTTAAAATGGCTGTGTTTACTAGGTTGATCAGTCCTTGAGGAATGGATTGTATATCATTTCAAGGTAACCTAATTAGTTCATGAAGTACTAAATACAAAACCATGTAGTTGTTCGCTCAATTTTAATATCCACATTATTACAAGGTTTCACAATAATATTCACATTTAAAAAAATACTACAGTATATTTTTTCATTTTAAAAATATACTAATTTTAATTTAATTTTTAACTCTTTGGCAATCAAAGTGTACACGTATTATATTAAAGTAAAATTTGTAATTTAATTGTGTATAATAAAAATTAATGCTTCCATTTTATATTAAATTGAAACATTCAAAAATGAAAATGTGTTGAAATTTTAAAATGTATGCATGCATAAACGAATATTCAAAAATATTTAAAGTTTCAATAAATTTAAAGAGTTTGGTATTTCATAGTATTATCATTATTTCATAGGAGTATATATTATTGTCTCTTGTAGTTTCGGATGCTCATTTTCTCATTTAATTCAAATACCTACATGGTAAGGATATCATGCATGCACATTTTGTAGTATAAATGATAGTGATTGAGACAAATTTTAGAAAACTATCGTGTTCAATCATTAATTGTAAAGATATATAGTAGGAAAAAAATAAAGATATTTAATTTGATTATAATTTCTTGTTTCCTAAAAATAGTTACATTAGGTGAGTTACGTTAATTTAGTTAATAATTTAGTGTAACGTAAGGATGGCTTGAAATTGATCTATCTCAAGTTGAGTTTTTAAATTCAAGAATCTCAATTATAAATAAAGTAGTTGTTTCGCCATCTTACCAACCCCATCCCAATCAAAGGACTAAACATGATTTATTTCATTCGAATTATTTAGAGAAATAGTAATACAGAATACACCTAGTTAATTCTAAAGAAATTGGAGTAAATTTTTTTTTTCTTTGAAAAGGAAAACAACTAAATTAATATTTTTGAAATCTCATGTTATTTTAATTAGAGTAATTTAGAGAAAAAATTAGAATGGTTTTATGATTATTTAAAAAATTACATAGTTTACATTCTTAATAAAAAAGGTAATTAATTTTTGAAATATATATAATTTAATGTATTGATATTAATTGTATTCATAATTTAGGTAGGCTATTCAAATTTGATTTGTCTATTTTAAACTTTGTATTATATTAATTATATTTTCCATTTTTTATATACGTTATATGTAGTTAGTGTGTAAATCTTAATCGTTTTTTGACAAAGATTTTTGAAATCAATCAGGATGCTTTTTTTTAGAAAATAGTTTCTGGTTGCGTAACATTTTTTTTTTTGCAACATTCAAAAAACGAGCATAACCTCCATTCAATTGTAACCTCGAACGGGCTGTTGGAGTTGGAAATCTCCATTCGCTCGACATGATGAATTCCTTGATGCCAGAACAATAGTGGAGCCTCAACTCTTCAAGACATGGGAGGAGACTGCTGCACGAAAACAAGTCGGACGACGACAGTGTCACGTTTGTCATCGTCAATTTTCTAAACTGAGAAAAGTAAACCTTGCGGTTGAAATTAAAGGAAAACAAACAGTGTTCAATTTCGATGCTTCTAAGAGTCGGGATGTCCCCGTCGCCCATTGCAAAACAAGTGTCCCCTCTGTCGTCATCATTGAAACAAATTCTCTAAGGCTTTCAGGGTGCTTCAGTTCGATTCTTGTGAAGCCCGTGCATCTCGCGAGGGACACGTACTCGACGAGGGGGCAGTTGGAGAGTATGTCGTCGAGTATTTATTCCGGGATGTCGACGTATTGGAGGGTGATCTTTTGGAGATGTTTCAAGTGCAGCTGCGTTGCTGCTGGAATCCGTTCCAGCGCGCATCTCTCCAGAGATAAATCCCAAAGGGAATCGGAATCTCGAATCCAAGTCAGATGGTTGCACATGACGTTAATATCCAACCTCCAAAGACTTCGACACGTGAATCCAAAACTTTGTGTCGAAATTTTTTATAGTAGTTGAATCTAGAAATTTGTTTTTTTTTTTTTTTGGTACTTTGGTATAGTAATTTCTGGTTCATCTGTTACATGTCTCTTGACAATCTCTGACTTCCGAACTCCTTTCATTGGCTGCATGTTTTTTGTCTCTTTTATTTATAAACTATCGTAAATAGCTATAATAGCATCGATATTTTGAAGAATCTGTTGCCCGTTGTGAAATGTAACAAGGCAGGAGCAACTGTCTTACTTTTTGTGTTTAATCAAATACCACAAAAAAAAAAAAAAAACCAACCAGGTGGAGTTTGGCCTAGAACACTCATTGAACGTGGTACACAGTAAAGCGGGGGTAATCTCACGTTGGATAACCAACTAGCTTCATGAAGCTAAGCATTAGGTTGCCATATTACTTTGAAGGGTACGATTAACGTAGTTCATTGTCATGGTGAGGAAAAGTAATCTTTAGGGTCACATAGAGATGTGATTGAAAATGTTTCTACCATTAGGTGAATATAATCGGGCTAGATTAACTACGGGTTATATTCACGCTATTGGACCTAAAGACCAACTAAGGAAAAATAAATTTTCCCGTCTGTCTGCTAGAGGATAGCGGAATTCGAAAAATTTAGTGGGAGACAATTAAATGATAAAGACCAAACATTTAATTGTAATCATTAACAACGAATTATCTCAATGTTAATCTTCTTAATATTTCTCAGTAATATTCTCTAAGATATCCCGTAACATCGATACTCGACCAATCCAAATCAAAATTCACTGGCCCAAGCTATATGAATTGGAATCTCAATCTTGTGATTTAAAATGATGAGTGCCTCTATGTACTTGAGAATAGATTATTTGATAATCTCACTCAACCTTTGACTGCTGAGGAATGCCACTTATGAGAAGTGGATTTCAAGTTCTTATGAATCGTTCATTATGAACTAAAACATGAACAAAGCCCAATCCTTCAATGGATAAGTTGTTCAAGATGATGATCAAAGAGTCAACCATCAATACGAGAAATTTGTTCTCATTATTGCCTTTTCATGAAAGAAGTGTTCTTCTTGAAGAAAATGACGGAAATGGTTTCCGGTCTAAGCATAAAGATGGATAAAGGTGATACTAGAAGGGCGACTAAGAACAAGGTCAACAAATGAGTTGATGACGCTTGTCATCATTGTGTGAATAAAGGTGTAAAGTGCCATAACTGCTAAAATACTTTGGGCAGAAGCGTTCTGAAAAAGGTTCGTACTAGGTTTTAGTTATTCTATTGTTTTGAACAATTGATTATTTGTTTCGTCTAAATTTAGAAACCTGCTATTAATAGAAACGTTCTATAATTAGATCTTACTTCTATATTTGATATAGAAGTTAAAGGTTTTAATTTTGTTTTGGAAATATGATTTGCTAAAGACGATAAACAAATAAACAAGAATGAACTAAACCCAAATATCAGCAATAGATAGAAGTCAAAACCCCGCACAACTTTAGCACGCCAGTTGAGTGTGTTGAAGATCTATTAGATTTGATCCAAACGGAGATGTGTGATCAACTAATGTGTTAGTGGTGGGGGTGATTTTCAACTACCTAATGTACTTATGAAGTACACGTCTCTAATTTTGAAGTGTTCAATAATTTTAGACATCAAAGTAGGAAACCAACTTAGTTGCTATATTTAGAAATTACGATATGACCGTGGTAATAAATATTTAAGCACCAAGCTTATTGACTATCTAAAAGAGAATACGATTCTCTGGAAATGGACTCCATCTGGAACTCCTTAATTGTATTGAGTGTCCGAATGTTGGAATCAAACCTTGTTGGACATGGTTCGATCCACAAAGGGGTTCACCAAATTGTCGACGAAACTGTAAAAGTCCTGCACTTTTGACAGTCGTCCATTTGCTGAATAGTGTTACCACCAAAGCAGTTAAAACCACACCATATGAACTTGGGCACTCCCGTATCCTGTTTGCGTGAAGCAGCTAGTGGGAGATAAGTTGGATAGTAGATCCGGCTTATGCCATTTTGTGGGGTATCCTGAACATTCACAAGGATACCTGTTCTACTATATTTCTAAAACAAAATGTTTGTCTAAAGAAATGTTGCCTTCTTAGCGAAGAAGTTTCTATTCGATAGAAAAGGCAATATAGTAAATCTCGAAATAGTTCGAGAATATGAACCACACTATGAAGTTCAATCACAAGTACTTGGAGATGAACCAATTCAACAAACCACTAATATACCTCTTCATCTATAGGTTCGTAAATCCGAAAGTGTTCGGAAGGTACCTGGTAGGCTGTTCCAACTTGATAATGATCAAGATAAAGTTGACGATGGATATGATCCAATAAACTTCAACTGATTCGTATTGGATACGAATATGGGACATTGGCTTATTGCCATAAAATTCATAATGGACTATATATATGTACTCCAACAAGGTTTGACCTTGGTAGATCCACCGAAGTGAATCGTTCCCAAAGGGTGCATATTGATCTATTAATTATGACATTGGAGTATATATATATATAAAGGTGTGACCTTTAAAGCAAGGATGATGGCGAAAGAAGTTACTCAAAGACAATGTGTTGTTTATGAGGTAATCTTTCCATCAGTCGCTATGCTTAAGTCCATTACAATTTTGCTGGCCATTTCTGCATAGTACGACTATGAGATATGGAAAATAGATATGAAGTCTACTTTCCTTGAATGTGATATTATGGAAGAGTTGTAGCGCAGCCGGAAGGCTTCATATTTTCTTGAAAGGAGCAAAAGGTTTGCATACTCCAGCGATCCATTTATGGATTGAAACGAGCATCTCTAAAATGGAACATGTGTTTTAAATACAATAGTCAAAGCGTTGACTTGGTATAAAACTTGGAGGAACCTTGTATTCAAGAAGGTTAGTGGGAGCGCAGTGAAATTTAAGTGTTGTACGTTGATGACATACTAATCATAGGGATGATTGAGTGATGTTGCAGTCAATGAAAGCACGGTTATCCACACGTTTCTCGAATAAAGGATTTGAGGAGAGGCATCCTAAGTATTTTGATACGTCACTATAGATATAGATCTAGAAGGATGCAAAATCTTCTCAATCCTTGTACATAGAAACTATTTCTGAAATGGTTTAGCATGGAAGAATCCTGAAGAGATTCTTGCCAATGTCCTATGGGGTTCATCTCTCGTAATTCGTGTGACTGTAATGTTGATGGAATTCGTGGAGATGAAATGGAAAACACATATATCTCCGCACTAGGGAGCATTATGTATGGCATGCTGTGTACTAGATGTGATATTATAAATGTTGTGAGTGTCACAAGTGAATATCAGTCGAACCCAAGACCGGCTTATTTGAGGTCGTGAAGGACGAAATCCTTGAGCACTAGCAATCAAAAGCATTAAGGAGTTGTTCTTAGTCTGTGGGAGGTCCGAGTTGAATTTAGAGGTACTTACGAACTCTAGTTTTCAATCGGATGTGGATGACTATAAGTCGATATCGAGATTCATATTCGAGCTTAGAGGTGGTGTCGTATGCTGGAATGGTTCCTGCAAACGACTAATGATTCTACCACGAGAACCTGAATATGTTGCAACATCTAAAGCTGTAAAAGAGACTGTTTTGGACACGGAACTTTATCCAAATGTTGGTTATAATTCTGGACACAAATAATCAAGTAACTTGTACTGTGATTATACGGTGTCCTGTAGCGAATGCTAAGGAACCGAGATCTCATGAGAAGTCCAAACATGTACTTGAGAGAATATCATGTGATCCAAGAGATCAATGACAGAGGTTGCTGGGATTCGATGTCCCGGGCTATCAAAAAAAATTGCGGAATCGATAACCCGACCGAAAACCCTACATCGCCGGAAGACCCTAACGCGAACCACCTCACGAGCCGGGGCCCGACCGAACGCCCAGCGAGGCCCGAAGGCCGCGTGCGCCAGCCGAGCCCCCGCGAGGGGCTCGCGATCGTCTACGGACGATCGCTGGGATGCGCTAGGCATCCCCGGGGGCTGCTCGTAGCAGCCCCGCAGCGAGTCGCGTGACTCGCTGCTCGCGAGGGCCCAGCCCCGCACGCATCCGCTGCGGGCGAACCCGCAGCACGTACGGGGTCGCTGCGGGTGACCCCGCAGCTTACCCGCGATCGATCCGAGGATCGATCGCACCCCTCGGCTCCAGCCGAGGGTTCCTCGCGCCACGCGCCTCCGACGAGGGTGGTCGGCGGATCCTCCCGCCGTGGCACCAGCCCACGGCGGATCCTCGACGATCGAACCCTAGGTTCGATCGTGTGCCCCGGCGTCCAGCCGGGGCTCCCCTCTCGTCGCGCGTTCTCGGCGGTCGAACCCTAGGGTTCGTCCGCCCCTCTCGATCCTCGCCGGGGATCTCGAATCCCCGTCCCCGAGGTTCGTCGTTTTCCCGGATCGTGCGTTCATGTATATATCACAATTAACGAACACAAATCATAAAAGGGGGTTTATGATTATTACCTTCGATTCGTTGTACGGAGAAACGAAATCAAACGATGACCTTGCGATCTTCCCACGTATTCCTTGCACCTCGTTCGAACGTCGTGTGGGCGACGATCTATCGAACTCCTATGGATCTCCTTCACTCTTCAAGACTTTATGATTGGCGTATCTTAGGTTAATGAATTGTGAAGACCATGTAGTGCTTTTATAGGCTACGTAGGGGATCATAAGGAGGTGGAATATTGGGCTCCCAATATTGAAGATTAAATTGAGCCCAATGCTCAAGTCCATTAATCCTTATCAATATTAATTAATTTATTTTCCACTATATAAATTAATTGCACTCCCAATATTAAACCATATTATATCAAATAATATTTCTCCGGTAGTATTATTTATTCCGTGTATTTAAGATTTAAATATCCATGAATAAATTTATTTATTGCTCAATAAATTATATTCATCTCTTATATCCGAGACTAGTACCGTTCAACCTTTATTATTGTGCGGAACAAATCCACTCATGAGGTTTACACAATAATTCCTTATGAACTCATCTCGGGGATATTATCAACCCTTCCGGGATACACTTTCCCGTCAAGTATTCACGGCATGTCATATATAAAATATAGCGACCCAATTTTACCGGTAATTAACCCAATAATTAAATCGGTTAATTCCTTTGGAAAATCAAAGTCTCTAATATTAAATATACACACCCGTAATAATATCGGGGATTAAGAATAAAATACTCTGAGATTTAAATTGATTATCAAAGGCAATCCTAATCAATAAATCTCAAGCGATCCGCCCAATACACCAAGTGTACAAGTGTGATAAAATAATTAAGATAAATTATTTTCTCTCTCACACAACGACTATACCGATGGATTGGTCCGTGTCCATCTAGGTCGTGAGCAACTGTTTGATTAAATACGAGTAACCGATAGTATGATCTTCTGTGTGCCCATGCACACCATACTAACTACAACGTATAAAATCCAGGACTATATTTTGCATAATTAATTAATAATAATTAAATGCGAATAATTGTTTATTAATTAAATAGGTTAAATGCTATGACCGGGAGTTTACCGATACTTAAATTTAGACATTAAGTACACAACTCCAACAATCTCCCACTTGTACTAAGGTCTAGTCATTTCCTCCAAACTCCCGACTCCCATACTCATCACGTGCTTAAGTTATACTTCCCAGAAGTATTATGTGAATGAGCAATCTAGGTTGCCGCTCTGAAGTTATCTTGGTGACTACAGCGTCGTCTCCCTAGACGATGAGTCGAATCAGGTGGTACTTGCTCTATGTGTTATCATCATCTTTTGAACTTATGACTTCTTCCAGTTTACCATGCACCGCTATATATACATAGCCTTTGGTGAACCAAGAATCATATCCAAGTTCAGAGGTCATTCCGGAACCTAACCAAAACTTCCGCTGCCTCTGAGGCTGCTATTCGGTTTATGATAGAGTCCGAGAAGCATCGCGCTTATCACTCTTTCATCCTTAGGTTCCACCTCTTTTAAAAGTGAACACATAGCCTGATATCGACTTTCACTGGTCTTTCTCTGATTTTGGATCTGAGAAACTGTAATCCAAGAAGATTTCGTCTTGCTCAGTAATCCAGTACTTCCAAGTACTCTTACAGCATTCGAATATCTCTTATCCAGATTACTTTGATATCCTCCCACTACGCTAACCGCATAGTTGATATCAGGTTCTTGTTTTACAACACTGCATCCACAAAGCTCTCTACACTCGAAGTGTAGGAAACTGCTTTGTCTATATCTATCTCCTTCATGTGTTCAAGACACATACCTTTAGATAGATGCATTCTGTTCTCGAAAGGCAATAACCTTTCTCAGAATTATGCATGTTCAAAACAAACCATAATCGCATAAGATATCTTAAGAGAAGTACAAATGTTCTTATCTAGATATCGAAAGATTTCTAAGAACATGATCCAACTTTATCTTAATCTTATATCTTGATTTATTTAGACAACCTCTATTTTATGCCTGACAAGACTTTTACATTGTTGCCAACGATGAAGTGTTATCTACACAAAATTCCGAGAAACACCACCTTGTTTTCATTACGTCTCTAACACACCTCTCCTTGCTTTTATTCGCAAGTTCCACAGCTTTGTTGTGATCCATAAATGGATTCACCAAGCTTGTACCTCTAAATGATCTTGCCTCTTAACAATAATACTTATTGCTATCCAAGTAGGCACATTTAGGTTAGTACTGCCTCCTAAGCAGAACTAGAGATCGATTTCATGTCTACTAGACCCAGAGTTCAAAACTCCTCTAGTCTTATGAACATCTCTGGTTGCTTAACAACCTCCCACTGCAACGGCATTCCGGTGTATAACAGTAATAACATTAGGTGCAGTAAGTGGTGTACTACTACTCGGTCAGGCTGGTTCTCAGTCTTTCCTTTTCCTCATTTTTAAAGTACCTTGTCAGTTAGGGCTTTGTAGTTCATCTAATAGTCTTCCTCTAAGAACCGGGCGAGAACACCCCTCTGGTTCATAGTACTATTGAACATACAAATTACTTGTTCTTCTAGGATATTCTACAACCACATTGAATGTGCCGTTGTATCCAGAAATATCCATAGAACATAGGTAGTTCCGAATAAACTTGTCCTCTTACTTTTAGAATTCCATTTCTTACACCATGTCTACACTCCAGTGTATGGTGTAGTCTTTTGAGACTTAATCTCAATCCTTGATATATGCCATGTGTTGTTTAGATAGGTTATAGCCTCCGCGAACAAGTCGCAGGCTTCCACTGGATATACTTTGAAGGATCCCCATAATAGCTCTGTGTTGAAAAACACTTCGCTTTTATGGCACATCAAGTATTCTAATCTATCTTCAAGTATTCTTTGAAAGAACAACTCGTACCTTTCTAATTACACATGTCACCGCATTAATCATAAATCATTCTCAATACTTGTCCGAATTCTATCCTTTATCCAGAAAGGTTAACTCAGTTGTATCAACTCTCAAAATTTGATTCTTAGGTCGGGAGGTCCATTCCTCCAACTATAATTGATCAAATCAATTTCGACCTTTTGAATCCCTTTTTTTTGAATAGATACTACTAAGTTCAAGAATTCACAAGTATAATGATTGATAAGAAAATACATCTAATAAGTAAAACAAGTTATACATAACGGTTTGTTGCATCGTGGTAGACTAAGGATTCATCATTCACATATTGCTATCTAATGTACCAGAATAGATAACGCCATTATTTCTTATCTAAATCACTCAATGATTAAAGAAATAAATATCCATTCATTAATAAAGAAAACCAGAACTAAAGTTCTTTTTCAAAATAAAAGGGGTACATAAAGCAATAACTGAAATGAAATCCTAAAACTACTAAAAGCAGATAAATGTCTTCCACTGCAACCGCTGCTACCCCAACAGCTTCGCCCATGTAGACTCGAATTCTTCTTCTCTAAGTCGCCGGGTTTTTTGGAACCCCTGCATTTAAAACAATGCACATACCGTCAGTGGTTCCATATCTACACACCAGAATTCTGGTAGATAATACCGCTGACTATGTTTTTACGACTAAAGAAAAATTCGTACCTCTGAGAGGAAATTCAGACTTCCAGTGTCCAGACTTGTTGCATCGGAAGCACTTGCCCCTTGGCTTACTAGCCCCCACTCATGGTCCATTCCTCTTGGCACCACTGGGTTTCAAGGCTTGCTTCCTTTTCTTGCCCCTACCTCCAACAGCTTTCAAGCTTTTGGACTTGGTAGCTACAAGCGCTTGAGACTTGCCCTTCTTGTAGATCCCCTCTGCCGCCTTCAGCTCAGTCAGGAGTTGCGCAAGAGTATAAGATAGTTTACCCATATTATAGCTCATACGAAACTGCTCAAAACTAGGGGCCAGAGACTGGAGTATGATGTCGACTTGCGTCTCACCATCAATCATAGCTCCTAGGACCTCCAATTCATTCAACAAGCTCATCATCTTAAGAACGTGTTCCCCAACGGGCGTTCCTTCAGACTGAGTAGTTGACATGAGGACTCTCATGGCTTCTTGCCTACCCGCACGGTCATGATGCCCAAACATCTCCTTGAGGTTAAATAACATATCCTCGGCAGTGTTCATCGACTGATGCTGGGTTTGGAGTACATTTGACATAGAAGCCAAAATATAGCACCTAGCCATTTCATCAGCCTTTTTCCACTTCCGATATGCTTCTTTTTCCTCATTAGTTGAGGCGGCCGTGGGTTCAGCAGGGCATTGCTCATAGAGTACAAACTTGTACTCTTCAGCAGTCAGGACAATGTCTAAATTTCTCTTCCAATCAATGTAATTGGGACCAGTGAGTTTATGTTCCTTGAGTATCATAGAAAGTGGATTCATAGCTATTCTCTAAACCTATAAGCACACGTAAACAAACAATCAATTTAATGTCCGATATTATCTCCCTCAAATAATATCATTAAATTACTAATTGCGTCTAAAATCCCATCAGGTAAGGCAAGCCACGTTCGTGTGGACGTTTACCCACCCAAATGATCTAGCAACTAGTTTTGCTTCGGTCGTACATCATTATAGCGTTACTTCGTTGGGAAGAATACTACAAAGCGTACCTAAGTGTAAACCATCACTCAGTACTAAGGCGAATCGTTTAGAATTGTTACGTCACCGCAAGCCACGTTCGTGTGGACGTTTACGATAACTTGCAATCCTTCACAATTCCCTATAACTGTCTACATCAATTAATCTAAAATCCCATTCAGTGTAGCAAGCCACGTTCGTGTGGACGTTTACTATACCAAAAGATTTATATAATTGAAATCCAATTACTTGAACCATTCGATTCCCGCAAATCAAGACTTGGAGAATCATAAGTGAAACTCTAAGTTTCTAACCAGTGATTCACCATGCGAACGACCCTATCTCTCATAAATGAGGGAGCCGAGCAGACAATCAATCCATCTATCAAAGAATGGTACGAAGGTCTCTAATTTGTGTCATCCACATGACCAAGTGGCTTTGGCTCCATTCCACTCCCCGGGGTGAGAATGAGTCGACTTGAAATCAGTTTCAGAAAGACAAATTAGGCATTGTTTGATAAACTTGATCAATGTTTCTCGTAAAAGGAATTACAAGAATTCTCCTCCAATGACTCGTCTATACGAACTTTGAAAGTCCATAAGAGTCACCCAGAGAACAGTAATGGAGACCATGGGAATGTTTCCATCCCCTCTCCCACTTAGCTTTTTATAACAAAGGGATACGCTATCTGGTGCATAAAATAAACACATATAGCATGCATAAAGCAATAAAGCACATAGATCACATAGTCAAAATAATGCTAGAAAAATTATTTTCCCGACTATCATGGCTTCATTCCATCTTCATATGCATCTTCTAGTCTTCAGTCTTCGTTTCTTAAATGCTCCATGTGACGAGAATATTAATCTCCAATATTTAAATCTATTTATTTTTAATTAATCCAAAAGTTACTTAATTCGAAAATTAAGTCAATCGAATATATCAAAAATAAAATTAAATATTATTAATATTTTTATTTATTTAATTTCCCATCTAATTCTATTAAATCTCTAGAATAATCTATCCAAGTAAAATTTGAAATATTCTAGAAGACTTCTATAATAGAACAAGGAAATAAAATAAATTAGGACTCTTCTACTTTCCATTATTAATTAATTTCCATCTAATGAAAATTCCCAATAATAGGAATAATCAAATAGGAAATAAATTAATACCAAATTAATTAGATTCCTAATCCATGAATATCTACATAAAGGAAATAAATCAATAGGAATAAAATTAATTCCAATTAATTCTTTTCCTAATCCATGAGAGTTTCCGAAAGGAAGAATCACTCAAATAGGGAAACCGAACTAATTTTGGAAAGTGAATATTGGTAGAAGTGGCATGGGTTGGGAGATCCCCATACCACCACCACCATCGACCGCCGCCACCATCGGAAGAGGGAACCGCCGCCGCCAACCCAGCTGGCCGGCCACCACCGCCGGCGGCAGCCCCAGCCGAGGGGCGATCGACCCCTCCCCATGGCTTCGGTCTTGGGTGCTGGAAATCGATGTCCCGGGGTATCAAAAAATTGCGGAACCGATAACCCCGAACGAAATCCCGTCGCCGGAAACCTATTACGGATACCGACTCATCCGCAGGAGTCCGACCTTTGGAGACTACGCGCCCGAAGACACGCAGCCCGCCCCCAGCCGATTTTCTCCCGCGAGTCGGATCCACGAACGCGAACCATACAAACGGAGCCGGGCTCGACCCGAGCATCGCCGCGGGATGAACCCGCGGCTAAACCCTAGCCGAGCCCCCGCTGGGGCTCGCGATCGATCGATCGCGTGGGGCTGCCCAGCAGCCCCCGGCGGTGAGTCCGACGACTCACCGCCGTCACCGGAAGTGGGAGGAGCCACCAGCTGCGGCGCCAGCCCGCGGCGGTTCCCCCCGGCGATCGAGCTAGGGCTCGATCGCCCCCAGCCGCGGCGTCCGGCCGCGGCTCTCCTCGGTGCGCGCCGGCGGTCGAAGCCCTAGGCTCGACCGCCACCCCCTCGGCTCCCAGCCGAGGGCTTTCCTCGATCCCGGCGGGGATCTCTAGACCGCCGGCGGTCCGGTGATCTTCGACCACCACCGCGCGGTCTATCCCCGTCCCCGGGTTCGTCGTTTTTCCCGGATCTTGTGTTCATGCATGTATTACAATTAAATCACATAAATTCACACGAAGGAGTTTATGATTGTACCTTTTGATTCGTTGTGCGGAGAAACGAAATCAAATTGAAGACCCTTGGATCTTCCCACGTATTCCTTGCACTTCGTTCGAACGTCGGGTGGGCGACGATCTATCGAACTCCTATGGATCTCCTTCAACTCTCTAGAATATCAAGTATGATAATCTTGTCTTATATTTATGAAGGCCATGTAGTGCTTTTATAGGCTACGTAGGGGATCTAAAGGAGGTGGAATATTGGGCTTCCAATATTGAAGATTAAATTGAGCCCACTGCCCAAGTCCATTAATCCTTATCAATATTAATTAATTTATTTTCCACTATATAAATTAATTGCACTCCCAATATTAAACCATATTATATCAAATAATATTTCTCCGGTAGTATTTATTTATTCCGTGTATTTAAGATTTAAATATCCATGAATAAAATTAATTTATTGCTAATTAATTTATTCATCTCTTTAATCCGAGACTAGTACCATTCAACCTTAATTATTGTGCGGAACGAATCCACTCATGAGGTTTACACAATAATTCCTTATGAACTCATCTCGGGGATATTATCAACCCTTACGGGATACACTGTCCGGTCAATTATTCACGGCATGTCATATATAAAATATAGTGACCCAACTTAACCGGAAATTAACCCAATAATTAAATCGGTTAATTCCTTTGGTAAATCAAAGTTACTTATATTAAATATACACACCCGCAATAATATCGGGGATTAAGAATAAAATACACTGAGACTCGAATCGATTATCGCCGGCAATCCTAATTGATGAATCTCAACGATCCGCTCAATACATCAAGTGTACAAGTGTGATAAAATAATTAAGATAAATTATTTTCTCTCTCACACAACGACTATACCGATGGATTGGTCCGTGTCCATCTAGGTCGTGAGCAACTGTTTGATTAAATACGAGTAACCGATAGTATGATCTTCTGTGCGCCCATGCTTGCACCATACTAACTACAACGTATAAAATCCAGGACTATAATTTGCATATATTTAATTAATAATAATTAAACGCAAAACAATTGTTCGTTAATTTAATAGATTAAATGCTATGATCGGGAGTTTACCGTTACTTAAATCTAGACATTAAGTACACAACTCCAACAATCTCCCACTTGTACTAAGGTCTAGTCATTTCCTCCAAACTCCCTGTTCCCATACTCATCACGTGCTTAAGGTGTACTTCCGAGAAGTACTATGTGAATGAGCACTCTAGGTTGCCGCTCTGAAGTTATCTTGGTGACTACTACGTCGTCTCCCTGACGATGACTCGTATCAGGTGGTACTTGCTCTATGTGTTATCATCACTTTTAGACTTATGACTTCTTCCAGTTTATCATGCACCGCTATAAAATAGCCTTTGATAAACTAAGAGTCATTTCCAAGTCTTAGAGGTTATCCCGGAACCTAACCAAAACTTCCGCTGCCTCTGAGGCTGCTATTCGGTTATGAGAGAGTCCGAGAAGCATCCTGCTTATCACTCTTACATATTAAAGGTTCCACCTTTTCCAAAAGTGAACACATAGCCTGATATCGACTTACACTGGTCCTTCTCTGATTTGAAATCTGAGAATATGTAATCTAAGAAAATTTCGTATTGCTTAGTAATCCAGTACACCCAAGTACTCTTACAGCATTCGAATATTTCTTATCCAGATTACTTTGATATCCTCCCACTACGCTAACCGCATAGTTGATATCAGGTTCTTGTTTTCTAACATTGCATTTAAGCTTTCCACACAAGGTGTAGGAAACTGCTTAGTATCATCTGTCTCCTTTTATGCGTTCAAGACACATAACCTTAGATAGATATACATATTCTGTCTCTGAAGGGCAACGACCTTTCTCAGAATTATGCATGTTAAAACAAACCATAATCGTATAAGATATCCAGGAGAAGTACAATGTTCTTATCCCTAGATCATAAGATCTCAAGAACATGTTCTAACTTCTACTTAATCTTATATCCTGATTCATTTATTTAGACAACCATTATTTTATGTCTGACAATATCTTTACATTGTTGCCAATGATAAAATGTTATCTACATAAAATCTCTGAGAAACACCACCTTGTTTCCATTACGTTTCCAATACACCTATCGTCTCTGCCTTTTGATGAATCCATCGAATGGATTATCTCATCAATTCGCAAGTTCCACGATTCATAGCTTTGTAACCATCCATAAATGGATTTACTAAGCTCGTACTCTAAATGATCTAGCCTCCTAACAATAATCCTTATTGTTTTCCAAGCAGGCTCATTTAGATCTAGTACTGCCCTTATGCAGAGCTAGGGATCGATTTCATGTTTACTAGATCCAGAGTCCGAACTCCTCTAGTCTTATGAATATCTCCGGTTGTTCAACAACCTCCCACTGCAATGGCGTCCCGGTGTATAACAGTAATAACAATAGGTGCAGTGTGTGGTGTACTTCTACTCGGTTTGGCTGGTTCTCAGTCTTTTGTCCTTTTTCTCATTCCAAGGTATTAATTCAGTTCAGGCTTTGTGGTTCATCTAATAGTATTCCTCTATGAACCGAACTAAAGTTCTTCTGGTTCATAGTACTATAGAACACACAATACTTTGTTCTCCTAGGATATCCTACAATTACACAGAATGTGTTATTGTCTCCAGAAATATCCATAGAACATAGGTAGTTCCGAACAACTTGTTCTCTTTTACTTTTAGATTTCCATTTCTTATTTCCAACACACCATCTCTACACGTAAGTGTATGGCGCGGCCCCTTGGGATTGAATCCCAATCTTTGATTATGCTATGTGTTATTTAGATAGGCGATGGCCTCCGCGACCGAGTCGCAGGCTTTTAATGGATATACTTTAATGGTTCCCCATAATAGCTTTGTGTCCATTGACTAGTCAAAAACACTTTGCTTTTATGGCACATTTAAGTACTCTAATCCATTATTGAGTATTCTTGAAAGAACTACTCATGCCTTTTAAATTTACACATATGTCTGCATATCTAATCATGTCCAATACTAGTCCGAATTCTATCCTTTATGAAGAAAGGTTTGCTTAGATGTATTATCCTCCAAATTCAAATTCTCAGGTCGGAAGGTCCATTCCTTCAACTATAATTGATCAAATCAATTTCGACCTTTTGAATCTTATTTGAAAATACTACTAAGTACAAGAATTCACAAGTATAATGATTTAATAAAGAAACATATCTAATCAAGTAAAACAAGTTATAGAACGGTTTGTTGCATCGTGGTAGACTTAGGATCTATCATTCATATATTGCTATCTAATGTACCAGAATAGATAATGCCATCATTTCTTATCAAAATCATCCAATGATTAAAGAAATAAAATATCCATTCATAAATAATAGAAATCCAGAACAAAACGTTCTTTCTAAAATAGAGGGTACATAATGCAATAATCTTGAAATGAAATCCTATTTAACTACTAAAGCAGATAAATGTCTTCCACTGCAACAGCTGCCTCCTCTACAGCTTTTGCCCGTGTAGACTCGAACTCTCCTTCTCTAAGTCGCCGGGTTTTCTGGAACCCCTGCATTCAAAATGCACATACCGTCAGTGGTTCCATATCTACACACCAGATTTCTGGTAGATAATACCGCTGACTATGTTTTTACGACTAAAGAAAAATTCGTACCTCTGAGAGGACATTCAGACTTCCAGTGTCCAGACTTGTTGCATCGGAAGCACTTGCCCCTTGGCTTTGCAGCCCCCACTCGTGGCACAGTCCTCTTGACACCACTGGGTTTCCCGGCTTGCTTCCTTCTCTTGCCCCTACCTCCACCAGGCTTAAAGCCTTTGGACTTGGTAGCTACAAGCGCTTGAGACTTGCCCTTCTTGTAGATCCCCTCTGCCGCCTTCAGTTCAGTCAGGAGTTGCGCAAGAGTATAAGATAGTTTACCCATATTATAGCTCATACGAAACTGCTCAAACTTAGGGGTCAGAGACTGGAGTATGATGTCGACTTGCGTCTCATCATCAATAGAAGCTCCTAGGACCTCAAGTTCATTCAACAAACTCATCATCTTGAGAACGTGCTCCCCGACGGGTGTTCCTTCAGACTGAGTAGTCGACATGAGGACTCTCATGGCTTCTTGCCTTGCCGCACGATCCTGCTCCCCAAACATCTCCTTGAGGTTAGTCATCATATCCCGGGCAGTGTCCATCGGCTCATGTTGGGTTTGGAGTACATTTGACATGGAAGCCAAAATATAGCACCTAGCCATTTCATCAGCCTTTTTCCACTTCCGATATGTTGCCTTTTCCTCATCAGTTGAGGCAGCCGTGGGCTCAGCAGGGCATTTATCAGAGAGTACAAACTTGTACTCCTCCGAAGTCAGGACAATGTCTAAATTTCTCTTCCAATCAATGTAATTGGGGCCAGTGAGCTTATGCTCCTTGAGTATCATAGAAAGTGGGTTCATAGCTATTCTCTAAACCTATAAGCACATTTAAACAAACAATTAATTTAATATCCGATATTATCTCCCTCAAATAATATCATTAAATCACTAATTACATCTAAAATCCCATCAGATAAGGCAAGCCACGTTAGTGTGGACGTTTACCCATCCAAATGATTTAGCAATTAGATTTGCTTTGGTCGTACATCACTATAGCGTTACTTCGATGGGAAGAATACTATAGAGCGTACCTAAGTGTAAACCATTACTCAGTATCTAAGAAGATTTTTGGGACTCGCATATCACCGCAAGCCACGTTAGTGTGGACGTTTACGTTAACACACGATCCTTCACTTTCTTCTATAACTGTCTACATCAATCGTTCTAAAATCCCATTCAATGCAGCAAGCCACGATAGTGTGGACGTTTACTACACCAAAATATTTATACAATTGACATCCAATTACTTGAAGCATTCGATCTCGTAAATCAAGACGCGGGGAATCATAAGTGAAACTCGAAGTTTCTAACCAGTGATTCACCATGCGAACAACCCTATCTCTCATTAGATGAGGGAGCCGAGCAGACAATCGATCCACCTTAAAAGGATGGTACGAATGTCTCTAATTTGTGTCATCCACATGACCAAGTGGCTCTGGCTCCATTCCACTCCCCGGGGTGAGAATGAGTCGACTTGAAGTCAGTTTCAGAAAGACAAATTAGGCATTGTTTGATAAACTTAATCAATGTTTCTTGTAAAAGGAATTACAAGAATTCTCCTACAATGACACATCTATACGAACTTCAAAAGTCCATAAGAGTCACCAAGAGAACAGTAATGGAGACCATGGGAATGTTTCCATCCCCTCTCCCACTTAGCTTTTTATAACAAAGGGATACGCTATCTAATGCATAATTAAACACATAAGCATGCATACAAGTAATAAAGCACATAGCACATAGTCAAAATAATGCTGGAAAAAATTATTTTCCGACTATCATAGCTTTATTCCATCTCCGTATGCTTCTTCTAGTCTTCAGTCTTCGTTCTTGAATGCTCCATGTGACGAGAATATTAATCCCAATATTTAAATCTATTTATTTTTAATAAATCCAAAAGATACTCAATTCGAAAATTAAGTCAATTGAATAAATCAAAAATAAAATTAAATATTATTAATATTTTTATTTATTTATTTTTCCCATCTAATTCTATTAAATCTCTAGAATAATCTATCCAAGTCAAACTTGGAATATTCTAGAAGAATAGAATAAGGAAATAAAATAAATTAAGACTCTTCTACTTTCCAAAATTAATTAATTTCCATTACTATGAAAATTCCCATAAAATAGAAATAATCAATTAGGAAATAAATTAATCTTAAATTAATTATTATTCCTTTCTAATTCTATTAAATCTCTAGGATCCTATTCCAAGTAGAACTCGGAATACTCTAGAAGACTTCCATAATAGAATAAGGAATAAAATTAATATTAATTAATTCTTTTCCTAATTCATGAGAATTCCCAAAAATAGGAAAAACTCAAATAGGAAAAACGAATCAATTAGGAAAGCGAATCTAGGTAGGAGTAGCACGGGATGGGAGTTCCCGCACCACCCCACCATCATCGGCCGACCGCCGGGAGGGAGCACCCGCCGCCGCCGCCTCAGCCGGCCAGCCGCCACCGTCGCCGGCGACGACCCACGGCCGAAGGGGCGCGACGCCCCCACCCTTTGGGCGATCGATTGGGGTCGATCAAGGGGTTTGATCGATCCCGGTCCTTCGTCCTCTTCGTCTTCTTCGTCACACGCGTTCTTCCGGCGGTCATCTCGGCATCGATCTAACGTAAATAAATTACAAGAAATAAATTTACAATTCCGGTATCGATTCTATACATGAAATCGACCCTATACATTTTCCGGAAAAACATAGAACAATAATAATAAATCTAAATTCGGTCAACCCCCGAATTTTTACTATTACAAGCATTCATCCACACAAAACGAATCTTGACATGTCCGAGAGTTTAATTAAACGAACAATCATGGTAAATTAAATAGCAATTAATTAAACGAATAATTAACAATTAATTAAACCATGATAGTCGGAATCCCTGCAAGGTAGAACACAATTGAATACATACATGAACATGAACCAAACGCTCTGATACCAATTGCTGGAAATCGATGTCCCGGGGTATCAAAAAATTGCGGAACCGATAACCCCGAACGAAATCCCGTCGCCGGAAACCTATTACGGATACCGACTCATCCGCAGGAGTCCGACCTTTGGAGACTACGCGCCCGAAGACACGCAGCCCGCCCCCAGCCGATTTTCTCCCGCGAGTCGGATCCACGAACGCGAACCATACAAACGGAGCCGGGCTCGACCCGAGCATCGCCGCGGGATGAACCCGCGGCTAAACCCTAGCCGAGCCCCCGCTGGGGCTCGCGATCGATCGATCGCGTGGGGCTGCCCAGCAGCCCTCGGCGGTGAGTCCGGCGACTCACCGCCGTCACCGGAAGTGGGAGGAGCCACCAGCCGCGGCGCCAGCCCGCGGCGGTTCCCCCCGGCGATCGAGCTAGGGCTCGATCGCCCCCAGCCGCGGCGTCCGGCCGCGGCTCTCCTCGGTGCGCGCCGGCGGTCGAAGCCCTAGGCTCGACCGCCACCCCCTCGGCTCCCAGCCGAGGGCTTTCCTCGATCCCGGCGGGGATCTCTAGACCGCCGGCGGTCCGGTGATCTTCGACCACCACCGCGCGGTCTATCCCCGTCCCCGGGTTCGTCGTTTTTCCCGGATCTTGTGTTCATGCATGTATTACAATTAAATCACATAAATTCACACGAAGGAGTTTATGATTGTACCTTTTGATTCGTTGTGCGGAGAAACGAAATCAAATTGAAGACCCTTGGATCTTCCCACGTATTCCTTGCACTTCGTTCGAACGTCGGGTGGGCGACGATCTATCGAACTCCTATGGATCTCCTTCAACTCTCTAGAATATCAAGTATGATAATCTTGTCTTATATTTTATGAAGGCCATGTAGTGCTTTTATAGGCTACGTAGGGGATCTAAAGGAGGTGGAATATTGGGCTTCCAATATTGAAGATTAAATTGAGCCCACTGCCCAAGTCCATTAATCCTTATCAATATTAATTAATTTATTTTCCACTATATAAATTAATTGCACTCCCAATATTAAACCATATTATATCAAATAATATTTCTCCGGTAGTATTTATTTATTCCGTGTATTTAAGATTTAAATATCCATGAATAAAATTAATTTATTGCTAATTAATTTATTCATCTCTTTAATCCGAGACTAGTACCATTCAACCTTAATTATTGTGCGGAACGAATCCACTCATGAGGTTTACACAATAATTCCTTATGAACTCATCTCGGGGATATTATCAACCCTTACGGGATACACTGTCCGGTCAATTATTCACGGCATGTCATATATAAAATATAGTGACCCAACTTAACCGGAAATTAACCCAATAATTAAATCGGTTAATTCCTTTGGTAAATCAAAGTTACTTATATTAAATATACACACCCGCAATAATATCGGAGATTAAGAATAAAATACACTGAGACTCGAATCGATTATCGCCGACAATCCTAATTGATGAATCTCAACGATCCGCTCAATACATCAAGTGTACAAGTGTGATAAAATAATTAAGATAAATTATTTTCTCTCTCACACAACGACTATACCGATGGATTGGTCCGTGTCCATCTAGGTCGTGAGCAACTGTTTGATTAAATACGAGTAACCGATAGTATGATCTTCTGTGCGCCCATGCTTGCACCATACTAACTACAACGTATAAAATCCAGGACTATAATTTGCATATATTTAATTAATAATAATTAAACGCAAAACAATTGTTCGTTAATTTAATAGATTAAATGCTATGATCGGGAGTTTACCGTTACTTAAATCTAGACATTAAGTACACAACTCCAACATTGGGGTCGATCATGGGGTTGATCGACTCCCCGGTTTTTCGTCCCCTTCGTCTTCGTCACTCGTCTTCGTCTTCCGGCGATCGTTCCAACATCGAACCAACGTAAATAAATTACAAGAATTTAAATTACACTATCCGGTATCGATTCTATACATGAAATCGACCCTATACATTTTCCGGAAAATAAAGAACGTAATAATAATAAATCCTAAATTCGGTCAACCCCCGAATTTTTACTATTACAAACATTCAACCACACAAAACGAATCTCGACATGTCCGAGAGTTTAATAAACGAATAATCATGATAATTAATTAACACAATAATTAAATAAACCATGATAGCCGGAAATCCTGCAAGGTAGAACAATAATCGAACATATACATGAACACGAAACCAAACGCTCTGATACCAGTTGCTGGGATTCGATGTCCCGAGCTATAAAAAAAAATTGCGGAACCGATACCCGACCGAAAACCCTACATCGCCGGAAGACCCTAACGCGAACCACCTCACGAGCCGGGGCCCGACCGAACGCCCAGCGAGGCCCGAAGGCCGCGTGCGCCAGCCGAGCCCCCGCGAGGGGCTCGCGATCGTCTATGGACGATCGCTGGGATGCGCTAGGCATCCCCGGGGGCTGCTCGTAGCAGCCCCGCAGCGAGTCGCGTGACTCGCTGCTCGCGAGGGCCCAGCCCCGCACGCATCCGCTGCGGGCGAACCCGCAGCACGTACGGGGTCGCTGCGGGTGACCCCGCAGCTTACCCGCGATCGATCCGAGGATCGATCGCACCCCTCGGCTCCAGCCGAGGGTTCCTCGCGCCACGCGCCTCCGACGAGGGTGGTCGGCGGATCCTCCCGCCGTGGCACCAGCCCACGGCGGATCCCCGACGATCGAACCCTAGGTTCGATCGTGTGCCCCGACGTCCAGCCGGGGCTCCCCTCTCGTCGCGCGTTCTCGGCGGTCGAACCCTAGGGTTCGTCCGCCCCTCTCGATCCTCGCCGGGGATCTCGAATCCCCGTCCCCGAGGTTCGTCGTTTTCCCGGATCGTGCGTTCATGTATATATCACAATTAACGAACACAAATCATAAAAGGGGGTTTATGATTATTACATTCGATTCGTTGTATGGAGAAACGAAATCAAACGATGACCTTGCGATCTTCCCACGTATTCCTTGCACCTCGTTCGAACGTCGTGTGGGCGACGATCTATCGAACTCCTATGGATCTCCTTCACTCTTCAAGACTTTATGATTGGCGTATCTTAGGTTAATGAATTGTGAAGACCATGTAGTGCTTTTATAGGCTACGTAGGGGATCATAAGGAGGTGGAATATTGGGCTCCCAATATTGAAGATTAAATTGAGCCCAATGCTCAAGTCCATTAATCCTTATCAATATTAATTAATTTATTTTCCACTATATAAATTAATTGCACTCCCAATATTAAACCATATTATATCAAATAATATTTCTCCGGTAGTATTATTTATTCCGTGTATTTAAGATTTAAATATCCATGAATAAATTTATTTATTACTCAATAAATTATATTCATCTCTTATATCCGAGACTAGTACCGTTCAACCTTTATTATTGTGCGGAACAAATCCACTCATGAGGTTTACACAATAATTCCTTATGAACTCATCTCGGGGATATTATCAACCCTTCCGGGATACACTTTCCCGTCAAGTATTCACGGCATGTCATATATAAAATATAGCGATCCAATTTTACCGGTAATTAACCCAATAATTAAATCGGTTAATTCCTTTGGAAAATCAAAGTCTCTAATATTAAATATACACACCCGTAATAATATCGGGGATTAAGAATAAAATACTCTGAGATTTAAATTGATTATCCAAGGAAATCCTAATCAATAAATCTCAAGCGATCCGCCCAATACACCAAGTGTACAAGTGTGATAAAATAATTAAGATAAATTATTTTCTCTCTCACACAACGACTATACCGATGGATTGGTCCGTGTCCATCTAGGTCGTGAGCAACTGTTTGATTAAATACGAGTAACCGATAGTATGATCTTCTGTGTGCCCATGCACACCATACTAACTACAACGTATAAAATCCAGGACTATATTTTGCATAATTAATTAATAATAATTAAATGCAAATAATTGTTTATTAATTAAATAGGTTAAATGCTATGACCGGGAGTTTACCGATACTTAAATCTAGACATTAAGTACACAACTCCAACAACGTCTCAGTCGAGAGTGTCACTTCGGAAGATAACTTTGTAGATCCCTGTACTAGGCCTTTATCTGAATATGTCCGCGAGAAACATCGAGAGTCGAGGGGACTAAGATTCATGGATAGTTGGCTCTAGGTCAAGTGGGAGATTGTTGGAATAGGTGACCGGCGAGCCAACGGTTGGCCGAGCGGTTAACCGTATTCCGTTATATAACGGTTTATTTCGTTAATTAATGAAACCTATATTAATGGCATATACTATATCTACTCCCAATTTTGAATCATAAATATAGCCCTGTACAGTTACACATGTTGTATGAATTCTGTTTTATGGAAACCGAGAGATAATTCTGTTAACGCAACGTAACTGGTCAAACTCAGTTCCTAGTCGATGGGTTACGCCAATAACAAGGATACCCGGACTTTCCCCTTGAGACTAGCACTTAGTGTATGTGGGTTAATCTCGAGCCTCGATGTTGGGACGTCGACATACTTGAGTGGGTGCTCAATGTTTATGAGTTCACTGAACCCCCTCTCCCTGGAATCTCTAAGTGGTTATCACTGATCGAGTAGAGAATTCCATAATATAGTTGTACACAATTAATCCTTAAGACCCAGACATCACCGTGACTTCATCACAGGACTAGCTGAATCGTGACATGTCTCTGATTCCCTGGAAAGGGAGTAAGTCAAAAAAGGAGACAATGTTCGTGCAGTTCGAAATCTGATGTGAAGTCTGTGCATGGTAGTAGGGGATCTGATCGCTTGATATAGATCATGGATGTCCTATGTGGTTCGTAGTCCCGGAATCTCTGGCCAGAGTTGAACAGTGAGGTGATTAGAGAAATGTGTTTCTCTAGATCAATCACGACTGGATTTTACGAAACCTAGAATGTACGAAAAGTTATCAAACTCAACAAGAGATCTCGATTAACCAATATCTCTAGTTTGATCAGGACATATGTATCGGAGGGATCGTACTGTACGCTAACTATATTACAAGGTTCTTGCAGGCACTTCATTTGTATCTAGGGAAATAGTGAAGCGTGGTTGCTAGACGCTAGTCACTGATTCGTTGGGCACCGACTTGTTCGGAGATTAAATAATATGATTATTAATCTAAAACTCTCGGGAGTAGTTGATATAAGAACAATATGTTGTTCGAATCACAATGTGTTGTGAGCCCACGACTAGTTATACACCTGAACCATTGAGGGTCACATTCTCGTGTAAACCGATCCTTGAATACGATCATGTATTAATTAACTGTTAATTATGTACATATAGTCGAAGGTCAATGTGATTGAATCCGAGATTCATAATTGTGATTATGAGTTGGAAATATTACTGAGCTTAAGAAAACGGACACGGTGGTGTACACTTTCTATTTTGGGAAATTTCTCGGTTTAGCAGTACCCCTGAAATGGGCTTTCCGATTTTGTGAAATTGGAAATTTTTATTATTATCTCATATTGATGAGAAAATTAAAACGAGAACAAAAATATAATTGTTATATTTTTCGGAGATCAAATTGATTGTCAATTTTGGAGAAACGTAATGACGGCAAGTGAATTGGGCCGGCTATGGTTAATGGATCCGATCCATTAGGGTTTGAGCCCAACAAGGTCTTTTCCTCACCTATAAAAGGAGCATCTTTGCTAGAGGAAAGACACACCAAAGTGAAGAGCTCTAAACCCTAACCTCACTTTCTCTCCTCTCCTTCTTCCACTCGTCCGCCACCTCGGCCGTCTCCCTCGGAGGACCGCCGACCACCGGAGCCGCCGCCTAGTGCCGCCACCGGCCGCCGCCTCCCCTCGCCGGAATCTGATTCCGGCACCGTTTTCCGGCCCGTTTTCCCGTCGTATTCTACCTTACGTATTTCTAGTGCAATGCGTGAGTTGGATTACCTATACGAGGTGAAACCTGATAAGACGAGACACGCCGAATGAATGCCCGAGCATAGCCGGAGCCGCGCCCGTGCGCTCCAGCCGTGACACACGAGTCCAGCCGAGAGCCCCGCCACTCGCTCGGCTCTCCCCGCACACGACCTGTGCCGTCCCCGCGTCGCATCCGCCCGACTTTCGACGTACTTCGTTTTGTCCGACGAATCCCTAAGGTATTTACTATTGAATTTAGATTTAATTGTTTGCGTTAATTATTTGCGCTAAATGTACGATTAAATTTAGATTTAATTGTTTGCGTTAATTGTTTGCGCTAAATGTACCATTAAATTTAGATTTAATTGTTTGCATTAAATGTTTGCTATGTATGGGATTTTTAATTGATAAAGAAAAATTAATTGATATTAATTTAACTGTCAATTAAATTCAAATTGACTCGAATTAAATAATATGATTATCTTAATTGTCAATTTGACGCAAACTGATTTTGTGCACATATTTATGTAATTAATTATATATGTGTAATTAATTAATTTGATTAATTTAATTGCACAATTCAAGTTGATTAGAATTAAATAATATGATTATGTTAATTGTCAATTTGACGCAAATTATTTATGTGCGGATGTTTACATAAACAATTTAATAAAAATTTTGTGCATAAAATTTTGTACATAAACGGTTTTTCATAAAATTTTTGTTTTCCGCTGCGTATACATGCACGATCCCCAACAGAAGTCCTGAGACGTTGCATCCCTGAAGTTGAGCAAGCAGACATCTTGAAGCACTGCCATGAGCAAGCATGTGGAGGATACTTTGGACACCGACGTACAACAAGGAAGGTATTTGACTGTGGATTTTACTAAACTACCCTTCTGAAGGATTGTTTCGAATGGTGTAGAAAGTGTGACCAATGCCAAAGAGAGGGCAACGTGACCAAGAGAGATGAGATGCCCATGATGCCCATCATGCCCGTAGTAGTATTCGATGTATGGGGAATTGACTTCATGGGACCCTTGCCCAACTCCAGAGGAAAAGAGTACATACTCTTGGCAGTTGACTATGTATCCAAATGGGTCGAGGCCAAAGCTACATCAACCAATGACTCAAACTCAAAGGTGGTGGCCACTTTCCTTAAGAGCGACATATTCAGCAGATTTGGTGTACCACGCGCATTGATCCGTGACCAAGGTACGCATTTTTGCAATTATATCATTGAAAGGTTGCTTAGGAAGTATGGAGTGCACCACAGGATCTCCACAGCCTATCACCCTCAGGCCAATGGGCAAGCCGAGCTATCCAATCGTATCATCAAAACCATCCTGAGGAAAACGGTCAAGCTAGAAGGTAAAGATTGGAGTGACAAGCTCGATGACGCACTTTGGGCCTACAAAACACCTTCAGGGATCTCACCCTACCGCATGGTGTTTGACAAGTCATGCCACATGTCCGTGGAAATTGAACATAAGGCGCATTGGGCAGTGAACAATGTCAATTTTGACTGGGATGCGGCCGTCGAAGGAAGTAAACTTGACCTTACCGAGCTGGAGGAGATAAGAATTGAGGCGTATGACAACGCGGTCAATTACAAGGAACGGACAAAGAGAGCCCATGACAAGATCATCAAAAAGAAGAAGATCGAACCTGGTCAACTGGTTCTGGTTTACCAAACCAAGTTCAAATTCAAGGCCAAAAAGCTATCCACCAAATGGGCAGGACCATTCATAGTCCATACTGTTTGCCCAAATGGTTCGGTTGACCTATTTAAACAAGGTGATGATCAGATCTTCAAAGTGAACGGGTAGAGAGTTAAAGCTTACTATGGGAATGAGGACCTCAAGGGGATGATATCCCCTGAGCCAGCCGCTTGACCAAGTGAAGCCAAGAAATAATTCAGGCCCATGACAATAAATAGAGGCAAATACCGAAGGCGAATTCGGTATGTATATTACGCAATTTCCCTTTATTTCAATTTCCAGTTAATAAATTTCATCACTGCACGTCATGGAATAGCCTTGGGTAGGGAAGGGTTTTGGTCTGTTTTGTTCGCAGGTATACAAGAGGTTCATGCACTTACTTGGCCTGTTTCGTGAGGATGACGGAATCAAGGATGATTGTTGACCAAGCCGTATTCACATACCCAGACACAAAAGGCATGTGCATGGTTCAACAGAGAAACAATTGAGAAACACGCTGCCCTGATGGTGTACCTTGCTCAAACTGATTTAAGGTACCCACCTGAACCAACTCCCTAAATGTGACCTCCCTCTGTTTTATTTTTGTTTTATTTGAGTCTGAAGACCTTCGTCGATGGGGTCGATCTCCCTATTTTCACACTTTGCCAAAGGCAAAGTGTGTATGTGGGAAGGTGCGCCAACATCGTTTGGAGTCGGAGTATAGAGTTTAGGGAAATGCTTGCCTAACTTATTACTATTTGCACACTTTGTCGGAGGCAAAGTGTGTGAGTGGGGGAACGGTAAGAGCAACCCCTGTGCCTGATCGAGTCATATGCTTGATAAATACCATGATCAACGTGAACAGTTTTCAAAATTCATAGTCTATGCATGAAAAATATTAGGGATGATGGAATTGCAACTAGGTAAGCTGCGAGAAATTGAGCCTACATTTGTGTGAATATATCTTTCTTGAGAGTAGTTGTTCAAAATTTGTAATGCTGAAGCTTGCCCAAGTTCTGACCATTGTGATAATTGAAATTGAGTTAAGGTAGTAGATGATTTAGGCATTTTGTTTTGTACTGCAAATAAAAAGAAGACCATTGTTAGCCCCTTGAGCCGAGCCTATTTTATTGATCACCTGAGGGAAAACTCCCACTGCCCTGGCCAACCTGCAGATATGCTCAATTAAATAAAAAGAGCATGTCAGGGCAAAGTCTTCTCAAGAAAAAAAAAAGAAAAAAAAAATAGCAAATAAAAGGGTGTGCTAAGGCCCGTTAGATAATGATAAGAAATTAGGAGGAAAGTTGTTAAGTAAAATGCATGTCCTACCTAAGAATCAATCCTGGGCATTGCCCAAGATAAGCCTATACATTCACCCTAGAAAGCCCTAATGATATTGCCCAACTCGATTGAAAATTTCACAGGATAGAACTTGGTCAAGCCCAAAGCAAAGCTTCTTTTGAAACATCATTGAGCGAAACACTACCAATACACTAAAGAGAGAAACACTTAGAGAGAGCACCCGAAATCCTGTTGCAAACTCTTGACCGTTTTTTATGCATTCCCTTGACGTGATTTTAACTGTATGTTCACTTGATCAACTTCTGTATTTTGAAAAGCATGCTTGAGTTTTCTGTTATTTCTTTCTCTCTCCCCCTTGTTTTCTAATTGAGCAGGCAAGTCATACCGCACGCTTGAGGACAAGCGTAGTAAAGTGTGTGCGTGTGATGAGCCATATTTTTTGGCTCATTTTTAGTTCTTTTGAGTCAAGTTGATAGAGTTTTTTAGTTGTTTTTTCTTTGTTTGTGTCTGGGATGACACATTTTGGGTACTTGGTCAAGTTACGCATGTGGGAGAAGAAAGAGGCGCAAATGGTGTGAAAGAGGCAAGGAAAACAACTTCTTGGTCAAGTATGCTAGTTCAGCAAGCTGACCTGACTGAAACACCCAGATCCAGTTGGGCAACGAGCCATGTTGGGCAAGGTCAGTGAAGTGATCAAGATAGAAGGATGACCAAGCACTACACGAAGCAGTTGACTAGATACATGAACTGACCAGATACGGAACATTGACCAAAGACGCGTCAGGATCTTATATTTTGGGAAAGAATATTTTCTTTCCTTATCTCAAGAGTCCAATCAAGGAAGCTATTTTCCTTGGTCAGCAAGACATCCAACGCCTATAAAAGAGGAGTATCAAACCCTAAAAAACGCAGCCTTGGAGAGCCAAACATAGCCACGAAAATACCAGCCACACAAAGAATTCACGAAGTAGCTGAACCCTAGTTGACCAGCGAAGAACACGGAAGAAGAAGACGATGTGGAGTGAGCCAAAACTCCTCCTCGTCGAGTTGTGATCATTGCCTACGGGCTAAAAACAATTTCCTTTATGTTTTATGGTTTTGAATTCCGTTTTTAAGTTTTTATTTCGTTCAAACAATTTTCTTTTTAATATGAAGTTCATAGTTCGCCCGATTTCTTTTGTTTATTTATTTACAATGAGTAGCTAATCTGTTTGTATCTGGGCAAAGACAGAACCTGACCAAACCCTAGACTTGATCTGCCGGGAGGCTTAGTGAAGACAACAACTAGCTGAGTTTCGTTCCCGATTCAACAGGGTAGTATAATTGAGCATGTTAGGGACTTGGGCAATCCTACAGTGACCAGTGGGAACCCCGACTTGCCTAACACAAAAGTACGTGGATCAACGCGACCGGGAGACTGGGCGTCCGCGAAGTACAACATGTTGCTGGAGATGTGGTCGTATGACATGGGTCTGTCCAGGCATGCTATTGGTCATTCTAGGTTTGCTTGGAGGATAAATCGGCTTGATCAACTTAGACTCATGCGGTCACATAGTGTCGAATTGGTCAATGTTAGGAGACCTATTGAGAGAGATCTAATAGGACTTTAAACATAAGAGCGAATGAGGGTCAAGGGTATTAATATGCGTGACATTATAGGGATGTTAATACTTGGGGCCTATAACCGGAAGATGAAACTGTTAGCAAAATGATATACGTACCAATAATCGGCAGCACTAGGTCAAGGGGGTAGTCAGGGGAGTCAATGCCTTGATACTTGTATTTCTTATTTGATTTCTTATCTGTTTAGTCAATTATGTTAATTACTCATTCTGTTAGCTTTTGCATGCAGTAGTTAGATAGGTGGAGTTACATGCTAGTTTATTTTCTGTTATTTAATTTGTTTATTTCCAGTCAAGTTGTTAAGGTGACCACGGTTCGGCAGTGCCCAACTGCTTCCCAAAACAAAATATTTTTAAACGTGACAACCCAATTGAGCAAAACGCCGGGAAAACTAAAAGCTAAATCGCCTCCTCGTGGGATCGACCCTATACTTGCTACTAGTACTTGTGTTAGTAAGGAGTTTAGGACTTATAAATATTATTTTGCGCTACTCCACGACGGTAGCGTCAAGGGTATAGAGGTCTTTTTGTCTACCAGAAAGCCCAATATAAAAGGCCAAATACTCATTTGAAAACCCTAATTGTATATCATATAAATAGAGGAAGATCTCAATTCATTTGGAATATGCACAATTCTCGAAAAATAAGGATATAATATACATTTTGCTGATTGCCGTTTTCTTTATCTGTTCGTTCAATCCTCGAAATATTTGTTTGTGTTCGGTGAATAGTCTAGTGAGATTTCTTCACTGTTAACACCCTAAGTTGTAAAATATGGCGTATTTTATAACATTTATAAATTATTGCATAATTGTTATAAACTCCAGAGGAATTGAGAGAAAATAAACGAATAGAAAGGGAAACAATATGAGAAGAGAATAAAATTGTTGTTACATTCATATGGGGAGACCTCTTTATATAAGATACAAAGTAGGGTTTATGTCTTGTTCACCAATAAAGGGTAAACTAGTCATTCACTAATTACAGTATTTATAACACTCCCCCTGGAATGACTATTTTCAAGAATATTGCCTCGTTAAAACCTTGACAGGAAAACCCAGTGGGACAAAATCTGGACGAAGGAAAAAGAGTACAACTTGCTCCCCCTGATTGTAATCACCGAAGATCTTTGACTTCTTGAAAGTAGTTATTGGCGGTCAATCTTTCTCATTGAAACCTTTAAATAATAAAACCATATAGAAAAAACTTAGTTATTCAAATATACATTTTGGTGTTCAGGATCCAACCTTTGAATTGTCAAGTTTCAAATTCATTTGTATTATTGTATATTTTTCGTCCTTCAGGGACATGCTTTTACCAGACATCTATATTGACTAGAGCATTCGCAATTGCTATAACCGGACGATAACTCTTTTGGAGTATATTAGATGTGTCTAGTGCTCAATATACATTTTTTGACAAATGAACAATAATGTGAACTCAATTTACAATCATCTAAAAGATTATATTTTTATTTGAACTTCAGGTTCTCTCGAAAACAAACTCATATGGAACATTCTGATGTCGTCATTAATTATTATCGAGTGATGTACATGACTCGTTAAATACCTTATTATAAAAACTTGTAGGAAAAAATACTTGAGGAAAAGAGTACATGACATTCACATTTATATTGTGGTGATTGTCTCGTTAAAAACCATTAACTAAGAAAACCCTGTGGAAAAAACTTAATAGAGGGAAAAAGAGTGCAATCATTGGTCTTCGAGACCAATCACTGGTCTTCGGGACCTTGTCTTCAATATCATTTTTGTCCATAATATCATATGTAATATGATATTGTACATGTTCTGATTTTCATTTCAGGAATTTTAAAATCCATCCAGGATTTTCCTTTATGTATCTTTCTAAGGACTTCTACATAGTAAAATCATACATTCGATGCAGATCTATATATTTATCGTTGTTGCTGCCAGAAATATTAAATAGCGGAACTTAATTTCATCCTTAAAAATATTTGATTAACATCGAGTTTCTGCGAAAAACTCTTGAGCATGTAATCTCGCTTTTATATCTCACCACATCATTACTCGTTTTTCGTACAAACACCCACGTATATCCTTTTGAGATAATATTTTGATGTGTGTACTATAAATTCAAAATATATCTTTTATTCAGCGAGTCATGCTCAACCTCAATTGCTCGTTTCTATTTTTTAATGTTGTCGGCACACTATTATTGATTTAAGTTTTGGATCCAGTTTTTCTAGAGCAACTTTTGAGGCAAATATGTCGTTGACGACTTTTGATTTTTCCATTTGTGGATCATGATTACAATTTTGTCCACGCTCGAGTCATAAAAAGTTGACTCGACATTACTCTATAAATTTATATGCACCCGTTATCACATGTCTCACAGAATTATAGTAGCATAAGGGTGATAATTGTCATAAAATTACCATTCTTTCATTATACAACTGGATCATTATTTATAGATATACATGTCCAAACCTGCTTATTCAAAAGTTTCAAAACAAAGTTTGAATCGTAATATACAATTGCTCGTGCTTAAATACTGACATTTTAAAAAATAAATCAATGTTGCACAAATATTGATTTTGTCAGTGCGTAAATACATCATAGGAACTCAACATCCATTGCTCATGTTTAAATACGTCTTAAAAAAATATGTTGCACACATATTGATTTATCCCGTGCTTATTAAATTGTATTATTAATTATAATAAAATAAGAAATTTTGTAAGCTCTTTTTACAATTATTGTTTTATTTGTATATATTTATTTTATATTTATAAAAATATTAATTCGCCCGACAAATCCACAATTAGCCTTCGAAACTCACTGGTTTTATATTTATAAAAATTAATTATGGTTTAAATTTTTAAAACCTATCAAATAATGAGTGGGTGATGGGTATGACCATTTGCTAAAAAAAAAAACTCAAAACTTCATTCGCAATCCGCCTACACCTATTGACTGTCATAACATATTATATAATAAAATAGGAATGTTAAAAAATACCATAAAAACCAACTCGTACGCGATCATGACCCATAGCCACCCAAACCGTTGATTTTAAATTTTAAATGAATAACGGTTTAAAATTTATAACATGTCAAATAATTTGTGGATTATGAGTACATTATTGTCCACGATCGAGTCATAAATAATTGAATCGACATTACTCTATAAATCCATCACCACCCGATAACACATGTCTCACAGACCTATAGTAGCATAAGAGTGATAATTGTCGATAAAATTAGCATTCTTTCATTATTTAACTGGATCATTATTCATAGATATACCTGTCAAAACCTACTTATTCAAACGTTTCAAAACAATTTTTGAATCGTAATATAAAATTGCTCGTGCTTAAATACTGAAAATTTAAAAAATAAATCAATGTTGCACAAATATTGACTTTGCCCGTGCGTAAATACATCATAGGTACTCTTGAATTGCAACATACAATTGCTCGTGTTTAAATACTGATGTCTTAAAAAAATATGTTGCATACATATTAATTTATCCCGTACTGAAATAGATCGTCTAATTCGTTAACCTAAATAATATTTAGAAAATAAATTGTATTATTAACTATAATAAAATAAGAAATTTTGGAAGCTCGTTTTACAATTATTGTTTTTTTATTTGTAAACAATTATTTTATATTCATAAAAATATTAACTCGCCCGCCAAATCCACATTTATCCGCTAAAACTCACTGATTTTATATTTCTAAAAATTAATTATGGTTTAAAATTTTAGAACCTACAAATGACCACTTGCTAAAAAAAACTCAAAATCTCACTCGCAATAAGCTGCACCCGTATTAACTGTCATAACATATTATATAATAAAACAGGGATGTTAAAAAATACCATAAAAACCAACTCGTACGCTATTATGACCCGTAGTCACTCAAACCTGTTGATTTTTTTAAATGAATAACGGTTTAAAATTTTAGAACCAATCAAATAATGGGTGAATCATGAGTATATTATTGTCCACGCTCAAGTCATAACAAATTGACTCGACGTTACTCTATAAATTCACATGCACCTGTTATCACATGTCTCATAAACTTATAGTAGTATAAGGGTGATGATTGTGATAAAATTAGCATTCTTTAATTATTCAACTGGATGATTATTTATAAATTGTTGGTGTTTAAATAAAAATAAATATTACACAAATATTGACTTTGTGTGTGCGACATTCTTTAATCGCAATATCCATTATCTTAAAAAAACAAATCTAGAGTAAAAATAAGTTTGCGTAATTAATCATAGCTCAAAGAAATAAATGAGTCAAAATAAGTTTTTGTAATTAACAATACTTACTCTTGAATCGCAATATCCATTATCTTAAAAAAAACAAATTGAAGTAAAAATAAGTTTGCGTAACTAACAATAGAGCAAAAAACAAATTAGTAAAAATAAGTTTTTGTAATTAACAATAGGCAAAAATAAAAATATCACATACTTTATAATGATTGGATTAAAAATAAGTTTGCCTAAATAAAAATAGTGCAAAGTGTATATACTTAATAATACTAAAAATAGATACTTAATAATTATCTAAATCAAAATAGCAACTTAATAATTATGTGGAGTAAAAATAAGTTTAGAAAATTAAAATAGCACCGATACTTAATATGGACTAAAAATAGGTTTGCGGAAAAAACTAAAAATAAGTTTGCGTAAATATGCACTAAAAATAAGTTTGTGAAAACTAAAAATATTAATAATTATTAAGTAAAAATAAGATTTTGCAAATTAAAAACGCAAGATAGATAAAAATAGAAACGGATACTTAATAATTATGTATATAAAAAAAGATAATTAATAATTACGTGGATTAAAAATAAGTTTGTGGAATTAATTATTTTATACACTAATCGACTTGAACCCATGTGAAATCAAATAACTTTACCAATAGAGTTAAATTGACTAAATTATTTTGTAGACGATTGCTATGACTAAATTGTTATTTTATTTGTAAATTGTATTTTATTATTAAATGTTTTAACCCAAGTTTATTAGTCGTGCTTAAATACTACTGATATCTTACAAAAACAAATTAATGTTGCAAATTAATGTTACATCACTATTTTTATTTACCTATGTACTCAAATAGCAGCCCGGAGGAGCCCGTGATCAGAAGACACGTGTCACGTCGTCTCACCGCGGAGGTCCGAGGAGCAAGGCTTCGTCGAAGTATCTTGGAGTCCCCGCCGAGCAAACCAACCATCACCCCCCGAGGACGCCCCATATCCGAGATAGACAGATCCGAGGATCACCGGGGATGAAGAGAGTCTGCAAGAGCCATGGAACCGTGCCGAGCTGAGCATAGGCAAGTTGATCAAACTGAGAGTTTTCCCGCTGGACGTATCGGTTTGCTCGACTGGAAAGGCAGCGGAAATCTGGGCCGGTCCGTACACCAGGCCCATGTAACAGTTTTATTAAGGCCCATTAGGTCAAAAGAGGAAAAACCCTAATTGTACCCCTATAAATACACTGTAAGACTTACCTAAAAAGGCAGATTTTGAGCCCCCAAAAAGAGAGTATATTTCCATTTCCAGCTAAAGCAATATTTCCTTTTTTTCTTCTGAATCTGTTAGCTCAATCCTCAAAAGAAATCTCTCTTGTGTTTTCGGGACGGTTTAGACCGCTCTGCCCGGTTTTTTATACCCGTTAACAATTGGCGCTAGAAGGAGGGGGAATCCTCGAGCGTTGAGCTGACCGTTTTTTGATTTCTTGACAATGGATATCGTAGGTGTTTCAGGTACCGCCGCTGGCGGCCACGGAGAAGAAGCTCCCCAGAAAGCGTTAAGCGCGGGCAAGGCCTGCATGTCGCAAAACGACCACGATACAGCGACCCCCGTAGTCCCTGATGAGATCGCTCGCCAGCTGGCATGGATCGAGACCCTGCGCGCGGAAGAAGCCGAAGCCAAGGAGAGACAGAGGGTTCTTCACGAACAGGTGCTAGAGGCGGAGAAGGTGATGTCGCCCGCTACCGAAGAAGAACCAGATCTGGACCTGAGGCAAGTCAATACCCCCGAGCAAATCAAGAGGACCATACAAAAGCTGGAAGCCCGATCTCGTTTCCTGGAGAAAAGGCCGATCATCGAGAAGCAAAACCCTGATGCCCGCCACCTAGAAGAGAAGTTTGAGGCTGAGGCCCACGAGGAGGCTACTCGGGCGACGATACAGAGAAGACAGACGGCCAGTCCCAAACGCGCTGCGGAAAACCCCAGGACAGTCGTCGTAGCTGACCCCGGACTCGCGAAACGTCTGGAGGAGGTAGAACGAAGGTTGGCCGAACAGGACAACGACCCCAAGAAGAGATCTGCTCTCGCCGAGCCGTTGAGTCTAAGGATCGAGCAAGCCCGGTCACAACCCGACGTCGCCCCGCTGCTGACTTTCATCTATGACGGAGCGTCCGACCCCGACGTCCACCTAAACAAGTACAACACGTACATGGTCGGCCGAGGGGCAACAGAAGCAACGAAGTGCCGCCTTTTCCCTTTGACTCTCGGCGACATGGCTCACCGTTGGTATACCAGCCTACCGCCGAGGTCGATCGACAGTTTCGGGGAGTTAGGAGACGAGTTCGTTTCCTACTTCGCGTCTAAAGTGAGATATTCAGAGGGCCGCCAACGTCTGATGGGGGTCAAGCAGGGCAAGGATGAAACTGACGAGGTTTACATAGACCGAGTAGAGCGAATCGCCAAGCAGGGGGATCGGGTGAGCGACGAGATCCTCGTTCACTCCGTAGTGGGCGGTTTGCGACCGACGTCCAGTCTGTTCAAACCAATGATGAAAGACTACCCAAAGTCGTACACTGAGTTCCGCAGAAGGGCGGGCGAGGAGATCGCCCAGCAGCGCATATATGATCAGCGGATGAAAGAGCTGGAGCCCGAGAAGGAAGAAAAATCCTCTGCCGAGAAGAAGCCCGCCAACCCGGCAACTGTTGATTACTGGACGGAGCCACCTCCAACGGTTAAATACCATGAAAGTGGAAAGAAGAAGCCCAACTACAAGCCATACCAGGGAACCTTCCAAGCACCGCGGAAGGTCGAGATCGTTAACGAGTGTGCCGAGGAGGGGACGTTCCTGGGGAAAACTCCTACTCAGATCCTCCAAATCTTCTATGAGCGAGATATCAATATCCTCACTCCCCCCCAGGCCATGAGGAGTCGTCCCGACGAGAGAAACCCGCGCAAGTAGTGCTCTTTCCACCAGGAAAACGGGCACAGGACTGATGAGTGTCGCGACCTGATCGCTCAACTTCGACAGCTCTACGAAGACGGGAGTTTGGCCGATCTCCTCCGAGCACCGAAGCGCGGCCGCCCAGCCGCCGGACGCGGGGGCGGTGGCCGTGGAAGAGGGGGAAGAGGCCGAGGCCGTGGATACCAGGACGATCAGAATCATCGGCCTAACCAACAGCAGAGACGTGAGCCACATCATCCCGGGCCAAACCAGTTAGTTTTGCCCCCGCCCCCAGCTGTGATACCCGAAGATGAAGATCCCCCCGTTCGCGGAGGAGCGCGTGTCAACATGATCGGCGGTCTAACACCGATCATTCACAAATCAAAGAGGCAGAAGAAAGAAGAGTTGCGCGAGTTTGAGGGCGTGAATGTGGTAATCCCCCAGGCGGAGTCGACTATCGCCCGCGGGATTACCATCACTTTCTCCGAGAAGGACAGGGAAGGGATAAAATATCCCAAGGAAGATGCTCTGGTGGTCACTGCGAGGATCCTCGGGATCGAAGTGGCCAGGATCCTGGTGGACAACGGGGCCCATTGCAATCTCATCTTCAAATCGGCATTGGACCAGCTCGGCGACCTCTCCAGCTATGTCCGACCATATGATGGAGTCTTGAAGGGATTCGGAGATGTGGTGGTGCGCCCCCGCGGACGTATAAGGATGGCAGTAGAGTTGAAGGACTGCCAAGATCCGAGCATAAATATGACCCGAATGTTGAATTTTGTTATCGTTGATGCAGACAATATCTATAATGCTTTTTTCGGGAGGCCGTTCCTCGATGCCTTTGAGGCCGTGGCGTCCTCCCATTACTACTGTATTATGTTTCCCACCTTGAGTGGTGTGGTCGGCACCCTTCGGGGTGACCAGTATATGGCGAGGAAGTGTTTTAATTACCTTTCGTGTTCTGATGCAAACATACACCCAAATAACAATGGTACTAACACTGGGGCATTTGGGGGCGTTAACCCCCAAATAACTTCCCAAGAATCCACCCCGGAAGGCGAAGAGCCTCGAAGAGGTGGGATTGAAGAAATTTTAACCAAGGTCAGGGAGATAGACCCCACGGATGAGATGGATGTATATGATCAGGATTATCTGAAAGTCCTGTGGGATGAGGGCGCCCCCGGAAATTCCAATTTTTTTGAAACAAAACCTAGCAGAGCTTGCGATTCCGAGGAAATGATTCCCGAGCTCGAAGCACAATTCTTGCACATACTCATCGACGAGATGCCTAACACTCAAGATGTTGAACCCATGCCGGACATACAAACTGTGGAGCCCGAAGACCTTGATCCACGGATCGGTTTTGAACCAAACGACATACCCGACCCGCGGGGACCATCGATGTGTACAGCAGTCGACGAGGTGGAAAAGGTGAGTCTGGACCCGAACAGACCAGAGTTAGAGGTCTTTATCGGAAAGAAAATCCTCCAGCGGCTGAGGAACGAGCTGGTTGATTTCTTAAGCCAAAATACAGACGCTTTCGCTTAGTCCCATAAAGATATGGTCGGAATCGATCCTAAGCATGCCTGCCACCATCTGAAGATTGACCCAGAGAAGAAACCCATCGCCCAGAAGAGAAGGAAGATGGGACCTGAGAAGTACGCAGCTTTGGCGGTGGAGGTTAAGAAATTAGTCGATAACGACCTTGTGTGAGAGGCCGAAGAGGAACCTCAATGGATTGCGAACGTTGTGCTCGTCAAAAAGGCCAATGATGTTTGGAGCCTTTGCATCGATTTTACCGATTTGAACAGAGCCTGCCCGAAGGACCATTTCACTCTACCCCATATCGACCATCTGGTTGATAGCGTCGCCGGACACGCCATTTTTTCTAACTGTGATTGTTTCGCAGGTTATCACCAGATTCCTATGGCCGAGGAAGACATAGAGCATACCTCTTTCTATTTGGACAAGGGAGTGCTGTGTTGGAAAAGGATGCCGTTCGGCCTGAAGAACGCTGGAGCCACCTACAAACGACTGGTGAACAAAATGTTCGCCCACAAGATTGGAGACACTATGGAGGTATATGTGGACGATATAATTATAAAAAGCAAATCCGAGGAGGATCACGTGAAAGATTTGAAAGTCTCTTTCGAGATCCTGAAGTTCTACAACATGAAGCTCAACCCTAAGAAGTGTAATTTCGGGGTATATGCCACAAAATTCCTCGGGCATATCGTCAGTCTTAGGGGCATCGAGGTGAACCCAGAAAAGATCAAGGCCATTCAGGATCTGAGGGAACCCCGAAGTCTGAAGGATGTGCAAAAATTAACAGGTTTCCTGGCCGCTCTCAGTCGTTTCATTCCTCGGCTCGGAGACAAAAGCCGCCCGTTCTTTAGATCAATCAAAGACCAGAAATTCAAGTGGGGAAAGGAGAGTCAGGAGGCTTTCCTACGCCTGAAGGAGCACCTCGGAAATCCCACCATCCTCTCTAAACTGGTCACCGGGGAGAAACTTTTCCTCTATCTAGCCGCGTCCGAACATGCCATGAGCTCGGTTCTCGTCCGAGCAGAGGGACAGTTGCACAAGCCTATCTATTTTGTCAGCCAGGTCCTCCACGACGCCGAGACACGATACACACCCCTGGAGAAGCTAGCGTACGCCCTTGTGATGAGCGTGCGGAAGTTGAGGTCTTATTTTTTCGACCACCCGGTGGAAGTTCTAACGACCATGCCATTACGACAGGTCTTGCAGAGACCAGACACCAATGGTCGATTACTAAAGTGGAGCCTAGAAGTAGGGCAATACGACATCACTTATGCCCCGAGAACGGCGATTAAAGGGCAGGCCTTGGCGGATTTCATAGTGGAATTGACGTTCCCTAACTCCACCCCGTCCTCCTCGGTCCCGCCATGGAAGTTGTACGTGGATGGGTCCTCTAACTCCTCCCACGTCGGGGCTGGAATAGTATTAGTCGGACCAGGTGGACAATCATTTGCACATGCGGTAAAATTCGAGTTCGAGGCGACGAATAACGAGGCGGAGTACGAAGCATTGATTGCCGGGCTGAACCTCGCTCTAGCGGTCGGCGCCGAACATTTACAGATCTTTATGGATTCACTTTTGGTGGTAAACCAAATCAAGGGAAGTTACGAAAACCGATGTGATCGAATGGCGAAGTATTACGAGCATGTGATCTCTTTATGTGAGAAAATACCGAGGACATTCATCGAACAGATCCCGAGAGAGTTAAACTCCCAGGCAGACGCCCTATCCAAACTAGCTTCCTCGGAGGGTATCGCTGACTTAACAAACGTAATGTTGACTCGCCAGAGTCGATCCGCCATCTCACCAACAGAAGGATTGATCACCCTCATAGATCGTGGCGAGACATGGATGGACCCAATCAGATCTTACTTGGTGGACGGAATCCTGCCCGCGGACAGGATTGAGGCTAAGCAGCTTAGAATTCGAGCGGCCAGATATACTATGATCGGGGATGTTTTGTACCGGAGGAGTCTGTATTTACCCTTACTCAAATGCATCACCCCGCATGAAGGAAACAGAGTATTTGGCGAGATCCACGATGGTGTGTGCGGAAACCATGCGGGAGGTCAGTCTCTGGCCCACAAAACAATCCGGCAAGGATACTATTGGCCCACCCTAAGGAGAGATGCCATCAGTTACGCTCGGAAATGTCATCGCTGTCAGGTAACAGCTCCAATCATCCGAACTGCACCTGAATATCTAAACTCTATTTACAGTCCTTGGCCTTTCGCCTCCTGGGGGATTGATCTGATCGGACCCTTGCCCACCGGGCCGGGAGGAGTGAAGTATGCGGTCGTAGCCGTGGACTATTGTACCAAGTGGGCCGAAGCTGAACCGTTGAAGGTCATCGACCAAAAGGCTATTATCAAATTTATCTGGAAAAATATCATATGTCGGTTCGGGATCCCCCATACCATTACCTCGGATAATGGGAAGCAGTTCGACGGGCAGGACATCATGAATTTTTTCGACAAATGGAAAATCAAGAAGGCTTTCTCTACCCCCTATCACCCCCAGACCAACGGGCAGGTAGAGGCCATTAATAAAATTCTGAAGCACACAATCAAAGCTAAACTTGAAGAACGACAAGGGCGATGGGCAGCCGAATTACCCGACATCCTGTGGTCATATAGGACGACAAGCAAAGCCGCCACCGGGGAGACGCCTTTTGCCCTGGCTTTCGGAGCTGAAGCAGTGATACCTTCTGAAATAGAAGTCACCAGTCATCGGACTTCACAGGATTTGAATGAAAACAATGACAAAGCTCTGCGTCTGGAGTTGGATTTCCTAGAAGAGCGGAGGCTGAACTCGGTTTTCCAGAACGCAGCGGCAAAACAAAGAGCAGAGCGTTATTACAATTCCAAGGCCAAGGTCAGAAAATTTCAAACCGGAGATCTGGTGTTGAAGCGCGTGCTCGGACCCAATACTGGGGCATTGGGCCCGAACTGGGAAGGCCCAATACGAGTGAGAAAGCACGTGGAAAAGGGGTCATACGAGCTGGAGCATCTCGACGGGGTGGCCGATCAGTATTACTGGAATGCACTCCACCTAAAAAAGTATTATCAGTGATATCTTTGTACCCGAATGGTTTTCTTATGACGGAATAAAAGTTTTTCTTCCCTCAAGTTTGGAAGAATTTGAAATAAGACCGGGGATCGGACAAGTCCCATCCTCGGCCACAACACTTCGTCCCGCACTCAAACAAACTTCCTTAAACGCATAAATATAAGAACACAAATGTTTTTATTAAGAAAATCTCGAAATTTCGCGAGCATACAAGCACAATTCAACATCGAAGACGATAAAGGAAATAAGGTCGACGATCGAGGATATCAGCGAAGGGGACGCCCCCATCGGTCATGGGTTGGCCGAGGAGGCCACGAGCTAATCCTTGATCCACGAGTCCCTCGCTGGTAAGACCAAGGACGATCCCCGACCGGACGTGCCATTGAGTTACGATCGCAGTCGAAAACATCGATTAAAAAGCCTTCGACGTCGGTCCAAGTAATCCGAACTATCCAGCCTTCCCGTATCCCAAACCCGCCGACGAGCCGCTCCCATTCTGCCCCAGAAATGGCAACTTGGTTCCGAAAACGGGTAAGGGAGGCTTGCAACTCACGGCCCCAAGGATCTGTCATGGAAATCCTGTCCGTCACCCTATCGTTGATCGGACGTAGGAAGGCTGCGGGGATGGGAAACACCTCCCTGTGCCAGGAGCCGTTGAACGCACGCTCGAACGAATGCGAGTTATTTGAGAACTCAATACGGGTCGACATCGCTATTAGAACAACGATTTTGTATGTAAATATGATAACAGAAAGAGCCCATTTTATAGAAACCTACACGGATCGAGGAGCAATAAATACGGACAGTTGACCACATTAAAAGCTTTTGGCGTTTTCAAAATGAAAATTTATTGATATTTGAATAAATGGCTACAGTCAAGCCCCGTAAGGGGCGCTTATTTAAAGCCGAGGTGATAAAGCTCGGTGTACATTAGTCCAAATATGGAAGACCGAGGGAATCGGCCAGCCCGCGCGCACGGGCCTGGGTGGGGAACGACACATTGCAATGCTCCAAATCAAAGAGACTGACCCGGAACCCGAACCCCGGTTTCCATATCAGCCACACCTCCCAGCCCGCCTGGATACCCGCGTGTTGAACGAAGTCAACCCATCCTGGGCCCCCAAAGGCCACCTGTCGCCTGAGTTTGGTTTTCGTCGCGACCCAGGCCTGCTCGTTGGAGTCGTGAAATGGGATCTCCTCACCCAGGAAATTTTCCAGAGGCTGCACGAACGCATTGGGAAGAGGAAAGTTATTGCGGTGCCACTTGCCGTCAAATCTCTGGCGCAAGCGGCGCCAGCCGTCGGAGTGGACGGCGACGTCATAATAGCCGTCCGCATAATCCAGAGCCTCCTGGACGACCTGTTTTCCTTTGTACGGGCCTTTCTTTTGACTCAAACTCATCTTTTCTTCCCTAAAGACATGCCCAAATCAAGCCTATTTATAGGAGCATGAAATTTCAGATCTTCCCGCCCAAAAATCATTTTTTGGCGGAAATCCTCTTTTTTAGAGGAAAATCAAACACTTTTGGCGGAAAGATTTCCCGCCAAAGGGAAAACTACAAAAGACGAGGAAGTTAAAAGAAAGAAAGGACAGATAAAACATGATATTTAACAAAGTCGAAAAGTTAAGGCCCAAAGGGCGACATAAAGTGGTGTCCTAGGAAAACAAGACAAAACATTGTTCGGAGTCGCGAGCCGACCAAAAACCACAACTGAAACAAAAAGTTATAAACAGGGTCTTAAGCCATCAACTATCTTGGACTGGGACCTCCCCATCGCTGATCAGAGAATTCGCGAAGTCCTCGTCCGCTTCACCCTCGGCCTCCTCCGCTTCGCCCTCGGCCTCGTCCGCTTCGTCCTCGTCCGATTCCAAGTCCTTGGGGTCGAAGAGTTGATCCTTCCTCGGCCACCAGGAGAGGTCTATCTTATGCTCGGTCTCCAAATCCAGAATGGATAGCTTCATCTTCGGATGGAGAGCGTTCGCGGAGGCATATGTCTGGATGACCGACATCAGAGCATCTACGGGTTGGCGAGCTTTGATCAGACCTCGGACGCCATCGAAGAACGCACAGTAATACGAATAATTACTGAACTCCTTCAAATTCTCCCAAGGGTCGGCGAGCCGGGCAGCTTCATCCTCCCGCATTTTCTTCAAGTCTTCAGTGACTTGCTCCATATCAAGGCGCTCTTTAGCCATCGAAGCTTTCATCTCTTTTAATTGCAAGCCGGCCGCCTCCACAGCCTCCCGGGCTTGTTTCTCGGCCTCGACAGTACGGTTCACCATCTCGGCCACGTTATTGGACAACTTGGCCACATCCGCATCGTGTCTGAACATCGCGGTTTCACAATCTTTCAGCGCTTTCTTATACCCCTCAACTTCCTTCAACAATTTTTCATTCTCGTCCGCCAACGACTCCCGAGCAGCAAGTTTTTTCTTTAAATCTCCCACCTAAGTCTCCAAGGATAGCTTCAGGCCGACCTCGAGTTCATACTTGCCCTGTAGCTCGGAGAGGCGCTTTCGGAGACCCTCTTCCTCGGCCGACGGGACAGAAGGAGCGGCGACACCTTTTCCCTTTCGATCCTCCAGGAGACGACCGAGCTGGTTAACCATTACCGGAATCCGAGCAGCCTGAACTTTGAGCATGTTCAACATATGGTCGGGCTCAGAAGTGTAACTTTCCATCCGGTGAGACCAGGCACCCAGGATGTTGTCCACGGCTTCCTGGACGTGCAGGGGAATCGCGTCGTCCTCGTAAGGTGGAAGAGCAGCTTTCAGATAAGCAGCCGCGATGGGGATCTCCGAATCCGCCTCGTGAATGCTGAAACAGAATAAGACTCAGAAGAAAACCGAACAAGAAATAAAGAAACCGGGATGAAAAAAAATACCTTTGGACTTTCCCCGCATCAACACCGAAGATGGGCTCGCTCAAGCTCACCTCGCTCGGGCTTTTCTCTTTCGCGGGGCGAGGACCTTTCGCCCTCCGAGGACGAATGATCCGGGTCTCTAGGACGACATTAGTGATGGGAGCACTAAATCCCGCTCCTTGATCGTCCGAAGTCGGGGCCTCCTCGTCACGCGGCCTCTTTTCTCCGACGGTCTCTGTCCCCGGCGCTCTCTCTGGGCCTTCATGAATGATCAGATTTTCCTCCAGACTCCCGGGAAGAATTTGATTCAGAGGTAACGGGGAGGGAAACCCCATAGGAGGGGCCCTCGGGGGCGGAGCCAAAGCTACTGTCACGTCGCTCTGTTTTCCCCGGCTTGCTTTCTTCTGTTTTTTGGGGCCCGATGCAAGTTTAGCCATTTTTTCTCTCTCTCTTTTGGCTTTGTCGTGAGGGATCTCCATGTCGGAACACTTGAGGGGACGCATAACCCGAGGATAACGATGAGCTGAAAACAAAGTAAAGTCGAAGGTTAGAAAATATCAAAAATCCATAACAAGGAACGCAATCGTCGGAGGACTCACGCGGATAAATACTCTCTACATCACGAGGAATTGTGATGAAGCGAGCCCGAATCCGTCTGGCGTCGGTCAGCCAAAGTTTATATTTACATTCATCACCGGGGAGAGACTTTATCCTCTCCCAGATCGTTAAGAAATCCTATCCCAACCCTTCCTCGGCCGGAGCTTTGAATCCTAGAAGGACAGACAGACAAGATCAGGAAGCACGAAGGGGGCTAAACCCTATTTAAAAGATTAAAGAAAGAAATCTATATAGAGGCCGAGGAGACTAACGATTTTTTGTCAGACGATACTCCCCATCAATGTGGAAATCTTTTTAGTTCCACTCCCCCGCAACGAAGAACCACTTCTCAGTCCATTCCGCTTGCTTGCTCGGCAACTCTTTTATAATCTGATGCCGCTGTTTCAAGTAGTAATCCCCGCCACTGGTGGCGCTCATATAGAGAAGGTAGATAAGCTCGAAGCCCGTCGGTCCTCGGTACAATCCATAAAACCCGAGCATGATACAATAAACGTATATCATCGCCCAGCCATTCGGGGTTATTTGCAAAGGAGCTATCTCCTGCAAGTACAAGAAATGCGCCACCGAGGAGTGCAAGGGAAAACGAAGCCCGCTCTCCATCATCGAATAATTTACAGCCAACATGCCCGGAGGGGGGGAGTCGGAAAACTCGTCCACCTGAGGAGCGTATAAATGGAAATCATTCGGGATATGCCATTTCTCCCTCATCAGTTGCAGCTCCTCCTCGTTCACCGTGCTTTTTCGCCAACTCGCGTCGAAAGGCATGTTGCGGCGCTCCTTCACAAGATGGAACCGATTCCGCGGAACAAATTTATAAGGCCGCTCTGCAGAGTACCGAGAGTAGTCCAAGGAGGAAGGGGGACCCCTCGAATCGGCAAGGATATTGCAAAGGCGACAGTAGTCCCTATCCGCCTGCCCCCCCCCCCCCCCCCCCCAACATATCCCTCACTTCCTCCTCGGTCAAGGGAAATTTAGATAACATCCATTTCACGGAGGACGATGATTCAGGAACGGACTCCCGGTTCCCCGAAGAGGAGGCCAAGCCCGAGGGCTCAACGTCACATAACAAATCCGAGGACTGAGAGGGGGGAAACAATTCGTTACTCATTCCTGTTTAAGCAGGAGGGGGAAAGTTTCGTGAATCCTAACTTAAGTGTCCTATATCTCCCAATATCCTATCGACGGAGCTTAAACTGATGGAGTTGTATTCTAAATGTCTAGTTTAGTGCAAATACGGAACTCCTTATCTATACCTTAATTCGATATATGATTCAAGCATAATTGCATTTAATGCAATAGTCCTAGATATATACGTTGTAGACAGTATGGCGTGAGGAGACACGCGGAAGATCATACTGTCGGTTACTCGTATATTATCGAACAGTAGCTCACGACTTAGATGGACAGGGAAAATCCATCGGTACGTCGTTGTGTGACTGGTAGATAGTCGGTCTTGACTATCATGTCACACTCGTACACTAGGTGTATTGAGCAGGACCACGGGAGGGCGTTCGATTTATACTAATCGCAGTAATCGAACTAGACCTCAGATATTACGGATATACGAATTCCTAATCCCTATATAATTATAGGTGCGTGTGTCCAATTCTCGGTTCTTTAACTTGCCAATGAGTGAGATTAATTGATTAGTCGAGATCCTCGGTAAATTGGGAATCGTAATTGTACGCACGGCATGCTGTAAATTATAGACAGGAAACCGTGTCCCGTTTATTGGGTTGATTACGTCCCCGAGATGAGCTCATAAAGTTTATCATGTAAACCCTGCAGGTGGATTTGTTCCACATGATAATAAGGATGAGTGGTACTAGTCTCGGATAATAAGAAACGAATTAATTTAATTATTAGTAATTAAATAAATTCGTGGACGTTCGATATCTTAAACACGGGGAAAATCGTATATGTAATTTCGGCGGAAATATTATGGTTGAAATAATATTAAAATTAATTTCGGGGATTCAATTATTATTTTTTAGTGGAGTGAATAATAATTAAAATTGAAATCGATTAATTAAGGAATTGCGTTTACGTATTCCAAGATAATTAATATTTCAATTTAGCCCTTAATTAATTTAACCTAAGGTCCCTAACGTAACTCTATATAAACCCCCCCTTGCCCTCTCCTAAAACCTACAGAACGCCGCAATAATTATTTCAGCAGAGAAAAATTATTTTGCTTAGCGCAAATAAAAGTTTTCTCTGTTAAAATAAAAGTTAACGCAAATAAATTATTTTCTCACCAGAGAATAATTCATACGGTGGTTTGAGAAAGGAGAGAGCAGACAAGGAATTTCCAGCGGATCGTTGCCCACACAACGGCTGGAGACGGGAAGAGTCATACGTTAGAAGCTCTAAGGTCTCAACCATCGACCGATAAGGTATGAGATCGGATCTCTATTCCGCTATTTCATTCGATCTCTTTTCTCGTTGATTATACATGAACGTAGATCGGATCCCGTGGCTTGGATGTGACATTCTCGGACTGCTGACGCTACCGTCGTTTGAGTAGCGCAAAATAAATTTATAAGACCTAAAGCTTCACACCAACAACAAGTATTAGTGGTAAGTATTAGGTGTCGATCCCACGAGGAGTTTATTGTTATTTTCTCACGGCTTTGCCCAATGTGGTTTGTCACGATTTTAGAATGAGTTTTGAGTGAATAACCGAACAACTAAAATAACAAATAATAAAGCAACTAAAAATAAAAGCAAGAAATTAAATACTCAACTACACAACTTGACCAATAACAGAAATAAACTACTCAACTAATGAACTCGACCAAACTGTAAAACAGAGCACTCTGGGCACAGTCGTCACCTTGTCTACCTGATCAAGTTGCTACTGTTCATCGGCACGTAATATTTTGCTAACAGTTTTATCTTTCGGTTATAGGTTGTCCAATTAAAGTATAAACGCCCCTATAATGTCACGCACGCAAATACCCCAACCCTTATTCACTCTTTCGGTTTAAAGTCGTACTAGATCTCTCTAAGTAAAACCCCTAGTATTGATCAATTCGACACTATGTTAGCCGACATGAGTCTAAGTTGACCAAACTGCCTTAATCTCTAAGCGAACCCAAAATGGCCAATAGCATGCCCGGACAGACCCGAGTCATACGACCACATCTCCAGCAACATGTAATACTATGCGGACGCCCAGTCTCCCTGCACGTTGATCCGCGTATGTGTGTGTTAGGTGAAAAGGGTTTCCTACTGGCTACTGTAAGTTGCCCAAGTCCCTAACATGCCTGTAGATACTACCCTGTTGAATCGGGAACAAAACTAAGTTAGTTGCTATAGTCAAGCCTCACAGTAATTTAGAAATCAGGTCGACCAAGTTCAGACGTTGCCCAGGCGCAGATTAACTAGCTACGCATGAACAAACATAAAATAAATAAAATAAAATAAAAAGAGAACATGCTGGAATTAAACTAAGAATTCAAAGAACTAATTGTCTACAATATTCAGAAAATAAAAGACGAAAATAAAAACATGAATTAAATCGAAATTGCCCAGCTATGCCCGAAGGCGATAGCCGGGGAGAACTCGTCTTCCTCTTCCTCCGATCTTCTTTGGTGGGATGAATATTTTCGTATGTGAGTTCGTGTATGTGTAGCCACTGTTGTCCACGTGATTTATAGGTCTTGATGTGTATTTATAGATGCTGGAAGTCTTGGGCTCCAAGTAAAATCGCTGACTTGATCAGTTTAATTGAGATAAGGAAAGAAAAGATTCTTTCCTAATCCAATCCTGAAAAATAGGGATCCTGCCGCGTCCTTGACCAATTTCGTGTAGATATAGGACTCAATCTGATGTAGAAACGTGTTGGACAATGACTCTAACGTTGGATGAGAGTCCATCTTTGATACTTCTATGAATCTGGTCGCCTTTGAGGACTCCATGATTCCCAGGACTCTTCGTACACTGCTTGCTCAACGTCCGTCTCTGGTCAACTCCGATCTTTGTCCAACCTCTTTACTTCGTACGGTACTTGGTCAAGCTTCGGTCTTGGTCACTTCCTGACTTTGGCCAATATGACATGGGTGTTCGTGTCAGGCTAACTTGCTCAACCAGCATACTTGCTCAATGCGGCGATTTCTTTCCAAATGTGCGTCTTTTCACGTTTCACCTGCATAACTTGACCATACACTCCAAACGTGCCCTCCCAGACACAAGCAAGGTGAAAACAACTAAAAAGACTCGATTAACTTGACTCAAAAGAACTAAAAATGAGCCAAAAAATATGGCTCATCACACGCACACACTTTAATTACGCTTGTCCTCAAGCGTGTGGTATGACTCGCGCTGCTCAAGTAGAAAACAAGGGAGGGAGGGAAAGAAATAAATAGAAGAAACTATCATGCTTTTCAGAATACAACATTGATCAAGTAAACATACAGTCAAAATCATAGTCCAAGGGATGCATAAAAAATAGTCAAGACGCTGCAATAGGATTTTTGGTTCTCTCCCTAAGTGTTTCTCTCATTCAGTGTATGGGTAGTGTATCACTCAATTTTGTTTTGGAATGCGCTCTGCCTTGGGCTTGACCAATTTCTGACCTATGACAATTCTCAGTTGATCTAGGCATATCATCAGGACTTTTAAGAGTGTTTGTGTAGGCTCTATTGGGCATATTTCCATGTTGACTGTAGGCAGGTTGCTTATTTTGCTTAGCAACTTTTTTCTACCTCTAATTCACTTCCCTTCTTACGGGCCTCAGCACAACCCATTTATTCATGAGTTTTTTTTTTTTTTTTTTTTTTTTTTTTTTTTTTTTTTTTTTTAACTTGATCAACCAGTTCGCATAATTTGGTTATTGCCATTGACAAGTTTTTTTTTTTTTTTTGCTGAAGACATACTTTCTGACTTGCCCCTTTTATGTGCTCGGACACGTTTTCATGTTGGTCAGAGTTTCCCCCAGGTGATCAAAGAACAGGCTAGGCTCAAGGGGCTATCAAGGGTCTTCTTTATTTATTGACAAAAATGAACAAAAATTGCCTAAGTCATCTAATACCTTAACTCAACTTTAAATCACACAAGTAGAAATAAGGCAAACCTCAGCATTACGACATTCCAAACAAACTCTCAAGAAAGAAATATATTCATAACGTTGGCTCAAATCTCACGGCTACCTAATTGCAGTTCCATCGTCCCATATTCTCATGCATAGACTAATAATTTTGAAAACTGTTCAAATTGACCAAGTATATTCATCAAGCATGCAAAACGACCAAGGACAAGGGTTGCTCCTACCCGTTCCCCCACTCACACACTTTGCCTTTGGCAAAGTGGGTGAAATAGTAATAAGATTGGGTAGGGACTTCCCTTGACATAAAACTCCAACTCCAAACGACGTTGGCGCACCTCTCCACTCACACACTTTGCCTTGGGCAAAGTGTTTCAATGAAGAGATCAACCCTTGACTCGAAAGAAAAGAGAAGGGAAAGAAATAAAAGAAAAACAAGTGGGAGGGCAAGTGAGGAGGAGGTAAAGTCAAGGTAAAACCTGAATTGAGCAATGGGTGAAGTGGACCATTATGATTTCAGCAGCTCTACGTGGTCATCTTTGCATGTTGCCCTGATGCCTTAAGACTACGCCCTCAGTCAGTAACTTGGGCACGCCTACCCAGACCTTGGCTACTCTCAGTGGTCATCCTTGCGACTTCAGGGAACTCGTCCATCTTCTAGCGTAAACTGCTGAAAGTTGATCAAATAGCCTCGCGGTATGCTCAAGTAGCTACCCATATGCCTCCTTGACCTGCACATCAAAAAACAAACAAACCCTTTCTCCTTTCGGATTCAGACAAGTCAAAGTTCTCTATTCGATTTTATTCAAAATAAAAGAAAAGAAAATTAAAATAATATACAAGAAATACCAGGTTGCCTCCTGGTCAGCGCCTTAGTTATCGTCATGGGCATGACGTGATGTATGCTCACCATTCTTCACGATGGAAGGGCTTGAGCTTCTCCTCGTTATGGCCATATGAGGCCTTCAGGCACTTGAGTAAATCTGTGAAGTTGCTCATCATCCATCCATGTAAAGTGCCTGGTGGTTTGCCCAAACCAAATGGTAACTGCATGTTGGTCAGGGGCGAATTGCTCTTCTCTTCCGGATTTTGGGCGAACAACCCCTGTGTCTTACTTTCTGAACCTTCACTAAAAACATCACTGTTGATCTCACTGATTTTATCCCTTTGTCCAAAGTAGAGATATTTCGTATGCTTGGGCAATATCTTCGATTTTTGCTCGGGTGCCCGTTCAAAGGTTGGCTTCAATATCTCTTCTCGGACATCATTCCCAGTTTGCCTCGCCTGCATTAAATTATCAGATGGTTGAAACATGCCAATATGAAATACCTCATGTTTCTTCACTTGGACAATATTGAGTTTCTGCTCTTGGGCAAGTTGCTCCTCTTGGGCAGGTTGCTCTTCTTCTGCAGGTTTCTCCTCTTGGGCAGGTTGCTCTTTTGTTGTAGGTTGCTCATAAATGTGCATTGTCCAACCTGCGTGTCTTCTCTCATAGTGTAGTGGGCGCTGGTCATGATCAACTTCATTTGTTTCGACTGCTTTGAGTGGTCTTGTGGCCATAATCTCCACGAGTTTCTCAATGGTCCCGCAAAGTTTATCAATTTTATCTTCGGCAGACTTGGGCATAACGGTTGTCTGCTTGGGCAAGTAGTCTTCATCTTCACGGGATCCTTCGGCCAAGTCTTTCAATATCTTGAACGCCTCACTTGCAGTTTTATCGAGAATAGAACCTCCACATGCAGCATAAATCATCATTATTTCTTGTCCCCTTAGTCCGGATCTGAAGTATTGGATCAATTCATGATCCGGAAATAGACGATATGGGCATAGTGCTTGAATCTCATTGAATCGAACCCAATAGTCGTGGAATGATTCTTCAGTGCCCATTTTGATGTTGTAAATCATCTTCTTGATCTGCATGATCCGAGATATGGGGAAGTGCTTCTTCAAGAATTGATGTTGGAGCTGCTGCCATGTTGTAATTTCGCCCCTGGTCAAGGTGTATAGCCATTCTCTTGCCTCGCCGACAAGGGAGAAAGGAAAAGCTAATAGTCGGATGTACTCTGCCAGGTTGCCCATAGCAGGTATAGTTCCACATGCTAGCTCAAAATTTCGCACATGTAATTGAGGGTCCTCCCAGGGCATATCGCTGAACTTGGGCAACAGCTGCAGAAAACTGGGATTCATTGACCAATCTGTAGTGATGTTGGGCAAAGTTATGCCCACGAGTTTAAAGTCCAAAAAGTTAGGGAGCCTCAGTTCCCTCAATGTCTTCTCTACTCCTCGGCTGTTCACGTCATCCATCATCTTTTTGTCCTCTGCTCAAGTAGTGATCTTGGGCAAAGGTGGTTCTCTGGGCTGCACGTGCTGCTTGACCTGCTTTCCTCGTCCTGCTCCTTGCTGTCCTCTTTGGTCAACCTGGAACAAAAACAAAAAAATCGCAAATCAAATAGCACAAAGAAAATAACTGGAATATAAACTCCCCGGCAACGGCGCCAATTTTGACGCTACCGTCGTTTGAGTAGCGCAAAATAAATTTATAAGACCTAAAGCTTCACACCAACAACAAGTATTAGTGGTAAGTATTAGGTGTCGATCCCACGAGGAGTTTATTGTTATTTTCTCACGGCTTTGCCCAATGTGGTTTGTCACGATTTTAGAATGAGTTTTGAGTGAATAACCGAACAACTAAAATAACAAATAATAAAGCAACTAAAAATAAAAGCAAGAAATTAAATACTCAACTACACAACTTGACCAATAACAGAAATAAACTACTCAACTAATGAACTCGACCAAACTGTAAAACAGAGCACTCTGGGCACAGTCGTCACCTTGTCTACCTGATCAAGTTGCTACTGTTCATCGGCACGTAATATTTTGCTAACAGTTTTATCTTTCGGTTATAGGTTGTCCAATTAAAGTATAAACGCCCCTATAATGTCACGCACGCAAATACCCCAACCCTTATTCACTCTTTCGGTTTAAAGTCGTACTAGATCTCTCTAAGTAAAACCCCTAGTATTGATCAATTCGACACTATGTTAGCCGACATGAGTCTAAGTTGACCAAACTGCCTTAATCTCTAAGCGAACCCAAAATGGCCAATAGCATGCCCGGACAGACCCGAGTCATACGACCACATCTCCAGCAACATGTAATACTATGCGGACGCCCAGTCTCCCTGCACGTTGATCCGCGTATGTGTGTGTTAGGTGAAAAGGGTTTCCTACTGGCTACTGTAAGTTGCCCAAGTCCCTAACATGCCTGTAGATACTACCCTGTTGAATCGGGAACAAAACTAAGTTAGTTGCTATAGTCAAGCCTCACAGTAATTTAGAAATCAGGTCGACCAAGTTCAGACGTTGCCCAGGCGCAGATTAACTAGCTACGCATGAACAAACATAAAATAAATAAAATAAAATAAAAAGAGAACATGCTGGAATTAAACTAAGAATTCAAAGAACTAATTGTCTACAATATTCAGAAAATAAAAGACGAAAATAAAAACATGAATTAAATCGAAATTGCCCAGCTATGCCCGAAGGCGATAGCCGGGGAGAACTCGTCTTCCTCTTCCTCCGATCTTCTTTGGTGGGATGAATATTTTCGTATGTGAGTTCGTGTATGTGTAGCCACTGTTGTCCACGTGATTTATAGGTCTTGATGTGTATTTATAGATGCTGGAAGTCTTGGGCTCCAAGTAAAATCGCTGACTTGATCAGTTTAATTGAGATAAGGAAAGAAAAGATTCTTTCCTAATCCAATCCTGAAAAATAGGGATCCTGCCGCGTCCTTGACCAATTTCGTGTAGATATAGGACTCAATCTGATGTAGAAACGTGTTGGACAATGACTCTAACGTTGGATGAGAGTCCATCTTTGATACTTCTATGAATCTGGTCGCCTTTGAGGACTCCATGATTCCCAGGACTCTTCGTACACTGCTTGCTCAACGTCCGTCTCTGGTCAACTCCGATCTTTGTCCAACCTCTTTACTTCGTACGGTACTTGGTCAAGCTTCGGTCTTGGTCACTTCCTGACTTTGGCCAATATGACATGGGTGTTCGTGTCAGGCTAACTTGCTCAACCAGCATACTTGCTCAATGCGGCGATTTCTTTCCAAATGTGCGTCTTTTCACGTTTCACCTGCATAACTTGACCATACACTCCAAACGTGCCCTCCCAGACACAAGCAAGGTGAAAACAACTAAAAAGACTCGATTAACTTGACTCAAAAGAACTAAAAATGAGCCAAAAAATATGGCTCATCAACTGCTGGGAGGTTTCTGACCTCCGGCATGGCAGTCGGATCGAGAAAATCACATCGGAACAGCCAGAACGGGCGAATCCCGCCGCTGTTCGCGACGGGTGTCGGACGACAGGTTCTACTGTCGACCGACAGGCTTGTCGGACGACACCTTCTGGTGTCGGACGACATTGGACGGTCTTGTCGGACGACACCTTCTGGTGTCGGACGACAGAGAGGCCAGAAGCCTCTCGTTTTGCGCGGTCGTGCCTCGGGTGCGATGGCTGAGTGCATTTCGGGTCAGGGGCTTCGTCGTGAACACCTTGGGCAGACCGGAGGTCGACTGGGCTTGTCCGGAAGTTCGAGTAGTCGAACGGACTTGTCCCGGGTAGTCGATTTCCAACAAAATGGTATCAGAGCCGGTTTTGTTCGTTCTTTGTATGTTTTGCGAGATTGGTTTTGCAGGATCACCCGATTATTATGGCCAATGTTGTGATGGATGTTGTGCTTTATTTTTGTGGTTTGATTAAACTCTCGGGCTTGTCGAGATTTTTTTGTTTTTTGGAAAAACGTTGCTTGTTTGTAATAGATAAAAACGACGGGTTGAGTCGTTAGGTTTATTTATTTTTCGTTGTATCCGGGACATGTATAGGGTCGATCACCTTGTATAGGATCGATGCCGGTCTTAGTAAGTTTATTCTTGTATTTTTTCTTACTAATTTTGGTGGATCGAGACGAGATCAAAACCCGGAGAAACGAGGATCGAGGAGGGCGAACCGGCAACGGGCAGCCATCGAACACACCTCGTGTTCGCGACGGGCAGCAGCGGGGCTGGGGTTCGTTCGACCCCACGGACGACTCAACGAGGCTCGAGACGAGACTCCAGTGGGAGGAGTTCGTCTCTTGACCCTCGAGCGAGTCGGTGGTGGACCGAGACCAAGACGAGCAACGAGATGAAGTTCCAAGAGACGTGCATTGGAGAATACTTAAGGCCATAATAATCGGGGCCACGTTAAATGCCTTTTACGTGTTTTACGTGCTTTTATTATGCTTAATTATTTTATGCATGTTATCCCTTATCGTAAAATACTAAGTGGGAGAGGGATTGGAAACAATCCCGCGGTCTCCATTCTCTGTTTTGAAAGTGTTGTGTATCGACTTACGAGTTGGCTTTAGTGTCATCCTCCCTATCGGATAAAGTCGGTACACGGACATCACTTGATCAAAATTCGAATTAAAATTCCACTTATAGAATTGAACAATTATATTTTTCAAAAGCAAGTGCCTAATCTGTTTTTCAAAGACTAAGTTCAACTCGACTCATTCTCACCCCGGGGAGTGGAATGGAGCCAAAGCGCTTGCTTATGTCGATGACACAGATTAGAGACATTCGAGTCATTCGATGACTAGATCGATTGTCTGGTTGGCTCCCTCACCTAGTGAGAGATAGGGCTCAATTGCATGATTGATCGCTGGTTAGAAACTTCGAGTTTCACTTACGAGATATCAAGCTTTGAATAATAAAATTGTGAAGTTTAATAAATGTAAGAGTCAATTAACAAAGTTGTTTGTTTTAGTAAACGTCCACACTATCGTGGCTTGCTAAATGGAAACGGTACTTTGGGTTAATTGAGACTCTATGACATTTAAATAAATGGGATTCAATTAATAAAGTTGTTTGTTTTAGTAAACGTCCACACTAACGTGGCTTGCTAGATGGGAACGGAACTTTAGGATTAATTGAGGCTCGACAGTTATAGAAAGTCGTGGAGGACCGCATGTCAACGTAAACGTCCACAAGAACGTGGCTTGCGGTGGGCATGTAGTTCCCGAGCGGTGGACTTAGTACTGAGAAATGGTATACACTTAGGTACGCTTTATAGTATCCTCCCCATCGGAGTCACTGCTATAATGATGTACGACCGAAGTAAAAATCCAATTATAAAATTGTTTGGATTAGTATACGTCCACAAGAACGTGGCATGCTAGTCTGATGGGATTTTGGAAATAATTGGTAGTTTAATGATATTATTTGAGGGAAATGATATCGAATTAAACTCATTGTTTGTTTTATATGGTATTATTCCCATTAAAAGTCAACAAACTCACTGAACCTGTTTGTATGGATTAAAGAAGAAACTTGGACATTGTCCTAACTGCAGAGGAGTACAAATATGTACTCCAAGTCAATTGACCTGCTGAACCAAATGATGCTTCCACTCCTGAGGAAAGGAAGCTCATGGAAATGGATCAAGGCTCTGAGATGACGCGGAGCTACATTATGGCTTTCATGTCAAATGTACTGCGACATCGGGATCAAGCCATGACCATTACCTATGATATGATGCTTAAACCTCAAGAAGCTTTTTGGTTATCAGGACAGGACAGCCGGGCAAAATGCAATGAGGCAACTCATGACGGCCATCGCACCCGAAGGAACGCCCGTGAGGGATCACGTTCTTAGGATGATGTGCTATCTGAATGAGATGAAGATTCTAGGATCAGTTATCGATGGGGTAACCCAAGTCGATATTGTGCTCCAGTATCTGCCGAGAAGTTTTGAGCAGTTCCGCCTGAACTATAACATGAATAAGGGGTCTTACTCATTGGCGGAACTCCTGATTGAACTTCAAGCGGCTGAGGGAATCTCTAAGGGCTCTCAAGCACTTGTGGTTGAGAAATTGGCTCTTCCTAGGCCTCCGGGCGGCAAAAGGAAGAAGAAGCAAATACGGAAACCCAGTGGGCCTAATATATCTGGACCACGGAATGGGACAAACAAGCCCAAGGGGCAAGTGCTTCCGTTGTAAGCAGTCTGGATACTGGTAGTTTTTAATTTTTCTTCTAAAGCAACAAGAAGTTGACTCTTCCTTAGTCACCGAAACATGTTTAGTGGTAGTATCTGCCAGTACCTGGTGTGTGGATACGGGAACCACTTATCATGTCTGCACCTAAATGCAGGGGTTCCAGGAAACCCGGAGACTTAGAAAGGAAGAAGTCATAACCTACATGGGCAATACTGTTAAGGTAACAGCCATTGCAGTGGGAGATGTTAAATGGTTTTAACGGTAGGATTTTAGTTCTAATAAATTGTCTTTATGTGCCGGTATTTAGAAAGAAATTTCATTTCGGATTTCTAAATTGACTTAGAATGGATATTCTGTTTCTGCTGATAGTTTCATACTTTTCAGAGTAGGAAACGGGGTTGTTATTCATTCTGGTACATTGACAGACAATTTAATACAAAATCCATATTCTCCCACGATGCAACATACCGGAGAAAATAACACATTGTCGAACCCCTATAAGAGTAAAGATCCTTCTAGGATGAATCAAATGTACTTATGGAATCTTAGGCTAGATCATTTTAACTTGAGTACGATTCAAAGGGTAAAAGTTGATGGACTACTCAGCTAGGTTGAAGGAAAGGACTTTCCAACCTTCGAATCATACTTGGAAGTTTAAATGACCAGGCAACCCTTTACGGTTAAAGGGCATAGATCCAAGAAATTACTAGAGTTGATTCGCTCTGATATATGCAGACCTCTTTGAGGAGTAAGGCATACTTATCAGAAAATGGGATTAAACCCCGACAGACTACACCATTTATGCCTCGGCAAAATAATGTGTTGTAAAGAAGGAATAGGACTCTTATAGATATGGGAAAGTAGACAATGAGTTATTCGGAGTTACCTAATTCGTTTTTGGGATATGGCTTGGAAACAGCGGCGTTTATCCTGAACTTGATTCCTTTGGAAACTTGTACAGATATTCGGCTGTTTATAGGATACCCTAAGAAAACGAATTGAGATATGTAATATAGTCCAAAGGACCAGATGTTCGTTGATTGCATCAATGTTCGGTTCTTAGACATGGACTATATATATATGCAAGATCACAAGCCCAAGAGTAGAGTAATACTTAATGTGCTTAGAGGGACTGATCAAAACTTAGAACCAGCCTAACTGAGTAGTTCACTACTATAATCTTTAGTCATTAAAGATACACCGGAGCGTCGTCGTAGTGGGAGGGTTGTTAGACAACTCAACAGGTTCATGTTTATAGGTGAGTCTTCGGACTTGTTACCTGGAGAACATGAACCCGAACCCTGGATCTATGACGAGACGCTGAAAGATCAAGATGCTCAGTCTTGGCAAAAGTCGATCAGGATTCTTTTGTCTTCACATGGAAGATGGAAGTCAAGACAGATTTCCTAAATCGAAGTCTTGACGGGGCCATCTGTGTGGGACAGCCAGAGGGATTCGTCGAAAAGAGCCAGGAGCATTCGGTAAGCAAGCTTAATCAATCTTAGGATTGAAGGAAGCTTTAAGATCTTGGACACATGCGGACCTATGAGAAAATCCATTTCATGGATTCATTCAAGGCATGTGTAGGTCCTGTGTGTAATAAAGATGTGACAGAAAAGATGTGGTGTTTTCTCATTATTTATGTAGACGACATCCTTCTAAATTGGCAACAATATGAAGGATGTTGTCGGACATGAAGGGATGGTTGTCCGAGTAATTCAATGTAAGAGACTTAGGAGAAGTCGAGAATGTTCTTGGGATCAAAGTTACAAATGATCGCCAGAAAAGAACATAGAATTTATCTCGAGTCTCATACATAAATACAATTCTTACTCGTTGCAGCATACAGAATTCCAAGAAAGGTCTTCACCTTTTAGATATGGAATTCATCTATCTAAAGTTTTGTGTCCGACACAATAAAGGAGATAGATGAAGATTAAGCAGTTCCCTACACCTTAATGGTGGGAAGCTTAATGTATGTATTGCTATGCATGAGACTGATATCTACTATGCCGTGCGCATGGTGGTAAGATATCATAGTAATCCTGGAAAGGATCACTCGACTGATGTAAAGGACATGATTAGGCTCCTGCAGAGGACCAGGAATTATGTTCTGAGTTACAAAGCAGTCAAGTTGTTTCCTTTGGATTACATAGAATTGGATTTCCAAATCAAACAGGGACAGTCGAAAGTCGAAGTTAGGCTATGTGTTCTCACTGTGAAGTGGAGCAGTCACATGGAAGAATGTAAAGCAGCGATGCATTACGGACTCTACCATGGAAACTGAAAGGATAACGGCCTGTGAGGCAGTTAAAAGGTCAGTATGGCTCCAGAACTTCCTAAGGGACTTAGATGTGGTTTCTAGTTCACCCAAAGCTATTTTGAATAGCGGTATTGGCAAACTTGAAATGCCACGAGTCCACAGTGGGAGATAACACGTAGAGCGCAAGTACCACCTGATTCGAGAGATCGTCTAGTAAGACGATGCAGTTGTCACCTAGATAGCATCGAGAGGATTGCCTGGTAAGACCCATTCACAGAAGCTCTTCCAGCGGAAGCGTTGGGTAGGCGTGATAAGGTTATGGGAATCTGATGTTTGGTAGAGGGCGACTAGACTTTTAGTATAAGTGGGAGATTGATGGAGTTGTATTCTAAATGTCTAGTTTAGTGCAAATACGGAACTCCTTATCTATACCTTAATTCGATATATGATTCAAGCATAATTGCATTTAATGCAATAGTCCTAGATATATACGTTGTAGACAGTATGGCGTGAGGAGACACGCGGAAGATCATACTGTCGGTTACTCGTATATTATCGAACAGTAGCTCACGACTTAGATGGACAGGGAAAATCCATCGGTACGTCGTTGTGTGACTGGTAGATAGTCGGTCTTGACTATCATGTCACACTCGTACACTAGGTGTATTGAGCAGGACCACGGGAGGGCGTTCGATTTATACTAATCGCAGTAATCGAACTAGACCTCAGATATTACGGATATACGAATTCCTAATCCCTATATAATTATAGGTGCGTGTGTCCAATTCTCGGTTCTTTAACTTGCCAATGAGTGAGATTAATTGATTAGTCGAGATCCTCGGTAAATTGGGAATCGTAATTGTACGCACGGCATGCTGTAAATTATAGACAGGAAACCGTGTCCCGTTTATTGGGTTGATTACGTCCCCGAGATGAGCTCATAAAGTTTATCATGTAAACCCTGCAGGTGGATTTGTTCCACATGATAATAAGGATGAGTGGTACTAGTCTCGGATAATAAGAAACGAATTAATTTAATTATTAGTAATTAAATAAATTCGTGGACGTTCGATATCTTAAACACGGGGAAAATCGTATATGTAATTTCGGCGGAAATATTATGGTTGAAATAATATTAAAATTAATTTCGGGGATTCAATTATTATTTTTTAGTGGAGTGAATAATAATTAAAATTGAAATCGATTAATTAAGGAATTGCGTTTACGTATTCCAAGATAATTAATATTTCAATTTAGCCCTTAATTAATTTAACCTAAGGTCCCTAACGTAACTCTATATAAACCCCCCCTTGCCCTCTCCTAAAACCTACAGAACGCCGCAATAATTATTTCAGCAGAGAAAAATTATTTTGCTTAGCGCAAATAAAAGTTTTCTCTGTTAAAATAAAAGTTAACGCAAATAAATTATTTTCTCACCAGAGAATAATTCATACGGTGGTTTGAGAAAGGAGAGAGCAGACAAGGAATTTCCAGCGGATCGTTGCCCACACAACGGCTGGAGACGGGAAGAGTCATACGTTAGAAGCTCTAAGGTCTCAACCATCGACCGATAAGGTATGAGATCGGATCTCTATTCCGCTATTTCATTCGATCTCTTTTCTCGTTGATTATACATGAACGTAGATCGGATCCCGTGGCTTGGATGTGACATTCTCGGACTGCTGGGAGGTTTCTGACCTCCGGCATGGCAGTCGGATCGAGAAAATCACATCGGAACAGCCAGAACGGGCGAATCCCGCCGCTGTTCGCGACGGGTGTCGGACGACAGGTTCTACTGTCGACCGACAGGCTTGTCGGACGACACCTTCTGGTGTCGGACGACATTGGACGGTCTTGTCGGACGACACCTTCTGGTGTCGGACGACAGAGAGGCCAGAAGCCTCTCGTTTTGCGCGGTCGTGCCTCGGGTGCGATGGCTGAGTGCATTTCGGGTCAGGGGCTTCGTCGTGAACACCTTGGGCAGACCGGAGGTCGACTGGGCTTGTCCGGAAGTTCGAGTAGTCGAACGGACTTGTCCCGGGTAGTCGATTTCCAACATAAACCAGAGCCGCCGCCGGAAAATGAAAAGCCTAAACGAATCCTCAAGGAGAAAACCCCGTCAGGGGACCGAATCGTAATATAGAAAAACGAGAACAGAGGAGCAGAAACCTTCGTACCTGAGAAACGAGAGGATGTAGGGGAGTCGCCGGACGATTTTCAGGCTGCCGGAATTCTTCTCTTTCTTTCCTCACTCGCGTCAATTTCCTCTCTCTGGTAAATCGCTTTATGAAAAGTGAAATATGAGACGGTTTTTCAGGAGTTTAAATACGTGGGATATGAAGCGGCGGGGGCGTGCGTTTTTGAAATTTGAAAAAGCGTACCCTATTTAATTTGAAAGGACACGTGGGCCCCTACAAAAAGTCCCATCAGGCCCACCAACCATAGTGGCGGCAGGGAAGTTAGCATAGAAGACAACTGACAGTTTAAAAATAGTTTTTGTCTTGGTCGGGAGAGGCCTGCTCGCCCATAGCCGATCACACCTCTCCCGAGGGGCATTTGTTACGTCACTATTTTTATTTACCTATGTACTCAGATAGCAGCCCGGAGGAGCCCGTGATCAGAAGACACGTGTCACGTCGTCTCACCGCGGAGGTCCGAGGAGCAAGGCTTTGTCGAAGTATCTTGGAGTCCCCGCCGAGCAAACCAACCATCATCCCCCGAGGACGCCCCATATCCGAGATAGACAGATCCGAGGATCACCGGGGATGAAGAGAGTCTGCAAGAGCCATGGAACCGTGCCGAGCTGAGCATAGGCAAGTTGATCAAACTGAGAGTTTTCCCGCTGGACGTATCGGTTTGCTCGACTAGAAAGGCGGCGGAAATCTGGGCCGGTCCGTACACCAGGCCCATGTAACAGTTTTATTAAGGCCCATTAGGTCAAAAGAGGAAAAACCCTAATTGTACCCCTATAAATACACTGTAATACTTACCTAAAAAGGCAGATTTTGAGCCCCCAAAAAGAGAGTATATTTCCATTTCCAGCTAAAGCAATATTTCCTTTTTTTTCTTCTGAATCTGTTAGCTCAATCCTCAAAAGAAATCTCTCTTGTGTTTTCGGGACGGTTTAGACCGCTCTGCCTGGTTTTTTATCCCCGTTAACAATGACAATTCAATATATCAACCAAAGCATTTCCCATAATATTTAATTTGGTTGTTCCGCAATCCCATGATTTTCTATTATCATTTGCACATGCTTTTTCAATGGGATTTATATCTAACTCTCTTCAGGAGATTTTGAAGGTGACTTAATTTATTTGTTTTTTCCGCGGATTTATTTCATATATTGAGATTGATCTACTACGCTTCAGGCGTATATTAGAATCAACATTTGAGTCGATCACTTTGGTATTTGAACTCTTATAATTCATTTTATCACAAATATATGTGATTTTGTCGCACCTTCATTAATATGTAAATGAATTTGACAAATTACTTGTTGAATATTGCAAGTAACTTATTTTCATGAACTTCAGGTTCAATTGATTGGTGCGTGTATCTAGAATTAAAGATCGTTTTCATTCAATGAAATTGCTCGGCATTTATAACTTTTATATTCTTATCTCACCCTAATGTCGGAAAATGATCTTCGTTAAATATGCAACTCAACGTAATTGCTATAAATCGATCATCTGGATCGTGAGCTCGAGATATTTAATATACTTTATTTTTTATTATGTCCGTTCATAAAAATACACTCTAGTGGTGATATAATTATAAATTGCATATTAATTCGCAGATGAGAGATGATTTATTCATTTCCACGCACATAATAATAATCATGATATGAATCATTTTCATTTTTAAGTATATTTGTAGTAGTCGTGGAGATAATTAGTAAAACTCTTCCAACGCCTACTCTTAATATGTTATCATTTTCATAACAGTATCTTCACTAATGATCCTCAGATCAAAATAAATCTCAATATATAATTTTCTCATAAATTACATTTAATTAAAATCGATTTTTTCGATATTCCATGAGTACCCACATAATAAGATACATTTGTTCTCGATTTTCAAAAGTTATCCTTTAGTGGTAATTCATATGTAATCATTGTTTCAACGAAAACAATCGAATTTGGCGTTTCACTATGAGTATCATGATGTAACTTTATTCAAACACATTCAATGTTTGAACTTTGCTTTTTCGGGAGCAATCAATAAAAATATTTTTTCAAGAATATTTTTTATAATATCAATATCGATTTAAAATATTTAAAGTTTAATTGCTTCACCCAATTTGATTTGATATTTCTGCGGGATTATCATATCATGATGACATTTAAAATTTAATTGTTAATGTTTCTTCATAAACATTTAAAGTTTAATTTTGATATTTATTCATAATTATCATATCATAATATTTTTCGAGAACATTTAAAACTTAATTGCTACTACGGGAACAATTTTAATTTTATATTTCCTCAATAATATCATATGATGATATTATCGTAATATTTCTTCAGGGATATCCAAAAGACAATTTGATTTGTTATTCTCGAATAATATCAAATCAGGATGATCTTAAAAGATTAATATAATATTTAAACCAGAGTATATGTTCTTCTAAACATTCAATTTAATTGATATATTAAGAATAATTGATTTCATATTACTTCAGGAATATCGCATTATAATGTTTTTCATGGGGATTCGAACCTATTCGAACTCATGTGGTTATCCCCAATATTCTGGCAAATAACCACCGGGCTATTCAACAAGGTTTTTGGATTAATTTTTCCTAAAGTTTCACCCACTTTGCAATTCAGGAAGTACCTCAATTGATTCATGGGTCGAGTTCGCACATGACTCGTGTTATACCCAAGAAAACGGTCACCGACACGTGTCAACAATGAGGTAGTCACGTCATCAAACGTGCAGGTCAGGAACAACCTGTGGAAAAAGACCTTAAAAGGCAACTATCAGAAGTAGAAGAAGAGCTTGGACAGGAACGATCGCACGGTAGAGTCAGACTTATTACACGGGAATATCCGTGGGGGAGGTGTCAGAGTCAACAGGCAGTCAAACGGGACTTGACGGGGAAAGGAGCAAAAGTCATAGTTAAGAGCTAAGTGGGTTTTTAATGCTTGATATTAGTGGAGTTGTGGTCCAATAGGAATCCGATAAGTGGGCATTAGGTGGCATAATCTTGCCATGCATGGGTTAGTATAAATAAGTGGGATATAAGAGAAGAAAAGGGACATGCAAACCTTGTATTTTAATATGAATTCTAAGTATGAATATATGAATAAAGAGGTGCCTTGAGCATCCATGTTCTACTTATGATTTCTGCTATAACTTAATCCTCTTGCTAGCTTACCTATAACAAATTTACCATTTTGTGTTGTCGCCAAAACCCTCTGTTACCAGCGAATCCTACCATCAAAAGAAAAAACAACCCAAAACAACTCGTTCACCAAAAACTCGCACAATGTTATTCAGGAACATTTTAATTTGATATCTCCTCAGGAATATCATATCATGTTCTTCATATCACAATGTTGTTCAGGAACATTAAAAATTTAATTGATTTACTACGAATAATTAATTTGATATGATATTAATTCAGGATTATCAGATTATAATGTTCTTCGAGAACATTTGAAATTTAATTGCTTCAACATGAGCAATTTGTGAAGAAGTGGAGAAGAAGTAGATATATGTATTGTTTTGGTGTGTTTTTGCTCTTTGTTGGGGATATTTGCTGGTAACAGAGGGTTTTGGCAACAACACCAAAATCGAAATTTGTTATAGGTAAGAAAGCAAAGGGTAATAGTTTATACAGAAATCGTAAGTAGAAAAATGATGCTCATGGCACCTCTTTATTCAAATATTCATACTTAGAATTCATTTTGAAATACAATGGTTTGCATCTCCCTTTCCTCTCCTCTAATACCCTATATTTATACTAACCCATGCATGGCAAGATTATGCCACCTAATGCCCACTTATCAGCTCCTGATTGGACCACAACTCCACTAATGTCTTGCATTAAAAACCCACTTAACTCTAAACAAAGACTTTATCCTCTGCTCCCGTCAAATGTCTTTTGACCACCTGTTGACTCTGACACCTCCCCCACGGATATTCCCGTGTAATAAGTCTGACACTACCGAGCGGTCGTTCCCGTCCAAGCTCTTTTCTGACTTCTGTTGGTTGCCTTTCTAGGTCTTTTTCCATAGATTAATTCTGACTTGCACATCTGATGACGTGGCTACCTCATTGTTGACACGTGTCGGTGACCGTTTTATCGGGTATAACATAGGCCCCCAGGAAAATTGGAGTTTTCAACTTCGATTTCCCTGAAGATTGTGTTTGAATACCTCGGTCTGCACGCCTTGGAATCTGCATTCTGACTTTCTGTCGGCGGTTGACTCTTCATTTAATGTTGTTTTTACGCCTTTAAAGGCTCTTCATGTAGTATTACGGCTTCATATCATGGCTTTTACTTGGAATAGAGAAGTGTACCCGAATAATATCACGAGTTTCTCCTTCAGGATTAGAAATCGGTTGATGAAGGCTAAGCTGCCTTTGTCTTTATCTTTTTCACAGAAGTTTCCGGAGCTTGCTGGACAGGACGTCGCTTTGGTAGATGCTTTTGAAAGAATCTGGACGGTGAAAGTGGAGAAGGATGGTCGGCGGCTGGTACTGACTGACGGTTGGAGTAAGTTTTGTGAGCGTCGGTTGGTTTCAGTGAGCGGAATCATCTTTCTGGAGTTGCGTGGGCAAAAGTCTTTTAGCATTGGAGTATTTGGAAAGGATGGAGAGGAGATCATTGATCTGGGAACTGATTCTGAAGATAGCTCTATCAATTCCGAGCTGGAAAATTCTCCTGCAAAAGATAACTGGGATTTCTTTTCCCCGTGAAATCTATTCGAGAAGTATTTTTGGCATTTTCTTATGTAAGATTACCTTTCCTGGGTTTATCTCCCAGGTTTCTTTTCTTGGGATTTTTCCCGGTGAAATAAATCAGAGTTTCGATCCTTAAAGGATTCTATGTATTTATATGGATGAGATAAGTATTCTGATACTTATCCCTAAATAATCGCAATAAAATAATAATAAATTTGAAAAAGAGGGTAACTTTTTCAACTTACCTTGTCAGGAGACGATTGCCACGTGGCATTATCCTGGCCAAGTATTTTTAGGGTTTGATGGGTAGTGGAGACGTACTCGAGTGCGTTTTTCCTCGGTAACTGCTATCTCTTCCCCTCCTTCAATCCTCACCGTTGGATGGAAAACGGCAGAAATTTGATTTTTGAAATCAATAAACATATAGGAGTTTAGAATTTTGAAATTCACTCCAAGTTTTTCGACTTTTCAGATTCAAGATCTGGTAAGCACACTTCTTTCTTCCTCTGTAAATTTCCTTTGTTTATTTACTGTGTAAATCCTTTTTTACCAACCCGACAATATGCCGAAAATCTCCAAAGTCGTTCGACCGAAAATTGAAGCACCAGAAGTTCTCCTCGCACGCCAATACAAAAAGTTCATGGAAGAGGCCGCGCCGGCGCTGCCGGCGTTCCGTTTGGATGAATTGGAGGAGGCCCACCCTTACGTACCTGTCGAGAGGATCGTCACAGCGGTTCAACCAGACCCGAATCACAAGGAGTGGGGTGCACACGGCCGAGAAAGCACGGTGACGGCGGCGCAACTAGCCGACTGGAGGGACGATTGGCGGATTCCCTACAACGTGCATTTGCATGCGCCAGAAGAGGGTGAATCCGCCTGTTGTCCACCTCCGGGCATGGTGGCCATCGGCGTCGACGCAATGGATCAAGGGCTGCGGTTTCCCCTGCATCCTTCGGTTTCAGGCTTATTGAACCGGTGGGGTTTGGCTCCGCATCAGATTCATCCGAATGGATGGGCACAGATTTATGGAGTTTTGACTGTATTGGGGCAAGTGGGACTCTCTCGACCCATTTCTGGGGATGAGTTCCATCTTTTCTTCAGTCCAGTCAACTTCAACAAGAATTCGCTGGGAGACTATACCGTCCGCCACAGGAAATATATGTTGAAAATTCGAGAGCCTGAGGAGAAAGATCCGACTTGTTGGGATAGATGGTTTTTTGTTTCGGGGAGATGGAGGACTCAGACCCGAGAAGGGGAGATCGCCATCCCCCTTACTTATGGTGTTAAGGAAGAAAGTAAGCATTTAACGCTTTAATATTTTACAGTTTAACTGATCTAAACTCGTTGGTATTTTGTAGGTGCACGGCTTAAGCGGGCGACCTGCTCCTTCCCGTGGGATTTGGAGACTACAAATCTTTTGGCACAGTGTATCCCGGCCGAAGAAAGAGATTCAGATTATCTGAACGACGATAGTATTCGTGACGCAGCAGGCTTATTTTGCCCTCCGTTCGTTGAGGATCAACCCTGTTTTGGTATTTTTCCTTTACTTTTTATAAGTTTATTTTATTTCCTGGGAGTATATTTCCCGGGGAAATTATAATATTTTTTGTCGGGAGTAATTGTATTACTTTTCCCGTGCAGAGTTTTTCTCTACTGTTTTCGAATTAAAACCTACCGAGATGGCAGACAACAAACTGTTTGATCGCCTGGGACTCCCAAACCCAGCCCTGGCCGCTAAGGCTCGTAGGGCCAAAACCAGTTCCACCAGTGTCGGTGGACGGGGATCTGCAAAAACTCGGGGCGGCACACCTGGTGCTCCGGCTTCCCGTACCAGATCCCACACGGTTTCGGCTCAGGGCGGTGAGACAGATCCCCTGGGGATTATGGATGTTGTGGATTCGTACAAGGAGAGCTCCCAGCCATCAGACGTGGTGATGACTGATGCTACTCCAAGTCAAGGTTTACCCCCTTCTGGGTCATCAACTCTTTTGCAAGTCAAGCTCGAAGGCGACAAGAAAAGGAAAAAGATTGATGAGGGTATTATTGAGGTGACAGATTCCCCCCCTCGTGCTGACAAAAATCAGTCTGTTTTTGGAGTTGAAAAAATACTTTTCACCAAGTAAGTTTTTATTCATTTACACACTCATCATATTACATGGTTCACTCAATTAACTCTTCTGTTTTATTTCTTGGTAGGTTTTCCCAGGAGAATCTCCCCTCAGCTCTGCTTCCCTTCTTCTCTGGAAAAGGCCCCATTGACCCTGTTACTACCCTGGGCAATCCAGTAGGTGACTCAATTGATGCTGTTGGTAGGTGCTGGACTTCAGAGCTCAATGATATGATGGACCATGAGGAGCATGCCTTTTCCCTGGCCCTAAAATTGGCCAGTCAAAGTGCAGTTGCCATTTCTGGGGCTCACAACATGGCCGAAAAGATCAGAGGTGAAGTGTCCAAGCTCAAAACTACCAGCAGCAAGCAAGAGGCACAGGTACAGGAGCTCAAAGCGGCATATACTGCCACTGCAGGGGACAGGGATAGGTGGAAGAAGGCTGCCGATATTGCACGGGCCGAGGTAGGGAAGCTGAAGTCTGAGATGCAGGAGGCCTTGAAGACCATAAAAGAAAAAGAAGAAGAGATTGAGGATGCCCAGGACAGCTTTACCAGGGAGAAGAAAGAGCTCAAGGAGGAGGTGGCCAAAGTTACCAGGGAGCTGAAACAGGCCAAAGATGACTTTGGACAGTCCATGGAGAGGGTCTCAGAGCTTGAAGCCCTGTTAGATTCTCCTGCTCACAATCCCCGGGTATTGGCTGACCTACTCTATGTCACTGCTTATGCTGATCTCATCAGGTCTGCAGCAAAGGAGAAGAATGATGGGGCCAGAGACTATGGTGTTCAACTCCTCAAAGCTCACATGCAAGGGTGTACTCTGGATTCCAGAGTTCCACAGCCCTTTATGGATCTGGAGGTTGTCCACGGCATAGATATGAAATGGTGGCCCACATACAGTCTTCTCTCAATGCCTGGTGAACCTGCTAAAGCCCCTGTAGAAGCGTCTGATGATGAAGGTGTTAATGAAGGGGAGGAGATGGATACTCTTGGTGTCGGGCCTGATGGCAAGCCAAAAGATTCCCTCACGACTCCCCCAGGTGATGGTGGTTCTACCTCCTGAGTATAACTGCTCAGGAGTCTGCAAAAATTTGATGACTACCCTGAGTGTGAAAAGCTCAGGGATTTTAATCTTTATTTTCTGTTCAGTTTGGGCTTAATTGCCAAAAAACAATATTTGCTTTATTTGCATTTGGATTCTACAGGCAGTTTTTGCCTGGAACAAGTATTTATATTTTGCTGGTGTGTAATAACTTAGTATGTTATTTTGGATATTGATCCTTTGGGTCTTACTAATAGCCCTCTCACCATTTTATTCAGGGTTTATTTTCCCATTATTATCTATCACTTTTTACAAGTCATTTTAGCTTGTTTGATGAATAATTATTCTTGTGAATAGATAACATTTGGCTCACGCCCAAGTTTTATTAAACTTTGTTGGGTTTCTCTGTGAGTTCTTTTGCTCTGTGAAAGTGATTTTCTGGATTTAGTTACCTCTCTGAATCATTATGATTCTAAGTAACATTTTTTCTCTTTAAATCTCTCCTTTCAACAGAACTGACCGATCCAGTGGTTTTAGTATGAATACTTTACCTTTTAGGATTTTCTCGGACCAGTATTTTCTTTAGGGCGATTCTTGAGTTTCTGTTACTCTATTGAATCTGTACCTTTCAAGAAATGATCGGCCCCTGATCGATAGATCTTATGGGTATTTACCGAACCTTAGTATTTCTAGAATACTCAATATTTTTATCGCACCGGGGAATTCATGTGATTTCCCGGGGAAATTATATTTCTGTTATACAGACAAGATGTGAGAGTTCACATATATATTTTGAAAGATAGAAAATGCATTTGCTAAAAACTACATAGATATACTTTAATAAGTACCAAAAGCTTTTACAAAATATATTTTCTCAAGAAGTTTTAAGAAATAACTTTTATTCCGGGGGTTCCTCAGTGGTAGAACTTCTTTAGGTGCAACGCATTCCATCGATACTGATCTTTGGTCCCGTCGAGGAGTTCCAGCTCGTACGCTCCATTCTGGAGGCAGTGGCTCACTCTAAACGGTCCCTCCCAGTTCGGTCCTAATGCTCCCTGGTGCGTTCCTAAGATTTTCTTCATCACCAAGTCCCCTTCTCGGAATTCTCGTGCTTTTACTTTTGAGTTGAATAGTTTAGCAATTTTTTGCTTATTCATGGCATTCAGAGAATCAGAAGCTAACCTCCTTTCTTCAAGGAGATCCAATTCTTTTCGAATGGTTGCTTCATTCTCCGGGGAAATTTCCTGAGCGGTACGATGTGATAACACCGATATCTCCGCTGGAATCACCGCTTCCATTCCAAAAGCCAAAGAATAGGGGGTCTCACCAGTGGCGTTTCTAGCTGTGGTTCGATATGACCACAGTACCTCTGGGAGTTCATCCGCCCATTTTCCTTTGCGGCTTTCCAGTTTTGATTTGATGGTGTGTTTCAGTATCTTATTGACCGCTTCAACCTGACCATTCGTCTGGGGGTGGTAGGGAGTAGAGAATAACCTCCTTATTTTCCATTTTTCACAGAATTCCTCTACCTCCGCCCCATCGAATTGTTTTCCGTTGTCGGAAATGATTGATTCGGGAAGACCGAAACGACATATAATGTTTTTCCATATGAATTTGATGACCTGGGGTTGATCAATCTTATTCAACGGTTCCGCTTCAACCCATTTGGTGAAATAGTCGACTGCTACAATCGCGAATTTCACCCCGCCTCGGGCGGTTGCTAGTGGTCCGATCAAGTCGATACCCCACCAGCAAATGGCCACGGGCTGTATATGGATTTCAGGGTCTCCGGGGATATATGGATATTAGGCCCATTCGTCTGGCACTTGACACATTTACGTGCATAGCCGACGGCATCCTTTCTCAGGGTTGGCCAATAATATCCTTGTCCCATGGTTTTGTGTGCCAGGGATCTTCCACCCGCGTGGTTTCCACACACACCATCATGTATTTCTTCAAGGATTCTGAATCCTTCTTCCTTCGACACACACCTAAGTAGTGGAAGGGAATAACTTCTTCTGTACAGTTGTGAATTTATCAAAGTATACTTTGCCGCTCGGGTACGAAGTTGTCTTGCTTCGGTTTTATCTGCTGGCACTTCCCCGGTATCTATGTACCGTTGAATGGGAATTCGCCAGTCTTCCCCGGCCCCGGCAAGTACTTGTATTTGTGCTTCTCTTTGTTCCACTGATGGGATTATTAGTTTTTTCAAAACTATATTAGAGAAGTCTGCTGAGCCCTCAGCTGATGCTAGCTTCGACAGGGCGTCAGCTTGTGAATTGTGTTCCCGTGGGATTTGTTCGATTAGAACTTCTGGGATTTTTTCGCAAAGTTCCCATACCAATTTCAGGTATTTTATCATTTGTTCGCCTCTGGCTTCATACTCCCCACTTACATGGTTCACTACTAACTGCGAGTCCATGAACACATGAAGTTTTCTTGCCCCGACGGCAATGGCCAGTTCCAACCCTGAAATGAGAGCTTCGTACTCTGCTTCATTGTTGGACGCAGGAAATTCAAACTTCACCGCATGGGTTACTGAATCTCCGTCGGGACTGAGTAATACCACACCTGCCCCCGAGCATGCGGTGGTAGATGATCCATCTACGAACAGCTGTCAGGCGCGTGGTTGACTCTGGGATTTCTCAGGGAAAGTTAATTCCACAATAAAATCCGCCAGGGCTTGTGCTTTGATTGCTGTCCTCGGGGCGAAAGTTATGTCATACTGACTAATTTCTAACGCCCAGCGTAGGAGTCTCCCGGTGATATCCGACCGGTGCAATACTTGCCTTAGAGGCATAGTTGTCAAGACCTCAACGGGGTGCTCAAATAGATACGCCCGGAGTTTTCTGATTGACACTATTAAAGCATATGTTAATTTCTCCAGTGGAGTATATTTTATTTCTGCCTCGTGTAGTACTTGGCTTACGAAATATATCGGAAAATGCACCATTCCTTCTGCCCTGGTCAACACAGCACTGATGGCGTGTTCTGACGCGGCTAGGTATAGGTACAGTTTTTCTTCTGGTTTAGGGGCCACAACTACTTTGGGATTGGACAAATATTCCTTTATCCGTACAAAAGCTTGTTGGGCCTCCTTTTTCCAGTGAAATTTCTGTCCTTTGATGGTAGCAAAGAACGGACGAGTTTTATCCCCCAGGCAAGAAATGTACCGATTCAGGGCGGCTAAACGACCCGTGAGTCGTTGTACGCCTTTTATGTCCCGGGGCTCTTGCATGTCCAGAATTGCTTGGACTTTGGTAGGGTTGGGCTCAATGCCTTTCTCGCTAACCACATGCCCCAGGATCATCCCTTTTTTAATTCCAAAGTTACATTTCTTGGGGTTCAATTTCATGTTATAATGCCCCAGTATTTTGAATACTTCTTCGAGGTCTTTGATGTGATCTGATTCATTTTTACTTTTAACGATTATATCATCAATGTATACTTCCATGGTTACACCAATTAAATCAGAAAACATCAGATTTACCAACCTTTGATAGGTGGCCCCGGCATTCTTCAGGCCAAAAGGCATTCTTTCCCAGCAATAGATTCCTTTCTCTGAGTAGAACGCCGTATGCTCGACGTCATCTGGATGCATGGGGATTTGATGGTATCCTGCCTTGGCGTCCAGTGTTGAAAATATTGCGTGACCTGTCAAATTGTCAACGACATGGTCGATGTGCGGCATGGGAAAAAGATCTTTCGGGCAGGCGTTGTTTAGATCTGTAAAGTCTATACACAAACGCCACGCAGCCGTTGTTTTTGTCACCATAACCGCATTGGAAAGCCAAGTGACATCACTCGAAGCTTTCCTGACCAATTTGTTTTCTATTAGCTTGTCTACTTCCCCGGCGAGTGCTTGACACTTCTCGGGGCCCATTTTTCTACGCTTCTGCGCGATTGGTTTCTTGCAGGGATCTATTTTCAATCGATGACAGGCATGTTTAGGATCTATCTTTCCTAAATCGGCACTGGACCACGAGAAAGTAGAGATGTTCTCTTTAAGGAAATTTATAATCCCGATCCGGGTATTTGATTCCATATGAGATCCCACAAGTATTTGCTTTTCAGCTTGTTCTGGATCTAAAATTATAGAGTCCAGATTTTCGACCATTTCTACCACTGGTACCTTTTTAGATTGATATCCACCCTTTGAACCCCAATCATCCATTTCTGGTTTTGATGGGGGAAGCTTCTGGTCAGTAGAAACTGTGTCTACGCCAGTTCCTTCTTTGGGGGGACAAATCTTGTCCGGGGGAATATCCGCTATTTCCCCGGTAGGTTTTTCCTGAGAAGGATTCAGTTGGGAATTTTGATCGTTTAATTTGATTACATCTTTTATATGATCGATTTGTTTTATTTTTGTTCCTCTCAGATTTATCTGGGGAATATTTTCGTTTACTTTGGTTTTGGAGTTATTGAGATCGTGAAAGTACATCAAAGTCTTCTTAGCCATTACTAGATCACCTCTGACGGTGCCAACTGCACCGGAGGGAGTAGGGAACTTAATACAGTAGTAGTAGGACGAGGCGATAGCTTCAAAAGCGTCTAGAAAGGGCCTGCCTAACAGAGCATTATAGCCACTAACCTTATCAACTATTACAAACTTCAGATTCCTGACCATCATGACTTCGGGATTCTTCACATCCATCAGTTCCACCGGGAGTATGATCTCACCGTAAGGAATGACTACATCATCTCCAAAACCTTTCAACACCATATCGCACGGGTTGACATAGCGCGCCAAGTTCCCCATCAGATCTAGAGTCCTCTTGTAGAGAACATTGAGATGCGCGCCATTGTCCACCAGCGTGCGAGACACATCCAAACCGAGGAGTTTGGCCTTTATCACTAAGGGCACATCCTTCGGGAATTTTGTCACGGTTCGATCTTCCGGGGTGAAAGTTATCACCGCCGTGTCTGAAATTGATGAACCCTGGCTCGGGGCCGTTTCATACCACACTTCCCACATCTGGAAATCTCTCTTCCTCTTGCGGTGGCTTTCTTCATTCACCGGCCTCAACCCACCGATCATCATAATCTGGCCCACACGTGGTGGGCCTCCTGCCGGGGGAGGCGCTGGTGGCGCCGGTGCGGGTACTTCCTGGGGAGGTGGTCCCTGCGGATTTCCCCCTGCACCGGGCCTGGGTAAGAATTGCCATAACTTGCCTTCCTGGAAAAGTTTCCACAACATTTTAACCAGTTGTCTGCACTGGCTGGTGTTGTGACCTATCTTCTCATGATAGGCACACCATTTGTTGGGATCCAACTTCTCCGGGGCAGTCAGAATTGGTGGTGGTTTCTCAATCAGATCTGATTTATGCATGAGCATTATATTCAGAATATTTGCTGGTGTATGACCAGTCTGAGTAGTTATTTTTTCTTCTAACTCACGGATCTCGTCTATCCGTGGGTCAGCTGGCTTTGGGCCTGGTTTTTTGCCAATGTAATTTGGCCTTCGATCGGAGGAAAAAGGAGGTTTTTTCTTTTGCTCGGGGGGATGTTCCCCGCCGGCGACAAGACGCTGGTAGGCAACTTGGGCCCCAGCTTTCCTCCTGAAATCCTCATACGATCGGGGATAATTCAACATTGCAGATTTAAACAACTTAGAATTTCTCCGCAAACCTGCCAACACGGTGTGAAGTTTGAGGTTGTCACCAATCTCTTCACCACCGGCCAAAAGTAGTTCTTCAACACGATCTACGTAAGATTCGTCAGATTCCGTGTTACCCTGTTTGACCCCCAAAAGCTTCTGACTATATTCCATATAGGAGGCTTTGGAGGCAAAATACGATACAAACCTCTGCACCAAGTCGTCAAAACACTTAATAGAATGTGTTGGTAAGCTGACGTACCATTGGTGGGGAATATCGCCCAGGGTAAGGGGAAACAGTTTGCACCGAGTAGCATCTGTGGCTCCTCGGCCGGACATGTATGTCCTGAACCTGCTCAGGTGAGCTTCTGGATCCGTTTTGCCACTGTACAAAGTAGTTTGCATGGGCTGGATCTCTAGCTGCATGGGAGCTTGTTCGACCTCTGGGGCCAAAGGATCGTTATGACGACCAGCCGGAGCAGCAAGAATTTGATGTTCATTCAATCGCTTTTCCAGTTCAGAGTACTTTTGCCTCAAATCGGCCAGTTCAGAATTAGTACCGGGGGCTCCAGTGGCCCTCTCCGGTGGAAAGTTTGCATGTCGGCCATGCATGTCACTTTGACTATTCTGCCGACGAGGCTCAGTAGAAGTGGCCATAGATTCGGCTCTTTTGTTCAGATCTAACGCTCGACGCATTCTGCGGTTCTTTTTGGGAACGCGGCCAGATTGCTCAGGAGCTACATTCAGATTTGCCCCGGTGGCTGCATGCGTGCCCTTCACCGGGATCACAGGAGTCGTCATGACGTATTTCAACGTCATAAGTTCTGCAACTGCTTCATCTATTTTTTGTGGAGTATCAAGACTTCCAAATCTAATCGGAGGCGGGCCTTTCGGCGTCGACGGCCCTCCGAGATCATAGGGGTGCAGACGGCGATTCCGACGTTGTGACCGAAGTCGACGTCGTCGTACATCAGCCTGACTGTCTGTGGGCTCATCGGCCCCTGCATGTTTGCTATTCTGCTCATCAGAGCTGATCTGGGTAAGCGGCGGCGGCGGCGGCTCCTTATTTTCAGGTTCTGGGTTCTTAGGCGGAGATGAAACCTCAGGTTCCACCATCACGGCCTTACCCATCACCGCCCGCCAACGACCACTCGTACCAGACCCAGTTGATACCGTAGTACCTTCGGTTTCGTTAACCATTTTAGATTTCAGATCGAGATTTTCTGTAACTAAATTACCTGATGCTCGATCCTTCTAGCGCCAGCTGTTTTGGTGTGTTTTTGCTCTTTGTTGGGGATATTTGCTGGTAACAGAGGGTTTTGGCAACAACACCAAAATAGAAATTTGTTATAGGTAAGAAAGCAAAGGGTAATAGTTTATACAGAAATCGTAAGTAGAAAATGGATGCTCATGGCACCTCTTTATTCAAATATTCATACTTAGAATTCATTTTGAAATACAATGGTTTGCATCTCCCTTTCCTCTCCTCTAATACCCTATATTTATACTAACCCATGCATGGCAAAATTATGCCACCTAATGCCCACTTATCAGCTCCTGATTGGACCACAACTCCACTAATGTCTTGCATTAAAAACCCACTTAACTCTAAACAAAGACTTTATCCTCTGCTCCCGTCAAATGTCTTTTGACCACCTGTTGACTCTGACACCTCCCCCACGGATATTCCCGTGTAATAAGTCTGACACTACCGAGCGGTCGTTCCCGTCCAAGCTCTTTTCTGACTTCTGTTGGTTGCCTTTCTAGGTCTTTTTCCATAGATTAATTCTGACTTGCACATCTGATGACGTGGCTACCTCATTGTTGACACGTGTCGGTGACCGTTTTATCGGGTATAACATGTATAACTATTAAATATAAATTATATATCTACTAAATATAAATTCATGCCTGATTTTGAATCTTTGGTGATTAGAACTTCGGGTCTTTGATGATTAGAAATGCGGTTGAACTTTCTTAGGGCATCGTGCTGATAACGTGTTATAAACTCCAAAGGAATTATGAAAAAATAATAGAGTAGAAAGAGAGACAATATGAGAAAAGAATAAAATTGTTGTTTGATTCATATGGAAGACCTCTTTATATAAGATACAAAGTAGAGTTTATGTCTTATTCAACAAAAAAAAGGTAAACTAGTTATTAACTAATTACAATATTTATAATAATAATATATTATTTTGTATAGCTCTTGAAAAGCCAAGTGTAAGCCTTTAAAGATTTTAATAATATAATAATGACTAATGAGGCCAATAATCAACTAAACATATAAGATTAAAATGAATTTTAATACTATAACACTCAGGGGGCGTTTGGTGTCCACGTTAAAGTTACGATAGTTAAGTTAACGATTTTATCTAATGTTTGGTATTACTTTTTAGGGCCCAAGTTAAATAATAGGCCCGGACATAAATCCTGTTAACTTTTCAAAGAGTTATTAGACCAAAAGTGGTGCGTTAACAAATCTGATTTCAACCGTTCCTAAGATTCATTTTGGAATTACAATTTTGCCCTTATAGTATTTAAAGTTAAAAATATACATCATTTACTCTTGACCTAAATTTTACGCAGCAGCTTTCCTTAGAGATTCAACCAAATTTAAGATTCACGTTCGTACTTTCTCCTTTCTCTCCATATCTTTCAATTAATTTAGTAATTTATTTTTTGTATTTTCTTGCATCATATATACCAAATCTAGTTGGTTTAGATCTAAGTTTGATTCAAACTAAAAAAAAACGAAGAGATATTTTGATTTTGATTTTTCTTTTATGAATTATTTTGTTTCATATCACAGTATTTACTTTGTGAGGAAAGTAAAAAATTTCATGAAGGGCTATGGTTTTTATTCTCAATGCATATGACTCGCATCATTTATTTGTAAAATTGTTGATAAATGTTGTACATTACTAAATTAGAATCATGACTATTTATTTGTAAATGCATATAAAATGTTGGCAGAATGAGTTCGGACAAGAGGCAAGATGATATACTCTACTTGTTACTTGAAGAAATAATACTTGATTCTATAGTTGTAATTTCTTTAATTGTTGAAAATATGAAGTCATCATACAGCTCCAAACTTTTAAAGAAAACAAAGTCAACACTATAAATACATGAAATAAAACTCCAACACTTAACTCTAACAAAATTACTAGACCTCACAACCATGCAGAAACACTTATTTAAATACATCTCGCGTACATTTGTTAGTTTAACCCATGTAGTTGAGTATGCATAGACATGTTGCATGCACTGCTTGTCCCAATAAACGTCCTCCGTCTCGAGGACACTTTTGAAGGTTTGGTAACGCTTCATTAGTAAGTTCAGTTGAGAGATAATATCATCCTTGGAAAAATTCGCTCCCATCATCAGGTTGAGGGAGTCTTGAGCAGATTTGAGAGCAACAGTTTTGTCACCAATGGCTTTCCACGATCCTTTTTGCTTCTCATCCAACAAGATGTTGACGAAAGCGGCAACACACTTTTCGTCTCATTGGCCAGTGTAGAAGTAGTAGTCTTGAGGCGGAATCATTTGAAAGAAAGCACTTGGATACATGAAAACTTGCTTATTAGTAATTTATTTTTTTGTATTATATTCAGACAAACATGTATATCAGTATATATATAGTGAAATCCAAATCCAATTAGCAGAGCTCCTTAACTCAAAGTGATTGTGCAAACAGTAGTAATGTAATTGCAACCTACCAAATACAACAAAAAAATAAATGCGAATATTTGTTGGTCGTGAATTTATTGAGAATCCTATCTATGGAGATTTGATGCAATGTTGATGTAAGTGTTGCAGAGAATAACACTACCATATCTCATCAATTTAATGATAATCAGACAAATCAAGTTCAACATAATACATATTACTTTCCGGAAATACAAAAAAAAAAAATTACACACTCACATGTACTATTGCATCTACCAGAGTACTGCCACCGAAGTTGTTCTTGCTGCTACTGTTATTTAGGGCAGCGACATGTTCCTTCACCGGCTTCGCAACAACCATATATTGGCTGCTCGTACACCATTTGAAATAGCTTCGCGCGATTGCAATTGTCGGCAAACCCAAATCCTCAAAAATAAATCAAAGAAAATATCGGCCATTAGGGTAATCTGCATGAAGTTTTTTTTGATGTTTGCATAGAAAAAACACTTCGCTTCAATTGCGCTCTGAGAAAATATGATTAAATTGAAATTGAGAAAGGAAATATGAAGAGGGCATTTTTGTCTAATGCTTTGTGTACAATATTAGGTTTATCGAATGAATCAACGTTAAATAAAGCCTACCAAACAACCTTGCTATGTATCCTATTGGGCCAAGATAAGATTAAGTAAGTCTGATAACTTATCGACCCAATATATAAACTTGTCTACCAAACGTGCACTAAGAATGAGCCAAGAATCAATTAAACCTAAGATTAAAATAATATGATATCATTAATGGTGGAGAATATATTATTTCATTTGAGGATTTTTGCAAAGAATTCGACTCGTAGTAGTCGAATGATGTTCACTCTAATGGTGTTGTTAAACGTCAAAATTGTATCGAAAATGATTATAGAAATACATTATCTTTCTGTCTCCCAATTGTTTGCACGTGTTTTTTGTAATTTACAAAAGACATGCAAATAGGGGCGAACCCAAGATCTCAAATGAGGTGAAAAATATATCCCTTATCTCGGAAAAAATTGACAGATTGTTTTGGCAAAAGAATAAAAAAAATATATTATTTTTTGATTTTTTGACAACAAATTAAAGGGTAAAAATATAATTTTACGCTGAACAATAAAATAGTTGTGATCCAAGTTTAAAAAGTATGTAAATAAATTAGATGTAAATTATATTTGAAATGATACAAGTTAGTATAATTTTTTTTGTGAAACATCTCAATACGTAAAATGTTGTACTAATATTTTTTGGACAAGGAGAGTGGCATTTTATATTTTTTTTTTTTTTGTACAAAATAATTATTAACAATGTATATTTTTATGTTTAAAATCAATGTTTGTACAAATAAAGTTTATAGAGTAAAATTAATAAAAATCATTTTTTTAAGTGCAATTAATGTTTATTAAAATTATGATATTTAGAAAAAAATTACTCTTTTTGTCCAGTAGTTTACAAATATATGACTATACTACGAGATGAAAGGACTAATTCATAGTAATTAATAAAAATAAATATTTAGTCATACTTGAAACTAAAATTATTATAACGAGTCATCTTGCCCGTGCGATGCACGCTAATAAATTTCAAATTTTTGTTACTCAAATTTAGCTTTTTCTGTTTATATTTGATGTTTAACTTAACAAATAAATCGATATAGACATTGATAATGTATAAATAAATATTAAGTTTGTGATCTAATTGTAATATCTGATAAAAAATTACAATGAAATTACAAATTTTGGAATATTTCTTTATAAACTACATTTGATGTTCTATTCGTAAGACGGTCACGATCATCACAAAGCAGAAGTTTCAACCCGGTCGTGTTGGTTACTCTAGACAGCGCAACGTACAATTGACTGTGCGTAAATACTGGTCTCTTAAAAAATATTCCAACATTTCTCAATGACTGACTTTGACTCTTATCAATCGTCATGGCATACGATATCATAATCGGAAATTGTCTTCGTTGAGAACATTTTTGAGAAATGTTATCAAGGCCAAAGTGTATTACAAACATCCTACTACCATTGCATAGTCCCAAAGCGGCATCCATATTCCGTAGCAACATAACGGGCACACCAACCTAATAAAAAACAATTCATGTATTAAAAATATATAACATCTCACAAAATTGAATTAATTCATTTAATTAATTATTTAATGAATACAATACATAAAATATACATGTATAAATAGTTGCATTAAAAAACAAGTTACAATTTGAATACATATATATATATATATATACACGTAATATTTGTATGAATATAAATATTAGGAATAATAAAAAGTGATTGATTCTTCAATAATATATATATTAGCTGCACAACTATATAATTATCATATTTAAATGTGTATATTAACTACTATATTAATTACTTAATAGAAATATATTTGAAAAAAAAGGTTATAGTAATACTAACCTTCAACTTCAGCTCATGGTTTGGCAGGAACACTTAATGGTATTTAAACATATCATTTATTCTTAATAAGTTTTTTTTCATCAATTTTAAACATCTTTGCCTTTGAGAATCATTTGTTTATCATATTATTATATTTTTTTATTGCGTGTGAATAATAGATTATGAATTAACTTTACAATGTTAGTTTGTTTTTAAGTTAATAGAAACTTTGTAATTTAACAAACAACTTTGTAATTTAAAAAACGTTGTACAATTAATGGGTAAGAGAGAAAAAAAGAAACTAAATGTATCTAATATAGAAATATATGTTAAAAGAGAATATTAAATAAAAATTATTATAATATTCAAAAACTTGATTGGTGCGTACAGTTACGTCTAGGAAGCCCACTCTATATATCCGTATCCAAAAGATAATTATTAAAAACAAAAAGAAGTTTCGGTATTCTTATTGTAGTCTAAGTTATTTGAGTAATTTTCTTATTTAATAATTTTATATTAATAAACGGAAATAAGTATCTTAGTTATTATGAAAAAAGATTAATAATTATTTTGAACTAAAATAACACGATTGTATAGTGAATTATATATTATAACAAACTGTTTTGAATTATAATATACGGAGTATTAGATTTCAATAGTTTTTGAATGATATTAAATAGATTTCATGATTTAAAAATCATAAAACAGAAATTTGATAATAATAAGTTGATATTAAAAAAAATTATAGATTAACAAAAAGTACGGAAAAATATAATTAAGTTGAAATGGTATCATGATACAAAGTTCGGGAAGGAAAAAAGTACAAAAATAGATAATAATACTAAAAGGTAAAAAATAAATTCAAAAGGTGGCATGATTCTTTATCGCTTCAAAGGACATCATCATCGGATTGATAATCGGAGGAATCATCGTTCGACTTCTTAATTAATTTGGAGACCCCATCAATAATTGTAAGGTATGACGGATTACGGATTAATCTTTCCTTGTGCAGCCATAATAATATAGAATCCAAATTTCGCATATCTACAATGCAACGACGTAATCTTCCTAAAAGATTGTCTCCGTCAACTCTGACCTTAAATATAAACTCGTTTTCATTAAAAGATGATACAACCGCAGTAGTTACTTTGGTTATACTTTTAGTCGAATATGTTACAATATGATCGTCGGCATTATCCTTGTATACATAAAGATAAATTGCATTATTAATTAATTAATTAATATAATAAAAATACAGTTATAAAATGTCAGAAAAATAAAATTACACTAAAAAAAATTGATATATATGTAGGAGAGAATTAGATATCGAGATAATTGAAAGAACCAATCGATCATCTGATTTCTGATTTAGAAATATGTAATGCAACTTATACAAAATTCGCGAATAAACTTGGAGATGAATTTTAAACTTGGTGTGACAAATAAAAACACTATCACAAAAATAGCACACAAAATTGCAATAATTGACATATGATTACCAACATCGCTCGGAGAGTTTTTCATGGATTTTAAAAGTTGTGCAAACTTTAATAATATGCATTAAATATAATAACAATTATAAATTACTTATTTATTAAACATATATAACAAAAAAATGTATTTAGGTCTATACACATTAATTTCAATAATATACTTTTAGTAAAACTGAACGGAAGTCTTTTTGGAGAACAGACATAGAAGAATATAACAGATTCTTACGAATATGATTGGTAAAGAGTTGAAAAAAAATGAAATTATTATACAAAGATATCTAGATAATTAGAGGGATGAGAAAGAATAAACGAATTAACGTAATTAAAGGAGATAAATAAATAATAAATGTGATTTTTTGAATATTTCTTATTTAAATAAATCAAAATATATTAATTTATTAAAATAATAAATAGAGGATAATATTATTTCTAATTGTAAATTAATAAAAAATTGAATTATTAATTTATTCTCAAACCTTTGAATTTATTTAGACTTAAAATAAGGAATAGATTTAACATACTCATAATTAATAATATTATTGATATATATATATATATATATATATATATATATATATATATATATATATATAATTTTAGTTGACATTTTGAATTTATCTAGTTGCTTAAAATAAGAATAAATTTACCATATTCATAATTAATAATATAATTGATATATAATTTATAATTAGAGATAATAATTTTATTTGATTTCTCTTACCATATTCATAATTAATAATATAATAGATATATAATTTATAATTAGAGATAATAATTTTATTTGATTTCTCTAATTAAGGATATAATTTTATTTTATAAATTTATAATATTATTTATACATCAAATATGATTGGATGACTAATTCATATAATAATTATTTTTGTAATTTATTACTTTAATTATTTGTAATTCCTATAATTAAAATACATAAATTAATTAAATCGCAATTATTATTATTATTATTATTATTATTATTATTATTATTATTATTATTATTATTATTATTATTATTATTATTAAATAAAAAAGATCGAACTAAAATACATAAATTATTTTTAAATTTATTTCCGTAAATAAAAAAAATCAATAATAAACAATTATTTTGTTCAAAAATAATAATCATAGATTGTATTATTGTTTTTTTAATTATTCAATAAATATTAAATACGATTTTATTTCATTAACTCAATTAATGTTTTTAATTCTGTTTTAGTGATATTTGTAAGTAATACAAATAAAGACACTCTAGGTAAGTTACAACATAAACAAAATTAAAATAAAATTAAATAGAATTATTGTAAATTTTATAAATTACAGTAAATAGATAACATACATCATAAATAAAATGAAAACAAACTACTCTAAAATTACAGTAAATTGAATAATTATATCATAAATAAAATTAACACAAACTACTCTAATTTTATTAAGAAACATAAACAAAAGCTTGAAATCCATTTAAAATTTGTGTAATCCATGTTTCGATCTTTCTTCATGAACTTCTAATTGTTCGATTCCCAAAGTATTTTATTTGTAAGGAGACCTACAAAATAAATAGTTACTATAAAAAAGCCTACAAAATAAACAAAAAAGAGTAAGAAATCCAAAAGTTCCAAAAAAAATGAATCATTAAAAAGAATAAAATATTCAAAAAACTTGGAAAAAAAATACAAAAATCATTACCAAATAAATTGTTATATTTACAATACAATTATAATGGGTAATATAAACTAAAATTCAAATTAATAAAAAATACTTACATTGAAAGCGGTAAAAAATAAAAATATTAATGATCAAACAATAATATTAAAACTAAAATTCGAATTAGTAAAAAAATGGGAAAAAATAAAAATATTAATGATGAAACAATAATATTAAAACTAAAATTCAAATTAATAAAAAATAGGCTTGCAAAAAATACAAATATTAATGATCAAACAATAATATTAAAATTAAAATTCGAATTAGTAAAAGATACTAATTAGATTTGAAGGCTACAAAAAATAAAAACATTAATTATCAAACAATCAAATTTAAATTAAAATAGAATTAGTAAAAGAATACTTAAAAAATGCATGAACAAATAAAAAAAATAGCTAAATGAAAAGGCTGCAAAAATTACAAAAAAAAAAACAACAAAACAACAAAACTTACATAGAGCCCTCTGCAAAAAAATAAATAAATGTGACCAATAAAGAGTGAGTGAAGATAATGTCTTTATATAGATACGGATTTGTAGTAGCTAGAGTTTGATAATTATTATTATTTTTTAAATATAATTAATTTGAATTACCTTAAATTTCGATATTATTGTTTGTATAATATAAATTAATTAATTAATCAAATATATAAATAAAAAATGCAGATTTTTTCCAAATCATTCCTTAATTACGATACTTAGGAGATAAATAAGAAATAAAGGTGATATTTTGAATATTTCAAACAAATATTTACTACAATTAAATAGATTATATTAAAGAGATTATAAATGTAAATTCTATTATATAAAGAAATAAATAATTAAGCTAATTAATTAAAAATACCTGCGCTAATTAATTAAAAATAATTAATTACACTAAAAATAATAATTAATAATGAGCAGTGCGAACACAAATTTAATCTGATTGTTTATTAATAGGTGTGAACACAAAAAAATTAAACGGTTAAAACATATGACACCTAAGACAATTGCTAATTGAATTATACTAGTACTACTTCCCGTGCGATGCACGTGATTTATTTGTTTGAAATAATCTAAAATTTTATTTAATCTCTAATGTATTTTCTCATATATTTATTAATGGACTAACAAATTATTTTATTTAATAATCGAACTCTTACTTAAATTTGTAAACTCGTATTAATCTCATTATTAACCATTATCTCAATTATGAAATTTCTATTATTTTTAAAGATTATGCATGTTTGATGTAATTTATAGTATGTAAGTTTCTTGGGACATATCCGAGTGGTAAGGTATGTGGTGATGTTGGTGTAATATCTCGAATATGACAATTTTTCATTGAAATATTATGAAGTTAGTCCTGGGATGAGACATATTGGCTCTCTCCCACATGTGTCTGCTACTGGAGCACCACCCTCATTTACATCCTACCCGATTGAGTAGCCTTTGATCTGGTGGGAGAGGAGTTTCTTGTCTCTGCATTCCGTTTCTCGTCTCTACAGAGTTTCATCCAACAAATACTTAAAACCGGTGGGGAAAATCAAAATAAATGGAAAATATAAATTATAAACCTAGAAAATAAAATAAAAATAAAAAATTGAATTTACTTGATGAACATGAAAGGTATGAGATGGCACAAACGCAATTATATTAATATAATGTTCGAGAAATAAGTTCAATTATTCAATTTAAAAGACATTTTACAAATTTTAAAATATTAATATTTAAGTATATTCAAAACAAATTATATAAAAAATAAATTATTATGATATTTGTGAAAATATATTAATTAATAAATAAATTTAATTGAATGTGTAATTAATATTTTGATATTTTTATTAATTTATGTGAAAAATAACATTTTTTTATGTATATTAATAAATTTGCGGGACGGGACATGACAGAAAGAGATCGTCCCGATCCCATCCGGCTTGGGACAGAACGCGATTGTCATTTTTAAAATTGATCTCGTCCTATCTCGCTAACTTTCGGGATGAGATCGTGATGGGATCGACGAATATATATATACGCAAAAATATTGAAGAATGAGAACGTGAAATACCTCGTCAAATTGATCTAGAAATGTTCTATGAAACGCGACTGATTTTTTCTTGGGAAAACATATGATTAATTAGAATTACATATGTGGAAATTTACTGAAAATAAAAACTTACTTAAAAATTATACTCCAATAAATTTTGACTTAATAATAATATTACTATTTTTATTTATAATTTATAGTTAATATTATTATTTTTATTTATAATTTATAGTGTGAACACAACAATATTAAACCTTTCTGATTGGTCCACGTTGGCATGGAGAGATTCAAGATTTATATATGTATAGATAGATAACCTAAGACAATTGTTAACTGAATTATATATTATAAGGAAGGATTAATGTAATTATAAAAGAAATTAATACGGTATATATTTTTCTTGTTAAAGTTTGTGTAGTAATTTGTATAAGAATTTGGTCTAGTGTTTTCTAAAACTAAAATATTAAATTATACTTAAAAATATTAATAAATGTTTGAAACGGCTGGGACTATTAAAATTACTCAGATGTATGATCACAAATGATAAGGGATTAAGGGCCCACTACACTTTGTATTTCTATTTTTTAATTCTTAAATATCTAATTACTATAGATACTGTATATAGGTAAGAAAAATAAAAATCTCAGGGTGGGCCTCGGCCCACCCTCGCCCATGGCTGGGTCCGCCGCAATCACATGAAGAACAAAGGGAGTATATTATTATGTTGAAGTTGATCTTCAAGAACATAATGGTGTTGTTGAACGTCAAAATTGTATCATAACTAAAATGATTATAGAAATACACTATCTTTCTTTCTCCCATTTGTTTGAACGTGTTTTTTTGTAACTCACAAAAGACATGCAAACACATGAAGAACAAAGGAGTATATTATTATGTAGAACTTCAAGAACACTAGAGCACTCCATAAAAATTAGTCATTTCGTTCCAGACTAATTATCACATGTGACTTGTAAATTCCAAAAAAATGGGACTATTACTTCGAGATAAAGGGAATACAATGTTGAAAATCAAATTCATTTTTGCTTAAAATTGGATGACAAGAATAGGATTAGGGCTATATCCAAATCATCTTAAGAATACTTCTTTTGTCTCATACTATATGACGTACTTCTTTTGTGAATTACAAAGGAAGTTATGTCAACATCTTTGGGACAAAGAAAGTAGATTAATAACTTAAACTATAGCTACATCATTCCAACAGATGTACACATGCATTTTGGTTTTATCCATCTCCTAAACCTTTGCCCTACAAAGTCCGAATGCCTTCTACTCCAAAAACAAAACTACGGTTACAACATCTCTAGCACACGGTAAGGTTAGCATCCAATTAAGCGAGAACAATAGCCATCACTTCAACAACGAAGTTCTTTCGCTTTCTCGTTGATTAGGGCTTCCGCTTTCCTCTTCTTGCATCCACCCACTATCATCTTCACGTATGAAATGTAGCCATCCACATCAAATTTTCTCTTGCAGCCAGCATAATTCATGTACCGTATTTTTCCAAAAATCGGCCGCTCTTTCCAGCCCTAGATGATGACCGAAACAGAGTCTCATTGTTAATTAGCTTTTTACGCACTTTGTTATATATAATTATCTCAAAGTGTTCTTTGCAAACTACAATTTCATCCTAGTACTAAGAATGAAAATGCTATTAAAATCATGAAAGCACTATGAAATAAAAATTATGATCATAATAAGCTCTTAAGATGCAAATTTTTAGTTGACCTGGTCATGCACTCCACATATTGACCACATGCATCCAACGTAACCACTCGGGTCCCTCCCATCCAGATGATACTGCAGTTGAGATAATGCAGATTAAAGACTAAAAATAGTGCATATCGCAATGTAACATATGATTAACAAACCAAAAGTGCGAACCTTATCGTTCAAATATATTGATGTTGCAAGAGCCTCCTCTGGTCCACTAGTCCATTCAAGTATCTTCTTTGCCCAGTACATCCTGAATTTGTATAGTAAGTTACATATGGCAAATGTATGTTTCTTATAAGAAGAAAAGTTACAAATGACGAATGATAACATTTCGAAACTAATTTCTGGAGTATTCTATTCATATAATAAGTAAATTCTCTTGATGTTAACTAAAATTAGGTTAGCAAGCAAGACTAAGAGACCCAATTCAAAATATGAAAAATACATGAACGGAAGAGGAGATTCATAAGAAGGCTACTTGCCTCATAAAACCATGCATCTTTCCATAGTAAACCAGTTCTAATTGAGAAGCGTTCCAAAGCTGATACGATGAAAATCATACATCCTTTGAGAATTTCAACTGGAAATATGATACTATTTTGAGAACAAAATTTAAGAGACGAATCACATACCGGATCGGCAGTTTTTGCTTTCTCCAATTGCTCTTGCCTAAAGATATTAAGATTAAAATATCATAGAAAAAATCAGCCTTTGATAAATGAATCTTTCAAGTAACTAAGTAAGAGAAGATTCAAGAAATCACTAACGTGTATAAATGTTCACGTTTATCAGCAGCATGGTCAGTTAAAGTCTTACGGGCCCACTCCCAAGCACCTTGCAGAGAATCATAATGTGGCTGATAGAAGCAGAAGTTATCAGCAAGTTCTCTTCGGACAATCAACTCCTCCAAAAAGGTATCAACTGCCTTCAAAAATATATGTCACACCACTGTAAGATTTTTCCGTCACAAACAATATTATAAAAAATTACAGATCATTTGCAAAACATAATATCCTATATAATATCATAAATCACACACCTTAGGATTGATTTTCCGAGATTTTTGTGCCTCCAATGCACATCTCTGTGCCGATATCTGGCCAAAGTGCAAATACGGAGAGAGCCCAGATAGCCCTTTGGGTTTCAGAGGATTATTTCTATCCGTAGAATAATTCCTCAATCTAGATGTCAGGAACCCGTTTTTCTCTCCCATTAACACTTCTAATGCAGCTCCTTCACCTGGCTCACACCATTCAAGTTCAGGAACTTCTGCACCATGCCTGATCACATGGGTTTAGAACGTACAGCACAGATGATTGTATATATACAAATCACTGAATCAGATCGAAGAAATCTCACCTCAAGGCTTTAGCAATGAGGTTATCCCAATCAATAATAGTACCACTAGAGGTTGCCGTCCATTTTCTGGCAGGGGTGGTGAGATCAGGAAAATCAACCAAATATTCCGGAAGTTTCTTGTTTATCTTGCTCCTTATGGTCCTGGCACCATATTCCAACTTTTCGGATGCTACCCATACAGGAACCACATTGTGTGTATCAACTTCTTGAATGGATATGGACTCACTCACTCTCTTGCAGATCTCCTCTTTCCACTGACGAACCTCGCGCAGTGGTGAGAAGTCTGTCACCAAAAGCGAGGCCCCGCACTCTTTCAGAAAGCATGGAATGGTGTCCACAGCTTCACCCTATGAATCCAATTTACTCATGTTTCGAATCAATATAATACAATAAAGCTGGCTCCTTAACATCGTACAGTACGATGTCAAAAAACAAAAAGAAAAAAAGACCTCATTAACCGCAAACAATCTCCCAATTATCATTGCAAACAATCAGAAGCACTTGAACTACAGCTAGAGCTTAACGATTATAACAAACTACGTATCAGGGTTATGTTTTCCTTTTAAGGCCTCCCGCAGAAAGAGTCTAATTACTTAAACCGATATATTTTAACATTAAAATGCACTATTCTTTAATCCTCGGGCATCGATTTTTCTGAAACCCTGACACCCTTTCAAAGGGACACAGAGGAAATACTAGCATTAATAAAACCCAAAAATTGCACAAAACAGAAAATGCAACTTGCCTGGAACAGGAAAAAAGGGATGTCTAGAGAGGACCGGAGAAGGTCCGAATGCAATTTCTTGAGCCCTCTCAGCATAAACCCGAATTGCCGAGCTTTGGCGCCCTTAAACTTATCGAAGAGGTTGAATGCTATAGCGACGGGCACTTCCAGGCGGTTGGCCTGATGGACGGCGTGGATCAAAGCCCAGTTGTCTCTGAGCCGTTGATCCCTGAACATCCAGTACACCACCGGGCCCGCGGGCTTTGCATCGGCGGCTGGTTTCAGGATCCGGACCCTCCCTGGTTGGACGGCGGGGATGGAGGAAGACATTTGTGAGCCGAGGTGTAAAACGAGGGGAGGGATTTTGATTTTGATTTCTGGAAAGGGGAAAAGGTTTTGGAGGGAATGGTACTGTTGACGGTTGTGGATTAGAATGGGGACACGTAATACGATTCACATCCGTTTGTTTTGATGGAAGTTTTTGTACGGTATCGAAATTCACATATTCGTGTTAAACATTTTTGGTTAGGGAATGGTTAGTTTATTTATAGACCAAAGATCAAACTCTTGATCCTATCAAATTAATTTTTTTTGTCGCCGGAAATAGGTGAAAAAGAACCAATGAATAGAAAAAAATAAAGTTAGAGAACTATTTCCTTTTTCCCTCTAAACTATGCATAGAGAAATTTACGTAGATTAAGAAAAAATAATTTTTTCTTAATTTAATAATATAAAATAGGGGTATAATAGGTATTGATGTATAAGTAATAAAGTAGTTAGTTGAAAAAGTAGTGGTATAAAAGTAAATAAAAGTGTATTGAGAGGATAAAATTGTGAAAAGACATTTCATTTATGGAATGTGCACTGTCTTAAGGGATGGACCAAAAAGGAAAGTGTACATTGTGTTAAGGGATGGAGGGAGTAGTAAGTAAATGGAAAGTTTCAAGAGGACCAAAAATGATTCTAACCCCACATATTCAGATAGAGCTGAGCGTGGGAGCCTGAAAACCCCGAAAACTCTGATAAATATAGGGTAACCTGCTATAGCAGGTTTTATTAATATAATATTAAATATTTTAATAAAACTATTTGTTTTGGTCGTTTTCTACAGGGGTGAGCTGTCTGCTGGACAGGGGGTTAGTTCTCAAACACGACACAAAAGCAATACAATTTATATGGTTTTAGAGGGAATAGATCGATTTTGTATAGCAAGCATAATGTAGAAGATGAAGTATGAAAATGGAGTTTGAGAGCTTTTACTCTTTTACTCTCTCTATTATTTATTATTCTTCTCTCTAAAGAGTTGTGGCACGGTGAAATTGCTTCCCCTCAAACACACTCTTTATCTTACCTTATATAGGCCGCAAAAGCCAACTATTATGCTACAAGCTAGCCTCAAGCTAGCCTCCCCATTGGACACATTAATCCACTATTATGCATGCATGACATGTATTACACATGCATTGGACTACACACTCCACTAAAGACTTCCTATTAAAACATATTATTATCTCAATTATTAGTCTGAATGTCTCCTGGCGGTTTCTCGGTATTGCTTGGGTACTGACCCTGCTGCTCTTCTCTGTCGTCCTCTGGGCGTTTAATTTGTACTCCCTGGTCGTTCGAGTTGTACTCCTTGGACATTCGACTTGTACTCCCTGGCCATTCGACTTGTATTCCCTGGCCGTTCGACTTGTATTCCCTGGCCGTTTGACTTATATTGTCTGGGCATCCTTTCCAGTATAAAATGGTTCTAACGATCAAGGCATCTCTGTCGGCTTATTTTGACCTGTTTCTTGTTTGACTTTCTCGATGATGACGTGGCGGTTGACTTTGGACACGTGTCCATGAACGATTTTCCCTGGCACAACACTATTTAAAATAAAAAAAATGTTTATATACTTAATTATTTTAATTAAATAATACAAATAATAATGTATTTATCAAAAAAATTATATTTTTAAACAAAATATTTATGTTTAAATATGTTTTTAAACATCAATTAATTTATTTTACATCATTGTTATTTTATCACATTTAATATTATAAGTAAATAATTTCCTATGAACTTTGAAAAAACATAATAAATTAATTTTTGAACATATTAATTTTTAAAATATATTTTAGTATCATAGTTTGTCTAGTACAATAAGTTTAATCAAGTTTGTACTCTCGATAACACTATAGGGTTATTTATTTTATAATTGAGTTTGACATATATGAAATATTCAATCAATTTCAATCATCATTATATCGAAGAGAGTATAGATCATTTGATCAGGTGAATGCAAAAAAGTATATTTAATTAATTGAAAATTATATTTAATTAAAAAATTATATTTAATTAATTAAAAAATTATACTTAATTAATTGAAAATATTATTTAAACAAAATTTTTGAAAATCTAAATCTTTTATATTTAGGATTAGTATATTATTTGATTTGCGTTTATCTTTTCTCTAATTATGGGATTCTATTGGAACTATAAATATGAGTATTATCATATTCACCAATGATCGGTGATTTCAAAATAATTTAGTGTTTTTTTTTTCTCGCCCACTTTTCTTTTTTCTCCGCTTCCACTCTTTTCACGTCGGACTGGTCTCCTCCGTCGTACCGTCAATCTGCCGCAGACACAACCTTCATGTCGGACTGGTCTCCTCCATCGTGCGTCGTGCCGCAGCCGCAACCTCCTCCATTCTTCTGCCGCAGCGCCAGAGTAGTCTCTTCCCTCCTCCTGCCACAACGCCAACGCAACCTCCTCTCTCCTCCTGCCGTAGCGCCAGCGTAGCCTCCTCCTGCCGCAGTGCCGACACATTCTACTCCTGCTGCATCCCATGTTGCACCTCCTACTGCAACACCTGCCGCAGCCCCTGCCGCAATGTCTGTTGCCAACAGCATGCTGCAGCCCATACCGCATCATCTGCTGTGAAAGCTCTTTTGGTCTCTTCCGGTAAGTCTGTCGTCGTCTTCATCAAGGACTTACCGCGCCTCGCCTTTGAGTTTTTGCGTTCCAAGCTTCTCGTTTGTCTTCAACCCACGCATCACTTGACGGAGAGTGTTAAGGAAATAAATATAATCAAATCATATTGATTTGATTATTAGTATAAGATAAATCTTTTATATTTAGGATTAGAATATTATTTTATTTGCGTTTATCTTTTCCCTAATTATGGGATTCAATTGTAACTATAAATATGAGTATTATCGTACTCACCAATGATCGGTGATTTCATAATCATTCTTTCAAGAGAAGATGATAGTACTTCATAAACCTTAAAAGAAACCCGTTGACGAAATTTTTACTCGATGGCCCAAGAAATCTGATCCCACAAAATCAAGGTAACGACAAAAGCTTTTACCCTAAGATCCAAGAATTCTTGTCCAGATTAGTTTTCTTAGTTTTTGTTAAATATATAAGTAACCCATCGAGTTTTGTTTTCTTAGTTTCTATATCATGAATTTGGTTTGATTAATATTATTATTAGAGTAGAATAAAATCGGATGACGAAATCAGGGTGCTGTGTGATTTCAACTCATATATAGTATTAATTCTTTTTTGTTTGGTGTATGCGAATAATGGTACGGGTTGCGAATATGCGATACGTATATATTATATGTGGTGTGGTGGTGTATAAAAGAAAAATGATTAACCTAATTTAAGCAGTGATTTCATGGATTAATAAGTCAATGCAAAGATTATTATAAGATGGTTTAATTAGAATGTAGTTTCTATCAATGCTTTAGGAAATTTTGTTGTCGGAATATATTTTCTTGGTTTCTTATTACTACTGAAGTACACACCCTTGTGGATGTTGGGCAATTCGCGTCCGAAATCCCCGCCTGAAAAGCAATACGAACAAACAAGAACGAAAAATACAGAAATAAATGACACGAAGAATTATAGTGGTTCACCCGTTAACGAAGGCTACGTCCACTTTCTTGCCGCTGCAATAATTCACTAGAACAATTATCACGCTCGATTACAAGGCTTTGTAATGGTATAATTCGGTATGGAGGTGTTAACCCTATTTTACATCGCATAGGGTTTATTTATAGGGGAGGGAAACTTGGAGGAGAAGAAAAATCCCGCTGGCAGATTTTCCAGGGGTGGCGCCCGCGACCCAGCGGTGGCGCCCGCCACCTGGTCGCCACCAGCTCGCTAGCCGCTCGCCAGAAACCTCCTGTACAAGCTGATTTTTCAGCCTTGTTTCATCGCGCGCGCGGTGCTCCTCCGCGCGCGCGACGCTTCTCCCGCGCTCACGTTTTTCTTCGTCGTCTTCTACGATCATCTCCCGCGATCGTCTCCGGCGTGAATACACCTTCACACTCAACAATCTCCCACTTGAAGTTTATTCACGACCCCTATTTCTTCCCATTGCAGCAGCGTCCCCGGTACTCATCCCAAAAGACCAACCGAGGTTGAACACAACCTCAACTTGTCACACGGTACCACCTTCGTAAACATGTCGGCCGGATTCTTACTACCAAGAATCTTCTCCAACACCAAAATGCCTTTCTCTAAGGCCGATCGAATGAAGTGATATCTCAGCTGGATATGCTTCGTTCGAGCATGGTACACCGGATTCTTCGCCAAGTGAATGGCGCTCTGACTGTCGGAATACAAGACACTCCCCGAGTGTTCTTGCCTCAGCTCTAGCAGAAATGCCTGTAGCCACATCATTTCCTTCGCGGCTTCCGTCACAGCAACGTACTCCGCCTCACAACTAGATAGTGCTACTATCTTCTGCAACCTCGACACCCAGCTGATCGCGGTACCCCCGAAAGTGTACACGTACCAAGTAGTACTCTTTCTACTATCCACATCACCTCCGTTGTCCGCGTCCACGAACCCATGTAACCCCGAATCTGATTTTTGGAACCTCAAAGCAAAGTCGGTAGTCCCTCTCAAGTATCGAAAGATCCACATGATGGCTTCCCAATGTTGCTTCCCTGGGTTACTCATAAACCGACTGACCACTCCCACTGCATGGGCAATGTCAGGCCTCGTGCACACCATAGCATACATAAGGCTCCCAATCGCAGAGGCGTAAGGGACCTTATCCATATGCTCCATCTCCTTCTCGCTCGTCGGCGAGTCCTCCTTTGACAGACAGAAGTGACTAGCCAAAGGAGTGCTTACGGGTTTCGCATCCTCCATGCTAAACCGTGCTAGTACCTTCTTCAGGTACTCCTCTTGAGACAACTCAAGACCATCCTTGCTCCTTGTGATTCTCATCCCCAGGATTTGTTTGGCAGCACCCAAATCCTTCATAGAGAACTCCCTCGATAGACTCTTCTTGAGCTTGTCGATCTCCGCCAAACTCGCCCCGACTATCAGCATGTCATCTACATAAAGGATAAAAAATATGTAGTTACCTTTTCCAAGACTCTTGAAATAGCAGCAGTGGTCCGCCTCGCACCGCATGAATTCGACCCGCTTCATGAACATGTCGAACTTCTTGTACCACTGCCTAGGAGCTTGCTTCAACCCATACAAGCTCTTTTGAAGCTTACACACCAGCTTCTCCTTGCCTTGGACTTCAAAACCCTCCGGTTGCTTCATATAAATTTCTTCATCTAGATCCCCGTGAAGAAATGCGGTCTTTACATCCATTTGCTGAAGATGTAAGTTCTCCTTTGCCACCAAACTAAGCACCACCCGGATGGTTACCATCTTGACTACCGGAGCAAAGATCTCCGTGTAGTCAATCCCTTCCTTCTGCTGGAAGCCTTTCACCACTAATCTTGCCTTGTACCGAACGCTTCCATCGTGTTCTTCCTTTGCCCGGAAGACCCATTTATTGTGCAAGGCCTTCTTCTCCTTCGGAAGCTCGGCTAGTTCCCAAGTCTGATTCGACATCAATAAGCTCATCTCCTCTTTCATGGCAGACTCCCATTTGATCGAATCCCTCGCTTGTATAGCCTCGGTGTAGCTCTCCGGCTCACCCCTATCAGTCAGCAAAATATAGTTAAGGGAAGGTGAAAATTTATGGGGAGGTCTTCTTACCCTAGTCGACCTCCACGGCTTCGGTGTGACTGGATCGATGTTGGGATGAGCATTTTCATCTTTCTCGTCCTCGCTGCTCGTGTTGCCCTCCTCGATCTTCTCGGTCTCCACGACCTCCACCGGAACCTCCTCCGTGTCTCCCACGGGATCAATGCTTTCTTCAACAACCTCGCCTTTACCCTTGTACAAGACCGCCTCGTTGAAGATCACATTCTTGCTTCGGATCACCTTATGATATTCGGCATCCCAAAATCGGTATCCGAACTCCGTGCCGCCATATCCAATGAAGAAACACTTCTTGGATTTAGGATCAATCTTGCTACGAGCAGCTTCGTCGAGGGACATACGCCATACACCCGAACACCCTCAAGTAGGACAGATTCAACTTCTTCCCACTCCAAACCTCCTCAGGAATCCGATATTCCAAAGGAACCGACGGTGCTCTGTTGATTAAATGAGCTGCCATGTCGATGGCATATGCCCAAAACATCTTAGGCATCCCCGAGTGTAACCGCATACTTCGGGCCTTCTCATTTAGCGTCCTGTTCATTCGCTCCGCTATTCCGTTTTGTTGTGGGGTCCCCGGAATAGTCTTCACCATCTTGATCCCATTCTCTACACAAAATTGCTTGAAGTCGGCGTCAACGTACTCACCACCGTTGTCGGACCTCAAACACTTCACCTTGAGATTTGTTTCATTCTCAACCTCGGCTTTCCATTTCCTGAAAACAGAGAACACGTCACTCTTATTTTTCATGAAGTATACCCATACCTTCCGTGTGGAGTCATCGATGAAGGTAACATAATAGAGTGATCCTCCGAGTGAGGCGACGGGAGCTGGCCCCCAAACATCCGTGTGTACTAGTTCCAGCTTCTCCGCCTTGGGCTCCCTTCCAACTTTTGAAAAACTCACTCGTTTCTGCTTTCCAAGAATGCAGCTCTCGCACACGTGAGACTCAATCGCCTTGAGTTCGGGCAGCAGCCCGTTCTTTGCCATGATCTTCATCCCTTTCTCACTCATGTGCCCCAGCCTGCAATGCCACAGTTCGGTCTTCTGGGTGCCATCAACAACACTAACCGAGTCCCTCATGCTCGTAGTCAAGTAAAGTGTGCCCGTCTTATGACCTCGAGCAATGGTCATGGCGTTCCTCGAAACCTTCCACGACCCATCTCCAAATGACGTCCAGTAGCCATCATTATCAAGCTGGCCCACCGAAATTAGGTTCCTCATCAACCCCGGCACATGTCTGACCTTGGTAATCTTCCAGGTTTGCCCATTAAACAGCTTTAGGTTGATATCTCCCATCCCGACTATATCGAGTGGCTCGTCATCTGCAAGAAAAACCTTTCCATAGTCACCCGAAACGTAATTAAGCATTACCTCCTGCTGTGCAGTAGTATGGAAAGAAGCCCCTGAGTCCAGCACCCAGGAATCGATCGGTGAGTCGACCGAACAGAGGAGGACGTCCCCATCGTCGTCATCCTCTTGTACCACCGCATTGGCGGTACCCTTCTTCTTGTTGTCGTTCTTCCCCCGAGAGCGACAATCCCTCTTGAAGTGCCCAATCTTCCCACAATTCCAGCACTCATTATCCTCGGACCTCGAGCTATCTCTTCCATTCCTAGACTTGGATCTCCCTCTGTTCCTGTTAGCATTCCTGCCCGAGTTTCTCCCCTGGCTCTCTACACTCAAGGCCGAACTAGGAGTCTTTCCCTTGAAATCTTTTATCCGGATTTCCTCAGCAAGGATTTTATCTCTAACTTTGGAGAACTGCATATTCTCCTTCCCCATAGAGTTGCTAACAGCTGCCCTCATGGGCTCCCAACTATCCGGTAAAGACGCAAGTAGGATAAAGGCGTAAATTTCGTCATCGAAGTTCACCCCGGCTCCTTTCAACTTGTCCCAGATGGAATACAGGCTGGAGTATTGAAACATCATCCTGCGCCTGGAGGGAGAGATATATATTACTCTTATCTACATTCGCATGTAAACCCGAGTAAGTCGAGAAAAGCTGCACTCCTCGTCTGAGTGTAGCGATGGACACAGGATCGGCATGACAGGCAAGTAGTAGGTCATCAGCAAAACTCAACATATATGTCTGGGTCCTCTCGCATCTCCAATGATACTGGAACTTCGGCTCAGCCTGAATATGCCACTCCAAGATCCCATGTAAGACCTCCATCACAAGGACAAACAGAAAGGGTGACATCGGGTCCCCCTGCCTCAATCCCCGAGCACCTCTAAAATAGCCCTCATCCGAACCATTGATGTTCACCGAGTAGGCCGGAGTAGTAAGGCACTCCATAATCCAACCGATAAACACCTGATGAAATCCCATGGTCTCTAACGTCGCCCTCACAAAACTCCACTCAACCGTATCATAAGCCTTCATCAGATCGACATTCAGCACACATCTAGCTGGAAGTCGTCTCTGACCATACCCCTGCAGTAGCTCCTGAGCAAGGAGAATATTATCCCCAATACGTCTGCCAGGGACGAAGGCAGTCTGAGATCTGTCGACCAATAAAGCCATACTGGCACTCATCCGATTTGAAATAATTTTCGCTATCACCTTGTACAAAACGTTGCAGCACGAGATGGGCCGAAAATCCTTAGGGTGCTTCGGGGCAGCAACCTTCGGAATAAGCGAAAGAATCGTAGAGTTGACCTCTCTAACAAGCTTTCCGGTACGGAAGAAATCTGAAATAGCCATGAGACTCTCAGATTTAATAACCGGCCAAGCTTGTTTGAAGAACGCCGAGGAGTATCCATCAGGACCCGGTGCTCTATCATCCTCAAAAGCAAAAAGAACGCTCTGGATCTCCGCTGTAGTCACCGGTCGAATCATATGCTCAGCCATCTCCCCTGTCAATTTCCTCGTCACGAAAGGACGTAAATCTCCTACCACAGGATGGGTAGACGTGCCCAATAGCCCCTGAAAGAACGTCACTATCGTACTGCTAATCTGGGATGAGTCATGTACAAGCTCCCCGGTAGACGTCTTAACCTGTAGTATACGCGACCGAGCCCGTCGAGCCGCTATACTCCTGAAGAAAAAGGCAGTACACTGATCACCGTCTCGTAACCATGCCGTCTTCGCCCTTTGGCGTAAGTAAACTTGTTACGACTCAACTGCCCGTGCATACAGTCGGCGGCAGATGCCATCCAAAACCAGTAATGGCTCAAATGTGGGATCTGTACTCAAATACGTCTGGACGGTGAGCAAGAACTCCCTTGCCCTAGTCACATTCGCTCCAAGATGCCCCTGTCTCCTCCTCATCTGCCTGAAAACACCCTTAAGAAGCTTAATCTTCTTAACTACTGAATACATAGGTAGTCCATATATCGGATAATCCCAAATACTCCTCGTCTGAGGGATGAAGTCCTCCATATCAGTAATGTGGTTATCGAAACGAAACCACGCTTTGTATCCCTGGGTAGCTATCACCGGATCCAAAAGCACTGGAGCATGGTCCGAGGTCCGGGACGGCAAAGTGTGATAAATGTTATCCACACGATGCACTAACCAGGAAGGATTAGCCACCACTCTATCCAGACGTCGCCACTTCCGGTCATTCTCCTGTTGATTATGCCACGTGTACCACGGTCCGACCGTCGGTAGGGTGATCAAATCAGCAGCCGTCAGACAAGCCTGGAACTCATCATCAGTCCCCATAGCCGCTCTACCTCCCAGAACCTCACTCTCATCCACTATGGTGTTGAAATCTCCCAACACAACCCAATCAGAGTCCTGCAAGTGCTCAGAGGTGGAAAGAAGATAATCCCATAATACTCGCCTCTCAATAACCGTATTGTGGCCGTAAACAAAGGTGTAGAATCGTATGATCGCAGTCCTGAGCTCAGTGACTCGACAATGTACCCACTGGTCAGACATATGAACCATTTGTACATCCACTAAACTCTGGTCCCATCCGACCCAAATGCGCTTACCCGGTCCGTCCACGTAATCCATAAATCTACTCCATGATGAAAAAACCCGGTCGGCTACAAACGAAGACCTACTAGCAGTGACATGTGTCTCCAGGAGGGCTACGAGACCGACTGGGTTTTCCTGAATAAGATCTCGGACTGCTTGCTGATGATCCGACTTATTCAGCCCTCTAACATTCCAACAGAGTGTACTACACATGGGAACCGGTCGAAAGGGCTGCTGTAGGACGCTGTGTAAATACAACCATAGTACTTGCCCTCTCATCACGAGGGGCAGTAGATATTTCCTCGCACGAGGGCCCTAAGTCGATCGTGTTAGACCCCATGTTCAAATTTCCAAACCCTACCTTACTCCTCGACTCCTCCATCCCCCTGGACTCCTCAGTAGTACCTGGAACATCAATTTCCGGGACTTAGATGAATCCCTCCCATTGCATTCGACCACATCAGGAATCTGTTTCACACTCGATTCCGATTCATTTAACGCCCTTATTTTATTAGTAAGTGCCTCCCCATAATTATTTCTCCTACCTTTTACTGTATCAGGTCCCTCATCCATAGTACTCAACAAACTAAACGAGTTCTGGTCTTTACTCGAAAAATTATTTATTGGGCTCGAGCTCGAGCTCGACTCGTCAGACAATTGCCATGCTCGAGCTCGAGCTCGGCTCGGTACGAGCAATTTTTTTACAGTTTTTTTTTTTTTTGCAATAAAATAGAAATGAGGAGTACTAACCAGAGCTGTAGAAAAGTAAAAAAATTAAAAATCATTGACAGAAGAAAGAAAGAGAAGGCGACTGAAGAAATAAATGATGAAGCGTAAAGGGGGGAATTGGATTTTGGAAGAGACTGAAGAAATAAATGATGAAGTGTAAAGGGGGGATTTGGATTTTGGAAGAGGCGTCGGGTTCAATAAAGAAGACATTTAGATTTTAACTTTGAGCTTTGAAAATGAATTTTAACATTGGGCTTTTCCAATTTGGGCTTTGAAAATGAGTTTTAACTTTGGGCTTTGCCAAAATACATAAACTGATATACATATAGTATCATATAATGTATATAATTTTTTTTTAAGATATATACGAGCTGCTCACGAGCAGCTCGATTGCTCACAAGAATGGCTCGAGCTCGACTCGTTTTGAGTAACGAGCAGCTCGAGCTCGACTCGAGCTCGAGTTTGACCGAGCTCGAGTCGAGCATTGACCGAGCAGCTCGTGAGCCGCTCGACTCGTGTGCAGCCCTAGTCGGCACAACAGCGGCAATGGATTTGTGTACCATAGCAGGTGGGCAAGGCGCCACAACAACATGTTTTTTAACCTGACCCTGCACATCTCTTGCATGTCCATTCTTCTTCGACCCAACCACAGTCCAGGTCGCTGACGCTACCGTCGTGGAGTAGCGCAAAATAATATTTATAAGTCCTAAAATATTCACTAGCACAAGTACTAGTAGCAAGTATAGGGTCGATCCCACGAGGAGGCGATTTAGCTTATAGTTTTCCCGGCTTTGAATGCTCAATTGGGTTGTCACGTTTAAAAAGTTTGTTTTGGGAAGCAGTTGGGCACTGCCGAACCGTGGTCACCTTTACTACTTGACTGGAAATAAACAAATAAACTATATAAATTAAACAGGAAATAAAACTACTACCAGATTGCTCAATTAACAGAATCGAGTGAAATAAATATAAAACAAATAATGAAAAGTGTATCTAGGCATTGACTTCCCCTGATCTCCCTGATCAAGTAACTACTGTTCATTGGCACATATGATTTTGCTAACAGCCTCGTCAATTGGTTATAGGTTGTCCAATTAAAGTGAAAACGTCCCTAAGATGTCACGCACGTAACCACCCCAACCCTTATCCGCTCTTTCAGTGTAAAATCCTACAAGTTACTTTATGCAAAACTTCTGGCGTTGACCAATTCAATTCTATGTGACCGCATGAATCTAAGTTGACCAACCCGCATTAACATCTAAGCAGACCCAAAACGGCCAATAGCATGCCCGGGACACCCGAGTCATACGACCGCAACTCCAGCAATACGTAATACTATGTGGATGCAAATTACTTTATGCATTGAGCCCACGTATGTGTGTGTTGAGTGAAAAGGGTTTCCTACTGGTCACTGTAAATTGCCCAAGTCCCCAACCCCTGGATCTACTACCCTATTGCATCGGGAACGAGACTAAGTTAGTTGCTTTATCCCAAGAAACCTCACAGCAGTCTACATCACAGGTTGATCAGGATCTGTCGTTGCCCAGACACAAGACAGATTAGCTACTCATAATTAAATAAATAAAACAAGAAATATGCTGAACTAAGAACTTCATATAAAAAGGGAAATTGTTTGAACGAAATAAAAACTTAAAAACTGAATTCAAAACCATAAAACATTAAAGAAATTGTTTTTGGCCCGTAGGCAATGATCACAACTCATCGACGAGGAGTTTTGGTTCTCTCCACATCGACTTCTTCTTCCGTCTTTCTCGCTGGTCAGGTAGGGTTTCTTGCGTGCGTCTTGTATATTTCGGTCCCCCCCTCTCTCTTCACGTTCTTCTTATATTTATAGGGCTCAAATCTGATGGAGAGGCGTGCAGGAGAATACCTATAAGATAGGACGAGAGTCCATCTATTCTTTATCTCTGAACCTGGTCGCTTTTGTAGAGTCCAGAAATTTCAGGATACTAGGTACACTGCTTGCCCAACGTTCCGCCTCTGGTCAATTGTCGCTCTTGCCCAATTGCTTTATCTCTGATAGCCTTCTTTATTTACGAGGTAGCAGATCATGTGTCGTACTTGGTCGTGCGTCAATCTTGCTCCACTTTCTGACTCTGTCCCAACTTGCTCAACTCCACTTGGACGCTCCAGTCAGATCAGCTTGCTCAACTTGCACTCTTGGCCACGGAGATGATTTTCTTGCCTTTTTCACACAATTTGCTCCTCTTTCGCTGCCCACCTGCATCACTTGACCACATACCCAAAACGTGCCCTCCTAGACACAAAAAAAAGTAAAAACAACTAAAGACTCGATTTACTTGACTCTAAAAACCTAAAAATGAGCCAAAAAATATGGCTCATCAGTCGCCGCCTTCTCCTTCATAATTAACTGCTGCACATGTTTAGTTATTAGTTCATACAGTGCAATCGGTGGGGCAGTAATCACCGGGTGCGCTCGAGGGCATTTCGATGTGGTATGGCCAAACGCATCACATTTCGTACAAGTAGGCGGCTTCCATTCATATTCGATATCGAGTTTGCAACTGTCCTTATATTCACCCTCCATCTCCGTAGGTTTGAGAAGTATAACCCGGTCCCGAAACACCCCGTCGACCTTCATCATCACGCACACTCTAGCATAATCCAACCGTGTCATCGAGGCTGTGTAAGCATCTGGATATAGTGGTATAGTGGATATGTGTAGACAAGTTATATCACGCGTCCCAATGCTCTATTTGGTATTGCATTGCGGATGCTCTTAGTGCTGCACAATCGGGCGGCTTTGGCTCGAACCGCTCGGGCCCGCCTCGCATATCGGGCCAGAAATAACCCGGCCCGCACAACTTGCCCATAAACCCGCCCGACCCGACTATGACCCGGGCCGAGTCCGAATTACATTTCTGCAGCCCGGTAACCCTCCTAGCTTGGCCCGTCACATTGACTCACACGCCTGAACTCGCCAGCTCGCTCGGCCCGCCTGCCAACCCGTCCTATCCAAGCTACGATGTATCAACCCACAAACATAAAAAGTACCCAAACATAAGGCTCATTCAATATACCACATATTATTACAACTCAATATTTAAAGTTATCAAAATTCAGCTCAACCCAATTATATATGCTACCCAGCCCAATATACAAAATTTATTTATTTAGAAAATATATAATAAAATAAAAATAATTTTAAAACAATAATTTTTCAGCCCGCCCGGCCCGCACCAGTTACAGTCCAACCGAGCCGATCCCAGGTTGATTTAACTACAATTCGTGGCTCGACTTGCCTGGCCCGCATATTATCAAGTCGGGCTGTGTGTCTTCTTTTTTAAACTCGAGGCCCGGCCCGCTTGGGCCCGCCCGATTTGCAGCTCTAATGGCATGAGTAGAGCTGTCAAAAGTAGGACCGCCCCTTCGGGCCGGCCTGACTCACCCAACCAAAGGAGAGCTTGAGCCTCAAATATAGCGGCCCAAAAAGAGTCGGGCCTTTTTGACCCGACCCGACAAGCCCGATAGGCTTGGGTCGGGCTTGGCCCGACCTTTTGGGCCAGCCCAACCATAAATTTTTGTAATTATTTTTACAAAATTTTAATTATAAATAATATTAAAACTTAATATTTTTACATATTTATTTAAATATGTAATTTAAAATCACAATAGTTATTAATTTAATTATTTTTAGTATAAAAGAAATATTAAATTATTATTTAAAATAAATTTTTGGACATTAATTTAATTTAATTAATTTTTTAAAAATGAAAATTTAGTATCTATTATATTTCTTTAATTAATAAGTATAATTAACTATTTTTATAATTTTTAATTAAAATATATAGTATTTTTTTTTTATTTAATTGAATGGGCCAAAAAAACCCGTTTGCCTGGTGGCCGTCCAAGGCCAGGCTGGGCCTAGATATTCTAGGTCCATAATAATTCGGGCCAGGCCAGGCCGACCCGTGAAATTCTTAAAGTTTATGGGCCTGGAATGGGCCGGGCCTGCCCAGCCATTTGACTCCTCTAGGCAAGAGCATGAGGACTTTAAAAAAATGCAAAGCCCAATTAGATAAAGCATAAGGCCCACGACAAATAAATTTTTTGTATATACTCCTTTCATTTTTTTTATTGTAGTCACCTCTCTTTCATTTATACACTTTACATCATTAAAATATCTTTATACCCGTCAGAAAACAAAAATAAAAAACAATTTTTTTAAAAATGCACACTCCATCTATATATGCACATTTCTTTGGGATAGAGAGAGTTGTCTGGAATAACAGATGTATCTTCGGATCACTAACCAATTTTTTGCCTGCACAATATTTATAATTTGATGTTTGCGGTTTTTTTAACCTTGAGATCATTTTCAAATTTTGGACATCAACAAACTATTTAGGAGTATATAATTAATCACATTTCATACAAATCTACTATTCATCTTACAATTGTAAAATTAGTACGAAAAAAAGGGTTAGTACCAAGTAAAATACTTATATTTTTATGCCAAGAATTAGACAATAACAATTTAAAATAAATAAAAAGTACTAAATACAAAATATATTTATCCCTATTCCCTTGTATCATACAATAACAACTTTGTAGTGAAACGTAAATAAATAGAATACATAATGCATAACCCAAAATTAAGTAAATATTGAGCTACCCAAATAATAGCATTGGGTGAAGAAAGATTCTCGAGAGAAAAAAATTGTCCTCCTACATTGATGATTAAAGGGCTTTACCTTTATTAAAAGTGGGGTGTAATGAAACATATACATTTTGGTAAAATCGTACAGAGAAAAAGAGACAAAGTGTTGACAGTGTTTTTGTGTGAAGTTGGTGAGTAGTCAGTGTTTGTTATCTCCAACTTATGTAATGGTAATGCTAATGGTAATGGTTGCCGACAAGAATTTATGTCTCTCCACTAATCCAGTAATTAGGATCGCAATAATAATAAAGCCAAAGGGAATAACAATAATAATTATACTCGTATACTCCATTTTATTCTACTCTCTCTCACCATCAAAATTAAAAGTTAAACCACTAATTCATCATTTCTTTCTTTCTCTTATGATAGTAGGTGTGATGAGATCTATCATTCACATATTCCTATATGTTAAAATCATGTTCGATTAGTATTCGTGTATAAATTATACGGAACATATCAGCTTCTATCATCGTTTTTCTTTTCTTACTCGTTGTCGGTATGATAATTTGCTATGGAAAAAGCTATAATTGTCAAATTTTGCTTAACTTTTCTAACTTTTAAGAAATGATAAATATATACCAGAAAAAGTTACCATCTTCAATTCTTCAGCAGATATTCGTATCTGTGATAATCATATTTAAGTCTATTAATTTTCTTTTTAATATGTTCACGTGTATAAAATAAACAGAACATATCAGATTCTATCATCATTTTTTTCTTACTCTAGTAGGAAAATTTATTTGAAATGGAAAAAAAGCTATGCAATCTTCAAATTTTGTAAAACTTTTAAGATACAAGACTCATTCATAGCTAAGTTTGTAAGGTGGCTTTAAAATGTATAGTTGCACAACGATAAACACGTTGACACATGAAATTTCTACATTGTTATTATACTCTTTGTATCTATAACATTTAACAAAATAATTTTGCATTTTTAACAACACCATAAACATCATGGGCATGAATATGAGGATAATATATAGTCTTTTTTTTAAAACAACAAACACCAAGTATAGATTATATTCATGTTTCAATTTTCGAATTAGAGTAAATAATGCAAAAACTATCATATAAACATCTTTGCTCTATCAATCACAATCAAGCATCTTTTCCCATAGCTTCATACCCACAACCTTCACCAGCTTTGGGGTCCTCTCTCAGCCCTTTTCTTTCTGTAGAAAGAAAAAAACAATGATGGTGAGCATCATCCAACGGCTCTGCATGAAATATACGATCACCGACCCATCTTTGTAGACGCCCGTACTAAGGTTTCCATTTAACGGCAAATATTAGAGATATGCTCCCACTTTGCTCATGGTGGGCTCCATGATATGGGGATTCAAATAGCTCAACAGATTATTCGGTTCATGACTTCATGTGTTCCCTGAGTCATTGACCCATTTAGCAAGAGAGCTTGGTCTTAGAACCACCTAGTGTGGCCCGTTTGGGAGAAACGGGCATGGCCCACATGAAGTCTAACCATCAGCTGCTCCTGCAACGTAATTAGCTTGTACAGTATTAAAAGTACATGAACAGAAAAAAGGAAGACAATGATCAAAGTGAGGTTTTGCATGTCATTAGTATGATCAGGTTGAGCATACAATTTGAGATGGACTTTGTTTATTGAAATTTGCATAATCAGAAACTACATGACAGCAAAATAAATATTAAAAAAAAAAAGGGAACAGCAGAATTACATTAAAACTTACTCTAATAATCACAGTAAATAGGAGAGGAGCGACTTGGCAAGAACACCTCATCCGGAGCACAAAATCTCTTCAAGGATATTTATACGGTCAATGAAAAACCACATAGTTCGATACGGTCGGATTAGTGATTCCTGTAAATAACATCAACATATATATTTTGATCTGCAAACGTAACTTTCACCGAATACGTGACTCCATTAGCTTTTTTGAGTTTTTCGAAAGAGATAGATCAAGTTGAACCACCCAAACAGCTAAAATAACATTAACTTCATTAATAATCAAAGGCCACCATGTACATCAAATCATTCAAGATCAAACAAACACTACGAAGAAAAAAGAAAGAATAATAACCTACGATTAGAAATCAAAAGGATAGATAAGAAAACAGAATAAAAAAGGAAGCGCCTTCTTACACAGAGGTTGTATCAACAAAAACCTCATTCAGCACATCATCCTCACCATTTTCCAACCCAAAAAACTCAGCATTATCCCTCTCCTCCTCCTTGTGTACCTCACGTTTCTCCACCTTCGAATGAGCAGAAACGAATATCAACTTCTGTACTCTCTCCACCCCCACCCTCGACTGCGAATGTGCACCTGCCAACTTCATCAAACCCCAATTGCATTTAAACCCACACGAAGTCGCACGGAGGAAAATCAGCCTAACCGCCACTTTCCCCAACGACTTGAACTCTGTCAGGTAAGTCTCCCAAACAAGCCTGCTGCTTTGTGGATTCACAATCTTCATCTTCCCCGTGTTAGGATCCCTCTGCTTCAACTGCACAGCCTGAGCATAAACCGGGTCCAGCCCTTCCGTTCTCCACTTCATAAGCTCCATAAGCGCGATATGGGCCTCCTCTCGAGAAACGAGCCGAGTAATAAGCCTATCCACGTCCTTCTCTTGGTCCGGAGTCAAGCACTTGAATGGAGGCATGTACTTCCCACTCGTGTCCCTAATCAGATAAATCGGATCGAGTATGAAAGCTGCAGCCCAGCAAGGGTGGTAGTTCTTCTTGAACCTCCCGTCGATTATTTTCTCCACAGGCCCCTCTGCAACCTGGAATTTGCAACACCAGTCCCTGATTTTGACTCTGAGTTCCTCCCACAGGGGAAGACACTGCCCGACACGCGGCTTCTCCACCTCGATCTCCTGAGCCATTGATTTGATCAGCTTCACCAGAGAATGCACAGCTTCTAGTTCGTTCCAGAAACGAGGGTTCCTCATCATCTCTTCTATCTCTCTAGCAATGGAATCCTCCATGGAAACCATCTTATAAGATTCGTCTACAAGCACCAACTGTAGGGCCCGGGCAGAGTTCAGTATCTCCTCGACCATTGCGTGAATAGGGACCTTCAGCAGGTTAGTAGTGTGCCCGTACTCCTGAAGCTGGTACTTGTGGAAGCAATGTCGGATTTGTCGAGACTTGTTGACGAAGTCCGAGAGCTTGAAGCAATTCTCGGCCGCGTTCTTGAACAGAGGAAGCTCCTTCCCGAAGTCCTTGATGAGGCTGATGAAGCCTTGGTACTGGCAGCAGATGTTGACCATCCAGTGATGCTGGCTCTCGAGATTCCTCAGGGCCTTACTCTTGAACTTGTCTGAAACTATGCCCACGCACTGACGCAACGAGTTCCCACAGATATCGCCGACTGTGTCCAGCAGTATCTCCTCTGCGTATTTGGGCGGGACATAGCCGCTAGTGATAACAGCTCTCCGGAAGACGTTGGTCCCATTCGGAAGATTCACTGCCAAATGCACGAACCTTTCTTCACTACTGTTAGTGTCCTTTGGCTTCCATTCGGCGGCGATCTGGAAGAACATGGCTTCTCGGATTTTGGCTTCAGACTCTGCCTTGGCCTCTTCGTATTTGGAGTCCAATCTGGAGCCCAGGAGGTCTCTTCTGGAGATGGGGGGAAGGCCGACCTGGCTGAGGAATGCCTTGAATTTGGGGTGGTCGAGAGTCGAGAAGGAGAGGGACCCGCAAGAGTCGTAGACCCAATCGGAGAGGAGGTTGAGGGCGGAGTCGATTTGGTCGTTGTTGAGTGTTGCGGATGCTTTCGGGCTTTTGAGTCTCTTCACGCTGTCTTCAAGCATTGCTAGAGGACCCAAGTCGTCTTTTCCTCCCGACAGAACCAGCTGCTGGTTTTGGTGCTGCGTGTACAAACCGCCGCCGGGGCTGGCGGCGCTGGCGGCGGCGATAGAGACGGCCGGTTGGTAAGCTAAATCGACGGTGAATCTAGAAGGGTCGACGATGGTGAGGGGAGGAACGGCGTGTTGAGAATTCGAAGGGCCGGCGCCGTTGGCGCCGCCTCGTCGGGCGGCGGAGCTGGTGCGCTTCCGGTGGTGGGAAGGAGGGGGCAAGGAGGAAATGGGGAGGGGCAGGGCGGCGAAATTGGGGCAGGTGCCCCGCTTGAGATGCTCGGAGGCGGTTCGGGAGGGGTTGGAGGCGGAGAAAACGGCGTCGCAGAGGGAGCAGCGGAGCTTGACGGCCCTGGGGAGGCCGGTGTCGGAATTGTGGACGAGGATGGGCTCGAGGTGGGCCCAGTACCACGCGCCTTTGCCCTTAATCGCCTTGGTTCGCACCATCACCAGCCCCTCGAACCTCTTGTGGACCGCCTTGGCGGCGACCTCATCGGCCGCCGCTGTGGGGGCGGCGGCGTTTTTGGCCGCCATTGCGTTCCAGCAATTGTAATTCAGTGGACAAGAGAATTGTGGAGTTTTTGAGGTATTAGAATTAGATGGGTTTTCGTTGCGGTTTAGGTGGGAGGGAAACTGGGGTCCATGGCGGCCGCCGATGCCGGAGCACGGTCGTGTTTCGGAAATTGGAATGTATAGGTAGCCGTAGAGAGAAAGAAAATGGAAGAAAGAAAGGTGAGAGAGAGAGAGAGGAATGTACTGGTGTGGTATGGTGCAGGTGAGGTTTAGCTCCTTGTAACAGAACGGTGCCAACACGCGCCGCTATACAATACTCGCACTCGATACAATTTCATAGCAAAAATAGTATATTAGGCTATTAGCACGTGAGTGATTATATAAAATATTATTTCTCCCAAAAAAATTTAAACACTTTTAGTTAGTTAAGGAATAAGAATTAAGAAAAATATTAATTTTTAATTTTTTAACTAAAAAATAACACTTCATATTTAAATTATAAAAGTAAAATTGTTGTGAATATGTTTAAAAATCACTTCATCATTTTACAATAGTTATTGTAATTTTTTTTTTAATTATAAAAGAGTTATGATAATAGTTACTGTAATTTTTTTGTAAATTATAAAAGAATTATAAAAGAGTTACGATAAAAGTTACGGTAATTTCTTTGTAAATTATAAAAGAGTGACGAGAATTGCTGACAAATAAAGTACAATCAAATTTCTATAAATATCTTCTTTGGGACAAAAGGGATGTAATTGATAAAGCTTAAATTAAATAATATTATTATAAAAAAAAATAGATTTTCATTTGTGTGTTAAACATTGTGTAACACCTTAAAAATTTGCACCTTTAAAATAGTTATTGAATTGACGGGTACTTGTTAAAAAACTACACCAAATTATGATTTTAATTTTAATTTTGTTTTGAATTTCTATTTTTACATAGGGGGCACTTAAATGTATTGCCTTTGCGGTTGCTTAGGGTGAAAAGTTGATATGAAATTAGTATTTTTGGATTCATGTAAAAAAACAAATTTAGAAATAGTTGAACAACGCTCATTTGATGACGAGTAGGGTGGTTTAACCATCAACTTACCCTAAAGATAAATGTACAAAGAAATAAAGAGCATTGATGAATGATGATGTAGTCGTCATATAAATTCACTACAACACCAATTCAACATTGAATGAATACAAATAAATAGGAGTAAAAGACTATTGATGTTATTGCCAGTAGAAGAGAAATATTTTACCAAATTGTTAATGCAACTTTAAATATTAATCATTACATCTTTAGTTTTTATCTTTCAGCACTTATGATAATAATTATTGTAAAAATGAACTGAAATTCACTAAAATAATGACTAATAATTATTGTAAAAATGAAAGGAAATTCACTAAAATAATGACTATTGTAAAGCAAGTAAAATATTTGGACTTTCAGAATGTCGAAATGAGAAGTGTGTGAGTGCGTAACTAAAAACATTTTGACCTTTAGGAAGTCAAATCGGAAATGTGTGAGTGCGTAAGTGCACCTTCAGGATGTTGAAATCAAAAGTGTGTGAGTGTCATCCCACGCTTAACGCACGAAGACGGAAGATAGACACTCGAGACACGTAGGGAGGTTTCAACCTAAAATAAATTGGTACTAGGTGAAGTAACTTCCTACACTTATAATATGATCTCATTTCCTCACAAATCCAATGGGGAACAACTTACAAGTGACTACAACTTACAGTTTTAACAGAGAATGGTGATTGTCAGCCATTGAATCAACGAACTTCCATAACTAAAAAAATGACTTTTTACAATATCCTATTTACATCGGAAATGTCCACAAGTAAAGAAGCAAGCTTAACTTCACTTCGATGAAAGTAAAAAATGAGATAAACAAGAGTTGGTTTCAAGCACGAATTCAACACAAATCACACAAGTTTTATTCTGCCAAGTTTTGTGATGGAGTTATATTCTAAATGTCTAGTTTAGTGACAATATGGAACTCCTTATCTGTGTTTTATTATCTATTAATCAAACAGTCTGCATTTTGTTTATATGCACTTTGTGCTCTATAGTCCTAGATATATACGTTGTAGACAGTATGACGTGAGGAGACACGCGGAAGATCATACTGTTGGTTACTCGTATACTATCGAACAGTAGCTCACGACTTAGATGGACAGGGACAATCCATCGGTACGTCGTAGTGTGACTGGTAGATAGTCGGTCTTGACTATCATGTTACACTCGTACACTTGGTGTATTGAGCAGGACCACGGGAGGGCGTTCGGTTTATACTAATCGCAGTAATCGAACTAGTCCTCAGATATTACGGATATACGAATTCCTAATCCCTATATAATTATAGGTGCGTGTGTCCAATTCTCGGTTCTTTAATATGCCAATGAGTGAGACTAATTGATTAGTCGAGATTCTCGGTAAATTGGGAATCGTAATTGTACTCACGACATGCTATAGATTATAGACAGAAAATCGTGTCCCGTTTATCGGGTTGATGATGTCCCCGAGATGAGCTCATAAAGTTTATCATGTAAACCCTGCAGGTGGATTTGTTCCACATGATAATAAGGATGAGTGGTACTAGTCTCGGATAATAAGAAACGAATTAATTTAATTATTAGTAATTAAAATTAATTCGTGGACATTCGATATCTTAAACACGGGGAAAGTCGTATATGTAATTTCGGCGGAAATATTATTGTTGATATTAAATTAATTTCGGGAATTCAATTATTATTTTTTAGTGGACTGAATAATAATTAAAATTGAAATCGATTAATTAAGGAATTACTTTTAAGTATTCCAAGTTAATTAATATTTCAATTTAGCCCTTAATTAATTTACCCTAGGTCCCTAACGTAGCTCTATTTAAACCCCCCCTTGCCCTCTCCTAAAACCTACATTTCGCCGCAACAATTTATTTCAGCAGAGAAAATAATTGCTTAGCGCAATTAAGTTTTTTCTCTGTTAAAATAAAATAGTTAACGCAATAATAATTATTCTCAGAAAATAATTCATTACGGTGGTTTGAGAAAGGAGAGAGCAGACAAGGACGAACCAGCAGATCGTTGCCCACACAACGGCTGGAGTCGGGAAGAGACATACGTTAGAAGCTCTAAGGTCTCAACAATCGACCGATAAGGTATGAGATCGATCCTCTATTCCGCAATTCATCAATCTCATTTTTCGTTAATCATACATGAACGAAGATCGGGTTCCGGGAGTCGTGGGTTGTATTCCTTGATTACTGGGGGTTCTAGGACCTCCGGATCGGTAGTCGGAAGAGGAAAAACGACCCGGAAACGAGCCCGGAACAGCAACGTCGCGTTGCTGTTCGCGGAAAAACGGCGGTCGCCGGAGGGCAAACGGCGGTCGCCGTTTGCAGCTCCTCCAGCGACCGCTGGTCTGCAATCGGCGGGCGCCGATTGAGGCAGACCATCCCCGTTTCGCGCGGTTGTCCTCCGGGGCGATGGCTGGGCGTGATTCGGGACACAGGCTGTCACGTGAACAAAGTAACGGACCTGGAGGTCGACTGGGAGCGTTCGGATGTTCGAGCGATCGAACGAACGCATCCTGGGTAGTCGATTTCCAACAATTGGTATCAGAGCCGGTTTTGTACGTTCTATGTATTGTTTGCGAGAATTGTTTTGCAGGTTAACCCGATTATTATGGTCATATGAATGTACTGTATGTTGTGGTTTGTTGAACTCTCGGGGTTGTCGAGATCTTTTGTTTTGATTCGTTGCTTGGATGTAATAGTTAAAACGACGGGTTGAGTCGTTTAGGTTTTTCTATTTCGTTTTTTGTTTTATCCGGATGTATAGGATCGATCAATCTGTATAGGATCGATGCCGGAAGTAGTTAGCTTTACCTAGTAATGTTACTGCTACTTGGTGGATCGAGAGAAGATCGAAGGCCGGACGAACGAGGGTCGAGAAGTCGAACCCGCAGCCTGCTGAAGGGCAAACGGCGGTCGCCGTTTCGCTGGATACTTGGCAGCAGCGCCGCGGGGGTTCGACGGACACCACGGTTCGCTCGTCGAGGCCTGGGACGATACTCCAGTGGGAGGGGTTCGTCTCTTGGCACTTAGACGAGTCGGTGGTGGATCGAGACCGAGACGAAGATCCGAGAAGACGTGCATCGAAGATATTTAAAGGCCATAATAATCGGGACCACGTTAAATGCTTTTTGTGTGTTTACGTGCTTTTATTATGCTTTACTTATTTATGCATGTTATCCCTTTTCGTAAAATACTAAGTGGGAGAGGGATTGGAAACAATCACGCGGTCTCCATTCTCTGTTTTGATTGTGATGTGTATTGACTTATGAGTCGATACACGGATATCACTGGATCAAAATTCGAATTCAATTCCACTTATGAATCGAACAATTATATTTTTCAAAAGCAAGTGCCTAATCTGTCTTTCAAAGACTAAGTTCAACTCGACTCATTCTCACCCCGGGGAGTGGAATGGAGCCAAAGCGCTTGCTTATGTCGATGACACAGATTAGAGACATTCGAGTCATTTGATGGCTAGATCGATTGTCTGGTTGGCTCCCTCACCTAGTGAGAGATAGGGCTCAATTGCATGATTGATCGCTAGTTAGAAACTTCGAGTTTCACTTACGAGATATCAATCTTTGATTAATAAAATTGTGAAATTTAATAAAAGGAATTCAATTAACAAAGTTGTTTATTTAGTAAACGTCCACACTATCGTGGCTTACTAAATGGAAACGGAACTTTGGGTTAATTGAGGCTCGACATTTATAGGAAATCGTAAATGGACCGCATGTCAACGTAAACGTCCACACTAACGTGGCTTGCGGTGGATATGTGGTTCACGAGCGTTTGACTTAGTACTGAGAAATGGTGTACACTTAGGTACGCTTTACAGTATCCTCCCCATCGGAGTCACTGCTGTAATGATGTACGACCGAAGTAAAAGTCCAGTTATAAAATCGTTTGGATTAGTATACGTCCACATGAACGTGGCATGCTAGTCTGATGGGATTTTAGGATTGATTGGTAAATTTAATGATATTAATCAAGGGAGTTAATATCGAATTAAATTTGACGGTTTGATTTGTCTCTTTTATAGATATGGCACTCAACCCACTGTCTGTGATACTAAAAGAAAACAAACTCACTGGTCCAAATTATGTTGATTGGAAGCGAAACTTGGACATTGTCCTAACTGCTGAGGAGTACAAGTATGTACTCCAGGTCGATTGTCCTGCTAAACCTACTGATACATCCACTCCTGAGGAAAAGGAAGCTCATCGGAAGTGGGTCAAGGCTGATCAGATGGCGCGGTGCTACATTTTGGCTTCTATGTCAAATGTGCTGCAACATCAGCATGAAGCCATGGACACTGCCTATGATATGATGCTTAACTTCAAGGATATGTTTGGTAGTCAGGACAGGGCAGCCAGACAAGATGCTATGAGGAAACTCATGACGGCCACCATGTCCGAAGGAACGCCCGTGAGGGATCACGTTCTTAGGATGATAGGCTATCTGAATGAGATAGAGATTATGGGAGGAGCTATCGATGGGGAAACCCAGATCGATATAGTGCTCCAGTCTCTGCCTAGGAGTTTTGAGAAGTTCCGCCTGAACTATAACATGAACAAGAAGTTATATACGTTGGCGGAACTCCTGACTGAACTCCAGGCGGTAGAGAGAATCTTTAAGGGCTCTCAAGCACTTGTGGCTGTGAAATTGACTCTTCCTCGCCCTTCGGGGATTAAGAAGAAGAAGAAGCAAGTACGGAAACCCAGTGAACCCAGAGTTGGTGGACCACAGAATGGAGTGAACAGGCCTAAGGGCAAGTGTTTCCGTTGCAAGCAGTCTGGACATTGGAAGTCTAATTGTCCTCTCAGACAAGGAGGTATGAACTTTTCCTTAGTCACTGAAACATGTTTAGCGGTGTTATCCACCAGCACCTGGTGTGTGGATACGGGAGCCACTGATCATGTCTGCAATTCTTTGCAGGGGTTCCAGGAAACCCGGCGGCTTAGAGAGGGAGAGATCACCATCTACATGGGCAACGCTACGCAAGTGGCGGCGGTTGCAGTGGGAGATGTTCATTTATCTTTTAATAATAAAGTTTTGGTATTGAATAATTGTCTTTATGTACCGAATTTTAGAAAGAACCTTGTTTCGGTTTCTAAGTTGGTTTTGAATGGATATTCAGTTTCTTTTGATAATTCTGTTATTGTCAAGAAGAATGGTGATTATATCTGTTCCGGTACATTGATAGGCAACTTATATATACTGAAACCTGATTATTCCACGATGCAACGAGTTGAGTCGTATAACACATCTAGTACCAATAAGAGAAAGTAGCCTTCTAGAATGAATCAAAAGTACTTATGGCATCTTAGGCTAGGTCATATTAACTTGAGCAGGATTCAAAGATTGATAACTGATGGAATACTCAGTGATGTGAAAGATGAGGACTTTCCAATCTGCGAATCATGCTTGGAAGGAAAAATGACCAAGCGACCCTTTAGTGATAAGGGGTATAGATCCAAGGAAGTACTGGAATTGATTCACTCTGATTTTTGCGGGCCTTTATCTGTCCAAGCGAGAGGAGGTTATGAATTTTTCGTAACCTTCATTGATGATTACTCAAGGTATGGTTTTATATACCTGATTCGCCGTAAGAGAGAGTGCTTTGACAAGTTCAAGGAGTACAAAGCTCTTGTGGAGAACCTTCATGGTAAAACCATAAAGACTCTACGATCTGATCGTGGAGGAGAGTACCTCTCGGGAGAGTTTAAGGCGTACTTATCGGAGAATGGGATTGACTCCCAGATGACTGCACCATACACGCCCCAGCAGAATGGTGTAGCAGAAAGAAGGAATAGGACTCTTATGGAAATGGTAAGATCTATGATGAGTTATTCAGACTTACCAGTTTCGTTCTGGGGATATGCCTTGGAAACAGCGGCGTATATCCTGAACTTAGTTCCTTCTAAGACAGTCCCTAAGACACCCTCGGAATTGTGAACAGGGCGTAAGCCAAACTTGAAACACACTCGGATCTGGGGTACTCCAGCACATGTGCTGAAGCATGGGGCTGATAAGTTGGAATCACGGTCGGATATTCGGTTGTTTGTAGGATATCCTAGAGGAACGAAAGGTGGTTTATTTTATAGTCCTAAGGACCAGAAGATCGTTGTTAGCACCAACGCTCGGTTCTTGGAAGAGGATTATATAATGGAGCACAAGCCCAAGAGTAAGATAATACTTAATGAACTGAGAGGGGACGATCAAGGCTTAGATCCAACCCAACCGGGTGATACGCCACCACAGTCTGCACCTGTTGTTACTGAGGTTACACCGGAGCGTCGTCGTAGTGGGAGGGTTGTTCGACAACCCGACAGGTTCATGTTTATAGGTGAGTCTTCGGACTTGTTACCTGGAGAACATGAAGCTGATCCCTGGACCTACAACGAGGCGCTGAAAGATCAAGATGCTCAGTCTTGGCAAAAGACGATGAAATCTGAGATTGAATCTATGGATTCAAATCAGGTCTGGGATCTTGTAGCACCGCCCAAAGGTGTAAAAGCCATTGGTTGTAAGTGGGTGTACAAGAGGAAAAGAGGGTCTGACGGGAAGGTGGAAACCTTCAAGGCTAGGCTTGTTGTGAAAGGGTACACTCAGAAAGAAGGGATCGATTATGAGGAAACCTTTTCGCCGGTAGCTATGCTAAAGTCGATCCGGATTCTTTTGTCTATAGCATCTCATATGGATTATGAGGTGTGGCAAATGGACGTCAAGACAGCATTCTTGAATGGGAATCTTGACGAGACCATTTACATGAGACAGCCAGAGGGTTTCATCGAGAAAGGCCAAGAGCATCTAGTGTGTAAGCTAAAGCGATCCATTTATGGATTGAAGCAAGCTTCTAGATCTTGGAACATGCGGTTTGATGAGGTTATCCAGTCTTATGGATTCATTCAAAGCATGGACGAGTCGTGTGTATACCGGAGAAGTGACGGAAACAGTGTGGCGTTTCTCGTGCTTTATGTAGACGACATCCTTCTAATTGGCAACAATGTGAAGATGTTGTCGGACATAAAGGGATGGTTGTCCAAGCAATTCGATATGAAAGACTTAGGACAAGTTGGGCATGTTCTTGGGATCAAGGTTATACGGGATCGCCAGAAAAGAACATTGAGCTTGTCCCAGGCTTCATATATTGATACGATTCTAGCTCGTTTCAACATGCAGAATTCCAAGAGAGGTTCTCAACCTTTCTGCCATGGAATTCATTTATCTAAGGATATGTGTCCCAAAACACAAAAGGAGATAGATTACATGAAGACAGTTCCTTATGCTTCGGCAGTAGGAAATCTAATGTATGCTATGTTGTGCACGAGACCTGATATCTGCTATGCCGTGGGCATGGTAGCTAGATATCAGAGTAACCCTGGACAGGGTCACTGGACTGCTGTAAAGAACATACTTAATTACCTGCGAAGGACTAGGAATTATGTTCTGAGTTACAAAGCGTCCGAGCTAATTCCTATTGGTTACACAGACTCGTATTTCCAATCTAATAAGGAACAGCGAAAGTCTACATCAGGCTATGTGTTCACATTGGGAGGTGGAGCAGTTTCATGGAAGAGTGTTAAGCAGAAATGCATTTCGGACTCTACCATGGAAGCCGAATATGTAGCAGCATCTGAGGCAGCTAAAGAATCGGTGTGGCTCCGGAACTTCATCATGGACTTGGATGTGATTCCTGATTGCCTAGAGCTATCACAATTTATTGTGACAATAGCGGTGCAGTGGCAAATGCGAAGGAACCACGAGCCCACAATGCGAGTAAACACATAGATCGCAAGTACCACCTGATTAGAGACATCGTCAGGAGAGGCGATGCGGTTGTCACCAAGATTGCATCAGCAGATAACCTGGCAGACCCCTTTACGAAGGCACTTCCAGCGGAAGCGTTCAAGAGACACGTGAAGGAGATGGGTATCAGATGTATGGGAGAGGGCAACTAGACTTTTAGTATAAGTGGGAGATTGATGGAGTTATATTCTAAATGTCTAGTTTAATGACAATATGGAACTCCTTATCTGTGTTTTATTATCTATTAATCAAACAGTCTGCATTTTGTTTATATACACTTTGTGCTCTACAGTCCTAGATATATACGTTGTAGACAGTATGGCGTGAGGAGACACGCGGAAGATCATACTCTCGGTTACTCGTATACTATCGAGCAGTAGCTCACGACTTAGATGGACAGGGACAATCTATCGGTACGTCGCAGTGTGACTGGTAGATAGTCGGTCTTGACTATCATGTTACACTCGTGCACTTGGTGTATTGAGCAGGACCACGGGAGGGCGTTCGGTTTATACTAATCGCAGTAATCGAACTAGACCTCAGATATTACGGATATACGAATTCCTAATCCTTATATAATTATAGGTGCGTGTGTCCAATTCTCGGTTCTTTAATATGCCAATAAGTGAGACTAATTGATTAGTCGAGATTCTCGGTAAATTGGGAATCGTAATTGTACTCACGGCATGCTATAGATTATAGACGGGAAACCGTGTCCCGTTTATCGGGTTGATGATGTCCCCGAGATGAGCTCATAAAGTTTATCATGTAAACCCTGCAGGTGGATTTGTTCCACATGATAATAAGGATGAGTGGTACTAGTCTCGGATAATAAGAAACGAATTAATTTAATTATTAGTAATTAAAATTAATTCGTGGACATTCGATATCTTAAACACGGGGAAAGTCGTATATGTAATTTCGGCGGAAATATTATTGTTGATATTAAATTAATTTCGGGAATTCAATTATTATTTTTTAGTGGACTGAATAATAATTAAAATTGAAATCGATTAATTAAGAAATTACTTTTAAGTATTCCAAGTTAATTAATATTTCAATTTAGCCCTTAATTAATTTACCCTAGGTCCCTAACGTAGCTCTATTTAAACCCCCCCTTGCCCTCTCCTAAAACCTACATTTCGCCGCAACAATTTATTTCAGCAGAGAAAATAATTGCTTAGCGCAATTAAGTTTTTTCTCTGTTAAAATAAAATAGTTAACGCAATAATAATTATTCTCAGAGAATAATTCATTACGGTGGTTTGAGAAAGGAGAGAGCAGACAAGGACGAACCAGCAGATCGTTGCCCACACAACGGCTGGAGTCGGGAAGAGACATACGTTAGAAGCTCTAAGGTCTCAACAATCGACTGATAAGGTATGAGATCGATTCTCTATTCCGCAATTCATCGATCTCATTTTTCGTTAATCATACATGAACGAAGATCGGGTTCCGGGAGTCGTGGGTTGTATTCCTTGATTACTGGGGGTTCTAGGACCTCCGGATCGGTAGTCGGAAGAGGAAAAACGACCCGGAAACGAGCCCGGAACAGCAACGTCGCGTTGCTGTTCGCGGACAAACGGCGGTCGCCGGAGGGCAAACGGCGGTCGCCGTTTGCAGCTCCTCCAGCGACCGCTGGTCTGCAATCGGCGGGCGCCGATTGAGGCAGACCAGCCCCGTTTCACGCGGTTTTCCTCCGGGGCGATGGCTGGGCGTGATTCGGGACACAGGCTGTCACGTGAACGAAGTAACGGACCTGGAGGTCGACTGGGAGCGTTCGGATGTTCGAGCGATCGAACGAACGCATCCCGGGTAGTCGATTTCCAACATTTTGCACCCTGCACGCAAGTAGGAGTGAAACTATACTATTGGACTTATTCATAAGCTACTAAGGATCTAATCTTTCGGACTTATTTTCACTTTGCTTCAGTTCTGTTAAGTTCAGACCCATTAAGTTTGTTGAGGAGTAAAAAATAAATAAATAGTAATAAAGATAATATTCGGAATTGGGACACGTGTGCGAGGACCCGCCAAACAAGCCATGCAAAAGGACACCGCGAGGCGTACACCCTAGGGACGCGAGTCTCGGGCCCACTGTCGGGCCCCATGCAAGGGGAGAGAATCGCCATTTTGGGGTCTCCATTCCGGGCCCCGAATATTGGAACCGGAAGGACATCGCGGGGAAGACTCACCCCGGAGGAGAGCGGGACGTCGCCCATGTGAACCCACTAGCCCCATCCATAAACCGGATCCCGGACCCCGGGTCACAAGTAGCCCCATTTAATGCTTTAGACTTAAGACGTGGCATGCATGTAATGATCCGAATAAACACTATAAATAAGTGTCTTATCCCTTTCGAATTAAGGGCGACACTAATTAGTGAATAAACACGATAAATAAAGTCTGGATAATAGGAATCTGAAAGAAGAAGCTTCGAGCTCAAACCTCTGTTATTTTCCAGATCTAGCTCAACCCTTTCTCCAAATATAAATTTACATGTATTAGTATCGTTCTTCAACCCTCCATACACAGCCCAGCCCCGTATTATACTGTCCGACTAAAACGTGCTAAAATATTTGGCGCTAGAAGGAGGAGGTTGTTATACTAGACACAGAGGAAAAACAGCCGAAGTAATGACAGACGGAGCCACCGCGTCGGATTCTTCACGGTCCGCCACGAGGAAGAGGCTCGAGAGAGGAAAGATGCCAGCCATGGAGAGTGACGCCGCCCCGCCACCCTCGACGAAAGCCCCGAAGGAAATTCCCGGGAAAGAAGACGTCGTCGCCACAGAGAAGCACGACGACCACAACACTACCAGCCACTATCATCGAAGCAGCTTCGAGGCTCGACGCCTCCGACGCCGCCAGCAGAAAGAAAGTCATGCTCGCCGGACGTGTCCCGAGCTCCGACGTGATCTACCTCCACCCAAGACGTCGGCCCTGGACATGCACCACCTGCTGGACACTCCGGAGAAGATCGACGTAGCCATGTCCGACCTGATACAACGTAAGCACGCACTAACTGCACCTTCTTATCGTTCAGGTCATAAACAGGCAAAAGGCAGCGCCTTCGGCCGTCTCGGGCCAGGACAGCCCAGCCACAGCGCGTTCGATCGCCTCGGGCCGGGCCAGGTCAGCCAGAGCCGCCGGACGATCCCCGCGCGAAGACTTCTTTTCGATCTCAGCAAAGAAGCTGCCAACCAATCGGCCTCAGCCAACCAGCATGGGCCATACGACGGAGAGGTGACCCGATACGATGGACAGTGGGACGGACCCGGGACCCATGTCCCGCCAGTTCCGGGACCTGAGGCGGGCCTCCTAGACCTTTACAGCAAGGTCACGGAGATGGAGAAAAAACTGGCCGAAACCCAGACCCGGCCGGAGTGCATAGATTTCTGCAAGGAGCCATTGGCGCTAGAAATCGAGCACGCGATGATGAAGTGATGCGGCCCCAGATCCTGGACAACGAAGAGAGCATCGGAATGGCAGTCGGGAACGTGCCGAGAAGTTCGGAGTAGATTTTGGCGAGCTGTCGGGCGACAGAGAGAAGCTGTCGGACTACAGGCGGCTTGTCGGGCGACACCTCCCAGCTCTCGGACGACAGGTCTTGGAAGATTGGGTACGGAGCAGATTCGAATCGCAGGTTGAGCCTGCGAGCGACGGAGGCATGTCGGACGACAACATTTCCTGTCGGACGACAAGTAGCTGTCGGACGACACCCTATCTCGTCGGCCGACAGGTTCCAAAAGTGGGCGGCGGAATTTAGGTCTCCGCGTGAATGCTTTATTTTATTTCCTTTTCTTTAATATTTAATGTTGCCTATATATAAAGGCTTGTTAGACTTTTATTAGGACAATCATGAATTGAAGAATAATAAATTACGTTTTGTGAGTTTTTTACTAAAATATCTCTTAGGTTCGAATTCTACTCGAATATCCAAAAAATTCAACCGACGAATCAACGAAGCCATCACCCTTCGTTCGTGTGTCTTCCTCTTCCCCGAGTTGCTGCGTCGATCACGTGTTGGGGTCTAGGGTTTCGTCCTTAGATTATTTCACGAATTAGATCCAGAGGTTTTGGGACCTTGCACCGGTATCTTCTATTTTTCTGTTCTTCTTTCTTCTTCTATTCTTCGATCCCCAACGAGGTACGTATCATTTGGTATTAGAGCCCAGGTTAGGGTTCAATTTTTCGATTACGTAACCTCGTTGTTATTTTCGTTTTCTTCTTTCTTTTTCGTTTCTTCTTCCTAGAAAAAAAAAAAAAAAGACCGAAAATCAGGATGAGTGAGATGGATCATCCCCAAACTAAGTTCATCCTGAAGACATTGCGAGCGGAGTTAGGGACGATCATTACATCGGAGATGGAGGTGGTGCATGAGCGACTTACCGCCCTGGAGGAGAGACCTCATCGAGATAATGCATGGTATCGAAGAGGTGGCGGTGGATACCGAGGATTTCGGAATGACCATCATCGAGCCCGTGATCGTAGTCGGGAGTTTTATGTTGAGAAGGATGAATGTTCTGACATGGATGGGAGGAAGTACAGAGTTGAGTTCCAGTGCGAGAATTGGAGCAACATTGAGCGTCTATTAGGGGCGCTGGTACAAGCATCAATGGAGGCTGGGAAAGTAGAGACTGATGAAGAAGGCGAGAAGCCAGAACCGTCGGCTTCGGTGGAGCCCGAGGAAGAGTCGGCTTCGGTGGAGTCCGAGGACATTCTTCCCATTAGTGTGTGCACGCATGAGGTTGATGAAATCGAGGGTCAGCGATTGGAGTTACCCATGGTGAAATAAGCAGAGAAAGAGGGGCAACCGACGTTTGTGGTGTTGTGCAAGGAGGCGAAGTTCTATACTAACGATCTATCTGCCCTACCCTTTTTTATTCGTTTTGTGTGGCAGGAACTTGATGATGTTTTCTCTGAGGATACACGTCCTTATTTATCACCGATTCGAGGGATTGAGCATCAGATTGAAGTATTTCCGAGCTTGTTCGTGCGAGTGGTATTCGAGCCTGGCATAGGCTTGGATTTGAGGACAAATCCTCTTCAAGAGGAGGGGAATGATGCGGCCCCAGATCCTGGACAACGAAGAGAGCATCGGAATGGCAGTCGGGAACGTGCCGAGAAGTTCGGGGTGGATTTTGGCGAGCTGTCGGGCGACAGAGAGAAGCTGTCGGACGACAGGCGGCTTGTCGGGCGACACCTCCCAGCTGTCGGACGACAGGTCCTGGAAGATTGGGTACGGAGCATATTCGAATCGCAGGTTGAGCCTGCGAGCGACGGAGGCATGTCGGACGACAAGTAGCTGTCGGACGACACCCTATCTTGTCGGCCGACAGGTTCCAAAAGTGGGCGGCGGAATTTAGGTCTCCGCGTGAATGCTTTATTTTATTTCCTTTACTTTAATATTTTAATGTTGCCTATATATAAAGGCTTGTTAGACTTTTATTAGGACAATCATGAATTGAAGAATAATAAATTACGTTTTGTGAGTTTTTTACTAAAATCTCTTTTGGGCTCGAATTCTACCCGAATATCCAAAGAATTCAACCGACGAATCAACGAAGCCATCACCCTTCGTTCGTGTGTCTTCCTCATCCCCGAGTTGTTGCGTCGATCACGTGTTGGGGTCTAGGGTTTCGTCCTTAGATTATTTCACGAATCAGATCCAGAGGTTTTGGGACCTTTCACCGGTATCTTCTATTTTTCTGTTCTTCTTTCTTCTTCTATTCTTCGATCCCCAACGAGGTACGTATCATGAAGTACGAGATCCAACCACTCCAAACGATGCTATATGATGGGAAGACAGATCCCGAGATCCATCTCAGCCGCTTCCGCACATACATGTCCGGAAGGGGGGCCAGCGACGACACGAGGTGCCGCCTGTTCCTTCTAACACTCGGGGACATCGCCCACAAGTGGTTTGCCGGGCTATCCTCCCGCTCGATCCACTGCTTCGATGTTCTTGTCCAGCGTTTTGTGGCGCACTTCGCCTCCAAGGTGAACCGCCTCGAGCAAAGCCAGCGCTTGATCGGCATCCAACAAACCCCGGAAGAGGGCGACGAGCGCTACGTGGATCGGGTCGGGGATATCCTGTTGGAAATCGATATCCCAGGGTTGTCGGTAAAGCGGAAAAACAACCCCGACCGAAATCCCTTCGCCGAAAAACACCACGAACCGCCACACGTAACCAGACCTGACCGAAAGCACCCACCGCGGGATAAACCCGCGGCTAGCCCTAGCCGAGCCCCGAGAGGGGGCTCGCGATCGCGGTGGGCGATCGCTGGGGATGCTCACGCGTCCCCCGGGGCTGCTCGTAGCAGCCCCCGGCGGTGAGTCTGACGACTCACCGCCATCGCCGAGGAGGGCGGTCTGCCCAGCAGACTACCGCGGAACCAGCCGCGGCTCGCCCCGCGATCGACCGCGTGGTCGATTGCATGCCCTGGCGTCCAGCCGGGACCTCCTCGTGTGCGCGCCGACGATCGTGCCCTAGGGCCGATCGCCACCCTCGGCATCCAGTCGAGGGGTTTTTGTGCATGTATGCGCATGATCTCCACGGGGATCCCAACCGCCGCGGTCCGGTGGTCTTCGACCACCACCGCCGGTTGATCCTCATCCGAGTTACGTCCCTCGGATCTTGGTTCATGTATATACGCGATATTAAATTAAAATCATCGTGGGGGTTTCTATGATTTTACCTTTGTTCTCGTTGTGCGGAGAAACGAGATCTTTGAAGACCTTTAGACCTTCCCACGTATTCCTTGCACTAGTTCGAACGTCGGGGTGGGCGACGATCCTCCAAACTCTATTGATCTCCTTCACGAACTCTCTAGACTAATCAAGTATATGATTATCTTGTCTTGTCTAATTGTGAAGACCATGTAGTGCTTTTATAGGCTACATAGGGGATCTTAATGAGGTGGAATATTGGCCTTCCAATAGATTAATTAAATTGAGCTCAAGCCCAAGTTTATTAATTAATCTATTAATTATATTTAATTCCACTATATAAATATAATTGCACTCCCAATATTATACAATATTATATCAAATAATATTCTCTCCGTAGTATTATTTATTCCGTGCGTTTAAGATAGAAATGTCCATGAATAAATTATATTTATTGCTAATTAATTTATTCATCTCTTGTATCCGAGACTAGTACCGTTCAACCTTAATTATTATGCGGAACAAATCCACCTGCAGGGTTTACATAATAATTCCTTTTGAACTCATCTCGGGGACATTATCAACCCTTATGGGACACACTTTCCCGTCAAGAATTTACAGCATGTCATACATAAAATAGAGTGACCCAGCTTTACCGGCAATCGACCGGTTATTCTAATCAGCCTATTCATTTGGAAAATCAAAGTCACTAATATTAAATGCACACAGCCGCAATAATATCAGGGATTAAGAATAAAATACACTGAGATTTAAATCGTTTATCAACGGCAATCCTAATCGATAAATCTTAAGCAATCCGCCCAATACACCAAGTGTACAAGTATGATAAAATAATTAAGACAAATTATTTTCTCTCTCATACAACGACTATACCGATGGGTTGCTCCTTGTCCATCTAGGTCGTGAGCTACTGTTCGATTAATATACGAGTAACCGATAGTACGTTCGGCTCGATCGCGGGCTGCTCGTACGATGGGGCCACTAGGTCGCAGCGGGTCGATGGCATAGATAGTCAGAGGAGACGACGTGCCGGAGATTGACCAAGCCGCTGCTGGTACGCCCCTCGCCGAAGAAGACGATCGAAAATTGCGCGCTACTGAAATTTACAAAGAGTGTCGGCCGACAATTTTTTTTTCTGTCAGACGACACCATGTGATTTTGGTGGTTGCGTGAATTGCATGGTCTCTAAGGCTTGCATGAGCTGTACATATTCAATCAATTGATGAATTAATTGATGGTGCTACATGCACGTTATTGTGTATGTGTTTCATGCATGGAACCAACTAGGTGCATGTTGGGTTCGATTGGGATGACCGGAATTTTCGTTTCGGTTCATCCCGGTAAATCTCGGTAAATCTGTTCTTTTCGAAAATAATTTAATATTTTTAATTTTATTTAATTTAATTTTGGAATTAATTCAAATTTTATTTGGATTAGATTTCTTAATTGTGGAATTAAATAATGGAATTAAATGGAGATTGAAATTAGGAAAGAAAATCATAGTTTCTCTATATATCATATACTACTTGGATTAAAAGTTTTAAGAAGAATCAAAATTCGATTTTGATTAGGATTCTTGAGATCTAATTTAAATAGGATTGTAAAATTATTAAAATATTGATTTTTTTTAATTTAAGTATTTTATTTAAAATCAATAGATTGATTCAAATTTATTTTTAATTAGAAATTTTGGATTTTATTTAAAATAAAATTAAATATGGAAATCAATTTATTTTAATAAAATTTATTTTATTTAATTTAAGTATTTTATTTAAAATCAATAGATTGATTCAAATTTATTTTGAATTGGAAATCTTGGATTTTATTTAAAATAGAATTAAATATGGAAATCAATGGAATTGGTTTTATTTAATTGGAGTATTTTATTAAAAATCAATAGATTAATTCAAATTTATTTTGAATTGGAAATCTTGGATTTTATTTAAAGTAAAATTAAATATTGAAAATCAAAGAATTTATCCGTCGCTCGGCAAAGTATTCAAGACGTAAAATGAAGACTCAAGACAAGCATGCAGAAATTCATCAAGGTACGAATAGTCGAGAAATAATTTTACTTGAGCAATTATTTGATTATTTGTGTATGTACTTGCATGAAATGTATGTCTGTAGTTATGCTTATGTGTATTTAATTTATGAATAAGATAGCGTCTCCCTTTGTTATAAAAAGCTAAGTGGGAGAGGGATTGGAAACAATCCCATGGTCTCCATTGCTGTTCTCTTGGTGACTTTTATGAACTTTCGAAGTTCGTATAGACAAGTCATTGGAGGAGAATTCTTGTAATTCCTTTTACGAGAAACATTGATTAAGTTTATCAAACAATGGCTAATTTGTCTTTCTGAAACTGATTTCAAGTCGATTCATTCTCACCCCGGGGAGTGGAATGGAGCCAAAGCCACTTGGTCATGTCGAGGACACAAATTAGAGACTTTCGTGTCATTTTATGACTAGATCGATCGTCTGCTCGGCTCCCTCATTCTATGAGAGATAGGGTTGTTCGCATGGTGAATCACTGGTAAGAAACTTCGAGTTTCACTTATGATTTACCGCGTCTTGATTAACAAGATTGAATGATTCAAGTAATTGGATGTCAATTATAAAGATCTTTTGGTGTAGTAAACGTCCACAAAAACGTGGCTTGCTATACTGAATGGGATCTTGGATTAATTGATGTAGACCGTTATAGGGAGTTGTGAAGGATTGTGAGTTGTCGTAAACGTCCACACAAACGTGGCTTGCGGTGACGTAGCGATTCCGAACGATTCACCTTAGTACTGAGTAATGGTTTACACTTAGGTACGCTTTATAGTATCCTTCCCAACGAAGTAATGCTATAATGATGTACGACCGAAGCAAATATAATTGCGAAATCATTTGGATATGTAAACTTCCACACAAACGTGGCTTTCCATATCTGATGGGATTTTAGATGTGATTAGTGATTTAATGATATTATTTGAGGGAGATAATATCGGAATTAAATCGATTGTTTGTTGTTATGTGTGCTCATAGATCAGGAAATGGCTTTGAACCCACTTTCTGTGATACTTAAGGAATTTAACTCACTGGTCCATGAATGTAATGATTGGAATAGAAATCTGGACATTGCCCAAACTGTTAAAGAGTACAAGTTTGTACTCAGTGAGTTTTGTCCTCCCGAGCCTACCAATGTCTCAACTGATAATGACTGATTTTAAGAAGTGGGAAAGTGCTTATGCAATGACCACTGATTATGATATCATGTTCAAACTCAAGCAGATGTTTAGACATGACGAGGCGGCTAGACAAGAAGCGATGAGGATACTCATAAAGGCCACTCATTTCGAGGAAACGCTTAAACACGTTTTTGAGATGATGGACCTTTTGGACGAGTTGAGACAGAAATCGCAAGCTCTTGTAGCCAATACCAAAGGTTTTGAACCAAAGGGTAAGATCGGGGGAAAGGAAAAGCAAGCAAAGAAATCCAGTGGTCCTAAGTTACTTGGACCACGAGATGGGACGAGAAAGCCATGAGGCAAATATTCTCGATGCAAACAGTCTGGGCACTGGAAGTCTGATTATCCTCTCAAAGAAAGTACGAAATTTTTCTTTAGTCGTGAAAACATGGTCAGTGGTATTTTCTACCAGAACCTGGTGGGTAGATATGGAACCACTGACGGTATGTGCATTTTAAATGCAGAGGTTCCAAGAAACCTGACGACTTGGAAAAGAAGAAATCGTAGTCTACATGGGCAATGCTGTGGAGGAGGCAGCTGTTGCAGTGGAGGACATATATTATAGGATTTCATTTTGAAATATTGATTTATGTACCCTATTATTTTTAGAAAGAATTTGGTTCTGGATTTCTAAATTTTAATGAATGGATATTTTATTTCTTTTAATCATTTGATGGTTATGGGAAGAAATAATGATATTATCTATTCTGGTACATTAGTTAGCTATATATAAATGATGAATCCTGAGTCCGCCACGATGCAACGAACCGTTTTATATAACTCGTTTTACTAATAAGAGATTTCTTTATTAAATCATTTATACTTGTGGATTCTTATGCTAAGTCATATTTATTCAAATAAGAAGTTCAAAGGTCGAAAATTGATTGTAAGATCAATTAAGTTGAAGGAGTGGACCTTCCGACCTAAGAATCTAATTTGGAAGATAATACGACTAAGCAATTCTTTATGGATATAAGATATAAGATCCGGACAAGTATTAGAATTGATTGACTCTGATGTATGATCAGAGCTTGGGATTGGATCCCAAGAGACTACACCATACAGTCCTCTGTAGAAATGGTGTGTCGGAAACAAGAAATGGAACTCTTATAAGAATAGTAAAAGCATGAGTTATACGGAACTACCTATGTTCTATGGACATGTCTTGGGATCAACAGCGCATTCAAATGCGGTTGTAGAATATCCTGGAAGAACAAAAGATGTGTGTTCGATAGTACTATTAACCAGAAGGACGTTATAAGTTCTAACGCCTGGTTCTTAGAGGAAGACTATTAGATGAACCACAAGCCCAAAATGACGTGATACTTCTGAAATAAGAGAGTACGATAAAGACTTAGAACCAGCCGAACCGAGTAGCGGTACACTACGAACTGCACCTACTGTTATTACTGTTTATACACCGGAATGCCGTTGTAGTGGGAGGTTGTGGGTCAACCAGAGATATTCATAAAACTAGGTGAGTCTTCGGACCCTGGAGCTAGTATATATGAAATCGATCCCTGGATCTACATGGAGGCAGTACTAGATCTAAATGTGCAATGGAATCCAAAGGATTATTGCTAGAGGCAAGATCATTTAGAGTACAAGCTTAGTTAGTCCATTGATGGATTGAAGCAAAGCTAGAGATCGTGGAACTTGCGAATTGATGAGATAGTCCATTTAATGGATTCATCAAAGGCATAGACGAATCAAGTGTATTGGAAACGTGATGGAAACAAGGTGGTGTTTCTCGGGTTTTATGTAGATAACACTCTTATCATTGGCAACAATGTAAAGATGTTATCAGGCATAAAATGATGGTTGTCTAGATGAATCAATATGAAAGATATAGGAAGAAGTTGGACAAGATCTTGGATCTCTAGGGAAGAACATTGTACTTCTCCTGGACATCTTACTGTTGGAGTTGTGTACTTAATGTCTAGATTTAAGTAACGGAAACTCCCGATCCATTGCCATTAATCTATTTAATTAAATAAACAATTATTTGCGTTTAATTATTTATAATTAAATATATGCAAATTATAGTCCTAGATTATATACGTTGTAGTTAGTATGGTGTGCGGGCCCACACGGAAGATCATACTATCGGTTACTCGTATTTAATCGAACAGTTGCTCACGACCTAAATGGACAAGGACCAATCCATCGGTATAGTCGTAGTATGAGAGAGAAAATAATTTGTCTTGATTATTTTATCATACTTGTACACTTGGTGTATTGGGCGGATCGCTTGAGATTTATCGATTAGGATTGCCTTGGATAATCGATTTAAATCTCAGTGTATTTTATTCTTAATCCCCGATACTATTGCGGATGTGTATATTTAATATAAGTGACTTTGATTTTCCAAATGAATTGACCGGTTTAATTATTGGGTCAATTACCGGTTAAGTTGAGTCACTATATTTTATATATGACATGCCGTGAATACTTGACGGGAAAGTGTATTCCGGAAGGGTTGATAATATCCCCGAGATGAGTTCATAAGGAATTATTATGTAAACCCTGCAGGTGGAATTTATTCCACATAATAATTAAGGTTGAATGGTACTAGTCTCGGATACAAGAGATGAATAAATTAATTAGCAATAAATTAATTTTATTCATGGATATTTATATCTTAAATACACGGAATAAATAATACTACCGGAGAAATATTATTTGATATAATATGGTTTAATATTGGGAGTGCAATTAATTTATATAGTGGAAAATAAATTAATTAATATTAATGGGATTAATAGATTTGGGCTTGGGCTCAATTTAATCATTAATATTGGAAGCCCAATATTCCACCTCCTTAAGATCCCCTACGTAGCCTATAAAAGCACTACATGGTCTTCTCTATTCTCATAACTTGAAGATCACATTTCTAGAGAGAGAAAGTAGAGAGGGAGATCCATGGAGTTCGGAAGATCGTCGTCCACCCGACGTTCGAGCTAGTTCAAGGAATACGTGGGAAGGTCTCAAGGTCTTCATAGATCTCGTTTCTCCGTACAACGAGAAGGTAAAATCATGAAAACTCCCTTTATGATTTTAATAATTAATTCGGGTATACACATGAACGAAGATCCGAGGGACGAACCCGGGGATGGGATTTGACCGCGCGATGGTGATCGAAGATCACCGGACCGCGGGCGGTCAAGCGAACCCCACCGGGATCGCCTAAGTACCCTCGGCTGGACGCCGAGGGTGGCGGTCGAGCCCTAGGGCTTCGACCGCCGGTGCACATTGAAGGGCCCCGGCTGGACGCCAGGGCGAGCGATCGACTTCGGTCGATCGCTGGGGGCAGCCGCGGGCTGGTGCCGCGGCAGGCGCCCCCTCCTCCGATCGACGGTGGCGGTGAGTCGCCGGACTCACCGCCGGGGGGCTGCTACGAGCAGCCCCGGGGGATGCACGATGCATCCCCAGCGATTGCCGTGTGCAATCACGAGCCCCACGCGGGGCTCGGCTAGGGCTAGCCGCGGGTTTATCCCGCGGCGGTGTTGCTTTGGTTGGGCCCGGTTCGTGTGGTGGTTCGCGGTGGTTTCCGGCGAAGGGATTTCGGTCGAAGTCGTGTTTCCGCAATTCCGACGACTCCGGGATATCGATTTCCAGCACTTACATATATATGATTATGGTTCGTTTTAACATGCAAGAATTCGAGGAAGGTTTCTTACCTTTCAGATACGGAATGCATCTATCTAAGGACATGTGTTTTGGAACACAAAAGGAGATAGAAGCAATGAAAGCGATTTCCTACACTTTGAGTGTGGAAAGCTTAATGAATGCAATGTTGAAAACAAGAACCTGATATCGGCTATGCGGTAAGCATAGTGGGAGGATATCAAGGTAATCCTGGAAAAGAATATTCGACTGCTGTAAAGTACTTTCGAAGTACTAGATTACGGAGCAAACGAATTTTTCCTTTGGATTACATTTTATCAAATTTCTAATCAGAATATGACCGGTGTAAGTCGATATCAGGCTAAGTGTTTCACTCTTAAAGGAGGAGGAGCTTTAACATGGAAGAGTGATAAGCACGATGCTTTTCGGACTCTGCCATGGGTAACCAAGAATAGCGGCCTCAGAGGCAGCGGAAGTTTTGGTGTTGCTCCGGGATAACCTCTGGGACTTAGATGTGATTCTTAGTTTACCAAAGGCTATGTAAATAGCGGTGCAACGGCAAACTATAAGAAGTCACAAGTCCATAAGTGTAAGATAACACATAGAGCGCAAGTACCACCTGATACGAGTCATCGTCAGGGAAGACGACGCTGTAGTCACCAAGATAACTTCACAACGACAATCTAGATTGCTCTGTCACAAAGCACTTCTTGGAAGTGCATATTAAGCACGTGAAGAGTGTGGGAGTCGGAAGTTTGGAAGAAAAGACTAAACCTTAGTATAAGTAGGAGATAGATGGAGTTGTATACTTAATGTCTAGATTTAAGTGATATTAACTCCCGATCCATTGCCATTAATCTATTTAATTAAATAAACAATTATTTGCGTTTAATTATTATTAATTAAATATATGCAAATTATAGTCCTAGATTATATACGTTGTAGTTAGTATGGTGTGCGACGTCACACGGAAGATCATACTATCGGTTACTCGTATATAGTCGAACAGTTGCTCACGACCTAGATGGACAAGGACCAATCCATCGGTATAGTCGTTGTATGAGTGAGAAAATAATTGGTCTGGATTATTTTATCATACTTGTACACTTTGTGTATTGGGCGGATCGCTTGAGATTTATCGATTAGGATTTCCTTAGATAATCGATTTAAATCTCAGTGTATTTTATTCTTAATCCCTAATATTATTGCGGGTGTGTGCATTTAATATTAGTGACTTTGATTTTCTAAAGGAATTGACTGATTAGAAAAACCGGTCAATTACCGGTAAAGTTGGGTCACGGTATTTTATGTATGACATGCCGTGAATTCTTGACGGGAAAGTGTGTCCCGATAAGGGTTGATAATGTCCCCGAGATGAGTTCAAAAGGAATTATTATGTAACCCTGCAGGTGGATTTGTTCCGCATAATAATTAAGGTTGAATGGACATTTCTATCTTAACGCACGGAATAAATAATACTACCGGAGAGATAATATTATTTGATTTAATATGGTATAATATTGGGAGTGCAATTATATTTATATAGTGGAGTTAATATATAATTCATGAATTAATTAATAGATTTGGGCTTAAGCTCAATTTAATTAATTCATGGGAAGCCCAATATTCCACCTCCTTAAGATCCCCTATGTAGCCTATAAAATCACTACATGGTCTTCTCTATTCTCATAACTTGAAGATCACAATTCTAGAGAGAGAAAGAAGAGAAGGAGATCTATAAAGTTTGGAGGATCGTCGCCCACCCGACGTTCGAACGAGTGCAAGGAATACGTGGGAAGGTCTCAAGGTCTTCAATAAGATCTCGTTTCTCCGCACAACGAATCAAAAGGTGAATTAAATATTTCCGCTATTTAATTCATTGAAATAATTATCGAAAAACAAGGTCCGAAAGTTGGAGATTCGGACCGGGACCAACCGGGGCGGTGGCGATCGAAATCGCCGAACTGCCGGCCGGCTTGTGGTTCCCGGCGGACGAATCCCCACGAAGCCCTCGGCTGGGCAGCCCACAGCCCGCCTGGGCGGCGGCTGATCGCCTCGCGGTTGGAGCGATCGAGCGGCTGCGGCTTCGGCCGTGGCTAGGGCTCGATCGGGCTGCTCCTCCGCGATGCCTCGGGCTGTTCGGTCGTGGTTTTTGGGATGTCGATTGGAGTCGGTTTTAAGACGACTCCGGGTGATCGATTTCCAACAGATCTTCCGTCTGACGTCGCACACCATACTAACTACAACGTATATAATCTAGGACTATAATTTGCATATATTTAATTAAAATATTTAAAACAAATAATTGTTTATTTAATTAAATAGATTAGTGGAAATGGATCGGGAGTTAATATCACTTAAATCGAGACATTAGGTATATACTCCATCAATCTCCCACTTATACTAAGGTCTAGTCTTTTCTTCCAAACTCCCGACTCCCATACTCTTCACGTGCTTAATATGCACTTCCAAGAAATGCCTTGTGAAAGAGCAATCTAGATTGTCGTTCTGAAGTTATCTTGGTGACTACAACTTCGTTTCTCCTGAAGATGACTCGTATCAGGTGGTACTTGCGCTCAATGTGTTATCCTGAAGTTCTCCGGTGACGGGATTTCGGTCGGGTTGTCGGTTTCCGCAATTTTTGATAACTCGGGATATCGATTTCCAACAGCCAGTACATCCGATGATTTTCACTAAGGGAGGTTCATGATGGAGTTGTATACTTAATGTCTAGATTTAAGTAACGTAAACTCCCGGTCATAGCATTTAATCTATTAAATAAATAAATAATCGTTTGCTTTTAATTATTTATAATTAAATATATACAAATTATAGTCCTGGATTATATAAGTTGTAGTTAGTATGGTGTGCGACGTCACACGGAAGATCATACTATCGGTTACTCGTATACAATCGAACAGTTGCTCACGACCTAGATGGACAAGGACCAATCCATCGGTATAGTCGTTGAATGCGAGAGAAAAAAATTTGTCTTAATTATTTTATCATACTTGTACACTTTGTGTATTGAGAGGATAGCTTGAGATTTATCGATTAGGATTGCCTTAGATAATCGATTTAAATCTCAATGTATTTTATTCTTAATCCCTAATATTATTGCGGGTGTGTGCATTTGATATTTTATTACTAATCTCGTTTCTTCGCACAAGGAGACGAAGCTAAAATCGTAAAACCCCCTCTTATGATTTTATGTGATTTAAATCGTGATATATACATGAACGGAGATCCGGGAAAACGTACGAACTCCGCGGACGGAGATTTGAGATCCCCGACGAAGATCGAAGGAACCCTCGGCTGGGAGCCGAGGGTGGCGGGCGAGCCCTAGGGCACCGACCGCCGGCGCGCATCGAAGGAGCCCCGGCTGGACGCCGGGGCATGCGATCGACCGTGAGGTCGATCGCTGGGGGCTGCCGCTGGCTGGTGCCGCGGCGGGTGCCCTCTCCCTCCTCCGATGATGGCGGTGAGTCGCCGGACTCACCGCCGGGGGCTGCCGGGCAGCCCCATGCGATCGCGGCGACGTGCGATCGCGAGCCCCCTCGCGGCGGGGGCTCGGCTAGGGTTTAGCCGCGGGTTCGCCCGCGGTGATCCTCTCGTCGGGCCCGGCTCCGTGTGGTGGTTTGCGTGTTCTCCGGCGAACGGATTTCGGTCGGGTTGTCGGTTTCCGCAATTTAGATAACCCGGGATATCGATTTCCAACAGTTCAAGGCCACAAACTACCTTTCCAGAAGCAATAGATCCTTCCGAGAATCGAGCACAAGAATCTACATTCATGGCATTTGCATTGATTTCACTCATGTGGGAGATTGTTGGAATTATGTGTAATATTTAAATAATTCATTTGTATTTTGACCAAGTTATTGTTGGAGTTGTGTACTTAATGTCTAGATTTAAGTAACGCAAACTCACGATCCATTGCCATTAATCTATTTAATTAAATAAACAATTATTTGCATTTAATTATAATTAAATATATGCAAATCATAGTCCTGGATTTCATACGTTGTAGTTAGTATGGTGCAAGCATGGGCGCACAGAAGATCATACTATCGGTTACTCGTATTTAATCGAACAGTAGCTCACGACCTAGATGGACACGGACCAATCCATCGGTATAGTCGTTGTGTGAGAGAGAAAATAATTTATCTTAATTATTTTATCACACTTGTACACTTGGTGTATTGAGCGGATCGTTGAGATTCATCGATTAGGATTGCCGGCGATAATCGATTCGAGTCTCAGTGTATTTTATTCTTAATCCCCGATATTATTGCGGGTGTGTATATTTAATATAAGTGACTTTGATTTACCAAAGGAATTAACCGATTTAATTATTAGGTTGATTACCGGTTAAGTTGGGTCACTATATTTCATATATGACATGCCGTGAATAATTGACCGGACAGTGTATCCCGGAAGGGTTGATAATATCCCCGAGATGAGTTCATAAGGAATTATTATGTAAACCCTGCAGGTGGATTCGTTCCGCATAATAATTAAGGTTGAATGGTACTAGTCTCGGATATAAGAGATGAATAAATTAATTAGCAATAAATTAATTTTATTCATGGATATTTATATCTTAAATACACGGAATAAATAATACTACCGGAAAAATATTATTTGATATAATATGGTTTAATATTGGGAGTGCAATTAATTTTATATAGTGGAAAATAGAATTAATTAATATTGATAAGGATTAATGGACTTGAGCATTGGGCTCAATTTAATCTTCAATATTGGAAGCCCAATATTCCACCTCCTTAAGATCCCCTACGTAGCCTATAAAAGCACTACATGGTCTTCTCTATTCTCATAACTTGAAGATCACAATTCTAGAGAGAGAAAGGAGAGAAGGAGATCCATGGAGTTCGGTAGATCGTCGCCCACACGACGTCCGGGCTAGTGCAAGGAATACATGGGAAGATCTCAAGGTCATCATAAGATCTCGTTTCTCCGCACAACGAATCGAAAGGTGAATTAAATATTTCCGCTATTTAATTCTTATTGAAATCAATTATCGAAAAACAAGATCCAAAGATCGAACCCCGGATTAGACGAACGATCACGCGGTGGTGGTGAAACCACCGGACCGCGGGATCGCCCGCCTAGGGTTTCGAAGGGGGCGTGAGGATCGACCCTCGGCTGGAGCCGAGGGCACGCGATCGATCACTCGGATCGATCGCGGAGGGCACGGGCTGGTGCCGTCCCTCCCCACCGTGAAGGTGGCTGACCTCCAGGCGGCGGCGAGTCGCCGGACTCGCCGCGGGGGCTGCTGGGCAGCCCCACCCCAATCGATCGGTTGATGCAATCGATGATCGCATGGAGCCCCGCGTGCGGGGGCTCGGGCTGGGCGTGCGCGCGGCTTCGGCCGTGTCGTGCGTTCGGCTCGTGCTCCGGCTCGTACGTGGTGTTCGTGTAATCTCCGGCGAAGGGTTTGATCGGGTTATTGGTTTCCGCAAATTTAAATAACCCGGGATATCGAATTCCAACAACTGGTATCAGAGCCAGGTTACGTTTTTCGTTAATTGTTTCGATAATCGATTGTCGTTGTTTATAGCCATAGATTAATTTAAATTGTTAAATTATTGTGCTATATATTATGTTCTACGTCTATGATTTTCTCTCTCGTATGAATTGCGTTTGTCGGAGAAATTAATTATTAAATCGAAAGAGGGTTTTTCGGACGAATCGAACCTAGATCGATCGACCGCGGCATGCTGGGCTCGAAGGGGCTGTGCGGGCTGCTGGGCGTGACTTAGACGTAGCTGGGCATGCCGGCGTGTGCCACCAGTGGTGGTGGTTCGCCGGCAGCCGGCGGCTGCGTTCGGTGGTTGCGTTGGCGGCTTCGCGGACGGCTTCGCGATCGGGCGGGCTGCCGGGGAAGAAACTGGAGGCAGCGGCTGGGCACATGGGCTCGTCGACTTGGCGTTCACCATCGTGGGATGGTTCGCCGGAAGTCGACGGATGTCCGGTGAGTCGCGGCTGATCCGGTGAATGTCCGGCTGGGCACGCTTTGAGCGGGCTGCTGGTATGCCTTTGAGCGGGCTGCTGGTGCGCCAAGGTTCGAAGCGGGCAGCGGCTGGACGTGAGCTGCTCGGGGCAGCGGCTTGTCGATGGCGGGGCGTCGTCAGGCTTGCTCCGGCGAAGTCCACGCGGGCGTCGGCAAGACGATCGATCGAAGAAGCTCCCGCTGAGTGAATAATTCATTCTTGGTGCGACATGAATTTTAATTCACGATGCTGTACGTGTGAATGGCTTGTTGAATGAAATTCATTCTTGATGCATGGCCTAGTGCACACGTTGATATGCATGTCCACATGCATGGGGTTAATTGTTGATGCACATTTCCTGTGCATGGTTCGATTGGGGCACGAACCTAGTTGATTCGAGCGGGTCTCGTTTTCGGTTCGTCCCGGTAAATCCGATCTTTCCGAAAATAATTTAATCTTTCTAATTTTATTTAATTTAATTTTGGAATTAATTCAAATTCTATTTGGATTAGATTTCTTAATTATGGAATTAAATAATGGAATTAGATGGAGAGTTAAATTAGAAAAGAAAATCCTAGTTTCTCTAGATATCCTATACCTACTTGGATTAGAAGTCTTAAGAAGAATCAAAATTCGATTTTGATTAGGATTCTTGAGATCTAATCTAAATAGGATTGAGAAATTATTAAAATATTGATTTTATTTAATTTAAGTATTTTATTTAAAATCATTAGATTAATTCAAAATTTATTTTGGATTGGATAATCTTGGATTTTATTTAGAATAGAATTAAATATGGAAATCAATGGATTTTAATAATATTGATTTTATTTAATTTAAGTATTTTATTTAAAATCATTAGATTAATTCAAAATTTATTTTGGATTGGATAATCTTGGATTTTATTTAGAATAGAATTAAATATGGAAATCAATGGATTTTAATAATATTGATTTTATTTAATTTAAGTATTTTATTTAAAATCATTAGATTAATTCAAAATTTATTTTGGATTGGATAATCTTGGATTTTATTTAGAATAAAATTAAATATGGAAATCAATGGAATTGATTTTATTTAATTGGAGTATTTTATTTAAAATCATTGGATTTTATTTAAAATAAATTAAATATGAGAATCAAAGAATTTTTCCGTCGCTCGGCAAAGTATTCAAGACGTAGAATGAAGACTCAAGACAAACATGCTGGAGTTCATCAAGGTACGAATAGTCGAGAAATAATTTTACTTGAGTAATTATTTGATTATTTGTGAACGTACTTGCATGAAATGTATGTTTGTTATTATGCTTATGTGTATTTAATTATGCATTAGATAGCGTATCCCTTTGTTGTAAAAAGCTAAGTGGGAGAGGGTATGGAAACATATCCATGGTCTCCATTGCTATTCTCTTGGTGACTTTTATGGACTTTTGAAGTTCGCATAGATAAGTCATTGGAGGAGAATTCTTGTAATTCCTCTTACGAGAAACATTGATTAAGTTTATCAAACAATGTCTAATTTGTCTTTCCAAAAACTGATTTCAAGTCGACTCATTCTCACCCCGGGGAGTGGAATGGAGCCAAAGCCACTTGGTCATGTCGAGGACACAAATTAGAGACTTTCGTGTCATTTGATGACTAGATCGATTGTCTGCTCGGCTCCCTCATTTATGAGAGATAGGGTCGTTCACATGGTGAATCACTGGTTAGAAACTTCGAGTTTCACTTATGATTCTCCGCGTCTTGATTTACAAGATTAAATGATTCATGTAATTGGGAGTCAATTGTAAAAGTCTTTTGGTGTAGTAAACGTCCACACTATCGTGGCTTGCTGCATTGAATGGGATTTTGGAACGATTGATGTAGACAGTTATAGAAGGGAGTAAAGGAGCGTATGTTAACGTAAACGTCCACACTATCGTGGCTTGCGCTAAATATGCGTGTCCCAAACAATCTTCTTAGATACTGAGTAATGGTTTACACTTAGGTACGCTTATTAGTATTCTTCCCATCGAAGTAACGCTAATGATGATGTACGACCGAAGGTAATCTAATTGCTAAATCATTTGGATAGGTAAACGTCCACACTATCGTGGCTTGCCATATCTGATAGGATTTTAGATGCGATTAGTGGTTTAATGATATTATTTGAGGGAGATAATATCGGAGATTAAATCGATTGTTTGTTGTTATATGTGCTCATAGATTAGGATATGGCCTTGAACCCACTTTATGTGATACGTAAGGATTTTAACTCACTAGTCCCTAAATGTAATGATTGGAATAGAGATCTAGACATTACCCAAACTGTTAACGAGTGCAAGGTTGTACTCAGTGAGCTTTGTCCTCCCGAGCCGATTATCATAGGCGGCTAGACAAGAAGCGATGAGGATACTCATAAAGGCCAGTCACTTCGAGGAAACGCTTAAAAACGTTTTTGAGATGATTGACCTTTTAGACGAGTTGAGACGGAAATCGCAAGCTCTTGTAGCCAATGCCAAAGGTTTCGAACCTAAAGGCATGAATCGGGGGAAAGGACAAGAAAGCAAAGAAACCCAGTGGTTCCTTTTGGACCACGAGATGGGATGAGAAAGCCAATAGGCAAGTTTTCTCGATGCAAACAGTCTGGGTACTGGAAGTCTGATTATCCTCTCAAAGAAGGCACGAAATTTCTTTAGTCATAAAACATAGTCAGTGGTATTATCTACCGGAACCTGGTGTGTAGATATGGAACCACTGGCGGTATGCGCATTTTAAATGCAAGGGTTCCAGGAAACCCGACGACTTAGAAAAGAAAAGATCGTAGTCTACATGGGCAATGCTGTAAGGAGGCAGCTGTTGCAGTGGAGGACATTTTATAGGATTTCATTTTAAGTTATTGCTTTTATGTACCTTTCATATTAGAAAGAACTTTGTTCTGGGTTTCTAATGAATGGATATTTTATTTCTATTAATCATTTGATGGTTATAAGAAGAAATAATGATATTATCTATTTTGGTACATTAGCTAGCAATATATAAATGATGAATCCTGAGTCTACCACGATGCAACGAACCGTTTTATACAACTCGTTTTACTAATAAGAGATTTCTTTATTAAATCATTTATACTTGTGGAATCTTATGCTAAGTCATATTTATTCAAATAAGAAGTTCAAAGGTCGAAAATTGATTGTAAGATCAATTAAGTTGAAGGAGTGGACCTTCCGACCTAAGAATCTAATTTGGAAGATAATACGACTAAGCAATCCTTTTGGATATAAGATATAAGATCCGGACAAGTATTAGAATTGATTGACTCTGATTTATGATCAGAGCTTGGGATTGGATCCCAAGTGACTACACCATACAGTCCTCTGTAAGATTGGTGTGTCGGAAATAAGAAATGAAACTCTTATAGAAATAGTAAAAGCGCGAGTTAAACGGAACTACCTATGTTCTATGGATATGTCTTGGAAACAACGGCGCATTCAAATGCGGTTGTAGAATATCCTAGAAGAACAAAAGATGTGTGTTCAATAGTACTATGAACCAGAGGGACGTTATAAGTTCTAACGCCCGGTTCTTAGAGGAAGACTATTAGATGAACCACAAGCCCAAAATGACGTGATACTTCTGAAAAGAGAGAAAACGATTAAGACTTAGAACCAGCCGAACCGAGTAGCGGTACACCACTAACTGCACCTACTGTTATTACTGTTTATACACCGGAACGCCATTGTGGTGGGAGGTTGTATAACAACCGGAGATATTCATAAAACTAGGTGAGTCTTCGGACTCTGGACCTAGTATACGTGAAATCGATCCCTAGATCTACATGAAGGCAGTACTAGATCTAAATGTGCCTTCTTGGAGAGCAATAAGGATTATTGCTAAGGGGCGAGATCATTTAGAGTACAAGCTTAGTTGATCCATTTATGGATTGAAACAAAGCATTGAGTTCGTGGTACTTGCGAATTGATGAGATAGTCCATTTGATGGATTCATCAAAAGGCATTGACGAATCATGTGTATGGGAAACGTGATAGAAACAAAGTGGTGTTTCTCGGAGGTTTTATGTAGATAACATTTTATCATTGGTAACAATGTAAAGATGTTGTCAAGACATAAAATGATGGTTGTCTAGAAAAATCGATATATGAGATAAAGAAGAAGTTAGAGCATGTTCTTAAGATCTGGGATCTCAATAAAAGAACATTGTACTTCTCCTGGACATCTTACATATATATGATTATGGTTCGTTTTAACATGCAAGATTCCGAGAAAGGTTCGTTACCTTTCAGAGACGGAATGCATCTATCTAAGGATATGTGTTTTGGAGCACAAAAGGTGATAGAAGCAATGAGAGCGGTTTCCTACACTTGGAGTGTGGAAAGCTTGATAAATGCAATGTTGAAAATGAGAACCTGATATCGGCTATGCAGTGAGCATAGTGGGAGGATATCAAGGTAATCCTGGAAAGGAATATTCGACTGCTGTAAAAGTACTTTCGAAGTACTGTTCTAGACTACGAAGCAGACGAGTTTTTCCTTTGGATTACATTCTCTTAGATTTCTAATCAAATGAGGACCGGTGTAAGTCGATATCAGGCTATGTGTTTCACTATTGAAGGAGAAGGAGTTTTAACATGGAAGAGTGATAAGCACGATGCTTTTCGGACTCTGCCATGGGTAACCAAATAGCGGCCTCAGAGGCAGCGGAAGTTTTGGTATAACTCCGGGATAATCTCTGGGACTTAGAGGTGATTCTTAATTTGCCAAAAGGCTATGTATATAGCGGTGCGATGGCAAATGGTAAGAAATCACAAGTCCATAAGTGTAAGATAACACATAGTGCAAGTACCACCTGATACGAATCATCGTCGAGGGAGACGACGCTGTAGTCACCAAGATAACTTCAGAGCGGCAACCTAGAGTGCTCATTCACATAGTACTTCTTGGAAGTACAACTTAAGCACGTGATGAGTATGGGAGTCGGGAGTTTTGGAGGAAATGGCTAGACCTTAGTACAAGTGGGAGATTGTTGGAGTTGTGTACTTAATGTCTAGATTTAAGTAACGCAAACTCACGATCCATTGCCATTAATCTATTTAATTAAATAAACAATTATTTGCATTTAATTATAATTAAATATATGCAAATCATAGTCCTGGATTTCATACGTTGTAGTTAGTATGGTGCAAGCATGGGCGCACAGAAGATCATACTATCGGTTACTCGTATTTAATCGAACAGTAGCTCACGACCTAGATGGACACGGACCAATCCATCGGTATAGTCGTTGTGTGAGAGAGAAAATAATTTATCTTAATTATTTTATCACACTTGTACACTTGGTGTATTGAGCGGATCGTTGAGATTCATCGATTAGGATTGTCGGCGATAATCGATTCGAGTCTCAGTGTATTTTATTCTTAATCCCCGATATTATTGCGGGTGTGTATATTTAATATAAGTGACTTTGATTTACCAAAGGAATTAACCGATTTAATTATTAGGTTGATTACCGGTTAAGTTGGGTCACTATATTTCATATATGACATGCCGTGAATAATTGACCGGACAGTGTATCCCGGAAAGGTTGATAATATCCCCGAGATGAGTTCATAAGGAATTATTATGTAAACCCTGCAGGTGGATTCGTTCCGCATAATAATTAAGGTTGAATGGTACTAGTCTCGGATATAAGAGATGAATAAATTAATTAGCAATAAATTAATTTTATTCATGGATATTTATATCTTAAATACACGGAATAAATAATACTACCGGAGAAATATTATTTGATATAATATGGTTTAATATTGGGAGTGCAATTAATTTTATATAGTGGAAAATAGAATTAAATTAATATTGATAAGGATTAATGGACTTGAGCATTGGGCTCAATTTAATCTTCAATATTGGAAGCCCAATATTCCACCTCCTTAAGATCCCCTACGTAGCCTATAAAAGCACTACATGGTCTTCTCTATTCTCATAACTTGAAGATCACAATTCTAGAGAGAGAAAGGAGAGAAGGAGATCCATGGAGTTCGGTAGATCGTCGCCCACACGACGTCCGGGCTAGTGCAAGGAATACGTGGGAAGATCTCAAGGTCATCATAAGATCTCGTTTCTCCGCACAACGAATCGAAAGGTGAATTAAATATTTCCGCTATTTAATTCTTATTGAAATCAATTATCGAAAAACAAGATCCAAAGATCGAACCCCGGATTAGACGAACGATCACGCGGTGGTGGTGAAACCACCGGACCGCGGGATCGCCCGCCTAGGGTTTCGAAGGGGGCGTGAGGATCGACCCTCGGCTGGAGCCGAGGGCACGCGATCGATCACTCGGATCGATCGCGGAGGGCACGGGCTGGTGCCGTCCCTCCCCACCGTGAAGGTGGCTGACCTCCAGGCGGCGGCGAGTCGCCGGACTCGCCGCGGGGGCTGCTGGGCAGCCCCACCCCAATCGATCGGTTGATGCAATCGATGATCGCATGGAGCCCCGCGTGCGGGGGCTCGGGCTGGGCGTGCGCGCGGCTTCGGCCGTGTCGTGCGTTCGGCTCGTGCTCCGGCTCGTACGTGGTGTTCGTGTAATCTCCGGCGAAGGGTTTGATCGGGTTATTGGTTTCCGCAAATTTAAATAACCCGGGATATCGAATTCCAACAATTATGTAATTTTTATGGCAATAAAAATGTATCCGATTTCGAGTTTAATCGTTACAATTATTATCTCCGTGTTACGAGGTAATCGTGGTACTTTATTTCGTCAAAATTCGTTAATCGGTGAGTGAGAAATAAATATTTAAAGGTTGCCATAAATACTAGTTTGGTAAATGAAAGCAATTATTATTTTATTGGGAAATATGTTATCCCACATAGCAAGAATACCAAAAGTCATTTCTCTTTAAATGTGGTAAGAAAGTATGAGTGTTCAACAAGTTGACTAAATCCATTCCACCCTTAGCAGTACATGGCAAGGGCCACACGCGCGCGCCCGCCCGCCCCAACCCGACCCGACCTGTCCCATCCCGTCCTGACCCGAGCTCGGGTCTGGGCTTGGTCCTGGCTCCTTGGTTATTTGGTGATTTGGTCAATTGGACTCTGGGCTGGACCTGGGCTTCCCGGGGTCCACTGGGCCAATTGAGTTAGTTGGGCCGGCCTATACCTATCTTTTTGGACACGGTCCGATTGAACTGTTTGGGCTTGTTTTGATTGGCCCAAGAGTTGAACATTTTAATTGAGGTTGTGGGCTCGTTTAATCGACCCAATCGAACAGCCCATAAGACTTTTGATATTAATTAATTTCGTAATTAATTAATGGCTTATAATTGATGAAGTGGGAAGTTGAAGGTGGTGGAGTTGGTCTTCCTCCACTCGGTGTAACTGCCAGCCCACGAACCGCCATCTGAGTGGTGTAACCCCTTGAGTGCAGTCTATAAAAAGACAATACATGCATTCATTTCACATACGAAAATTCAGACATTCATATCATCATATCATTTTGTGTGCTCAGATGTCACAGTTTCTGTTCAACTGAGGGTTCGATTCGGTGTGCAAATCGTTCCAGCCCCGCTGCTGTTGCATACACGGGGCTTTACTGATTTGCGGAAAGTGCAAATGCCTCGGCCAGCATCTGAAGTTTTACTTTCCGTTTTTCTTTTGTTATTACTTCCGTTGTCGACTAATCCCGTCTAGATTTTTTCTAACAATTTTATGCTCCATCTAATTCATAACAATGATCACATATTATTTATAATTACACGGGACATGTGACCACTAATATACCAAATAGAGGGAATATTTTATAATTCACTAAAAAAAATGAACACCTCAATACAATGTGGAACGAAAAAAGTGTGTCGAAACAAATTAGACAATTGAGAAGTGTATAAAATTATAAATAAAATTATAAAATTATAAAAAAGTGGATCAAAATATATAAGATATTGTCATGTATAAATTTCGTGCCATAATTTATTTAATAAGTATTTTTGGGAGATGGAAGGAGTACAAAATAATTTATATTTAAAAGAGTGTTTCTTGCCATCAAGTTTAATAAAATGTGTACATAATTGCCTAGTATTTCTTTTAGGGTTTAGATCATTGATTAAAGTCCACTATATATAGTTCAAAAGATTTTCCAATTGCAATCCCTTTCACCACACGTTGACCTACTTGTGCGGATCATCATTTAGTTAAATTAAATTAATCAAAGTTAAATTCAATTACTTGTTACTTTTTTTACTTGTTACTTTTTGACTCTCAACGAATGTATCATACTTTCTCCTTTCTAAAAGAATATTCAAACTTTATTTGTATCTTAAACAAATTGTGATCCTTAATCTAAAAAAAGAAAGTAGCGTAGTATTTTTTTGAACAAAAATTAAAATGTTCAGTTATTGATATTTTAAGATACCCATGCAAAGTGCCAAAGTATGGAAAATAAACCGCTTCCAGTGAATTATATTTTAATAAGTTTATATATATTTAAAAGTTTCGAGAGACTTCAAAATAATTATACAAAATAAATAAGAAATTATAAATATTTCTCACACTAATAAACCAAATAAAAAATCATAAGATAAATAAAATATTTATTGCGTGACAAATATCAAAATATCATAATAAAATTCTTTTTGTTAATTATGTCTTAATTTTCATATTGTTTTAAACTATTTTATAAAGAGTTAGTTGTACTTTTATTGTAATCTGAAAATGTAAAATAATAGTAGCATTTTTTTTTTTTTTAAATCTTAAGACAAAAAGAAAATTCTATGAAAATTTCTTGCAAATTTCTTGTTGAAGAAAAAAATACAAAAAGAAAAGAATCAAGATTTTGATAATCAATTATAATTTTTTTTTGTTGATTAATAATATACTTTTGTAATATTTTATTTTTTTTATTTGAAATTATTGGGAAACGTAAAATAATAAAAAATAATGACATTTAAAAAAAATATAATCTAGAATATAAAAAGTTGCCTACCTCATTCACATACTTTTCAGGTCACCAATCACATAATTGAACATAAAAAAAATTAAATGTATAATATAATGATTTTATTAATATAATACATATTAGATAATAATAATAATAATAATAATAATAATAATAATAATAATAATAATAATAATAATAATAATAATAATAATAATAATAATAATTAAAAAGAAATTTATGAATTTCTATAAATATAAATATTTTTATATTAAAAAAATCGTGATAATTAATTAAATTAACAAAAAAATTAACAGGTACTTTTATTTTTTTATTAACATGTTTTATTCCATGTTAAAATAATTTAAATTTAATCAGTTTAATTAATTTAATAATTTGATTAATTTTTTAAGATTGTTTTGGTAAATTTATTTAACTATAAATTATTTTATTTAGTACATTAGTAAATATTAATAATTTAATAAAATTAAAAGTCTTTTTGTAAAAAATGGATTTTGATTTATATATTTAGATTTTATAACTTATAAAATATATTTTTAATTAAGTATTTTAGTGTTTTACTTTTTATAGAGATAGTAACTTCCTTGTTTTACTTGTTTTTATAGAGGTCCTAGAGCAGCACTTCAGAATGGTGATCATGTGTAGTACACGTTGTTGGAATGTGCGAGGACTGTATAAACGAAATAACCAGCGACCTTACAGGATAATTTCGTTACGACTCTCAGACTTTATTCAGGCACGAGCACGGCAGAGACTGTGGCATATAGCTTGATAGTTTATACATATATATTTGCTTTGCTATATGTTGTATTCGGTTGGTCGGAGAGTTTCTTAGCTCGTGTGTAGCGTTAGAGTTTTCTCTATGCCCAATCATGTACTTTTACACCTTTTATTTTTTATGAAATTGACCTTTATAAAAAAAACTTTCTTATTATTATTATAAGAAGAAATTATTAAAAATTTAATTACTATTTTAACCTTATATTTAATTTATATTTAGAAGTATTTAAGAAAAGGGATAATTTAATTTATTAATTTATATATCAATTTTAATAAAATAAACATTTTAATTAAGGGTAGTTTTTTAACCATTTGTATTAATAGGGATATTATTTATTTTATAATTATAAAAAAAAGTACAACTAATTACTATCATACCCTTAATATAACTACTCATGTATAATAAACAAGGGTAATTTTGGAATATTACACAAATTTATAATTAAGAAAAACTAATATACTAAATTAAATACTAACTTTAAAAATTACTCTTATATTTATTATTAATAAAAGATCAATTTAGTAAATTATCTAAAATTATAATTAAGAAAAACTAATATCCTAAATTACATATAAACTTTTAAAATTGTTCTTTTATCAAAATCAACTATAAATGAATAATGTCTTGTATCAAATAAATACACATTAATAAAAAATAAATTGATTTTAATTTTTTGAATATTAGAGTACTTTTAATTTTATTAATGTCTTATATAAAAAACCCTAATAAAAATCAAAAGTTGTAAATGTTGGTTTTGGCGACAACTTTGTTTTTTAATGAGTTTTATGATTTTAGGTTTGATAAACAGAAGCTAACAACTGAAAGGAATGCATCATAGCTGGCGGCTGTAGCTCATGACTTATGACTGGCGACTGGAGTCGCCACATCCGATTCTGGCGACTCGCGTCTCTCAAGTCTGGAGCTGGCAACTCATGTCTCATGCCCGGAGCTGGCGACTCGCGTCAATCACATCCCAACTGGCGACTCGCGTCTATCACATCCCAGCTGGCTACTCGTGTCTTGCAACCTGGAGCTGGCTACTAGTGTCTCACACCCAGGAGCTGGTGACTCATGTCTCATTCCAGGAGCTGGCGACTCACGTCTCTCACATCCCAGCAGGCGACTCGCGTCTTTCAACCCGGAGCTGGCGACTGATGTCTCTTACACATAAGCTAGCGACCTCAACTATGTTGATTGGTTTTCTTGTTGCTACTTCAACTATATCGATGGCCATGAAGACGATGAAATACTGAAGCTTCATCACCTAGAATGAAGATGGAGTATTGAGATCGATGGAGTCAAGATTTAATTGAAGTATGAAATTGAATTTGAGGAAATTGAAGATTCAAGATTCGAAGATTCAAGAATCCAATATTTTGGAAATTTTGGAAGTGACGTAATCTATGGAAATCTGACGTCAGCCAAGCATGTGACCAATCAGATTGCACCGCCTCAGGGTCTCACACGTGTGGCTCTACTATATATACCCATAGATTTTCGAGATGTCACTTGACGATTTTGAGTTTCAGCCTTTATATTTTTAGAATCGTAGTTTACAGCTTTCAGCCTTAGCTAGAGTTTGTGTAGTAGCTTTTGCGCTGTGCGCCGATAGTAGAGTTAGGAGATATAACTCTAGGTGCACTAGTGCTAGATCACTTGTGAGTGGGAGTGTTGCTGTAGGGATCGGTTTTACAGAGATGGCAAACAACAGAAAAAGACGAGGTTTGTGTTAAACACAATCTCCTTAAAAACAAAATTCGACCTCTACCGATCGTTTGTTGTTGGAGTTGTGTACTTAATGTCTAGATTTAAGTATCGGTAAACTCCCGGTCATAGCATTTAATCTATTTAATTAATAAACAATTGTTTGTATTTAATTAGTATTAATTAAATATATGCAAAATATAGTCCTAAATTATATACGTTGTAGTTAGTATGGTGTGCGGGCCCACACAGAAAATCATACTATCGGTTGCTCGTATTTAATCGAACAGTTGCTCACGACCTAGATGGACACAGACCAATCCATCGGTATAGTCGTTGTGTGAGCGAGAAAATAATTTATCTTAATTATTTTATCACACTTGTACACTTGGTGTATTGGACGGATCGATTGATATTTATCAATTAGGATTGCCGTTGATAATTGATTTAAGTTTCAGAGTATTTTATTCTTAATCCCCGATACTATTGCGGGTGTGTATATTTAATATAAGTGACTTTGATTTTCCAAAGGAATTAACCGATTTAATTATTGGGTTAATTACCGGTAAAATTGGGTCGCTATATTTTATATATGACATGCCGTGAATACTTGACGGGAAAGTGTATCCCGTAAGGGTTGATAATATCCCCGAGATGAGTTCATAAGGAATTATTGTGCAAACCTCATGAGTGGATTTGTTCCGCACAATAATTAAGGTTGAATGGTACTATTCTTGGATATAAGAGATTAATAAATTAATTAGCAATAAATTAATTTTATTCATGGATATTTAAATCTTAAATACACGTAATAAATAATACTACCGAAGAAATATTATTGATATAATATGGTTTAATATTGGGAGTGCAATTAATTTATATAGTGGAAAATAAAATAATTAATATTGATGGGATTAATAGATTTGGGCTTGGGCTCAATTTAATCATCAATATTAGAAGCTCAATATTCCACCTCCTTTAGATCCCCTACGTACCTATAAAAGCACTACATGGTCTTCACAATTAATATACCTACAAGACAAGATAATCATACTTGATTAGTCTAAAGAGTTCGTGAAGGAGATCCATAAGCTTGGAGGATCGTCGCCCACCCGACGTTCAAGCTAGTGCAAGGAATACATGGGAAGTTCTCGAGGTCATCTTGATTTCGTTTCTCCGAACAACAAATCGAAGGTATAAAATCTAAACTCCCTTGATTTTATTTGATTTGGATTATCGTGAAATACCGTGAACGCAAGATCCGAGGATCGAACCCCGGATGAAGGTCGAGCCGGGCGGTGGTGGTCGAACCACCGGACCGCCGGCGGCTCGAAGATCCCTCATGGGGATCGAGCGCGCGAACCCTCGGCTGGACGCCGAGGATCGATCGAGCCCTACGGGGCTGATCGCTAGGTCTACGGGGCGTGACCTGTAGCAGCTCGTAGCGAGCTGCGAGTTCCCCGCAGCGGCTCGCTAGACGCGAGCCCTAGTCGCGTAGCAGCGGATCAACGGATCCGTTGCGGGGTTGCTCGTAGCAACCCAGCGATCGCCCGCAGCGATCGCGAGTCCCCCCGTGGGGACTCGGCTGGGCGTTCGCGTGCCCTCGTGTGCGCGACGCGTGCGGTCGGGTCCCGGCTCACGTGGTGCTCGTGATTTCTCCGGCAATTAAGGTTTTCGTTCGGGTTATTATTTTCCGCAAATTTTAATAGTCCTGGATATCGAATTCCAACAATTGGTATCAGAGCGTGGTTTACGTTCGCGGTATTTTCGATATAATTGTTCTACCTTGCAGGGTTCCGACTATTATGGCTTGATTAATTATTCGTTAATTTATTTTGTCATATTTATGTTGGATTATTAAACTCTCGGACATGTCGAGATTCGTTTTTTGTGGTGAATGCTTGTAATAGTGAAAATTCGGGAGTTGACCTAGGTTTATTATTATTGTTCTTCGTTTTTCCGGAAAGTGTATAGGGTCGATTTCATGTATAGAATCGATACCGGAATTGTAATTTAAATTATTGTAATTTATTGACATTGGATCGATGCCGAGATGACCGTCGGAGAAGACAAGAAGACGAGAGAAACTAGGGTTTGGGATCTATGGGATCGATCCCATGATGATGATGCCCGATCGATGGCTAAGGGGCGGGGGCTCGATCGCCCTAGCCGCGGGCTACCGCCGGTTCGGTGGCTGGCCGGCGTGGCTGGGCGGCGGTGCTCCTCCCCGTGGCCGACCGGTCGATTGGTAGGGTGGTGTGGGGTCTCCCAACCCATGTTATTCCTACCAAGATCCTACTTTCCTAATTAATTCGGTTTTCCTATTTGAGTGTTCTTATTCTTAGGAACTCTCATGGATTAGGAAAAGAATTAATTGTAATTAATTTATTTTCCTATTTGAGTGTTCTTATTCTTAGGAACTCTCATGGATTAGGAAAAGAATTAATTTGGAATTAATTTACTTCCTATTTGATTATTCCTATTCTTGGGAATTTTCATTAGATGGAAATTAATTAATTTTGGAAAGTAGAAGAGTCCTAATTGATTTTATTTCCTTATTCTATTATAGAAGTCTTCTAGAATATTCAAGTTTTACTTGGATAGGATTCTAGAGATTTAATAGAATTAGAAAGGAAAATAAATAAATAAAATATTAATAATATTTAATTTTATTTTTGATATATTCGATTGACTTAATTTTCGAATTAAGTAACTTTTGGATTAATTGAAAATAAATGGATTTAAATATTGGGATTGATATTCTCGTCCCATGGAGCATTCAAGAAACGAAGACTGAAGATTAGAAGATGCGTACGAAGATGCGATAAAGCCATGATAGTCGGAAAATAATTTTCTAGCATTATTTTGACTATGTGATACTATGTGCTTTATTACTTGTATGCATGCTATATGTGTTTACTTTATGCACTAGATAGCATATCCCTTATTGTAAAAAGCTAAGTGGGAGAGGGGATGAAAACATTCCCATGGTCTCCATTGCTGTTCTCTTGGTGAATCTTATGGAATTTCGAAGTTCGTATAGACGAGTCATTGGAGGAAAATTCTTGTAATTCCTTTTACAAGAAACATTGATTAAAGTTTATCAAACAATGCCTAATTTGTCTTTCTGAAGCTGACTTTAAGTCGACTTCATTCTCACCCCGGGGAGTGGAATGGAGCCAAAGCCACTTGGTCATGTGGATGACACAAATTAGAGACCTTCGTACCATCCTTTTGAAGGTGGATCGATTGTCTGCTCGGCTCCCTCATCTAATGAGAGATAGGGTTGTTCGCATGGTGAATCACTGGTTAGAAACCTCGAGTTTCACTTATGATTCCCCGCGTCTTGATTCACAAAAATCGAATGGATCTTGTAATTGGGAGTCAATTATAAAAGTCTCTTTGTGTAGTAAACGTCCACACCACGTGGCTTGCTATACTAACGGATTTTGGATTAATTGATGTAGACAGTTATAAGGAATTGTGAAGAGTTGTGAAGTTGTCGTAAACGTCCACACCACGTGGCTTGCGGTGATATATCAATTCCAAACGATTTACTTTAATACTGAGTAATGGTTTACACTTAGATACGCGTTATAGTATCCTTCACCACGAAGTTACGCTATAATCGATGTATGACCAAAGAAAATCTAATTGCTAAATCATTTGGGTAGGTAAACTTCCACACCACGTGGCTTGCCATACCTGATGGGATTTTAGATGTAATTAGTAATTTAATGATATTATTTGAGGGAGATAATATCGGCATTAAATTGATTGTTTGTTTATATGTGCTTATAGGTTTAGAGAATAGCTATGAATCTACTTTCTGTGATACTCAAGGAGAATAAACTCACTGGTCCTAATTACATTGATTGGAAGAGAAACTTGGACAATGTCCTGACTGCAGAAGAGTACAAGTTTGTAATCTATGAGCCATGCCCTGCTGAGCCCACGGCTGCCTCAACTGATGAGGAAAGAGCAGCATATAGGAAGTGGACAAAGGCTGATGAAATGGCTAGGTGCTATATTTTGGCTTCTATGTCAAATGTACTCCAAACCCAACATGAGACAATGGACACTGCCGAGGATATGTTGTTCATTCCAAGGAGATGTTTGGGCATCAAGACCGTGCGGCTAGGCAAGAAGCCATGAGAGTCCTCATGTAGACTACTCAGTCTGAAGGAACGCCCGTTGGGGAGCACGTTCTTAAGATGATGAGTCTGTTGAATGAATTGGAGGTCCTAGGAGCTCAGATTGATGGTGAGACGCAAGTCGACATCATACTCCAGTCTCTGACCCCTAGTTTTGAGCAGTTCCGTATGAGTTATAATATGGGTAAACTATCTTATACTCTTGCGCAACTCCTGACTGAACTGAAGGCGGCGGAGGGGATCTACAAGAAGGGCAAGTCTTAAGCGCTTGTAGCTACCAAGTCCAAAGGCTTGAAAGCTGTTGGAGGTAGGGGCAAGAAAAGGAAGCAAGCCTGGAAACCCAGTGGTGCCAAGAGGAATGGACCACGAGTGGGGGCTAGCAAGCCAAGGGGCAAGTGTTTCCGATGCAATAAGTCTGGACACTGGAAGTCTGAATGTCCTCTCAAAGGTACGAATTTTTCTTTAGTCGTAAAAACATAGTCAGCGGTATTATCTACCAGAAATCTGGTGTGTAGATATGGAACCACTGACGGTATGTGCATTTTTGAATGCAGGGGTTCCAGAAAACCCGGCGACTTAGAGAAGAAGAGTTCGAGTCTACATGGGCAAAGCTGTAGAGGAGGCAGCTGTTGCAGTGGAAGACATTTATCTGCTTTTAGTAGTTATAGGATTTCATTTCAAAGTTTATTTCTTTATGTACCCTTTATTTTAGAAAGAACTTTTGTTCTGGTTTTCTATTATTAATGAATGGATATTTTATTTCTTTAATCATTTGATGGTTTGGATAAGAAATAATGGTGTTATCTATTCTGGTACATTAGATAGCAATATATGAATGATGAATCCTTAGTCTACCACGATGCAACAAACCGTTATATAACTTGTTTTACTGATTAGATGTATTTCTTTGTTAAATCATTATACTTGTGAATTCTTATACTTGGTAGTATTTATTCAAATAAGATTCAAAAGGTCGAAATTGATTTGATCAATTATAGTTGAAGGAATGGACCTTCCGACCTAAGAATTGAATTTGGAAGATAATACAACCAAGCAAACCTTTCTGGTTAAAGAATAGAATTCGGACAAGTATTGAAATTGATTTATGAATGATAGATGCGGAGATATGTGTAATTAGAAAGGTATGAGTAATTCTTTCAAGAATACTCAAAGATGGATTAGAATACTTGATGTGCCATGAAAGCAAAGTGCTTTGACTAGTCAATGGACACAAAGCTATTTTGGGGAACCTTCAAAGTATATTCATTAGAAGCCTGCGACTTGTTCGCGGAGGCTACCACCTATCTAAATAACACATGGCATAAATCAAAAATTGGTATTAAATCTCAAAGGACTACACCATACACTTACGTGTAGGAATGGTGTGTTGAAAATAAGAAATGGAATTCTAATAGTAAAAGGACAAGTTCGTTCGGAACTACCTATGTTCTATGGGTACTCCTGGAAACAACGGAACATTCAATGTGGTTGTAGGATATCCTAGAAGAACAAGTGATTGTATGTTCAATAGTACTCTGAACCAGAAGGACGTCATCGCCCGGTTCTTAGAAGAAGACTATTAGATGAACTACAATGCCCTAACTGACAAATTACTTTGTAATGAGGAAAAGGAAGAGACTGAGAACCAGCCAAACCGAGTAGTAGCACACCACTAACTGCACCTAATGTTATTACTGTTATACACCGGAACGCCGTTGCAGTGGGAGGTTGTTAGGCGACCAGAGATGTTCATAAAACTAGAGGAGTTTTGAACTCTGTATCTAGTAAGAGATGAAATCGATCCCTAGCTCTGCATAAGGGCAATACTAATCTAAATGTGCCTGCTTGGAAAAACAATAAGATTATTGTTAAGAGGCAAGATCATTTAGAGTACAAGCTTAGTAGATCCATTTATAGATTGTTACAAAGCTATGAATCGTGGTGCTTGCGAATTGATGAGATAGTCCACTAGATGGATTCATCAAAAGGCATAGACGAAGGGTGTATTAGAGACGTAATGGAAACAAAGTGGTGATTCTCGGAATCTTATGAAGATAACACTTTATCATTGGCAACAATGTAAAAGTGTTGTCAGACATAAAATGATGGTTGTCTAAATAAATCAAGATATAAGATTAAGAAGAAGTTAGATCATGTTCTTAGGATCTTTCGATCTCTAGAAAGGAACATTGTACTTCTCCTAGATATCTTATACGATTATGGTTTGTTTTAAACATGCATAATTCTGAGAAAGGTTATTGCCTTTCAGATACAGAATACATCTGTCTAAAGATATGTGTTTTTGAACACATAAAGGAGATAGATGAAGACAAAGCGGTTTCCTATACCCTGGTGTATGGAAAGCTTAACGAATGCAGTGTTGAAAACAAGAACCTGATATCAACTATGCGGTTAGCGTAGTGGGAGGATATCAAAGTAATCTCACCAAAAGATATTCGGATGCTGTAAAAGTACTTTCGAAGTACTGGATTACGAAGCAACACGAATTCTTCTTAAGATTACATTTTCTCAGATCCCAAATCAGAGGAAGACCAGTGTAAGTCGACATCAGGCTATGTGTTCACTTTTGGAAGAGGTGGAACCTTAAGATGAAAGAGTGATAAGCATGATGCTTCTCGGACTCTATCACAAACCGAAAAGCAGCTTCAGAGGAAGCGGAAGTTTTGGTTAGGTTCCGGAATAACCTCTAACTTGGATATGATTCTTAGTTCACCAAAGGCTATGTAAATAGCGGTGCATGGTAAACTGGAAGAAGTCATAAGTTCAAAATGTGATGATAACACATAGAGCAAGTACCACCTGATTCGAGTCATCGTCTAGGGAGACGACACAGTAGTCACCAAGATAACTTCAGAGCGGCAACCTAGATTGCTCATTCACATAGTACTTCTTGGAAGTACAATTTGAGCACGTAATGAGTATGGGAGTCGAGAGTTTAGAGGAAATGACTAGACCTTAGTACAAGTGGGAGATTGTTGGAGTTGTGTACTTAATGTCTAGATTTAAGTATCGGTAAACTCCCGGTCATAGCATTTAATTTATTTAATTAATAAACAATTGTTTGCATTTAATTATTATTAATTAAATATATGCAAAATATAGTCCTAGATTATATACGTTGTAGTTAGTATGGTGTGCGGGCCCACACAGAAGATCATACTATCGGTTGCTCGTATTTAATCGAACGGTTGCTCATGACCTAGATGGACACGGACCAATCCATCGGTATAGTCGTTGTGTGAGAGAGAAAATAATTTATCTTAATTATTTTACCACACTTGTACACTTGGTGTATTTGGCGGATCGCTTGAGATTTATCAATTAGGATTGTCGTTGATAATTGATTTAAGTCTCAGAGTATTTTATTCTTAATCCCCGATACTATTGCAGGTGTGTATATTTAATATAAGTGACTTTGATTTTCCAAAGAAATTAACCGATTTAATTATTGGGTTAATTACCGGTAAAATTGGGTCGCTATATTTTATATATGACATGCCGTGAATACTTGACGGGAAAGTGTATCCCGTAAAGGTTGATAATATCCCCGAGATGAGTTCATAAGGAATTATTGTGTAAACCTCATGAGTGGATTTGTTCCGCACAATAATTAAGGTTGAATGGTACTATTCTCGGATATAAAAGATAAATAAATTAATTAGCAATAAATTAATTTTATTCATGAATATTTAAATCTTAAATACACGTAATAAATAATACTACCGGAGAAATATTATTTGATATAATATGGTTTAATATTGGGAGTACAATTAATTTATATAGTGGAAAATAAATTAATTAATATTGATGGGATTAATAGATTTGGGCTTGGGCTCAATTTAATCATCAATATTGGAAGCCCAATATTCCACCTCCTTTAGATCCCCTACGTAGCCTATAAAAGCACTACATGGTCTTCACAATTAATATACCTACAAGACAAGATAATCATACTTGATTAGTCTAAAGAGTTCGTGAAGGAGATCCATAAGCTTGGAGGATCGTCGCCCACCCGACGTTCAAGCTAGTGCAAGGAATACGTGGGAAGTTCTCGAGGTCAACTTGATTTCGTTTCTCCGAACAACGAATCGAAGGTATAAAATCTAAACTCCATTGATTTTATTTGATTTGGATTATCGTGAAATACCGTGAACGCAAGATCCGAGGATCGAACCCCGGATGAAGGTCGAGCCGGGCGGTGGTGGTCGAATCACCGGACCGCCGGCGGCTCGAAGATCCCTCATGGGGATCGAGCGCGCGAACCCTCGGCTGGACGCCGAGGATCGATCGAGCCCTACGAGGCTGATCGCTAGGGCTACGGGGCGTGACCCGTAGCAGCTCGTAGCGAGCTGCGGGTTCCCCGCAGCGGCTCGCTAGACGCGAGCCCTAGTCGCGTAGCAGCGGATCAACGGATCCGCTGCGGGGTTGCTCGTAGCAACCCAGCGATCGCCCGTAGCGATCGCGAGTCCCCCCGTGGGGACTCGGCTGGGCGTTCGCGTGCCCTCGTGTGCGCGACGCGTTCGGTCGGGTCCCGGCTCACGTGGTGCTCGTGATTTCTCCGGCGATTAAGGTTTTCGTTCGGGTTATTATTTTCCGCAAATTTTAATAGCCCGGGATATCGAATTCCAAATACAACGTCTCAAGCAACTACGTTGCATGTCGAACCGAGATAATTGCCTGAAATGATTTCACCGGAGGCCAAAGGAAAGAAAGTCGAGAGAAAAAGAAGCAGATTTGCTGGAGTGGTTGTCGTGTATTTTTCCTCAAACATGAGCTCGTACTTATAGGTCGAGCAAGGGAGCTGAACGATTCATCCAGTAAACCTGGACAGTCAACATGTAACGGCCATGCAATAATGCCTCAGCATTAAGGCCACTTAATTGTCATTTTTGAATTCAAAAATTATAATCAGAAATTAATTTTATATTATTTACTTATTAAATAAATAAAATCATTATTAATGAGTCAACCAACTGTTACTTTGTAACGTTTCGAAAAGGAAAATTTGAAAAAATGTAGCTTGGTCGACCGCCCCCAAATCGGACCGACATTCGTGTATGTAGGTCGCGCTCGCACACAAGTCCGGAGGTTCGTATGCTATTTCGGCAGAGATTTGCACCCCCCTGCGCGCACGTAGGAGGCGGAGCAATATTATATCAAGTCATTCATAAGTCACTAAAGTGCAAGCACTATATATGCACACTTGGTTTTGCATATTTTTCCGATGTGGAATAGCAACTCCCTTTATTAATTTCCTTCTCTTTTTCTCATTATTTTTGATTATTTTTAACAATTAATTTCTCATTCATTTTAACTCCGATTCGAGCAAATGAGATATCGATTCGAAGCGCTCTGTGATCTCTATATTTTCCAACAGTTGCGACACTCGGGAAACTTCCTGTGATCATTTTGCCTACCATACTCCTTGTAATAGTTTCGTTTTGTTTTCAATGAAATGAAATATATTACATAAACTCTGTCTACACTTTTTCATTCTCCGAACTTGAATGTATAAGTGTGAACTCTGGTTTTGTGATACTTCGACTGAAGCTGCTGAAGTTTGAATTTAAGGTCAATTTCGCGAAAAGTTGATATTTTACTTCAAAAAAGTAATTTCAAAAGTGCGTACTATTTTTAATAAATATATTATGGTTTGTTTATTTTTTTTTTTTGATATAAAATATTTATATTTAGAAAAATAAAGATTTTATTAAATTGAATAATTATTGTTTTTTTTTATTATTATTAGTTGAGTTTTGAAGGTTCAACTAAATTAGTTATAGGAACGATTATTTTTTCATCCGTTGTTGTGATTGCGCTCGCGCACATGCTACTACTATTACTATTACTTGGTGTGAATCATGTTTCACAAGCAATACTATATTTTAGTTGAGAGCTTAGACTCGAGGCTTGTCACTTGAGATTTGAGATGATTCAATCATACCAAATAATAATAATAATAATAATAATAATAATAATAATATGTAACAAAATCCAATATGTGGGCCCACTTTTGAAAATTAAACCCCCTCTTGAAAAGTCGTAACTCGTATGGCAACTGGCAAGAAGGTTTGTGTATACGTACTCACGCGCTCTTTTCTCTTACGGATCCTTTGTTGTTGCGGGTGGGGTCACAAGAGTCCTTTTGTTGTTTGTTTTTTTCATCTCTTTTCCTACAATAATTATTTATATTTATTTCTACTTTATACATACGCCTTAAAATGCACACACTACTCCCAACTTAGGTAGGTGTGCGTGTCACTTTTAATATACATTACATTCTGTATTATTAGTTGTCAAATTAAATCACAAGTTATTAGTACAGTAATACGCAACAATTTAATTTAACTCAACGTGGGGTTGACCATTGCCGGCAACATTTTTTTGTCACAGATATCTTGTCTAAGTTGAAGAAAAAAAATGTGAATAGTAACTCATGAAAATATTGTGTAAACACTAGTAGTATTTACATAATGTTACATGAAAAATTGTCCCTTCACACGATTTAAAATGTAAGGCCACAACTTTTGTTTACGGCTTGGTTGTTAATGAATGGCCTGATATTTTGATCTCTCTGTATTAATATGTGTCGTACTTTGTTCTCACTCATACGCACGCAAAATACTTTATAAAGAGTCGCTCATTCCAAATTCAGAACAAATATGCATCAACTTACAAATTCTTACAAAAATACTCCAAAATATATTAAAATACATATTGTTGATATAAATGTACTTTATATTTAATTCTTATATTCGCTTTACATTTTGTTACGTGAAATGTAATAAATCAATTGAACTCTAAGAATGCTTTGGTCATTTTGGAGTTCAAAGAACAAAATTGTCATTTCATTCGATTTTAAATGTCACCAAATACATAACTGTCACTGTAGCAATTAAGATGGCTGTATCGGTAACTAAGTAGTCATCACTTCGACTACTCAATTAGGACGCACATAAAACAATATTAAATGTATATATTGTATTGGTAGATTTATATTAATAATTTAAAATAAACATTTTAAGATTAATTTAAATCAATTATTTTAGATAATTATTAAATTTCAAATCTAATAAAATTATTTAAAATAATAACTCCCTTTGTTGTAATAATAGGCACACGTGGTCACATTTTTTTTCATAAAAAATATAAAAAAATTATGAAAAAATAACTAAAATAAACTTTAATAGATTATTGTAATCTAATATAATTAAATTAATTATTATAATCTAAACTATTTTTTAGTAATTAAAGTGAAATACGTAAAACTTATATAAATTATTAGCATTTTGATCGTGAAATTTTATTAATTTAGAAAAGTTATTAATTTATGGAGGTATTTTTTTTAATTTAAAAGAGCAAGTCGGGACCGTAAGATTCTATTAATTTAGAGATGTTATTAATGTATCGAGTATTAATCTATACATATAGAAAACAATAATAATGTTGTGTTCACACTATAAATTATAAATACAAAACTATAAATTTTAAATAGTAATATTATTAAGTATATTTAAATTATTATATATAAATTTTAAATATTAATTGAAAATTATATATTTTTGATAATAATAATTAATCATTATTTTACATATATACATTTTTATTTCGTTTCTCAAAATTCCTTTTTATTCCATTAATATTAATTTAATTTCAATTAATCATAACTCATAAAAATCGATCTCCTCCTATTCCTAATTCATTTTAGTTAAAAAAATTGATTTAAAGTGTATTATTTTCTCTTGCTATAATTTGTCTTCCTACTAGTTCACACTGTAAATTATAAATAAAAAAAATATAAATTCTAAATAGTAATATTATTAAGCATATTTAAATTATTATATATAAATTTTAAATAATAATTTGAAATTATATATTTTTTGTAATAATAATTAATAATTATCTTAAATATATACATTTTTATTTCTTTTCTCAAAATTCCTTTTAATATTAATTTAATTCGAATTAATCGTATCTCATAAAAATCGATATTCTCTTATTCCTAATTTAAAAAAAAAACTGATCAAACTTTTTAGGTATATTATTTTGTCTTGCTATAATCTAGCTTCCTATTGGTCCACACTATAAATTATAATAAATTTTAAATAGTAATATTATTAAGTATATTTAAAATATTATATATAAATTTTAAATCGTAATTTGAAATTATATATTTTTAGTAATAATAATTAATTATCATCTTAAATATATAAATTTTTATTTCTTTTCTCAAAATTCCTTTTTATTTCATTAATATTAATTTAATTTCAATTAAGCGTATCTTATAAAAACCGATCCCTCCTATTCTATCCTAATCTATTTGAGTTAAAAAAAAAATTGATTAAACTTTTTAGGTATATTATTTTTTCTTGATATAATCTGGCTTCGTATGTCCTGCCAATAGGTCTAATTCCAGGATTAACTTCATAATATTTCAATGAAAATTTGTCATATCCGACATTCGAACTCTGTGTCGCCGGGAAATTACACCTACATCACCACAAACCTTACCACTCGGCTATGCCCAAGAAGCTTACCTACTATAAATTACATCAAACAAGCTTAATCCTTGAAAATAATAAAATTTTCATAATTGAGATAACGGTTAATAATTAGATTAATACGAGTTTATAAATTCGGATTATTAAATAAAATAATTTGTTAGTCCATTAATAAATTTTTGGCGAAATACGTTGAAGATTAAATAAAGTTTTAGATTATTTCAAACAAATAAATCACGTGCATCGTGATGGAGTTGTATACTTAATGTCTAGATTTAAGTAACATCTGAACTCCGTCTAAAACATTTATCCTATTTAATAATAAGCAATCGTTTGCATTTAATTAAATATATGGAAACCATAGTCCTTGATTATACACGTTGTAATTAGTATGGTGTGCGTCGTCACACAGAAGATCATTCTATCGGCTACTCGTATATAATCGAACAGTTGTTCACGACCTAGATGGACAAGGACCAATCCATCGGTATAGTCGTTGTATGAGTGAGAAAATAATTGGTCTTGATTATTTTATCGATTAGGATTGCCGTCGATAATCGTTTTAAATCTCAGAGTATTCTATTCTTAATTCCTGATATTATTGCGGGTGTGTGCATATAATATTAGTGGCTTTGATTTTCCAAAGGAATTGATTGATTAGAATAACCAGTCAATTACCAGTAAAGTTGGGTTGCTGTATTTTATGTATGACATGCCGTGAATTCTTAACGGAAAAATATGTCTCGATAAGGGTTGATAATATCCTCGAGATGAGTTCATAATGAATTATTATGTAAACCTCGCGAGTGGATTTGTTCCCGCATAATAATAAAGTTGAGTGGTACTAGTCTCGGAAATAAGAGATGAATAAATTTATTGAGCAATAAATAATTTTTATTCATGGATATTTATATCTTAAACATACGGAATAAATAATACTACCAGAATAATATTATTTGATATAATACGGTAAATATTGGGAGTGCAATTATATTTATATAGTGGAAGTAACATATCATTAATATTGATGAATTAATGGATTTGGGCTTTAGCTCAATTTAATCATTAATATTGGAAGCTCAATATTCTACTTCCTTAAGGTCCCCTACGTAGCCTATATAAGAGCACTACATGAGCTTCATAAATCATAAGACAAGAATATCAATAGTTGATAGTTCTAGAGAGTTGAAGGCGATCCATAGAGTTCGGAGGATCGTCGCCCACACAACGTTCGAACGAAGTGCAAGGAATACGTGGGAAGGCTTCAAGGTCATCGAAGTTCTTTGGTTTTCTGGACAACGAGAACGAGGTATAAATCGTAAACACCCTTGATGATTTTATCGTTTAATATATCGTGAAATACCGTAGAACAAAGATCCGAGGATCGAACCCCGGAACGAGGGTCGAGCCGGGCGGTGGTGGTCGAACCACCGGACCGCCGGCGGCTCGAGGATCCCACGTGGGGATCGAGCACGGGAGTCCTCAGCTGGACGCCGAGGATCGATCGGACCCCTACGGGGTCGATTGCTGGAGCTGCGGGGCTGACCCGCAGCGGCTCGTAGCGAGCTGCGGGGATTCCCGCAGCGACTCGCTGGAAGCGAGCCCCAGCCCGCGAAGGCAGCGGGTCCGATGATCCGCTGCAAGGTTGCTCGAAGCAACCCAGCGATCGCTCGTAGCGATCGCGAGCCCACTCGTGGGGGACCGGCTGGCGTGCGCGGCTTCGGCCCTGCTGTGCGTTTGGTCGGGCCCCGGCTCATGTGGTGCTCGTGGTTTCTTCGGCGATCGGGATTTCGGTTGGGTTGTCATGTTCCGCATATTCCGGCAACCCGGGATATCGATTTCCAACAATTGGTATCAGAGAGTGGTTTACGTTCACGGTATTTTCGATATAATTGTTCTACCTTGCAGGGTTTCCGACTATTATGACTTATAATTTATTCGTTAATTATTTTGTCATGATTGTTGGTTTATTAAACTCTCGGACATGTCGAGATTCGTTTTGTGTGCTGAATGTTTTTAATAGTAAAAATTCTGGGGTTGACCGAATTTAGGATTTATTATTATTGTTCTATTTTTTGGGAAATTGTATAGGGTCGATTTCATGTATAGAATCGATACCGAAATTGTAAATTTAATTTTGTAATTTTATTTATGTTGCATCGATGCCGAGATGACCACCGGAAAAGACATGTGACGAAGAAGACGAAGGGCTTGGATCGGCCAACCCCATGGCCGATCCCCATGGATCGATCGACCCATGAGGATGCTCACCTTCGATGGTGGGCGGCCCCTCTAGGGTTTGGGTCGATGGTGGGGGGCGCGGGGATCCCCACCCCGTGCTTGTCCTACCGAGATCCAACTTTCCATAATTAGTTCGGTTTTCTTATTTTGAGTATTCTTATTTTTGGGAACTCTCATGGAATAGGAAAAGAATTAAATTGAAATTAATTTATTTTCTTAATGATTATTCTTATTATTGGAAATTTTCATGGACATGGAAACTAATTAATTTGGAAAGTTTAGGAGTCCTAATTTATTTTATTTTTTTATTCTATTATAGAAGTCTTCTAGAATGTTACAAGTTTGACTTGGATAGGATTCTAAAGATTTAATAAAATTGGAAAGGAAAATAAAAATAAATAAAAATATTAATAATATTTAATTTTATTTTTGATATATTCGATTGACTTAATTTTCGAATTAAGTAACTTTTGGATTAATTGAAAATAAATAGATTTAAATATTGAAATTAATATTCTCGTCACATGGAGCATTCAAGAACGAAGACTGAAGACTAGAAGATGCGTATGGGGATTGTGTAAAGCCATAATAGTCGGAAAATAATATTCTAGTATTATTTTGATTATGTGATAATACAATGTGCTTTATTTCATGTATGCATGCTTATGTGTATTTAATTATGCATTAGATAGCGTATCCCTTTGTTATAAAAAGCTAAGTGGGAGAGGGATTGGAAACAATCTCATGGTCTCCATTGCTGCTCTCTTGGTGACTTTTATAAACTTTTGAAGTTTATATAGATAAGTTATTGGAGGAGAGTTCTTGTAATTCCTCGTACGAGAAGCATTGATTAAGTTTATCAAACAATGCTTAATTTGTCTTGCCAAAACTGATTTCAAGTCGACTTATTCTCAGCCCGGGGAGTGGAATGGAGCCAAAGCCACTTGGTCATGTCGAGGACACAAATTAGAGACCTTCGTATCTTTGGATCGATTGTCTGCTCGGCTCCCTCATTCTATGAGAGATAGGGTTGTTTGCATGGTGAATCACTGGTAAGAAACTTCGAGTTTCACTTATGATTCTCCGCGTCTTGATTTACAAGATTGAATGAATCAAGTAATTGGATGTCAATTATAAAATCTTTTGATGTAGTAAACGTCCACACCACTTGGCTTGCTATACTGAATGGGATTTTGGAATAATTGATGAAGACAGTTTTAAGGAATTGTGAAGAATTGTGAGTTATCGTAAACGTCCACACCACGTGGCTTGCGGTGATGTAACAATTCCAAACGATTCACTTTGGTACTGAGTAATGGTTTACACTTAGATACGCATTATAGTATCCTTCCCCACGAAGTAACTCTATAAATGATGTATAACCGAAGCAAATCTAATTGCTAAATCGTTTAAGTAGGTAAACGTCCACACCACGTGGCTTGCCATATCTGATGGGATTTTAGATGTGATTAGTGATTTCATGATATTATTTGAGGGAGATAATATCGGAATTAAATTGTTTGTTTGTTTTATTTGTTTATAGGTTAAGAATGACTGTGACCCCACTTTGTGATATACTTAAGGATGAAAACTCACTGGTTCCATATTGTAATGATTGGGAACGAAATCTGGACATTGTTCAGACTGTCAAGCTTTCCGAATCCACTGTTGTCCCAACTAATGAGGACATTGAGAATGACCTCAGAGATATGTTGAGACATAGTGTGAAAGCTGGACAAGAAGTGGTTAACATACTCACGAAATTCTCTCTTAACGAGTCTCTTAAAAACGATTCAGCGAGAGCGGATTTTGTGCGTAAGTTAAGGGAATCACAAGCTCTTGTTGACAAGCTAAAGGAGAAGCGAGCAAAGAGGCCCAGTGGTTTGAAACCACGGATTCGGAAAAGCAAGCTGCAAGGCAAGTGCTTTCGATGCAAGCAGTCTGGGCACTGGAAGTCTGATTGTCCTCTCATCAAAGGTACGAAATTTTCCTTAGTCACCGAAACATTGTCAGCGGTGTTATCTACCATCACCTGGTGTGTAGATACGGGGGCCACTGACCATGTCTGCAATTCAATGCAGGGGTTCCAGGAAACCCGAAGACTTAGAGAGGGAGAGATCGTGGTCTCGATGGGCAATGCTGCGAAGGTGGCGGCTGTTGCAGTGGGAGATGTTTATCTACGTTTTAGTAGTGATAGGATTTTAGTTTTACAAAATTGTCTTTATGTACCAAATTTTAGAAAGAATTTAATTCGGTTTCTAAGTTAATTATGAATGGATATTCTGTTTCTTTTGATCGCTCTGTGGTCATAAGAAGAAATAGTGAGATTATCTGTTCTGATACATTGGCTGACGATTTATATGTACTAAATCCTGATTCTACCACGATGCAACAAACCGAGAGTAATAACACATCTACGAACACCAATAAGAGAAAGGAACCTTCTAAAATGAATTAGTTATACTTGTGGCATCTAAGGCTAGGTCATATTAATTCAAATAGAATTCAAAGGTTGAAAGCTGATGGTTTAATAAGTGGTGTTGAAGGAGAGGACCTTCCAACCTGCGAATCCTGTTTGGAAGGAAAAATGACAAAGCGCTATTTTTCTGGTAAAGGACGAATATCCGAGCAAGTATTGTATTTGATTCACTCTGATGTATGCGGACCTATGTCTACTCAGGCAAGAAGAGGGTACGAGTACTTCATCACTTTTACTGATGATTACTCAAGGTATGGATATGTGTACCTGATGCGCCGCAAGAGCGATTCTTTTGACAAGTTCAAGGAATTCAAGGCTCTTGTGGAGAACCTTCGTGGTAAATCCATAAAATGTCTGCGATCTGATCGCGGAGGCGAGTACCTGTCTGGAGAATTCAAGGCATACTTAGCAGAGAATGGGATTGAATCCCAACTGACTTCACCATATACTCCTCAGCAGAATGGCGTGTCAGAAAGAAGGAATAGTACTCTTATGGAAATGGTGCGTTCAATGATGAGTTACTCGGACTTACCTGTTATGTTCTGGGGACATGCCTTAGAAACAGCGACGTACATTTTGAACAGGGTTCCAACCAAAACGGTACCAAGGACACCCATGGAATTGTTGAGTGGGCGCAAACCTAACTTGAAACACATTCGGATCTGGGGTTGTCCAGCACATGTGTTGCGACAAGGGGCCGATAAGTTAGAACCTAGATCAAAAGTACGGTTGTTTATAGGATACCCGAAAGGAACTAAGGGTGGCATGTTCTATAGTCCTACGGACCAGAAGATCGTTATTAGTACTAACGCTCGGTTCTTAGAAGAGGACTATGTCATGGACCACAAGCCCAAAAGTGACGTAATGCTTGATGAAGTGAGAGGAAACGAGAAAGACTTAGATACAGCCAAACCGAGTAGTGATACACCATTAGAACCTGCACCTGACACTGTCACTGTTAATACACCGGAACGCCGTCGTAGTGGGAGGGTTGTTAAACAACCGGACAGATGGATTGGACTGGGTGAGTCTTCGGACAGATGGATTGGACTGGGTGAGTTTTCGGACTCTGGACCTAGAGTACATGAAATCGATCCCTGGACCTATGATGAGGCGATACAAGATAAAGATGCGCCTTCTTGAAAGAAAACGATGAAATCCGAAATAGTTACTATGGATTCTAATAAAGTCTGGGATCTTGTAGAACCACCAAGCGGCGTAAAGTCAATTGGGTGTAAATGGGTCTACAAGAGAAAGAGAGGATCTGACGGAAATGTTGGAACCTTTAAAGCAAGGCTTGTAGCGAAAGGATATACTCAGAAAGAGGCAATCGGTTATGAGGAGACCTTCTCGCCGGTAGCCAAGATAAAGTCGATCCGGATTCTCTTATCCATAGCAGCTCATTTAAATTATGAGGTGTGGCAAATGGATGTCAAGACGGCTTTCCTTAATGGAAGTCTTGACGAGACGATTTATATGAAACAACCAGAAGGATTCATTGCTAAGGGGCGAGATCATCTAGTGTGCAAGCTTAATCGATCCATCTATGGATTGAAACAAGCCTCGAGATCGTGGAACATGAGATTTGATGAAGTAGTCCAATCTTATGGATTCATTAAAAGCATGGACGAATCGTGTGTGTATTGGAAACGTGATGGGAAGAAGGTGGTGTTTCTCGTGCTTTATGTAGAGGACATTCTTCTCATTGGCAACAATGTAAAAATGTTATCAGACATAAAGGGATGGTTGTCTAAACAATTCGATATGAAAGATTTAGGAGAGGTTGGGCATGTTCTAGGTATTTGTTCCACCACTTTTGGTATTTGTTCTAGCTGGCCCCAAAGGTCATAATGAACATAATCAAGAATATCCTTAGTAGTGTGTCTCCCAGTACCAAATGCAGCTCTCACAGCCTTCCCCAATGCACAAGTTTGACAGAACCTCAGTTTAGTAAACTTGTCTTTTGGAAACAACCCTTACTTGGAGAGCTCATTTATGTTGGAGTTGTGTACTTAATGTCTAGATTTAAGTAACGGAAACTCACGATCCATTGCCACTAATCTATTTAATTAAATAAACAATTATTTGCATTTAATTATTTATAAATAAATATATGCAAATTATAGTCCTGGATTCTATACGTTGTAGTTAGTATGGTGTGTCGGGCCCACACAGAAGATCATACTATCGGTTACTCGTATTTAATCGAACAGTTGCTCACGACCTAGATGGACACGGACCAATCCATCGGTATAGTCGTTGTGTGAGAGAGAAAATAATTTATCTTAATTATTTTATCACACTTGTACACTTGGTGTATTGAGCGGATCGATTGAGATTTATCGATTAGGATTGCCGGCGATAATCGATTTAAGTCTCAGTGTATTTTATTCTTAATCCCCGATACTATTGCGGGTGTGTATATTTAATATAAGTGACTTTGATTTTCCAAAGGAATTAATCGATTTAATTATTGGGTTAATTACCGGTTAAGTTGGGTCACTATATTTTATATATGACATGCCGTGAAAACTTGACGGGAAAGTATATCCCGGAAGGGTTGATAATATCCCCGAGATGAGTTCATAAGGAATTATTATGTAAACCCTGCAGGTGGATTTGTTCCGCATAATAATTAAGGTTGAATGGTACTAGTCTCGGATATAAGAGATGAATAAATTAATTAGCAATAAATTAATTTTATTCATGGATATTTATATCTTAAATACACGGAATAAATAATACTACCGGAGAAATATTATTTGATATAATATGGTTTAATATTGGGAGTGCAATTAATTTATATAGTGGAAAATAAATTAATTAATATTGATAAGGATTAATGGACTTGAGCATTGGGCTCAATTTAATCTTCAATATTAGAAGCCCAATATTCCACCTCCTTAAGATCCCCTACGTAGCCTATAAAAGCACTACATGGTCTTCTCTATTCTCATAACTTGAAGATCACAATTCTAGAGAGAGAAAGGAGAGAAGGAGATCCATAGTGTTCGGAGGATCGTCGCCCACCCGACGTTCGAACAAGTGCAAGGAATACGTGGGAAGATCTCAAGGTCATCATAAGATCTCGTTTCTCCGCACAACGAATCGAAAGGTGAATTAAATTTCCGCAATTTAATTCTAGTTTATTGATCAATTATCGAAAAACAAGATCCGAAGTTCGAACCCAGATTAGACGGACGATCGTGTGGTGGTGGCGAAGCCACCGGACCACGCCAATCGCCCGCTAGGTTTTCGGCGGGGGCGAGAGGATCGAACCCTCGGCTGGGCCGAGGGCTTGCGATCGATCCAAGGATCGATCGCCGGGGGCACGGGCTGGTGCCGTCCCCCTCCCCACCTCGACGGTGGGGATCCTCCAAGCGGCGGCGAGTCGCCGGACTCGCCGCGGGGGCTGCTGGGAGCAGCCCCACCCATCGATCGCCAAGACGCGATCATCGATCGTGTGAACCCCGTCTCGCGGGGGTTCGGCTGGGGGCGGGCTGCGTACCTTCGGGTGCGTGGTCTTCAAAGGCCGGACTCCGGCGGATGAGTCGGCGTTCATGTGATCTCCGGCGAAGGGTTTGATCGGGTTATTGGTTTCCGCAAATTTAAATAACCCGGGATATCGAATTCCAACAATTTAGGCCTTTCTCACTGAGATGGCCCATTCTCTGATGCCAAACCTCAATTTTCTCAACCTCTATGACTTGAGAAACCTCACCAGTCACAGCTGATCCCTTGAGATAGTAGAGATCATATCTCTTGAATCCTTCAAGAACAACCAATGTACCCTTCTTCACCTGCAAACATCCACCCTGTGAACCAAAGTTGAACCCCAAGCTATCCAACATACCAAGTGAAATGAGATTTTTCTTTAATTCTGGAATATATCTGACTTTGGTGAGAAGCTGGTTGAACCATCATGAAGTTTCAACCTCACAGATCCAATACCTTGAACTCTGCATGTACCTTGAACTCTGCATGTAACATGGAGATATCCTCCAGATCTGCATCATCATCAATGGATCCAGAAGTTGAACCTTCCCTGGCTTTCCCCCTCTCAGCAACAATTTCTGGAGGTGTGAGAGCTGAAATCAAACCCTGTTGAACCAACACAGCCCGCACCTTGATCCTCCACAAACTAAAATCATTTTTGCCCGTGAACTTCTCCACCTCGAACTTAGCAGATCCACTTTTCATGCTCGATGATTCGCCTTCCCACAGACGGCGCCACTTGTTGAGAATCAAGCTGGAAACAAACGCGAGCTCCGGCGAGAATCGATCTCAAACTCAAACCGAAAAATCGAACACAAATATTGAAAACGCGATTGGATGGATTTACTCTCAAACTAACCTCACACGAAGTTTGTATGGAGTATGTAGAACACACACACTGCAAAAACGGAAAGAACACGATGATTTTACGTGCTTCGGCCGCCGGGAAGGCAACCTACGTGCACGGTGGAGGGGAGGGTGGTTCTGGGATTATACGAAACAAATGAACAATTACACAATGTTCTCTCTAGCTCACTCGTTGTATATTCATCGCTAACACTCGCGATTATATACTAAACTGGAAATGCACAAAATCGAAATTATCATCCAAGCCGTCGATCTGTAACAGCCTCCCAAATCAAGACCGTGCGATCAATCGACGCGATTCCATGTGCCTTTTGTAGATGAGCTGGCAGGGACCACAACCCCGCAAGAATCATGCATTTTGGTGAAGAATCGAGTGAGAAATCACTCGCCCTAGACCCGTGCACCCGCTGCCACTTCATGGCCAAAACGGCGTCGTTTTAGTTCTGCGGGAAATTCGAAATTACCAAAATGCCCCTGCAATCGTTTTTGTCGATTTTTCACCTGGAGTTGGAATTTTGTGTACATTTCAACAGTATGAAAGATGATCCATTGTATATTGAAAATCCCTCTAGGGCAGTTATCTTATTTAGTACAGATTTTTGCTCAGCAGGGAGTGAGTATTATCAGCAGCAGCGGCAACATTCCTAATATAATTTCAAGGGTTGTAACTGCTCTTGGTGTTCATAGAATTCATACTCTTTTAAGTGTTATATTTGCCTACTGTTGTTAAAATGAGAATCACTTATGTCTCATTCTTTACTTCAACCTATTGTTGATTCCTATGAAGCTATTGTTCGGGTACATGTTGAGTCCAACATCTGGTCATCCGAACCGTTCATTACATACTATAGAGATAATGCAAAATATAAATGCAAAAAGCTCAGTCCAAAACCAATAATCACAAGCCATTATATTGACAAGATAACAACAATGTATAATACAAGCTCCAAACTGCAACATTAATCTTTCGGAAGACTACTAGTAGGCTCAGAGTTTGAAAAAGATTTCTCGGTTACAACTCATGCACGCCTAGAACAATACTTACCTCATTTTGACTGATTGATAAGAAAACGAGAAACGGAGGTAGAGATGAAACCTAAGACTCGAGCTAGTTCTTCCTAATACAAAGCATAAAATCAGTCAACTTTATAACCTTGGGCAGATTGATCGTGCAAAACTCCATATTGCGGCCCACTCTTGGTCTTTTGCTCCTCTTTCAACTGGACAATAATTTTATTTGTCTTATGTTAGATAAAACTAGGTACAAATTAAGAGAGGGACATAAGATAATTGCATGTTAAGAGAACCTAATCCTTGTCAATAGAACAACATCTGTAATTTAGATGAAGTATATCTGTATATGTTGAAGCATTTGTGTAGGATGGAACATTATTATTTGTTTAAACCTAGTCATAACGCTATTGATAATTTTCAAGAATAAAAATCATAATCACCTAGTAATCAGATGATGGAATTTTTATGCAGTCCCATAGATCTCTTTATTGTTTTATTGAATAGGAGATTTCAGGGAGAAAAATAAGTACAAAACTACCTAACTAACACAGAGGAATATGATTTTGGGACGAAAAAATAATGAACCAAGGGGAAGTTCTAACCTGCTCAAGGATCTTCTTCTGATAGCGGTATCCCTGTAAGTTAAGCAAGAGGAAAAGTTCAAAACAAACATAAACTTCAGAAAACATTTTAAAGCTCTTCAAATTCAAAGTGAACATATGTAACTATTAAGCAATTACCTTGTCAGTGCCATAAATGAAATCGCAATATGTAAATACGGACGCAAAATTACTTTGACTCTGTCCGCCAACATAATGATGATAATCGTGGTAATCCGGACCACCGTAAAAAGGAATATACTTTGTTAGAGTCCAAGGGAAGTCGTACCTGCAGAAATTAAAAAATGAGAGGTCTTTGATGGACAAAACCAGCAGAAGAAAAATCCTTACAACAGTTGGAAGGAATTGGGTTAAGTGTGAGGTTTAATAAGACAGCATGAAAACAAAACTACAAGCTAAGAGAACAAAAAGACGTGTAAACAACATCTTTCTCTTCAGTTTTTAAAAAAATATTTCATTCAAACAAAGGTCATTGTAAGAATCACAGATCAGTACCACTACCATTGATATCAAAATCATGAAGAAAATATCCTTAACAATCTTAAGACAATCTACTGCCTAGGATGACTGGAAGAGACCAGGCAAGGCTCCCATTTGATATCATGGATGCATATTTAAGTTCGGCTAACAATTATATCAAACTCTAGTCTCATGGCATCTATAATTGAAGCAAAAACTCTTTATCATTTTGTGATAAAAATTTGAACTCCAACTCATTATAAAACGAGAAATCATTGATTTCAAATTATGCAATATATTGACTGAATATCAATAAACGCACGTGCATCTTAAATTCCAACTTAACTCTGACATTTAACCAGTTACAACTTACAACCAAACTGAATGACTTATATTATTTGTTAACATGTTGATAAAACGTAAACAGAATAATACTGGAAGAGGTTATAATTTTTATATAGCAAGATAGTAGGCTGATAATATACATATAGATCCTAGTTATGTTATTTGTAAATGATTAGCAGTTTCAGTGTTATTCTACAGTATACTCAGTTCACTGGGGGTCTTATGCTAACAAATTAACTTCTTAAAAAATATATTCAGTCAGTCGATCGGTTTCATTATACAATGTTAACACCGTCATAAGCCAGAATGGTAACTAACCCCAAATGTCTTAAAATGACAATGCAAATAAAAACGACTCTCAAATAAAAGTGAAGAAATACACTCCTTCCGGTCCTTCTCCTCATGCATAAAATTTAATCCACTATCATTTTCCTCAAATTAACGAAAGTAAGGCAAATTAGATAAAGGGAACTTAAAACAACGCATCAAATGAATAAAGGTCATTCAATTAAGCATGCCAGAGTGCATTACCCACTGTGAGTCTCAATAGCCTCAATCTGCCTCAAAGCAATCCAGAGCCAGAAAGTGATTATATGGCCCGGAGCGATCGCGGGCCCCAGAAAGGATGGGATCCCCAGGATCAAAACCTCGGCCCAGTGTGCATAAGGTGCCGCGAACCCAATTGGAGCGGTGTATTCATGATGCACCTTGTGGATCTTCTCGTACCCCCATTTGCCGTGGAGTAATCTATGGATCCAATAGTTCGTGTAGTCTTCGACGAGGAAGTAAACCCCCAATTGTAATAAGATTTCCCACATCGAAGGAAGCGGCAAGCTCGTCCTTACTCCTATCAACTTCATTCAGCAAAACAACAAAAAAATTACAAACAATAATTGGGGGAAAAGATAAATCGATACAGAGATTTTTGTTTCACCTGAATTGAGGGATAGGAGACGAGTTGGAGTGGGCCGACGACGAGGAAGAACGTATGCATCACGGATTTGTAGCAGCGGATGGTATCGGAGAAGGTGAGCCTCACTTTGGGCTGGATTTTGTAGGGCCCGATCGAGTCCTTGAAGAAGCGTTCGAGAGAGAGGTAGTAAAAGGGCACAATGGAGAAAACGAGGAAGAGGAAGAGGATGTTGTGGCAGTAGAGGAAGTAGTCGGACTTGGTGGCGGAGTATTTGAGCCACAGCGTCTCCGCCGCGGTGAGGGATCTGCCGAGGGCGGTCTCCGCCGCTTCGACGGTGGCGTACGGCAGCATTGGTTTTTGGGGAAGTGGGGAGGTAATAAATTAGGAAAGTGGGGGTTCCTCTTTGGTGTGGGTGTGATGTGTTACTACTTTGGATTTTTGAGGGTTTCACGTTGTCAGTTGTCTGTTATAGAAATGCACTTTGAGAAGAAACGAGATTTTGCATCATCACAAACGAGAGTTCCGACGGAGAACTTTTTTTTCTAGCGCATTTTAGGCATAAATGAGTGTGTATACTGTTTACACAAGAATACGGAGGGTCCAGTTGATGTAGAAGCTCCTTACTGGTTACGATGGGTCTAACGTATAAATTCATTCGGCCCAAAAACAAGAAACGAATATTTTAGCTGTCAATGAGTACAGATTCTGCTAAACCCTAATTAGCATACAACTTTCGACGTTCAACAATTGATGGTTTTTTGACTTCCTCCGTAATTGTTCAATCATCATTCATGTAGGTTTCATATTTCTAAACCCTATCACATTTTAGTTTAGAGTATGTAATTTTATTTTTTGTGATTTTGTTTGTATTAGAATCCTTATGGGTTAATTCGTATGATTTTTCTTATTTTCTCTGTGATTATACAACCATCATTCAAGCAAGTTTAATATTTCTAAACTTTGTGACATTGATGATTTTAGTTTAGCGTATGTAAATTTTTTTTTCGGTGATTTTTTTTTTATTAGAACCCTTTCGGGTTCAAATATTTATTGTGAGACAATGAAATATTCAATATGAATATACTAATATTCAGTGAATGTAATTTTTTTCCTAGTGATTTTGTTTTAATTAGAACCCTTTCGGGTTCAAATATTCATGGTCAGACAATGAAATATTCAATATGAATATACTATTATTCAGTGAATGCAATTTTTTTCCAGTGATTTTCTTTTGATTAGAACTCTTTCGGGTTCAAATATTCATTGTCAGACAATGAAATATTCAATATGAATATACTAATATTCAGTGAATGTAATTTTTTTTCCAATGATTTTGTTTTGATTAGAACCCTTTCGGGTTTAAATATTCATTGTCAGATAATGAAATATTCAATATGAAAGTACGAATCTTCATTGAGTAAAATATTTATTTATTATCTCGAAGATATTCGTTCTATGACCATGAAATCTTCAATCTGAGTTGTGTAATGGATTCTTCTAAAGGTATAATTTTGCAGGTGATTAATGGGGGCAGAAACGTTTACATAGATAGGAGAAAAGAGCAGATAGAATTTTTAAAGAACGAGAAGAAAAGAAAGGTAGATATGTTGTATGATTTATATGTTGATTTCTCATGACATATATGTTATTATTTGCAGTTGAATGATAATGACAATAACAATGAAACTTCAAAAGGAGATGATGTCCAGAACATAGAAAAAACCTTCAATTCAAGAATGACTCCTTCAACAATATTTAAACTAATTACACGTCTGACTAAATAGCAAGTAGAAGCTGTTGAAGAAATTGGGTTTGGATGTGTTTTGCATTTGAGGTTCAAAGAGAATGAGCCTAAGTTAATGACATATATTCTACAATCATTCGATTATTGTCGTTCCTCGATTAAGTTGTCTGAAGATGAAATATTGATTGAAGAAGAAGATGTTTTAGCTGCTTTTGATCTACCAAGAGGTCCACTAGAAGTTGTTGAATCAAAAGGTAACTTAATTAACATGTTTACTAGTTTTGGTGTAATATACATTTTGTTGTCTACAAATCTTCCTTTAATTTTCATGACATATGTATTGTATTTCAGGCCTTTCTTTAAAGGATCAAGAGGAAAGCTTTGAAGAGTTCTTGAAAGATTAAAAACTTAGATGGGGGAATGGAACAAGTTTTCCAACCAAAAAGTATTTAGCAGAGGATCTATACACTAGAGATGACAGTGGAGATGTGTTTAAACAAGACTTTGTTGTTGTGGTAGTAAGTAGTTTACTAAGTGTCGTACAAGATCGTTATATTAACTACAAGGTTATGTATTCTCTTTAAGATTTTAGCCAGATTAGGAAGTACAACTGGTGCGAGTATACGATACGAATGATAAATTCATCAATTCAAACGTGGCAAGAAAAAAAAAACATATTTCTTCACAGACCCATCTGTTGTACTCTTTGTAAGCATTAATTTATTAAATATGAACCATAATTAATATTTTCCTTTAATTTATTTAATATTTTTGATGCAGCTAGCTTATCTAGATAGGATGGCGTTTCAAGCTAAAAGTTCCAGAAGGTTGTTCCCAATATGCCGTAATTGGGATAACAAAATGGTGCAAAAAAGAATACTTGTTGAACCCAATATAACTCAAACTCCGCAACCGTATCAGTGTATTTCATTATGTGATTGAAGAGTTCAACAAAACCTTTCTGAGATCGCAGAGTTCCAATGTGTTTTTTGGAGTTTTCCTCGATATGCCACACACAGTCGATGTTTGAGTTGCTCAATGCATTATAAGCATCTTTTACTGTAAAACCAACAATCTGAGAACCACCCTACTGATTTTTCAAAACTCTAAAACCATTATCAACCCCAACACCACTTTTTTGCAATTCTATTAAATAAGTAAGTTGAGTTTCTGACAATCCCCTATGTGATCTAAGAAGATGGCTAGACTCAAGTGGGCATAAAGCATTGTTATGGTCTCTAACATGTTTCGTAATAACCCAAACCCCAGACTTATCAATATGAAATTTTACCAAAGCAGGACAATGAGACCTAACATCAAGTTTTGAATAACATTTATTCTCATTTGCGATCTTTCTTTTCAAACCAGCATGATGGAATACATACTCTTTCATAGAAATCGACCCATCAACCCTAAGTGTGTGTCTAGATCTCCGAATAATAAATCAAATCTTAAATGCATGATCATTATAAAAGTCATACACGTCTTTCTCATTCTGAACAGTCACACCAACCAATTCTTCCTCACCTAATGACACAACCAATTCAGCTGCAATAAAATAAGTTATTTTTGTTATAAATAGTTAGAAACTTAATGAATATTTCATCAAAACAGAATGCTGATTCTCAAGACCATTAATGAATATACGAAAATTAATTTACCATTCGTTGATTTTGAATTATCTTGTTGATCTAAAAATATATCTGACAGGTCTAACAACTCTTGCTCCTCAATGAAATTTGATTATGCATTATTCAACGCAAGGCGGCCATCTGAACAATAAAAGGCGTATAAAATGAGCTTACCATAATATAAGTTCAAAGGAAAAAAACTAAAAGGTATAAAATACCAGCGGGTGAGTTAGACAACAAATCGGAATCATGACTAGTATCCAAAATTTCCACACAAGTCATTAAATTAGAATTTGAATAATCGTCAACAACACACATCTCTGTAAAAAAAAATTAAATTAGGATGAATATCGACGCTGCTCGTAATGAATATTATTGATATTAAACTGATGATTAAAGGACAATAAAACTTCATAGACAAACTTTTGCATTGATTTACTGATTTTTCGACAATTACATCCTCGAAATCTGATGCAAAATATTGATCCATATCTATTGGAAAACAGGTATGTTAAAAATCATGAGAATGCATTAGAATGCGATCGGGTCTCAAAATGATTCTGCAGAGAATAGGTTTACTTAATCTACCGTAAATAATGTGTTGAGAATAATCGACCTAATCTACCGAGAAAATATCACATTTGGTCCTGTGTGGGTGTCATTTCCAATAAGTAGTCTTTTATCTTATAAAATTATCAAAATTGGTCCTTTGACCTGCTATAACAGGTAAAAATATGACGTGGCACGTTGGTGACTTTTTAAACCGGTAAAAATATTGTCAAATAATGTAAATAAATAAAAATGATGTACAAAACAAATTAAGGCAAACCCCGCTTGACCATTAACATCAAATTGATTATAATGAACGATTAATTTATTTGTACTAGAAGTATTTAACAATTACTACCCTAATATTATAAAAAACAAAACACAGTAAAAATAAAAAACAAATAGTTAAATATTTTTTTATATATAATCAAAAAAATCAAATCACAAATTAAAAATAGCAATCATTTTACAAATAAATTAAACACTATATAAAATTACAAATTATTTTAATTTGATATTGAAAATAAAGAATAATTACCAAATTAAATTAAAATAATGTAAATTATTAAGTAAAAAATTAATTATTTTCATGCCTTATTAATTTTGATAATAAAATATTTTTGATGGTTAATTAATTAATAAATGCAAAATAATTAATTATTAAATTTGAATTATTTTGTATTTAATTAATTTTTAGTGGTATAATTTTGGTTATTATGTTTTTGATTAATATATTTTTACTATTAATTAAGTAATAAATGTAAACTTAGATATTATTAAATTTAAATTTATTATATAATTTATTAATTTTTTATGATATTTTTTGATAATTATTATTTTTTATTAGTTTATTATAAACTTTAAATTAATTTGTATTTTTTAATTTTAAAGTTACAACTTTGTTAATTAATTAATTAATCATTAAAAATAAATAAATAAATGTTTTTTATTATATTTTTGAAAGAATTATTTTGTGATTAAATTGATTAAATTTAAGTTATTTTATTTGTTTATTAATGAATTATTTACAGTATATTATCATTTAATATTTTAATTTTTTTTAATTCTAGATATTTGGTATAATGGTAGTTGTGTGATTTTAGTTTTAAGTATTCAATTAGTCATGAGTTCAACTCCTATCAAATCCAATTTATGATTTTATATTTTTACCTGTTATAGCAGGTCAAAGGACCAATTTTTATAATTTTATAAAATAAAGGACTAATTATTTGAAATGACATCCACACAGGATCAAATGTGATATTTTCCCTAATCTACCGTAAAAAATAGAACTAGAAATTAAAGGAATGTTATACAGTAAAACCTCTACAAATTAATACTCGATAAATTAATAACCTCTCTAATATAATAAAAACGTCCGGTCCCGACTCGGGCCTTTGAAAAAAATGATCTAATTCGATAAGATAATATAATAATAATTTTTTTGAAAAACCCTTTATAAGTATTAAGTCCCATCAAAACTCTAAATTAATAATTTGTAAATATTACAATTATAAATATTATGGTAATTTGCTAAAATATGAATCTATTGTTACTTGATTTTTCCTAAAATTTAAATCTAATTGAATTTCATCTCTCATTTTTTTAATTGCCGTCAAGAGTTCTGGTGTCGAGTTGTCTAACTGCAACAAAAAAATTTGAAGAGTTGTTGTCGCTCTTAAAGCCTCCTTTGTTGGTACCAGTTCCAACAACATTGAATGATCTTCATTTTCATCATTAGTAGTATCTTCTCTTATATAAACAACAATTTCCTCTAAACTTTGAATCATCGAACATTCATCATTTTCTCCTGGATAGTCCACCAATTTGTTGACGTCCATTTCATTGCGATAACCAATATCCTTAATCATAGCCCGAATTTGAACGGATTTCGCAATGTCGAAAGCAATTTTCTATTGACACTTGAGAAACATTGGTTTTCCAAACGGAGACTGCAAAATTAATAGCATCTAAAACATTAATCTTTTCAGGATTAGATAGCCCCAACTCATGACCTTCCAGCAATTTTTTGTAAAATCTCCTACGATAGTGCATCTTGAAAGCTCTAATAATCCCTGCATCATATTGTTGAATTTTAGATGTCATGTTCGGTGGCAAAAAACACAACTCAACATTTTGTAACCCTTCAATATGTTTTGGATGGGCTGGACAATTGTCAACCATCAACAAAGTTTTTCTGCCATTCATTTTGTAATCAAACCAGCGAACATATTCCTAAAAAAGCACACTAGTCATCCATGCCCTCTTGTTACTGTTAGCATGATAATGACAATTGATGCTACTCATGTTGATATTTTTGAAGCAACGTGGCTTTGCATATTTTCCAATAATCCATAAAGGATTTTTTTCCGAACCATCCTCGTTGCAACAAATAACAACTGTAAGCCTTTCTTTGTCTTTCTTTCTTCCCTCGAGTTGCTTGGTGCAAGAGAGTGGTCAGCTTGTAACCTGTAAAACAAACCCGTTTCATCCAAATTAAAAACATCCTTCATGGAAAATTGGTTTATTTTCTCCCTTATAGCCTCCAGTTTCATTTTCATGTCCTGCACGTCAACTGAACCACTTTCTCCAAAACGACGAAATGATTTAATACCATGTCTTCCCTTGAATTTTTCAAGCCAACCTTGAGAAAAAAATTGATGGTCAGGAGGGTGTTGAGGATACAATAGCTTCATAATATCCTTTGCTTTCTCCAAAATAAGCTCTCCGGTCATGTTGACTCGATCTTGGTACTGAAGAAACCATTCATAAAGAGCTCTCTCCATATCGGGATACTTCGCCTTTTTGTGTCGCTTAATACTCCCACCCTTTTCAAAGTTGGCTGAAAGGTACTCCGATGATCTTTTGAGAGTGTTCGATATTGTACCTTGACTAACTTTCAAACGATATTTTTCATCAAACCACTCTTGTAAATCTTTTTGAGTGCATGTGGGGATGATCTCTTTTGTATTCACATAATACTTTGCGCATTTGATCATTCATGGATGATTTTGTGATACCTTTTAGATGATGAGAAGACATGATTTGGAATTATGAATTAGTTTATTTTTATATTGAAATATATATAGAAAATATTTCTTTTAATAAATATATAATTCAATTAATATAATAGTTAAAATTATACATTAAATTTATATTATACATGAATATATTAGGTAGTTACATTGAATCGGTTGATACATGAATCTTAATAATTTATTTTAAATACATTTACTTAAATTTACAGAATTTTAAACATCTCTCTTTTAATTAATAAAATATTAATTTATCGATATATTAATACCTCTTTAAATTAATAAAATTTCTCGATCCCGAGGGTATTAATTTATAGAGGTTTTACTGTATTGAAAAAAATGAGGAAAAGTATATTAATACCTCTTTAAATTAATAAAATTTCTCGATACCGAGGGTATTAATTTATAGAGGCTTTACTGTATTGAAAAAAATGAGGAAAAGAGAGAAAAAAAAAGGAAAAAATGGCCAATTTTTTTACGCCATTTTATACTTACAAACTTGGTGCCATTTTATACTACAAACTTGGTGTACTATGCTCACCGTACTCTATGTTGCACGGTAGAAATTCCCGGCATAAAGGCCTTTAGTTTTCATTATTAAACTATACTTCCATTGAATATCGATGTTATTTATTGATGGATAAATCCTAAATCACTGTTATTATATATTGATGAATAAACCCTAAATTTGTTGATGGCTATGGAAATTAACTCTGTTCTAAAAATCCTCGCCTAACTCCGAATGGTCTCCGCCTAGGCTCTAGGTTGTACTCGGCCGCTTCGATTTTAGGCTCTAGGCTCCTAATCCGCCTAAGCGCTGCCTAAACCCGTCAAACACGTCTAAACCCGCTTTGGGCAGCCTACATTCAATTAGTTTCGTCTTTTCATACTTAAACGGTTCTCGAACAGATTTAACTGAACAATCAAATTAGATGTAAAACTTGATAAATCAAATAAAATAGATGGTGTTATGATAAATTTTGAGTACAAGACCAAAATTTGAAAAAAATATTAAATATATAATGAAAATGATCTAAAATTTTAAATTTACAAACTATTTTGATTATTTTATTATGTTAAATTTGTGATTAATACTATGTTTACATTATTTATTGATTATTTTGTTCAAAATATTAAAATATTATGCATAAAAATATTTTTAAAATATAATACTAATTAATTAAATATAAAAATGTAAAATAATTAATCCCCGCATAGTCCTCGATTAATTTACAGAAAGAGTGTTTCACACTTTAGAGATAATAGCACCTCTTTGAATAATAAGTAACCATTCAGCAATACCTCTTCACGTGTTAACGTAATAACATTACCGCATGTTCATTCACACACATCACACATGCATGTCTTACACATGCACATAGAAACACCATTCTCAAAGTCATGATGACTTAACATACGTACATAGGCATCCATTCATAATTCACAAGGCAATTTCGATATAATTGAATTTTAACCTTGACAAGATTGATAATTAAATCCGATTTAAATCATCACATGCATATATCATGTATGATTTATGTATAATAATCACATACTTACACATGTATATCTCTCATACATATATATAATACAGTTATACAAGTACATGTCAACACACATGTTCAATAAGTTCACAAATAACCGAAGAATTTCTTTGGTGTATGATGCACTCACTCAAGTAAAGTCAACATTTGCACCAATTCAATCACTAACGGTCACATATGTTTGCATGAAATTTCAATACGCCCATTAACATATTATTCCGTCATAATTCATACAAGCATATTTATTAATATTTGCATGAAAACATGTACACATAATATGTATATATTTTACACTCGAACAGACATATATTATATCATAAACTATATAATATACTATAACACAACTAATTAATATTTAATTAATAAAATTAATTAATAATTAACTAGTCACTTTCTTTTCTTTATTTTCGATATATATTTATGTATCTATAATACGTATATCAAAATAAAATCAAACATACCGTTTAATATGTGTCCACGACATATTTAATTTTTAATCTCCCTTTAACCAGCGACATAAATCGACGCCTTTAAACCTTTCGAGGTTTCCATACTTGTTTGTCTTCTCACGAACAAATCTCCATATTTCCAGAAATGAAAATACTCTTTAAGATTGTTGGGTTCTTCGGTCTTGAATTTGGATTGGAGACTTGGATAGATAATTGAATCACGTTGAACACGTTTTCCTTAAAGAGTATTTCGACCCTATAAGCCTGGGTATCACGAAATCCCTCGCAGGATAAGACAATATCAACACTCGAGTCTTAGGCTTAGAACACGAGCAACTTATGGAATATTCCGCTTTATTTGTTTGCTTCAAAGCTTCTTAATTTCGTAGGTGAAATTGTGTGTCTTCATCAAATGAATATCACTTCCTTATATAGGTAGTAAACACCCTTTCATTTGAATATAAGCACCTCTTGGTTGAATAGGTACCTTTTGGAAAAGGTACATTTTCATTTTGCACCTATTCATGTATAGGTACCTTTTAGTGAAGACATTATTTCACTTTGGCACCTATTCATGTTGTCTTGCATGGCAAGCCATGCAATTTCGAATTTGCATCATATTAATGATGTAATATCATCATCTACCCATGCAACCATGCAACCACGAGATCACACTCGACATGCATTATTATGCTTATCCAAATACTTAAATAATATCAATTTTATATAACCGTGTACTCCACACTTCTCCAAAGTTATATTATATTGACTAGATTTAATCCGAAGCCTTGAATGATTCCAATTACATTAAATGGACAGCGATTTCACTTAAATCACCAACAATCCTCCCCCATTTAAGTGCAATCCTTGAATCATACAAATTCAACAAATAAAACCAAACTCGTGCTTAAGATGAAAATGTCTTAAAGATTGAATTTTCATCGTAGTGAATTATACTTAACATATATTCGAGAATCACGGTGTCTTAAAGATTGAACCGTTCAACCCATCTGAATACATGAAGATTAAACACACACATGTTTAATACAATTCCATAAGGAAATCCGACACAAAATAGACCATGTGTCCTTATCCATTCGTGAGTGCATATAAAGCTTAGCCACAGCTCCGAAGTTGCCACACTTCGCACTCATATATGTAAATCCTTTTATATATCGTGCTCTGCAATTGCACTTTTTCAAAAGATTTATTAAGATAAACTTCAACCTATGACATGCAGGTTCAAACACAAACTTTTGGGACATATACTTGTGTTTCAATTTCAAATATAGGCTTTCCACATTGAATTCATGTTCTAATATCATTATAAGTGAATTGGGTATCCCATATTTGAATATTAAAATTGGCTTTAAACTCATCCCAATAACTGACTTTACAACCAAGTCACTAACTAATCACTTCGTCAAGTGATTAGTTAAATTCTTTTTAATCTCATCAAATCTATAAATATTTCTCCATGAGTGATCAGTTCATGAACCACGTTTAATTATAACGTCAAAGTTCTTTGACTTTTCATGACTATATACTTTAGTCAAAGTCATTACACTTTTAAACATAAAACAGATGAGATCACCATAGGTCGCATGCCTATGTGTATCCTCGAGTCGCAATGCCCCAGCGATTCACGAGTTATCCGACACACTTGTCTCTTTAATTGTATCAACCAGTCAATATGCCTCATTTATAAGATTCCATATTATTGATTTCATCCGAGTTCACCTTAAAACCAGGCATTTATCGATGTCTCAGACAAGAGACATAATACTTCGGTACGTGCCAACATAATTGTTGTTGTAGGAATATTCATTCCCCCAGTTCTGAACCGAACACTCACATGTTTCCACCAAATTGATGAAAAATGATTTTACAACATCCTTGTCTTTTAGTTTTTCACTTTTATGTGTAAATTACTACCAAGTAGTACCAAAGACAACTTACCTTTAATTTATGGTGTTAATTGCTTTCCAACAAATTCATGCCAATTAAGAATTTAATTAATTAACTAAATTAATTAATTAATTTACCGAAAGAGTGTTTCACACTTTAGAGATAATAGCACCTCTTTGAATAATAAGTAACCATTCAGCAATACCTCTTCATGTGTTAACGTAATAACATTACCGCATGTTCATTCACACACATCACACATGCATGTCTTACACATGCACATAGAAAACACCATTCTCAAAGTCATGATGACTTAACATACGTACATAGGCATCCATTCATAATTCACAAGGCAATTTCGATATAATTGAATTTTAACCTTGACAAGATTGATAATTAAATCCGATTTAAATCATCACATGCATATATCATGTATGATTTATGTATAATAATCACATACTTACACATGTATATCTCTCATACATATATATAATACAGTTATACAAGTACATGCCAACACACATGTTCAATAAGTTCACAAATAACCGAAGAATTTCTTTGGTGTATGATGCACTCACTCAAGTAAAGTCAACATTTGCACCGATTCAATCACTAACGGTCACATATGTTTGCATGAAATTTCAATACGCCCATTAACATATTATTCCGTCATAATTCATACAAGCATATTTATTAATATTTGCATGAAAACATGTACACATAATATGTATATATTTTACACTCGAACAGACATATATTATATCATAAACTATATAATATACTATAACACAACTAATTAATATTTAATTAATAAAATTAATTAATAATTAACTAGTCACTTTCTTTTCTTTATTTTCGATATATATTTATGTATCTATAATACGTATATCAAAATAAAATCAAACATACCGTTTAATATGTGTCCACGACATATTTAATTTTTAATCTCCCTTTAACCAGCGACATAAATCGACGCCTTTAAACCTTTCGAGGTTTCCATACTTGTTTGTCTTCTCACGAACAAATCTCCATATTTCCAGAAATGAAAATACTCTTTAAGATTGTTGGGTTCTTCGGTCTTGAATTTGGATTGGAGACTTGGATAGATAATTGAATCACGTTGAACACGTTTTCCTTAAAGAGTATTTCGACCCTATAAGCCTGGGTATCACGAAATCCCTCGCAGGATAAGACAATATCAACACTCGAGTCTTAGGCTTAGAACACGAGCAACTTATGGAATATTCCGCTTTATTTGTTTGCTTCAAAGCTTCTTAATTTCGTAGGTGAAATTGTGTGTCTTCATCAAATGAATATCACTTCCTTATATAGGTAGTAAACACCCTTTCATTTGAATATAAGCACCTCTTGGTTGAATAGGTACCTTTTGGAAAAGGTACATTTTCATTTTGCACCTATTCATGTATAGGTACCTTTTAGTGAAGACATTATTTCACTTTGGCACCTATTCATGTTGTCTTGCATGGCAAGCCATGCAATTTCGAATTTGCATCATATTAATGATGTAATATCATCATCTACCCATGCAACCATGCAACCACGAGATCACACTCGACATGCATTATTATGCTTATCCAAATACTTAAATCATATCAATTTTATATAACCGTGTACTCCACACTTCTCCAAAGTTATATTATATTGACTAGATTTAATCCGAAGCCTTGAATGATTCCAATTACATTAAATGGACAGCGATTTCACTTAAATCACCAACACAGTGCGGGAAGGTGATGGAGAAGACGGACGTGTTCAGCTTCGGCCGATAGACAGGGAATTTGGTGGATTAGGTGAGATGGAAGAGATGAAAAATTGAATAAATCGAGGTATCGAGAAACCTCCACGCTCGACTCCGAGGAGAAGGATACATGCAATGTATCCATATAATATAAACAACAACACATCAAAATATTGACTTAAGAGTAAATTTATACTCATTCTGTTCACAATGAACACCGTTGATTTATACGTTTTTGTGTTCAGTGGCGAAGCCAGAAATTTTTCCTTGGGGGGCTTTACTAATTATATATATATATATCAAAAACAATAAATAAAATAAGAATAATATGTTTAAATATCATTACAATAAATCAAGATTAAACACAAACTAAATACTTAGAGTGGTGCCAGTTGAATTCTACGTGATCTCATTGACTGAAAACGTTGCAAAATCTTCTCAATGTCAATAGTGGAAAACATCTCTTTCTCGATGTACACAACTAAACTATCATTCATCCACTCATCTTCCATTCGATTTCGCAAACAAGTCTTGATGATTTTCATCGCCGAAAATGCCCTCTCCACGGAAGTAGTGGCAACGGGTAAAACCAATGTCAACTCAATAATTCGATATACCAATGGAAAAACCAAATGTTTACTTGTTTCAACCATTTTTTGTGCAAGACTTCCCAAACCGTTTAGAGAAAGAAATTGAAGATCGCATCGAACATTAGCAATGAAACTGCTAAGATGTTGCGGAAGATACAAACAATCATTTGTAGAGAAATCTTCATGATAAGAAATAGCAAGACGCGTGATTTCATCAACTTTGAATTGAGAGAAAGAATTTTTTGGATCAAGGCATGCTATGCATCTCAACAAATCAGTGCTCCCTTCAGAAAAACGATTATCCATCTCTTGAATTGTTAAGTCAACAACCTATTATTAAACATGATAAAAATTAATAATTGTTAAATATATAAAGTAGTTATAAACTTAAATGAAAATAATTTTAATGAATAAGTTGAAATAATACCTGCAAAAATATATTCACGCGGAAATGCTGTGAATTTTTCATCAATTTTGCTCCATGTCTTTTATGACCACGCTTTGTTATAATGGCTTCCATATCAAGCAATGAAATATTGTGTGATTCACAAAACTTATTTGCTTGATCCAAAATGATTTCCCATCCATCATTTCTAAATATTTTTAGTCGAGACTTCACACTTTGGATCAATGACATGGCTTGGACAATATTATGATCCTTTTGTTGCAATGTAAGAGACAACTCGTTGGTGATTCCAAGCAAATATTTCATCAAGTGCAACATGAATACAAATTTATAGCTATCCATCTTTTCAATCAATTACCCTTGGTTGTACTTCTATTATCAGAAGAAGTGGCATCATCACGTACATTCTCCAATACTTTTTCAATTGATGACCACATAGAGCATAATCGAAGCAATGTAAGGTAATGTGAGCCCCAACGAGTATCTCCGGGCCTTGCCAAACTAGTTTCCTGATTTTGACCACTTCCACTAACAACTTCATTATCATTCAATTGATCAATCAATTTCTCATGTTGCAATTTTCTAAGTTGGTCCTTTCTTTTGCAAGATGCTCCCGTTGTATTAACTATCATAGAAACATAGTCAAAGAAATCCTTTACATCCCTAATACTCTTAGCAACAACAACAATTATCAATTGTAGTTGATGGGAGAAAAAATGAATGTAAATGGCATAAGGATTTTCTTGCAATATTAATGCTTTCAATCCGTTGAACTCACCTCGCATATTTGAAGATCCATCATAACCTTGACCTCTCAACTTGGATAAAGATAATCCATGCTTCGAAAATAAATCATCAATTGCGCATTTCAAAGTAGGAGAAGAAGTGTTATCCACATGCACAATTCCAAAAAATCGCTCAATGACACATCCTTTGTCATTCACGTATCTTAAAACAACTCTCATTTGCTCTTTCAATGAAATATCTCGAGCCTCGTCAAAAAAAATCGTAAAAACTTTATCTCCAATATCATTAACTATGCAAAGTGTGACCTCGGAAGCACAAGCATGTGTCAATTCCTTTTGAAATTGTGGCGATGTCATTTGATTATTACCGGGAGCATTAGAACCTGATACTTTGCTAACAATATCACTATGTTGACCGAGCCAAAGAAGCAACTCGAGAAAATTACCTCGATTTGATGAAGTGGTTGACTCATTATGTCCACGAAAAGGTAATCCTTGCTTCAAAAGAAAACGAGTCAGATCCAATGAGTTTGTTAAACGAGCACGATATGCAACTTTCATCGCCCGTGTATTTGATCGAAATATATTTGCTACACTGTGCCTTTGATCTTGGAAAGCTTCAAACTGAATTCTAGCATCATTGTGACAACTATTTGCTGCACCGACATGCTGATTGAATTTTTCCAATGCATTTTTCCAATTACTACACCCCGTTTTTGTGAAAGCGTCTTCTTTATATCGGCCACCTTTATAAGGGTTCTTGAATAGATAACACCAAAAACAATATGATGCATCCTTTGATACGCTATACTCGAGCCATGTAATTACTTATTGTACAAAATATCTTGAAAACTGCGTTCTTGAATGCCATTTTTTTTTCGAATACAAAAGCCCAAAGAGTTGACAAGGCCTCTTAGTCAAATATTCTCTTCGCACGCCATCTCGAATAGAAATATCATACTCCTCAATTGGTTTTCGTAATCCCGGATCACTAACAATTTCATTGGAATTCTAGAGATTGATTTTCCAACACAATAGTAATAGTGGGTTCACTCGGAGTCGGAGTAGAAGATATGTCAATTGTACGAGTTCTTTTAAAATATCGCTCCATCGTCTACATGAAACATATAATAAAAACAATTATTTACTTCCAACATTTATATGCAGAACAATTAAGAAGAATAAAACATAACTACACAGTTAAATAAATAACCAGTATCTCAATTTAATTAAATATTTTAAATTATATATATAAATTTTAGAACTGAACTAGTAGAAAATGTTAAATCTCATTAAATAAATATATCAGACTGTAAAATTATAAATATTGAATCTTTACAAACATCAAATCTCAAATAATATAATAAATTTGAAATTTAATCCTAAAACTCTAGAGAACTAAATATATAAACATCTTAAATAAATAAATACAATAAATAAAAACAATTATTCAAATAACAAATAAATTAAATACCTGCTGGCTGCTGCTGCTAGTTGCTAGAGTTTGTAATTTAGTGTACTGTTTTAATTGTCTCGATGTAAACTGTATAGAGTAAATTTGAATTGAGAGGAAGAAGAAGTAATTTGTTTTTAATTTATTTTTAATTTTTATTTTGGGTTGTAGTAAAATTTATTAAGTGTAATTATTAGCCCCCCACATGCCCACTCATTATAAATTTTTTCACTCCGCTCAAGGGGCTGGTCATTAAGATTAAGTAATATTGTATAAATATTATTAATAAAAATAGTAAAAATATAAATTCTAGGAGGGGCTTAAGGCCCTCCATAGCTCCATGCTACTTAGTGTATCCGCCCCTGTTTGTGTTGTTTTTCGTGGTTTGTGTGTGAGTTAAGTCATTTTGAGTTGTTTATTTGTGTTTTCCTCTTGTCTTTAGTGTGGTTTGATGTTTTGTTGAGTGTGCAGGCTAGTTGACGTGATTTGTGCGAGAAGAGCGAGAAAACGAGTTGAAAAACGGTAAAAGTGATTTGGCTCTAACAAACTATCGAGGATGCGTTGCAAACTTGGCCACCTCGCTTCTCCCAACTCCAACCACCTACAACCATGATCCATATATTTTCGGAAAGCTCTTGAAATATTCTACACGGCCCTACCAGTTTCCGTGTCATGGTTCCCTATCATACAGCCATAATTCAGGAGTTTCCATTCCAGTACGCAGCTGCCCCGTAGTGTATGCGCAGCGAACTTGGAGAACTTGGTTCTCCCAACTCCGAACACCTATACCAATGATCTGTATCTCTACGGAAAGCCCTTGGAGTCTTCTACATGGCGCAACCATTCAAGCGCCCGCCTTCTCACCAGGAGCCCGCTCGAGACCATGACCAGGCTCCCGCTCGCGTAGCCCGCCCGCCCGCCTGCCTCCTCTGCTGAGCCTCTGTCCGTGAACCAGGCGCCCGCCCGCGACGTCCTCCAGGAGCCCCCCCAATGGGAACTTCCATATTTTGACTTCGTTTGAACGGCCCGATTTTGTATAAGAGTTTGCCCTACTTCGAACACACCTTTACTACTACTTTTTCACGTACGATTTTTATCATTATTTCTCTTAGACCTAGGGTACTTTTGCACTTGGAGATTGACAACCTTTTTGCTCGAATCATTGATAGTGTAGCTTGATTTCGTTCTCCCTTTGAATTGGATTTAATAATTAGAAAGTTCTCTTATTTATTTTGTTGCTTAGATCGTTTATGTTTTCTTATTTATTCGTTCATCTCTTTCAATAGTTCATCACCATGAATTCTTTTCTCTATGCTTGTTTTTTTGCTTCAATTTTATGAGTAGCTAAACAACACACTAGGGTTAGGGGGATTCAAACATGAACTAGGTTAGAGATTTATGAGTGCATCTAAGGTGTTCGGTTAAATCCTAATTTGATTTTAAATGCTTGTATGATGCTTAGGAGCAATTACAAGACTTAGATAATCGGATACCCTAAAATCTACCGATGACAGACGTTTTAGTTTTGAATTGCATCTCGTAAATTGACGATCCGATATTTGTGTTTGATGAACCCGAAACCTTAGTCTTTCTCTTTTTTTGATAAAACCTAGTTAATTGCTTCTTGATTATTTTTAGTGTTATAAACTCAAAATATATTGACAGAGAGTTACAGTATAAAGAGAGACAATATAAGAGAAGAATAGAATTGTTGTTTCATTCATATGGGGAGACCTCTTTATATAGGATACAAAGTAGGGTTTTTGTCTTGTTCACCAAGAAATGGTAAACTAGTCATTCACTAATTACAATATTTATAACACTCTCACTTGAATGACTATTTACAGGATTGTCGCCTCGTTAAAACCTTACCAGGAAAACCCAGTGGGACAAAACCTAAGCGAAGGAAAAAGAGTACAGCTTGTTCCCCCTGATTGTAATCACCGAAGATCTTTGACTTCTTGAAAGTAGTTATTGGTGATTAATCTTTCTCATTAAAACCTGTAACTAATAAAACCATATAGGAAAACTTAGTTATTCAAATATACATTTTTGTCTTCAGGGCACAACCTTCGAATTGTCGAGTTTCACATTCATTTGTATTATTGTATATTTTTCGTCCTTCTGGGACATGCCTTTACCAGACATCTATATTGACTAGAGCATTCGCAATTGCTATAACCGACCGGTAACTCTTCTGGAGTATATTAGATGCGTCCAGTGTTCAATATACATTTCTTGAAAAATGAACAATAATGTGAACTTCAACTCACAATAATTTAGAAGATTATATTTTTCTTTTGAACTTTAGGTTCAATATCTCAATTTATCTCAAAAACAAACTCATATGGAACATTCTGATGTCCTCGTTAATTATTATCGAGTGATGTACATGCCTCGTTAAAAACCTCGTAATAAAACCCTGTAGGAAAAAAATACTCGAGGAAAAGAGTACATGACATTCACATTTATATTGTGGTAATTGTCTCGTTAAAAACCTTTAACTAAGAAAACCCTGTGGGAAAAACTTAGTAGAGAGAAAAAGAGTGCAATTACTAGTCTTCGGGACCTTGTCTTCAATATCATTGTTGTCCATAATGACATATGTAATATGATATTGTACATATTCTGATTTTCATTTCCTTTCATTTCAGGTCTTAAATTCCATCCAGGATTTTCATGTATGTACTATTCTAATGACTTCTACATAGTGAAATCATATATTCGATGCATATATTTTTCGTTGTTGCTGCCATAAATATTAGGTAGCGGAACTTAATGTCATCCTTAAAAATATTTGATTAAGATCGAGTTTCTGCGAAAAACTCTTAAGCAGCTAATCTCGTTTTTATATCTCACCATAGCATTATTCGTTTTTCGTACAAACTCTCATGTATATCCTTCTGGAATAATATTTTGAGATGTGTACTATAGAGTCAAAATATATCTTTTATTCAGCGAGTCATTCTCAACCTCAATTGCTCGTTTTTATTTTTATAATGATGCCGGCACACTATTATTGATTTAAGTTTTGGAACCATTTTTTCTAGAGAAACTATTGAGCCAAATATGTCGTTGACAACTTTTTCCATGTTGATGACAATTCAATATATCAACCAAATCTTTAATCATTTCCCAAAATATTTAATTTGGTTGTTCCGCAATCCCACGATTTCTATTATCATGTGCACATGTTTTTTCAATAAGATTTCCATTTAACTCTCTTCAGGAGATTTTGAGGGTGACTTAATTTTTTTGTTTTTCCGCGGATTTATTTTATATTTTCAGATCGATCTACTACGCTTCGGGCGTATATTAGAATCAACATTTGAGTTGATCTCTTTGGTATTTGAACTATTATAGTTCAAATTTATCAGAAATATGTGATTTTGTCACACCTTCATTAATATTTAAATGAATTTGGCAGATTACTTGCTGAATATTACAAGTCACTTATTTTCATGAACTTTCGGGTTCAATTGATTGGTGCGTGGATTTAGAATTAAAGATAGTTTTCATTCAATGAAATTTCTCGGCATTTAATCTTATCTCCCCCTAATGCCGAAAAATGATCTTCGTTAAATATGCAAATCAGAGTAATTGCTATAAACCGATTTTCTGGATGGCGGGCTCGAGATATTTAATATACCTTATTTTCTATTATGCCCGTTCATAAAATTAATCCGCAGATGAGAAATGCTTGATTCATTTCCACGTACTTAATAATAATCACGATATGCATTATCTTCATTTTTAAGTACATTTGTAGTACTCGTGTGGATAATTAGTAAAACTCTTCCGGAGTCCAATCTTAATATGTCATTCGCATAACAATATAATGATCCTTCGGGGATACAATATTTTTCCCAATGATCTTTCGGGGATCAAAATAAATCTCAATATATAATTTTCTCAGAAATTACATTTAATTCGAATCGACTTTTTTGATATTCCATGAGTACTCATATATTACATTTGTTCTCGATTTTCAAAAGATATCCTTCAGGGATAATTCATATGTAATCATTATTTTAACGAGAACAATCGAATTAGGCGTTTCATTATGAGTATCATGAGATGTAACTTTATTCAAAAACATTTAATATTTTGAACTTTGCTTCTTCGGGAGCAATCAATAAAAATATTCTTTCAAGAATATTTTGCATTATTTCTTATAAATATCAATATATTTAAAAATATTTAATTTTTAATTGCTAAACCAGAAACAATTTGATTTGATATTTTTGCGGGATTATCATATCATGATGTTTTACAAGAATATTTAAAATTTAATTTTGAATATTATATCATAATGTTCTTCGGGAACATTTAAAACTTATTGCTACTACGAGAGCAATTTAATTTGATATTTCCAAACTTATTTCTACTACGGGAGCAATTTAATTTGATATTTATCGAATAATATCAAATCATGATGTTCTTTCAGAACGATCAATATAATATTATTTGTTCTTCAGGAACATTCAATTTTAATTGATATATTAAGAATAATAATTAATTTGATATTACTTCAAAATATCAAATTATAATGTTTTTCCATGGGGATTCAAACTCATGTGGTTATCCAAATATTCAAGTAAATAACTGGGCTATTCAACAAGGTTTAGATTAACTCTTTCTAAAGTTTCACCAACTTTGAAATTTAGGAAGTAACTCAATTAATTCATGGGTCGAGTTCGCACATGACTGACCATGAAAAACTCGCAAGATGTTCTTCAGGAACATTTAATTTTGATATTTCTTCAGGAATATCATAATGTTCTTCAGGAACATTAAAATTTGATTGATTTACTAGGCATAATTAATTTGATATTATTTCAGGAATATCAGATTATAATGTTCTTCAGAAACATTAAAAATTTAATTGCTTTAACATGAGCAATTTATGAAAAAGAAGAAAAGTAGTAGATATATGTATAACTATTATTACATATAAATATTAATTTTTGCCTCATGTTGAAGAAGAGGAGAAGAAGTAGATATATGTATAACTATTATTACATATAAATATAAATTCTTGTCTAATGTTGAATCATTGGTGATAAGAACTTCGGATCTTGAATGATTATGGCATTGTGCTCATAACTTGTTATAAACTCAAGAGAAATTGAGAGGGAATAATAGAGTATAAAGAGAGACAATGAGAGGAGAATAGAATGTTGTTTCATTCATATGGGGAGACTCGTTTATATAAAATACAAAATAGAGTTTCTGTCTTGTTCAAAATGGTAAACTAGTAATTCACTAATTACAATATTTATAACATTTAGCTTATTTTTAGTTTATTAATTTTTAGTTAATTTTAATTTAAAATAAAACCAACTAAAATGTATTATGTTATTTCTCTTTTCTTTCCCTCGTTGTAAATATAAAAACATTTGTACTTGCCGATAGTAAAATTCCTCGTGAGATTGACTCGAGCGAAATAATTTGGCAATAAATTCAATTATTTTAAATTGATTTTTGACGCACTACAAAACGACGAATCGACCGTGAATGTTTAAAATTAGGATGCTTTCACTAGAAAATACTCAATGAATGGCTTGCGGAGGTGGCCATCAGACTTTGCGGCGGAGTTCGTTGATCTTATGGATGGCTTGCCGAGTATAGATGTGAGTACAGATACAGTGCGGTGGACATTGCATCGATCAGAGACCTACACCTCTGACTCGGCATATACTCTTTTCTGCCCGGAGGGTCCAAGGGTGTCGTGGGCTTCCCTTTTGACTGGACCAGGACGTATACCACGACACAGTTTCATTCTTTGGTTGTCTATCCGAGGTCGGTTGCCGACTCGGGATAAGCATTGGATTGGTCGGGGGAATGATTCGTGTGTCCTTTGTGGTGGTGAGAGCGTGGATACACACTCCCACCTTTTCTTTGAGTGTCCATTCTCACAGGACTGTTTGCGGAGATTACGGGTGGAGGTGGGTTTTCTATGGCCACGAGGAGGTTGGCATAGTGCTGTACTACGGGCTGCGAGTCGATGGCGTGGTAGGCACTTGATCTCTTGTGCGTATCGTGGACTTCTCGCTGCTCTGATCTATTATATATGGCTCGAAAGGAACACTAGGATCTTTGAGACTCGGTCGGTGCCGTCTGGAGTGGTGGCTTCTCAGGCGATCTCTATCATACGGGAGAGGATTCTCTCCTTACGACTCCCTAATTCTATTCAGGCACGGGCACTGAAGAGGGTTTGGCATATAGCATGGTGATTGCTTTTGTATTATTTAGTGTTATATGTCTAGTTTGGTTTGTTGGAGAGCTAGTCTGTTAGCTCTGTGTTGCGGTGGAGCTCTTTTCCCTAGCGCAGTTCTGTATCATACTCTTTATTTTCTATGTGATTGACCTTTACCCAAAAAAAAAATACCCAATGAAAAATTCACCAAATTGGCTAGGTTTAATATATTCAATTGGGCCGAGTGCACCATCGGATCCTTTTGGGCCTTTTATCCGAGTCCAGAAATGGGCTGCGAAGGGCAACTCTCACGGAGTTCGTTACGACGTAGTTTTGGGCCTTGGCCACTTTTGGGTTTTCTCTTTCACAAGATAAATCTTAAATTGGTACCTTAAAATCTCCAATGGATATAACAAACTTAGTCTTTCGGTCTCGATAAAAATGCAATATTTTCTTTGTAATTTACAAAAGAAGTATTGCATCTTTATTGGGGGAAGGCGGTCTCGGTAAAAATGCAATATATTTTTTGTAATTTACAAAAGAAGTATTGCATCTTTATTGGGGGAAGGGAGTATTTTAAAGTAGAGGTAATGCTCCAACCGATATTAAAACATAAACATATTTTGGAGTATAAGTTTTAAAGTGGGACTCACACAAAAAATACTTAATTTACGCTTATCTTAAATTCAAATAAAAAACTATTTATTATTTATAAAATTATCATTTTGTTACAAATTAATAAAAATAATCTACCAGATTTTTTTTTAGTTTTTTTTAATATTTTTTATAATTTAATTTTTGTATTAATCATATCATTAATAATTAAAATAAATTTTAATAAAAATATTTTTAATAATAAAATAAAAATAAATATCACAATATAAAATATAATTAAATATTAAATTATTTAATTGACATTAAAAATAAAATAACACAATATGAAATATAATTAAATTAATTGAAATTAAAAATAAAATAACACAATACAAAATTGAAATATCACATTAATTTTATTTTTAATACCAATTAAATAATTTAATTATATTTCATATTGTATTATTTTATTTTTAATGTCAATTAAATAATTTAATATTTAATCATATTTTATATTTAACACAATAGGAAATTGAAATATCACAATATTTTTTATTATGTTTTTTTATAATGTTTGAAATTTTAAATTAAAAATAATGATTATTAAAATTTTAATTTCAAAAATTATTGATTTAAATTGTAAATTTGTAAAGAAATTGATTATTTATAAAAATAGTATAAGAAATGATATTAGAAAAATATTTTAAGAATATTTTTTTAAGTTTAATATTGGTATGGTTGAAGCCAAATCTATTAATATATAAATCCTGAACAATCATTTCACTTGGACCAATTAAAACTCTCCTATTGTACAGGTGGACCAATAAAAAACAAGCTTTCAAATTTGCGTTCACACCCTTCACAATCTTTTCTACCGCTAAATTATTTTTATTCTGAAATTAAAAATTCACATTATTCTCTCTCGAATTATAATTTTATGTCCGCGTTAGCTAGGTTTTTCTCTCCGTCTTCTTCTCCAAAACTGGCGATATGCTTCCGCTCCGTTCCTCCTCTCCAGGTAATTTTTTTTTTTTGCCCAGATTCTCATCAATACTGCTCTATATAGGGTTCTCCTTCCATCTTCTCCCCTTCTCCAATTTGCATCAATCTCCCCTTCTGGGACGATGCTTGATTCCTTATTCAATGGAATTCGGTAGGTTTTTTATTATCATGGATTCATTGTAAGACCCTAAACCATATCATTTGGGGATAAATATTTTTTTTTCAGATCTAAGATATGTGTATCTTCTACCGTGCAATAAATTGTTTTTTTGTTCTCTTTTTTTCTTCTTCTCATTCCAGAAATTGTTCTCTTTGTATGAATTCAATAATCTCATCTCATGGATTCTCTTCTTCCAGAAATTGTTCTTTCTCTTTCAGATTCACAAATTTAAGATTCACATCAATGAGTACATCTTAATAGGAGGCTAAAGCCGCAACAGCTTTCAAAGCTCAAAAACAGGGATGGCGAATCGGTGCAGAGCATTCTCGAGACCAGCAATGAATCTCTTCAAGTCCGCCATTCCCAAGCCCGCTAGCAGGCCCACCTTTTCCAAGCCCTCAACTAGGCCCGCCTTTTCCCCTCAACCAACGAATTCATCACCATCACTTTTCTCAAGGTTCTCATTTTATGCTTAAATGGGTTCTAACTTAATTATGTGAAATTTACCAATTCATTTCGATGATGACGCCATTTTAATTTTAGCTCAGATGGATTATTTCAATTTTTATTTAATTTTAAGAATTATTTCAAAAAAAATTAGTTCAAATGTTTGTTTGTTTTGTTGAGTTATCTCTTTGTAAAAAATGTGCATTTTATTCATCAAGCCGTTGCCCCAAACGAGTGCCCTCATGTCTCTGTTACCTCTCCACACGGCTGTCTCCACGGCTAGGCTCACCTCTTGCCTGGGCCCACACAGCAATGGCTAAATGTTCTTGTCTCAAGGTATGCTTTGCAGTGCCAACCCTGGAGTTTAATCCATTTTTGTATAATTGTCTCCGTAAGACTATGTACTTACATCTTTTTTTATTCTTCCGTAATTTTCGTATATGAGTTGCTTCTGTATGCTTTTTATGTTGCATTGTTACTTGCTCTCAGCGTGCTATATTTTGATTGCTCAATTTCAGCAATTGATCTATCTTAGGTGTGGCTAATATGTTTTTTTTCTTTTCCTTTTGCTTCGAAGTTCAAACTACTATGTTTTATAGTCAAAGTTAGTCAGGTTTTTTTATTGAAAATATCACGTGGTGTGCTTCGTTCGTTTTCTTTTATTTTGAATCTATTTTTAAAAAATCGCAATTATCTTAACCGCATTTCACTACATATATATGATCACTTGACACTGATTGAGTTTTAGAAACCTGCTTCATTTATCTGACCCCCGACTGGTTGGAAACCTGCTTCTGCTAATTATGTTCTCTATTTTTATTATTAGTCTTCACCAATCCCTGCGAAATGCGAAATACGACGTCGTTGCTCAGTCTTATTGCTCTTTCCCGTTTATTTCTTCTTCTCTGTAGATCTAAACCTGCTTCAACTGACTTCTTAATCGAAGGAACAAATGGCAGCGTTTATCGAGCTCGAAGACTCGCCCATATTCCAGAAACAGGCAAACCACTTTTTATTCTTCTTTTCGTATGTAATTGTGCATATGCTTATTCCTCATTTTGCTTTATTGTCTTATTGTATTTTGATTTATGGTTTTCTCATTCTCTGAGTTTTTATGTTTTTCTGGCAATGTTTTATCTTCTATTTTTGTTACAGGGAGAGAGGCGCCGTCGTTGATTCTCGCACCCACTACCGACAATGGTGAGTTCTTATTACCATGTACAAGATATAGTAGTCGCTTGAATCTCATATATGGATTTCTAAATGCATTTTCTATTCCCTGTTGATTTCGATGTTTTTTATTATTGTTTTCGTAAAGATTAATGATTTAATTCTCAGTTGTTATGATATCAGTAATAAAAAAGAAAAAACATAATTATATTGTATTATAAACCTGCTTCAACTGACTTCTTAATCGAAGGAACAAATGGCAGCGTTTATCGAGCTCGAAGACTCGCCCATATTCCAGAAACAGGCAAAACCACTTTTTATTCTTCTTTTCGTATGTAATTGTGCATATGCTTATTCCTCATTTTGCTTTATTGTATTTTGATTTATGGTTTTCTCATTCTCTGAGTTTTTATGTTTTTCTGGCAATGTTTTATCTTCCGTTTTTGTTACAGGGAGAGAGGCGCCGTCGTTGATTCTCGCACCCACTACCGACAATGGTATGCATTTTCTATTCCCTGTTGATTTCGATGTTTTTGATTATTGTTTTCGTAAAGATTAATGATTTAATTCTCAGTTGTTATGATATCAGTAATAAAAAAGAAAAACATAATTATACTGTATTATTGACCACTTCTCTATCCGTATAATTATACTGTATTATTTTATACTGTATTATTTACTACTTCTCAATCCGTTTTGTTTTGTTGATCGATCCGCTTCTTGCAATTACTCTTTTAAGGTTTCTATTTTCCTTGCGACTAACCATGTACATTTGTTCTCAATATTCACTGCCCAAATTCCTTTTCATTCCCGTGGGAAAGTTTTTTTTTTACTGTGTGATTTTATTCATCTGAATTGTGTGAAAATTTATTTGGGTTTCAGGAATCTGATGTTGACTTTGCTAAAGCGATTAATTTGCTTATCATAATCCTCTCTTTTTTTGTGTAAGCTATAGATTATACTGTTTTATTTGATGTCCCATTTGTTTTTATTTTTTTTAACTTTTAGAATTAAATTTTACAACTTTCCTCTCTTATTATCTATATAGCCTAAGCAATTGTGTTGCTAAGAAGATTACTACTTTCACGGCTTCACAGAACGAGATTGTTTCAAGTTTTGCTGCTATTGGCTGTTTAAGTTATCAAAATTTAACCTCATCGACTTATGATGTAGGAAGACAATAATAATAACAAGAAAAACAAGAAGAAGAATAAGAATAAGCAAGCTACTAAACCCACATACATTGTCTCAAGCGAATCGACTACCATTGGTTAAAGCCATGTTCGGTATAATAGCATCAGCCAAGTGTCAGGGGATAAATATTTGTCAAGTGAAGTTGGAGGACATGTAGATGTAAATAGCAGTGGAAATCATGCTAATGGCACTAAAGGAGTAAGTTTCTTTTGTTTACCATCTCATCTATTATGTCTGTGTGTGAGAAAGTAGGGATCGTATCACATCATTTTGTTGTTTCATTTTCCTTTTTTTCCCATGACTCTTTAATTCATTCACAGAAAAATGTGGCTCAAGTGGAGAAACAACATTGGCTGGATATAGAACAGAATAGCATCAGCCAAGTGCCGGGGGATATATATTTGTCAACTGACGTTGGAGGACATGTAGATGTTAATAACAGTGGAAATCATGCTAACGGCAGTAAAGGAGTAAGTTTGTTTTGTTTACCATCTATTTAACATGGAGATGCCTTTGTAAGTGATTGTCCTGAATTAATCCTCTCCACACGTCTCATATCCTATTTTATGCAACTATATACTTATTCGATGTTTGTGTTTTTGTAATTGTTTTATGAATGCAGTCTCCTAAACCATCTTCTGGCCCTCCCAAGGCCAGATAGTGCTTGCCACTGATTCTGATTTTGAGGAATAAGATTATATATTCCCTAACTTACCGTGAGGTTATTGCTATCCTGATGCAACGTCATATTCAGGTTGAAGGGAAAGTCAGGACAGACAAGACATACCCTGCTGGTTTTATGGGTATGTGCTTTTTTAATATAGTTGTCTTCCACATTAAGATTATGTGATTGGTGTATCGAGTTTCATCTGGTCATTATATTTTGGAGTATATATCGCTTCATTGTTTTGGGAAATTTTCAGAGAACCTGGAATTGGAATCGTATCCTATAGTCCTCTTGGAATGGGATTATTTTCGGTGGGTGCAAAATTGATACAAGCTTGGACAAACGACGACTATGGAAAGTTTTGCATATATATATTCAAGTTTCAAAAATCGCTTCTAACGAACCAAAAATGCAACGGTCACCAACTCAGATTGATTATCAGGTATTTTCTAAAAACTCAGATTGTATTGTTTTTATCTACGAGGGGAATTTTTCTAACGTGATTTTGTTATTTTTGTAGAAATATTAATATATATTGGTATTATAAGTTTTCTAACTTGGTTTTTTTTTATAATTTTTTTGTTTTTATTTTGGTTGTATTTATTTATCTGAATAGTGAATATTCCAGGGCCAACAAACTACTTGCTTGGATCCCGGTGCACTTATGATTGTTCTTATATTTCGATTTTTCCCCCAGGGCCCAGGTAATTAAGATTATGAAGTATTTGTATATTAACTCTATGGATTGAGATATCCTCATTTTTGCTTTGATGCTGTATATCATAGAGTTGCTTTATTGTCTAATCTTCTTCAGTATCATGATCCAAAGGTGAAAATAGATATTATTTTGCTTGATATCACATAATTAAATCTACGGCTAATCGACGTATTCAACCAGTTAGTTACTCATCCGCATTTTCGTATACCATTCATTATTTTTATGTATTCTTTCAAATCTTGAATTGTGTTGAAATAATAATCTGAAAATAATAATTGCTTTTTCCACAGGACGGACTTTATTTCATGGCCAAGGAAGCTAAGATATACTCCGTATTGTATTTAACTATCATTTCCTGTATCTCTATGAAAAAATTAAGTCGACTTACCTTTCTTGCATCCTGGGTTTTCTCTTAACTGTTTGTGGTGGTTTGCTCGATTGAATTTTGTTTTTATTTTATTTGCAGTCCCAAGAAGTAGCAAGAAACTTCGGGGTTGTTTGCACGCCTGAGTTTTTCTTATTTAAAAAGGTACATAACTCTTTGTTACACTGATAAAAATAAATAAAACGATGATTTTGTTTAATACGTTCAACATGATTTTTGTTTGTTAAATTTGCTTCGTCTTTTTGTTTTTTTATATTTCTTTTAGAGGTTCTTTTTTATTTCGTTAAATCATACATTATATTTTATATCAACTACGATGAACTTTTCTTTCATATATATAGGAATCTTAATTGCCTCATATTGCATCAACTACTACACTTTTTGTTGGATTTATGGAAGCTTTTGGTGCTCTGTTCGAGCATTTTAGCAACAACTACAAGTGAGCTTCCCCACATAGCCCCATAGAAAGTATATCTATTCTTTTTGCCGTATTTTATAAAGATGACCTCTATAATGGTCAAAGTTTTCGGCCCGTGCTCATTGTTCGAGGCCGTAAGCAATGCCGTCAGGCAACCGTTTGTTGACAGCTTTGCTTACGGAATGGGCCGTCATCAAATTCCAATGTTTTTATATATAGGTATATTTGCCGTCAAGTATGTTTGTTACTCAATATTTTTTATTTGAATCAGTTCGAATATCATTTGTCCTCATTGGATAGCCAGGCTGGGAATTAGGCGAATTTTTCATTAACTACGTACGTAGTAACATTAGAGTCTAATTTTCTATTTTAGCTGTTTATTTGTGCAGGCTTTTATATTATATACAGGTGGGTATGAAGCTTACGGCATTTTTATTGCAGGAAATATTGCAAAAGGAGCTGCTCTATTACATCAAGAGGGGGCTAGATTTTGTTTATAATCCTTCGTATTAAATTTAGTTTTGATAGAAAAATAACTTACTTTTTATGTTCTTTAGGCCAAATGCATGCTCTATGTATTACCCGAGGCTATTTATTTGGTAGTAAATTGACTTTTTATGTTCTTTAGGCCAAATGCATGCTCTATGTATTACCCGAAGCTATTTATTTGGTAGTAAATTGATCATTATATTTTTTTTAAAGAATTGTGTTGGTTATCTGCAGAGTTGTTGCTTGGTGTGGGAAGTTGAATACATTAGCATGTGCATCATAAACATGTGCAAGGATCCCAAGTTAATATCATCAGAGTAGATTGTTTTTTCGTTTGTATATTTTTTTTCAGGTATGTAATTTTAATCGCACGTACTTAAATCGTGTGGGTACTTAAATCGGGGATACTTGATCAGCTTTCACATTACACTTTTTATTGGATAATGTGTTAGTACTTAAATCGTGTGGATACTTAAATCGGGGATACTTGATCAGCTTTCACATTACACTTTTTATTGGATAATGTGTTGAGTGACTATTTGTGGATCAAAGTCGTGCTCCTTTCATTTTAATAAAATATTATAAAGAGAATTATAATGTAAGTCCGAGTTTCGAAGCATAGTTTGCAGTAGAAGAAACCTAAAAATTATATATTTATTAATAATATTATTCAATTTCATATATCAAATATGATTTTATAAATTTTATTATCATACGACAATTTAAAATTTTATGTTAAAAAAAATTATTAATTAAAAATAAAATAAAATAAAATAAATTCATTTTATTTGTTTTTTATTTCAACAATTTTATTTTATTAAATATACTACTAAATATTATATAATTAGCTATTTATAGTCTCTTTCAATTTTTTTTCTTTATAATTATTAACATAAATAACTCAATAACAAAATTGAAAAGTGGAATAATTGAAATAAAAACAAAAATAATTATTCAACCGTTTAATTTTATAAATTATACAATCATTCATACGGCTTATATGATTTAAGTGACAAATGAAAGCGCCAGATATTACTCCACTACTTCAACAATTTTTTTTTTCTATATCAAATTATAACTACATTTTTTTATTTCTTTTAAATATGTTTTTTAGATCTTTCTCACATAAATATCAATAATTTTAAGGATTACACTTATTTTCCTTTACCTTTATTATTTATCACTTTTACTAAACTATTTATCTCTTCCAATAATTTGGACTTTAAATATCTTTTACAATTGTCTTTCTGATTCCACCAGTTGAGTTTTTTTTTATTTCGATCTTAAGTATGTAGTTAACTTATTCGATTTCTGAAAAGCAAATTTCTATTTTTCGTTTTTATTGAACCATTGTCCGCAATTTACATTTGTACAAATTTGTTTTGTAAATTAAGTTTGAAAATCATTCGTCTCATTAAAAAGAGACGCAAAACTCAATAAACTGAAAATGCAGTTTCCCCTGTCATCGATACTCACTCAAATTTACAAATTATTGTATTAAATCGGTCAACTAATTTGAATTTTCCATAATTCCTTAGCTTATATTACTTTGCATCTCAAAGCATATTCAGTTTATTAAGCTAAAAATTAAAATAAACAAATTTTCAGTTAAATTTTATTATTATAATTTAAAATAACAGGACACACTCCAGGAAATATCCCGGTGCATCGCACGGGCTGAAGAATTCTAGTTACTGTAAACTTAAAACTAAACTTATTTTTAAGTTTAAGTTGTTGTATTCAGTTGGAGATGTCATAACGAAGCTGATCAAAATCACACCAAAAATATATATAAAAATAATCAATTTTCTGAAAAACAATTTTCATTAGGAGGAATCGCAATTCATTGTTTCAGTGTGATTGATGGGATGATCAAACACTAGTAGCATTCGTCTCAAGTATTATTATTTTTTAATAATATAAATTATTATATTTTTTAAAAATAAATCAATAACTTGATACAAAAAATTATTTAAAAATTGTTCTAATTATCAAATATATAATTTTTTTATAAATTGAAATTTTCCCTATATATTAAATTATTAATATTTAATATAACAAAATAATTTATAAATAAATAAATATTTTTTTAATTTTTAAAATATTTTTTTTACTTAAAAGTGATATTTTATATTTATTGAATAAAATAAAAAAATTATAAATATAAAAATTAATTTTAATTATTATTTTATATATCATTTATTAAAAATTTAAATTATTTCGATTATATTCGGTTCAACTTGGACCGGACTCGAATTAATAGTTGTTTTCCCGATCATGATTCCAGTTCCGTCCCACCCGGTTTTCGGTCTGGTTAACAATTGTTTTCTCCGATTCTGATTCTGAATACAGGGAGTACTGCTTTTCAGTTTTTCCTCTTTCCCCTCCCACCGCTTCAAGTCTCCGATTATTCTTTTCTTGCGAAATCAAGCATCGACCTGGGCGTATTATAGCCCTCGGCGCTCCGAATTATCGCTACACCTCTGCAGAATTCCGTGACCCCCATTCTTCCCACCCAAGAGAAAATAAAATAGAGGACATGGGAGATGTGTTGGCATGGCTGCTATTCTTCTTCATTCTTATATCGCTTCTCTGCATGATCGTTTTCCAGGTTAAAATTACCTTAATTCATGTTTCTGTATCATTTTGTTTTTCCTTTGAATTTTCTGTTTTCAACAAAGTAATACTATATCCCAATATTTTATATATATCCTTTGCCGTAGTATAAAACCTAAGTATGTAATTTCCTAACAAATATGCCCATGACGAAATTCAGGGGACAGAGGGAGTACATAAAAAAAATTAGCACTGCCTGCACTTTACATTTGCAGATGAGGTATTGTTTGGGTATCATGTAAAAGATTCAGAATTTAAGGGTTCTCCTCAAAGAAAGTCCTGGGATGGGTTTTGGGGTGTGTAGTATGAAGTATGAACTGAATTACTACCTGTCACATGACTGGTGTTGTCACATGTCTGGTGTTTGATAGAATCAGTAGAACCTGGGTTTACTAAAGGGTTTTTATCTGGATCAAAGGAATTTCACTTTCATCTTTGATATACCTTTAAATTCAGCTCCGATACATAATAATAATTTTAGAATGACAAATACTTTTGTTGTTATTTTATCGAGAGAATGTATTATGTTCATTTTCATACCAGATTTGTTATGAAAACCTCATCTTTCTAAGGTGATTGTTTCTCTTTTAACGAAAATTTATAGATTTTCTAGGAGGGAAATGATGTTATTGCACATTCGAATTTTGTAAGGAAAATGGTTTCCACTCTTTCTAGTTTCTAACATGTTTCCTTACGTGAGTGTTTCAGTGCTTCCAAGTTCCATAGTATTGCTGATTTTATTAACTGCATAGTATTGAAATGCTTATTTCTCATGTTATGCAGCTTTTGTGCTTGGCGGATTTAGAATATGATTATCTTAATCCTTATGACTCGACCTCTCGAATAAACAAAGTGGTCCTCCCGGAATTCATTACGCAAGGAGTTCTATGCTTCCTCTTCCTTGTCACCGGGCATTGGGTCATGTCACTTCTATGCATTCCTTACTTGTACTACAATGTCAGATTGTAAGTACTCTTTTCTGTGTGCTTCGAATTCAAGTTGAATTTATTTGAGATAATTGCACCAAATTATATTGGAAAGTTTATTTATCTATGTACTTTTGTACTTTCAACAATATGTTAGTGCTTTGATTATCAAAAGGAGCAAAAGATCTAGAGCCACTCTAGCTTTAACCATTTACTTTTGAAAAATTAAAATGTTATCATCCATTCTTATTGCTTGTCTTGATATTTAGCTTGATACTAGTTGACACACTCTTCTAGACTTTTTTATTTATTTGGCTCAAGGTTTTGTGGAAATTAGATATTATATTGCACCTAGGATGATAAGATAATCCTACTTTGTTTATGTAGGTAACGTACTGTTACATAGACCATAGTCATTGTTTCTGGTACGTCCACCAACATCACTACCTTAATGTTTATTGATAAAAGATTGAAATCAAATCGAAGAAAAAGTGATCTACATCAAATCTACGATCTGATTCTCACCGATTCTATGGTGAATCGGGGATCATACTTATTTTTTTACCTAAAAATTAGTATCAATAAAGGGTGTATGATAGGGAGCAGCTTGTTAATGGACTGGAGTATTTAAGTAATTATGTCTCTTTAATTATGCTCCGTCCATCCTTTTATATAATGCATAGAGAAATTTGTGTGTAGAACTGTAGATTAAGAAATTTTGATTTTTTATTTGTTTAATAATATAAGGTGAGGGTATAATAAGTATTGATGTGTAAGTAATAAAGTAGTTAGTTGAAAAAGTAGTGGTATAAGGGTAAATAAATGTGTATTGAGAGGATAAAGTTGTGAAAAGACATTCTATTTATAGATGTGCACTGCTTTAAGGGACAACTAAAAAACAAAAAATATGCATTATTTTGGGGGATAGAGAGTAGTTATTTTTGGGTTTTAGGGTTATTTTTATTTCCTTTTTCTGCTAGTGTGATTAGAATATAAAGTGTCAGCTAAGGGTTAATTAGGATCATCGAATTATAAAAGTGAGTTGGGAGACCGGAGACTAATTGGGCGGTGTTCCGTTTGATTTTTCTCTTTCTCTGTTTTTTATTTATATCATTCTTTTTCTCTGTTCTCTCTGTTATCAACTTGTCCGACCTGCCGGATTCGAGGACTTGAATCAAGTTGACTTGGACTAGCGCTATGACTACTCGTTCAACCGCGGACATATTGGAGAAACTTGAAAGTGATCCGGTTCACTTGTTGAACAAGGTCGCTAGAACAACTGACTGAGATGCAATCTGGATTGACGGCGAACACGTTGAAGTTGAAGGAGATGGCTGCCACCTTGGTAGCTAGGATGAGCTTTTAGTATGTTGCATACATATGACTTTAAATGAGATAATGCTAGATATATGGAGTTTATTTGAATATGAATTTGTAAACCTTTTATGGAGGTATATATGACTTTTGCAGTCGCATATTGGTCATGCCAATAGGACATTATTTAGTTGAAGTTGCCAATGAAAATTTATTACCTGGCTGATATATTTTTCCCTGTATCAGATATCTTCAAAGACAACACCTTGTTGATGTAACCGAGATCTTTAATTTGCTAAATTGGGAAAAGAAGCAAAGACTTTTCAAGCTAGCTTATGTTGTACTTCTGCTACTCATGTGCTTGTTCTGGTAAGTAAATTCACAGCTTTCTCCATAGTTACAAGTCATAATCATGTTTTTTTACTCATTCGTACCCCACCAAGTTAGGGGTGGTTGTATAAAAGCAAATATTTTTATTATGTTAGTAATAAAAGCAAGATTAATTTGGTATTTTAAAGTGAAAAAAAATGTAAGTAGTGAGTAAAAATAGAAAAATAGGTAAAAGGATGAAAAAGTAAGTATAATTATTTCAGTCTTTGGGGTGTGATTGTAGGGACTAAAAGAAAGTGTGAAGATATATGTGAGAAAGTGTTTTTGAATATTCAATTATTAGTCTATTGAGTTCTTCTGTATCTTACACCTTAGAATGCTCTACTATATATGAAAACTTAAAAATCTGGTCATGAAGTGAAAGAGTGAAATTCAGGTAATTTGTGAGAAAAATAAAATTCAGGCCATGCATTGAAATTCCGGACCCAAAAATGGTTACTTTTATTATAGAACTTATGTTCTTTATGAAAAATATTATGTTCAATTTCTATATTTTTTATTTTCATGATTATTTTAATTTTTATGAATTGTTATTTTAAAATATTTGATTATATAAAATTACGTTTATAATATCTTTATCAATTATAATATACTAAAGATCACTGACTCCATTGAATAAAATAAGGGCAATTATGTGTTCTAGTGCAAAATAAAAATTGCAAATTGCTAGAGATAGAGTGCAGCAGCGCAGTATAGTGAAGGAGTTCCTTGACCCCATTTTTTTTTCTGTTACAGGATGATATTCAATGCACTTGACGACATTGATTAGTCATTATAGTTTAGTTTTCTTTCCATTCTTTTGTGGCAAAGGCACTGTAAACTGCTGGATTGCAATAGATGTGTGATTTCTTCTCTTCTCTCAAACCCCCGAACAGTGGGAATATTCCTTCCAAGTACTTTCCTCTCGTAGACTTCCATGGGACTGGATCTAAATAAAGGAGTAAAGTTTCGATTGACTCCTCAAGTTACTGCTATTTATCTTGTAAGTTACACCTATTTTTCATCCAAGTTACAATTCACGAAACGTTTTGAAAGTTGCCTCTTTTAATCAGGTTTTGGTTATACTTGTATTTTTCTCATTAGTACCTTAATTTATTACAGTTCCAATTCATACCACAGTCACAACCAATTCTTTTTTTTTTTTTTTTTGTTATAATTCAGTCTTGGTATGTGGATTTTGACTCTAGTTGTACAAATATTTCACTCATCTGGGTGATTCCTAATAGAAGATATATCTTCCCCAACTTTGTAGTGGTGGTGTTGCAATTATTTTTTTCTTGCACCAAAGGTAATAGCTATGGCATTCTATATTGTTCTACAAATTTATACAAATATTTTGCAGTTCAGGAAGTATATTGTCCAACATTTTTTGTGTGTGTTTGTGTAAGGAAAAACATTCGCACATAACAAGAAAAAACAATGACCCATAGCAAGAAAAAATTCATATTAGTTTTCTGATAGAACTTCTCATTTTACTGCATCAATAAATCCTAAATTCTCAGTTGCCCTGAGTTAAATAATTATCAAATAAAGAGAGGTAAATTGACAATTCCCTTTGAGAATTAAATCCCATGTTGTGAAGTTCACTGTTTGTGATTAGGCTATTAGGATATCACAATTGTATCTTAGTCATTTTGTGTGTGTCTTTATCACAACCTTAGTCGGCAGTCAAACAGAAACATCTCCCCTTCCGTTGAGGGGTTAGAGTTGTGGTCGAAAATGACAGGTAGTATGTAGTGAACAGATGAAGGTAGATAAGACATCCGACAATAAGACAGGCGACTCCGACAAGTATGTCTCTGATCTTGTTGTGGTGATTCTCGTATGATTTCTTGGTACTTTTTCAGCATTTCGGGTTGTCGCAGATTGACCTCGAGTTTATTTTAGGATTTTCTGATGTTTGGTCATGACTTGAGCTCTTACTGAGTATTGTTAATTTTGTTAGTATTTCCAGTCACAAATTTCCAGTTTACTAGGTATATCTTGCTCCCTTCAGTGAGCTAATGATTTGAATTTTTTTTTTTTATTTGAATTTCTTGATGGTTATTTAGGTATATATCATTATCCGGCGATGGGCCGGTTACTTGAGCTTTGTTTTGTAGGGTTCCTTACCGATCATTGCTATTGAGGTTGCCTCAAAGACGCGAGATCTGGCCTCAAAGGACACACCAAGTCGATGATGCTAGACTCTGTATTCTTTCACCTTCTAATTCGTAAACCCGTGTATTAAACGATAAAAGAAAAGCATTAGGCGAATAACACTGATAACACTCTCAATTTTAAGATCAAAATTTAAGCAATATATGAAAAAAAATGTTTAAAGGATAAAATAAGTATTTTACTGTATTAATTATTTAAATAAATTAACTAAATTTGGTTTGTGAAGTAAAAAATTGAGGTCTTAATATCATGATCAATATTTGTAATAGTCGCTCTTTTATAGGCTCTGAAAAAATCTCGAAAAGCTATAGTCCAACTCGTAATCCAATCGACCAAGACTACGCATTCAGAAATCGTGGACATACTAAAAAGCGAAAAACACTTTATACTCCCATATAAGCTTACATGAGTATTGAATTTTGCCAGCATTAGAATATGAGATGAAAATTTTCAGATTCTGCATTTGAATTAATTATTCAGTCATCAAAAACAATCATTGGTTAAACTAGTACTATTTTAATCCGACATTTCAACAAATTGTTGAAATGTCGTTAGAATTTAGAGTGTTTTTATAAAAATATACTAAAATATGGGAGAGAAGCATCCGGATACCAACGGGAACCCGTCAAGAAAGATAAAAACTGTGTAGATTCTGACTGTGAACACCTCGAGATCCCACAAGAATTGTTTAACAAACAATTAGCCTCCCTCTGAGAAAAACAAAAAACAAAATACAAAAAAGCCTGGAGTTTGAATTAATCTAAAAAGGAGAGCCCAGATGACAGATTAATATAGTTTGACTCGGCGGTGACAGCTCAGCATAGCGCCTCGACCGCCGCATTTTCTGCCATGCCCACTTTGTGGAGATACCAAGTCGATCAGTATCAAGAATATTGCTTTCAAGGCTTTTATTTTATTTATTCTTCTCAGGTTTTTCATGCATGCATGTCAATTGTCATAATTGTTAGAAATTTGAGGTGGCCTATATAGTAATCTTGAAGAGAGTGGTAAACTATTATAAAATATAAATTTGTGTGTAGTACTTCTAATATTAGAGTTCTTATTCCACATGGCTATTTATACATGCAACGGGTTTATTGCACTAGCTATGTGATTGTCCGTCGTAGTATAGGCCAAATCAAATAAAAGTAACCAAAATATTTGTCGAAATAATTCGTGCGACTCGATCTCACAAGAAACACTACTATCGAAATTTGTATGCATGCTTGTTTATGTGTACACAAGAAAAGAAATGCGTATATAGCATAATGCAATTTTGGGATGATTTGGTTTTTAGAAATCCTAAATAATCAATATACTAAAAGGATGAAAAGCAAAAAAAGGTACAAATAAATGAATAATATGAATTGTCAAATATGAGAATAAATTCGGGTTCTTGCTCATCGATTTTTCTACTCCGAAGATCAAGATCGTTAAATTGCATTTATGAACACCAAAACGTCTGTTGTCAGTAAATTCTAAGCAGGTTTAAGCAATTTGGCTCACATATTCTTTTAACGGTCTCCAACGTGTAGTTAAACAATCGGTAGATCGTTTTGAATCACTTAAACATTTAATCGAAAACCTTTCATGCAATTTATTTATCTTGATCTCGTTTTGCAAATTGATTCCCTCTATAACATTAATTAAAAGTTTAGCTACTCATGAATCCGATTATAGAGCATGTAGGGTTTGATGAATTCATTGTTATATATACGATTTGAGATTTGAGATTACGAAACAACTAATCGAGACAAAGATAAACATAAAGGACAATAAAAAAGGAGAGAAGCTTACTTGAATTACTAAATCAATTAAAATTCATAATGAACGATAACGAAAACGAAATCAAAGTCTTGATCCAAGTTTCAAAACTAAAAAAAACATGAAAAGTCGTGCGTGAAATATAATCTAAACCGAGTCTGATCTCATAGGTCACAATAGAACATATTTATACAAGGTCGGGTAAAAAATCCCGCTCAACGCACTCTATAGAATTGCTATGGGCTAGCGACGCGTTAGGGGACCCTAGCCCCTAGGGACTCGCTAACCTAACGCGACTTATAATTATCAGCAAAAAACTTAGTGCGACGAGGCTGAAGCACGGTCGTTAAAAGAATAATGTATTTAATGTGTATAGTAGAGTGTTATTGTAAATAAAATGAGTTTATATAGTTGTAACTTCATTTCCCTTTTCACCTACAACCATCACAAGTCATGTCGATTATACCTTTCTAAGTATATAGATAACTATTCTCACTTCCAAAGGAAAACCGAGACAAACATGTATACAACATGTCATAAAATGTACCAAAATGTGCACCAAAAACATGTTAATAAATTTAGAAGGATGCTGGTTCTGTCCCAATATTTGTACATGCATATAAAATGTTTTGAAACAATTTTGAATTGAAGAATTTAAGAGATTTTGGCCCTTTCTTATGGGGTGTATCTCTGGAAATCCATGTGTACCCCCAAACACCGAAGACTGGAGATTAAATAACAACTTATTTCTCTAAACTAGGGAACATATATAGCATGTTATTTACTCGACCTTATACTGTGCTTGGTGTGAGTGTCACTACAAAAGATCAGTCGAACCTGATAAGAAATAACTCAATCATGATCAATCATCTACAATTATGTTGATGATTTTCCTTGATTACAGCTCCTGCGTATCTCAATATTATCTCCATGATACTCTCCCTAATCATAGCCATGTATATATTTCATTACCTATTTTATTAGTTGTGTATCATTAGAATTGTAACTATAAATACTTGTTACATTATCAATACAAATTATCAATTCTTCTCTATTCTCTTTATGGTATCAGAGTTTTGATCCAAAATCTCAAAAAAAAAAAAAAACTCTTTTTTTTTTCTTCTCAGCTCTTACACGATTCACTAATGGCAAACACTGCTCCTCCTGATCAAATCCCTAACGTCAACGACCCAACCAAACCCTTTACCTTCATCAACATCCAAAACACCATCAAACTCACCCCCACAAATTATTTGTCGTGGAAAATGCAAATGGAGGCCATTCTTATTGGTCATGATTTTTTTAAATATGTTGATGGATCTCTTCCTTCACCTCCACCTACTATTACTACTAATGGTGTTGTTAATCCTAATCCAATGTATGTATTTTGGATCAGGCAAGACAAACTTTTGTTTGGCGCTCTTGTCGGCACTCTTTCTCAATCCCTCGTTCCACTTGTTTCTCAAGCAAAAACCACCAAGGATATATGGGATACTCTTACAAAAACTTATGCAACCCCGAGTCGCGGACACATCAAGCAATTGAAGGACCAGTTCAATCGCATATCCAAAGGAAATCAAACCATCACTGAATATATGCAAGCTGTTAAGGCATGTGCGGACCACCTCGCGATCCTCGGCAAACCGATTGAGCACGAGGACTTAATTGATCGTGTACTCCTTGGCCTTGACACTCCTTACAACTCCATTATTGAATCTGTCAATGGCAGGGACACTCCGATTTCTTTCGAAGAGTTGCATGAGAAATTGATAAATCGAGAACTCACTATCCAACAAGCTCATGCAAATTCATCTTTACCCCCAACAGCTTATGCGACTTCTACTCGCCCACAAAATCGCAACTCTGGTCGATCTAATGGCTCAGGTATTCTGCCCAATCCTGGTACTAATCCCATTAAGCAAGTTCGTCCTTTTCGAGGTAAATGTCAATGGTGCCGAGAGCAAGGACATGTTGTCGCACAATGTCCTATATTCACTCAACGATTCCCCAATGTCGCTCCACCGCGTCAGACTCACTATGCGAAGTCCTCCTCTCACACGCCTAATGCGCCTCAAGCTCATGCGGTAACCCTACCCGACTCTTCATCCTTCTCAACATGGTTGCTCGATAGTGGTGCCTCTCACCATGTGACGACTGACCTCCAAAATTTATCTCTTCATGCCCCTTACGATGGCACCGAGGAACTTATTATTGGTGATGGTACAGACTTATATATATCTCACATTGGCTCTCTTACTCTTTCACATTCCTCCTCTCCTCTAAAACTAAATAATGTCCTTTGTGTTCCCTCTATGTCTCGTAACATCATCTCTATTTCTCAATTTTGTCTAGACAATAATGTTTCCATTGAATTCTTACCCCATTCTTTTTCTGTGAAGGATCTCAACACAGGAATATCTCTCTTCCAAGGTCCGGTTAAGTCAGGAATCTATGAAATCAAACCTACTTTGCCTCAAGTTTTCACAAGCACAATCACCAACCCTCTGGATTGGCATCATAAATTAGGCCATCCTTCTCTTAAAGTTTTTAAGCAGCTTATCTCTACCAATAATCTCAATGTCTCCAACATCTCCTCTTTAAATTGTAACTCATTTGCTTGCAATAAGAGTCATAAACTCCCTTTCTCAATTTCATCTATCTCTTCTACTGCACCTTTGCAATATATATTTACAGATCTCTAGACCTCCCCCATTTATTCTCATGATGGTTACAAATATTATATCATTTTTGTTGATCATTACACCAAATATATATGGTTTTATCCCTTGAAACTAAAGTTCGACACCAAAGACGTTTTTATTCGATATAAAGCATTAGTTGAAAAATTCTTCCAACTTCCTCTCATTACCTTATACTCGGATAATGGTGGTGAATATGAGGCACTTAAAGAATATTTATCGATTAATGGTATATCACATCTTACTACTCCTCCTCATACTCCTCAACATAATGGTTACAAATATTATATCATTTTTGTTGATCATTACACCAAATATATATGGTTTTATCCCTTGAAACTAAAGTCCGACACCAAAGACGTTTTTATTCGATATAAAGCATTAGTTGAAAAATTCTTCCAACTTCCTCTCATTACCTTATACTCGGATAATGGTGGTGAATATGAGGCACTTAAAGAATATTTATCGATTAATGGTATATCACATCTTACTACTCCTCCTCATACTCCTCAACATAATGGCTATTCCGAAAGGCGTCATCGACACATTGTTGAGACATGTCTTTCCCTTCTCTCTCATGCTTCTATGCCATTGGAATATTGGACCAATGCATGTTCTACGGCGGTCTATCTTATAAATCGCCTTCGCACAGAGACCTTGAAAAATGCCTCCCCATATCTCAAGCTTTTCGGAAAATTGCCGAATTATAATAAACTTCGAAGTTTCGGGTGTCTTTGCTATCCCTGGTTAAAACCTTATACTCAACATAAACTTGATCCAAAATCCATTTCGTGCATCTTTGTAGGTTATTCTTCCACTCAAAGTGCTTATTATTGTTTAGATCCCAAAACAAAAAGAATATATACCTCACGACATGTCCACTTTGTCGAAACCAAATTTCCTTATTCTGACATTCTCTCAACACAACAACCACTGGAACCTTTAATTGAAGAGTGGTGTCCTATGAATATTCCACTTTCTTCACACACTGTTTCTACAAATCATATACACACTCCAACACCTCCGCAGTCCATTTCCACCACTACCACACCCACTCCTTCCGCTACAGCAATATCTCAACCACCACCTCCTACTCACACCATGATCACTAGGCTTCGTAACAATATCCAAAAGCCGATTGATAAACTCAATCTTCTTGCTACTATGACCAAAAATGAGCCAACTACTTTCCTTGACACCAAGCCAAAAACACTTGCTCAAGCCCTTAAAAGCTCAATTTGGAGGAAAGCTATGGATGAAGAGTTTGCATCTCTCATTCGAAACAAAACTTGGAATCTTGACCCACCATCCACCTCTAAAAATATAGTTGGGTGCAAATGGGTATTTCGTATAAAACGACATCCCGATGGTACCATCAAGCAACACAAAGCTCGTCTTGTGGCAATGGGTTTTCATCAACGGCCAGGACTAGACTATAACGAGACATTTAGTCCCGTCGTTAAGCCAACCACAGTTCGCCTTATATTATCTCTTGCGGTGAGTCAAGGTTGGTCTTTGCGCCAACTTGACATTAACAATGCTTTTTTGCAGGGTACTCTTACGGATGAAGTATATACAATACAACCTCCCGGCTACAGTGATGCTATGAATCCTAAATATGTGTGCAAATTGAATAAGGCATTGTATGGTCTCAAACAGGCCCCACGTATGTGGTTCAAGGAGCTCCGACAATTTCTACTTAACTACGGGTTCAAGAATACAATTTCAGATTCGTCCTTATTCACTCTACATTCAAATGGATCAATAATTTATTTATTGGTCTACGTGGACGACATCATTGTTACGAGCAATACACCAGAAGTTCTTGAAGCTTTCATCACACATATATCAAAGAAGTTCTCTCTCAAAGATTTAGGCGACTTGTCCTATTTTCTCGGGGTTGAGGTTCTCCCACATTTTGATGGATTATTTCTAAGTCAAAAGCAGTACATTTTTGATATTCTATGCAAGGCGAATATGGAAGATGCAAAATCAGCCCCCACACCTCTTTCTACTCATCCTCCATTAATGATTGACGGCAAACCACTTCAAGATCCTACAAAATATCGAGCTCTAATCGGTAGCCTTCAATATCTTAGCCTCACTCGGCCCGATGTTGCATTCTCGGTTAACAAACTTGCTCAATATATGCAACGTCCAACTGAGGATCATTGGCTCGCATTAAAAAGGCTTCTTCGCTACTTAAGTGGCACGTCAACTATGGGGTTAGTCATCCATAAAAATTCTCCACCCACATTGCATGCCTTCTCAGATTCAGATTGGGCACGAGACAAAGATGACTACATATCTACCTCTGCTTACATTGTTTATTTAGGGAAAAATCCTATCTCATGGACGTCAAGGAAGCAACGGACACGCGCTCGTTCCTCAACAGAGGCAGAATATCGAGCCGTAGCCAGTGCAACCGCTGAAGTACTATAGCTACGCAATCTTTTTCAAGAGCTTGGAATCACCATTTCTGATGTTCCTACTATTTATTGTGACAATGCTGGAGCCACCTATGTAAGTGCAAATCCTGTATTTCATTCGAAGATGAAGCATCTCGGGTTAGACTATCATTTTGTTCGTGAAAATGTTCAAGCCGGTAATCTGCGTGTAGCATTCATATCTACTCATGATCAGCTCGCAGACGCCCTCACAAAACCACTCCCACGATCCACATATACTTCTCTGGTTCGCAAAATCGGTCTTTCGCCATGGCCGACCGTTTTGAGGGGGCGTGATAAGAAATAACTCAATCATGATCAATCATCTACAATTATACTGATGATTTTCCTTGATTACAGCTCCTGCGTATCTCAATATTATCTCCATGATACTCTCCCTAATCATAGCCATGTATATATTTCATTACCTATTTTATTAGTTGTGTATCATTAGAATTGTAACTATAAATACTTGTTACATTATCAATACAAATTATCAATTCTTCTCTATTCTCTTTAGAACCAAGACAATCTTACTTGAAAATTATGAAGAACAACATCCTTGAGTACTTACAAAAAATTAAGGATTTGTTCTTAGTCTATTGGGATCCGAGTTAAATTTAAAGTTAATTGATGAATCCTAGTTTTCAATGGCATATGAATAATTTACGAATCCTAGTTTTAAATTTAGAGTTAATTTACGAAAGCTAAGAAATCGAGATATCATAAGAAGTACAAATATGTACTGGGGAAATATCATTTGATCCGTCTCACTTATATTATTTCAATTTTTTTTATTTTCTTTTTAATTTTTTTTTTCACTTTTGTTTATTTAAATAATTAATAAATATAAAGCAAGTACATAATTTCACTTTATACATAATAAGATACATTATTTTTTAATTTTTTATGTTTAAAAGAAATAAGACAATCCTTAGTCTTGTTTTCAAAAGAAATATGTAAGACATTTTAAGTGAGACCAAAGTAATATTCTATCTATCCCACTTTAAAGTATTTGGTTATTATTAAGCACGGTAGTTAAAAGAATAATGTATTTAATGTGTAATAGTAGAGTGTGATTGTAAATACAATAAGTTTGTATAGTTATAATTATTTAAAAATATTTAATAATTAATTAAAAACAAAAGTGTGAATTTTACTGTAACATAAAAAAGAAAAAAAAGGAAGTGAGCATCCACGTTATAAAAAATTAATTCTAAGTGTTGATTCACTTGTAAGAAAAAGAAGGATTTGTTATGGTATAAGGCCATCTCCAACCGAACACAAACTAAACTAAAAAATAAGTTTAGTTTTAAGTTTAGAGTAATTTGGATCCAACAGAGATTCCAATACTCAAACTTAAAAGAATATTCTCAAATTATTTTTTATATACAATTTTTTATACTATTTTTATAAATAATCAATATTTTTACAAAATTATAATTTAACTTCGTAACTTTTGATATTAAATTTTAAAAAATTAATAAATATTATTTTCAATTAAAAATTTTAAAAATAATAAACATAAAAAATAGAAATAAAACATTAATTAAATATGATAAAAATTGCGCAAATATGAAATATTTAATATTTAATTATAAATATTTGTTTTTATTTTTAAAATAAAATTTTATTTTAATTATTAATGATATGATTATTAAAAAAATTACATTACAAAATATATTAAATAAAAAACTAAAATAAAAGGTTAATAAGTTTTTTTTATTAATTTGTAAAATAAAAGGATCATTTTATAAATAATAAATAATTTTTTGTTTGAGTTTAAGTTAGACGTAAATCTAAGGCCATCTTCAACAGAACACAAAAACTCAAACTCAAAAATAAGTTTTATTTTAAGTTTACAGTAATTTGACTCCAACCGAACTCAAAATTAGTTTAAATTTACGTTTACAGTAATTTGACTCCAACCGAGAAACTAATACTCTAACTTAAAATAAAAAAATTTAAATATTCTTCTTATATAATTATTTATACTATTTATATAAATAATCAACATCTTTACAAATTTACAATTTTATCTCATAATTTTTTAAATTAAAAAATATAATTAATATTATTTTCAATTTAAATTTTCAAACATAATAAATATAAATAATACTAAATAAAATATTATTTAATTATTAAAAAAATTACATTAAAACACACAAAAAACTAATTATTATTTATTTTTGTTTTTGTAATTGGTAGTATTTTTTTAAATATCTTGTTTATTATTATTTTATTTTTAATGTTGATTACATAATTTAATTATTTAATTGTATTTCATATTGTGATATGTATTTTTATTCATTATTAAAAATATTTTTATTAAAATTTATTTTAATTATTAATGATATAATTATTAAAAAAAATTACATTACAAAAGATATTAAATAAGATACTAAAAAATAATTGATAAGTTATTTTTATTCATTTGTAAAAAAAAATAATCATTTTATAAATAAAAAATAGTTTTTGGTTTGAGTTTACGTAAACGTAAATATAAGTATTTTTTGTGTAGGTCCCACCTATAAACCAATAATAGGTTTCTGTTTTGGTATCGGTTGAAGCATCTCCCTTACTCCAAAATAAGTTTTTGGTATTGGTTGGAGATGCTCTAAGTATTTTTTACGTGGGTCCACCATAAAACCTATACTATGTTTATGTTTTAGTATCATTAGAGCATCTCCAACCGATACCAAAAACCTATTTTGGAGTAGAGGAGATGCTCCAAGCGATACCAAAACATAAACCTATTATAGGTATTAAGGTGGGACCCACAGAAAAAATACTTAAATTTACGTTTAACTTAAACTCAAACCAAAAACTTTATTATTTAGAAAATGATCATTTTTATATAAATTAATAAATATAATCTATCAACATTTTTTTAGTTTCTTATTTAATATTTTTTTTAATGTAATTTTTTTTAATAATTATATCATTAATAATTAAAATAAATTTTAATAAAAATATTTTAAATAATGAAATAAAAATAAACATGATAATACAAAATATAATTAAATATTGAATTATTTAATTGACGTTAAAAATAAAATAATAGTATAGGATATCACAATATTTTTTTTATTATGTTTGAAATTTTAAATTGAAAATAATGACTATTAAATTTTTTAATGTCAAAATTATTAGATTAAATTGTAAATTTGTAAAGATATTGGTTATTTATGAAAAGTTGTATTAGAAGAATATTTTGAGAATATTCTTTTAGTTTTAGTATTGGAATTTCGGTTGGAGTGAAATTACTGTAAACTTAAAATAAAACTTATTTTTGAGTTTACGTTTTTGTGTTCGGTTGGAGATGGCCTTAGGCCATCTCCAACCGAACATAAAAACTCAAACTAAAAAATAAGTTTTATTTTAAGTTTACAGTAATTTGACACCAACCGAACTCAAAATTAGTTTAAGTTTACGTTTACAGTAATTTGACTCCAACCGAGAAACTAATACTCTAACTCAAAATAAAAAAATTTAAATATTCTTCTTATATAATTATTTATACTATTTATATAAATAATCAACATCTTTACAAATTTACAATTTTATATCATAATTTTTTAAATTAAAAAATATAATTAATATTATTTTCAATTTAAATTTTCAAACATAATAAATATAAATAATACTTATTAAAATATTGTTTAATTATTAAAAAAATTACATTAAAACACACAAAAAACTAATTATTAATTATTTTTGTTTTTGTAATTGGTAGCATTTTTTTTAAATATTTTGTTTATTATTATTTTATTTTTAATGTTAATTATATAATTTAATTATTTAATTGTATTTCATATTGTGATATGTATTTTTATTCCATTATTAAAAATATTTTTATTAAAATTTATTTTAATTATTAATGATATAATTATTAAAAAAATTACATTACAAACGATATTAAATAAGATACTAAAAATAATTGATAAGTTATTTTTATTAATTTGTAAAAAAAATAATCATTTTATAAATAAAAAGTAGTTTTTGGTTTAAGTTTACGGTAAACGTAAATATAAGTATTTTTTGTGTGGGTCCCACCTATAAACCAATAATAGGTTTCTGTTTTGGTATCGATTGGAGCATCTCCCTTACTCCAAAATAAGTTTTTGGTATCGGTTGGAGATGCTCTTAGAGTATCTCCCCTACTTCAAAATAGGTTTTTAGTATAGGTTGAAGATGATGCTAATGTAAATAACAAAGATTTGAGGTTGGAAAGAAATGCCTTAAATGCGACACACCCACACATATTGATTGTTTTCCTATAATACAATAATTGTGTTGTAAGCAATCATGTGATGCTAAATAATTTTATCCTGTATGTCAACCTACCTAGACCTAGTTATTCATCGCATGCATTATCGAACCTACCAAACCTAAGATACAAAATGTAAATTGAAAGAGAGAAATAAAAAGGCGGGAAAAGCAGACGACAAAACAACAAAACATGATATCCAGTGTGAAACCAATTAGATTGAATTGAATTGTGTCTTCTACTATTTCGGAAAGCAAACCACACCCACCAAAAGGCGTGTGGCCCCCACGTCTTCTACCTTGTATCCTATTTTTTTTTTTTTTGATAAGGAGGAGAGACGAGAAACTCCACCCCACCCGATCGGAGGTCCTTCGATCGAGTAGGATGTAAATCGAGGAATGTGCCCGAGTAGCAGACACCCGTGCGAGAGAGCCAACAGGTCGAACCCCAGGACAAACCTTCATAATATTTCAATGAAAATTTGTCCCACTCGAGATTCGAACCCTGCGTCGCCGGGGAATTACACCCACGTCATCACAGGCCTTACCACTCGGCTATGCTCCTGGGGACACCTTGTATCCTATTTTGTGTGTATATATTTACAATCACCCCAACTATAATCTAACTAACTTCAACCAACTCCCATGTACCCTTAAGACTTGATCATCCTCCTTACCAAGCTCCCTAGCGACAACAGCATGGCCCCACCAGCCCCGACCCTCAGCTTCTCTTTCTCGACCTTCTGCCGATAAACAGACGAGGGCAACTCCTTCACTCTCAATTCACACAAACCAATCTTCTGCCTAACCGACTCTATGACCTTTGGGTCGACCCGACTCCCATTCCCATCCGTAACGTAAAAAACGTTTTCGGCACTTTCTCTCGTTGTGGATATCTCAGCCCTCGTCACATTCAGCCCGTTTTCACGGAATGTCCTCATCACATCAGCCAGGAGACCCTTTCTGTCTGCTGTGCATAGCTCAAGCCTCACACCCTGTAGTCACACAAACGTTAATTTAAATAACAGAATTGTGAAGGGAACATTTGAATTTTATTAATTTACACTTATAAAAAAAAGGGCTAGGGCTCGACCTGAGACGCCCTTCTTTTGATCGCAGCGTGCAAACAAAGAATCACACGCTGCTTTTCGGCATCCGAGCTTATCGGCGTTCCGTCCATGTGCCTGATGAAGAATTCCTGATATAAAATTAAAATTATTAAACGAATACTACAGTATAATACTAGAATAATTCTAAACAAGTACTCCTCAGTCCCTTAAAACTTAGTTTATTTTCCTTTTATGGTTGAGTGGAAAGTTTTTTCACAACTTTATCTTTCCTATACTCATTTATTTACATTAAAACCATTATACCCTTAATTTACAAGCAATGTTTTAGAGGATGGAAGGAGTATATACCAGAGATGCTGTATCCCCAGACGTGTCGACGGTGGCGTGGAAAACAACATACTGCATATCCGTCAAAGTACAAACAACGTCGAACAGAAGCTTGTTCCGATCACAGCACTGAATATACACGACCGAATAGTCCTTCTCCAAATAATTCTGCACCGAAACAACAGGCGAGGAGTCATCGTCTTCCTCGCAGGGGCCCACGACAGCTGGCATCCTCTCGTAATCCCTGTCAGCAAACATCAGCTGGTGAAGCCTCCTCTCCGTGTGAGTAGTCGCCAACGAGACAGAGGTTTTCGCACTCCGGATATCGTTGTCCCCTTTCAACACGTTCCTCAAAACTGCCCCAATCGCGTCCAGTTTCTCCGAGTCTTCGATCGGGCAGTCGGAGTCGTTTTCCTTCACGTGGATCAAAGAGGCGATTCGGCCGTTGTGGGTCCAGACCTCGGCGTCGACCACGTTGCAGCTCAGATTGGACAGCACAGCGAAAACCTCGGATAGGAGCCCGACCCGATCCGTGCCCGTCAACTCCAGAGCGGTTAGCCCCTTGAACGACTTCGATCTGCCGTAGTGAACGGTCTCGAGCGACTGGGATTGGAATTGGGGAAAAACAAAATTCATATATAATTTATTTTTTTTAATTTGTTGAAATTTCTGATGATAGTAATTAGGAATTACCTGCTCGATGCAGCCCAAAATGCTATCGTCATTTAATTTGTTTCCATTAAAATCGGTCACATGAAAAACTGCAACAATAAATTTAATGAAAATATTAAAAAACGGTCCTGAAATAAATGAAAGGGGGGCGCGTGGTGGCCACTCACCGTCCATGAACCACCGGCCGTCGGAGCAAATGTAAGCCTTCTTGATCGAAAGGTTCAAATCGGTCAGGACCTGAATCGCTTCCAGAAGGATCCCGTGTTTTCTCGCGCTGTCGATCTGCGGAATAAAAAATAAAAAATAAAACGAATCGGGTCAGCTTATTCGGGTGGAGATCCTGAAGAATCGATTTCAGAGGAAAGGGTCAATTACCATGAGCCGGGTCGCGTCGGGACAGCCTGCATTATCGATCATGACCCTGCGAGAAGCCGGCGGGGAAATGGTCAGACGGAGGGCATTATCGGTATTTCAAGATTAAAGATTTCCAGATTTTGAAGAAACAGATAGGATTCAAAATAAAATTCAGAAACGGTGAAATTTGAAACCGACCTGGGTGAAGACATTCGGACAATAAGCTTCTCGTACTCATCCAAGTGCGTCGGCCACTCCATGACTACTGACTAAGAATTTATGAAAAATCTCAAAAGAAAATTATTTTTATTATGAAGTTTCTCTCTCTAGAAACTTTCGATTTGAACACTGCGTTTTGATTTCACCACTTAAGGAAGGAAGATAGTCGGCATTTATATAATTATTCTTTCTACCCGATATAATTAATTAATTAATGTGGCGTTTGGATTAGTATTATATTCGTACACTGTGAATTTTAGATGTTGAGGAATGCAGTGGAAACGTGTTTTTCGGTGACAGCTGGTGTGTGGGCCCGGATGCCAACGTGGACGCCACGTGTTTCTGTGTTTGAACTAGCTTTGCTTGCAATCGACTCATCAGGGGCGGTGATTGGTGGGATTCTTTGTTTACCTTTTTTGCACTTTAATTGTAATAATGTACTAAAAAAATAAAATAAGTTTTTGATTTGTATGGATTTTGTGAATAATTCCACCAACTAACTTTTCATTTCTATTGCAAAAGAAAAATTAATATTCACTTCAAATACACTTATTAATAGTATAAGATTATAATATATATAGGGGTTTGATTGGAAGCATTAACAAAAACATGATGAGAAAATATTTATTAATTATAATATGAAATTGATTAAGTATTTATTTATATTTAATTTCAAATTATTATTTATTAAAATGATTAAATTAATAAATGTATAAAATTTAATGATTAATATTCAATAAATGTACGATAATATCTTAAATTTATGGTAAAAATTTATATATTATATTTAAGGATATAATCTTTTGAAATTATTTTCAATTCCGTTCTAATTTATTAAGTTTAGTTCAGTTTAATAGTTTATAGTTGATTCTTAGCTACCCATGGTAGTAACCACACCCATAGGGATTATGACAAGTATACATTTCATTATTTTTTATACTTACACTTTTTCATTATCTTTTTTAAAATGTACATTTGTCATGATCCACATGGATGTGGTTACTACTCATGGTTAGCTAAGAATCAACCATAGTTTAGATCAATTAAATTCAGTTAAGTTTGATTATTTAATTTTATTTATTTATTTATTTTATTATTATTATTTCAATATTTTTAAATTAAATTCAATTTAATTTAATTTTAGTTCAATTTAATTTAGACCTATTAAGTTCAATTGTAACTGTACTTTTATTTATTTAATTTTATTATTCACACAGAATAAGTTTTAAATAAATGGTGCTTTTATTTATTTTATTAAATATATTTACACAAAACATATAAAATAAAATAAATTAATTCAAAACAATGTTCAACACATTATATGTACTCTCCTTACATATATATTTTATTTTATACTGTTTACTCAAAACAGCTCTATTTCAGAGTATCCATTCACCCGAAACTGCTCGGCTTCCATTTCCACCTTCCGTAAGCGGGCTTTGGATTTTTCCAATTGCTCAACAGCCCCTCTACGCAATTCTTCTGAATTTTGAATAGTATTCAAGATCCTCTGTTTTCAATTATCTAATAAATCATTTAATGAAAATAGATTAGTTTTCTGTTCATTTTAAAACTGCCATAATCCCTTCCCGAACCAAACATGAATCTTTCGATTCATTCGGCTCTCACGCTCAATGACTGAGAGTCAATTCTCATTTTTTTATGAATGAAATGAGTCTATCCTATCTTCTTTCGAAAAAATGAAAATATATATATATAATGCAAAACCAAAATACTTAGAGGACTCTTCTGACAAAATAAAAATATGTAATTGTCAGTAAAGTTGTTTCTTTTTTTTTCTTCAGTTCAAATCCAAAAAATTCGTTTTACTTATACATCAAGGCATAGGTCGTCGATTCCGTATTGGATAAATGGGGGAAAATATATATATTTTACTTAAGGATATAATCTTTTGAACTTATTTTAAATTCAGTTCTGATTTATTAAGTTTAGTTCAGTTTAATTTAGATCAATTAAGTTCAGTTAAGTTCGATTATTTAATTGTATTTATTTATTTATTTTATTATTATTATTTCAATATTTTTAAATTAAATTCAATTAGATTTAATTTTAGTTCAATTTAGTTTAGGCCTATTAAAATCAGTCCAGTTTAGACATATTAAATCACTTCAGTTCAGTTCAGCTAGTTTCAGTTCAAACGAACATGTCCTAATTTTTATAAATTTTTAAAAATAAGTAAATTTTGAAAATATAGTTTGGGCAGAGGTTGAATGAGTTTTATTATTGATTTATATGGATTTTTATAAATTTTAAAAAATTGTGAAATATACACATTTTCATCAATTTACATGAATATTCATAGACTTCATGAACTATTAATATAAACATATATGAAACACATTAAAAAAAAGTTATTCAAATTGTTCGAAAAAATATTATTCCGTATTATTATTTTTATTTTTCATTTACATCACTAAAAATTTTATAAATATTTTTAATTATTTTTTTCATTGATAGTGATTAAAAAAAAAACATATTTTAACTTTTTTAAAATTTATTGAAGTGATATTGTTATTTAAAATATTTAAATTTTTTTCACCAGATTATTATATATTTTTTTCTTTTTAAAAACACATCTTTCTATTTTTTTATATAATTTTCTATGTTTTATTATTTGTTTTTTTAAATAGTTTAGTTAATTAAAAAGAAATTCGTAGATTTTTTTTAATTATAAGAGATTTTGAAGAGTCAAATTCATTTATATTTTGTAATTTCTTAAAATTCATATATTTTTAATTTTTTTTTAAATTTATATACTATTGAATACTTATAGATTTTTTAAAACTTTTTAAATTTTTTATTGAATTTATACTTTTGCATTAAATATATATTTGGCTTCAACAAGTGTTTTAAAGACTCAACAAAAGAAATACTTCCTTCATTTCATATGTATATATAATTACATTTCTTTTGTAAAAATTAATTAATTTAAAATAATTATACAAATATTAATTTCAACATTTGTAATAAAATCTTTTTTTCCTTTGTGACTGTGAATATAATGGCTAGCATCAAAGTTAAGGAGAATATTTTCTAATCGTGTTTAACACCAGCTTCTAAATTTAAATAAAAAAATTTAATGTAAAGTATTCTTAAAATCTTAAAATTAAGAGTAATTTAGTGAAAAAATTAAAATAGTATTATGATTTAGACAAAAATAACGTAGTTTACATCTCTAATAAAAAAGGTAATTAATTTATTGATTATATATAATTTAATATATTTATATTAATTATATTTATAAAGAAGGTAAGTTTTTCAAAATTGAATTGTCTATTTTAACCTTCTTATTTTATTATTGATATTATTCATTTATTACATACGTTTTATATTGGTAATAGCTGAAATCTTAATCGTTTGGACAAAGATTTTTCAAATCAATCACAAATCTCTTTTTTTGGAAATTATTTTTTGATTGCGATTCTGTTTTTTTTCAAAATTCAAAAAACATCCGTAGCCGTTCTTGCATTTTCAGAATACTGTTTCAAACAAGCTTTTGAGCTCCACCCGAGGTAAATTATTTTTCATGTGTTCAATTGATAATCTTGAATTTGAGTAAACAAATCGATTAAACTCGTGGCTACGATATTTGTTCGTTTATTTTCTGGAAACACACTACGACGTTCGTTTCATCAATCAATATATTTGAGATGAACTGTGCATCTAGATCATCCAACGACACTACCACGTTTGCCTTTTTAACCCAACTGTTAGACTAAGTGGAACATCCACAGTGTATACGACACATTCTAGATGCACAAATTTTTGAACATCCACAGTGTATACCAAGTTTTGAACATCCACAGTTTTGAACTTAGCAAGTGTTCATAATAGCGAAGCCAATTCAGATGCTTTCACAGACCGTCAATATCGAACCTCCAAAGACAAAATGCCCTACCGGCAGACCAAGACAAGTTAGGTTACGAAAAAGGAGCGAGGTGAAGCGGATAATCAAGTGTAGTCGCTGTAAGAAATTCAAAAACCACAACAAGAAAACATGCAAAGAAGTTATTTACTATTTTTCCTAGATGAAGTACATGGATAGTGTCTCTGTTTTGGATTTTTGAACTAGTTTTGTTTCAACCGAGGTTGAAAATGAATTTTTGTGTTGGATGTTTTAATAAAACACCAAGAACTTTAATTTCCTCTTTCTTGATCGTATTTTTCGTGTTGTCTAATTTACATGGTTTTCTCTGTTTTGGAATTTTCTGATTATGAAACAAGTATAGAGAATTACTGATTTTTATTGCTGTTAGTGATCATCGTTACATAATTTCTAAAACAGGTTTAGCTGGTGTTGTTGTTAGTGTTACATAATTCGTGTTGCTGTTGGATCATTCATATTTGATTCCCACATGTTAACTCATGTTGCTACAGTCTCAACTCATGTTGCTACAGTCTCAACTCATGTTTTTTTTATATACACCAAAACGATAGTTATCTTACTCGGATATTCACGAACATAAAATTATCTTTCAGAGATTTTACATTGATTTGATCATTAGGTTCGTATACGGCTTCTCATGAATCTTCAAGTTTTTATTACTTAAATGCAGCAGCAATATTGTTTTTTAGTTATGTATGAATAACCAATTCCTACAACTTGTTACATAGATCTTTTCGTTATTGCTCAGTAAAGCACATCAATATATAATTTTCTTGTTCAAACTATTTATATGCACAGGAGCATTAAGACAATGTATATGACCATATTATTTTTGCTATTTAAATATGCAGTGTTTGGTATTTCATGAAGACTGTGTAATATGTTTGGAAATGGTGTCTGTTGTTTTCAGTATCCAAACAAATCCTTTTTTAGACTGCTTATGAAATCTTCAACTACATTATCCATAAAAGAAATCACAAAGATTTAAAAACAAAATCTGGAAGCTACTAAATAATGTCTACATAAATCAACAAAATGTAGCTGCAACTTAATATTGCTTTCAGTATCCAACACTGTTACAAATCCCTTTTTAGACTGCTTATGAAATCTTCAAATACATTATCCAAATAGTTTAAAAAACAAAGATTCAAAAACAAAATCTGGAAGCTACTTAATAATGTGATCATAAAACTAAATCTAGCTGCTACTTAATATTATTTTTAGAAATCAAAATCAGCTTCCCCGATCTTTCTACTGGGATCAAAATCAGCTTCCGGCACACCTCGCTGAAACTTGTCCTCGATCCCAGAGGTGCCTAATAAGTTGAGAGGGTTTTCTATGTTGTTTGCGACTTTACGAAGCAAATCTGCTCTTCCCATCAGGGCGGTGTTTGCTGACTAGTAAGATGTCTGCCACGTTTCGAACTGTGATGTTCTCAGCTCCCGCATTCCGATAACAAGTGTCCGCAAGCCCTTTGAAGAGTAGGCGTGAAGATGAGCTTCAGTCGCTTTTACCACGTTCGTGTTCATGGATTTGTCGATCACGCTGAACATGGATGTATCGGCGCCTTTCACAAACAACTTTACCGTGTTATCAGGACATCCCAGAATAACAAACATCCGCTTTCGATCACTATCAAACTCGTGCAAACCGAACACGTTGAACCTGCATCGGTTAATGCATATCATATCAATATAAATTCAAGAAATGAGATAATAGTATATGAAGCACAGCAACATAATACATTGAGAATAAAAGAAATCACCTTTGTCTTTCCCCCTGAATGTCAATAACTATGCAACCTGAAGTTCGTTCAATAAGCATAAAACCGTAGGTCGCAGCAACATAGACCAATACATGTTCATCAGGCGACTCCCCTTGATACTCGATCAACTTAACAGTTGGATCAGATGTCTCGACTGTAAGAGGCACGATTGTGTTGCATGCAGCCAATGCCACAAAAAAATCATGAACGTGTCTGCCTTCGTTTGTGTGTTTTCTCTTCGACATATAAATAAGCTCGGGATCAACTTTAACAGTCATTTTTGGCCTCAAAACCATCACATCAGCTGGCACCCAAATAATATGGTTTACATAAATCAAAACTAAATGCAAATGATACAAAAAAACATGTAGAAACGAACAGAGCAATATAATACCTTGGACTGAGTATCCTGTTTGATCATAGTAAAGAATGCAGTGCCACTGTTTCAAAATTCTCGACTGCTGGCTGCATAAGAATGCCATGTAATTAGATGTAGTTCAGGAACTCATTAAAAAATACACTACCGGAAGGGTTTCAGTGTTTGTTATAGTGTTCGGAGTTAATCTATTACACATAGACAATACTTGTTCGTACACTATTAGTATAGTTGAATAATCTTGAACTACCACATACACTGTCCTAATAGAGATGAGTTGTATGATGTACATTTTGAATAAGGATCTGAATCAAAACATAAGAGTGGTCCAAACAAGTAATTCAAGGCATTATGTTTTCTTGAAAATAGAAAAAATCTAACCAGTGTAAGTAGTAGATTTTGGAAAGGGACATGAATCATTACGTAAGAGTTGTCCGACAGACTTGTATTCAAGCTATTCTGGTTTTGAACTAATAGAAAATACATTACAGGAAGGGTTACAGTGTTTTTTATAGTGTTCGGAAGTAATCTATTACACATAGACAATACTTGTTCGTAACCTAGTAGTATAGATCATATATTTTGAACTACAAGATACACTGCACAAAAATAATAATAATAATAGGAGACACATTTTGAATCAAGAACTGAATCAAAACATTAGAGTGGTCCAAACAAGTAAGTCGATGCATTATGGTTTTGAACTAATATTTTAACACATGAACCAGTGTTTAAAAAACTAGTGTGTAATGATTAGCGGATGATGCATATAGAACTACATAATACACTACCCAAGAATGTGTAGTGTTTCTAATATATTTTAAAATTATTTACACTACTATAATACTTCTTCCTAAACTAGAAGTACCATTAATGAATCTTGAAATAACAACAGTGTCCAACCTATGCAGTGTATTGTCTACAACTTATGTAATTATATTAAGTTTTGTTGTCCAGATCAATTAAATTTGTGAGTAGAGTAAACCTACATTGAATTCACGTGCACCTCATTATGAAAAGGTATAAAAATAAGTTACCTGTACATGCTAACATCCAAATTAAAAAGACATGGATACTTTATACGACCAAATTAAAAGGCATTGATACTTTATACAATAGTTTTGTTCCATTTACTTGAGGCATATAAAGTAATTCCAAGGTTAATCTGCATTACAACAACATTTAATATTCAACTCAAACAAAAGGGGAAAAAATCCATATGCACCACACTTATGACTTACCTAATGATCCAAAAAGAAAAATATGGAACCAGAATAGTAAAACATCAAAAGAAATAAATTAGGAATTTCTACATTAAGGTTCTGCATGTTACGCACACAAAATTTTCGATCCATGTTCTAGCAAACACACACAAAACACTATAATTAATGTTCGAGCTGTCCTACTCCTACCCCTAGTAGTTGTTCACTTAATTTGTGACGCGTATATAACCACACAAGTATATAATTATCCTAGTGTAAATGTGTTGTTCCAGTAGCACAAAAACTTACAGTACGTTGTTTAGGTATAACCCTTGAAACTTGACTTAGTCGAAGCTGTTTTTGCACTTTTCCACCATACCAAGTTAGTGTTTTCTCGTCATGTGATCGTGATAAATAAAATAAGGAGAAATAAGAGGCCAAAATATTTGGAGGAAAAATGATGTTGTGATGTAGAGGTGACAACATAAACGATCAAGCAAACATAAGTTAAAAAAATATCTAATTATGCAATTACTATTTCACATTATCAAGCAGAATTGTTGGCTCCTATTATTACACCATTTACAGAATTGTATTGTATATAGAACTACTTATGCAATGTATTGTCTACAATAGCGGATGATGCATATAGAACATAGATTATATCATCACCCAACCCAACCCTGATATAAATATACTTATATTACACATCGATTAGGACAATCCAACAAATTCCATAATAAGCTTTTAGGTCTCCAATTTGACATATTACAGAATCATCAACTAAGTAACTCAATGTTATAGCACACAATGCAATTTTGCGACAATTAGTTGTGTAATCAGGTACGTCACTCCATACACTACAAGAAACTAAGTTGTGTAATATTTTGTGTCCCTAGGGCCATATTGTTAAGTCGTATGACTATCACATCCTATCACACAACTACCTAACCTTCTAATGACCATCAACTACAAAAGTAAGAGGCTTAACAGTGACTTCGATCGGCACACGAGTGTCAATCCGGTGAGCATAATATAGATCAATACAGATTTGACACAATTTTACAACATGCAATCTTTTCGGCTATTACACTATTTCAATTCAAACCTAAAAACTAATATTTTCGTTAGATTCAAACACCAAATCAAAAAATCCCAAATCAGGTAGGCAATCTATCCACCATTCAATTCAATTCTCTGATAATGAATAGAAAAACTTACCTTAACACTATGGCGCTTCGAGGTTTTAGACAATACACTGGAACGTTGACACCGCAAGAGAATCACAGAAATTCGGAAGAGGGTTTTTTTTTGTTTCAGTGAAAACACAATGAAGGAGGATATACGTAGTGTTTTTAGAAGCTTAGGGCGTATGATATGTATTAAATTCATTAACCGTTTTTGGTAGTGTTTGATTTTTTTATGGTAAGTCTATATCTAATTACACCAATTAAGAGATACCATATAATATGATAATAATGCAATATATTATATAGTTTTCAATAATTAAAAGGGCAGATTAGGTAAATCTTGTTTTTTTATAATTAGTATAAACATTGTTCTTAATGTATAATTGAGACTAACATATTTACCCTTTTTGAAAATCCCCCTAAAATTAATAAGATTAATTTTGAGATGATTAACAAAAATACGTTTTTGACTTTTGACTTCTCCAAGTAGTCCAACTAGCTCTCCAATATGAGCTAAACGAGTAATTCTTTTAAAAAAATCAAAGGTTTGAATTTCAAATGTTGCCATAAAAACTAACCACATTTAACTTGACAAGGTTCTTGATTGAAGAACCCACTTGAAAGAAAAATTAATTCTAAAATTAATTATCTGAAAAGACTTAACTCTTAAAAATGTTGAACAACAATTTTATTTTATTATTTATAAAAATTATAATTTTCTGCGTAATATTATTTTTCTGATAAGCAGCAATTACTTATCGAGTATGCTCCGGGTAAACTCTCGAACTGTATGTAGTAGGCTATAAACTACGCCAACTTGGTAAATCATACTACGCAAAGCATGTGTGATAAATATAACCGAGAATGTATTGGTAGGGTGATCAAACTCGTGAGTCGTAATCTATCAGTCTCACGCTCTCTTAATCCACTGATCCACTTACTCGACTACTTTTGCGGGTTTTAATTTTTATATTTATCTTTGTATGGAACAAATGTTAATATATTATATTTATAATATACTAGAAGAAGTGTATATTTGAGTTAGTGAAAGGGAAAATGAAAAGGAAGAGGCATGGACACCTCATTTCCCTGTCTATGGTTGTCATTCAATATTAGATACCCTCATCTCCAACTCTACTTTTTCCCCAACTCTACTCTGCTTTATCTGTTTCTAATTGATTTTTTGAATGCTCAAATACTATGATGGCGCCAAATTCAAATGCTTGGGAGGGAACAAAGTATCAACATCTCATGATTTGTCAAGCATATTACCAACCAAAACTATTTAGAACCTTTTAAGTTTTTTAAGTATTTCCTTGAATGTTGAAGTCTTTGCAAGTTTAGAAAGATTGGTACTTATTAAAATTACTCTTGTCATCCTATAATAATAATAATAATAATAATAATAATAATAATAATAACAACAATAATAATAACGTAGACACTTTTAATTTCAATCACAATATTTAGAAAAATGTTAAAATATAATGTATTTTTTTTACAAAAAATTAAGAATAAAAATATTTTTTTTAATTAAAAAATAAATTAGTTGTAAGTATATGTGCCAGTGTGAAAAAGTCAAAAATTAACTATTTTTTATAATATGTATGCTCGTTCAAATGCATAATTTATTGAGACGGAGAGTATGTATATAATGGCGACTCCTCCCCTAAATCACTCTCAATTGATTTTGGGGCACAAAATTTATTTCCTAAAATGTACTTAGATTTTATTTATTATAATTCATTAATAAAATTATCTTAATTAATTAATTTAAAATTACTTCTATATAAAATTCCTTTTATTAATTAATCATTAATTCATCTAATTAATTTTTACCATGATTAATTTTATTTAAATATCTCATTTCTAAATTTATTTATTCTACTAATTTTTTTAACATATTTAATAATTTTAAAAAAGTGAAATATAATTAAAATATTCTTACCAAATATATAAAAAAATATAATATATAAAAATAATGACAAGTGGATTAATATGGTCAACATAATTTGACTTTAAATTGGGATAATAAAAATAAATAATATTTTGTTACTTTAGGGAGCAACGGACATGTTTGGGCATGCTTTCTTCAAACGTGATTAAGACATGTTCGCAAATCTTGGTTGATTTAGACACGATTATGTTACCTAATCCAGAGATTTGTTGCGTGATTAATTGTTGTCTGCCTGGTAGCGGGTCCCATACTCCCATCCCATTTTGAATGGGTGTACGTAGTAGAATTTCCTCTAGCAAAATAAGAATGAATTTTTCGGTCAAACAAATAGAATGAATTTTTCGGTCAAAGAAATAAACACGTGAAGTAGCTAGTGTGTTTTATTAGCATGTCGAATCTGAAGTTCAAATTTAATTATGCAAATTAATGTTATAAAATGTTGAGTCCCATGCGCTAATCATATTTTTATTCGATCTTCACATTTATAAAGAATCTGTGGCCAAAACCGAAGACTAAATGGACACTGAAAATGCTTTGAAAATAATCCAACCTTTTATCACAGGTCTGTGCAGAGATTTTGAGATCAATTATGCTAATAATCAAACTAATAATTAATCAATGAATAGTGTTTTGATGGTGAAAATAAAAAACCTAAAAAGGTAATCCTAGTTACTCAAAACGAATCTACTATCACGATGTTTAAGGATGTATTGTACAAAATGTTAATCATCATTTCGTATTATAAGAGTTTGCATAGAAAAAATAATTGTTTTATGTGTTAAATACTCTTGCAGTCCTCTTAGAGTTTGAATATTTTTCTTTTTTGTTAGTTTATTAAAAGTTTGCACACTCATAAATAAATAAAGAATTCATTATTTTATCATTAAAATACTCATTTATTACTTACTTGACAATATCCATTATACTCTTAATTTATATTATTTAACATATAAAAAACATTTTTTCTTAATTTAGTAAAAATTTTACTAGGCAAAGTGTTGGGAGATGGAAGGAGTAATAAAAAGTAAGTGTATAATAGGTATTGTTGTGTAAGTAATGAATAAGTTAGGTGAAAAAAATAATAATATTAATGGAAATAAATGAGTATCGAAATGATAAAGTTATAAAAAGAATTTTTTATTTATGGGTGTTCAAACTTTTAAAAGATAAAAAAAAAGTGTGTAAACTATTATAATTCGGAAGGAGTATATCTAATTTCAACTTAATTTTTTTTTTCATTCAACCTTCTCATTTTTATTTTTCATTGTCTCATATCGACTTCTACTAGAGTTTAACCTTCTTCTTCATTTTGTTGGAATGTGGAGTCGAAATCGAGGACGAAGAAGGACGAAATCGCCGATGACGGAAATGGCGGTCGCCGGAGGAGGTTCAGCGGTCGCGGGTCTTCGCCGGCGGGCGCGGAAATGGTTTCGGCGGGCGCCGAAACCGAGAAAAAACGGGGTCAGCGGACTGCACGTTTTTGGTCATTTCGGCGGCGCCGAAATGATTTTGGCGGTCGCCAAAAATGAGTATGGCAGATTTCAGCGCAAGATTTTTTCTTGTGCGCTAATTTTTGCAGATTTTTTCAGCGTGACTTTACCTTAATTAATATTAGGGTTTTATATGGGTCTAGCCTATATAATAGTTATTCCCAACAATGTAATTTAATCAGCGTGAGAATTCTAGAATAGCGAGAGTAGACCAGAGCGAGAATACTGAGAATACGTGTGTGCGTTTGTAATCTCCCGTCGTCTATTATTATTCTAGTGAAATATCTGCAGCGGCGAGAGTGGACGTAGCCTATTTGGGTGAATCACTATAAATTCTTGTGTTCTTTTATTCTCGTTTATTTTTGTTCGTGTTTGTTTATCGTTTCTTGTAGACGGAATTGTGCGCAAATCCCAACACATTTCTCTCGTCACTCTTAGTGTTTCACATTATTCTTCGTTTCAGAATTGTGCTTCATTTCTCAATTTGTTTTTTTCAGAATGATTTTTTGTTCGCGAGATCAATAAAAGAGGCTTTGCTTTTTGTTTGAGCATCTTCTTTTTTTTTTTTTTTGTATTTAGAACTTCAAATCAAAAAAATTAAAAAATATGAGAAGAATAATGAAATTCACTATAAAAATTATTGGAAAATATAGAGATCGAAGAGAGCATCGATTCGATATCTCATTTGCTTACATTGAACTTAAAAATGAATATTACCTCTGTTTCAACACAATAGTCATATTTTGTGACAAATAACAAAGGAAAAGAAGTATAACTATTAAAATGAGAAGATGGAGTATTATCATGCTGTACGTGTGCATTTTACCCAATTCCCATATTTTTAAGGGGTTGAATTATCAAATTGATATAAGTGCGAGTTTAGTAATGTTGTATGGGTACATAAAACTTGTGAGCCCAATCCGCCATGCTGTCCCACTCAACCCAATCCCACTATACCCACACCCACTTGGCCCAAGTCCTCTTAATATACCCCTTAAGCCCAAGTCCTACGGCCCACTACAATACACCTGCTCAAGTAAATTAATTATAAAAAATAAATAAAAACTGGAGTACTATAAATGTGTTGGTAGTGGTAGTGCAATTATTTGATCAACTTTAATATTATTTGAAAAGAGTTGAGTCCCATGGGCCCTCTAGAAAAAGAAAAAAGCACGTGCGAGTGAACACACCCACCTACCATGTTGTATGTACATTTATTAATTCAAAATCATAAAAGGCATTCGTTTCCTCCTATTATAACTTATAAACGGTCAACGTTATTCCAATTCGATTTCCACAGCAGATCTATCCGTGATCGATCGATCGATCATCTCTCCCATGGCCATGGCCGCCTCTTCTTGCTCTTGTGCTACCCTTCTCAAAACAACTAATGGCTCCGTTGTTGATCTTCGCCGGACAACAAAAACCGATTGGCCGCAACGATTAAGAATCAACAAATCATCAAACACGTACGCAATATATATATATGTGTGTGTGTGTGTTTGTGTGTTTTATATATATAATTATATAAATTGTTTTTGTGTTGTGATTGATCACATACAGGAGCTTGGTTATTACGAAGGCGACCCCCGAAGCGGCTGCCGGAGATGCGTTGTCTTCTTTGACGGCGCTCACGGGGTTGTCCCTGCCGGCCGGAGACACTCCATGGTAAGTGTTATATACTCTGATTTAAGTTTGGGGATATATACTATTCATGTGATCATATTAATTGGGTGTTTAGTATGTATGTAAATTGTTGTTTCTGAGTTATTTTGTAGTCTTGGATGGACTAACACTAAGTCGTAGTCGTCGTTTTGGTTCTGGTTTTCATTCCAGTATGTTATAAAATATATTTGTCCTTAAATTATTTGTTTTATTGACCATTAAATTTATATAAATTTATATAGAGAGTTTATGAATAACTTAAAAATAAGAAAGAATGAATCTATTTAAAATTTATTTATAAGTAATTAATTCAGAAATTAATAAGTAACTAATTCACAAATTAATTTCAAATTAATTGCGAATTTGCCATATGCAAACTAGATTCATGTACATGATTTTAAGTAGGTTATAGAAATGGAATTAAATATATTTTAACCCACAGTTAAAAATTGGTTATTTTAGGAAATAATAGTCATTAATTTTCGAAATTGGAGAAAACTCCCATTGTTTTTCACTTCCTAAATAAAAGACTTATATTTTTACAATTTTCATTAAATTGGGCAGTAGAATGTTTGAATTTAAATTTAAGGGTAACTTTTCAAATGTGCAAAGTCATTTTTACCTTTTTATTATATCATTAGAATTATAATATTATTTAACAAATACTGATACATGCTCAAAATAAATAAAAAAACTAAATCGTGAAAAAATATCTGATAAGTGTAGTGTGGTGGGTCTGTAATGGGTGCTACGATAGTTTGTTTTTTGTTTTGTTAATATAGTTATTACAGAAGACTAAAATTGGCACGCTGCCTTTATTTGTATTTAAAAAAAAAGCTATTGGTTGTACATATAATTTAATACTTATAAATGCCCCTATATAAAAATACCCCTTAAAATTATAAGTAACTAATTCACAAATTAATTTCAAATTAATTGCGAATTTGCTATATAAAAATACCCCTTAAAATTATAAGTAACTAATTCACAAATTAATTTCAAATTAATTGCGAATTTGCCGCAAACTAGATTCATGTACATCGATTTTAAGTAGGTTATAGAAATGGAATTAAATATATTTTAACCCACAATTTGTCTAACAACAGTTCATAGGTTGTATAAGAACTAACTATATTTTAATCAATGTAAGTAGGCTATTTATGTAGTAGTCATGAGGACAAACTCATGCCACAAATTCTTTGGTTGGCTTGTGAAGTTAATACTTCAAAAGCATCTAAGAAGGTCTAAAAGATAATAGAAAGTGAGAATTTGTTTTCTATAGTGAAATAGAAGGGACTTGTGTACAATTATCTAAAAGCAATGGAGAATTTCTTAATTAAGTGGCACAAATAAAAAACAAACTTTCTAAAGTTCTATTTGTATTACATATATGTCAGGTTTCTTTGCTTATTTCAATACTTAGGCTTGGTGACATAGTAGAGTGTTTAGTGTTGACTGCAATATGCACGTACAACAAATTTCAAATCATCTGAGTCTTGACTTTGTCGCTCAAGGATCGAATTAATGCGTGGAATTTCAGAATTCATTTCCAGCCTTCACTCGCATAGGCTATGATAGAGCATGCACTTGGTGAATTTCACAACCTGGTCGGTGAGCTTAGATTATTGGCGATGAAGTGGTCATGCCTGCGCTCCGTATTAATTTTCAACCGTTACGTCAAATCACTTCCACATAACCACTTGACTAATTTCAGCTCCTTCAATGTCATTTGGAGAAAGAACAACAATTAAAGCATTTGATGAAGATCAATTACTCATAATAAACTGATAAATACGAGTGAAAATTACAACTGATATGATGTTCTCCATATATACGTTGCAGGTTAGCTGGGATAGCTGGACTACTAGTAACACTGCCTCTAATCGTCCAACGACTATTGTCATTAACAAGTAAAGCTATCTATATCCTCATTATTTCATTCGCTTTCTGCTAATGTGTATATTCATTTAATCACATACAAAATTCTCACATTTCTTTCATGATTTGTTTTGATAGAGGAGATTGATATGACGGCTCAGACCGTTGAAAAAATAGCAGACGCAGTGGGAAAGGTGGCGGACGAGGTTGATAAAGCGGCTGAAGATTTTGCCGAGGCACTACCTGAAGGTGGCCTCAAAAAGGTTGTTAGTTTTGTCGAAGATTTGGCCGAGGAAACTTCTAAGGATGCTCAAAAAGTCGAAGACTTGATGGATAAAGTACTCAAGCAAATTAACCTCAGCGTACTGCTTTTTCACTTCAGGGATTTGCTTGTAATTTTCATTTGAACTCGTGTGTGTGCAGGTAGAAGAACTGGACGACAAGCTCGAGGAATTACTCAAAAAGAAATCAAAAGGCGAAAACACTGTCTAAATTGTTTCGGGATAACTTTTGGCCATTTGTGGTTTGAGAGTACTCAATTGTGCCTTATTGTAGTTCCTTTGATCATGAGCTCCAACTATATATTCTCACTGTCTAAATGCATTCTTTTGTCTCCTGATCTCAACCACTACGTTTTATTTAAGATTCAATGGTTTGTTACCGTAGAAAGAAATTTGTGAACAAGACAACACACATTATTGTTCATAGGAAAGGTTCTGAAATCTAGATGTCTTAAGCTTGGTAGAATCTCATCATACATAACCACACATAGTTCAGACGAAAGAGACTCCAACATCGTCTCGACAAAAGAAGTTAAAGTCCAACGGGGGAGAGGAGTAACGAGTTGAAAGTATCTTGGAGGCAACAATTGCATTGGCAGCCTCTGTATAATGATTCCCATCCCAATTTACATACTTAGCCCCTTCTTCGCACACATTGTGTCTACTGCCCACACACGTGTTGTCGAAATCAGGATCGTAGTTGTAAGGTGGTCCGCCATACCCACAACAAGCCATCAATGGGTTCTCGAAACCTTTTCATTCACACAATTCAAAACACTATCAATAACACATGCCATTACTATACATAAAAAACACTCGAAGAATTAAGTACTTACCATAAGATGAGGCATTCGCGATGAGATCGTACTTGATGGAGTACACATCCACATACACAATCGTAGAGTTCTCCATTTCGGATCTTAGCTCTTCGCAAAGAGCACTGAGCTTCGCGTTGAATTCCATTGCACCCTCGTTCAAAGATTTAATGCATCCGTATGGATCGAAGTCGCTGCTATTTGATTTGCCCATTATCACAAGCTCTAAAGGTAAGCAGCCCAAGGGCCCCGTGTTATGCACCCAGAAACTCCGTGCGCCATGTTCATACATAACCTGAATGAATTTATAATATTATAATAATGTGTTTGCTTATAACATGAACACACCTCAAAGACTCACCCTCATAGCATCTTTGATTTCAGATACGAAAGAAGGGATACTCTCCATTGCTTGAGCGTGCGAAAGGGTCCCGAACGCATATGCTAGATCATTCTGCCCAATATCGATGCTGTACAGAGCATTTCTAAAGGCGTCTTCACCGAGCAAATTTCTTGGATCTGAAAAATATATAAATTGGTGATACAAATAAAATCAAGAAATCAAGAAATCCGCTTGGCCGTACCCTTGGAGGAATGGAGCTCCAACGAGCGTTTGTAGAAGTGTTTGAATTGATTAGTTTGAACATTCAAATTAAAGACTATGACTCCAGGGAGAGTGCAAGCTCCACTTATTGCGAAGTTAGCCCCGTTGGAGAAATCCGGATCCAACGAATCCAAGTACGGACTCAAGTAACGGGTACCGAGATATTCACCTGTGCATTCAAGTTCCATACATTAGTGTTTCAACACACATGTTTAATTAACACTAATTAGTGATTCAAACACCTAATTATATAACACATGTTCTTAATTACGTACAGAGGAAATCGATGACCAGTCGTCCATCGCTTAGTCGGCCCGTTGATGGATGAAAAAATGCGCGTCCGTAGGGATAATCGGATTCAAGTCCGAGTCCGGCGGTGATGCCGCCGGTGTCGGAGTTAGAGTCGCCAAAGTTGAAGATGATAGGTTTCACAGAAACAACAACAAGAGGGAACAAAATTACGAGAGCAAGAAATTGTAGGAAATGCATTGAGAACATATGAATGTACAAGTGAGCAACTATTGTTAGAATCGTTGAATAATGGTGTATTAAAAAATAATAACACTAGTAGTAAGTTAAAAAAAGTAGGTTGAGTGTTCTGCCGAGATAGAAGTCGAATGCATAGTTGTAATTAAAGAAAAGCAAATCTATATTATAAGCTAAACTGATAATTGATTAATAGGATAAAGGTCAATAATGTGTAATTATGTAAATAATTATGTACCTCTATTTCAAAATACAACTAATTTGTAATTCATATAAAAAATTGCTAATTCAAATCTTACTAACCTTTTATTTCTTTTACTCCATATTTTTTTGCTAATTTTATGTATGTTTATTCCACCGTCTCAATTTGTTATACATAATTTATTTGTAACTAAGAAAATGTGTAATACAATAACCTATGCATAATAAATTACTAATTTTTTGTTACACATTACAAGGAAAAAGTCAATTTATATTGGACGACTAAAACTATAGTGCGCATTATATATAAAATTATGGTCTGCATAATAAACTATTCCACGAGGACCACAACCACCTTTCATGAACTTGACACCTTCCACAAATTTCAAAGTTACACAAATAAAACATAGAAACGTGGAATTACACCAAAATTATTTATTTTAATCAAACACACTCATTATAAAACGATAAACTTCAATACTTCCAAATTGCGAATCCAAAATGAAGCACACAAACCAATATATATAGCATATATATATCCATAATATTAAAAAACATATTTCCAATTAATTAGTAAAAAGTATCACTATAATTTATTTATACCAAAATTAACTTGTACTTATTAATTAAAATTTAAAAATATATAATCAATTAAATTAAGTTGATTTATTCCGTTATATTGGATTCATGTTTATACAATAGTTAAGATAAAAGGGAAATAGTTAAGATAATCTACTTAGGCCATTTCCAACCGAACACAAAAACTTAAACTCAAAAATAAGTTTAGTTTTAAGTTTACAGTAAATTAGCTCCAACCGAGAATTCAATACTTAAACTTAAAAGAATATTCTCAAATTATTTTTCTTATACAATTTTTTATACTATTTTTATAAATAACCAATATCTTTACAAATTTATAATTTAACCCCGTAACTTTTGAAATTAAATTTAAAAAAATTAATAAATATTATTTTCAATTTAAAATTTCAAAAATAAAAAATATAATAAAATATTAATTAAATATGACAAAATTGCGTAAACATAAAATATTTAATATTTAATTATATATTTTTTATTTTTAAAATAATATTTTATTTTAATTATTAATATATGATTATTAAAAAAATTACATTACAAAATATATTAAATAAAAAATTAAAATAAAAGGTTAATTGGTTTTTTTTATTAGTTTGTAAAATAAAAGGATGATTTTATAAATAATAAATAGTTTTTTGTTTGAGTTTAAGGTAAACGTAAATTTTAGTATTTTTTATGTGGGTCCCACTATAATACCTATAATAAGTTTATATTTTGGTATCGATTGGAGCATCTTCCCTACTTCAAAATAATTTTTTGGTATCGGTTGGAGATGTAAGTGTGTTTGGTTGCAAAGATAAAAGCAAGATAGATGCGTTAACTCACATATGGTAGTTTGGTATAATTTTATTGGCCCCGTGTCCTATTAAAGGCCCGCCTCTGATCACTGTACCCCTTTGAAAGACTTAATAGTCCATTTTGATAAGATACAAAATCTCAGTTGAATAGTAAACAAAATAAATGTCATTATTACTAAATTACTCTTGTTATATTTAAAGCAAAAAAGCTAATATTTGCTCAATTTCAAGTAATGTTTTTTTCCTTCGTCAAGGAGGCGATGCGTATGTATTATATTTAATTTAATTTTGTTTTATAAATTATTTATCAATTCATCTTTTTTCCTTTTTTATATTTTCTCTAATTGTGCTCTCACAAGCAACACGACAACGATGTGTGATTTAATAAAAAGTGCATTTGGAATTTAGGGTTTAATTCAGTGAAATAAGTCTTGGTCGGGCTTGTTCATAATTTTCAGATTTGGATCTACAATAGTTCACCGGAGTATTATTTTACATTTCTTTTCAGGATTATATTATTTTTCATAAGAAGTGCAACAAAGAAATCAGAGCTCAGAACTCATGTTCAGGTTCTACTGTGTATCCAAAATATTAGAAAAAAATAATATTCAGTGAGAGATGAAATCGCTTATCCAAAATATTAGAAAAAAAAAAAATTAGTGAGAGATGAAATCTTTGTAGTAGTAATTTTTATTTTGAGAAGAAGAATTTGGACATGGATAGTGATGTGGATATCGTATAAAGCCCAAGTTATAAGTTAATAAGCTCAAGTAAATTAGGGTTTTAGGATTATTAATATTCTGTTCCTTTCATTCAATTATTCAGTCGTTATTTTGATGAAATAAAAGAATAGAGTTTTCTTGTTCATCTTATCAATATTCGGTATTCTTATGAATCAACGAATTTGATTGATTGATTTTCGGTATTCTTCGGAATCAACGAGTTTTAATCGTGTGTTTACGCTTCCGCCTGCATCAGTTGGTATCAGAGCTGAACGATGCCTCCCCGTCCTCGTCATGCTCGCGAATCCGCCGCTGAGGCTGCAGCCCGTCGCGACGCCGCCGTCGCCGCTTTAAGCCGCCATATCTCAGCCATTGCCGTCGAACTCGAGGTAATCCGCTTTGCTATTTCCAATGGTCTACCGGAAACTAATCACCGGCCCCCCTCCGCGCACGAGTGCGCCCTCAACGACCCCCACGAAGATCGATGTTATGATGCAGATTTTACAAATCCAATTTTTGTCGATTTCGATCGTGACAATGAGTACTCCTCTGTACTTTGGGATACTGATTCGATCGATGACGACAATTGTGTCATTTGGGATACGGATTTGGAAGACGAATCGACCACGATCTGGAATGACGAGCATCTTCAAGAACTTGGAGATCTACCAGCACTTCAAGATGGCGTTATTGTAGTAGGTTGTCCAATTGGGGCTGATGCCATCTCGGCAACATGTGGAGAGATTTCACAACTAGAAATTCCCGAGGTTGAGTGGCAGAAGATGGAACATCCAGATTTGCGGCTGTCCGTAGGGATGCAACCCAATCCGAAGGGCGTGCGTATAAATAGAATTGACCCCACTTATATAGGCCCGCCTCTCTTCGACGAAGAGACGCCACTTGACCCGATCGAGGTGCCCGTCGTCGGAGACGTTGACCCCATGTTTGTGCTGCTATGTGCCTGTTTCGCACCAAATATTTCCCAAGCTATTGACCGTGTACTTACTTCCGAAAGCACATGTTGGGAGCAGGTCATAGTTGGATTGTTTAAATCCAATTGGTATGCTGCACGTGGGCCCCATACAGTGGATGGAGCAACAAGTCACGGGATTTTCAAAGGGAGAGAGCCAAATAGGACGCTGGTCGATTCCCCTGCTATGTTCAAGTCCGATAATAATGGTTGTCGACAGTTCGTGTTTGATCCCGGTGGCTTCGTTTGGAACGTGTACGTTTTGATTATTCTCTTCACATGCTTCAAGTTCGCGGTCGAACTTTCTTCTGGAGGGAGAGAATGATGTGGATATCGTATAAAGCCCAAGTTATAAGTTAATAAGCCCAAGTAAATTAGGGTTTTAGGATTATTAATATTCTGTTCCTTTCATTCAATTATTCAGTCGTTATTTTGATGAAATAAAAGAACAGAGTTTTCTCGTTTATCTTATCAATATTCGGTATTCTTATGAATCAACGAATTTGATTGATTGATTCTCGATATTCTTCGGAATCAACGAGTTTTAATCGTGTGTTTACGCTTCCGCCTGCATCAAATAGTGTAATTTTTTCCATGAATATAATATTGTCATTATATTCCTGAATAGGAAAGTCAAAGTTTAATCTTGAATATCAAAATTTTGAACCAAAAACGGGTAAAGATATCTTGTATGAGTTAAACAGTAAAACAAAATAGTTATCTTAGTTATCTATGATAAATTATTTAGGACACCAAATTAAGATATTTACACCTCCAATATTATTCTTTACACCCTTCTTTAATTATTTATAATTTAAAATAATTATGAAATGTCTTAAATACTCTTATTATTATTATTATTATTATTATTATTATTATTATTATTATTCCTAAAAACTACAAGTTTAGGAATTTCTCTGATCGAGCACTTCTAGACATTATTTTTTCACGAAAATTAAATTGGACATGTAAAATAACATTTTAAGATCATCCAACAGGCTAGTGGTCTGCGCCCAGAGCCGGGCGCGGGGCAGTGACTAGCGCCCAGAGCCCATGGGCTCGGGTAATGTGGTGCGCAGTAGGGTGCTGGGCGCGACAAGTGACCTACGCCTGCGCCCTTCACAGTTCAGCACGTCCAAAACATGATTTTCGCTTGTTTTTTTTTTTTTTTTTTTTTAATTTTAACCTGTCCAGATTGCATTTATACACAATTTAAACATTTCAAACATGACATAGTCATTCCGTCAATCCTATGAGACGACGAGGGTCATTCGCCGATTTCTTTCTCGCTTTATTCGCCGAATCACCGGTATCACTGGAACTGCTGGAGCTGGACTGCTGATGAGCCCTTTTCGAGAGCCTTCCAGAAGCCGAGGAGGAGGAGGTCGACATTGGCAAAAGAATCGACGGTGCCGTTTTTTTTTTCTTCCGTTCAGTTCGATGTGTTGCTGTGAAAAATGAGAGAAAGGGGCGCGGGCGACCGACGGATTTGGGGAAGGGGTAGGGTTTGTAAAATTGGAATGATTAATTTGCAATTCTTAGAAATAGTAGGTGAATTTGTAATTGTATAAAAATTAATATTGAATTTTGATTTATTTTTAATATATTTTTATTTAAAATTAAATTAAAAATAGAGAGAGGGGTATTTTTGAGAGGGTATCCCTCCAAAAGAAAGGGTTAAAAGTTTTTATAAGGAAGACTTAATACAAAAATAAAAAAAGAGAAAAATTAAGAAAATAAATGGTGCAACAAGGTAGTTTATATATTTTGAAAGGAGGGTAAAGCGTACAAATTAAAGGAGGAAGTGTAAATATCCTTATCCCTACTCTCTTATATGATGTTTAGTTTGATTTATAGATACAAAGCCCGCTGCTAATTACTATTTTGCTTTGTGGGAGTTAACAGCCCACTAGGATAGGATAATAGTACAACCTTATTTGAATAATACTCATTAGTCATTACCCATTTGCTCCTATTTGACCTTTTGTCTTCAACTGCCATGTTTACGAATTCAAAAGATATATTCAAGGTTTTTTTTTATTCTTTGCCTATTAATTTATTTGTTTACACATTGCTAAGAAATAGCAATTTCCCGTGTGCAAGTGTTAGGGCGTTTGGGCTCGAAAACCTGAAAGCCCGGATCGAAAACTCGAAAAAACCGGTGGCAGGCCGCGCTCAAATTTTTTTGGGACCGACCCGCCAAGAGCCAGACCGAAAAATAAAAAGCCGATTCGGGCTCGGGCCGAAAAAAATTTGGGACCGAAAGCTCATATCGATCTGTTTTTTAGATTTTATATAATTTTTTTAATAAATATTATACTCAAAATTTTTAATATTTTAATTAATAATTCAAAATAAAAAACTTAAATTATAAATATGGTATACAATAATATTATTTAAATTTTAAAAATTTATTTTTTTATAAAAATTATTAATAAACAAATATTTTTTATAATTAAAAATAATATTTTAAAATTAGAAAATGTGAGCCCTAAAAGCCCAAAAACCCGGCTCGGACAGCTGGGGTCGGTCCCAAGCCGGATCTTCATTTCAAAAAACTCGGCCCAAACCGGACTGACAAGATCGAATTTTGGGCTAGTCCCTGAAAATTTTGGAACAGACACGGCCCGCGATCAGCCCTAGTAAGTGTGTTGCACAAATATTTTTGATAAATGATTTAAATGTACAATAATTTTTATAAAATATTCATTTTAATATTTTTTAAAATTATTGTATGAATATATGATAACAAAAAATTGTAAAGTAACAATAAACCCAGTAAACATAATTTATTATTTTAATAATTTTAGTAAAATTAATTGTTTGAATTTAGATATCATTTTTGCAAGAGAATTAATATATATATATATATATATATATCATTAACAAAATTATTTTTTTTGTTTATATATTAAATAAAAATATTATATAATAAAAATAAATTTGTATTTGAAAAAATATAAATTTAAATAATAAAAACTACATAATTTTATTGAAATACAAATGTTAGGGAAGTAAAATATTATGAAATAAAATAAAGATTAAATGATATTGTAATATCTTAAATAGTTTAATTAATTATTTGAATATATATATATATATATAATATTAAATGTTTAAGAAAAAAAGATTGGAGAGGTCAAATTTGTCATTTTGTTGTTGAAAAGTAATCTCACGTTAACAAATCTCGAATACCCACCTACTTGAACCCGGATAAATTAACAATATAGTCTAAATAAGTATAAGATAAAATTATCTAAGTTATGAAGGGATATCTCAAGTTATCTCAATCAAACAAGTCCTAAGAGTTTGAAATAAACAGGATGAGTAAGGGTCCTAGTTTGAAATAGACAGGATTAAGAATAAAAATAATTCCAAAATTGATAAAGAACTATTCAAAAAAACCTTGATAATTACTTTAAAGAGAAATTTGATAATTCAAAACCCCATTACCTCTAATATTAACATGTATTTATGATATTATTTATCCATAAACAAAAAGAGGTTTTCTAAATAACAAATGAATACTATAAAACATTTTTTAAAAACTCTTTGGGACATCTCAAGGTTATGTTACTAGTTCCTACAAAATGTTTCTAAAAATAAATTAATAATAAGTAATACCATAAACAATACAATTATCATTTTTATGTTAATTATCTTAGGGTTTTTATTTATGTTAGACTCATATGTCACATTGACATGTGATGATAACTGAAACATAAACTAACTTGAAGAGATTCCAATATCAATATTACAAAAGAAGTTAAACTCTAAAGGCGGAGAGGAATAAAGGGTTGAAATAATTTTGGATGCGACAATGGCATTAGCAGCCTCTGTGTAATGAGTTCCGTCCCAGCTTATGTACAATGTCCGTTCGTCGCAAACATCATATTGAGTTCCAAAACATGTTTTGTCGAAATTAGGATTGTAGTTGTAAGGTGCTCCGCCGTATCCACAACACGCCATCAATGGATTCTTGAAACCTTAATTTGTTGTTTTAATTAAGATCAAATTGAGCGACATGAGTATATATTAATACATTACTAGGAAATCTTAAAATTAGTATACGAAGAAAGAACTACGAACCGTAAGATTTTGAATTTGAGATGAGTTCGTACTTGATGGAGTACACATCCACATACACGATCTTAGAGCTTTTCATTCGAGACCGTAGTTCTTCGCACAGAGATTTGAGTTTTGCGTTGAATGCTTTTGCTCCCTCGTTCAAAGACTTCATGCATCCGTATTGGTCATAATCACTGCTGTTTAATTTCTCTCTAATGGCAAGTTCTTGAGGTAAACAACCCAACGGCCCGGTGTTATGCACCCAGAAGTTTTTTCCCCCATGTTCATATATGGCCTACACGTTGTGGTTAACGAGGTTATAGGTAATAGGCCGAGTAGACTATTTGAACATAAGAAGAAAAATCGAAGAATTAATGGAAATATATACAAAATAACATACCAACATAACATCCTTGATTTCCGATATGTAAGAGGGGATCCTCTCGATGACTTGTGCATACGGAAGCGATCCAAATGTACCTGACAGATCATTTTGTCCGATATCGATGGTGTACAATGCATTTTCAAATTCCTCTTTCCCGAGCAAATTTGCGTTGCCTACAAAATATGTTAGCGGCTAATTAAAACTTTATCTTGTTAGAAATTAAATACCGAATAAGCATGATTTAATCACATGAAACATGCCTCAACAATTACCCTAATTGATTCTATGACGATTAACCGAAACATATGAGAATATTAATACATAAGGCGGAAGCGTACCTGAATCCATAGAATGATTGAGATGAACGAGATTACGAGATTGATGGTTTCCCAAACTATCAGTACTCCTTTTGGATTCACAGCGTAGAGAGAATACGTGAGATTAGAGATTACTGATGGTTGGGGACCATAACCTAATTTATAGATCTAGGGTATTGATTTGGTTCCTCAACAAATCAAAGCCCACTTAATGGTATCCACACATAAAAGTCCATAATTATTTATACTTATATAAGCCCAACTTTAATCTTTAGTTGATCACTTTACAATGGGCTTCTTTAAAGACAACCATACACATTTAATTTAACACATGGAAGCCCAATATGTTGAATTTATCCAACAATCTCCCACTAGGGCAAACATGTGATACCGAACAAATGTGTATTACCAAAATGAGCTCAAAAGTGTTGTCATATAATATATATAAGTATCCTTAATACAATCTTATCATCGGCGGCACTGACAAAGGACTAAAGAGGCTTTCGTCACTTTAAGCGTAACTAGACCCAACAGTAATCACATATATCAATACAATCAATGACGGATCAATCATGGTGTGTAGCATGAAAATTACATGTAATGTGATCGTACATGTCTATTTGCAACTGATCCTCATTAATTTCAAAGTGAGATCAACATAAATCAATAACAGAGTGTAAATAAGCTGAAACATTATTTGCGCACAAAATTATCCAAAATACTCAATAGTGTGTCCAAATTAGAGCAATAAAAACAATATATAAACAAACTCCCACTAAACCAAAGCATCTTTAAGTAACATAACACCCATATTAGTAGTATGCTTATGAAAGACCATGGGTGGTAAACTTTAGTTAACGGATCCGCAATCATGGTGTCTGTCCCAATGTGCTCTATAGAGATCTGACCACTCTGTACTTTTTCCTTCACAACTAGGAACTTTATGTCAATATGTTTTGACTTATCGGAACTCCTGTTGTTATTGGCATATAACACAGCCGAATTATTGTCACAATGCAACTTAAGTGGCCTTTCAACATTTTCCAAAACTCGCAGCCCAGTGACAAAATTACGTAAACCATATTCCTTGATTTGATGCCTCAAAACAAGCTACAAATTCTGCTGCCATAGTAGAAGACGTTATAAGTGTCTGCTTAGCGCTTCTCCATGAAACAGCCCCCCCAGCTAACAAGAAAATATAGCCCGAAGTGGATCTTTTGGTGTCTTCGCATCCACCAAAATCAGAGTCAGAATACCCGACGATCTCCAACTGATCTGACCTTCTATAGATAAGCATGTAATCCTTAGTTCTCTGTAGATACCTCATTACCCGTTTGGCTGCTTTCCAATGATCCATACCAGGGTTACTTAAGTATCTGCCCAACATGCCAACAATAAATCCCAAGTCAGGTCTTGTGCAGACCTGTGCATACATTAAACTTCCAACAGCCGAAGCATAGAGAATATTTTGCATCTCTTGGATTTCCAAATTAGTTTTGGGGAACTGATCGAGACTAAACTTGTCTCCCTTAGCCACAGGGGTGTCATTCGGTTTGCTATTAAGCATACCAAATCTTTGAAGCACTTTTTCTATATATCCCTTTTGTGATAATCCAAGGACACCTCGATTGCGATCTCGATGTATCTAGATTCCTAATACAAAAGAGGCTTCCCCAAGATCTTTCATTTCAAATCGATTTGATAGAAAGGTCTTGGTATCGTGCAACAAACTTAAGTCATTGGTCGCAAGCAATATGTCATCGACATATAGGACCAAGAAGATAAATTTACTCCCACTGAACTTGTGATACACACAATCATCAACAACATTTATCTCAAAACCGAACGAGATAACTACTTCATGAAATTTATAGTACCACTGACGAGAAGCTTGCTTGAGTCCATAGATGGATTTCTTTAATTTGCAAACCATTTTCTTTGGGTCTCCCGACACAAAGTTTTCTGGTTGCACCATATATATTGTTTCAACAATGTCACCATTGAGAAACGCTGTTTTTACATCCATCTGATGTAACTCAAGATTATAATGTGCAACTAATGCCATTATTATTCTGAAAGAGTCTTTCGTAGAAACTGGAGAGAAAGTCTCTTTAAAATCAATGCCTTCCCTTTGAGTAAAGCCTTTAGCCACAAGACGAGCCTTATACCTTTCCACATTACCATTTGAATCCCGTTTGGTCTTAAAAATCCATTTACAACCAATAGGCATCGATCCTTCTGGTAATGAGACAAGATCCCAAACTTTATTGTCTTGCATAGACTTGAACTCTTCGTTCATGGCATTAATCCACTTTTGAGAATTCGGACTCTTCATGGCATGATGAACGCTAATAGGATCATCTTCCATTACTTTATTATTGTCCTGTTTTTCTTGGAGAAAAACAACATAATCATCTGGAATAGCTTTTCTTTTCTCTCTAGTGGATCTCCTACGTTCTGCATGTTCTTGAGGTTGTTGAGGTTGTTCCTGAATTGTTTCATCACCTAGATGGGGGAGGAATTCAACATTTTCCTGTTGAGGTTCCAAAATTGCTTCTTCTTCAATGACTGGTATGAATACCTGAACATTTTCAGAAACAGTAGTAGGAGTCGAAATCGACTCCTCCTCTAAGGTGATGTCTCGATTCTTATTCTTCCCCCCAAACTCAATATCCTCAAAAAACATCGCATTTCCCGTCTCAAAAATTGACTTTCTGGTGGGATCATAAAACTTAAAACCCCTTGATTTTTCTGAGTAACCAATAAAGTAGCTGCTAATTGTTTTGGAGTCCAATTTCTTTTCATTAGGCTTGTAAGGCCTAGCCTCAGTTGGACATCCCCAAATGTGAAAATGATTTAGACTAGGCTTGCGCCCAGTCCACATCTCATAAGGTGTTTTAGCTGCTGCTTTAGTTGGTACCCTGTTGAGAATATATGTTGCAGTCTTTAATGCTTCTCCCCAAAGTGATAATGGTAATGAAGAATGACTAATCATACTTCTCACCATATCCTTTAAAGTTCTGTTTCGTCTCTCAGCTACACCATTCATGCTAGGTGAACCTGGCATGGTGTACTGTGGGACTATTCCACATTGCTTTAGGAAGACAGCAAAAGGTCCTGGACGTTGTTCACCTGAACCGTCATATCTACCGTAGTATTCACCTCCACGGTCAGATCTAACACACTTAATCTTTTTGTCGAGTTGATTCTCAACCTCGGCCTTAAATTCTTTAAACATGTCCAGTGCCTCTGATTTTTCATGAATCAGATATAGATACCCAAATCGAGAATAATCGTCTATGAATGTCACAAAATATTGTTGACCATTCCAAGAAGCCGTAGGGAATGGACCACAAATATCTGTATATATCAATTCTAAGACATCATTAGTTCTTTGAGCACCTAATTTCTTTTGTTTGGTCTGTTTTCCTTTAATACACTCAACACATACAGTAAGATCTGAAAAATCAAGTGTATCAAAGGATACCATCTGACACAAGTCTCTCAATTCTGGTTTTTGAGATATGACCTAAGCGCTTGTGCCATAATTTAGCAGAATTTTCTTTATTTAATTTTCGTTTAGTACCTCTATTTTCAACATGCAAGGATTCATTGTAAGAAGGAACAATATCAAGCAAATATAGATTGTCATATGAACTTAATGAACCAGTACCCATAATATTGGAATTAATTGAAAGATTAAACTGACAATCTCTAAATGAACAAGTAAAACCAAATTTGTCCAAAACGGAAATAGAAACCAAATTTCGTTGAAAAGACGGTACAATAAAAGTATCTTTCAAGTCCAAATAAGAACCAGTCTGTAATAACAATCTAAAATGCCCTATTGCCTCCACTTCTACCGACTTGCCATCTCCCACATAGATGTATCTTTCACCATCACTTGGCTTTCGGCAGCTCAGGCAACCCTGCATTGAAACACTTATGTGAGTGGTAGCACCAGAATCTAACCACCAAGTGTCTTTAGGTACTGAAACTAAATTAATTTCAGAACAGACCATAGCAAAATTAATACCTTTCTTTACACGCCATGCGCGATAATTGGTACAATCCTGCTTCTTATGTCCAGGTTTGTCACAAAAGAAACAATTTTTGACCTCAGTGTTTTGTTGTTTCTGGAGTGCTGGACCTTGAGCCGTAGCAGATTTCTCAACATATTTTCTTTTCACGCCCTTTCCTTTATCTTTGGAATGAGTGGCCAATTGAGCAACCTCAACCCTTTCCTGCTTCAATCTGTCTTCTTCTTGCACACAATAAGAAATGAGCTCATTAAGAGTCCATTTCTCCCTTTGACAGTTGTAACTGACCTTAAAATGACTGTATTGTGCAGGAAGAGACAACAATACTAAATGTACGAGTAAGTCCTCAGACACCTCGAGCTTTAGCACACTTAACTTTGAAGCATAATGAGACATCTCCATGATGTACTCCCTTATATTTCCTTTGCCCTTATACTTCATTGAGATCAAGTTTGCTAAAAGCGTACTTGTCTCAGCCTTATCGTTTTTGACAAAACGCTGTTCAATATGGGCAAGGAACTTACTTGCCACAGTGATATCCTCAGATGATGTGCCTCGAAAGGCTTCCGGAATGCTGCGCTTAATGATCATTAGACTTACACGATTTGAGCGTTCCCACTTCTCAAAGTTTTTTTTATCATCAGAAGAACTTTTATCCGTAAGAGAAGCGGGTTGCTCAAACCTTATTGCATAGTCAAGATCCATGCAGCCCAAAGTGATTAGAATATTATCTTTCCAATCCTTAAAGTTCGACCCATTAAGCATGGGTATGTTGTTAATGTTGGCAGATACTGAAGTAGCAGACATAGTTGAACAAAGAATATCAAAATAAAATGATTATCATGCTCACAACAAATAAACAATTAATAAATTCAAATATGATGGCAAAATCTCGAGGTACCGAGCACAACATTAATATCAAGTCTTTGGACAGTAATATTAATTTGTAAGTGGTCACCTCTTTGTGGTGATCAAATACTGACAATAAGATCATGTCAAGTAACAGTCTTCCTATGGGCCGACTAATTACTTACACAAAATACCAAATAATTGTCACGTATTTATCACTACAAGTGTACATGTATTTCGGGCCAAGTATTAATCTTCCTTTGGGCCGATCAATACTCGCATGAAAATTGCATATACACAACCGTCCCAATATTTTAAATAGAGAAATTTACACAAGAGAGGTCACTTTGGCGATTTCTTGTTTCAATTAAACTATTTTAAATATTAGTATAATCAAATAGGAACATGAGATAGCCAACAAATTTAAATTATTTTATTGTTTCTGAATCAATATAAATCAAAAGTATATTAAAATTATACAATTGATTTCCACATATTATTAATTAAGCAGATCATATTAATACAACAATAAGCAGATCATAAATAAATCAAACCCACATATTCATATAATCCATGAATCACCAGTAAGCATATTAATAAGTATGCTTTCAATCTCAGTAAATCAATTTAATAAAATTCATGATATTTATTATACAGAAAACCAAATCAGATTTCATGAATCGATCAATTGCGTGTCATATTTACATTAATAAAACACACAAATCAGAGTAGTCAATTAATTGATCACACTACTGCAAATTGAGTCCACGCAAGCATATACATACATACTGACACATGTATATCGAATGACATGAAACAATCCCAAAAGTCAATTTTATATATTGCTATAACTTATAGCCACAACAAATACATAAATACATGGACGGTAATCGAGTTTTGACAAAATTTGCAATTTAATGCTTGCAGATTGAGTTTTCACATGATACGGGGTAAGGTGTCTAAACAAATCTGAATCCATAAACGTAGTCGAACAATTTTATTATCACAAAATCATGATCCCGTAACTAACAAATTGAACAAATCGATATACACAAAATTATCCTCATAAATTCCAAAAAATCATACATAGAATTGTTGTGATACCACTTGTTAGAAATTAAATACCGAATAAGCATGATTTAATCACATAAAGCATGCTTCAACAATTACCCTAATTGATTCTATGACGATTAACCGAAACATATGAGAATATTAACTTAAGCGTACCTGAATCCATAGAATGATTGAGATGAACGAGATTACGAGATTGATGGTTTCCCAAACTATCAATACTTAGGGGTGGGAAAAATATCGAAATATCGAAATATCGATTTTATCGTATCGAAAAATGTCGAAAAATGCCGAATTTTCGATATATTGAAAATTTCGATACGATATGATATCGTATCGATAATTTTCGATACGATATCGATATAAAAATTTATAAAAATCGATATATCGATATATATCGATATATTGATCGGTATATCGGTATTTCGGTATATATCGATATATTGATCGGTATATCGATATATTTTGATATATTGTTCAAGTGTTAACATAATTACCATTTCATTATTTATTTTTTATAATAAATGAATTAATTATAATTTAATAAATGTATTACTTTAATTAAAACAATTTCTGCACATTAACACTTACGAGATCTAAAATTCTAGATCTAGTTTCCAAAACCAAAACCCTAGTTCATCGATCGTTCTCACCGGCACCGCTACTCGCTTCTCTCATTCACGCTACCACTGCAAGTCCTTCCTCCACAGTCTCACCGCCCATCGTCAGCGTTCTCGTCACGAGTGCACCGCTCTCACCGCCACGAAGCATCATCGTTCATCGATCGACCAACACAGCTCTCACCGGCACTATCGCCAATAAGGTGAGATATTTTTCTTAAAAATCAACTCAAAATCATTTCATACAAGGCTCAGCTCCCTCCTCCTCCCGTAAAGCTCCGGCGGTGACTTTGGCTGCGGCGGCGGAAGGGACAGCGGTGCCCCACTTCCATTCACACTAGACATTTTTTTAATATATTTTTTCTCTTCCCTCCCCTCCCTCGCTATCTTTAAATTTCCATTTTAGGTCCTACATAAATTATTCACAAGAATTGAAAAAAAAACTTTTTTTTTTCTGAAGAGAGAGAGATGGGAGGGTGAAGAAAAGAGGACAGTGGAAATGGAAAAATAATTTACTGAGATAGTCTGTGAGATGGGTTTTTTTTTTTTTTATTGTACTCCATTTTTATTTTTATTATATTTTTTCTGACTGGGGATAATTGATACAACCCCTTCTCTTTATCGTCCAACAGAGGGCAGTGTTCTCACCGGCCATCGCCAAGTCGCCTCTCGTTATCGTCACCGCTGCACCGCTACTCAACTCCACGAAGCATCACTAGGTTGAATGGAATCTGAAGCTTCCCATTCAACGCAACTTCCATCTGAGACACCTGTTCATACAACTACAGAATCTGAACCTCGCAATGAATGCACGAGTAAAAAAAGAGATAGAAAGCCCGAGAAGAAGCCAGTCAAGCCACCTAGTGGTTCGAGGAGTCCGTATTGGAATTACTGTGAAAGGGGGACAAGAACGTTAGATGATGATACCGTTCAGCCAATAGGGATATGCAAGAAATGTGGGATCGAAATTCCAGTAACTAGTGGATTACCACTGGTTTGAAGAATCATTTGCTAAATAGGTGCAAAGGAGGTCCATTATACAAAGGTAACAATTCTGATAACACTCAAACTGTATTGACGAATTTGGGTACTGGGGCTGGGAGTGCTTTAGTTCCTCACAGTTTTAATCCGAAGAGGTGTGAAATGAAGGTTGCAGAATATGTCATTATCGACGAAGCGTCTTTTCGGGCTGTTGAAGGGAAAGGGTTTGTGAGTCTTCTTCATGAATTACAACCGAAATTCAAGATACCTGATCGAAAGAAAGTAGCAGGTGCGATTTATGATTTGTTTTTACTTGAAAAGACAAGGATTAAAAATGAGATTACTGGCCAAAGGTTGAGTATCACAACTGATACTTGGACTTCAGTTCAAAACATAAATTACATGGTTGTTACTGTGCATTTTATTGACAGTGATTGGAATTTGCATAAAAAGATCATTAATTTTACAAAAATCACTAATCACATTGGTGAAGAAATTGGAAAGATGGTTGAGTTTTGTTTAAGAGATTGGGGGATAGAAAAAGTATTTTCAGTCGTAGTAGACAATGCTTCTTCTAATGACACTGCTATTGAGTACTTGAAAAAAAGAATGAAAAGTGAAAACTCACTCTTCTTTGATGGAAAATACATGCATTTGAGGTGCGCATGTCATATTCTTAACTTAATTGTTAAGGACGGTTTGAAGGAGCTCAGTGACTCTATTAAATCTATAAGGAATTGTGTTCTATTTATTCATTCTTCCCCTTCTAGATTGAATAAATTCAGGGAGTTTGCCGTGCTAGCCAAATTTCCGAGTACATCGACCGTACCAATGGATGTGAAAACTAGGTGGAATGCAACTTATAAAATGCTTGAAGCCGCATTGAAGTTTAGAAGGGTGTTTGAAAGGATGAGCGAAGAATGGTTGCCTTTTATGAATTACTTTCTTGACAATGACGAGAAAGGTAAACGAAGGGTAGGACCACCTAATGAAGAAGATTGGGAGAATGCGAAAGCTTTTATACACTTCTTGAAAAAGTTCTACGATGCTACTTTAGAACTTAGTGCAACAAAAACCCCGACTTCTCAATTGATCTATCAATCAATGGTTGCTCTACAAATTGAGATTGATAAAAGAAGCAGCGATTATTCTGATCTCATTCTTCAAAAGGTTGCTAGTGCTATGAAGCTGAAATTTGTGAAGTACTGGGGTAATTGGGATACTATGAACCCTTTGATTTTTGTTAGCAATGTTTTGGATCCGAGAAACAAGCTTCAAATGATTAAAGCGAGCATCAAAAAATTGAAGGGCAGTTCTACAAAGATGCAAGAGTTCATTGATAAGGTTAAAAAGGATTTGGTAACCTTGTGGTTGGAGTACAAAGGAATAAACGATTCATCGGATAATGAGAGGCAAAGTATGCAAATAGAGTATAATGATGGAGATGGTACTAGTTCAGTGGGCAGTGGCCTTTGGGATGAATTATTCAATGAGGTTGAAGCACAAAATGAAGAAGAGCAACTTCAAGAGATATCTAATGAAGTTGATAAGTACCTAGCGGATGAAATTGAAAAACGTTCTAATAACTCTTTCAATCTATTGGAGTGGTGGAAAGGAAATGAAACAAGGTATCCAATTATTTCCATCATTGCCAAGGATATTTTGGCAATTCCTAGCTCAACAGTAGCTAGCGAGTCCGCTTTTAGTTTGGGAAAACGAGTTGTTGATCCTTTTAGAAGTAGTTTGAGTCCGAAAATGGTAGAAGCCTTGGTGTGCACTAATGATTGGCTAAATGCAGAAGCATTCAACATTTACAAGGATCCAACCGACGATGACCTTGATTTATACAAAGAAATTGAGGAAATTGAAAAGAGTAAGAAAAACATTATTTCATTTACTTGATATTTCTTTACTTTTGTATTTAATACTATTATTTTTTTATTCTGATATTCTCACAATGTAGCACTGTATGTTGTTTAAGGTTGTAGACTTGTAGTACTTTATTTCATTTACTTGAGATTTTTTTATGTCTTACAGATGCTAATGTGACTAAGTAATGTGTCTGCTCCAAGAAGACCAAGTTTTTTTCATGTGAAGTTACTTCAAAAGGTATTTAATAAATAGTAGTATAATATATATATTTGGACTTTAGTAAATTTAGATTATTAACTTTTTTTTTAACATTTGCAGGCATTTTGTTGCTGCTGGAAATCAGATGTTTGGAATTGAAATTTAAATTTACGTAGTATTTAATTGACGATTTGAATCTTGCTTAAAATTTGGAACTATTTTGGGACATAAGTTTGTTTGATCATATTTTTTTGTGTGTTTTTATGTTTGTTAAAAATAAAAAATGTTGTCTGTGTTCTTATGTTTGTTATAAATGTTTTGTGAATTGTTGAAATTTTGGTATGTTGAATTTTCGATATATCAAAAATTTTCGATATATTTCGGTATATTGAGAATTCGGTATGCCTCGATATGAAACGGTATTCAATTATATCATACCGAAAATTCGGTATATCGATTATCGGTATATCGAAAATTTCGGTACGATATCAATATAGTTTATTTCGATACCGAATTTTCGATACGATATTCGATATGATTAGTTCGACACGATACGATACGATATCCCACCCCTATCAATACTTCTTTTGGATTCACAGCGTAGAGAGAATACGTGAGATTATAGATTACTGATACTTGGGGACCATAACTTAATTTATAGATCTAAGGTATGGATTTGGTTCCTCAACAAATCAAAGCCCACTTAATGGTATCCACACATAAAAGTCCATAATTATTTATACTTATATAAGCCCAACTTTAATCTTTAGTTGATCACTTTAATTTACAATGAGCTTCTTTAAAGACAACCATACACATTTAATTTAACACATGGAAGCCCAATATGTTGAATTTATCCAACATATCAAACGTAGAATCTTTAATAGTATCACTCAATTGGAATCGGACAACAAGCACAAGGATTTATATATAATACATTAATACCTTTCGAATAGAGATCCAACGAGCGGTTGTAGAAACGTTTGAATTGAAGAGCCTGAATGTTCAAATTGAAGTCAACAAACTTAGGGAGAGTGCTTGCGCCGCCTACAGCAAAGTTAACTCCATTTGTGAAATCGGTTTCCAACGAATCCAAATACGGACTCAAGTACTTGGTATGGAGGTTTTCACCTGCAATGTTGATAGTTTAATCATCAAAAATCATTGTGATATTAATACAGAGTAAATGATTTTTCCATCAACTAAACCAATTAATTACTCACAGAGGAAATCGATAACCAGTCGTCCATCACTTGCTCGGCCCGTTGGTCGGTGCTTGTAGAAAGCACGGCCGTAGGGATATCCGGCCACCAATCCATGTCCGGCGGCAAGGCCACCGGTATCTGAGTTTGAGTCACCAAAGTTAACAATCACAGGAGGAGTGTTGCAAAGGGAAACAACAGCAATAGGAAGACAAATGATGAGATTGAGAAATGGGATATTAGTTGAAAAGTAATTCATATTGTAATGAGCGGCTGAGGAGGCAACTCAATTCATACTCTAGTATATCTTTCGTAAAGACGTATGAATAATATTGGTGACCACGTGATGCACCATATAAGACAAACCACTAAAACCAAAATAAATCAAATCAATTGTACTCCCTCCGGCCATTAATAGATGTCATACTTTGCTGGACACGGAGTTTAAGAAAATTGTTATTTTTGTATTTTTTAATTGAAAAGTGAAAGGTAGAAATATATTTTAAAAGTGAAAAGTAAAGTAGTTGTGAGTAAAGTTTAAAAAGTAGGTGGAGTAAAGTATAATAAAATTGTATATTAAAATGAAAAAGTTAGAATAATTATTTCCTTTTTTAGGGTGTGTCAACTATTGTTGGACACCCCAAAAAGGAAAGTATGACAACTGTCTTTGGATGGAGGGAGTATATTATTTCAAATGTTGGTGACACGATCGATTATATTTCCTGCTAATATAAATTTCAAATTAATCAATTTCTCTCAATTCATGTTTGAAAATTATATTAATTTCTTATTTTTTAAATAATGTGTAATATATATAATGTAATTTTATTGACTATTTACTCTTTTCATTTCATAAATATATGATATTTTTTGCTGACACATAGATTAAAAAAATATTTACTTTATGATTTTTGACCAAAGAGTGAAGAGTATAAATGTATTTTTAAGTTAAAAAGTAAAGTACTAAGTAAGTTGATAAAGTATTAGTAAATTGTATTTTAAAGTTCAAAAGTAAAAGTATTCATTTTTTTTTTTTGGAATGATCCTATTATTGTGAAATGTTCATTTAGAAAAAGTGTTCAGTTAGTATAAAAGATGATATACGGGCTTATGAGTCGAGACATAATTATACTAAGTAAAGTCCTGAACTGAACAAAATCTGAACCGAACGAATTGAACAAAATCTGAACCAAACGAAGTGAATGGATCTGAACTGAATTGAAGTCAACTAAATTAATTTTTTATAAAAATAATAATAATTTTTATAAATTAATAATATTAAAAAAATATTAATAGTATTAATTTAGCATTAACTATATTGTATGTCTGAAATTATTTAAATTATTTTTCATTTTAATTTATTTTGAAACGAACATGAACTGAATGAGTATGGAATGAAATAAATTAAAATTAAGTCAAAAAGAACATGTCATAAATCTAATTAGATGTTTATAAATAACTAATTAGTTAGTATATAAAGACACTGATTATGGTCCCAAACTAAATCAATAATCCGTATATATTTTCTCATCATAAAAAATATGTAAAGTTCATGAAAAAAATAAAGTGATTTAGTTGAGAAAGACACATAAAATTAATCTTGTTCGTGACATTCGAATATGAAGATTGAAAAAGTTATTTCGCATCCAGAGATTCAATCGATGCAAATATCTTTGATAATTAAGTACAATATTTTTTTCTAGGATTGATTAATTCTACAAAATATATAAATATAAGAATTATATTTCAGCAAGTGTTATCAGAGCAGTCACTGACTACTCAATTGTTGGGATCCATGGGTCTATGTCTATATGAGAATTACATGCTTATGTTCAATTCTATTTGAATATATTAGTGATTTAAGTGAAATCGCAATCCATTTAATGTAATTGAAATCATTCAAGACTTTGGATTAATTTTAGGTAATAGAATATGAATTTGGAAACGTGTGGAGTACACGTTCATATAGAATTGATACAGATTAATAATTTGGATAAACAAATTGATGTATGTCGAGTTAGACATGTTCAGGCTGTCCGGACCGCCGGTTTCAAAGATTGAATCGATAAAATAAAGTGTTTAAAATAATGTGAACGAATTACTTAAACGGCATAAGAAAATCGATAAAATAAAATAGATTAAATAGAAGACTTACTTCTCTCCGATGTGGAAATTAAACGGATTGAATCCACTTGATGTGTGTCGTCTACAATATTATCTCAATTGAAGTGTTGAATTTTTCTTTACGTCTAAGAACCCCAAATATATTGTAATTTGTGTTTATTTTCTCTATACTTTATTCTGCGTCAATTTTAAACATACCCAAAATCGGGGACCGGACCACCCGGTTCAAATCGGAAAAGAGGACAGGGGTTCGGCAGTCTGGTCCCGGTCCCACAAAAACGTAAATCGGCGGCTCCCGGTTCACCCGTCGGTTCACAGAGAAAAAAGAAATAAGTAAAATAAAAAATTCAAAACTAGCTGTTGCGGCCCGGCCCGGACCGGAGTGGACCGGGATCCGCTGGTTCCAACGGCTATTTGGCTGCCCCCACCCCTTATAAATACCCTCCCCCTCACTCTCCTTCACACCTCAATCTCTATTCTCTACTTCTTTTTTACTACAATTTTACTACTTTAATTCTTTTAAAATATTTAAAATATTACATATCATAATATTAAATATTACATACTACTGATTTATTTACACTACTAATATTAAAAATAAAGAGATTTCTCGGAATTGGGGGAGGACGTTCGGGTTCTAAATCTAGGGGGCGACATCCGTCGAACCCTTCTACTAGTGCCTAAACTTCTACTATGTTGGAAGTCGACATCCCGGTGTCGTCAGAAAACGCGGAATAACAACCCCGATCGAAATCCCGGTCGTCGGAAACCCGCCACGAGCCGCCACGGAGTCAGACCCAACAAAAACCCTAGCCGCGGGAAAACCCGCGGCTGTTCGGCCGAGTCCCCGCGGGGAACTCGCGGCTGTACCCGGCAGCCATGCGGGGCTGCTCGTAGCAGCTTGCAGCGAGTCGCCCGACTCGCAGTTGCGGATCGCTGCGGGAAAACCCGCAACACCCAGCGAATTTCCCGTAGCAGCCCGCAGCGAGTCGCCTGACTCGCTGTTGCTGGGCGCTACGGGTCGCTGCGGGAAAACCCGCACCACACAGAAGGTCGCCCAGCCGTGCGATCGATCCCTAGGCTCGATCGACCTCGCCTGAAACCCGTCCAGTCGAGCCGTCGATCCGCCGGCAGTCCGGTGGTCCGACCACCACCGCCAGGTCGACCTCATCATTGGGTTTCGTCCTCGGATCTTGGTTCTCGGTATAATTACGATAATTATATCTTTAAAATCATAAAGGGGTTTCTATGATTTTACATTCTTCTCGTTTGCCGGAAAATCGAGATCTATCGATGACCTTGAGATCTTCCCACGTATTCGTTGCACTAGCTTGAACGTCGGGGTGGGCAACGATCTTCCAAGCTTTTATGGGGATCATTCTCTCTCTACTTTCTCTCTCTAGAATATTCAAGTATGAAACTCATGAAAGAAGAGAAGACCATAGGGGTGCTTTTATAGGCTACGTATGGGACCTTAAGGAGGTGGAATATTGGAATCCTTATGGAATTAATTAAATTGAGTCCAAGCCCAAATATATTAATTAATCCATAAATTATATTTAACTTCACTAAATAAATATAATTGCAACTCCCAATATTAAACCATTTTATATCAAATAATATTTTCCGTAGTATTATTTTATTCCATGTGTTTAAGATAGAAATATCAATGAATAAATTATATTTATTGCTAATTAATTTATTCATCTCTTGTAATTCCGAGACTAGTACCACTCAACTTTATTATCATGCGGATCATAATCCACTTGCAAGGTTTACATGATAATCCTTATGAGCTTATCTCGGGGCATTATCAACTCTTATCGGGACACATTTTTCCATCAAGAATTCACAGCATGTCATACATAAAATATAGTGACCCAATTTGCCGATAATTGTCCAATAAGAATATTAGTAAATTCCATTGGTTAGTCAAAGTCACTAATATTAAATGCACACACCCGCAAAAATATCAGGGATTAAGAATATAATACACTGAGATTTAATTCGATTATCCAAGGCAATCCTAATCGATTAATCTCAAGCGGTCCGCTCAATACACCAAGTGTACAAGTATAATAAAATAATTAAGACAAATTATTTTCTGAATTATACAACGACTATACCGATGGATTGATCCCTGTCCATCTAGGTCGTGAGCAACTGTTCGATTATATACGAGTAACCGATAGTATGATCTTCCGTGTGACGTCGCACACCATACTAACTACACCGTGTATAATCTAGGACTATAGTTTGCACATATTTAATTAAATATAATTAAAGGCAAATAATTGTTTATTAATTATTAAATAGGATAAACGACTTTATACGGAGTTTACATGTTACTTAAATCTAGACATTAAGTATACAACTCCATCAATCTCCCACTTATACTAAGGTCTAGTCGCTCTCTCCTAACCATCTGACCCCATACCATCCACGTGCCTACTGAACGCTTTCGCTTGCAGGGCCTTAGTGAACGGGTACTCTAGGTTGTTCCCTGACTTTATCTAGGTAACGACTATATCGTCTCGCAGACAATATCTCGAATTCGGTGGTACTTGCTCTGTGTGTTATCTCGCACTATGGACTCGTAGTTCCTTTGATTTTTCCACTGCACCGCTATTGTCACAATAGCATTGGGCAAACAAGGTACCACATCTAAGTCCTGGAGGAAACTCCGGAGTCACACCGATCCTTAAACCGAGTCCGAAGACTCAACCAGTCCCACGAATCTTTCTGGTTGTCTCACAACTCTCCCACTACGACGGCGTACCGGTGTATTAACAGTGATAACAGGTGCAAGTTCTAGTGGTGTACTACTCGGTTCGGCTGGTTCTAAGTCTCGATCGTTCTCTCTCATTCCATCAAGTATTACATCACTTTTGGGCTTGTGGTTCATCACACAACCTTCCTCTAAGAACTGGGCGTTGGTACTTATAACGACCTTCTGGTCCTTAGAACTATTGAACACACAACTTTTGTTCTTCTAGGATATCCTGTAAACAACCACACTTCTGTACGAGGTTCTAATGATGGAACCAAGTTTAGGATGTGCACCGCTATTTCTAAGGCATATCCCCAAGACATAATAGGTGTACGAATAACTTCATCATCGATCGCACCATATACATAAGAGTCCTTTTCCTTCTTTTTGACACACCATTCCGCTGAGGAGTAAATGGTACAGTCAGTTGGGAGTTAATCTCATTCTCTTATCAGTATGCCTTGAATTCTCCATACAGGTATTTGCCTCCACGATCAGATCGTAGGCATTTAATGGATTTACCATGAAGGTTCTCCACAAGAGCTTTGTACTTCTTGAACTTGTCAAAGTACTTGCTCTCACGGCGCATCAGGTACCTAAATCCATGTCTCGAGTAATCATCAATGATGAAATACTCGTACCCTCCTCATGTCTGAGTAGACATAGGTCCGCATACATCAGGGTGAATCAAATCCAATACTTGTCCGAATCTATAACTTTTATCCTTAAAAGGTTACATGGTTATTTTACCCTCTAAACTTGATTCGTAGGTAGGAAGGTCCTCTCCTTCAACACCGCTGATTAAGCCATCATCTCTCAACCTTTGAATCCCATTAGGATTAATATGACCTAGCTTTAGATGCCCCAAGTATAATAGAATCATACTAGAAGGTTCCTTTCTCTTATTGGTGTTAGATGATGTGTTATTAGTTTCGGTTTGTTGAATCGTGGTAGTCTCAAGATTTAATATATAAAAATCGTCAACTAATGTGTCAGAACAGATATTATCATATTTTCTTTTTATAATCATGGAATGATCAGAAGAAATAGGTTATCTATTAATTTACAAACTGGAATCAAATTCTTTCTAAATCCAGGCACATAAACACAATGTATAAAATCCTTTCATTACTTAAAAGTAAATGAATATCTCCCAATGCATCAGACGCCACCTTCGCAACATTTCCCATGTAGATAGTGATATTTTCCTTTCTATGTCGTCGGGTTTCCTGGAACCCTTGCATAGAAATGCAAACATGATCAGTAGCTTCCGTATCTACACACCAGGTGCTGGTAGATAACTCCACTGAAAATGTATCAGTGACTAAGGAAAAATTCACACTTTGTTTTTGTAAGAGGACAATCAGACTTCCAGTGCCCAGACTGCTTTCAACGGAAACACTTGCCTTGCGGCTTGCTTAAACCATCTCGTGGTCACGAATAGGACCACTAGGTTTCCGTATCTTGCTTCTTCTTTTCCTTCTTCCCGTTCATAGGTTCAAAACCTTTCTATTAAGTAGCCACAAGAGCTTGAGATTATTACAAATCCAGAAGACCTATCATTTTAAGAACGTGATCCCTTACGGGCGTTCCTTATGACATGCTGGTCGTCATTAGCATTATCATTGCATCTTGTCCGGCTGCTCGGTCTTGATGTACACACAGTTTCTTGAGGTTGAACATCATGTTATAAGTAGTGGTCATAACACTACTTCTTATAACTCTCTTTTTCCTCAACAGTGGAAACATCATTTTGTTAGAGTTGTGTACTTAATGTCTAGATTTAAGTAACGGAAACTCGCGATCCATTGCCAATAATCTATTTAATTAAATAAACAATTATTTGCGTTTAATTATTTATAATTAAATATATGCAAATTATAGTCCTGTATTTCATACGTTGTAGTTAGTATGGTGTGCATGGGCACACAGAAGATCATACTATCGGTTACTCGTATTTAATCGAACAGTTGCTCACGACCTAGATGGACACGGACCAATCCATCGGTATAGTCGTTGTGTGAGAGAGAAAATAATTTATCTTAATTATTTTATCACACTTGTACACTTGGTGTATTGGGCGGATCGCTTGAGACTTATCAATTAGGATTGCTCTGTGATAATTGATTTAAGTCTCGAAGTATTTTATTCTTAATCCCTGAAACAATTGCGGGTGTGTATATTTAATATAAGTGACTTTGATTTTCCAAAGGAATTAACCGATTTAATTATTGGGTTAATTACCGGTTAAGTTGGGTCACTATACTTTATATATGGCATGCCGTGAATTCTTGAAGGGACAGTGTATCCCGAAATGGTTGATAATATCCCCGAGATGAGCTCATAAGGATTTATTATGTAAACCTCGCGAGTGGATTTGTTCCGCATAATAAATAAGGTTGAGTGGTACTATTCTCGGATATAAGAGATGAATAAATTTATTAAGCAATAAATAAATTTTATTCATGGATATTTAAATCTTAAATACACGGAATAAATAATACTAACCGGAGAAATATTATTTGATATAATATGGATAAATATTGGGAGTGCAATTTTATTTATATAGTGGAAAATAAATAAAATTAATATTGATAAGAATTAATGGATTTGGGTTGGACCCAATTTAATTTTCAATATTAGAAGCCCAATATTTAATCTCCTTTTGATCCCCTACGTAGCCTATAAAAGCACTACATGGTCTTCACAATTCATTAACCTAAGATACGCCAATCATAAAGTCTTGAAGAGTGAAGAAGATCCATAGGAGTTCGATAGATCGTCGCCCACCCGACGTTCGAACGGAGTGCAAGGAATACGTGGGAAGATTCAAAGGTCATCTTGATTTCGTTTCTCCGAACAACGAATCAAAGGTATAATATCTAAACATCCTTGATATTATTTGATTTAATTTATCGAGAATACCGTAGGACGAAGATCCGAAAGTCGAACCCGGATTAGACGAACGATCACGCGGTGGTGGCAAAGCCACCGGACCGCGGGATCGCCGCCTAGGGTTTCGGCGGCGTGGCGCATGGGACGATCCCCGGCTGGACGCCGGGGCGCGATCGATCAAAGGATCGATCGCGGGCAGCTGCTGGGCACGACTGCCCAGCTGGAGGCGGGCCACCCCAGGCGGCGGCGAGTCGCCGGACTCGCCGCGGGGGCTGCTGGGCAGCCCCACCCGATCGCGCGGTGGCGCGATCCCTTCGATCGTATGAACCCCGGCTCGCGGGGGTTCGGCTGGGGGCGGGCTACGTGTCTTCGGGCGCGTGGTCTCCAAAGGCCGGACTCCGGCGGATGAGTCGGCGTTAGTGTGATCTCCGGCGAAGGGTTCGTTCGGGTTATCGGTTCCGCAAATTTAAATAACCCGGGATATCGAATTCCAACACATTTGCCACGGGAGGACAAAGATCATGAAGTACATACTTATACTTCTTAGCAGTTAGAACAATGTCTAGATTACGATTCCAATCAACATTCTAAGGGTCAGTGAGTATAATATCCTTATCGTATAACAAATAGTGGGACAAAGTCATTTCTAACCTATAAGCACATAAGACAAACAATCAATTTGATCCGATATTATCTCCCTAAAATAATATCATTAAATTACTAACCACATCTAAAATCCCATCAGATATGGTAAGCCACGATTAGGCCTGTCAATTTCTACACGACCCGATAACACGACTCGAAACCCGCACGAAATAAAACGGGTTAAACCCGCACGATTAAAAAGCGGGTTAACCGCGGGTCGACCTGTGAACTCGAAATTAACCCGCTTAACCCATTTATTAAATTTATTGTAATTTTTTATATTACAATAATACACTATCTATTAAATAAATAATAATAATTTTAATAATATATTACTGGTATATAATGATCTATTAATTTTCCCTCTCTTACAAATAGGATTATCATAACACTACTCACTATCTCTTTTAAATTTCGTCAAGTTTATGTGATTTGTGATGTGTAATTTATTAATTGAGTAACTATTCATCAAATGAGTGTCATTTGTATAATACTATGGTTGTGCCATTAGAATGATCACACTTCATTTGTAACAGTATGATCATTCTTATAGGACATAAAAAGTATGTAAAATGACAAACGTATAAAGTTGTATGACATTCACAATATACATATATGTATTTTTAGTTAATTAAATTATTTCATTATATTATTATTTATAAAAGAAATATAAACTTTAATTTTAATTATTCAAATATTTTTTTTTTATTTCACATTTAAATTGATTTGTTAATATTTTATTTTTATATTATTCAACATGAAACAATTTATTTATTAATTAAATGAGTTAAATGGGTTGAAAACGGGTTGTAAATGGGTAACCCGTTTAAAAATAGGTTGAGTTTGGGTTTAATTTTTCGACACGATTATTAAATGGGTTGGATTTGGGTTTATGTTTATTGACCCGCGAATAGCTTTGACACGAAACGAACTCGACCCAACACGACTCATTGACACCCTTACCACGATAGTGTGGACGTTTACCTATGCGAACGATTTTGCAATTAGATTTGCTTCGGTCGTACAACATCATAGCGTTACTTCGATGGGAAGGATACTATGAAGCGTACCTAAGTGTAAACAATTACTCAGTATTAAGGCAGATTGTTTGGGATTCGCATATTACCGCATGCCACGATAGTGTGGACGTTTACATTAACACACGGTCCTTCACTTTCTCCTATAACTGTCTACATCAATTAATCCAAAAATCCCATTCAGTATAGCAAGCCACGATAGTGTGGACGTTTACTATACCAAAAGATTTTTATCAATTGAAATCCAATTACTTGAATTATTCAATCTCATCAATCAAGACGCGGTGAATCATAATTGAAAACTCGAGGTTTTTAACCAATGATTCATCATGCAATCAACCCTATCTCTCATAGAATGAGGGAGTCGACCAGACAATCGTTCTAGTCATCAAATGACTCGAAAGTCTCTAATTTGTGTCTTCGACATAACCAAGTGCTCTGGCTCCATTCCGCTCCCCGGGCTAAGAATGAGTCGACTTGAAATTAGTTTCAGAAAGATAAATTAGGCATTGTTTGATAAACTTGATCAATGAATCTCGTTAAAGGAATTAAAAGAATTCTCATCCAATGACTTATCTATATAAATTTCAAAAGTCTATAAAAGTCACCAAGAGAACAGTAATGGAGAGTGTGGGATTGTTTTCAATCCCTCTCCCACTTAGTATTTTAAAACAATAAGGGATACACTATCTAATGCATAAATGAAATACACACAAGCATGCATACATGAAATAAATCACATAAAATATTATCAGATAATCAAAATAATACTAGAATATTATTTTCCGACTATTATGGCTTTATCACATCCATGTATGCTTCTTCTAGTCTTCAGTCTTTGTCTTGAATGCTTCCATGTGACGGGAATATTAATTCCAATATTTAATTTCCATTATTTTTAATAAATCCAAAATTTACTTAATTAAAAAATTAAGTCAATCGAATAAATAAAAAATTAAATTAAATATTAATTAATATTTTTATTATTTTTATTTTCCTTTTCTAATTCCATCAAAACTCAAGAATCCTATCCAAGACCCACTTGGAATATTCTAGAGGATTCTGTTTTAGCATGTTTTAGTCGGGTAGTATTATACGGGGCTGGGCTGTGTATGGAGGTTTGGAGTGTTGGAATTTGATATCCCGGGCTATTAAAAATTATGCGGAAACCAATAACCCGACCAAACCCTTCGCCGGAGATCACATGAACACCGACTCACGCGCCGGAGTCCAGCCGAGGAGACCACGCACCCGAAGGCGCGCGGCTGCCCCCAGCCGAACCCCCGCGAGGCGGGGTTCACGCGATCGAAGATCGCGTTCGATCTTCGCGATCGATGGGGCTGCCCAGCAGCCCCCCAGCGGCGAGTCCGGCGACTCGCCGCCGCCTGGAGGCCCCCACCGTCGAGGTGGGGAGGGGACGGCACCAGCTCGCCCCCAGCGATCGATCCCCGTGATCGATCGCGAGCCCTCGACCCAGCCGAGGGTCGACGCCTCCTCGCGTCTCGAAACCCCAGCGGGCGTGCGCCGTGGTCCGGTGGCTTCGCCACCACCACGCGTTCGTCCGTCTATTCCGGGTTCGACTTTTCGGATCTTCGTCCTACGGTATTCTCGATAAATTCAAATCAAAATAATATCGAGAGAGTTTAGATATTATACCTTCGATTCGTTGTTCGGAGAAACGAAATCAAACACCTTTGAATCTTCCCACGTATTCCTTGCACTTCGTTCGAACGTCGGGTGGGCGACGATCTATCGAACTCCTATGGATCTCCTTCAACTCTCTAGAACTATCAAATAATGATATTCTTGTCTTATGATTTATGAAGGCCATGTAGTGCTTTTATAGGCTACGTAGGGGATCTAAAGGAGGTGGAATATTGGGCTTCTAATATTGAAGATTAAATTGAGCCTAGCCCAAATCCATTAATCCTTATCAATATTAATTTTATTTATTTTCCACTATATAAATAAAATTGCACTCCCAATATTTACCCATATTATATCGAATAATATTTCTCCGGTTAGTATTATTTATTCCGTGTATTTAAGATTTAAATATCCATGAATAAAATTTATTTATTGCTTAATAAATTCATTCATCTCTTATATCCGAGAATAGTACCACTCAACCTTATTTATTATGCGGGAACAAATCCACTCGCGAGGTTTACATAATAAATCCTTATGAGCTCATCTCGGGGATATTATCAACCCTTCCGGGATACACTGTCCCTTCAAGAATTCACGGCATGCCATATATAAAATATAGTGACCCAACTCAACCGGTAATTAACTCAATAATTAAATCGGTTAATTCCTTTGGAAAATCAAAGTCACTTATATTAAATATACACACCCGCAATTGTTTTAGGGATTAAGAATAAAATACTCCGAGACTTAAATCAATTATCACAGAGCAATCCTAATTGATAAGTCTCAAGCAATCCGCTCAATACACCAAGTGTACAAGTGTGATAAAATAATTAAGACAAAATATTTTCTCTCTCACACAACGATTATACCGATGGCTTGGTCCGTGTCCATCTAGGTCGTGAGCATCTGTTCGATTAAATACGAGTAACCGATAGTATGATCTTCTGTGTGACGGCACACACCATACTAACTACAACGTATATAATCTAGGACTATAATTTGCATATATTTAATTAACAATTAATTAAAAGCAAATGAATGTTTATTTCAATAGATAAATGATAGTGTATAAGGAGTTCAGAATACTCAAATCTAGACATTAAGTATACTACTCCAACATGGAGAACGATACTAATACATGTATATTTATATTTGGAGTAGGGATTGAGCTAGATCTTGAAAATAACAGAGGTTTGAGCTCGAAGCTTCTTCTGAAGGATTTCTATTATCCAGACTTTTAATATCGAGTTTATTCACTAATTAGTGCCGCCCTTTAATCTGAAGGGATAAGTCCCCTATTTATAGGGTTTATTAGAATGATTACATCCAGACCACATCCTAAGTCTATGGCATTAAATGGGTCTAATCGATGATCCGGGGCCCGGGATCCGGAGCATGGAGGAGGCATGTGGGCTAACGTGGGAGATATCTCTACTCTCTTCGGGACGAGTCCTATCCTTGATGCTTTTCGTGTGATCCGAGTCCCGGAACGAGTCTTTCCAAATTGGTTTTCCCTTTACTGTCCGTGGCCTGTCAGTAGGTCCGAGACCCAAGGCCCGAGCCGGGGGTGCCTCGGGGTATTCTCCGGTATGGCTTGTTGGGCAGGCCCGTGACCCGAGTCGCGAGCTGGGTACGCGCTTCGCGTCCTCTTCCCTGTATGGGTGACCCGAGCCGTGAGCCGGGCATGCGCCTTGAGTCGTCTTCTTGCATGGCTTGCTTGACGGGCCCCGTTACGCGAGTCGCGAGCCGGGTATGCGCCTCACTTCGTCTTCTCTGCATGTCTCGCCCGATGGGCCCGCTCGACGGGTCTTTGCTTACGTGTCCCAACCTCGGATATTCGTTTTAGTATTTTATTTTCCTCCCCCAACATTGGCCCCCGGAGAGATCGCCGGAGGTTTTGATTTCGGAGATGTCTCTGCCCGTTGGGAATACCCGTTCAGACGCTTCCTGACGACTTTCACGCTTTAATTGTGGGGATTGGTAGGTGCCCCTTCTTTGCATGTTGCCGCCCATCTCGGGCAATCGTGGAGGCTTGGGTGTTATGGCCCGTGGCTGCAGAGTGGGTTATAAATGCTCCTGGGAATTGCCATGAGGTGGTGGCCTCGGGTTCCGCTATCCGCGGCCTTTAAAAGGCCCTTGAATTGGGACTTGACTAACGTCAGAAAATAAATCATGTCGAATCACCCTTCGAGTACTGCTAACTCCGACGTGGGGCCCATCACTCATCCCCGGGAGCGAGAGCCCGGGGAAGAATCATTGGTGGCTACGCTGGATTCCGGGATCAAGCGCTTTATCGTGTCTAGAAAGTTCCATCATCGGTACCATCGGGAAGTGCTTTTGATGCCGTCCCCTTTCGCGCAGATGTATGGGCACGTGTGGCCTGCTTTGCTCGCGGTTACCGACTCGTCAGGTTGCCTTTGGGTTTTCGACTTGGTCCTTGGTGGAAATCGTTTGGGCATCGGAGGTATCGGATGGGCTGTCTTCGCCAAGCACATGCAGATGCATGAAGGGTAGAAAGTGGAGCTGCGTTAATCGGAAGTGGAGGATATCAACATCGCCGTCATCCGTGATGATGGATCCTTGGTCCCGGTACCCGTCGCGGCCCAATGGCCTTTGTAAGCCGACGTGGCGGGACCGTTCTCATCTTTCTTCGTTTGTGTAATAACTAAGTTATGATCCCGCTTTGTGTTATTCGTACCTGTAGTGATTTCGAATTTCATAAATAAATAATAAGTGACAAAAGGTGATCAAATTAAAAACTTCCCGTATGCCGGGTGGCGGACCCGGGTCACGATCCTGGGTCTCGCCTTTTTACCGCGCGAAACTGTTTGGATTCCTTGGGAGTCGAAAGGCCACACCGATTCCCCAGGGTAATGATGACGCTTTATGCACGTCACGTCTCCTGGGGATCTTTAAAAGATTTTGTCGCCTTTCTCATTCTTCCCTGGCTCTCCCAAAAATCTCCTTTCGTTTCACAGAGGTTAAGAATTATGGTGAGTTCATCCGTAGGCAGCAACGATATCGTCCCGCCAGAGATCATCTATGTCCCCTCCGACTCGGACACGGAGCCTGATGAAGAGCCCCATAGGGCCCCGCCGGAGGTGGTCGAGATTTCCTCGGATTCCGACCCCGATGCCGGAGACAACCACCTCTCCGTCGAACACACGGTGGAGGCGACCAAATTTTGGCACTCGCGGACCCGGCCAGTGCTGCGGCGGCGAATGGGCCTGCCCTTGCCGCCGCCTCTCTCTGTTCCCTTCGCCGCCGGCGTTGAGGATCGCCGGATCACGCTTCAAGATACCCTGGGCCAGAACTGGCCCATGAATATGACTCGACTTCGTGATCGGCTCCGGCTACGGGGAAAGGGGTGGCGCTCATTTTACCGCCACCTGGGAGCTCGGAGAGGGTGGCGCATTTGGGTCACCTGGTCACCAGATGGGGTTTCTCGGATCTTCGCGGCCGATGAGCGAGGCGCCGCCCAGACCAGGCCTAGATAGGAATTTTAGGGCGGCGTGTAGGCCGGTTTTTTGGTGTAGTTTTTGCAAACCCTTTTCCCCTTTGTATCTATAGGCTTTATTTTTGATGTAAAAGGTTCTCCCCCTGTTGGAGGTTTGTTAATGAAGCTATTTCGTTCTCGATTTTTCCCTGTTTTCACCTTTATGTTCATGGTATAGGACGTCGTGGTCCTTTGTTTGGTCTCCCTCTTCTGCCGCCGGGATCGCGGCACGCGGAAATATCGGTACCCGGGGTCCATGGTTGTTCCGGCACCCGGGGTCCATACGTACCGGTCTTTTGCGGGACTCGCCGATACCTCGCTTCCTGAACCCATGGATGTCGTGTCAGCCCGGGATCCTGGTCCATCGCCATTGGCGCGACGCCATCACTGCGGGGCCTGAACTATCCCTGACCGGGATACGATCCCTTAGAATTCATACCGTGTCCCGGGACACGGTCCTATGGTGTTTTTTGGACGGTCGATATTCATTGGGCCCCCGCCTACTCTTATTGGGCCTCGAGAGTACTTGAGTGTTTTTATCAATAACCGCTCCTGCCTGTTCCCCTTCTGGAGAACTTTCCTCCTATAAAAACCCCCAATCACGCAGCGGCTTCTCTTTTCGCATCTTCGAGTTTATCCCGCAAACCCTAGAAATTGCCGACTCTTCCGTACTTAATTGGCTGAGTCTTTTCAAGGTAAACCCTCATAACCTCTCTTTGATTTTATATCTCAGATAATGGCGTCGTCCATAGGCAAGGAGATAATGCTGTCGGACTCCTCCTCCGAGGATTCGGTGAGAGGGGATATTCTGGGCGAATCGTCGTCGGACACGGAGCAGGATATGAACGTCCTGTTCCGGCAGTTTGACGCGATGATGGACGAAGAGTACCCTCCGCCTGACGAGTTCCTCTGGGACCTCTATTTCCGTGAGAATCCTTATCCCGACGCCCCGCCGCGAGCCCCTGCCCGACCGTCGCGTGCTTGCAGCACCCTCGAATGGGGGGCTCACGGTCGGGCGATCATCGTTACCCCTGATATGGTAAGGGAAAAAGGGAGAAATGGCGGATTCCTAATAATGTCCATATCTACATACCTCGCGCCGGGGAATCAGCTTGCTGCCCGCCGCCGGGGATGGTGGCAGTTGGGACGGAGGCGATGGAATTCGGGCTCCAGTTTCCCTTGCACCCCAATGTCAGTGCCGCTCTCCGATTCTTGGAAGTGGCCCCTCGTCAGATCCATCCCAACGGTTGGTCGCAACTCATCGGGGTGCTCTCTATGTTGGGTAACGTCGGCCTCTATCGGACCCTCACCGACTAGGAGATCCGGCGTTCGTTCTTGATTGCCCGATTCGGGGGAATCCACGACGATTACACCGTCAAGGGCCGTACCGAGATACCCCCTGTGGAGGTGAAGGTGTCCAAGGTGGACTTCCCCTGGGCGCAGTGGATATACATCTCAGAGGCGTGGCGGAACCAAACTCCTAGCGGGGAGATCGATATCCCAACCCGCTATCATGATAAAATTCCCAGTAAGCTTCGCGTTGTTTCGTAGGTTTCCTTGCTGTACTGATTTTAACTCTTTTTCGTATTACCACAGGTGTTAATACTCACCGGGAAGGACCACTGAACTGGGACTATAAAGTTGCGTTGAAGTTCACCGCTGCCTTGCCGACCATACGCCGTAGAGCCGACAACCATTGTCTTAAGGAGTCGCGGGAAGCTGCCCGTCTAATCTGTCCTCCCAGGTATCTGTTCGACCCATATCCCGGTAAGTTTATTCGGATCCGTAACAATATAAATGATGAGTTATCCATAGTTGCTTTTAGAGTGTCCGTCGTGCTGACTATTCTGCTGCAGCCCCATTCAACCGAATTTTCGAGGATCGTCCCCGCGGCAGAATGTCTAAGTGTCCCGGAGTTGCTGATAGGAAGTTGTCGTCCGCCGCGCCGCCTCCACGCAGGCCCGCCCTTAGGTCGAGGACCCGTGGCTTGGTCGCCGCGCCGCCGCCCGTGATCCCGGCGCGTTCCGCCTCCCGAGGTCGCCAGGACCGGCAGTCCTCGCCGTCGCTATTGCAGGGCGTCGTGGAGTCCTGGGACTCAGGACCGTTGCCCGAGATCCCTCATGGCCCCGCCATAATGGACGCAGGAGGTGTGATCCACGCGACGCCTCGTGGCGGGCGCGATCCCGGATCCTGGGACGGGGGTCCCGTAGAAGTTGTCTCGGACGAGTCATCCCCCCCGCGCGAGAACCTAATGGGGGCTTTCTCCGATCCGCACCTAGGCGGGTTGCTCTCCCAGGACCTTCTGGAAACGCCCGAGTCCTCCCTGTCCCGGAAGCAAAAAGAGACCTCCGACGCGGAGGGTCTCGGCTCCGGCTCCCTGGCCCCCACCGCGCCGTCGACGACGGGGTCCTCGGGATCCGTCCCGGCCCTCGCGAGTATGCCGATTTACGGAGTCGACCAGGGCGTCGCCCAAAGGTACGTTCCTTCACTTCTTTCAGATTTTACTTTAGTCCTTTCTTATCCGTGATCGGTGAATTGAGTGTTGGCGTTCGTGATTACAGCATCTTGGGTTTTGTGCCCCACTTACCACCGCTACTTCTCTAGTATGTCGCGAGCCGGGGACCTATGCCTCCCGTTTCCAATCCTGGGCTCCCTGTTGGCCGGACACTTGCCTCGGTGGGCCGTAGCTGGACGCAGGAGCTGCAGGCCCTTTCCAGGAATCCTGATGAGATGTTTCTACTCGCGTCCATGCTGCAGAGCCAGGCGACGGTGGCCATGGCCGGGATCCACGAGTGGCTCGAGGGACAGGCCCGTCAGATCAACCACTAGATGAACTTGGCCAATGGGAGGGAGCGAACGATTGAGGAACTGGGTCGCCTGAATGTGGATGTTGTCACCCGGAACGAGCAGCTGAGCGACGAGCTTAAAGAGAACGAGGAGGCTCTTCGACAGAGCACCGAGGCCCTCGCCGCGTCGTTTGGAGACCGGGACAAGTGGCGTGCCCTGGCAGACTTCCGGGGGGAAAAGCTACAGGCTGTTGTTGCCGAGACCACGACGGCGGAAACCCGGGTTGCGCAGCTAACCGCGTCTCTCACCGAGGCGACGGGCCGCGTGGCGCAGTTGGAGCACATCCTAGCATCCCGGGACGCAGAGATGGCGAGTCTCCGTGAACGGTTGAGAGAGGCAGACGCCCAGGCGGACGAGTTGGAGGTCTATCTTGTGAGCCCATGGACTGACCATACGGTTCTTATCGACCATTTCTACTCCAGCGTCATGGCAGACATCATTAGGCACGCCCACGAGGCCAACGATGTGGCCTGCCTCGATCGTGTCTTGGCCTACTGGAAGAGATTCATGGTGGGACGCGAACTCGATCAATGGATTACCGAAGATTACCTCGATCTCGAGGAGGACCTCCACATTGATATGAAGTGGTGGCCGACTTGTGATCGCCTGGTCCGCCCCGGCTCACTGCCTGCTCATGCTGCCCCTGCCAAACCTGTGGGGGGTACTTCGACCGCTGCCGAAGCGACGGTGGGAACCGCCGCCGGGGTCCCGGAGGTGACGGGGGAGAATGCTGACGTGGTCCCGGAAATGATACCGGAGGTGAGGGGCGACTGTGATCCTAACCAAGAGGCAATTATGGAGGAAGTGGTGTCTAGCTTCCCGTAGAAGTCGTTTGATGCCTTCATGGCCGGAGTGGATCAGGATCGAGGTGCTGCGGCTGTGCCGGCTCCCGAGTCTAAGGATCAAGACATGGTGGAGGCGGATAGTCAGTGTCCAGACGAGGCAGGAGGCTTAGTGTGATTGGTGGCCCTTCCGAAGGGTCCAAGTTTAAATTCTGATTTTCTTTTCTACGGCCGTTGGTGGTGTTGGAGTTGTGTACTTAATGTCTAGATTTAAGTATCGGTAAACTCCCGGTCATAGCATTTAATCTATTTAATTAATAAACAATTGTTTTCATTTAATTATTATTAATTAAATACATGCAAAATATAGTCCTAGATTCTATACGTTGTAGTTAGTATGGTGTGTCGGGCCCACACAGAAGATCATACTATCGGTTACTCGTATTTAATCAAACAGTTGCTCACGACCTAGATGGACACGGACCAATCCATCGGTATAGTCGTTGTGTGAGAGAGAAAATAATTTATCTTAATTATTTTATCACATTTGTACACTTGGTGTATTGGACGGATCGCTTGAGATTTATCAATTAGGATTGCCGTTGATAATTGATTTAAGTCTCAGAGTATTTTATTCTCAGAGTACACCAAGTGTACAAGTATGTTAAAATAATCAAGACAGATTATTTTCTCCCTCGTACAACGACTATACCGATGGATTGGTCCGTGTCCATCTAGGTCGTGAGCAACTGTTCGATTAAATACGAGTAACCGATAGTATGATCTTCTGTGTGGGCCCGCACACCATACTAACTACAACGTATATAATCTAGGACTATAATTTGCATATATTTAATTATAAATAATTAAACGAAAATAATTGTTTATTTAATTAAATAGATTAATGGCAATGGATCGGGAGTTTCCGTTACTTAAATCTAGACATTAAGTACACAACTCCAACAAGAACATTGTACTTCTTCTAGATATCTTATACGATTATGGTTTGTTTTAAACATGCATAATTCTGAGAAAGGTTATTGCCTTTCAGACATAGAATACATCTGTCTAAAGATATGTGTTTTGAACACATAAAGGAGATAGATGAAGACAAAGCGGTTTCCTATACCCTGGTGTATGGAAAGCTAAATGAATGCAGTGTTGAAAAATGAAAACCTGATATCAACTATGCGGTTAGCGTAGTGGGAGGATATCAAAGTAATCTTGTCAAGAGATATTTGCATGCTGTAAAAGTACTTTCGAAGTACTGGGTTACGAAGCAACACGAATTCTTCTTAAAGATTACATTTTCTCAGATCCCAAATCAGAGAAGGACCAGTGTAAGTCGATATCAGGCTATGTGTTCATTAAAGAAGAGGTGGAACCTTAAGATGAAAGAGTGTTAAGCATGATGCTTATCGGACTCTATCATAAACCAAAAAGCAGCCTCAGAGGCAGCGGAAGTTTTGGTTAGGTTCCAGAATGACCTCTGGACTTGGATATGATTCTTAGTTCACCAAAAGGCTATGTGTATAGCGGTGCATGGTAAACTGGAAGAAATCATAAGTCCAAAAGGTGATGATAACACATAGAGCAAGTACCACCTGATTCGAGTCATCGTCTAGGGAGACGACGCAGTAGTCACCAAGATAACTTCAGAGCGGCAACCTAGATTGCTCATTCACATAGTACTTCTCGGAAGTACAATTTAAGCACGTGATGAGTATGGGAGTCGGGAGTTTGGAAGAAATGACTAGACCTTAGTACAAGTGGGAGATTGTTGGAGTTGTGTACTTAATGTCTAGATTTAAGTATCGGTAAACTCCCGGTCATAGCATTTAATCTATTTAATTAATAAACAATTGTTTGCATTTAATTATTATTAATTAAATACATGCAAAAATATAGTCCTAGATTCTATACGTTGTAGTTAGTATGGTGTGTCGGGCCCACACAGAAGATCATACTATCGATTACTCGTATTTAATCAAACGGTTGCTCACGACCTAGATGGACACGGACCAATCCATCGGTATAGTCGTTGTGTGAGAGAGAAAATAATTTATCTTAATTATTTTATCACACTTGTACACTTGGTGTATTGGGCGGATCGCTTGAGATTTATCAATTAGGATTGCCGTTGATAATTGATTTAAGTCTCAGAGTATTTTATTCTTAATCCCCGATACTATTGCGGGTGTGTATATTTAATATAAGTGACTTTGATTTTCCAAAGGAATTAACCGATTTAATTATTGGGTCAATTACCGGTAAAGTTGGGTCACTATATTTTATATATGACATGCCGTGAATACTTGACGGGAAAGTGTATCCAGTAAGAGTTGATAATATCCCCGAGATGAGTTCATAAGGAATTATTATGTAAACCCTGCAGGTGGATTTATTCCGCATAATAATTAAGGTTGAATGGTACTATTCTCGGATATAAGAGATGAATAAATTAATTAGCAATAAATTAATTTTATTCGTGGATATTTAAATCTTAAATACACGGAATAAATAATACTACCGGAGAAATATTATTTGATATAATATGATTTAATATTGGGAGTGCAATTAATTTATATAGTGGAAAATAAATTAATTAATATTGATGGGATTAATAGATTTGGGCTTGAGCTCAATTTAATCATCAATATTGGAAGCCCAATATTCCACCTCCTTTAGATCCCCTACGTAGCCTATAAAAGCACTATATGGTCTTCTCTATTCATATAACTTGAAGATCATAATTCTTCTAGAGAGAGAAAGAAGAGAGAAGGAGATCCATAAGGAGTTCGGAGGATCGTCGCCCACACGACGTTCGGACGAGGTGCAAGGAATACGTAGGAAGATTCAAAGGTCTTCAACTTGATTTCGTTTCTCCGCACAACGAATCAAAGGTAAAATCATAAACTCTCTTCTATGATTTTATGCGTATTAAATTGTAGCATATACATGAACACACGATCCGGGAAAACGACGAACCTCGGGGACGGGGATTCGAGATCCCCGTCGACCGCCGGGACCGCGGCCAAAGGGAAGCCCCGGCTGGACGCCGGGGCATGCGATCGACCAAGGGTCGATCGCTGGGGAAGTCGCCGTGGGCTGGCGCCACGGCGGACGGCCTCCCCGGTCCTCCCTGGCCGGCGGTGACGGACGGGAAGAAGCCACGGCTGGACGCCGCGGCTGGGGCGATCGAGCCCTAGCTCGATCGCCGGGGGGACTGAAGGTTCGGCTAGGGTTTAGCCACGGGTTCATCCCGCGGCGATGCTCTTGTCGGGCCCGGTTCTTCGTGGTGTTCGTAATCGGTTTCCGGCGATGGGATTTCGGTCGGGGTTATCGTTTCCGCAATTTTTTGATACCCCGGGATATCGATTTCCAGCAGGTGGCCGGGGGCGTTAGCTCAAGACAATTTCCTTTTCTTGTTTCAGAGTTTGTGCTTGGATGTTTTAGTGGGGCATTGGCCTCTTTTGGGATATTTCGGTCGACCTCTCGGGGTTGACCTTTGTTTTAATTTGGTTATTTAATTTGCGCCTCTGGCGATTCAAACTTCCGTGTGTAGTTTGTTCAAACCTTGGATTTAGCTTTTTGCCACTCAACCTTACTCTGAACGCGAAAAAAGGGGCTTGGCCTCGCCCGGGATGCTCCCCGGGATGGATTCCCAAGATGACGCTGATGGCCCGAGACGCGGTCCCGCGGATGTATTTCGGAAACCCGAGACGCGATCTCGGGGTCGGTTTTCGTGAACCCGTAATAGCTGCCGCGCGACCAGGGAAACCGTCTCTCCGTGACTACGGCGGCGTGATCCCGGTGGGACCGTGACTCGGGAATCGAATTCTTTTTTGATGTTTTATTCCTTTTTCTCGAAAGTTTCGCCTGCGTTCTCCTACGACTTGGGACTTTATGAGTCTCGTGAGTTTTTAACGGAGATTGCTTGTAAGCTGTGCGGATAAGATCCGTTTTTTATATTTTCCCCTGTACGTTATGACTCTTGACCTGAAGGTCTTTCTAGGAGCTCATTAGTTTTACCGGGATCTTTGGCTTTCAAGCTAGTGCGAAAATATCCGTTTTTATATTTTCCCCCGTACGTTATGACTCTTGACCCGAAGGTCTTTTTGGGAGCTCATTAGTTTTACCGAGTTCTTTGGCTTTCAAGCTAGTGCGGAAATATCCGTTTTTATATTTCCCCCCGTACGTTATGACTCTTGACCCGAAGGTCTTTTTTGGAGCTCATTAGTTTTACCGGGATCTTTGGCTTTCAAGCTAGTGCTGAAATATCCGTTTTTATATTTTGCCCCGTACGTTATGACTCTTGACAGGTCTTTTTGGGAGCTCATTAGTTTTACCAGGATCTTTGGCTTTTAAGTTAGTGCGAAAATATCCGTTTTTATATTTTCCCTCGTTAGGATCAAGAGTACATTTTTTTGCTTTATTCGGCCCGGTTCCGCAGTAGCTTCTCTCTACTGGTAGAATTTCTTCAAGTGCTGCGCGTTCCAACGGTATTGATCTGGGGTCCCGTCTGGATACTCCAACTTATACGCCCCGTTTAGCAGACACTTGGTGACACGGAACGGTCCCTCCCATGTCGGGCCGAGGGCCCCAGAATGCGTCCCCAACAATTTCTTCAACACCATGTCCCCGAGATTAAATTCCCAAGAACGGACCTTCGCGTCATAAGCCTTGGAGATCCTTTGCTTGTTCATCGCATTGAGGGAGTCGGAGTTCATCCTTCTCTCCTCGAGGAGATCTAGTTCCAGACGCAACACTTCTTCATTTTCCGGAGTGATGGCCTGAGCGGTCCGGTGTGAGCGAACCGTGATCTCGGCCGGGATAACTGCTTCCGATCCAAACGCGAGGGCGTATGGTGTTTATCCCGTGGCGTTGCGAGACGTGGTCCGGTAAGACCATAACACCTCGGGTAGCTCCTCGGCCCACTTTCCCTTGCGCGTCTCGAGCTTCACCTTGAGGGTGTGTTTCAAGATTTTGTTCACCGCCTCAACTTGCCCGTTGGTTTGTGGACGGTATGGAGTGGAAAACGTCCTCCGGATCCCCCACTGCTCACAGAAATCCGAGACCACGGACCCGTCAAATTGCTTGCCGTTGTCCGAGATGATGGACTCGGGCAACCTGAAACGGCATATTATGTTCTTCCATATGAACTTGATCACCTTGGTTTGGTCGATCTTTTGGACCACCTCCGCCTCTGCCCATTTGGTGAAGTAATCCACCGCTTCGATCGCGAACTTGACTCCTCCCGGCGCGGTAGCTAGAGGTCCAATTATATCCATCCCCCACCGGGCGAATGGCCACGGAGAGTATATCGGCTTGAGTCCTTCTGGAGATACGTGTATGTTTGGCCCCATGAGTTGGCATTGGAGGGATTTGCAGGCAAAATTGGTCGCGTCCCGACGCAAGCTTGGCCAATAGTATCCCTGGCCCATGGTTTTGTGTGCGAGGGACCGGCCCCCGACATGGTTTCTACATAACCCTTCATGGATCTCAGATAGCACCTTCTAAGGAGACGCATTTTAGGAGCGACATCGAGAAGCTCCTGCGGAATAGTTGAGAGTTCAGAATTGTGTACCTCGCGGCGCGTACGCGAAGTTGTTTTTCCTCGAATCGGTCTGGCGGGAGGGTCCCGGATTTGATGAACCGCATTACCGGGTCGCGCCAATCCGTCTCGGGCGCCGTCCTTGGTGCCGTCTCGGGACCCAGGTCAACAAGAATCACTTCCTCCCGGGGCCCGATCGACGGTGAATTTAGCTGGGTCAGGATGACCCGGGACAAGTCCGCGGATCCTTGGTTGTGAGTTGCGTCGGCCTGTGAGTTGTGCTCCCGCGGAATTTGTTCGATATGGACATCCGGGATTTTCTCGCAGAGGGACCACACCAAGTTCAAATATTTTTTCATCTGTTCGCTTTTTGCCTCGTAGTCACCGGTGACTTGGTTCACCACCAGCTGTGAGTCCATAAAAAATATGGAGGCGGGGAACGCTAACCGCCACAGACATTTCAAAACCTGCTACAAGTGCCTCGTACTCGGTCTCATTATTAGTTGCGAAAAAAATTAAAATTTACCGCGTGAGTGAACGAGTCTCCGTCTGGCCCAAGGAGCACCACCCCGACCCCCGAGCACGCGCTGGTAGAGGATCCGTCAACGTGAAGCTGCCATGGGCGTGCTGACTCCGTGCACCGTGGGGGAAAGGTGAGCTCCACGATGAAATCTGCTAGAGCTTGTGCTTTGATCGAGGTGCGGGGTGCGAAAGTTAAGTCGTACTGACTTAACTCCAAACTCCAGCGGAGCAGCCATCCCGAGACGTCTGATTGGTGTAGTACTTGTCGCAACGACATCGTTGTGAGTACTTCGACAGGGTGTTAAAAAACGTAGGCTCTCAGTTTTCGGACCGAGACGATGAGGGCGTAGGCAAGCTTCTCGAGGGGAGTGTAGCGGGTCTCTTCCTCGTGCAAGACATGGCTCACGAAGTAGATGGGCATGTGCAAAGAGCCTTGAGCCCGGACCAATACGACACTAATCGCGCCCTCCGTCGCGGCGAGGTATAGGAACAGTTTCTCTCCCGGCTTGGGTACCGTCAGTAGGTGTGGGCCTGAGAGATATTCCTTGATTTGGCCAAACGCCTTCTGACTATCCTTTTTCCAATGGAATTCTTGGTTCTTGATGACCCGAAGAATGGGTGCGTATTGTCACCAAGTCGGGAGATGTACCTGCTTAGGGATGCCAAGCATCCCGTGAGACATTGGACTCCCTTGATGTCCCGGGGCTCTTGCATGTCGATTATCGCCTTGATCTTTGCCGGATTGGGCTCGAGACCGTTTTCTCCGAATACATGGCCGAGGAACATCCCTTTCCGGATCCCGAAATGACATTTCTTGGGATTCATATTCATGTTGTACTGCCCTAGGATCTAAAACACTCAGGCCAAGTCCGCGACGTGGTCGATTTCATTCTTGCTCTTGACGATTATATCGTCAATGTAGACCTCGACTGTCTTCCCGATCTCGCCGGCGAACATGGTGTTCACGAGTCGCTGATAGGTAGCCCCGACATTTTTCAAGCCGAACAACATCCGTTCCAAGCAATAGACGTTGCTTTCGGTGTAGAATGCCGTGTGCCGGGTGTCGTCGGGGTTCATTGGGACTTGGTGATACCCGGAACTTGCATCCATGATTGAGAACATGGCGTGTCCCGCGGTGGTGTCGACGAGCTGATCGATATGCGGCATTGGGAAATGGTCTTTGGGGCATGTGTCGTTGAGGTCCGTGTAGTCGATGCACAGCCTCCATTTCCCCTCCGTCTTCCTGACCATCACCGCGTTTGACACCCACGTTACGTCATGCGGGGCGAGGCGTACCAACCCGTCTCGGAGCAACTTGTCGACTTCGGCGTTTAACGCTTCGCTCTTCTCCGGACCCATTTTGCGACGTCTTGGGGCAATAGTCCGGTGCTTATCGTCTAGTCGTAGGTGATGGCATGCGTGCCCCGGGTCGACCCTGCCGAGTTCTCCACTGGTCCAAGCAAACGTAGATAAGTTGACTCGCAGGAAATCCCTGAGTTCAGCACGAGTCTCGGGTCCCATGGATGACCTAATGAGTAATCGACGTGGGATCTCGTTTCTCCCGACATCGAGCGGGACAGTTTCCTCCAAGGCCTCGACTCCGATGTTGTCTCGGTTCCAGGTCCCGGGGAGCGAGCCATGGGTGGCACTGCTCCGCTCGAAGGTCCTCGTTACTCTTTGTGTGGCCTCGGCCCCGACTTCAATACCCGACGAGGGTCCCGGTGCAAAGGCTGGAGCGACGCTGTCTAGTGACGCCGATCCGTCATCGAGACATGGGGGCTTGAGCCCTGTCCCAACCCTACCGTGTCCGGGATAGGTTCTATCCCGGGATCCGGACCATGACCCGTGATAGTTTCAAGGGTTACTTCCCGTTCTTCCTCAGGCATTCATCCCCGGGTTTCAAGGATCTTGGTATCGATTCCGGGACCCGGGTCCGCGGAGGATATCTTTTTGTGAGGTGTCTTTTCGTTAGTATTTTCAGATAGAGAATACAATAAACACCTCTTGGCCATTAATTGATCTCCCCTTACGGTGTCAATGGACCCGAGGAGACTGGGAACTTGATACAGTAATAGTACGAGGAGGCCACAACTTCAAAAGCTTCTAGAAAGGGCCTCCCCAAAAGTGCGTTATATCCGCTAACTATTACGAAAGTCAAGTTTCTCAACAACTTTATTTCGGGGTTGGTCCCGTCCCTTAGTTCCAAGGGTAGCACCACCGTCCCGTAAGGGGTTAGCACGTCCTTCCCGACTCACTTCAGCTTTACGTCACACGGGAGTATGTATTGCGCCATATTATCCATCTGGTCAAGGGCCTTCTTATACAAGATATTGCAGTGGGCCCCGTTGTCGACCAGAAGTCGCGCTACTTCTACCCCGAGGATGGCGGTTGTGATCACCAAAGCCTCGCTCTTGGGATAACCGACCCCTTCCCGGTCCTCCGGGGAGAAAGTGATCAGGGCACGTTCTGCTATGCTTCGGGGGGGAGCGGGGTTCGTCTCCTGATATACCTTCCAAATCTCCACCTCTCGTTTTCTTTTCCGCCTGCTCTCGCTGGTGACGGGCTGCAGCCCGCCTATCATCAAAATCTGCCCGACGTGTCCCGGGGACTGGCCGTGGTTTGGCCCTCCGCGGCCCGGGGCTACCGCGACATTCCTTTCGTTGTCCGGGATGGCCACGAGGCCGTTTCCCCGGTCCCGGGCCTACCGAGGAGCTCCCAGAGTTTTCCATCTTCAAATAACTTTAAAAGCTGCCTAAGCAGCTGACGACATTTGCCGGTGGGGTGACCGTGTTGCTCGTGGAACGCGCACCACAAACGCTTGTCAAGTTTTTCCGGAGAAATCCTCATTGGCTTTGGTTTGGTCAGGGCGTCCCCCGTGGCTTGGAGCGCATGCATCATAGCCATCGGGTCTTGGCCGATGACCTCGATCATTCGGATCTCCATTTCCCTGTAGCTGGGGGCAGGACGATCTCTTTTCGGGGCCTTTGGAGGGCCTCTCCTGGAAACGTGGGCTGGCCTCATATCGACGTGAGCGGGCTCCTTCTTTTTTGCATCCCCGGGGCCTTCCGTCCCTCGCATGAGGCGTTGGTACCAACATTGCGCCCCAGATTTCATGTGGAAATCTTCGTAGGTCTGGGGATAGTTGAACATCAGGTGGTTGAAAAGCCCGGAGTTCTTTCGCAGCCCGTTCATCACGGTGTGCAGTTTGAGATCATCCCCGATCTCTTCCCTTCCGAGCAGGTGTTGGAGTTGTGTACTTAATGTCTAGATTTAAGTATCGGTAAACTCCCGGTCATAGCATTTAACCTATTTAATTAATAAACAATTATTTGCAATTAATTATTATTAATTAATTATGCAAAATATAGTCCTGGATTTTATACGTTGTAGTTAGTATGGTGTGCATGGGCGCACAGAAGATCATACTATCGGTTACTCGTATTTAATCAAACAGTTGCTCACGACCTAGATGGACACGGACCAATCCATCGGTATAGTCGTTCTGTGAGAGAGAAAATAATTTATCTTAATTATTTTATCACACTTGTACACTTGGTGTATTGGGCGGATCAGCTTGAGATTTATTGATTAGGATTGCCTTGGATAATCAATTTAAATCTCGGAGTATTTTATTCTTAATCCCTGATATTATTGCGGGTGTGTATATTTAATATTAGAGACTTTGATTTTCTAAAGGAATTAACCGATTTAATTATTGGGTTAATTACCGGTAAAATTGGGTCGCTATATTTTATATATGACATGCCGTGAATACTTGACGGGAAAGTGTATCCCGGAAGGGTTGATAATATCCCCGAGATGAGTTCATAAGGAATTATTGTGTAAACCTCATGAGTGGATTCGTTCCGCACAATAATAAAGGTTGAACGGTACTAGTCTCGGATATAAGATATGAATATTATTTATTGAGCAATAAATAAATTTATTCATGGATATTTAAATCTTAAATACACGGAATAAATAATACTAATCGGAGAAATATTATTTGATATAATATGGATTAATATTGGGAGTGCAATTTTATTTATATAGTGGAAAATAAATAAAATTTAATATTGATAAGGATTAATGGATTTGGGTTGGACCCAATTTAATCTTCAATATTTAGAAGCCCAATATTTATTCTCCTTATGATCCCCTACGTAGCCTATATAAGCACTACATGGTCTTCACTTTTCACAACCTAAGTTACGCCAATCATAAAGTCTTGAGAGTGAAGGAGATCCATAGGAATCCGATAGATCGTCGCCCACACGACGTTCGGACGAAGTGCGAGGAATACGTAGGAAGATCGCAAGGTCGTCAACCGATTTCGTTTCTCCGTACAACGAATCGAAGGTATAATCGAGAAACCCCCTCTTTGATTATGTGCTTGTTAATCGTAATATGTACATGAACAAGACGATCCGGGAACGTCGAGACCGGGATACGGGGATCTCGCGATCCCCGTCGGGATCGAACAAGGGGCGGCCGAACCCTAGGGTTCGACCGCCGGCGCGCGGGCGTGAGGGAAGCCCCGGCTGGACGCTGGGGCGAGCGATCGACGTGAAGTCGATCGCTGGGGGGGTCGGCCGTGGGCTGGTGCCACGGCGGGTCGAACCCCCCGGCCTCCCTCCGCCGGTGGTGCGCGCAAGGAGAGAAGGCCGCGGCTGGACGCCGCGGCTGGGGCGATCGAGCCCTAGCTCGATCGCCGGGGACCGTCGCGGCTTCGCGCCGCGACTGGTGGTCCCCCCCTCCTGTCGGTGATGGCGGTGAGTCGCCGGACTCACCGCCCGGGGCTGCCATAGCAGCCCAGCGATCGCCATGCACGGCGATCGCGAACCCCAGCCGCGATGGGGTTCGGCTAGGGTTTAGCCGCGGGTTCATCCCGCGACGACGCTCTTGTCGAGCTCGGTTCTTCGCGTGTGGTTCGCGTTCGTAATTTCCGACTCGCGGGAGACTTCGACTGGGGGCGGGCTGCGTGTCTTCGGGCGCGTAGTCTCCAAAGGTCGGACTCCTGCGGATGAGTCGGTGTTCGTGCGAACTCCGGCGACGGGTTTTCGGTCGGGTTATCGGTTCCGCAATTTTTTGATAGCCCGGGACATCGAATCCCAGCAATTGGTATCAGAGCGTTTGGTTTCGTGTTCATGTATATGTTCGATTATTGTTCTACCTTGCAGGATTTCCGGCTATCATGGTTGGATTTAATTAATTATTGTTTTTTAATTAATTATCATGATTATTAAACTCTCGGACATGTCGAGATTCGTTTTTGTGTGGTTGAATGTTTGTAATAGTAAAAATTCGGGGGTTGACCGAATTTAGGATTTATTATTACGCTCTTTATTTTCCGGAAAATGTATAGGGTCGATTTCATGTATAGAATCGATACCGGAATTGTAATTTAGATTATTGTAATTTATTTTACGTTGGTTCGATGATGAGACGATCGCCGGAAGACGAAGACGTGTGACGAAGACGAAGAGGACGAAAAACCGGGGGGGTCGATCATCCCCATGATCGATCCCCATGAGGATCGATCGACCCCATCCCGGGGGCTGCCTGCTAGGGCTTCCGGCCACGCCGGCCACCGGTGGTGGTGGCGCGTGGGCTGGGGGCGGCGGTGGTGGTGGTCCCGGGTGGTGGAGGTCGACGGTGGGGATGGCGTGGGATCTCCCAATCCCATGCTATTCCTACCAAGATCCACTTTCCAAATTAATTCGGATTTTTCCTATTTGAATGTTCTCCTTTTGGAAACTCTCATGGATTAGGAAAAGAATTAATTTTAATTAATTTTATTCCTATTGATTTATTTCCTTTATGGAGATATTCATGGACTAGGAATTTAATTAATTTAGTACTAAATTTATTTTTCCTATTTGATTATTCCTACTCATGGGAATATTCATGGATTAGGAATAAAAAATAAATGGAAAGTAGTAGTCCTAATTTATTTTATTTCCTTGTTCTATTATAGATATCTTCTAGAATATTCCAAGTTTTACTTGGATAGATTATTCTAAAGATTTAATAAGAACTAGATAGGAAAATAAATAAATAAAAATATTAATAATATTTAATTTTATTTTTGATATATTCAATTGACTTAATTTTCGAATTAAGTAACTTTTGGATTAATTGAAAATAAATAGATTTAAGTATTGGAAATTAATATTCTCGTCACATGAAGCATTCAAGAAACGAAGACTGAAGACTAGAAGATGCATATGAAGATAAAGCCATGATAGTCGGGAAAAATAATTTCTCTAGCATTATTTTGACTATGTGATCTATGTGCTTTATTGCTTACATGCATGCTATATGTGTTTATTTTATGCACTAGATAGCGTATCCCTTTATCGTAAAAAGCTAAGTGGGAGAGGGGATGGAAACATTCCCATGGTCTCCATCACTGTTCTCTTGGTGACTTTTATGGACTTTCGAAGTTCATATAGACAAGTCATTAGAGGAGAATTCTTGTAATTCCTCTTACAAGAAACATTGATCGAGTTTATCAAACAATGCCTAATTTGTCTTTCTGAAACTGACTTCAAGTCGACTCATTCTCACCCCGGGGAGTGGAATGGAGCCAGAGCCACTTGGTCATGTGGATGACACAAATTAGAGACCTTCGTACCATTCTTTTATAGGTGGGTCGATTGTCTGCTCGGCTCCCTCATTTATGAGAGATAGGGTCGCTCGCATGGTGAATCACTGGTTAGAAACTTTGAGTTTCACTTATGATTCTCCGAGTCTTGATTTACGAAATCAAATGGATCTTGTAATTGGGAGTCAATTATAAAAATCTCTTGGTGTAGTAAACGTCCACACCACGTGGCTTGCTATACTGACGGATTTTGGATTAATTGATGTAGACAGTTATAAGTAATTGTGAAGAGTTGTGAAATTGTCGTAAACGTCCACACCACGTGGCTTGCGGTGACGTAGCAATTCCAAGCGATGTACTTTAGTGCTGAGTGATGGTTTACACTTAGATACGCGTTATAGTATTCTTCCCCACGAAGTTACGCTATGATTGATGTATGACCAAAGAAAAACTAATTGCTAAATCATTTGGGTGGGTAAACGTCCACACCACGTGGCTTGCCTTACCTGATGGGATTTTAGACGCAATTAGTAATTTAATGATGTTATTTGAGGGAGATAATATCGGACATTAAATTGATTGTTTGTTTACATGTGATTATAGGTTTAGAGAATAGCTATGAATCCACTTTCTGTGATACTCAAGGAACATAAACTCACTGGTCCCAATTACATTGATTGGAAGAGAAATTTGGACATTGTCCTGACTGCTGAAGAGTACAAGTTTGTACTCTATGAGCAATGCCCTGCTGAACCCACGGCCGCCTCAACTGTTGAGGAAAAAGAAGCATATCGGAAGTGGAAAAAGGCTGATGAAATGGCTAGGTGCTATATTTTGGCTTCCATGTCAAATGTACTCCAAACCCAACATGAGCCGATGAACACTGCCGAGGATATGTTATTTAACCTCAAGGAGATGTTTGGGCATCATGACCGTTCGGGTAGGCAAGAAGCAATGAGAGTCCTCATGTCGACTACTCAGTCTGAAGGAACGCCCGTTGAGGAGCACGTTCTCAAGATGATGAGTCTGTTGAATGAATTGGAGGTCCTAGGAGCTATGATTGATGGTGAGACGCAAGTCGACATCATACTCCAGTCTCTGACCCCTAGTTTTGAGCAGTTTCGTATGAGCTATAATATGGGTAAACTGTCTTATACTCTTGCGCAACTCCTGACTGAACTGAAGGCGGCAGAGGGGATCTACAAGAAGGGCAAGTCTCAAGCGCTTATGGCTACCAAGTCCAAAAGCTTGAAAGCTATTGGAGGTAGGGGCAAGAAAAGGAAGCAAGCCATAAAACCCAGTGGTGCCAAGAGGAATGGACCACGAGTGGGGGCTAGTAAGCCAAGGGGCAAGTGCTTCCGATGCAACAAGTCTGGACACTGGAAGTCTGAATGTCCTCTCAGAGGTACGAATTTTTCTTTAGTCGTAAAAACATAGTCAGCGGTATTATCTACCAGAATTCTGGTGTGTAGATATGGAACCACTGACGGTATGTGCATTGTCTTAAATGTAGGGGTTCCAGAAAACCCGGCGACTTAGAGAAGAAGAATTCGAGTCTACATGGGCAAAGCTGTTGGGGTAGCAGCGGTTGCAGTGGAAGACATTTGTTTTAAGTTTTCATTTCAGTTATTGCTTTATGTACCCCTTATTTTGAAAAAGAACTTTTGTTCTGTTTTTCTTTATTATTAATGGATATTTTATTTCTTTAATCATTTGATGGTTTGGATAAGAAATAATGGTGATATCTATTCTGGTACATTAGATGGCGATATATGAATGATGAATCCTTAGTCTACCACGATGCAACAAACCGTTATGTATAACTTGTTTTACTTATTGAATGTATTTCTTTATCGATCATTATACTTGTGAATTCTTTAACTTGGTAGTATCTATTCAAAAGGGATTCAAAAGGTCGAAATTGATTTGATCAATTATAGTTGGAGGAATGGACCTCCCGACCTAAGAATCGATCTTGAAAGATGATACGACTAAGTCAACCTTTCTGGATAAAGGATGGAATTCGGACAAGTATAGAAAATGACTTATGATTAATGCGGTATGTGTAATTAGAGAAGGTACGAGTCGTTCTTCCAAGAATACTCGAAGATGGATTAGACTACTTGTTGTGCCATAAAAGCGGAGTGTTTTCAACACAAAGCCATTATGGGGAACCTTCAAAGTATATCCATTAGAAGCCTGCGACTTGTTCGCGGAGGCTATCACCTATCTAAATAACACATAGCATAGATCAAAGATTGAGATTAAGTCTCAAACGACTACACCATACACTGAAGTGTAGACATGGTGTGTCAGGAATAAGAAATGGAATTCTAATGGTAAAAGAACAAGTTTGTTCGGAACTACCTATGTTCTATGGACATTTCTGGTTACAACGGCACATTCTATGTGGTTGTAGAATATCCTAGAAGAACAAGTAATTGTATGTTCAATAGTACTACGAACCAGAAGGGTGTCCTCGCCCGGTTCTTAGAGGAAGACTATTAGATGAACAACAATGCCCTAACTGACAATGTACTTCAAATGAGGAAAGGGAAAGACTGGGAACCAGCCTAACCGAGTAGCGGTACACCACTAACTGCACCTAATGTTGTTACTGTTATACACCGGAACGCCATTGCAGTGGGAGGTTGTTATGCAACCAGAGATGTTCATAAGACTGGAGGAGTTTTGAACTCTGGATCCAGTATACATGAAATCGATCCCTAGTTCTGCATAGATTTGCGAGACAGGTGTGTTAGAGACGTAATGGAAACAAAGGTGGTGTTTCTCGGAATTTTGTGTAGATAACACTTCATCATTGGCAACAATGTAAAAGTGTTGTCAAACATAAAATAGAGGTTGTCCAAATAAATCGAGATATAAGATTAAGATGAAGTTGGATCATGTTCTTAGAAATCTTTCGATCTCTTGATAAGAACATTTGTACTTCTCTTAAAATATCTTATACGATTATGGTTTGTTTTAAACATGCACAATTCTGAGAAAGGTTATTGCCTTCCTAGAACAGAATACATCTATCTAAAGGTATGTGTTTCGAACACATGAAGGAGATGGATATGGACAAAGCAGTTACCTACACTTCAAGTGTGGAGAGCGTTGTAGATGCAATGTTGAAAAACAAGAACCCGATATCAACTATGCGGTTAGCGTAGTGGGAGGATATCAAAGTAATCTGGATAAGAAATATTCGAATGCTGTAAAGTACTTGGAAGTACTGGATTACTAGCAATACGAAATCTTCTTAGATTACAGTTTCTCAGATCCAAAATCAGAGAAGGACCAGTGTAAGTCGATATCAGGCTATGTGTTCACTTTTAGAAGAGGTGGAACCTAAGGATGAAAGAGTGATAAGCGTGATGCTTCTCGGACTCTATCATAAACCGAATAGCAGCCTCAGAGGCAGCGGAAGTTTTGGATAGGTTCCGGAATGACCTCTGAACTTGGATATGATTCTTGGTTCACCAAAGGCTATGTACATAGCGGTGCATGGAGAACTGGAAGAAGTCATAAGTTCAAAAAGGTGATGATAACACATAGAGCCAGTACCACCTGATACGAGTCATCGTCAAGGGAGACGACGCAGTAGTCACCAAGATAACTTCAGAGCGGCAACCTAGATTGCTCATTCACATAATACTTCTGGGAAGTATAACTTAAGCACGTGATGAGTATGGGAGTCGGGAGTTTGGAGGAAATGACTAGACCTTAGTACAAGTGGGAGATTGTTGGAGTTGTGTACTTAATGTCTAGATTTAAGTATCGGTAAACTCCCGGTCATAGCATTTAACCTATTTAATTAATAAACAATTATTTGCAATTAATTATTATTAATTAATTATGCAAAATATAGTCCTGGATTTTATACGTTGTAGTTAGTATGGTGTGCATGGGCGCACAGAAGATCATACTATCGGTTACTCGTATTTAATCAAACAGTTGCTCACGACCTAGATGGACACGGACCAATCCATCGGTATAGTCGTTGTGTGAGAGAGAAAATAATTTATCTTAATTATTTTATCACACTTGTACACTTGGTGTATTGGGCGGATCAGCTTGAGATTTATTGATTAGGATTGCCTTGGATAATCAATTTAAATCTCGGAGTATTTTATTCTTAATCCCTGATATTATTGCGGGTGTGTATATTTAATATTAGAGACTTTGATTTTCCAAAGGAATTAACCGATTTAATTATTGGGTTAATTACCGGTAAAATTGGGTCGCTATATTTTATATATGACATGCCGTGAATACTTGACGGGAAAGTGTATCCCGGAAGGGTTGATAATATCCCCGAGATGAGTTCATAAGGAATTATTGTGTAAACCTCATGAGTGGATTCGTTCCGCACAATAATAAAGGTTGAACGGTACTAGTCTCGGATATAAGATATGAATATTATTTATTGAGCAATAAATAAATTTATTCATGGATATTTAAATCTTAAATACACGGAATAAATAATACTAATCGGAGAAATATTATTTGATATAATATGGATTAATATTGGGAGTGCAATTTTATTTATATAGTGGAAAATAAATAAAATTTAATATTGATAAGGATTAATGGATTTGGGTTGGACCCAATTTAATCTTCAATATTTAGAAGCCCAATATTTATTCTCCTTATGATCCCCTACGTAGCCTATATAAGCACTACATGGTCTTCACTTTTCACAACCTAAGTTACGCCAATCATAAAGTCTTGAGAGTGAAGGAGATCCATAGGAATCCGATAGATCGTCGCCCACACGACGTTTGGACGAAGTGCGAGGAATACGTAGGAAGATCGCAAGGTCGTCAACCGATTTCGTTTCTCCGTACAACGAATCGAAGGTATAATCGAGAAACCCCCTCTTTGATTATGTGCTTGTTAATCGTAATATGTACATGAACAAGACGATCCGGGAACGTCGAGACCGGGATACGGGGATCTCGCGATCCCCGTCGGGATCGAACAAGGGGCGGCCGAACCCTAGGGTTCGACCGCCGGCGCGCGGGCGTGAGGGAAGCCCCGGCTGGACGCCAGGGCGAGCGATCGACGTGAAGTCGATCGCTGGGGGGGTCGGCCGTGGGCTGGTGCCACGGCGGGTCGAACCCCCCGGCCTCCCTCCGCCGGTGGTGCGCGCAAGGAGAGAAGGCCGCGGCTGGGGCGATCGAGCCCTAGCTCGATCGCCGGGGACCGTCGCGGCTTCGCGCCGCGACTGGTGGTCCCCCCCTCCTGTCGGTGATGGCGGTGAGTCGCCGGACTCACCGCCCGGGGCTGCCGGAGCAGCCCAGCGATCGCGAACCCCAGCCGCGATGGGGTTCGGCTAGGGTTTAGCCGCGGGTTCATCCCGCGACGACGCTCTTGTCGAGCCCGGTTCTTCGCGTGTGGTTCGCGTTCGTAATTTCCGACTCGCGGGAGACTTCGACTGGGGGCGGGCTGCGTGTCTTCGGGCGCGTAGTCTCCAAAGGTCGGACTCCTGCGGATGAGTCGGTGTTCGTGCGAACTCCGGCGACGGGTTTTCGGTCGGGTTATCGGTTCCGCAATTTTTTGATAGCCCGGGACATCGAATCCCAGCAGCAGGATGTCCCCGACTCGGTCCACGTAGCGCTCGTCACCCTCGTTCAAGTTTTGGCGGATGCCGATCAGGCGTTGGCTCTGCTCGAGGCGGTTCATCTTGGAGGCAAAGTGCGCCACAAAGCGTTGGACGAGGTCGTCGAAGTAGTGGATCGAGTGGGATGAGAGCCCTGCGAACCACTTGTGGGCTATGTCTCCGAGAGTGAGAGGGAACAGATGGCATCTCGTGGCGTTGCTGGCCCCCCTCCCGGACATGTATGTGCGGAATGTTGGAGTTGTGTACTTAATGTCTAGATTTAAGTATCGGTAAACTCCCGGTCATGGCATTTAACCTATTTAATTAATAAACAATTATTTGCAATTATGCAAAATATAGTCCTGGATTTTATACGTTGTAGTTAGTATGGTGTGTCGGGCCCACACAGAAGATCATACTATCGGTTACTCGTATTTAATCGAACAGTTGCTCACGACCTAGATGGACACGGACCAATCCATCGGTATAGTCGTTGTGTGAGAGAGAAAATAATTTATCTTAATTATTTTATCACACTTGTACACTTGGTGTATTGGGCGGATCACTTGAGATTTATTGATTAGGATTGCCTTGGATAATCAATTTAAATCTCAGAGTATTTTATTCTTAATCCCTGATATTATTGCGGGTGTGTATATTTAATATTAGAGACTTTGATTTTCCAAAGGAATTAACCGATTTTATTATTAGGTTAATTACCGAAAAATTGGGTCGCTATATTTTATATATGACATGCCGTGAATACTTGACGGGAAAGTGTATCCCGGAAGGGTTGATAATATCCCCGAGATGAGTTCATAAGGAATTATTGTGTAAACCTCATGAGTGGATTCGTTCCGCACAATAATAAAGGTTGAACGGTATTAGTCTCGGATATAAGATATGAATATCATTTATTGAGCAATAAATAAATTTATTCATGGATATTTAAATCTTAAATATACGGAATAAATAATACTAATCGGAGAAATATTATTTGATATAATATGGATTAATATTGGGAGTGCAATTTTATTTATATAGTGGAAAATAAATAAAATTTAATATTGATAAGGATTAATGGATTTGGGTTGGACCCAATTTAATCTTCAATATTTAGAAGCCCAATATTTAATCTCCTTATGATCCCCTATGTAGCCTATATAAGCACTACATGGTCTTCACTTTTCACAACACAATAATTGACCTACGCCAATCATAAAGTCTTGGAGAGTGAAGGAGATCCATAGGAGTTCGATAGATCGTCGCCCACACGACGTTCAGACGAGGTGCGAGGAATACGTAGGAAGATCGCAAGGTCGTTTGATTTCGTTTCTCCGTACAACAAATCGAGGTAATATAATCGAGAACCCCCTTCTATGATTATTTGTACATATTAATTGTGATATATACATGAACGCATGATCCGGGAAAACGACGAACCTCGGGGACGGGGATTCGAGATCCCCGGCGAGGATCGAGAGAGCGGCCGAACCCTAGGGTTCGACCGCCGCGTGCGCGCGACAAGGGGCGAGCCCCGGCTGGACGCCGGGGCATGCGATCGACCTAGGGTCGATCGCTGGGGATGCCACGGGCTGGTGACGTGGCGGATCCCCGCCGCCTCCACGGCGGCGTGCGCGAGAAGGCGCCTCGGCTGGGCCGAGGCGGGCGATCGATCAAGCGATCGATCGCCGGGGGTGAACCGCGGCTGTTGCCGCGGTGGTCAGCTGGGCTGACCGCCCCTCCTGGTGGCGACGGCGGTGAAGTCGCCGGACTCACCGCCATTCGGGGGCTGCCGGAGCAGCCCCAGCGATCGCCATACACGGCGATCGCGAACCCCGCGGATGGGGTTCGGCTAGGGTTTAGCCGCGGGTTCATCTCGCGGCGACGCTCTCGTCGAGCCCAGTTCTTCGCGTGTGGTTCGCGTTCGTGGTTTCCGACTCGCGGGGGACTTCGGCTGGGGGCGGGCTGCGTGTCTTCGGGCGCGTAGTCTCCAAAGGTCGGACTCCTGCGGATGAGTCGGTGTTCGTGTAATCTCCGGCGACGGGGTTTTCGATCGGGTTATCGGTTCCGCAATTTTTTGATAGCCCGGGACATCGAATCCCAGCAACTGGTATCAGAGCGTTTGGTTTCGTGTTCATGTATATATTCGATTATTGTTCTACCTTGCAGGATTTCCGGCTATCATGGTTAATTTAATTATTGCTTAATTAATTATCGTGATTATTAAACTCTCGGACATGTCGAGATTTGTTTTGTGTGGTTGAATGTTTGTAATAGTAAAAATTCGGGGGTTGACCGAATTTAGGATTTATTATTACGTTCTTTATTTTCCGGAAAATGTATAGGGTCGATTTCATGTATAGAATCGATACCGGAATTGTAATTTAAATTTTGTAATTTATTTACGTTGGTTCGATGATGAGACGATCGCCGGAAGACGAAGACGTGTGACGAAGACGAAGAGGACGAAAAACCGGGAGGGGTCGATTATCCCCATGATCGATCCCCATAAGGATCGATCGACCCCATCGAAGGGGCTGCCCGCTAGGGCTTCCGGCCACGCCGGCCACCGTCGGTGGTGGCGCGTGGGCTAGGGACGGCGGCGGCGGTGGTCCCGGGCGGTGGAGGTCGACGGTGGGGATGGCGTGGGATCTCCCAATCCTATGCTATTCCTACCAAGATATTACTTTCCTAATTAATTCGGATTTTTCCTATTTGAGTGTTCTCCTTTTGGAAACTCTCATGGATTAGGAAAATAATTAATTTGAATTGATTTTATTCCTATTGACTTATTTCCTTCATGGAATTATTCAAAGATTAGGAATTTAATTAATTTAGTACTAAATTTATTTTTCCTATTTGATTATTTCTACTCATGGGAATATTCATGGATTAGGAATAAAAATAAATGGAAAGTAGTAGTCCTAATTTATTTTATTTCCTTGTTCTATTATAGATATCTTCTAGAATATTCCAAGTTTTACTTGGATAGATTATTCTAGAGATTTAATAGAATTAGATAGGAAAATAAATAAATAAAATATTAATAATATTTAATTTTATTTTTAATATATTCGATTGACTTAATTTTCGAATTAAGTAACTTTTGGATTAATTGAAAATAAATAGATTTGAATATTGGAGATTAATATTCTCGTCACATGGAGCATTCAAGAAACGAAGACTGAAGACTAGAAGATGCATATGAAGATAAAGCCATGATAGTCGGGAAAAATAATTTCTCTAGCATTATTTTGACTATGTGATCTATGTGCTTTATCGTTTACATGCATGCTATATGTGTTTACTTTATGCACTAGATAGCGTATCCCTTTTTCGTAAAAAGCTAAGTGGGAGAGGGGATGGAAACATTCCCATGGTCTCCATCACTGTTCTCTTGGTGACTTTTATGGACTTTCGAAGCTCATATAGACAAGTCATTGGAGGAGAATTCTTGTAATTCCTCTTACAAGAAACATTGATTCAGTTTATCAAACAATGCCTAATTTGTCCTTCTGAAACTGACTTCAAGTCGACTCATTCTCACCCCGGGGAGTGGAATGGAGCCAGAGCCACTTGGTCATGTGGATGACACAAATTAGAGACCTTCGTGCCATTCTTTGATAGATGGATCGATTGTTTGCTCGGCTCCCTCATTTATGAGAGATAGGGTCGTTCGCATGGTGAATCTCTGGTTAGAAACTTCGAGTTTCACTTATGATTCTCCGCGTTTTGATTTACGACATCAAATGGATCAAGTAATTGGATTTCAATTATATAAATCTATTTGGTGTAGTAAACGTCCACATGAACGTGGCTTGCTATACTGAAAGGGATTTTAGAATAATTGATGTAGACAGTTATAGGAGATTGTGAGGGATTGCGAGTTATCGTAAACGTCCACACGAACGTGGCTTGCGGTAACATAACAATTCTAAACGATTCACCTTAGTACTGAGTGATGGTTTACACTTAGGTACGCTTTATAGTATTCTTCCCAACGAAGTAACGCTATAATGATGTACGACCGAAGCAAACCTAATTGCTAAATCATTTGGGTGGGTAAACGTCCACACGAACGTGGCTTGCCTTACCTGATGGGATTTTAGACGCAGTTAGTGATTTAATGATATTATTTGAGGGAGATAATGTCGGACATTAAATTGATTGTTTGTTTACATGTGCTTATAGGTTTAGAGAATAGCTATGAATCCACTTTCTGTGATACTCAAGGAACATAAACTCACTGGTCCCAATTACATTGATTGGAAGAGAAATTTGGACATTGTCCTGACTGCTGAAGAGTACAAGTTTGTACTCTATGAGCAATGCCCTGCTGAACCCACGGCCGCCTCAACTGATGAGGAAAAAGAAGCATATCGGAAGTGGAAAAAGGCTGATGAAATGGCTAGGTGCTATATTTTGGCTTCCATGTCAAATGTACTCCAAACCCAACATGAGCCGATGAACACTGCCGAGGATATGTTATTTAACCTCAAGGAGATGTTTGGGCATCATGACCGTGCGGGTAGGCAAGAAGCAATGAGAGTCCTCATGTCGACTACTCAGTCTGAAGGAACGCCCGTTGAGGAGCACGTTCTCAAGATGATGAGTCTGTTGAATGAATTGGAGGTCCTAGGAGCTATGATTGATGGTGAGACGCAAGTCGACATCATACTCCAGTCTCTGACCCCTAGTTTTGAGCAGTTTCGTATGAGCTATAATATGGGTAAACTATCTTATACTCTTGCGCAACTCCTGACTGAACTGAAGGCGGCAGAGGGGATCTACAAGAAGGGCAAGTCTCAAGCGCTTGTAGCTACCAAGTCCAAAAGCTTGAAAGCTATTGGAGGTAGGGGCAAGAAAAGGAAGCAAGCCATGAAACCCAGTGGTGCCAAGAGGAATGGACCACGAGTGGGGGCTAGTAAGCCAAAGGGCAAGTGCTTCCGATGCAACAAGTCTGGACACTGGAAGTCTGAATGTCCTCTCAGAGGTACGAATTTTTCTTTAGTCGTAAAAACATAGTCAGCGGTATTATCTACCAGAATTCTGGAGTGTAGATATGGAACCACTGACGGTATGTGCATTATTTTAAATGCAGGGGTTCCAGAAAACCCGGCGACTTAGAGAAGAAGAGTTCGAGTCTACATGGGCAAAGCTGTTGGGGTAGCAGCGGTTGCAGTGGAAGACATTTATCTGTTTTAGGATTTCATTTCAGTTATTGCTTTATGTACCCCTTTATTTTGAAAAAGAACTTTTGTTCTGGTTTTCTTTATTATTAATGGATATTTTATTTCTTTAATCATTTGATGGTTTGGATAAGAAATAATGGTGATATCTATTCTGGTACATTAGATAGCAATATGTGAATGATGAATCCTTAGTCTACCACGATGCAACAAACCGTTAACTTGTTTTACTTATTAGAATATATTTCTTTATCAATCATTATACTTGTGAATTCTTGAACTTGGTAGTATCTATTCAAAAGGGATTCAAAAGGTCGAAATTGATTTGATCAATTATAGTTGGAGGAATGGACCTCCCGACCTAAGAATCGATCTTGAAAGATGATACAACTGAGTTAACCTTTCTGGATAAAGGATGGAATTCGGACAAGTATTTAAAATGATTAGTGATTAATGCGGTTACATGTGTAATTGGAAAGGCACGAGTCGTTCTTTCGAGAATACTCGAAGATGGATTAGAATACTTGATATGCCATAAAAGCGGAGTGTTTTCAACACAAAGCCATTATGGGGATCTTTCCAAGTATATCCATTGAAAGCCTGCGACTTGTTCGCGGAGGCTATCACCTATCTAAATAACACATAGCATAAATCAAAGATTGAGATTAAGTCTCAAGCGACTACACCATACACTGATGTGTAGACATGGTGTGTCAGGAATAAGAAATAGAATTCTAATAGTAAAAGGACAAGTTTGTTCGGAACTACCTATGTTCTATGGATATTTCTGGATACAACAGCACATTCTATATGGTTGTAGAATATCCTAGAAGAACAAGTAATTGTATGTTCAATAGTGCTGCGAATCAGATGGGTGTCCTCGCCCGGTTCTTAGAAGAAAACTATTAGATGAATTACAATGCCCTAATTGACAGAGTACTTTAAAAAATGAGGAAAGGAAAGACTGAGAACCAGCCTGACCGAGTAGTGGCACACCACTAACTGCACCTAATGTTATTACTGTTATACACCGGAACGCCATTGCAGTGGGAGGTTGTTAAGCAACCAGAGATGTTCATAAGACTGGAGGAGTTTTGGACTCTGGATCTAGTAGACATGAAATCGATCCCTAGCTCTGCATAGGAACTTGCGAATTGATGAGATAGTCCATTCTATGGATTCATCAAAAGGCAAGGAGAAGTGTGTTAGAGACGTAATGGAAACAAGGGTGGTGTTTCTCGGAATTTTTGCGTAGATAACACTTCATCGTTGGCCACAATGTAAAAGTGTTGTCAGACATAAAATAGAGGTTGTCTAAATGAATCGAGATATAAGATTAAGATGAAATTGTATCATGTTCTTAGAAATCTTTCGATCTCTAGATAAGAACACTTGCACTTCTCTTAAGATATCTTATACGATCATGGTTTGTTTTAAACATGCACAATTCTGAGAAAGGTTATTGCCTTTCGAGAACAGAATGCATCTATCTAAGGTATGTGTCTTGAACACATGAAGGAGATAGATATAGACAAAGCAGTTACCTACACTTCAAGTGTAGAAAGCTTTGTAGATGCAATGTTGAAAAACAAGAACCTGATATCAACTATGCGGTTAGCGTAGTGGGAGGATATCAAAGTAATCTGGATAAGAAATATTCGAATGCTGTAAAGTACTTGGAAGTACTGGATTACTGGCAAAACGAAGTCTTCTTAGATTACAGTTTCTCAGATCCAAAATCAGAGAAGGACCAGTGTAAGTCGATATCAGGCTATGTGTTCACTTTTAGAAGAGGTGGAACCTAAGGATGAAAGAGTGATAAGCGTGATGCTTCTCGGACTCTATCATAAACCGAATAGCAGCCTCAGAGGCAGCGGAAGTTTTGGTTAGGTTCCGGAATGACCTCTGAACTTGGATGTGGCTCTTGGTTCACCAAAGGCTATGTACATAGCGGTGCGTGGAGAACTGGAAGAAGTCATAAGTTCAAAAGGGTGATGATAACACATAGAGCCAGTACCACCTGATACGAGTCATCGTCAGAGAGACGACGCAGTAGTCACCTGTTCGAATTTGATATCCCGGGCTATTAAAATTTGCGGAAAAACAATAACCCGATCAAAACCATTCGCCGGAGATCACATGAACACCGACTCATCCGCCGGAGTCCGGCTTTCGGAGACCACGCGCCCGAAGACACGCGGCCCGCCCCCAGCCGAACCCCCGCGAGCCGGGGTTCACGCAATCGCATCATGCGACTGCTGGGTTGCGTCGAAGCAACCCTACGGCGAGTCCGGCGACTCGCCGTTCGCACAGGAGGGGGCGGCTCGTCCCACGAGCCGCGGCGGTGCCAGCCCGCCACCCCAGCGATCGAACCCTAGGTTCGATCGCACCCCCAGCCGAGGGCTGGGGTCCTTCGATGCGCACGCCCCCGGTTCAGCCGGGGCGCGTTTGGTTCGATCCCCACGGGGATCCTTGAACCGCCGGCGGTCCGGTGGTTCGACCACCACCGCCCGGTTCGATCCTCGTCCGGGGTTCGTCCTCGGATCTTGGTTCTACGGTATAATCGATAAACCAAAATCGAATAATATCAAGTAGTTTAGATATTGTACCTTTCGATTCGTTGTTCGGAGAAACGGAATCAAGATGACCTTTGAATCTTCCCACGTATTCCTTGCACTCCGTTCGAACGTCGGGTGGGCGACGATCTATCGAACTCCTATGGATCTCCTTCAACTCTCTAGAATATCAAGTGTGATAATCTTGTCTTATGATTTATGAAGGCCATGTAGTGCTTTTATAGGCTACGTAGGGGATCTAAAGGAGGTGGAATATTGGGCTTCCAATATTGAAGATTAAATTGAGCCCAATGCTCAAGTCCATTAATCCTTATCAATATTAATTAATTTATTTTCCACTATATAAATTAATTGCACTCCCAATATTAAATCATATTATATCCAAATAATATTTCTCCGGTAGTATTATTTATTCCGTGTATTTAAGATATAAATATCCATGAATAAAATTTATTTATTGCTTAATAAATTTATTCATCTCTTTTATCCGAGATTAGTACCACTCAACCTTATTTATTATGCGGAACAAATCCACTCGCGAGGTTTACATAATAAATCCTTATGAGCTCATCTGGGGGATATTATCAACCCTTCCGGGATACACTGTCCCGTCAAGAATTCACGGCATGCCATATATAAAATATAGTGACCCAACTCAACCGGTAATTGACCCAATAATTAAATCGGTCAATTCCTTTGGAAAATCAAAGTCACATATATTAAATATACACACCCGCAATTGTATCGGGGATTAAGAATAAAATACACTGAGTCTCAAATCAATTATCGCCGATCAAACCTAATTGATGAGTCTCAATCGATCCGCTCAATACACCAAGTGTACAAGTGTGATAAAATAATTAAGATAAATTATTTTCTCTCTCACACAACGACTATACCGATGGATTGGTCCGTGTCCATCTAGGTCGTGAGCAACTGTTCGATTAAATACAAGTAACCGATAGTATGATCTTCTGTGCGCCCATGCTTGCACCATACTAACTACAACGTATAAAATCCAGGACTATAATTTGCATATATTTAATTAACAATAATTAAAAGCAAATGAATGTTCATTATAAATAGGTAAATGAAAGTGCATACAGAGTTCAGAATACTCAAATCTAGACATTAAGTATACTACTCCATCAATCTACCACTTATACTAAGGTCTAGTCTTATCCTCCAAACTTCTGACTCCCAAACCCTCCAAGTGCTTGTAATATACTTCGCTAGGAAGTATCTTGGTGAAAGGGTCCGCTAGGTTGTCCTCTGAAGCTATCTTGGTGACTATCGCATCGCCCCTCTTGACGATGTCTCGAATCAGGTGGTACTTGCGCTCTATGTGTTTCGTAGCACTATGGGACCGTGGTTCCTTACTGTTTGCCACTGCACCGCTATTGTCACAATAAATTGTCATAGCTCTGGGCAAACTCGGAATCACATCTAAGTCCTGGAGGAAATTAAGGAACCATATTGACTCTTTCGCTGCCTCTGAGGCTGCAACATATTCAGCTTCCATGGTAGAGTCTGAAATGCACTTTTGCTTAACACTCCTCCATGATAAGGCTCCACCTCCCAAAGTGTACACATAGCCTGATGTCGACTTTCGCCGGTCCTTATCAGCTTGGAAATCCGAATCCGTATAACCCAAAGGAATCAGATTGTCTGCCCCGTAACACGGCAGTCCAATGAGCCTTTCCAGGGTTACTCTGATATCTCGCTACTACGCCAACTGCATAGCAGATATCAGGCCTCGTGCATAACATTGTATACATCAAGCTTCCCACGGCCGAAGCGTAGGGAACTGCTTTCATTTCATCTTTCTCCTTTTGTGTCTGTGGACACATCTCTTTAGAAAGATAAGTTCCTTTGCTGAAGGGTAGATCACCCTTCTTGGAATCTTGCATGTTAAAACGAGCCAGAATCGTGTCTATGTAAGATTGTTGGGATAGGTACAATGTTCTACTCCGGCGATCCCTTATAACCTTGATCCCTAGAACATGCCCGACTTCTCCCAAATCTTTCATATCGAATTGTCTAGACAACCATCCCTTTATGTCTGATAACATTTTCACACTGTTGCCAATGAGAAGAATGTCATCTACATAAAGCACGAGAAACACCACCTTCTTCCCATCACGTTTCCAATACACACACGATTCGTCCATGCTTTGACTGAATCCAAAAGATTGGACTACTTCGTCAAACCGCAGGTTCCACGATCTCGAGGCTTGTTTCAATCCATAAATGGATCGATTTAGCTTGCACACTAGATGATCTCGCCCCTTAGCAATGAATCCTTCTGGTTTTTTCATATAAATCGTCTCGTCAAGACTTCCATTTAGGAAAGCTGTCTTGACATCCATTTGCCACACCTCATAATCCATATGAGCTGCTATGGATAAGAGAATCCGGATCGACTTTATCTTGGCTACCGGCGAGAAGGTCTCCTCATAATCGATTCCCTCTTTCTGAGTTTATCCTTTCGCAACAAGCCGAGCTTTAAAGGTTTCAACCTTTCCGTCAGATCCTCTCTTTCTCTTGTAGACCCATTTACACCCAATTGGCTTTACGCCGCTTGGTGGTTCTACAAGATCCCAGACTTTATTAGAATCAATAGATTCAATTTCGGATTTCATCGCTTTCTTCCAAGAAGGCGCATCTATATCTTGTACCGCCTCATCATAGGTCCAGGGATCGATTTCATGAACTCCAGGTCCAGAGTCCGAAGACTCACCCAGTCCAATCCATCGGTCTGGTTGCTTAACAACCCTCCCACTACTACGGCGTTCCGGTGTATTAACAGTGACAGTAGGTGCAGGTTCTAGTGGTGTATCACTACTCGGTTCGGCTGTATCTAGGTCTTCCTTGTTTCCTCTCAACTCATCAAGTATAATGTCACTCTTGGGCTTGTGGTCCATGACATAGTCTTCCTCTAAGAACCGAGCGTTAGTACTTATAACGATCTTCTGGTCCGTAGGACTATAGAACATGCCACCCTTAGTTCCTCTAGGATATCCTATAAACAACCGCACTTCAGTACGAGGTTCTAATTTATCGGCACCTACCTTCAACACATGTGCAGGGCACCCCCAGATCCGAACGTGTCTTAGGCTAGGCTTGCGCCCGCTCCATCGTTCCATGGGTGTTGAAGGAACCGTTTTTGATGGAACCAAGTTTAGAATGTGCGCTGCTGTTTCTAAGGCATATCCCCAGAACATGATAGGTAAGTCCGAGTAACTCATCATTGATCGCACCATTTCCATAAGAGTCCTATTCCTTCTTTCTGATACACCATTTTGCTGGGGAGTATATGGTGATGTCATTTGGGAATCAATCCCATTCTCTGCCAAGTATGCCTTGAATTCTCCAGACAGGTACTCGCCTCCGCGATCAGATCGCAGGCATTTAATGGATTTACCTTGAAGGTTCTCCACAAGAGCCTTGAATTCCTTGAACTTGTCAAAAGATTCGCTCTTGCGGCGCATCAGGTACACAAATCCATACCTTGAGTAATCATCAGTAAAAGTGATGAAGTACTCGTACCCTCCCCTTGCCTGAGTAGACATAGGTCCGCATACATCAGAGTGAATCAAATCCAATACTTGTTCAGCTCTTCGTCCTTTACCAGAAAAAGGACGCTTGGTCATTTTTCCCTCCAAACAGGATTCGCAGGTTGGAAGGTCCTCTCCTTCTATGCCGCTAATGAGACCATCAGCTTTCAACCTTTGAATTCTATTCGAATTAATATGACCTAGCCTTAGATGCCACAAGTATAATTGATTCATTTTAGAAGGTTCCTTTCTCTTATTGGTGTTCGTAGATGTGTTATTACTCTCGGTTAGTTGCATCGTGTTAGACTCAGGATTTAGAACATACAAATCGTCCACCAATGTACCAGAACAGATAATCTCACTATTTCTTCTTATGACCACAGAGTGATCAAAAGAAACAGAATATCCATTCATAATAAGTTTAGAAACCGAAATTAAATTCTTTCTAAAGTTGGGTACATAAAGACAATTTTGTAAAACTAAAACCCTATCACTACTGAAGCGTAAGTGAACGTCTCCCACTGCAACAGCCGCCACCCTTGCAGCATTGCCCATGTAGACCACGATCTCTCCCTCTCTAAGTCTCCGGGTTTCCTGGAACCCCTGCAATGAATTGCAGACATGATCAGTGGCCCCCGTATCTACACACCAGGTGCTGGTAGATAACACCACTGATAATGTTTCAGTGACTAAGGAAAATTTCGTACCTTTAATGAGAGGACAATCAGACCTCCAGTGCCCAAACTGCTTGCATCGATAGCACTTGCCTCGCGGCTTGCTCTTCCCAATCCGTGGTCTTAAACCACTGGGTTTCTTTGCACGCTTTTCCTCTAGCCTTGCCACAAAAGCTTGTGATTTCCTTAACCTACGCACAAACTCCGCTCTCGCCGAATCCTTTTTAAGGGACTCATTGAGAGAGAATTCTGTGAGTATGTTAATCACCTCTTGTCCAGCTTCCACGCTATGTCTCAACATCATCCTGAGGTCATTTCGAATGTCCTCATCAGTTGGGACAACAGTGGATTCGGAAAGCTCAACAGTCTGAACAATGTCCAGATTCCGTTTCCAATCAGTACTATATGGAACCAGTGAGTTTTCATCTTTAAGTATATCACAAAGTGGGGTCAGAGTCATTCTTAACCTATAAGCACATAAAACAAACAAACAATTTAATATCCGATATTATCTCCTTTAAATAATATCATTAAATCACTAATCACATCTAAAATCCCATCGGGTAAGGCAAGCCACGATAGTGTGGACGTTTACCCACCCAAATGATTTAGCAATTAGATTTCCTTCGGTCGTACATCATCAATAGCGTTACCTCGATGGGAGGAATACTATGAAGCGTACCTAAGTGTTAACCATCGCTCAGTACTAAGAACTTTGTTTGAGATTCGCATATCACCGCAAGCCACGATAGTGTGGACGTTTACGTTGACACACGGATCCCTCACTCCCTTCTATAACTGTCTACATCAATTGATCTAAAGTCCCATTCAATATAGCAAGCCACGATAGTGTGGACGTTTACCATACCAAAAGACTTATACAATTGAAATCCAATTACTTGATCCATTTGATCTTGTAAATCAAGACGCGGAGAATCATAAGTGAAACTCGAAGTTTCTAACCAGTGATTCACCATGCAAGCAACCCTATCTCTCATAAATGAGGGAGCCGAGCAGACAATCGATCCATCTATCAAAGAATGGTACGAAGGTCTCTAATTTGTGTCCTCTACATGACCAAGTGGCTCTGGCTCCATTCCACTCCCCGGGGTGAGAATGAGTCGACTTGAAATCAGCTTTGGAAAGACAAATTAGGCATTGTTTGATAAACTTAATCAATGTTTCTTGTAAGAGGAATTACAAGAACTCTCCTCCAATGACTTATCTATACAAACTCCAAAAGTTTATAAAAGTCACCAAGAGAGCAGCAATGGAGACCATGGGTATGTTTCCATACCCTCTCCCACTTAGCTTTTTACAATAAAGGGATACGCTATCTAGTGCATAAAATAAACACATATAGCATGCATACATGTAATAAAGCACATAATATTATCACATAGTCAAAATAATTACTAGAATATTATTTTCCTACTATTATGGCTTTACTCCATCTCCGTACGCATCTTCTAGTCTTCAGTCTTCGTTCTTGAATGCTCCATGTGACGAGAATATTAATTTCCAATATTTAAATCTATTTATTTTTAATAAATCCAAAAGATACTTAATTAATAATAATTAAGTCAATCGAATAAATTAAAAATAAAATTAAATATTATTAATATTTTTATTTATTTTATTTTCCCTTTCTACTTCATTAAATCTCTAAAATAATCTATCCAAGACCCACTTGGAATATTCTAGATGATTTCCATAATGAAATAAGGAAATAAAATAATTTAGGACTCTTCTATTTTCCAAATTAATTAGATTCCTAATCCATGAATATTTCCATAAAATAGAAATAATCAATTAGGAATCCTAATCAATTCCAAATTGATTCTTTTCCTAATCCATGAGACTTCCCGAAAATAGGAATTCTCAAATAGGAAAAATCCGAACCAATTAGGAAAGAGAATCACCGGACCGGGATAGCACGGGGTGGGGATCCCCGCGCCACCCATCGACCGCCGCCTATGCCGCCGCCGCCCAGCCCACGCGCCACCACCACTGGTGACCGGCGTGGCCGGAGCTCCCGCGGGCAGCCCTCCTCCGGCTAGGGTCGATCGTCCTCGTGGATCGACCATGGGGATGGTCGATCCTTGTCCTCACCCTCACGATCATCTCCTTCGTCACGCGTCTTTTCCGGCGGTCGTTTCGGCATCGATCCAACGCAAAATAAATTACAAAATAAATTTTACACTATCCGGTATCGATTCTATACATGAAATCGACCCTATACAATTTCCGGAAAAACGTAGAACGTAATAATAAATCCTAAATTCGGTCAACCCCCGAATTTTTACTATTACAAGCATTCACCACCAAAAACGAATCTCGACATGTCCGAGAGTTTAATCAAACCAACAATCATGACAAAATAAATTAACAAAAATTAATTAAGCCATAATAGTCGGAACCCTGCAAGGTAGAACAATTTTATCGAAAATACCGCGAACGTAAACCACGCTCTGATACCAATTGTTGGAATTTGATATCCCGAGCTATTAAAATTTGCGGAAAAACAATAACCCGATCAAAACCATTCGCCGGAGATCACATGAACACCGACTCATCCGCCGGAGTCCGGCTTTCGGAGACCACGCGCCCGAAGACACGCGGCCCGCCCCCAACCGAACCCCCGCGAGCCGGGGTTCACGCAATCGCATCATGCGACTGCTGGGTTGCGTCGAAGCAACCCTACGGCGAGTCCGGCGACTCGCCGTTCGCACAGGAGGGGGCGGCTCGTCCCACGAGCCGCGGCGGCGCCAGCCCGCCACCCCAGCGATCGAACCCTAGGTTCGATCGCACCCCCAGCCGAGGGCTGGGGTCCTTCGATGCGCACGCCCCCGGTTCAGCTGGGGCGCGTTTGGTTCGATCCCCACGGGGATCCTTGAACCGCCGGCGGTCCGGTGGTTCGACCACCACCGCCCGGTTCGATCCTCGTCCGGGGTTCGTCCTCGGATCTTGGTTCTACGGTATAATCGATAAACCAAAATCGAATAATATCAAGTAGTTTAGATATTGTACCTTTCGATTCGTTGTTCGGAGAAACGGAATCAAGATGACCTTTGAATCTTCCCACGTATTCCTTGCACTCCGTTCGAACGTCGGGTGGGCGACGATCTATCGAACTCCTATGGATCTCCTTCAACTCTCTAGAATATCAAGTGTGATAATCTTGTCTTATGATTTATGAAGGCCATGTAGTGCTTTTATAGGCTACGTAGGGGATCTAAAGGAGGTGGAATATTGGGCTTCCAATATTGAAGATTAAATTGAGCCCAATGCTCAAGTCCATTAATCCTTATCAATATTAATTAATTTATTTTCCACTATATAAATTAATTGCACTCCCAATATTAAACCATATTATATCCAAATAATATTTCTCCGGTAGTATTATTTATTCCGTGTATTTAAGATATAAATATCCATGAATAAAATTTATTTATTGCTTAATAAATTTATTCATCTCTTTTATCCGAGATTAGTACCACTCAACCTTATTTATTATGCGGAACAAATCCACTCGCGAGGTTTACATAATAAATTCTTATGAGCTCATCTCGGGGATATTATCAACCCTTCCGGGATACACTGTCCCGTCAAGAATTCACGGCATGCCATATATAAAATATAGTGACCCAACTCAACCGGTAATTGACCCAATAATTAAATCGGTCAATTCCTTTGGAAAATCAAAGTCACATATATTAAATATACACACCCGCAATTGTATCGGGGATTAAGAATAAAATACACTGAGTCTCAAATCAATTATCGCCGAGCAAACCTAATTGATGAGTCTCAATCGATCCGCTCAATACACCAAGTGTACAAGTGTGATAAAATAATTAAGATAAATTATTTTCTCTCTCACACAACGACTATACCGATGGATTGGTCCGTGTCCATCTAGGTCGTGAGCAACTGTTCGATTAAATACGAGTAACCGATAGTATGATCTTCTGTGCGCCCATGCTTGCACCATACTAACTACAACGTATAAAATCCAGGACTATAATTTGCATATATTTAATTAACAATAATTAAAAGCAAATGAATGTTCATTATAAATAGGTAAATGAAAGTGCATACAGAGTTCAGAATACTCAAATCTAGACATTAAGTATACTACTCCATCATCACCAAGATAACTTCAGAGCGGCAACCTAGATTGCTCATTCACATAATACTTCTGGGAAGTATAACTTAAGCACGTGATGAGTATGGGAGTCGGGAGTTTGGAGGAAATGACTAGACCTTAGTACAAGTGGGAGATTGTTGGAGTTGTGTACTTAATGTCTAGATTTAAGTATCGGTAAACTCCCGGTCATGGCATTTAACCTATTTAATTAATAAACAATTATTTGCAATTATGCAAAATATAGTCCTGGATTTTATACGTTGTAGTTAGAATGGTGTGTCGGGCCCACACAGAAGATCATACTATCGGTTACTCGTATTTAATCGAACAGTTGCTCACGACCTAGATGGACACGGACCAATCCATCGGTATAGTCGTTGTGTGAGAGAGAAAATAATTTATCTTAATTATTTTATCACACTTGTACACTTGGTGTATTGGGCGGATCGCTTGAGATTTATTGATTAGGATTGCCTTGGATAATCAATTTAAATCTCATAGTATTTTATTCTTAATCCCTGATATTATTGCGGGTGTGTATATTTAATATTAGAGACTTTGATTTTCCAAAGGAATTAACCGATTTTATTATTAGGTTAATTACCGGTAAAATTGGGTCGCTATATTTTATATATGACATGCCGTGAATACTTGACGGGAAAGTGTATCCCGGAAGGGTTGATAATATCCCCGAGAGGGTTGATAATATCCCCGAGATGAGTTCATAAGGAATTATTGTGTAAACCTCATGAGTGGATTCGTTCCGCACAATAATAAAGGTTGAACGGTACTAGTCTCGGATATAAGATATGAATATCATTTATTGAGCAATAAATAAATTTATTCATGGATATTTAAATCTTAAATACACGGAATAAATAATACTAATCGGAGAAATATTATTTGATATAATATGGATTAATATTGGGAGTGCAATTTTATTTATATAGTGGAAAATAAATAAAATTTAATATTGATAAGGATTAATGGATTTGGGTTGGACCCAATTTAATCTTCAATATTTAGAAGCCCAATATTTAATCTCCTTATGATCCCCTACGTAGCCTATATAAGCACTACATGGTCTTCACTTTTCACAACACAATAATTGACCTACGCCAATCATAAAGTCTTGGAGAGTGAAGGAGATCCATAGGAGTTCGATAGATCGTCGCCCACACGACGTTCGGACGAGGTGCGAGGAATACGTAGGAAGATCGCAAGGTCGTTTGATTTCGTTTCTCCGTACAACGAATCGAGGTAATATAATCGAGAACCCCCTTCTATGATTATTTGTACATATTAATTGTGATATATACATGAACGCATGATCCGGGAAAACGACGAACCTCGGGGACGGGGATTCGAGATCCCCGGCGAGGATCGAGAGAGCGGGCGAACCCTAGGGTTCGACCGCCGCGTGCGCGCGACAAGGGGCGAGCCCGGGCTGGATGCCGGGGCATGCGATCGACCTAGGGTCGATCGCTGGGGATGCCACGGGCTGGTGCCGTGGCGGATCCCCGCCGCCTCCACGGCGGCGTGCGCGAGAAGGCGCCTCGGCTGGGCCGAGGCGGGCGATCGATCAAGCGATCGATCGCCGGGGGAGAACCGCGGCTGTTGCCGCGGTGGTCAGCTGGGCTGACCGCCCCTCCTGGTGGCGACGGCGGTGAAATCGCCGGACTCACCGCCATCCGGGGGCTGCCGGAGCAGCCCCAGCGATCGCCATACACGGCGATCGCTGTTGGAAATCGATATCCCGGAATTAATAAATTAATTAAAATTAATTATCTAATTAATTCCGACCGAAATCCCTTGGAGATCGAATATCCGGAATTGTCAAATTGCGGAACGACAATTCCAATCGACTCCCGGTTGCCGGAACACCACCACGAACCTCCACGGGGATAGAACCCAACCGAAACCCTAACCGCGGGGATAGCCCGCGGCTGTCCGGTCGAGCCCCCGTGTGGGGCTCGCGGCTGTTCGTAGCAGCCATAGGGGGCTGCCCAGCCATGCCCTAGGTGATCGCACATCCGCCACGATCAAAATCGTGGCATGCGATCACCACAGCCCGCCACCGCGCGAGCGGCGATCAGCCCGCGCAAGCGGCGATCGCGCCGTGCAAGCGGCGCTGAGCAATCGTACGGGCTGCTCCCAGCAGCCCGCTGGTCGTCCCCGGACGAGGCTCGCATCGCACGCGAGTCCGCTGCGGGAGAACCCGCAGCTCGCGTCGAGCCCATCCGGACGATCGAGCACGCGCTCGATCGAGTCTCGGCGTCCAGCCGAGGCTCGCCCCTCTCGACCCTCTCTTGCTCGAGCCGTTGAGCCGCCGGCGGTCCGGTGATCTTCGATCACCACCGCCCGGTTCAACCTCGACAAAGGTCGCGTTCTCGGATCTTACGTTCACGTTATTTTCACGATAATAATTTAAAATCATCGAAGGGGGTTCAACGATTTTACCTTTGTTCTCGTTGTACGGAGAAACGAGATCTATGAAGACCTTGCGACCTTCCCACGTATTCCTTGCACTAGCTCGAACGTCGGGTGGGCGACGATCTTCCGAACTCCATGGATCTCCCTCTCTACTTTCTCTCTCTAGAATTGTGATCTTCAAGTTATGAGAATAGAGAAGACCATGTAGTGCTTTTATAGGCTACGTAGGGGATCTTAAGGAGGTGGAATATTGGGCTTCCAATATTAATGATTAAATTGAGCCCAAGCCCAAATCTATTAATCCATTAATATTAATTAATTCTATTTTCCACTATATAAAATTAATTGCACTCCCAATATTAAACCATATTATATCAAATAATATTTCTCCGGTAGTATTATTTATTCCGTGTATTTAAGATATAAATATCCATGAATAAAATTAATTTATTGCTAATTAATTTATTCATCTCTTATATCCGAGACTAGTACCATTCAACCTTAATTATTATGCGGAACGAATCCACCTGCAGGGTTTACATAATAATTCCTTATGAACTCATCTCGGGGATATTATCAACCCTTACGGGATACACTTTCCCGTCAAGTATTCACGGCATGTCATATATAAAATACAGTGACCCAACTTAACCGGTAATTAACCCAATAATTAAATCGGTTAATTCCTTTGGTAAATCAAAGTCACTTATATTAAATATACACACCCGCAATAGTATCGGGGATTAAGAATAAAATACACTGAGACTTAAATCGATTATCGCCGGCAATCCTAATCGATAAATCTCAAGCAGATCCGCTCAATACACCAAGTGTACAAGTGTGATAAAATAATTAAGATAAATTATTTTCTCTCTCACACAACGACTATACCGATGGATTGGTCCGTGTCCATCTAGATCGTGAGCAACTGTTCGATTAAATACGAGTAACCGATAGTATGATCTTCTGTGCGCCCATGCTTGCACCATACTAACTACAACGTATAAAATCCAGGACTATGATTTGCATATATTTAATTATAAATAATTAAACGCAAATAATTGTTTATTTAATTAAATAGATTAGTGGCAATGGATCGTGAGTCTCCGTTACTTAAATCTAGACATTAAGTACACAACTCCAACAATCTCCCACTTGTACTAAGGTCTAGTCATTTCCTCCAAACTCCCGACTCCCATACTCATCACGTGCTTAAGTTATACTTCCAAGAAGTACTATGTGAATGAGCAATCTAGGTTGCCGCTCTGAAGTTATCTTGGTGACTACAGCGTCGTCTCCCTTGACGATGACTCGTATCAGGTGGTACTTGCACTATGTGTTATCTTACACTTATGGACTAGTGATTTCTTACCATTTGCCATTGCACCGCTATTTACATAGCCTTTAGAATCACATCTAAGTCCCAGAGATTATCCCGGAGTTATACCAAAACTTCCGCTGCCTCTGAGGCCGCTATTTGGTTACCCATAGCAGAGTCCGAAAAGCATCGTGCTTATCACTCTTCCATGTTAAAACTCCTTCTCCTTCAATAGTGAAACACATAGCCTGATATCGACTTACACTGGTCCTTATTCGATTAGAAATCTAAGAGAATGTAATCCAAAGGAAATGTTTGTCTGCTTCGTAGTCTAGAACAGTACTTCGAAAGTACTTTTACAGCAGTCGAATATTCCTTTCCAGGATTACCTTGATATCCTCCCACTATGCCAACCGCATAGCCGATATCAGGTTCTTGTTTTCAACAATGCATTTATTAAGCTTTCCACACTCAAAGTGTAGGAAACTGCTTTCATTGCTTCTATCTCCTTTTGTGTTACAAAACACATATCCTTAGATAGATGCATTCCCTCTCTGAAAGGTAACGAACCTTTCTCGGAATCTTGCATGTTAAAACGAACCATAATCGTACAAGATATCTAGAGAAGTACAATGTTCTTTTCTTGAGATCCTAGATCTTAATAACATGCTCTAACTTCTTCTTCATCTCATATATCGTTTTTTTTTTTTTTTAGACAACCATCATTTTATGTCTGACAACATCTTTACATTGTTGCCAATGATAAAATGTTATCTACATAAAACCTCCGAGAAACACCACCTTGTTTCCATTACGTTTCCCATACACTCGATTCGTCTATGCTTTGATGAATCCATAAAATGGACTATCTCATCAATTTGCAAGTACCACGAACTCAATGCTTTGTTCCAATCCATAATTGGATCAACTAAGCTTGTACTCTAAATGATCTTGCCTCTTAGCAATAATCTTTATTGCTCTCCAAGAAGGCACATTTAGATCTAGTACGACCTTCATGTAGATCCAGGGATCGATTTCATGTATACTAGGTCCAGAGTCCGAAGACTCTCCTAGTCTTATGAATATCTCCGGTTGTCCTACAACCTCCCACTACAATGGCGTTCCGGTGTATAAACAGTGATAACAGTAGGTGCAGTTAGTGGTGTACCGCTACTCGGTTCGGCTGGTTCTAAGTCTTAATCTCTCTCTCTCATTTCAAAGTATTACGTCACTTTGGGATTGTGGTTCATCTAATAGTCTTCCTTTAAGAACCGGGCGTTAGAACTTATAACGTCCTTCTGGTTCATAGTACTATTGAACACACATCTTTTGTTCTTCTAGGATATTCTACAACCGCATTGAATGCGCCGTTGTTTCCAGACATATCCATAGAACATAGGTAGTTCCGTATAACTCATGCTTTTACTATTTCTATAAGAGTTCCATTTCTTATTTCCGACGCACCATTTCTACACAAGAGTGTATGGTGTAGTCATTTGGGATCAAATCCCAATCTCTGATCAGTATGCCGTGCATTCCTCAGACAGGTACTTGCCTCCGCGATCAAATCGCAGGCTATAAATGGATATACCTTGAAGGTTCTCCACAATTGCTTAGTGTCCATTGACTTGTCAAAACACTTTGCTTTTGTGGCACATCAGGTATTCTAATCCATTTCTCGAGTAATCATCAAATGAAGTACTCGTACCTTATTGTCTGAGTAGACATGGGTCTGCATACATCAGCGTCAATCAATTCTTATACTTGTCCGGATCTTATATCTTATATCCATAAAGGATTGCTTAGTCGTATTATCTTCCAAATTTGATTCTTAGGTCGGAAGGTCCACTCCTTCAACTTAATTGATCTTACAATCAATTTTCGACCTTTGAACTTCTTATTTGAATAAATATGACTTAGCATAAGAATCCACAAGTAAAGTTGATTTAATAAAGAAATCTCTTATCAGTAAGACGAGTTATATAAAACGGTTCGTTGCATCGTGGTGGACTCGAGATTCATCATTTATATATTGCTAGCTAATGTACCAGAATAGATAATATCATTATTTCTTCTTATAACCATCAGATGATTAAAAGAAATAAAATATCCATTCATTAGAAATCCAGAACAAAGTTCTTTCTAAAGGTACATAAAAGCAATAGCTCAAAATGAAATCATATAATTGTCCTCCACTGCAACAGCTGCCTCCTCAACAGCATTGCCCATGTAGACTACGATTTCTTCTTTTCCAAGTCGTCGGGTTTCCTGGAACCCTCACATTTAGAATGCGCATACCGTCAATGGTTCCATATCTACACACCAGGTTCCGGTAGATAATACCACTGACTATGTTTTACGACTAAAGAAGATTTCGTACTTTATTTGAGAGGATAATCAGACTTCCAGTACCTAGACTGTTTGCATTGAGAACACTAGCCTATTGGCTTTCTCGTCCCATCTCGTGATCCAAAAAAAACTTAGGACCACTGGGTTTCATTGCTTGCTTTTCCTATCCCCCGGTTTTGCCCTTAGGTTCGAAACCTTTGGCATTGGCTACAAGAGCTTGCGATTTCCGTCTCAACTCGTCCAAAAGGTCCATCATCTCAAAAACGTGTTTAAGCGTTTCCTCGATTCGACTGGCCTTTATGAGTATCCTTATCGCCTCTTGTCTAGCCTCTACATCATGTCTAAACATCTCCTTGAGTTTGAACATGATAAAATCAGTTCTTTCCTCATCAGTTAAGACATTAGTAGGCTCGGGAGAACAAAGCTCTCTTGAGTACAAACTTGTACTCTTTAACAGTCTGGGCAATGTCCAGATCTCTATTCCAATCAATACATTCAGGGACCAATGAGTTAAATTCCTCAAGTATCACATAAAGTGGGTTCAAAGCCATATCCTAATCTATGACCACATATAACAACAAACAATCGATTTAATCTCCGATATTATCTCCCTCAAATAATATCATTAAACCACTAATCGCATCTAAAATCCCATTAGATATGGCAAGCCACGATAGTGTGGACGTTTACCTATCCAAATGATTTAGCAATTAGATTTCCTTCGGTCGTACATCATCATTAGCGTTACTTCGATGGGAAGAATACTAAGAAGCGTACCTAAGTGTAAACCATTACTCAGTATCTAAGAAGATTGTTTGGGACACGCATATTCACTGCAAGCCACGACAGTGTGGACGTTTACGTTAACATACGCTCCTTTACTCCCTTCTATAACTGTCTACATCAATCGTTCCAAAATCCCATTCAATGCAGCAAGCCACGATAGTGTGGACGTTTACTACACCAAAAGACTTTTACAATTGACTCCCAATTACATGAATCATTCAATCTTGTAAATCAAGACGCGGAGAATCATAAGTGAAACTCGAAGTTTCTAACCAGTGATTCACCATGCGAACGACCCTATCTCTCATAAATGAGGGAGCCGAGCAGACAATCGATCCACCTTCAAAAGGATGGTACGAAGGTCTCTAATTTGTGTCCTCGACATGACCAAGTGGCTTTGGCTCCATTCCACTCCCCGGGGTGAGAATGAGTCGACTTGAAATCAGTTTCAGAAAGACAAATTAGGCATTGTTTGATAAACTTAATCAATGTTTCTCGTAAAAGGAATTACAAGAATTCTCCTCCAATTACTTGTCTATACGAACTTCAAAAGTCCATAAAAGTCACCAAGAGAACAGCAATGGAGACCATGGATATGTTTCCATACCCTCTCCCACTTAGCTTTTTACAATAAAGGGATACGCTATCTAATGCATAATTAAATACACATAAGCATGCATACATGTAATAAAGCACATAGAATATTATCACATAGTCAAAATAATACTAGAATATTATTTTCCGACTATTATGGCTTTATCGCATCCCCGTACGCATCTTCTAGTCTTCAGTCTTCGTTCTTGAATGCTCCATGTGACGAGAATATTAATCCCAATATTTAAATCTATTTATTTTCAATTAATCCAAAAGTTACTTAATTCGAAAATTAAGTCAATCGAATATATCAAAAATAAAATCAAATATTATTAATATTTTTATTTATTTTTATTTTCCTATCTAATTCTATTAAATCTCTAGAATCCCATCCAAGTCAAACTCGGAATATTCTAGAAGACTTCTATAATAGAATAAGGAAATAAAATAAATTAGGACTCCTAATCCTTCCAAATTAATTCCTTTCCTAATCTATTAAAAATTCCATAAAGGAATAATTAAATAGGAAAAATTAATTAAGGACTTTCAAAACTTTCCAAATTAATTATTTTCCTAATCCATTAAAAATTCCATAAAGGAATAATTAAATAGGAAAAATAAATTAATTCCAAATTAATTCTTTTCCTATTCCATGAGAGTTCCTAAAATTAAGAACACTCAAATAGGAAAACCGAATCAAATAGGAAAGTAGGATCTTGGTAGTAGCATGGGTTGGGAGACCGCACACCACCCCCATCATCGACTACCACCATCCGCCGCCGGTCTAGGCCCACGCGCCACCTCCCTTGGTGGCCGGCGTGGCCGAGAGCCCTAGGGCAGCCCGGGGTCGATCGATCCTCATGGGGATCGATCATGGGGATGATCGACCCCCCCCGGATTTTGTCCTCTTCTTCTTCTTCGTCACACGTCTTCTCCGGCGGTCGTTTCGGCATCGATCCAACGTAAATAAATTACAAGAATTAAAATTACATTATCCGGTATCGATTCTATACATGAAATCGACCCTATACATTTTCCGGAAAAAGTAGAACGTAATAATAAACCTAAATTCGGTCAACCCCCGAATTTTTACTATTACAAGCATTCACCACACATAAAACGAATCTCGACATGTCCGAGAGTTTAATAAAAAAATTATGACAATAATTAACGAAGAATTATATCTAGCCATAATAGTCGGAAACCCTGCAAGGTAGAACAATTTATCGAAAAATACCGTGAACGAAAACCAACGCTCTGATACCAATTGTTGGAAATCGATATCCCGGAATTAATAAATTAATTAAAATTAATTATCTAATTAATTCCGACCGAAATCCCTTGGAGATCGAATATCCGGAATTGTCAAATTGCGGAACGACAATTCCAATCGACTCCCGGTTGCCGGAACACCACCACGAACCTCCACGGGGATAGAACCCAACCGAAACCCTAACCGCGGGGATAGCCCGCGGCTGTCCGGTCGAGCCCCCGTGTGGGGCTCGCGGCTGTTCGTAGCAGCCATAGGGGGCTGCCCAGCCATGCCCTAGGTGATCGCACATCCACCACGATCAAAATCGTGGCATGCGATCACCACAGCCCGCCACCGCGCGAGCGGCGATCAGCCCGCGCAAGCGGCGATCGCGCCGTGCAAGCGGCGCTGAGCAATCGTACGGGCTGCTCCCAGCAGCCCGCTGGTCGTCCCCGGACGAGGCTCGCATCGCACGCGAGTCCGCTGCGGGAGAACCCGCAGCTCGCGTCGAGCCCATCCGGACGATCGAGCACGCGCTCGATCGAGTCTCGGCGTCCAGCCGAGGCTCGCCCCTCTCGACCCTCTCTTGCTCGAGCCGTTGAGCCGCCGGCGGTCCGGTGATCTTCGATCACCACCGCCCGGTTCAACCTCGACAAAGGTCGCGTTCTCGGATCTTACGTTCACGTTATTTTCACGATAATAATTTAAAATCATCGAAGGGGGTTCAACGATTTTACCTTTGTTCTCGTTGTACGGAGAAACGAGATCTATGAAGACCTTGAGACCTTCCCACGTATTCCTTGCACTAGCTCGAACGTCGGGTGGGCGACGATCTTCCGAACTCCATGGATCTCCCTCTCTACTTTCTCTCTCTAGAATTGTGATCTTCAAGTTATGAGAATAGAAAAGACCATGTAGTGCTTTTATAGGCTACGTAGGGGATCTTAAGGAGGTGGAATATTGGGCTTCCAATATTAATGATTAAATTGAGCCCAAGCCCAAATCTATTAATCCATTAATATTAATTAATTCTATTTTCCACTATATAAAATTAATTGCACTCCCAATATTAAACCATATTATATCAAATAATATTTCTCCGGTAGTATTATTTATTCCGTGTATTTAAGATATAAATATCCATGAATAAAATTAATTTATTGCTAATTAATTTATTCATCTCTTATATCCGAGACTAGTACCATTCAACCTTAATTATTATGCGGAACGAATCCACCTGCAGGGTTTACATAATAATTCCTTATGAACTCATCTCGGGGATATTATCAACCCTTACGGGATACACTTTCCCGTCAAGTATTCACGGCATGTCATATATAAAATACAGTGACCCAACTTAACCGGTAATTAACCCAATAATTAAATCGGTTAATTCCTTTGGTAAATCAAAGTCACTTATATTAAATATACACACCCGCAATAGTATCGGGGATTAAGAATAAAATACACTGAGACTTAAATCGATTATCGCCGGCAATCCTAATCGATAAATCTCAAGCAGATCCGCTCAATACACCAAGTGTACAAGTGTGATAAAATAATTAAGATAAATTATTTTCTCTCTCACACAACGACTATACCGATGGATTGGTCCGTGTCCATCTAGGTCGTGAGCAACTGTTCGATTAAATACGAGTAACCGATAGTATGATCTTCTGTGCGCCCATGCTTGCACCATACTAACTACAACGTATAAAATCCAGGACTATGATTTGCATATATTTAATTATAAATAATTAAACGCAAATAATTGTTTATTTAATTAAATAGATTAGTGGCAATGGATCGTGAGTCTCCGTTACTTAAATCTAGACATTAAGTACACAACTCCAACAATCTCCCACTTGTACTAAGGTCTAGTCATTTCCTCCAAACTCCCGACTCCCATACTCATCACGTGCTTAAGTTGTACTCCCGACTCGCGGGGGACTTCGGCTGGGGGCGGGCTGCGTGTCTTCGGGCGCGTAGTCTCCAAAGGTCGGACTCCTGCGGATGAGTCGGTGTTCGTGTAATCTCCGGCGACGGGGTTTTCGATCGGGTTATCGGTTCCGCAATTTTTTGATAGCCCGGGACATCGAATCCCAGCACGGAAGCGGCTGAGATGGATTTCGGGGTCCGTTTTCCCGTCGTAGAATGTTGTCTGGAGAGGCTGGATCTCATACTGCATGACCGCGTGCTCGACCTCTATGGCCAGCGGCTCCTTGCAGAAATCGACCCGCTCCGACCGGGTTTGTGCCTCGGCCAACTTCCTCTCCATCTCCATCACCTTGTTGTATAGGTCAAGGAGACCCACCTCGGGTCCCGAGGGTGGCGGGACACGGGTCCCGGGACCTTCCCACGGTCCGCTATAACGGGTCTCCTCCCCGTCGTACGCCCCGTGCTCGGCCGGGGCCGACTGGTTTCCGGCCTCCTTGCCGAGATCGAAAATGAGTCTGTGGGCGGGGATCGTGTGGCGGATTGAGCTGGTACGGCCCGCCCCGAGGCGGTCGAACGCACTGTGGCTGGGCTGTCCCGGTCCGTGTCGACCGAAAGCACTTCCCTTTGCCTGTTTGTGACCTGAACGACAAGAAAGTACGGTTAGAGCGTGCTTACGTTGTATTAGGTCAGACATGGCCATGTCGAACTTCTCTGTAGTGTCTATCAAGTGGCGCACGTTCCGAGCTGGCGTCTCGGGGGGAGGTGGATCACGTCGGAACTCGGGATCCGAGCGGCGTGCATGACGTTTGGTCTGTTGGCGGCGTCTGAGGCGTCGGGCCTCGGTGCTGCTGTGCTGGTAGTGGTTGGACGTGTCGTGGCCGTCTTGCTTCCCGGTAGTGACGGCGTCTTCTTTCCCGGGGGCTTCCTCCGGGTTCTTCGGGCAGAGTGGCGGGGCGGCGTCTTGCTCGATGGCCGGCATCTTCCCTCTCTCTAGCTTCTTCCTCGTGGCGGAGCGGGAGGAATCTGACGCGGTGGCTCCATCAGTCATTGCTTCGGCTCTTTTTTCTCTGGGTCTAGTATAACAACCCCCTCCTTCTAGCGCCAAATGTTTTAGCACGTTTTAGTCGGGTAGTATTATACGGGGCTGGGCTATATATGGAGGGTTGGAGAACAATACTAATACATGTATATTTATATTTGGAGTAGGGGCTGAGCTAGATCTTGAAAATAACAGAGGTTTGAGCTCGAAGCTTCTTCTGAAGGATTTCTATTATCCAGACTTTTAATATCGAGTTTATTCACTAATTAGTGCCGCCCTTTAACCTGAAGGGATAAGTCCCCTATTTATAGGGTTTATTCGAATGATTACCTCCAGACCACGTCCTAAGTCTAGGGCATTAAATGGGTCTACTCGATGACCCGGGGCCCGGGATCCGGAGCATGGAGGAGGCATGTGGGCTAACGTGGGAGATATCTCTACTCTCTTCGGGACGAGTCCTCTCATTGATGCCTGTCGTGTGATCCGAGTCCTGGAACGAGTCTTTCCAAATCTGTTCGCCCTTTACTGTCTGTGGCCTGTCAGTAGGTCCGAGACCCAAGGCCCGAGCCGGGGGTGCCTCGGGGTATTCTCCGGTATGGCTTGTTGGGCAGGCCCGTGACCTGATCCGCGAGTTTGGTACGCGCTTCGCGTCCTCTTCCCAGTATGGGTGGCCAGAGCCGTGAGCCGGGCATGCGCCTTGAGTCGTCTTCTTGCATGGCTTGCTTGACGGGCCCCGTTACTCGAGTCGCGAGCCGGGTATGCGCCTCGCGTCGTCTTCTCTGCATGTCTCGCCTGATGGGCCCGCTCGACGGGTCTTTGCCCACGTGTCCCAACCTCGGATATTCATTTTAGTATTTGATTTTCCTCCCCCAACAGATTCCTAGATGGAATAAGGAAATAAAATAATTTAGGACTCTTAAACTTTCCAAATTAATTCTTTTCATAATCCATTAAAAATTCCATAAAAGAATCTTAATCCAAAGTTAATTGGATTAATTCTTAACTTATGAATAATTAAATAAGGAAAAAATAATTTAGGACTTTCAAACTTTCCAAATTAATTCTTTTCCTATTCTATTAAAAATTTACAAAAATATGAATAATTAAATTAGGAAAACCGAATTAAATTAGGAAAGAGGATTTTGGACTAGACGAACACGGGATGGGGAATCCCATGCCCATCATGATCGACCACCTCACCTAAAGGAGTCGAACTCCTCATGGTGGTCGATCGACCCTGTAAGGATCGGCCATGGGGATGGCCGACCGAGTCCTCCCTCTCTTGGTCTCCTCCGTCACACTTCTCCGGTCGTTGTTTCGTCCTCGATCCAATGCGAAGTAAATTAGAAATATATTTTTACACTATCCGAAATCGATTCTATACATGAAATCGACCCTATACAATTTACGGAAAAATACGAACAATAATAATAAATCCTAAACGGTTCAACCTCCCGTTTTTACTATTACAAGCATTCACCACATAAAAACGAGTCTCGACATATCCGAGAGTATAATAATCGAGAGAATAATAATGACATTAATTAACGAAAATTAAATCTAGCCATAACAGTCGGAAACCCTGCACGCAAAACAATTTATCGAAAAATAACGTGAACGAAAACCAACGCTTTAATACCGATTGTTGGAAAATGACATCCCGGGGTCATCGGAAAACGCGGAATAACAACCCCAGTCGAAATCCCGGTCGCTGGAAACCCGCCACGGAGCCGGACCCGACCAAAACCCTACCCGCGGGAAAACCCGCGGCTGTTCGGCCGAGTCCCCAAGGGGAACTCGCCGCTGTACCCGGCAGCCCCACGGGGCTACTCGCAGCAGCTCGCTGCAGGAAAACCCGCAGCACACAGCAGGTCGCTGCGGGAAAACCCGCAGCCCGACCGTGCGTTCGAGGACCTCGCGTGAAACCCGTCCAGCCGAGCCGTCGATCCGCCGGCGGCCGGTGGTCTGACCACCACCGCCCGGGTCAACATCGTCTTTGGGTTTCGTCTTCGGATCTTGGTTCTCGATATAATTACGATAATTATATCTTTAAAATCATCAGGGGTTTATATGATTTTACCTTGTTCTCGTTTGCCGGAAAATCGAGATCTATCGATGAGCTTGAGATCTTCCCACGTATTCCTTGCAAGCTTGAACGTCGGGGTGGACAACGATGTTTCAAGCTTCTATGGGGATCTTTCTCTCTCTACTTTCTCTCTCTATAATATTTCAGGTATGAAACTCATGAAAGAAGAGAAGACCATAGGGGTGCTTAGATATACTACGTAAGGACCTTAAGGAGGTGGAATATTGGGCTCCTTATAAAATTATTTAAATTGAGCTTAAGCCCAAATCTATTAATTAATCCATAAATTATTTTAACTCCACTAAATAAATATAATTGCAACTCCCATTATTAAACCATATTATATCAAATAATTATTTCTGTAGTATTATTTTATTCCATGTGTTTAAGATAGAAATGTCCATGGATAAACTATATTTATTGCTAATTAATTTATTCATCTCTTGTAATTCCGAGACTAGTACCACTCAATTTTATTATCATACGGATCATAATCCACTTGTAAGGTTTACATGATAATCCTTATGAGGTGATCTCAGGGACATTATCAACCCTTATCGGGACACATTTTCCTGTCAAGATTCCACAGCGTGTCATACATAAAATACAGTGACCCAATTTGCCGGTAATTGTCCAATAAACATATTAGTTGATTCCATTGGTTAGTGAAAGTCACTAATATTAAATGCACACACCCGCAAAAATATCAGGGATTAAGAATATAATACAATGAGATTTAATTCGATTATCCAAGGCAATCCTAGGCTCGATCCACCTCGCGCAATCTCCCACGCCGAGATCCGCGATCCCGCGGTGGTCCGGCTGTCCTCGACCGCCACCCCGGGTTCGCCTCGGTTTGGTTCTCGTCCTCGGATCTTGGTTCTCGGTATTTTACGATAATTAAATCCTTAAAATCATAAGATAAAAAGGACGATGACCTTGTTTTTTGTTTGCCGGAAAATCGAGATTAGTGACCTTAAGATCTTCCCACGTATATCCTTTTACTGAACGTCGTGTGGGCGGCGATCTTCCAAGCTTATATGGATCTCATCCTCTCTACTCTCTCTCTCTCTCTCTAGAATTCTTCTACGAATTTCATGTATGATGATCAAGAGAATAGAGAAGACCATAGGGGTGCTTTTATAGGCTACGTAGGGACCTTAAGGAGGAGTAATATTGAGCTCCTAATAGATTTAATTAAATTGAGTCCAAGCTCAAGTCTATTAATTAAATCCATTAATTGTATTATAACTCCACTATAAAAATATAATTGCACTCTCAATATTAAACCATATTATATCAAATAATATTTTTCGTTTAGTATTATTTTATTCCATGTGTTTAAGATAGAAATATCCATGAATAAATTATATTTATTGCCAATTAATTTATTCATCTCTTGTAATTACGAGACTAGTACCACTCAACTTTATTATCATGCGGATCATAATCCACTTGCAAGGTTTACATGATAATCCTTATGAGCTCATCTCGGGGACATTATCAACCCTTATCGGGACACATTTTCTCGTCAAGAATTCACAGCATGTCATACATAAAACACAGTGACCCAATTTGCCGATAATTGTCCAATAAGAATATTAGTCAATTCCATTTGTTAGTCAAAGTCACTAATATTAAATGCACACACTCACAAAAATATCAAGAATTAAGAATATAATACACTGAGATTTAATTCGATTATCCAAGGCAATCCTAATCGATTAATCTCAAGCGCTCCACTCAATACACCAAGTGTACAAGTCTAATAAAATAATTAAGACAAATTATCTTCTCAATTACACAACGACTATATCGATGGATTGGTTCCTGTCCATCTAGGTCGTGAGCAACTGTTCGATTATATACGAGTAACCGATAGTATGATCTTTCGTGTGACGTCGCACACCATACTAACTACAACATGTTTAATCTAGGACTATAGTTTGTACATATTTAATTAAATATAATTAAAAGCAAATAATTGTTTATTAATTATTAAATAGGATAAACGACTTTATACGGAGTTCACATGTTACTTAAATTTATATATTAAGTATACAACTCTATCATACTACACCTACACCTTCTGGTGATTTCGTTCCGGATGTGTATAGACCGGAAGAAATCAACACGTTGTTTGTCGCTGGGGGGCCATAATCGCCTAATCATTGTGACGAGACGGCACTCGACCTCGGCTACGATGGCGACGAAACTGACAACGACGAGCTGAAGGTACACCCCGAAGAAGCCATGCCACCACCATTGACATCAAGACCGCCACGAGGTCGAACCACCGCCACCGGAGCCACCTCCTAATGGAATGGTGTCATTCATCCCATGTGTGTTGTATCGAAATAAGTTATATAGTGTGTCCTGTGTAAATGAATCGATTGGAGGATGTTAAGTGTCTAGCTGAGAGCTTGATCTTAATAGTCGACAATCAAGCAAAATGAGTCACACAACCCTATTGATCATGTATACTTAGAGTATATATACTTTGATTGGGAATCAAAGAAGAACCACATAAGAAAACGCGAAGAAAACAGAGAAAATGGGCAAACACGGGGTGCAGCGGTCGCTGTCCGGGGGTAGCGCCCGCTGCAGGGGCTACATGCATGTAGCAGTCGCTACCCATGGGTAACGGGCGCTACCCCTATTCCGGCTCAAACTCAAAAAATTTCTCTCCTTCTCTTATTTGGACTTTATACCCTCTTGTGCAACCCTTAGGACATAGCCACGAAATTTGATGCAACACAACCTTAGAAAGATATTCCATAAGCACAATATTCGTGGCTAAAAGGGAGAGACGAGTGAGACTCGATCCAAGTTAAAGGTCTTCCGTTCTCGTTGATCAACAAGGGACGTGCAACGAATTGAGGTCGGATACGTTCGCGGCTGATCCATCTACGTACGTGGGCACATCACATACATACAAATCATAAGGTATGCTAATCTAATTAACTCGATTTAGTGTTCTTATTGCATGTGTGGGCATTAGATCTATAGATTTACGTGATTGTTCATGTTTTACTTTTCCTCACTTTTTTATGAACCCAAAATACGTAAATTGTTGGAAATCTGTTGGAAATCGATATCCCGGGCCATTAAAACTTGCGGAAACTAATAACCCGAACGAAAACCTCAATCGCCGGAGAAATCACGAGCCCACGCGAACCGGGACCCAGCCGAACGCGCAACACACCCGAAGGCGCGCGCACGCCCAGCCGAGTCCCCGCTAGGGGACTCGCGATCGCCCCGTGCGATCGCTGGGATCACTACGAGCGATCCCTAGGCTGCTCGCAGCAGCCCCGCAGCGGGTTGCGTGACCCGCTGCTCGCGAGGGCGTCGCCCTCGCACGCCTTGCTACGGGTGAACTCGTAGCGCATACGAGGCAGCTACGGGTCATCCCGTAGCGCACCCGCGATCGAGCTTACGGGCTCGATCGCCCCTCGGCTCCAGGCGAGGGCTTCGCGCGGAACGCGCCGCCGGCGATGGTGGCTGGGAGGTCCACCCGCCGTGGCACCAGCCCACGGCGAACCTCCCGGCGATCGACTTCACGTCGATCGCATGCCCCGGCGTCCAGCCGGGGCTTCCCCTTCGCCACGCGTCCGGCGGTCCGAACCCTAGGGTTCGACCGCCACCTTCGATCCTCGCCGGGGATCTCGAATCCCTGTCCCCGAGGTTCGTCGTTTTCCCGGATCGTGCGTTCATGTATATGTCACAATTAATTCATAAATAAATCACACAAGAGGGTTTATCATTTTACCTTTGATTCGTTGTACGGAGAAACGAAATCAAAATTGAAGACCTTACGACCTTCCCACGTATTCCTTGCACTAGCTTGAACGTCGGGTGGGCGACGATCCTCCAAGCTTATGGATCTCCTTCAACTCTCTAGAACTATCAACTATTGATATTCTTGTCTTGTTCTTTTGTGAAGGCCATGTAGTGCTTTTATAGGCTACGTAGGGGATCTAAAGGAGGTGAAATATTGGGCTTCCAACATTGATGATTAAATTGAGCCCAAGCCCAAATCTATTAATCCCATCAATATTAATTTATTTATTTTCCACTATATAAATTAATTGCACTCCCAATATTAAACCATATTATATCAAATAATATTTCTCCGGTAGTATTATTTATTCCGTGTATTTAAGATTTAAATATCCATGAATAAAATTAATTTATTGCTAATTAATTTATTCATCTCTTATATCCGAGAATAGTACCATTCAACCTTAATTATTGTGCGGAACAAATCCACTCATGAGGTTTACACAATAATTCCTTATGAACTCATCTCGGGGATATTATCAACCCTTACGGGATACACTTTCGCGTCAAGTATTCACGGCATGTCATATATAAAATATAGCGACCCAATTTTACCGGTAATTAACCCAATAATTAAATCGGTTAATTCCTTTGGAAAATCAAAGTCACTTATATTAAATATACACACCCGCAATAGTATCGGGGATTAAGAATAAAATACTCTGAGATTTAAATCAATTATCAACGGCAATCCTAATTGATAAATCTCAAGCGATCCGCCCAATACACCAAGTGTACAAGTGTGATAAAATAATTAAGACAAATTATTTTCTCTCTCACACAACGACTATACCGATGGATTGGTCCGTGTCCATCTAGGTCGTGAGCAACTGTTCGATTAAATACGAGTAACCGATAGTATGATCTTCTGTGTGACGTCGCACACCATACTAACTACAACGTATAGAATCCAGGACTATGTTTTGCATATATTTAATTATTAATAATTAAATGCAAACAATTGTTTATTAATTAAATAGATTAAATGCTATGACCGGGAGTTTACCGATACTTAAATCTAGACATTAAGTACACAACTCCAACATTCTCCTACTTGTACTAAGGTCTAGTCATTTCTTCCAAACTCCCGACTCCCATACTCATCACGTGCTTAAATTGTTCTTCCAAGAAGTACTATGTGAATGAGCAATCTAGGTTGCCGCTCTGAAGTTATCTTGGTGACTACTGCGTCGTCTCCCTTGACGATGACTCGAATCAGGTGGTACTTGCTCTATGTGTTATCATCACCTTTTGAACTTATGACTTCTTCCAGTTCACCATGCACCGCTATATACATAGCCTTTTGGTGAACCAAGAATCATACCCAAGTCCAGAGGTTATACCGGAACCTAACCAAAAGTTCCGCTGCCTCTGAGGCTGCTTTTCGGTTTATCATAGAGTCCGAGAAGCATCATGCTTATCACTCTTTCATCTTAAGGTTCCACCTCTCCCAAAAGTGAACACATAGCCTGATATCGACTTACACTGGTCCTTTTCTGATTTGGGATCTGAGAAAATGAGATTACTTCGATATCCTCCCACTATACTAGCCGCATAGTTGATATCGGGCTCTTGTTTTTCAACATTGCATTCATTAAGCTTTCCATACATCAAGGCATAGGAAACCGCTTTATCTATCTCCTCTTATGTGTCCAAGACATATACCTTCAGATAGATGTATTCTGTTTCCGAAAGGCAATAACCTTTCTCAGAATTATGCATGTTTAAAATAAACCATAATCGTATAAGATATCTAGGAGAAGTACAATGTTCTTATCTAGAGATCGAAAGATTCTAAGAACATGATCTAACTTTCTCTTAATCTTATATCTCGAATTATTTAGACAACCATTATTTTATATCTGACAACACTTTTACATTGTTGCCAATGACAAAATGTTATCTACATAAAATTCCGAGAAACACCATCTTGTTTCCATTATGTTTCTTATACACCTTCCTCGTATATGCCCTTTGATGAATCCATCTAATGGACTATCTCATCAATTCGCAAGTTCCACGATTCATAGCTTTGTAACGATCCATAAATGGATTTACTAAGTTTGTACTCTAAATGATCTTGCCTCTTCACAATAATACTTATTGCTTTCTAAGTAGACACATTTAGATTCAGTACCGCCCTTATGCAGAGCTAGGGATCGATTTCATCTCTACTAGATCCAGAGTTCAAAACTCCTCTAGTCTTTATGAAGATCTCTGGCCGCTTAACAACCTCCCACTGCAATGGCGTTCTAGTGTATGACAGTAATAACAGTAGGTGCAGTTAGTGGTGTACTTCTACTCGGTTAGGCTGGTTCTCAGTCTTTTGTCCTTTTCCTCATTCCAAAGTACCTTGTTAGTTAGGGCATTGTAGTTCATCTAATAGTCTTCCTCTAAGAACCGGGCGAGGACACCCCTCTGGTTCATAGTACTATTGAACATACAATCACTTGTTCTTCTAGGATATCCTACAACCACATCCCACATCGAATGTGCCGTTGTTTCCAGGAGTAACCATAGAACGTAGGTAGTTCCGAACAAACTTGTCTTTTTACTATTAGAATTCCATTTCTTATTTCCGACACACCATTTCTACACGTGAGTGCATGGTGTAGTCCTTTGAGACTTAATCCCAATCTTTGATTTATGCTTTGTGTTATTTAGATAGGTGGTAGCCTCCGCGATCAAGTCGCAGGCTTCTAATGGATATACTTTGAAGGTTCCCCATAATAGCTTTGTGTCCATTGACTAGTCAAAAAAACACTTTTACACTTTGCTTTTATGGCACATCAAGTACTCTAATCCATCTTTGAGTATTCTTGAAAGAAATACTCATACCTTTCTAATTACACATATCTCTGCATTTATCAGTTAATAATCAATTTCAATACTTGTCCGAATTCTATCTTTTATCCAGAAAGGTTTGCTTAGTTGTATTATCTTCCAAATTCAATTCTTTGGTCGGAAGGTCCATTCCTTCAACTATAATTGATCAAATCAATTTCGACCTTTTGAATCTTATTTGAATAAATACTACAAAGTTCAAGAATTCACAAGTATAATGATTAACAAAGAAATACATCTAATAAGTAAAACAAGTTATATAACGGTTTGTTGCATCGTGGTAGACTAAGGATTCATCATTCATATATATTGTTATCTAATGTACCAGAATAGATAATACCATTATTTCTTATCCAAATCACCAAATGATTAAAGAAATAAATATCCATTCATTATTAATAGAAAAACCAGAACATAAGTTCTTTTCAAAATTAAAGGGGTACATAAAGCAATAAACTTGAATTGAAATCCTATAACTAGATAAATGTCTTCCACTGCAACCGCTGCTTCCTCAACAGCTTCGCCCATGTAGACTCGAACTCTTCTTCTCTAAGTCGCTGGGTTTTCTGGAACCCCTGCATTCAAAATGCACATACCGTCAGTGGTTCCATATCTACACACCAGAATTCTGGTAGATAATACCGCTGACTATGTTTTTACGACTAAAGAAAAATTCGTACCTTTGAGAGGACATTCAGACTTCCAGTGTCCAGACTTGTTGCATCGGAAGCACTTGCCCCTTGGCTTGTTAGCCCCCACTCGTGGTCCATTCCTCTTGGCACCACTGGGTTTCCAGGCTTGCTTCCTTTTCTTGCCCCTACCTCCAACAGCTTTCAAGCCTTTGGACTTGGTAGCTACAAGCGCTTGAGACTTGCCCTTCTTGTAGATCCCCTCTGCCACCTTTAGTTCAGTCAGGAGTTGCGCAAGAGTATAAGATAGTTAACCCATATTATAACTCATACGAAACTACTCAAAACTAGGGGTCAGAGACTGGAGTATGATGTCGACTTTCGTCTCACCATCAATCTGAGCTCCTAGGACCTCCAATTCATTTAACAGACTCATCATCTTAAGAACGTGTTCCCCAACGGGCGTCCCTTCAGACTGAGTAGTTGTCATGAGGACTCTCATGGCCTCTTGCCTAGCCGCACGGTCTTGATGCCCAAACATGTCATTGAGGTTGAACAACATATCCTCGGCAGTGTCCATCGACTCATGTTCGGTTTGGAGTACATTTGACATAGAAGCCAAAATATAGCACCTAGCCATTTCATCAGCCTTTGTCCACTTCCTATATGCTGCTCTCTCCTCATCAGTTGAGGCAGCCGTGGGTTCAACAGGGCATGGCTCATAGAGTACAAACTTGTACTCTTCGGCAGTCAGGACAATGTCCAAATTTTTCTTCCAATCAATGTGATTGGGATTAGTGAGTTTATTCTCCTTGAGTATCACAGAAAGTGGATTCATAGCTATTCTCTAAACCTATAAGCACATATAAACAAACAATCAATTTAATGTCCGATATTATCTCCCTCAAATAATATCATTAAATTACTAATCACATCTAAAATCCCATCAGGTAAGGCAAGCCACGATAGTGTGGACGTTTACCCACCCAAATGATTTCGCAATTAGATTTGCTTCGGTCGTACATCATCAATAGCGTTACTTCGATGGGAAGAATACTATGAAGCGCACCTAAGTGTAAACCATTACTCAGTACTAAGAAGTTCGTTTGGGACTCGTATATCACCGCAAGCCACGATAGTGTGGACGTTTACGTTGACACATGGATCCTTTACTCCCTTCTATAACTGTCTACATCAATCGTTCCAAAATCCCATTCAGTGTAGCAAGCCACGATAGTGTGGACGTTTACTACACCAAAAGATTTTTACAATTGACATCCTATTACTCGATCCATTGAATTCTCGCAAATCAAAACGCGGAGAATTATAAGTGAAACTCGAAGTTTCTAACCAGTGATTCACCATGCGAACAACCCTATCTCTCATAAATGAGGGAGCCGAGCAGACAATCGATCCACCTTCAAAAGGATGGTACGAAGGTCTCTAATTTGTGTCATCCACATGACCAAGTGACTTTGGCTCCATTCCACACCCCGGGGTGAAAATGAGTCGACTTGAAGTCAGTTTCAGAAAGACAAATTAGGCATTGTTTGACAAACTTGATCAATGTTTCTTGTAAAAGGAATTACAAGAATTCTCCTCCAATGACTCGTCTATACGAACTTCGAAAGTCCATAAGAGTCACCAAGAGAACAGCAATGGAGACCATAGGAATGTTTTCATCCCCTCTCCCACTTAGCTTTTTACAATAAAGGGATACGCTATCTAGTGCATAAAAATAAACACATATAGCATGCATACACGTAATAAAGCACATAGTATCACATAGTCAAAATAATGCTAGAAAATTATTTTCCGGACTATCATGGCTTTATTCCATCTTCATATGCATCTTCTAGTCTTCAGTCTTTGTTCTTGAATGCTCCATGTGACGAGAATATTAATCCCAATATTTAAATCTATTTATTTTTAATTAATCCAAAAGTTACTTAATTCGAAAATTAAGTCAATCGAATATATCAAAAATAAAATTAAATATTATTAATATTTTATTTATTTATTTTCCTATCTAATTCTATTAAATCTCTAGAATCCTATCCAAGTAAAACTTGAATATTCTAGAAGACTTCTATAATAGAATAAGGAAATAAAATAAATTAGGACTCTTCTACTTTCCATAATTAATTAATTTCCATCAATTAAAAAAATTCCCAAGAATAGAATTAATCAAATAGGAAATAAATTAATTCCAATTAATTCTTTTCCTAATCCATGAGAGTTCCTAAAAATAAGAACACTCAAATAGGAAAACCGAATTAATTTAGGAAAGTGAATCTTGGTAGGAGTAGCATGGGTTGGGAGACCCCACGCCACCCCCACCGTCGACCATCACCGCCCGGGACCGCCACCGCCGCCGCCCTCAGCCCACGCGCCACCACCGCTGGTGGCCGGCGTGGCCGGAAGCCCTAGCGGGCATCCCCATGGTGGGGTCGATCGATCCTCATGGGGATCGATCATGGGGATGATCGACCCCCCCCACCCCCCCCCACCCCCCGGTTCTTCGTCCTCTTCGTCTTCTTCGTCACACGCGTTCTCCGGCGGTCATCTCGGCATCGATCCAATGTAAAATTAATTTACAAAATTAAATTACAATTCCGGTATCGATTCTATACATGAAATCGACCCTATACACTTTCCGGAAAACATAGAACAATAATAATAAATCCTAAATTCGGTCAACCCCCGAATTTTTACTATTACAAGCATTCATCCACACATAACGAATCTCGACATGTCCGAGAGTTTAGTAAACGAATAATCATGATAATTAATAATTAAACCATGATAGCCGGAAATCCCTGCAAGGTAGAACGATAATTGAACACATACATGAACACGAAACCAAACGCTCTGATACCAGTTGTTGGAAATCGATATCCCGGGCCATTAAAACTTGCGGAAACTAATAACCCGAACGAAAACCTCAATCGCCGGAGAAATCACGAGCCCACGCGAACCCGGACCCAGCCGAACGCGCAACACACCCGAAGGCGCGCGCACGCCCAGCCGAGTCCCCGCGAGGTGACTCGCGATCGCCCCGTGCGATCGCTGGGATCGCTACGAGCGATCCCTGGGCTGCTCGCAGCAGCCCCGCAGCGGGTTGCGTGACCCGCTGCTCGCGAGGGCGTCGCCCTCGCACGCCTTGCTACGGGTGAACCCGTAGCGCATACGAGGCAGCTACGGGTCATCTCGTAGCGCACCCGCGATTGAGCTTACGGGCTCGATCGCCCCTCGGCTCCAGCCGAGGGCTTCGCGCGGAACGCGCCGCCGGCGATGGTGGCTGGGAGGTCCACCCGTCGTGGCACCATCCCACGACGAACCTCCCGGCGATCGACTTCACGTCGATCGCATGCCCCGGCGTCCATTCGGGGCTTCCCCTTCGCCACGCGTCCGGCGGTCCGAACCCTAGGGTTCGACCGCCACCTTCGATCCTCGCCGGGGATCTCGAATCCCCGTCCTCGAGGTTCGTCGTTTTCCCGGATCGTGCGTTCATGTATATGTCACAATTAATTCATAAATAAATCACACAAGAGGGTTTATGATTTTACCTTTGATTCGTTGTGCGGAGAAACGAAATCAAAATTGAAGACCTTACGACCTTCCCACGTATTCCTTGCACTAGCTTTAACGTCGGGTGGGCGACGATCCTCCAAGCTTATGGATCTCCTTCAACTCTCTAGAACTATCAACTATTGATATTCTTGTCTTGTTCTTTTGTGAAGGCCATGTAGTGCTTTTATAGGCTACGTAGGGGATCTAAAGGAGGTGGAATATTGGGCTTCCAACATTGATGATTAAATTGAGCCCAAGCCCAAATCTATTAATCCCATCAATATTAATTAATTTATTTTCCACTATATAAATTAATTGCACTCCCAATATTAAACCATATTATATCAAATAATATTTCTCCGGTAGTATTATTTATTCCGTGTATTTAAGATTTAAATATCCATGAATAAAATTAATTTATTGCTAATTAATTTATTTATCTCTTATATCCGAGAATAGTACCATTCAACCTTAATTATTGTGCGGAACAAATCCACTCATCAGGTTTACACAATAATTCCTTATGAACTCATCTCGGGGATATTATCAACCCTTACGGGATACACTTTCCCGTCAAATATTCACGGCATGTCATATATAAAATATAGCGACCCAATTTTACCGGTAATTAACCCAATAATTAAATCGGTTAGTTCCTTTGGAAAATCAAAGTCACTTATATTAAATATACACACCCGCAATAGTATCGGGGATTAAGAATAAAATATTCTGAGATTTAAATCAATTTTCAACAGCAATCCTAATTGATAAATCTCAAGCAATCCGCCCAATACACCAAGTGTACAAGTGTGATAAAATAATTAAGACAAATTATTTTCTCTCTCACACAACGACTATACCGATGGATTGGTCTGTGTCCATCTAGGTCGTGAGCAACTGTTCGATTAAATACGAGTAACCGATAGTATGATCTTCTGTGTGACGTCGCACACCATACTAACTACAACGTATAGAATCCAGGACTATGTTTTGCATATATTTAATTATTAATAATTAAATGCAAACAATTGTTTATTAATTAAATAGATTAAATGCTATGACCGGGAGTTTACCGATACTTAAATCTAGACATTAAGTACACAACTCCAACAAAATCGACCCGAAGTCGACTAAAAATAAACTCCGATCGACGTCCCTGATGGAGTAGTATACTTAATGTCTAGATTTGAGTATTCTGAACTCCTTGTACACTTTCATTTACCTATTAATAATGAACATTCATTTGCTTTTAATTATTATTAATTAAATATATGCAAATCATAGTCCTGGATTATATACGTTGTAGTTAGTATGGTGTGTCGGGCCCACACAGAAGATCATACTATCGGTTACTCGTATTTAATCAAACAGTTGCTCACGACCTAGATGGACACGGACCAATCCATCGGTATAGTCGTTGTGTGAGAGAGAAAATAATTTGTCTTAATTATTTTATCACACTTGTACACTTGGTGTATTGAGCGGATCGCTTGAGACTTATCAATTAGGATTGCTCTGTGATAATTGATTTAAGTCTCGGAGTATTTTATTCTTAATCCCCAATACTATTGCGGGTGTGTATATTTAATATAAGTAACTTTGATTTTCCAAAGGAATTAACCGATTTAATTATTGGGTTAATTATCGGTTAAGTTGGGTCACTATATTTTATATATGGCATACCGTGAATACTTGACGGGAAAGTGTATCCCGGAAGGGTTGATAATATCCCCGAGATGAGCTCATAAGGATTTATTATGTAAACCTCGCGAGTGGATTTGTTCCCGCATAATAATAAGGTTGAGTGGTACTATTCTCGGATACAAGAGATGAATAAATTTATTAAGCAATAAATAAATTTTATTCATGGATATTTAAATCTTAAATACACAGAATAAATAATACTAACCCGGAGAAATATTATTTGATATAATATGAGTAAATATTGGGAGTGCAATTTTATTTATATAGTGGAAAATAAATAAAATTAATATTGGTAAGGATTAATGGATTTGGGCTTGGCTCAATTTAATCTCCAATATTGGAAGCCCAATATTCCACCTCCTTTAGATCCCCTACGTAGCCTATAAAAGCACTACATGGCCTTCATAAATCATAAGACAAGAATATCAATACTTGATAGTTCTAGAGAGTTGAAGGAGATCCATAGGAGTTCGATAGATCGTCGCCCACCCAACGTTCGAACGGAGTGCAAGGAATACGTGGGAAGATTCAAAGGTCGTCTTGATCTCGTTTCTCCGAACAACGAATCGAAGGTATAATATCTAAACACCCTTGATATTATCTGATTTTGGATTTATCGAGAATACCGTAGAACAAAGATCCGAAGATCGAATCCCGGATTAGACGAACGATCACGCGGTGGTGGCGTAGCCACCGGACCGCGGGATCGCCGCCTAGGGTTTCGCGGCACGGGGAGGATCGACCCTCGACTGGGCCGAGGGCACGCGATCGATCACGATGATCGATCGCTGGGCACGGGCTGGTACCGTGCCAGACCCCACCTCGACGGTGGGGCTCCTCCATGCAGCGGCGAGACGCCGGACTCGCCGCGGGGGGCTGCTGGGCAGCCCCGGCCGATCGCTGGATGCGATCGGCGTGCGATCGCACAACCCCGCGACAGCGGGGGTTCGGCTTGGGCAGCCGTGCGCCTTCGGGTGCATGGTTTCCTCGGCTGGACTCCGGCGCGTTCGTCGGCGTTCGTGTGATCTCCAGAGAATGGTTTTTGATCGGGTTATTGTTTCCGCAAATTTTAATAGCCCGGGATATCGAATTCCAACAATTGGTATCAGAGCGTGGTTTACGTTCGCGGTATTTTCGATAAAAATTGTTCTACCTTGCAGGGTTCCGACTATTATGGCTTGATTAATTACTCGTTTAATTTATTTTGTCATGATTGTTGGTTTGATTAAACTCTCGGACATGTCGAGATTCGTTTTTTGTGGTGAATGCTTGTAATAGTGAAAATTCGGGGGTTGACCGAATTTAGGTTTATTATTATTGTTCTTCGTTTTTCCGGAAAGTGTATAGGGTCGATTTCATGTATAGAAGCGATACCGGAATTGTATTTTAAATTATTGTAATTTATTTACGTTGGATCGATGCCGAATCGAAGACCGCCGGAGAAGACGAAGTGACGAGAAGGAGCTAGGGCTTGGATCGACCATCCCCATGGTCGATCCATGAGGATCGATCGATCCGTCCATGGAGGAGCCGCCGGCAATGGTGGCCGGCCACCTCCTAGGCGAGGTCGAGGGTGGCGTGGGGCCTCCCACCCCATGCTATCCCAGTCCGGAAATTTACTTTCCTATTTTAATTCGGTTTTCCTATTTGATTATTTTTTTTATGGAATATTCATGGAATAGGAAAAGAATTAATTTAGTATTAAATTTATTTTCATATTTGATTATTCCTACTCATGGGGATATTCATGGATTAGGAATAAAATAAATTTGGAAAGTATAAGAGTCCTAAATTATTTTATTTCCTTATTCCATTACGGAAATCTTCTAGAATATTCCAAGTGGGTCTTGGATAGATTATTCTAGAGATTTAATGGAGTAGAAAAGGAAAATAAAAATAAATAAAAATATTAATAATATTTAATTTTATTTTTGATATATTCAATTGACTTAATTTTTCGAATTAAGTAACTTTTGGATTAATTGAAAATGAATAGATTTAAATATTGAAAATTAATATTCTCATCACATGGAGCATTCAAAGAACGAAGACTGAAGACTAGAAGATGCGTACGGAGATGTGATAAAGCCATAATAGTCGGAAAATAATATTCTAGTATTATTTTGATTATGTGATAATACTATGTGCTTTATTACATGTATGCATGCTATATGTGTTTACTTTGTGCACTAGATAGCGTATCCCTTTATTGTAAAAAACTAAGTGGGAGAGGGTATGGAAACATTCCCATTGCTGCTCTCTTGGTGACTTTTATAAACTTTTGAAGTTTGTATAGATAAGTCATTGGAGGAGAGTTCTTGTAATTCCTCTTACGAGAAACATTGATTAAGTTTATCAAACAATGCCTAATTTGTCTTTCCAAAACTGATTTCAAGTTGACTCATTCTCACCCCGGGGAGTGGAATGGAGCCAAAGCCACTTGTGCTGGGAATCGATATCTCGGATTACCAAAATATGCGGAAACCGATAATCCGATCGAAATCCCCGTCGCCGGAAACCGATCACGAACACCAACGAACCGGGCTCGACGAGAGTATCACCGCCGCGGGATAAACCCGCGGCTAGAAACCCTAGCCGAACCCCGCTAGGGTTCGCGATCGCCGTGTATGGCGATCGCCGGGCTGCATGGGCATCCCCCGGATGGCGGTGAGTCCGGCGACTTCACCGCCATCGCCACCAGGAGGGGCGGTCAGCCCCGCTGACCACCGCGGCAACAACCGCGGTTCGCCCCGACGATCGATCGCGTGATCGATCGCCTGCCCCGGCTCCAGCCGGGGCTCCTCCTCTTTTGCGCCCGCCGGTCGAGGGTGGCTGGGGGGTCCACCCGCCGTGGCGCCATGTTGGGAATCGATATCCCGGAATTAATAAATTTAAATAAATAAATTATCTAATTAATTCCGACCGAAATCCTTTGGAGATCGAATATCCGGATTGTCTAAATTGCGGAACCGACAATCCAATCGACTCCCGATTACCGGAAACCCGCCACGAACCTCCACGGGGATAGCCTAATCAAACAACCCCGCCACGGGGATAGCCCGTGGCTTGTTCGGTCGAGCCACCACGCGTGGGCTCGCGGCTGTTCGCGACAGCCACCTAGGGCTGCTCGTAGCAGCCCGCAAACCGCGCCGGGAACCCTCGCGGATCACCCCAATCGAGCCCTAGCAACGGCTCGAACCGCCGCTGCCCGATCGAGGCGTGCGCGCGCCACCGGGCGCGCGCTATGGTTTCCCCCGCACAGCCCCGTGCGTAACTCGCATGGCTCGCGAGTCCGCTACGAGAAAAACTCGCAGCTCGCTGCGAGCGCGCACGGGGAGGGCTCGGACAGCCCGCGAATCCGCTACGGGAAAAACCCGTGGCTCGCGGCCGAGCCCGTGCGTTCGAGTCCTTCGGCGTCCAGCCGAGGCTCACGCCCCCTCGACCCTCTCATGCTCGAGCCGTTGAGCCGCCGGCGGTCCGGTGATCTTCGATCACCACCGCCCGGTTCAACCTCGACATGGGTCGCGTTTACGGATCTTGGTTCACGATATTTTTACGATAATTAAAACGATTAAATCATAAAGGGGGTTTTACGATTTACCTCGTTCTCGTTGTTCGGAAAAACGAAGAACTCAATTGATGACCTTGAGATCTTCCCACGTATTCCTTGCACTAGCCCGGACGTCGTGTGGGCGACGATCTACCGAACTCCATGGATCTCCTCCACTCTTCAAGAACTTTATGATTGGCGTATCTTAGGTTAATGAATTGTGAAGACCATGTAGTGCTTTTATAGGCTACGTAGGGGATCAAAAGGAGATTAAATATTGGGCTTCTAATATTGAAAATTAAATTGGGTCCAACCCAAATCCATTAATTCTTATCAATATTAATTTTATTTATTTTCCACTATATAAATAAAATTGCACTCCCAATATTTATCCATATTATATCAAATAATATTTCTCCGGTAGTATTATTTATTCCGTGTATTTAATATATAAATATCCATGAATAAAATTAATTTATTGCTAATTAATTTATTCATCTCTTATATCCGAGAATAGTACCGTTCAACTTTAATTATTATGCGGATTAAATCCACCTGCAGGGTTTACATAATAATTCCTTATGAACTCATCTCGGGGATATTATCAACCCTTACGGGATACACTTTCCCGTCAAGTATTCACGGCATGTCGTATATAAAATATAGTGACCCAACTCAACCGGTAATTAACCCAATAATTAAATCGGTTAATTCCTTTGGAAAATCAAAGTCACTTATATTAAATATACACACCCGCAATAATATCGGGGATTAAGAATAAAATACACTGAGACTTAAATCGATTATCGCCGGCAATCCTAATCGATAAATCTCAAACGATCCGCTCAATACACCAAGTGTACAAGTGTGATAAAATAATCAAGACAGATCATTTTCTCTCTCACACAACGACTATACCGATGGATTGGTCCGTGTCCATTTAGGTCGTGAGCAACTGTTCGATTAAATACGAGTAACCGATAGTATGATCTTCTGTGTGGGCCCGACACACCATACTAACTACAACGTATAGAATCCAGGACTATAATTTGCATATATTTAATTATAAATAATTAAACGCAAATAATTGTTTATTAATTAAATAGATTAATTGCAATGGATCGGGAGCTTCCGTTACTTAAATCTAGACATTAAGTACACAACTCCAACAATCTCCCACTTGTACTAAGGTCTAGTCATTTCCTCCAAACTCCCGACTACCATACTCATCACGTGCTTAAGTTGTACTTCCAAGAAGTACTATGTGAATGAGCAATCTAGGTTGCCGCTCTGAAGTTATCTTGGTGACTACAGCGTCGTCTCCCTTGACGATGACTCGTATCAGGTGGTACTTGCACTATGTGTTATCTTACACTTATGGACTAGTGATTTCTTACTATTTGCCATTGCACCGCTATTTACATAGCCTCTGGCAAATTTAGAATCACATCTAAGTCCCAGAGATTATCCCGGAGTTATACCAAAACTTCCGCTGCCTCTGAGGCCGCTATTTGGTTACCCATGGCAGAGTCCGAAAAGCATCGTGCTTATCACTCTTCCATGTTAAAACTCCTTCTCCTTCAATAGTGAAACACATAGCCTGATATCGACTTACACTGGTCCTTATTTGATTAGAAATCTAAGAGAATGTAATCCAAAGGAAATGCTTGTCTGCTCCGTAATGCAGAACATAGTTACCAGTACTTCCAAAGTACTTAAAATGTTCATTACAGCAGTCGAGTATTCCTTTCCAGGATTACCTTGATATCCTCCCACTATACTAGCCGCATAGCAGATATCAGGTTCTCGTTTTCAACATTGCATTTATTAAGCTTTCCACACTCCAAGTGTAGGAAACCGCTTTAATTGCTTCTATCTCCTTTTGTGTTCCAAAACACATATCCTTAGATAGATGCATTCCGTATCTGAAAGGTAACGAACCTTTCTCGGAATCTTGCATGTTAAAACGAACTATAATCATATATATGTAAGATGTCCAGGAGAAGTACAACTTCTTCCTACATCTTTCATAATGATTTATCCAGACAACCATCATTTTATGTCTGATTACATCTTTACATTGTTGTCAATGATAAAATGTTATCTACATAAAAACCCGAGAAACACCACCTTGTTTCCATCACGTTTACAATACACACTATTCGTCTATGCTTTGATGAATCCATGAAATGGACTATCTCATCAACTTGCAAGTACCACGAACTCAATGCTTTGCTCCAATCCATAAAGGGATCAACTAAGCTTGTACTCTAAATGATCTTGCCTCTTAGCAATAAACCTTATTGCTTTCTAAGAGAGCACATTTAGATCTAGTACTGCCTCTATGTAGATCCAGGGATCGATTTCATGTATACTAGGTCCAGAGTCTGAAGACACTCCTAGTCTTATGAATATCTTCGGTTGTCACACAACCTCCCACTACAACGGCATTCCGGTGTATAAACAGTAATAACAGTAGGTGCAGTTAGTGGTGTACCGCTACTCGGTTCGGCTGGTTCTAAGTCTTAATCTCTCTCTCTCATTTCAAAGTATTACGTCACTTTGGGCTTGTGGTTCATCTAATAGTCTTCCTCTAAGAACCGGGCGTTAGAACTTATAACGTCCTTCTGGTTCATAGTACTATTGAACACACATCTTTTGTTCTTCTAGGATATTCTACAACCGCATTGAATGCGCCGTTGTTTCCAGACATATCCATAGAACATAGGTAGTTCCGTATAACTCATGTTTTTACTATTTCTATAAGAGTTCCATTTCTTATTTCCGACACACCATTTCTACACAACAGTGTATGGTGTAGTCAGTTGGGATCAAATCCCAATCTCTGATAAGTATGCCATGCATTCCTCAGACAGGCACTTGCCTCCGCGATTAGATCGCAGGATTTTAATGGATATACCATGATGGTTCCCCACAATAGCTTTGTGTCCATTGACTTGTCAAAACACTTTGCTTTTGTGGCACATCAGGTATGCTAATCCATTCTTTCGAGTAATCATAAAATGAAGTACTCGTACCTTATTGTCTGAGTAAACAAAGGTCTGCACACACCAGAGTCAATCAATTCTTATACTTGTCCGGATCTTATATCTTATATCCATAAAGGATTGCTTAGTCATGTTATCTTCCAAATTAGATTCTTAGGTCGGAAGGTCCACTCCTTCAACTTAATTGATCAAATATCAATTTTCGACCTTTGAACTTCTTATTTGAATAAACATGATTTAGCATAAGAATCCACAAGTATAATCGATTTAATGAAGAAATCTCTTATTAGTAAAACGAGTTTTGTACTACGGTTCGTTGCACCGTGATGGACTCAGGATTCATCATTTCTATATTGCTAGCTAATGTACCAGAATAGATACTATCTTTATTTCTTCTTATAACCATCAGATGATTAAAAGAAATAAAATATCCATTCATTAGAAATCCAGAACAAAGTTCTTTCTAAAGGTACATAAAAGCAATAGCTCAAAATGAAATCCTATAATTGTCCTTCACTGCAACAGCTGCCTCCTCAACAGCATTGCCCATGTAGACTACGATTTCTTCTTTTTCAAGTCGTCGGGTTTCCTGGAACCCTCGCATTTAGAATGCGCATACCGTTAATGGTTCCATATCTACACACCAGGTTCCGGTAGATAATACAACTGACTATGTTTTACGACTAAAGAAGATTTCGTACTTTCTTTGAGAGGATAATCAGACTTCCAGTACCTAGACTGTTTGCATCGAGAACACTAGCCTATTGGCTTTCTCGCCCCATCTCGTGATCCAAGAAACTTAGGACCACTGGGTTTCTTTGCTTGCTTTTCCTTTCCCCCGATTTTGCCTTTAGGTTCGAAACCTTTGGCATTTTCTACAAGAGCTTGCGATTTCCGTCTCAACTCGTCTAAAAGGTCAATCATCTCAAAAACGTGTTTAAGCGTTTCCTCGAAGCGACTGGCCTTTATGAGTATCCTCATCGCTTCTTGTCTAGCCGCCTATGTCATGTCTAAACTTCTCCTTGAGTTTGAACATGATAAAATCAGTTCTTTCCTCAACAGTCGAGACATTAGTAGGTTCGGGATAACAAAGCTCACTGAGTACAAACTTGTACTCTTTAACAGTCTGGGCAATGTCCAGATCTCTATTCCAATCAATACATTCAGGGACCAATGAGTTAAATTCCTCAAGTATCACATAAAGTGGGTTCAAAGCCATCCATAATCTATGAGCACATATAACAACAAACAATCGATTTAATCTCCGATATTATCTCCCTTAAATAATATCATTAAACCACTAATCACATCTAAAATCCCATCAGGTAAGGCAAGCCACGTTCGTGTGGACGTTTACCCACCCAAATGATTTAGCAATTAGATTTGCTTCGGTCATACATCACTTACAGCGTAACCTCGTTGGGAGGAATACTATAACGCGTATCTAAGTGTAAACCATTACTCAGTACTAAGGCGAATCGTTTAGAATCGTTACGTCACCGCAAGCCATGTTCGTGTGGACGTTTACGACAACTCGCAACCCTTCACAATTCCCTATAACTGTCTACATCAATTATTCTAAAATCCCATTCAGTATAGCAAGCCACGTTCGTGTGGACGTTTACTATACTAAAAAGATTTATATAATTGACTCCCAATTACTTGATCCATTCGATCTTGTAAATCAAGACGCGGAGAATCATAAGTGAAACTCGAAGTATCTAACCAGTGATTCACCATGCGAACAACCCTATCTCTCATTAGATGAGGGAGCCGAGCAGACAATCGATCCATCTATAAAAGAATGGTACGAAGGTCTCTAATTTGTGTCCTCTACATGACCAAGTGGCTTTGGCTCCATTCCACTCCCCGGGGTGAGAATGAGTCGACTTGAAATCAGCTTTGGAAAGACAAATTAGGCATTGTTTGATAAACTTAATCAATGTTTCTTGTAAGAGGAATTACAAGAACTCTCCTCCAATGATTTATCTATATAAACTTCAAAAGTTTATAAAAGTCACCAAGAGAGCAGCAATGGAGACCATGGGTATGTTTCCATACCCTCTCCCACTTAGCTTTTTATAACAAAGGGATACGCTATCTAATGCATAATTAAATACACATAAGCATGCATACATGTAATAAAGCACATAAATATTATCACATAGTCAAAATAATACTAGAATATTATTTTCCGACTATTATGGCTTTATCGCATCCCCGTACGCATCTTCTAGTCTTCAGTCTTCGTTCTTGAATGCTCCATGTGACGAGAATATTAATCCCAATATTTAAATCTATTTATTTTCAATTAATCCAAAAGTTACTTAATTCGAAAATTAAGTCAATCGAATATATCGAAAATAAAATTAAATATTATTAATATTTTTATTTATTTTTATTTTCCTATCTAATTCTATTAAATCTCTAGAATCCCATCCAAGTCAAACTCGGAATATTCTAGAAGACTTCTATAATAGAATAAGGAAATAAAATAAATTAGGACTCCTAATCCTTTCCAAATTAATTCATTTCCTAATCTATTAAAAATTCCATAAGGAATAATTAAATAGGAAAAATTAATTAAGGACCATTAAAACTTTCCATAATTAATTATTTGACTAATCCATTAAAAATTCCATAAAGGAATAATTAAATAGGAAAAACAAATTAATTCTAAATTTATTCTTTTCCTAATCCAAGAAAATTCCCATGAGAAATAATCAAATAGGAAAACCGAATTAAAATAGGAAAGTTGGATCTCGGCGGAAGAGCACGGGTTGGGAGTCCCCGCGCCCTACCACCATCGATCGCCGCTCGGAGGAGCACGCCGCCGCCGCCCAGCCCACGCGCCACCACCACTGGTGGCCGGCGTGGCCGAGAGGTCCCGGGCAGCCCCTCTCCTCGATCGAACACCATGGGATCGATCATGGGGATGATCGATCCCGAGCCCTTTTCTTCTTCGTCACGTGTCTTCTCCGGTAGTCGTTTCGGCATCGATCCAACGTAAATAAATTACAAAATTAATTTACAATTATCCGGTATCGATTCTATACATGAAATCGACCCTATACATTTTCCGGAAAAATAGAACGTAATAATAAACCTAAATTCGGTCAACCCCCGAATTTTTACTATTACAAGCATTCACCACACATAAAACGAATCTCGACATGTCCGAGAGTTTAATAATCAAGAACAATATTATGACAATAATTAAGAACAAATTATATCTAGCCATAATAGTCGGAAACCCTGCAAGGTAGAACAATTTATCGAAAAATACCGTGAACTAAAACCAACGCTCTGATACCAGTTGTTGGAAATCGATATCCCGGAATTAATAAATTTAAATAAATAAATTATCTAACTAATTCCGACCGAAATCCTTTGGAGATCGAATATCCGGATTGTCTAAATTGCGGAACCGACAATCCAATCGACTCCCGGTTACCGGAAACCCGCCACGAACCTCCACGGGGATCGCCTAATCAAACAACCCCGCCACGGGGATAGCCCGTGGCTTGTTCGGTCGAGCCACCACGCGTGGGCTCGCGGCTGTTCGCGACAGCCACCTAGGGCTGCTCGTAGCAGCCCGCAAACCGCGCCGGGAACCCTCGCGGATCACCCCAATCGAGCCCTAGCAACGGCTTGAACCGCCGCTGCCCGATCGAGGCGTGCACGCGCCACCGGGCGCGCGCTATGGTTTCCCCCGCACAGCCCCGTGCGTAACTCGCATGGCTCGCGAGTCCGCTACGAGAAAAACTCGCAGCTCGCTTCGAGCGCGCACGGGGAGGGCTCGGACAGCCCGCGAATCCGCTACGGGAAAAACCCGTGGCTCGCGGCCGAGCCCGTGCGTTCGAGTCCTTCGGCGTCCAGCCGAGGCTCACGCCCCCTCGACCCTCTCATGCTCGAGCCGTTGAGCCGCCGGCGGTCCGGTGATCTTCGATCACCACCGCCCGGTTCAACCTCGACATGGGTCGCGTTTACGGATCTTGGTTCACGATATTTTTACGATAATTAAAACGATTAAATCATAAAGGGGGTTTTACGATTTACCTCGTTCTCGTTGTTCGGAAAAACGAAGAACTCAATTGATGACCTTGATATCTTCCCACGTATTCCTTGCACTAGCCCGGACGTCGTGTGGGCGACGATCTACCGAACTCCATGGATCTCCTCCACTCTTCAAGAACTTTATGATTGGCTTATCTTAGGTTAATGAATTGTGAAGACCATGTAGTGCTTTTATAGGCTACGTAGGGGATCAAAAGGAGATTAAATATTGGGCTTCTAATATTGAAAATTAAATTGGGTCCAACCCAAATCCATTAATTCTTATCAATATTAATTTTATTTATTTTCCACTATATAAATAAAATTGCACTCCCAATATTTATCCATATTATATCAAATAATATTTCTCCGGTAGTATTATTTATTCCGTGTATTTAAGATATAAATATCCATGAATAAAATTAATTTATTGCTAATTAATTTATTCATCTCTTATATCCGAGAATAGTACCGTTCAACTTTAATTATTATGCGGATTAAATCCACCTGCAGGGTTTACATAATAATTCCTTATAAACTCATCTCGGAGATATTATCAACCCTTACGGGATACACTTTCCCGTCAAGTATTCACGGCATGTCGTATATAAAATATAGTGACCCAACTCAACCGGTAATTAACCCAATAATTAAATCGGTTAATTCCTTTGGAAAATCAAAGTCACTTATATTAAATATACACACCCGCAATAATATCGGGGATTAAGAATAAAATACACTGAGACTTAAATCGATTATCGCCGGCAATCCTAATCGATAAATCTCAAACGATCCGCTCAATACACCAAGTGTACAAGTGTGATAAAATAATCAAGACAGATCATTTTCTCTCTCACACAACGACTATACCGATGGATTGGTCCGTGTCCATCTAGGTCGTGAGCAACTGTTCGATTAAATACGAGTAACCGATAGTATGATCTTCTGTGTGGGCCCGACACACCATACTAACTACAACGTATAGAATCCAGGACTATAATTTGCATATATTTAATTATAAATAATTAAACGCAAATAATTGTTTATTAATTAAATAGATTAATGGCAATGGATCGGGAGCTTCCGTTACTTAAATCTAGACATTAAGTACACAACTCCAACACGCCAGCCCACGGCGAACCCCCAGCGATCGACCAAGTCGATCGCATGCCCCGACGAGAGCCGGGGCTTCTCCTCGTCCGCGCGCCGGGCGGTCGAACCCTAGGGTTTTGACTGCCCCCTTCGATCTTCGCCGGGGATCTCGAATCCCCGTCCGCGATGATCGTACGTTACCCGGATAGTATGTTCATGTATATATCACAATTATATGCACATAAAATCATAGAAGGGGTTTATGATTTTATACCTCGATTCGTTGTGCGGAGAAACGAAATCAAAAACGTTGAAGACCTTCGAATCTTCCTACGTATTCCCTGCACCTCGTCCGAACGTCGTGTGGGCGACGATCTATCGAACTCCTATGGATCTCCTTCAACTCTCAAGCAATATCAAGTATGATATTCTTGTCTTATGATATGTATTAATTATGAAGGCCATGTAGTGCTTTTATAGGCTACGTAGGGGATCAAAAGGAGGTGGAATATTGGGCTTCCAATATTGATGATTAAATTGAGCCCAAGCCCAAGTCTATTAATCCTTATCAATATTAATTAATTTATTTTCCACTATATAAATTAATTGCACTCCCAATATTAAACCATATTATATCAAATAATATTTCTCCGGTAGTATTTATTTATTTCGTGTATTTAAGATTTAAATATCCATGAATAAAATTAATTTATTCTTAATTAATTTATTCATCTCTTATATCCGAGAATAGTACCATTCATCCTTAATTATTGTGCGGAACGAATCCACTCATGAGGTTTACACAATAATTCCTTATGAACTCATCTCAGGGATATTATCAACCCTTCCGGGATACAATTTCCCGTCAAGTATTCACGGCATGTCATATATAAAATATAGCGACCCAATTTTACCGGTAATTAACCCAATAATTAAATCGGTTAATTCCTTTGGAAAATCAAAGTCTCTTATATTAAATATACACACCCGCAATAGTATCGGGGATTAAGAATAAAATACTCTGAGATTTAAATCAATTATCAACGGCAATCCTAATTGATAAATCTCAAGTGATCCGTCAAATACACCAAGTGTACAAGTGTGATAAAATAATTAAGATAAATTATTTTCTCTCTCACACAACGACTATACCGATGGATTGGTCCGTGTCCATCTAGGTCGTGAGCAACTGTTTGATTAAATACTTGTAACCGATAGTATGATCTTCTGTGTGGGCCCGACACATCATACTATCTACAACGTATAAAATCTAGGACTATATTTTGCATAATTAATTAATAATAATTAAATGCAAATAATTGTTTATTAATTAAATAGGTTAAATGCTATGACCGGGAGTTTATCGATACTTAAATCTAGACATTAAGTACACAACTCCAACAATCTCCCACTTGTACTAAGGTCTAGTCATTTCCTCCAAACTCCCGACTTCCATACTCATCACGTGCTTAAGTTATACTTCCCAGAAGTACTATGTGAATGAGCAATCTAGGTTGCCGCTCTGAAGTTATCTTGGTGACTACTGCGTCGTCTCCCTAGACGATGACTCGAATCAGGTGGTACTTGCTCTATGTGTTATCATCACCTTTTGAACTTATGACTTCCTCCAGTTTACCATGCACTGCTATATACATAGCCTTTAGTAAACAAAAATCATATCCAAGTTCAGAGGTCATTCCGGAACCTAACCAAAACTTTCGCTGCCTCTGAGGCTGCTATTCGATTTATGATAAAGTCCGAGAAGCATCATGCTTATCACTCTTTCATCTTAAGGTTCCACCTTTTCCAAAAGTGAACACATAGCCTGATATCGACTTACACTGGTCTTTCTCTGATTTGAGATCTGAGAATTTGTAATCCAAGAAGATTTCGTCTTGCTTTGTAAGCCAGTACTTCGAAAGTACTCTTACAGCATTCAAATATCTTTTGTCAAGATTACTTTGATATCCTCCCACTACGCTAACCACATAGTTGATATCAGGTTCCTATTTTACAACACTGCATCTATAAAGCTTTCCACACTCGAAGTGTAGGAACCCGCTTTGTCTTTATCTATCTCCTTCATGTGTTCAAGACACATACCTTTAGATAGATGTATTCTGTTTCTGAAAGGCAACAACCTTTCTCAGAATTATGCATGTTTAAAACAAACCATAATCGCATAAGATATCTAGGAGAAGTACAATGTTCTTATCTAGAGATCGAAAGATTTCTAAGAACATGATCCAACTTACTCTTAATCTTATATCTTGATTTATTTAGACAACCTGTATTTTATGTCTGATAATACTTTTACATTGTTGCCAATGATGAAGTGTTATCTACATAAAATTCCGAGAAACACCACCTTGTTTCCATTACGTTTCTAATACACCTTCCTTGTCTATGCCCTTTGATGAATCCATCTAATGGACTATCTCATCAATTCGCAAGTTCCACAATTCATGCCTTTGTAATGATCCATAAATGGATTTACTAAGCTTGTACTCCTAAATGATCTTGCCTCTTAACAATAATACTTATTGTTTTCTAAGCAGGCACATTTAGTTTACTACCGCCATCATGCAGAGCCAGGGATCGATTTCATCTCTACTAGATCCGGAATTCAAAACTCCTCTAGTCTTATGAACACCTCTGGTCGCTTAACAACCTCCCACTGCAACGGCGTTCTGGTGTATAACAGTAATAACATTAGGTGCTGTTAGTGGTGTACTACTACTCGGTTAGGCTGGTTCTCAGTCTTTTCTTTTCCTCATTTTAGAGTACCTTGTCAGTTAGGGAATTGTAGTTCATCTAATAGTCTTCCTCTAAGAACCGGGCGAGGACACCCCTCTGGTTCATAGTACTACTGAACATACAATCACTTGTTCTTCTAGGATATCCTACAACCACATTGAATGTGCCGTTGTATCCAGAAATATCCATAGAACATAGGTAGTTCCGAATAAACTTGCCCTTTTACTATTAGAATCCCATTTCTTATTCCTGACACACCATTTCTACACGTGAGTGTTGTTGGAGTTGTGTACTTAATGTCTAGATTTAAGTAACGGAAACTCCCGATCCATTGCCATTAATCTATTTAATTAAATAAACAATTATTTGCGTTTAATTATTTATAATTAAATATATGCAAATCATAGTCCTGGATTTTATACGTTGTAGTTAGTATGGTGCAAGCATGGGCGCACAGAAGATCATACTATCGGTTACTCGTATTTAATCGAACAGTTGCTCACGACCTAGATGGACACGGACCAATCCATCGGTATAGTCGTTGTGTGAGAGAGAAAATAATTTATCTTAATTATTTTATCACACTTGTACACTTGGTGTATTGAGCGGATCGTTGAGATTCATCGATTAGGATTGCCGGCGATAATCGATTCGAGTCTCAGTGTATTTTATTCTTAATCCCCGATATTATTGCGGGTGTGTATATTTAATATAAGTGACTTTGATTTACCAAAGGAATTAATCGATTTAATTATTGGGTTGATTACCGGTTAAGTTGGGTCACTATATTTCATATATGACATGCCGTGAATAATTGACCGGACAGTGTATCCCGGAAGGGTTGATAATATCCCCGAGATGAGTTCATAAGGAATTATTATGTAAACCCTGCAGGTGGATTCGTTCCGCATAATAATTAAGGTTGAATGGTACTAGTCTCGGATATAAGAGATGAATAAATTAATTAGCAATAAATTAATTTTATTCATGGATATTTATATCTTAAATACACGGAATAAATAATACTACCGGAGAAATATTATTTGATATAATATGGTTTAATATTGGGAGTGCAATTAATTTTATATAGTGGAAAATAGAATTAATTAATATTAATGGATTAATAGATTTGGGCTTGGGCTCAATTTAATCATTAATATTGGAAGCCCAATATTCCACCTCCTTAAGATCCCCTACGTAGCCTATAAAAGCACTACATGGTCTTCTCTATTCTCATAACTTGAAGATCACAATTCTAGAGAGAGAAAGTAGAGAGGGAGATCCATGGAGTTCGGAAGATCGTCGCCCACCCGACGTTCGAGCTAGTGCAAGGAATACGTGGGAAGGTCTCAAGGTCTTCATAGATCTCGTTTCTCCGTACAACGAGAACAAAGGTAAAATCGTGAAAACCCCCTCGATGATTTTACATCTTAATTATCGTGAAAATATCGTGAACCAAGATCCGAGGGACAAACCCCATAAGTGAGATTGAACCGGGCGGTGGTGGTCGAACCACCGGACCGCCGGCGGCTCATGGATTCTCGCCCAAAGGGGCTGCCGGGCGTGAGCCTCGGCTGGAGCCGAGGGCTCGATCGAGGTGGACTCGATCCCCCCGGACGGCTTCGCCGCGAGCTGCGGGAGTTCCCGCAGCGGGCACGCGGGCGATGCGGATCGCATCCGGGGCGTGCCTAGCGGGCTGCTGGGAGCAGCCCGTGCGTTCGTACGGGGACCCCATCCCCGTGAGCAGCGAGTCGAGGACTCGCTGCGGGGCTGCTACGAGCAGCCCCAGCGGTTGCTACGAGTAACCGCGAGCCCCACGCGGGGGCTCGGCTGGACGCACGCGGGGTTTCCCGCGTGTGGTGTTCGGTCGTGCCCCGGGTCACGTGGTGTGTTCGTGGTTTCCGACTCGCGAGGGACTTCGGCTGGGGGCGGGCTGCGTGTCTTCGGGCGCGTAGTCTCCAAAGGTCGGACTTCTGCGGATGAGTCGGTGTTCGTGTTTTCTCCGGCGATCGGGATTTCGATTGGGTTGTCGGTTCCGCAATTTTTAGACAATCCGGATATTCGATCTCCAAAGGATTTCGGTCGGAATTAATTAGATAATTAATATTAATTAATTTATTAATTCCGGGATATCGATTTCCAACAATTGGTATCAGAGCGATGGTTTTCGTTCACGGTATTTTTCGATAAATTGTTCTACCTTGCAGGGTTTCCGACTATTATGGCTAGATATAATTGTTCTTAATTATTGTCATAATATTGTTCTTGATTATTAAACTCTCGGACATGTCGAGATTCGTTTTATGTGTGGTGAATGCTTGTAATAGTAAAAATTCGGGGGTTGACCGAATTTAGGATTTATTATTACGTTCTACTTTTTCCGGAAAATGTATAGGGTCGATTTCATGTATAGAATCGATACCGGATAATGTAATTTTAATTCTTGTAATTTTATTTACGTTGGATCGATACCGAAACGACCGCCGGAAGACGAAGAAGATGTGACGAAGAAGACGAAGGGGACGAGGGGTCGATCATCCCCATGATCGATCCCCATGAGGATCGATCGACCCGCCGGCGTGGGGGCTGTCCGTGGGAGCTTCCGGCCACGCCGGTCACCGGTGGTGGTGGCGCGTGGGCTGGGGGCGGCGGCGGTGCTCCTCCCGGGCGGTGGTCGACGGTGGGGGTGGGGCGGGGACTCCCAACCCGCACTACTCCTACCATAATCCGACTTTCCTAATTAATTCGTTTTTCCTATTTGAGTGTTCTTATTTTTAGGAACTCTCATGGAATAGGAAAAGAATTAAATTGGAATTAATTTATTTCCTATTTGATTATTCCTATTCTTGGGAATTTTCAATAGATGGAAATTAATTAATTATGGAAAGTAGAAGAGTCCTAATTTATTTTATTTCCTTATTCTATTATAGAAGTCTTCTAGAATATTCCGAGTTTGACTTGGATGGGATTCTAGAGATTTAATAGAATTAGATAGGAAAATAAAAATAAATAAAAATATTAATAATATTTAATTTTATTTTTGATATATTCGATTGACTTAATTTTCGAATTAAGTAACTTTTGGATTAATTGAAAATAAATAGATTTAAATATTGGGATTAATATTCTCGTCACATGGAGCATTCAAGAACGAAGACTAAAGACTAGAAGATGCGTACGGGGATGCCATAAAGCCATAATAGTCGGAAAATAATATTCTAGTATTATTTTGACTATGTGATAATATTCTATGTGCTTTATTACATGTATGCATGCTTATGTGTATTTAATTATGCATTAGATAGCGTATCCCTTTATTGTAAAAAGCTAAGTGGGAGAGGGTATGGAAACATATCCATGGTCTCCATTGCTGTTCTCTTGGTGACTTTTATGGACTTTTGAAGTTCGTATAGACAAGTCATTGGAGGAGAATTCTTGTAATTCCTTTTAAGAGAAACATTGATTAAGTTTATCAAACAATGCCTAATTTGTCTTTCTGAAACTGATTTCAAGTCGACTCATTCTCACCCCGGGGAGTGGAATGGAGCCAAAGCCACTTGGTCATGTCGAGGACACAAATTAGAGACCTTCGTACCATCCTTTTGAAGGTGGATCGATTGTCTGCTCGGCTCCCTCATTTATGAGAGATAGGGTCGTTCGCATGGTGAATCACTGGTTAGAAACTTCGAGTTTCACTTATGATTCTCCGCGTCTTGATTTACAAGATTGAATGATTCATGTAATTGGGAGTCAATTGTAAAAGTCTTTTGGTGTAGTAAACGTCCACACTATCGTGGCTTGCTGCATTGAATGGGATTTTGGAACGATCTTCTTAGATACTGAGTAATGGTTTACACTTAGGTACGCTTCTTAGTATTCTTCCCATCGAAGTAACGCTAATGATGATGTACGACCGAAGGAAATCTAATTGCTAAATCATTTGGATAGGTAAACGTCCACACTATCGTGGCTTGCCATATCTGAGGGGATTTTAGATGCGATTAGTGGTTTAATGATATTATTTGAGGGAGATAATATCGGAGATTAAATCGATTGTTTGTTGTTATATGTGATCATAGATTAGGATATGGCTTTGAACCCACTTTATGTGATACGTAAGGATTTTAAACTCATTGGTCCCTGAATGTAATGATTGGAATAGAGATCTAGACATTACCCAAACTGTTGAAGAGTACAAGTTTGTACTCAGTGAGCTTTGTCCTCCCGAGCCTACAAATGTCTTAACTGATGAGGAAAGGACTGATTTTGATATCATGTTCAAACTCAAGGAGATGTTTAGACATGGTGTAGAGGCTAGACAAGAGGCGATGAGGATACTCATAAAGGCCAGTCGATTCGAGGAAACGCTTAAACACGTTTTTGAGATGATCGACCTTTTAGACGAGTTGAGACGGAAATCGCAAGCTCTTGTAGCTAATGCCAAAGGTTTCGAGCCTATGGGCAAAATCGGGGGAAAGGAAAAGCAAGCAAAGAAACCCAGTGGTCCTAAGTTTCTTGGACCACGAGATGGGACGAGAAAGCCAAGAGGCAAGTGTTCTCGATGCAAACAGTCTGGGTACTGGAAGTCTGATTATCCTCTCAAAGAAAGTACGAAATTTTCTTTAGTCGTAAAACATAGTCAGTGGTATTATCTACCGAAACCTGGTGTGTAGATATGGAACCACTGACAGTATGTGCATTTTAAATGCAAGGGTTCCAGGAAACCCGACGACTTGGAGAAGAAGAAATCGTAGTCTACATGGGCAATGCTGTAGAGGAGACAGCAGTTGCAATGGAGGACATTTTATAGGATTTCATTTTGGGTTATTGCTTTTATGTACCTTTCATATTAGAAAGAACTTTGTTCTGGATTTCTAATGAATGGATATTTTATTTCTTTTAATCATTTGATGGTTATAAGAAGAAATAATGATATTTTGGTACATTAGCTAGCAATATATAAATGATGAATCCTGAGTCCACCACGATGCAACGAACCGTAGTATGAAACTCGTTTTACTAATAAGAGATTTCTTTATCAATTATACTTGTGGATTCTTATGCCGAGTCATGTTTATTCAAATAAGAAGTTCAAAGGTCGAAAATTGATATTTGATCAATTAAGGAGAAGGAGTGGACCTTCCGACCTAAGAATCTAATTTGGAAGATAATATGACTAAGCAATCCTTTATGGATATAAGATGTAAGATCCGGACAAGTATAAGAATTGATTGACTCTGATGTATGCAGACCTATGCCTACTCAGACAATAAGGTACGAGTACTTCATTTTATGATTACTCGAAAAATGGATTAGAATACCTGATGTGCCACAAAAGCAAGTGTTTTGACAAGTCAATGGACACTAAGCAATTGTGGAGAACCATCAAGGTATATCCATTTGTAGCCTGCGATTTGATCGCGGAGGCAAGTACCTGTCTGAGGAATGCATGGCATACTAATCAGAAATTGGGATTTGATCCTAAATGACTACACCATGCACTGTTGTGCAGAAATGGTGTGTCGTAAACAAGAAATGGAACTCTTATAGAAATAGTAAAAGCATGAGTTATACGAAACTACCTATGTTCTATGGATATGTCTGGAAACAACGGTGCATTCAAATGCGGTTGTAGTATATCCTAGAAGAACAAAAGATGTGTGTTCAATAGTACTATGAACCAGAAGGACGTTATAAGTTCTAACGCCCGGTTCTTAGAGAAAGACTATATGATGAACCACAAGCCCAAAGTGACATGATACTTTGAAATGAGAGAGAAAGATTAAGACTTAGAACCAGCCGAACCGAGTAGCGGTACACCACTAACTGCACCTACTGTTATCACTGTTTATACACCGGAACGCCATTGTAGTGGGAGGTTGTGGGACAACCGGAGATATTCATAAGACTAGGAGAGTCTTCGGACTCTGCACCTAGTATACATGAAATCGATCCCTAGATCTACATGAAGGCCGTACTAGATCTAAATGTGCCTTCTTGGAGAGCAATAAAGATTATTGCTAAGAGGCAAGATCATTTAGAGTACAAGCTTAGTTGATCCATTTATGGATTGGAACAAAGCATTGAGTTCGTGGTACTTGCAAATTGATGAGATAGTCCATTTTATGGATTCATCAAAGCATAGACGAATCGAGTGTATGGGAAACGTGATGGAAACAAGGTGGTGTTTCTCGGAGGTTTTATGTAGATAACATCTTATCATTGGTAACAATGTAAAGATGTTGTCAGACATAAAATGATGGTTGTCTAGAAAAATCGATATATGAGATGAAGAAGAAGTTAGAGCATGTTCTTAAGATCTAGGATCTCAAGAAAAGAACATTGTACTTCTCCTGGACATCTTACATATATATGATTATGGTTCGTTTTAACATGCAAGATTCCGAGAAAGGTTCGTTGCCTTTCAGAGACGGAATGCATCTATCTAAGGATATGTGTTTTGGAACACAAAAGGAGATAGAAGCAATGAAAGCGGTTTCCTACACTTTGAGTGTGGAAAGCTTAATAAATGCAATGTTGAAAAAGGAGAACCTGATATCGGCTATGCGGTGAGCATAGTGGGAGGATATCAAGGTAATCCTGGAAAGGAATATTCGACTGCTGTAAAAGTACTTTCGAAGTACTGTTCTAGACTACGAAGCAGACGAGTTTTTCCTTTGGATTACATTCTCTTAGATTTCTAATCAAATGAGGACCGGTGTAAGTCGATATCAGGCTATGTGTTTCACTATTGAAGGAGAAGGAGTTTTAACATGGAAGAGTGATAAGCACGATGCTTTTCGGACTCTGCCATGGGTAACCAAATAGCGGCCTCAGAGGCAGCGGAAGTTTTGGTATAACTCCGGGATAATCTCTGGGACTTAGATGTGATTCTAAATTTGCCAAAGGCTATGTAAATAGCGGTGCAATGGCAAATGGTAAGAAATCACTAGTCCATAAGTGTAAGATAACACATAGTGCAAGTACCACCTGATACGAGTCATCGTCGAGGGAGACGACGCTGTAGTCACCAAGATAACTTCAGAGCGGCAACCTAGAGTGCTCATTCACATAGTACTTCTTGGAAGTACAACTTAAGCACGTGATGAGTATGGGAGTCGGGAGTTTGGAGGAAATGACTAGACCTTAGTACAAGTGGGAGATTGTTGGAGTTGTGTACTTAATGTCTAGATTTAAGTAACGGAAACTCCCGATCCATTGCCATTAATCTATTTAATTAAATAAACAATTATTTGCGTTTAATTATTTATAATTAAATATATGCAAATCATAGTCCTGGATTTTATACGTTGTAGTTAGTATGGTGCAAGCATGGGCGCACAGAAGATCATACTATCGGTTACTCGTATTTAATCGAACAGTTGCTCACGACCTAGATGGACACGGACCAATCCATCGGTATAGTCGTTGTGTGAGAGAGAAAATAATTTATCTTAATTATCACACTTGTACACTTGGTGTATTGAGCGGATCGTTGAGATTCATCGATTAGGATTGCCGGCGATAATCGATTCGAGTCTCAGTGTATTTTATTCTTAATCCCCGATATTATTGCGGGTGTGTATATTTAATATAAGTGACTTTGATTTACCAAAGGAATTAACCGATTTAATTATTGGGTTGATTACCGGTTAAGTTGGGTCACTATATTTCATATATGACATGTCGTGAATAATTGACCGGACAGTGTATCCCGGAAGGGTTGATAATATCCCCGAGATGAGTTCATAAGGAATTATTATGTAAACCCTGCAGGTGGATTCGTTCCGCATAATAATTAAGGTTGAATGGTACTAGTCTCGGATATAAGAGATGAATAAATTAATTAGCAATAAATTAATTTTATTCATAAATATTTATATCTTAAATACACGGAATAAATAATACTACCGGAGAAATATTATTTGATATAATATGGTTTAATATTGGGAGTGCAATTAATTTTATATAGTGGAAAATAGAATTAATTAATATTAATGGATTAATAGATTTGGGCTTGGGCTCAATTTAATCATTAATATTGGAAGCCCAATATTCCACCTCCTTAAGATCCCCTACGTAGCCTATAAAAGCACTACATGGTCTTCTCTATTCTCATAACTTGAAGATCACAATTCTAGAGAGAGAAAGTAGAGAGGGAGATCCATGGAGTTCGGAAGATCGTCGCCCACCCGACGTTCGAGCTAGTGCAAGGAATACGTGGGAAGGTCTCAAGGTCTTCATAGATCTCGTTTCTCCGTACAACGAGAACAAAGGTAAAATCGTGAAAACCCCCTCGATGATTTTACATCTTAATTATCGTGAAAATATCGTGAACCAAGATCCGAGGGACAAACACCATAAGTGAGATTGAACCGGGCGGTGGTGGTCGAACCACCGGACCGCCGGCGGCTCATGGATTCTCGCCCAAAGGGGCTGCCGGGCGTGAGCCTCGGCTGGAGCCGAGGGCTCGATCGAGGTGGACTCGATCCCCCCGGACGGCATCGCCGCGAGCTGCGGGAGTTCCCGCAGCGGGCACGCGGGGCGTGCCTAGCGGGCTGCTGGGAGCAGCCCGTGCGTTCGTACGGGGACCCCATCCCCGTGAGCAGCGAGTCGAGGACTCGCTGCGGGGATGCTACGAGCAGCCCCAGCGGTTGCTACGAGTAACCGCGAGCCCCACGCGGGGGCTCGGCTGGACGCACGCGGGGTTTCCCGCGTGTGGTGTTCGGTCGTGCCCCGGGTCACGTGGTGTGTTCGTGGTTTCCGACTCGCGGGGGACTTCGGCTTGGGGCGGGCTGCGTGCTTCGGGCGTGTAGTCTCCAAAGGTCGGACTTCTGCGGATGAGTCGGTGTTCGTGTTTTCTCCGGCGATCGGGATTTCGATTGGGTTGTCGGTTCCGCAATTTTTAGACAATCTGGATATTCGATCTCCAAAGGATTTCGGTCGGAATTAATTAGATAATTAATTTTAATTAATTTATTAATTCCGGGATATCGATTTCCAACAAGTGCATGGTGCAGTCCTTTGAGACTTAATCCCAATAGTTGATTTATGCTATGTGTTCTTTAGACAGGTGGTAGCCTCCGCGAACAAGTCGCAGGCTTCTAATGGATATACTTTGAAGGTTCCCCATAATAGCTTTGTGTCTACTGACTGATAAAAAACACTTTGCTTTTATGGCACATCAAGTATTCTAATCCATCTTCGAGTATTCTTTGAAAGAACTACTCGTACCTTTCTAATTACACATGTTACCGCATTAATCATAAATCATTCTCAATACTTGTCCGAATTCTATCCTTTATCCAGAAAGGTTAGCTTAGTTGTATCATCTTCCAAAATTGATTCTTAGGTCGGGAGGTCCATTCCTCCAACTATAATTGATCAAATCAATTTCGACCTCTTGAATCCTTTTATTTGAATAAATACTACTAAGTTCAAGAATTCACAAGCATAATGATTAATAAAGAAATACATCTAATAAGTAAAATAAGTTATATATATAACGGTCTGTTGCATCGTGGTAGACTAAGGATTCATCATTCATATATTGCTATCTAATGTACCAGAATAGATAACACCATTATTTCTTATCTAAATCACCGAATGATTAAAGAAATAAATATCCATTCATTAATAGAAAAACCATAACAAAAGTTCTTTTCAAAATAAAGGGGTACATAAAGCAATAACCTTGAAATGAAATCCTAAAACTACTAAAAGCAAATAAATGTCTTCCACTGCAACCGCTGCTACCCCAACAGCTTCGCCCATGTAGACTCGAACTCTTGTTTTCTAAGTCGCCGGGTTTTCTGGAACCACTGCATTCAAAATAATGCACATACCGTCAGTGGTTCCATATCTACTCACCAGAATTCTGGTAGATAATACCGCTTACTAAGTTTTTACGACTAAAGAAAAATTCGTACCTTTGAGAGGACATTCAGACTTCCAGTGTCCAGACTTATTGCACCAGAAGCACTTGCCCCTTGGATTACTAGCCCCCACTCGTGGTCCATTCCTTTTGGCACCACTGGGTTTCCAGGCTTGCTTCCTTTTCTTGTCCCTACCTCCAAAAGCTTTCAAGCTTTTGGACTTGGTAGTTACAAGAGCTTGAGACTTGCCCTTCTTGTAGATCCCCTCTGCCGCCTTCAGTTCAGTCAGGAGTTGCGCAAGAGTATAAGATAGTTTACCCATGTTATAGCTCATACGAAACTGCTCAAAACTAGGGGTCAGAGACTGGAGTATGATGTCGACTTGCGTCTCACCATCAATCATAGCTCCTAGGACCTCCAATTCATTCAACAGACTCATCATCTTAAGAACGTGTTCCCCAACGGGCGTTCCTTCTAATTGAGGAGTCGACATGAGGACTCTCATGGCTTCTTGCCTACCCGCACGGTCTTGATGCCCAAACATCTCCTTGAGGTTGAACAACATATCCTCGGCAGTGTTCATCGACTGATGTTGGGTTTGGAGTACATTTGACATAGAAGCCAAAATATAGCACCTAGCCATTTCATCAGTCTTTTTCCACTTCCGATATGTTTCCTTTTCCTCATCAGTCGAGGCAGCCGTGGGTTCAGCAGGGCAATGCTCATAGAGTACAAACTTGTACTCTTCAGCAGTCAGGACAATGTCCAAATTTCTCTTCCAATCAATGTAATTGGGACCAGTGAGTTTATTCTCCTTGAGTATCACAGAAAGTGGATTCATAGCTATTCTCTAAACCTATAGGCACATATAAACAAACAATCAATTTAATACCGATATTATCTCCCTCAAATAATATCATTAAATTACTAATCACATCTAAAATCCCATCAGGTAAGGCAAGCCACGTGGTGTGGACGTTTACCTATCCAAATGATTTAGCAATTAGATTTTCTTTGGTCATACATCGATTATAGCGTAACTTCGTGGGGAAGGATACTATAACGCGTATCTAAGTGTAAACCATTACTCAGCACTAAAGTAAATCGTTTGGAATTGCTACATCACCGCAAGCCACGTGGTGTGGACGTTTACGAAAACTTCACAACTCTTCACAATTCCTTATAACTGTCTACATCAATTAATCCAAAATCCGTTAGTATAGCAAGCCACGAGGTGTGGACGTTTACTACGCCAAGAGATTTTTATAATTGACTCCCAATTACAAGATCCATTCGATTTTGTAAATCAAGACGCGGGGAATCATAAGTGAAACTCGAAGTTTCTAACCAGTGATTCACCATGCGAACAACCCTATCTCTCATTAGATGAGGGAGCCGAGCAGACAATCGATCCATTTCAAGAAATGGTACGAAGGTCTCTAATTTGTGTCATCCACATGACCAAGTGGCCTTGGCTCCATTCCACTCCCCGAGTGAGAATGAGTCGACTTAAAGTCAGCTTCAGAAAGACAAATTAGGCATTGTTTGATAAACTTGATCAATGTTTCTCGTAAAAGGAATTACAAGAATTCTCCTCCAATGACTCGTCTATACGAACTTCGAAAGTCCATAAGAGTCACCAAGAGAACAGCAATGGAGACCATGGGAATGTTTCCATCCCCTCTCCCACTTAGCTTTTTACAATGAAGGGATACGCTATCTAGTGCATAAGGTAAACACATATAGCATGCATACAAACAATAAAGCACATAGTATCACATAGTCAAAATAATGCTAGAAAATTATTTTCCGACTATCATGGCTTTATTCCATCTCCGTACGCATCTTCTAGTCTTCAGTCTTCGTTCTTTAATGCTACATGTGACGAGAATATTAATCCCAATATTTAAATCTATTTATTTTTAATTAATCCAAAAGTTTCTTAATTCGAAAATAGAGTCAATCGAATATATCAAAAATTAAATTAAATATTATTAATATTTTATTTATTTATTTTCCTATCTAATTCTATTAAATTTCTAGAATCCTATCCAAGTAAAAACTTGAATATTCTAGAAGACTTCTATAATAGAATAAGGAAATAAAATAAATTAGGACTCTTCTACTTTCCACAATTAATTAATTTCCATCTAATGAAAATTCCAAGAATAGGAATAATCAAATAGGAAATAAATTAATTCCCAATTAATTCTTTTCTTAATCCATGAGAGTTCCCATAAAAGAGAATACTCAATAAGGAATAAAATTAATTCCAATTAATTCTTTTCCTAATCCATGAGAGTTCCTAAAAATAAGAACACTCAAATAGGAAAACCGAATTAATTTAGGAAAGTGAATCTTGGTAGAAGTGGCATGGGTTGGGAGATCCCCATACCACCACCACCATGATCGACCGTCCACCGGGAGGGAGTACCCGCCGCCGCCATTCCAGCCGGCCAGCCGCCACCGTCGCCGGCAACAGCCCACGGCCGAAGGGGCGCGACGCCCCCTTCCCCTTTGATCGATCATGGGGTCGATCATGGGGTTGATCGACCCCCGGTATTTTATCCCCTTCGTCTTCGTCACACGTCTTCGTCTTCCGGCGATCGTCTCAACATCGAACCAACGTAAATAAATTACAAGAAATAAATTCACAATTCCGGTATCGATTCTATACATGAAATCGACCCTATACATTTTCCGGAAAACATAGAACGTAATAATAAATCCTAAATTCGGTCAACCCCCGAATTTTTACTATTACAAACATTCATCCACACAAAACGAATCTCGACATGTCCGAGAGTTTAATAAACGAATAATCATGATAATTAAACAACAATGAATTAAACCATGATAGCCGGAAATCCCTGCAAGGTAGAACAATAATAGAACATATACATGAACACGAAACCAAACGCTCTGATACCAATTGCTGGGAATCGATATCCCGGATTACCAAAATATGCGGAAACCGATAATCCGATCGAAATCCCCGTCGCCGGAAACCGATCACGAACACCAACGAACCTAGCTCGACGAGAGTATCACCGCCGCGGGATAAACCCGCGGCTAGAAACCCTAGCCGAACCCCGCTAGGGTTCGCGATCGCCGTGTATGGCGATCGCCGGGCTGCATGGGCAGCCCCCGGATGGCGGTGAGTCCGGTGACTTCACCGCCGTCGCCACCAGGAGGGGCGGTCAGCCCCGCTGACCACCAAGGAAACAGCCGCGGTTCGCCCCGGCGATCGATCGCCTGCCCCGGCTCCATCTGGGGCTCCACGCGTAATTATTTTGACTATGTGATACTATGTGCTTTATTGTTTGTATGCATGCTATATGTGTTTACCTTATGCACTAGATAGCGTATCCCTTCATTGTAAAAAGCTAAGTGGGAGAGGGGATGGAAACATTCCCATGGTCTCCATTGTTGTTCTCTTGGTGACTCTTATGGACTTTCGAAGTTCGTATAGACGAGTCATTGGAGGAGAATTCTTGTAATTCCTTTTACGAGAAACATTGATCAAGTTTATCAAACAATGCCTAATTTGTCTTTCTGAAGCTGACTTCAAGTCGACTCATTCTCACCCCGGGGAGTGGAATGGAGCCAAAGCCACTTGGTCATGTAGAGGACAAAAATTAGAGACCTTCGTACCATTCTTTTATAGGTGGATCGATTGTCTGCTCGGCTCCTTCATTTATGAGAGATAGGGTTGTTCGCATGGTGAATCACTGGTAAGAAACTTCGAGTTTCACTTATGATTCTCCACGTCTTGATTTACAAGATTGAATGGATCAAGTAATTGGGAGTCAATTATAAAAGTCTCTTGGTGTAGTAAACGTCCACACCACGTGGCTTGCTATGCTAACAGATTTTGGATTAATTGATGTAGACAGTTATAAGAAGTTGTGAAGAATTGTGAAGTTGTCGTAAACGTCCACACCACGTGGCTTGCGGTAATGTAGCAATTCCAAACGATTTACTTTAGTACTGAGTAATGGTTTACACTTAGATACACATTATAGTATTCCTCCCCACGAGGTTACGCTATAAGTGATGTATGACCGAAGCAAATCTAATTGTGAAATCGTTTGGGTGGGTAAACGTCCACACCACGTGGCTTGCCATACCTGATGGGATTTTAGATGTGATTAGTGATTTAATAATATTATTTGAGGGAGATAATATCGGTATTAAATTGTTTGTTTGTTTTATGTGCTTATAGGTTAAGAATGACTGTGACCCCACTTTGTGATATACTTAAGGATGAAAACTCACCGGTTCCATATAGTAATGATTGGGAACGAGATCTGGACATTGTTCAGACTGTTGAGCTTTCTGAATCCACTGTTGTCCCAACTGATGAGGACATTAAGAATGACCTCAAGATGATGTTGAGACATAGCGTGGAAGCCGGGCAAGAGGTGATTAACATACTCACAGAATCCTCTCTCAATGAGTCCCTTAAAAAGGATTCGGCGAAAGCAGAGTTTGTGCGTAAGTTAAGGGAATCACAAGCTTTTGTGGCAAGGCTAAAGGAAAAGCGTGCAAAGAGGCCCAGTGGTTTAAAACCACGGATTGGGAGAGGCAAGCCTTTAGGCAGATGCTTTCGATGCAAACAGTTTGGGAACTGGAGGTCTGATTGTCCTCTCATCAAAGGTACGAAATTTTCCTAAGTCACTGAAACATTGTCAGCGGTGATATCTACCAGCACCTGGTGTGTAGATACGGGCGCCACTGACCATGTCTGCAATTCATTGCAGGGGTTCCAGGAAACCCGGAGACTTAGAGAGGGAGACGTTCACTTGCGTTTTAGTAGTGATAGGATTTTATTTTTACAAAATTGTCTTTATGTACCGAATTTTAGAAAGAATTTAATTTCAGTTTCTAAGTTAATTCTGAATGGATATTCTGTTTCTTTTGATCACTCCGTGCTCATAAGAAGAAATAGTGAGATTGTCTGTTCTGGTACATTGATAGACGATTTGTATGTGCTAAATCCTGAGTCTAACACGATACAACTAACCGAGAGTAATAACACATCTACGAACACCAATAAGAGAAAGGAACCTTCTAAAATGAATCAATTATACTTGTGGCATCTAAGGCTAGGTCATATTAATTCGAATAGAATTCAAAGGTTGAAATCTGATGGTCTCATCAGTGGTGTTGAAGGAGAGGACCTTCCAACCTGCGAATCCTGTTTGGAGGGAAAAATGACCAAGCGTTCTTTTTCTGGTAAAGGACGTAGAGCTGAACAAGTATTGGATTTGATTCACTCTGATGTATGCGGACCTATGTCTACTCAGGCAAGGGGAGGGTACGAGTACTTCATCACCTTTACTGATGATTACTCAAGATATGGATATGTATACCTGATGCGCCACAAGAGTGATTCTTTTGACAAGTTCAAGGAATTCAAGGCTCTTGTGGAGAACCTTCGTGGTAAATCCATAAAATGCCTGCGATCTGATCGTGGAGGCGAGTACCTGTCTGGAGAATTCAAGGCATACTTGGCAGAGAATGGGATTGATTCCCAACTGACCTCACCATATACTTCTCAGCAGAATGGTGTGTCAGAAAGAAGGAATAGGACTCTTATGGAGATGGTGCGATCAATGATGAGTTACTCAGACTTACCTGTTATGTTCTGGGGACATGCCTTGGAAACAACGGCGTATATTCTGAATAGGGTTCCGACTAAAACGGTACCAACTACACCCATGGAATTGTGGAGTGGGCGCAAGCCTAACTTGAAACACATTCGGATCTGGGGATGTCCAGCACATGTGTTGCGACAAGGCGCCGATAAGTTAGAACCTAGATCAGAAATACGGTTGTTTGTAGGATACCCGAAAGGAACTAAAGGTGGCATGTTCTATAGTCCTACGGACCAGAAGATCGTTATAAGTACTAACGCTCGGTTCTTAGAGGAAGACTATGTCATGGACCACAAGCCCAAGAGTGACATAATGCTTGATGAGTTGAGAGGTAACGAGGAAGACCTAGATACAGCCGAACCGAGTATAGATACACCACTAGAACCTGCACCTAATACTGTCACTGTTGATACACCGGAACGCCGTCGTAGTGGGAGGGTTGTTAAACAACCGGACAGATGGATTGGACTGGGTGAGTCCTCGGACTCGGCACCCGGAGTTCATGAAATCGATCCCTGGACCTATGATGAGGCGGTACAAGATATAGATGCGCCTTCTTGGAAGAAAGCGATGAAATCCGAAATTGAATCTATGGATTCAAATAAAGTCTGGGATCTTGTAGAACCACCAAGCGGCGTAAAGCCAATTGGGTGTAAATGGGTCTACAAGAGAAAGAGAGGATCTGACGGAAAGGTTGAAACCTTTAAAGCTCGGCTTGTTGCGAAAGGATATACTCAGAAAGAGGGAATCGATTATGAGGAGACCTTCTCGCCGGTAGCCAAGATAAAGTCGATCCGGATTCTCTTATCCATAGCAGCTCATATGGATTATGAGGTGTGGCAAATGGAGGTCAAGACAGCTTTCCTGAATGGAAGTCTTGACGAGACGATTTATATGAAACAACCAGAAGGATTCATTGCTAAGGGGCGAGATCATCTAGTGTGCAAGCTTAATCGATCCATTTATAGATTGAAACAAGCCTCGAGATCGTGGAACCTGCGGTTTGATGAAGTAGTCCAATCTTTTGGATTCATTCAAAGCATGGACGAATCGTGTGTGTATTGGAAACGTGATGGAAAGAAGGTGGTGTTTCTCGTGCTTTATGTAGACGACATACTTGTCATTGGCAACAGTGTAAAGATGTTATCAGACATAAAGGGATGGTTTTCTAGACAATTCGATATGAAAGATTTAGGGGAGGTTGGGCATGTTCTAGGGATCAAGGTTATAAGGGATCGCCGGAATAGAACATTGTACCTTTCCCAGCAATCTTACATAGACACGATTCTGGCTCATTTTAACATGCAAAATTCCAAGAAGGGTACGTTACCCTTCAGTAAAGGAACCTATCTTTATAAGGAGATGTGTCCTCAAACACAGAAGGAGAAAGATGACATGAAAGCAGTTCCCTACGCTTCGGCTGTGGGAAGCTTAATATATGCAATGTTATGCACGAGGCCTGATATCTGTTATGCAGTTGGCATAGTGGCAAGATATCAGAGTAACCCTGGAAAGGCTCATTGGACTGCCGTAAAGAGCATTTTCAAGTATTTGCGAAATACTAAGGATTATGTTCTGAGATACGGAGCAGACAATCTGATTCCTTTGGGTTACACAGATTCGGATTTCCAAGCTGATAAGGACCGGCGTAAGTCGACATCAGGCTATGTGTACACTTTGGGAGGTGGAGCCGTATCATGGAAGAGTGTTAAGAAAAAGTGCATTTCGGACTCTACCATGGAAGCTGAATATGTTGCAGCCTTAGAGGCAGCAAAAGAGTCAGTGTGGTTCCTTAATTTCCTCCAGGACTTAGATGTGATTCCGAGTTTGCCCAAAGCTATGACAATTTATTGTGACAATAGCGGTGCAGTGGCAAACAGTAAGGAACCACGGTCCTATAGTGCTACGAAACACATAGAGCGCAAGTACCACCTGATTTGAGACATCGTCAAGAGGGGCGATGCCATAGTCACCAAGATAGCTTCGGATGACAACTTAGCGGACCCTTTCACCAAGATACTTCCTAAGGAAGTATATTTCAAGCACTTGGAGGGTTTGGGAGTCAGAAGTTTGGAAGATAAGACTAGACCTTAGTATAAGTGGGAGATTGATGGAGTAGTATACTTAATGTCTAGATTTGAGTATTCTGAACTCCTTGTACACTTTCATTTACCTATTAATAATGAACATTCATTTGCTTTTAATTATTATTAATTAAATATATGCAAATCATAGTTCTGGATTATATACGTTGTAGTTAGTATGGTGTATCGGGCCCACACAGAAGATCATACTATCAGTTACTCGTATTTAATCAAACAGTTGCTCACGACCTAGATGGACACAGACCAATCCATCGGTATAGTCGTTGTGTGAGAGAGAAAATAATTTGTCTTAATTATTTTATCACACTTGTACACTTGGTGTATTGAGCGGATCGCTTGAGACTTATCAATTAGGATTGCTCTGTGATAATTGATTTAAGTCTCGGAGTATTTTATTCTTAATCCCCGATACTATTGCGGGTGTGTATATTTAATATAAGTAACTTTGATTTTCCAAAGGAATTAACTAATTTAATTATTGGGTTAATTACCGGTTAAGTTGGGTCACTATATTTTATATATGGCATGCCGTGAATACTTAACGGGAAAGTGTATCCCGGAAGGGTTGATAATATCCCCGAGATGAGCTCATAAGAATTTATTATGTAAACCTCGCGAGTGGATTTGTTCCCGCATAATAATAAGGTTGAGTGGTACTATTCTCGGATACAAGAGATGAATAAATTTATTAAGCAATAAATAAATTTTATTCATGGATATTTAAATCTTAAATACACGGAATAAATAATACTAAACCGGAGAAATATTATTTGATATAATATGGGTAAATATTGGGAGTGCAATTTTATTTATATAGTGAAAAATAAATAAAATTAATATTGGTAAAGATTAATGGATTTGGGCTTGACTCAATTTAATCTCCAATATTGGAAGCCCAATATTCCACCTCCTTTAGATCCCCTACGAAGCCTATAAAAGCACTACATGACCTTCATAAATCATAAGACAAGAATATCAATACTTGATAGTTCTAGAGAGTTGAAGGAGATCCATAGGAGTTCGATAGATCGTCGCCCACCCGACGTTCGAACGGAGTGCAAGGAATACGTGGGAAGATTCAAAGGTCGTCTTGATCTCGTTTCTCCTAATTGATAAATCTCAAGCGATCCGCCCAATACACCAAGTGTACAAGTGTGATAAAATAATTAAGACAAATTATTTTCTCTCTCACACAACGACTATACCGATGGATTGGTCCGTGTCCATCTAGTTCGTGAGCAACTGTTCGATTAAATACTAGTAACCGATAGTATGATCTTCTGTGTGGGCCCGCACACCATACTGACTACAACGTATATAATCTAGGACTATAATTTGCATATATTTAATTAATAATAATTAAATGCAAACAATTGTTTATTAATTAAATAGATTAAATGCTATGACCGGGAGTTTACCGTTACTTAAATCTAGACATTAAGTACATAACTCCAACAATCTCCCACTTGTACTAAGGTCTAGTCATTTCCTCCAAACTCCCGACTCCCATACTCATCACGTGCTTAAATTGTACTTCCAAGAAGTATCATGTGAATGAGCAATCTAGGTTGCCGCTCTGAAGTTATCTTGGTGACTACAGCGTCGTCTCCCTAGACGATGACTCGAATCAGGTGGTACTTGCTCTATGTGTTATCATCACCTTTTTGAACTTATGACTTCTTCCAGTTCACCATGCACCGCTATATACGTAGCCTTTGGTGAACTAAGAATCATATCCAAGTCCAGAGGTTATTCCGGAACCTAACCAAAACTTCCGCTGCCTCTGAGGCTGCTATTCGGTTATGATAGAGTCCGAGAAGCATCATGCTTATCCCTCTTTCATTTTAAGGTTCCACCTCTTTCAAAAGTGAATACATAGCCTGATATTGACTTACACTGGTCCTTCTCTGATTTGGGATCTTGATACCCTCCCACTACGCTAACCGCATAGTTGATATCAGGTTCTTGTTTTTCAACATTGCATTCATTAAGCTTTCCATACACCAAGGTATATGAAACCGCTTTATCTATCTCCTTTTATGTGTTCAAGACACATATCTTTAGATAGATGTATTCTGTTTCCGAAAGGCAATAACCTTTCTCAGAATTATGCATGTTTAAACAAACCACAATCGTATAAGATATCCAGGAGAAGTACAATGTTCTTATCTAGAGATCGAGAGATCCTAAGAACATGATCTAACTTCTTCTTAATCTTATATCACGATTTATTTAGACAACCATCATTTTATTTCTGACAACACCTTTATATTGTTGCCAATGATAAAGTGTTATCTTCATAAAATTCCGAGAAACACCACCTTGTTTCCATCACGTTTCCAACACACCTTTCGTCTATGCCTTTTGACGAATCCATCACATGGACTACCTCATCAATTCGCAAGTTCCACGATTCATGGCTTTGTAACAATCCATAAATGGATTTAATAAGCTTGTACTCTAAATGATCTTGCCTCTTAACAATAATCCTTATTGCTTTCTAAGTAGACACATTTAGATTCAGTACCGCCCTTATGCAGAGCTAGGGATCGATTTCATCTCTACTAGATCCATAGTTCAAAACTCCTCTAGTCTTATGAAGATCTCTGGTCGCCTAACAACCTCCCACTGCAATGGCGTTCCGGTGTATAACAGTAATAACAGTAGGTGCAGTTAGTGGTGTACTACTACTCGGTTAGGCTGGTTCCCAGTCTTTTCCTTTTCCTCATTACAAAGTACTTCGTCAGTTAGGGCATTGTAGTTCATCTAATAGTCTTCTTCTAAGAACCGGGCTATAACGTCCTTCTGGTTCATAGTACTATTGAACATACAATCTCTTGTTCTTCTAGGATATCCTACAACCACATTGAATGTGCCGTTGTTTCCAGGAGTATCCATAGAACATAGGTAGTTCCGAACAAACTTGTCCTTTCACTATTAGAATTCCATTTCTTATTTCCGACACACCATTTCTACACGTGAGTGTATGGTGTAGTCCTTTGAAACTTAATCCCAATCTTTGATTTATTCCATGTGTTATTTAGATAGGTGGTAGCCTCCATGAACAAGTCGCAGGCTTCTAATGGATATACTTTGAAAGTTCCCCATAACAGCTTTGTGTCCATTGACTAGTCAAAACACTTTGCTTTTATGGCACATCAAGTATTCTAATCCATCTTTGAGTATTCTTGAAAGAATTACTCATACCTTTCTAATTACACATATCTCCGCATCTATCAGTTAACAATCAATTTCAATACTTGTCCGAATTCTATCTTTTATCCAGAAAGGTTTGCTTAGTTGTATTATCTTCCAAATTCAATTCTTAGGTCGGAAGGTCCATTCCTTCAATTATAATTGATCAAATCAATTTCGACCTTTTGAATCTTATTTGAATAAATACTACTAAGTACAAGAATTCACAAGTATAATGATTTAACAAAGAAATACATCTAATCAGTAAAACAAGCTATATAACGGTTTGTTGCATCGTGGTAGACTTAGGATTCATCATTCATATATTGCTATCTAATGTACCAGAATAGATAACACCATTATTTCTTATCAAAACCATCAAATGATTAAAGAAATAAAATATCCATTCATTGATAATAGAAAACCAGAACAAAAGTTCTTTCTAAAATGAGGGGTACATTGAACAATAACTTTGAAATGAAATCCTATAACTACTTAAAGCAGATAAATGTCTTCCACTGCAACAGCTGCCTCCTCTACAGCTTTGCCCAGGTAGACTTGAACTCTTCTTCTATAAGTCGCCGGGTTTTCTGGAACCCCTGCATTCAAAATGCACATACCGTCAGTGGTTCCATATCTACACACTAGATTTCTGGTAGATAATACCGCTGACTATGTTTTTACGACTAAAGAAGAATTCGTACCTTTGAGAGGACATTCAGACTTCCAGTGTCCAGACTTATTGCAACGGAAGCACTTGCCCCTTGGCTTGCTAGCCCCCACTCGTGGTCCATTCCTCTTGGCACCACTTGGTTTCCAGGCTTGCTTCCTTTTCTTGCCCCTACCTCCAACAGCTTTAAAGCCTTTGAACTTGGTAGCTACAAGTGCTTGAGACTTGCCCTTCTTGTAGATCCCCTCTGCCGCCTTTAGATCAGTCAGGAGTTGCGCAAGAGTATAAGATAGTTTACCCATATTATAACTCATACGGAACTGCTCAAAACTAGGGGTCAGAGACTGGAGTATGATGTCGACTTGCGTCTCACCATCAATTTGAGCTCCTAGGACCTCCAATTCATTCAACAAACTCATCATCTTAAGAACGTGCTCCCCGACGGGCGTTCCTTCAGACTGAGTAGTCGACATGAGGACTCTCATGGCTTCTTGCCTAGCCGCACGGTCTTGATGCCCAAACATCTCCTTGAGGTTGAACAACATATCCTCGGCAGGGTCCATCGACTCATGTTGGGTTTGGAGTACATTTGACATAGAATCCAAAATATAGCACCTAGCCATTTCATCAGCCTTTGTCCACTTCCTATATGCTGCTCTTTCCTCATCAGTTGAGGCAGTCGTGGGTTCAACAGGGCATTGCTCATAGAGTACAAACTTGTACTCCTCTGCAGTCAGGACAATGTCCAAATTTCTCTTCCAATCAATGTAATTTGGGCCAGTGAGTTTATTCTCCTTGAGTATCACAGAAAGTGGATTCATAGCTATTCTCTAAACCTATAAGCACATATAAACAAACAATCAATTTAATGTCCGATATTATCTCCCTCAAATAATATCATTAAATTACTAATCACATCTAAAATCCCATCAGGTAAGGCAAGCCACGATAGTGTGGACGTTTACCCACCCAAATGATTTCGCAATTAGATTTGTTTCGGTCGTACATCATCAATAGCGTTACTTCGATGGGAAGAATACTATGAAGCGCACCTAAGTGTAAACCATTACTCAGTACTAAGAAGTTCGTTTGGGACTCGTATTGTAACGCCCCGTATTTTTATCACAACGGAAGATGTCAATTTTTGAAAACAATTTTAAATCAAATGCGGGCGTCACAAAATTTTATTTTGTAACAAAACAATAACTTTTTCATGTCCAAAAATTTCCATAAATTACATCTTATTAGAAAAGTTAATTAATAATATTATTAGATAAATGCAACAACATTACTTCATGCATGCATATATATACAAATATAAAGACACGTATCACATGATTATGTTGGAGTTGTGTACTTAATGTCTAGATTTAAGTATCGGTAAACTCCCGGTCATGACATTTAACCTATTAAATTAATAAACAATTATTTGCAATTATGCAAAATATAGTCCTGGATTTTATACGTTGTAGTTAGTATGGTGTGTCGGGCCCACACAGAAGATCATACTATCGGTTACTCGTATTTAATCGAACAGTTGCTCACGACCTAGATGGACACGGACCAATCCATCGGTATAGTCGTTGTGTGAGAGAGAAAATAATTTATCTTAATTATTTTATCACACTTGTACACTTGGTGTATTGGGCGGATCGCTTGAGATTTATTGTGTAAACCTCATGAGTTCATAAGGAATTATTGTGTAAACCTCATGAGTGGATTCGTTCCGCACAATAATAAAGGTTGAACGGTACTAGTCTCAGATATAAGATATGAATATCATTTATTGAGCAATAAATAAATTTATTCATGGATATTTAAATCTTAAATACACGGAATAAATAATACTAATCGAAGAAATATTATTTGATATAATATGGATAAATATTGGGAGTGCAATTTTATTTATATAGTGGAAAATAAATAAAATTAATATTGATAAGAATTAATGGATTTGGGTTGGACCCAATTTAATTTTCAATATTAGAAGCCCAATATTTAATCTCCTTATGATCCCCTACGTAGCCTATATAAGCACTACATGGTCTTCACTTTTCACAACACAATAATTGACCTACGCCAATCATAAAGTCTTGGAGAGTGAAGGAGATCCATAGGAGTTCGATAGATCGTCGCCCACACGACGTTCGGACGAGGTGCGAGGAATACGTAGGAAGATCGCAAGGTCGTTTGATTTCGTTTCTCCGTACAACGAATCGAGGTAATATAATCGAGAACCCCCTTCTATGATTATTTGTACATATTAATTGTGATATATACATGAACGCACGATCCGGGAAAACGACGAGCCTCGGGGACGGGGATTCGAGATCCCCGGCGAGGATCGAAGGAGGCGGTCGAACCCTAGGGTTCGGACCGCCGTGACGCGCGACAAGGGGAAGCCCCGGCTGGACGTCGGGGCATGCGATCGACTTCGGTCGATCGCCGGGGATGCCGTGGGCTGGTGCCACGGCGGATCCCCCCGCCCTCATCGCCGCCGGCGCGGGTACGGGAAACCCTCGGCCGAAGCCGAGGGATGCGATCGATCCTCGGATCGATCGCGGGTCAGCTGCGGGGCGACTCGCAGCGACCCCGTGCGTGCTACGGGTTCGCCCGTAGCGGCTCGCACGGGGCTGACCCCGTGCGCTGGGGCAGCGAGTCATCGACTCGCTGCGGGGCTGCCGCGAGCAGCCCGGGGATCGCTACGAGCGATCCCAGCGATTGTCCGAGGACGATCGCGAGCCCCTCGCGGGGGCTCGGCTGGGTGCACGCGGCCTTCGGGCCTCGCTGGGCATTCGGTCGGGCCCCGGCTCGTGAGGTGGTTCGCGTTCGTGGTTTCCGACTCGCGGGAGACTTCGGCTGGGGGCGGGCTGCGTGTCTTCGGGCGCGTAGTCTCCAAAGGTCGGACTCCTGCGGATGAGTCGGTGTTCGGGTCTTCCGACAATCTAGGGTTTTGATCGGGTTATCGGTTCCGCAATTTTTTTGATAGCCCGGGACATCGAATCCCAGCAACTGGTATCAGAGCGTTTGGTTTCGTGTTCATGTATATATTCGATTATTGTTCTACCTTGCAGGATTTCCGGCTATCATGGTTAATTTAATTATTGCTTAATTAATTATCGTGATTATTATACTCTCGGACATGTCGAGATTCGTTTTGTGTGGTTGAATGTTTGTAATAGTAAAAATTCGGGGGTTGACCGAATTTAGGATTTATTATTACGTTCTTTATTTTCCGGAAAATGTATAGGGTCGATTTCATGTATAGAATCGATACCGGAATTGTAATTTAAATTTTGTAATTTATTTACGTTGGTTCGATGATGAGACGATCGCCGGAAGACGAAGACGTGTGACGAAGACGAAGAGGACGAAAAACCGGGAGGGGTCGATTATCCCCATGATCGATCCCCATGAGGATCGATCGACCCCATCGAAGGGGCTGCCCGCTAGGGCTTCCGGCCACGCCGGCCACCGGTGGTGGTGGCGCGTGGGCTGGGGGCGGCGGCGGCGGTGGTCCCGGGCGGTGGAGGTCGACGGTGGGGATGGCGTGGGATCTCCCAATCCCATGCTATTCCTACCAAGATATTACTTTCCTAATTAATTCGGATTTTTCCTATTTGAGTGTTCTCCTTTTGGAAACTCTCATGGATTAGGAAAAGAATTAATTTGAATTGATTTTATTCCTATTGACTTATTTCCTTCATGGAATTATTCAAAGATTAGGAATTTAATTAATTTAGTACTAAATTTATTTTTCCTATTTGATTATTTCTACTCATGGGAATATTCATGGATTGGGAATAAAAATAAATGGAAAGTAGAAGTCCTAATTTATTTTATTTCCTTGTTCTATTATAGATATCTTCTAGAATATTCCAAGTTTTACTTGGATAGATTATTCTAGAGATTTAATAGAATTAGATAGGAAAATAAATAAATAAAAATATTAATAATATTTAATTTTATTTTTAATATATTCGATTGACTTAATTTTCGAATTAAGTAACTTTTGGATTAATTGAAAATAAATAGATTTGAATATTGGAGATTAATATTCTCGTCACATGGAGCATTCAAGAAACGAAGACTGAAGACTAGAAGATGCATATGAAGATAAAGCCATGATAGTCGGGAAAAATAATTTCTCTAGCATTATTTTGACTATGTGATCTATGTGCTTTATTGTTTACATGCATGTTATATGTGTTTACTTTATGCATTAGATAGCGTATCCCTTTTTCGTAAAAAGCTAAGTGGGAGAGGGGATGGAAACATTCCCATGGTCTCCATCACTGTTCTCTTGGTGACTTTTATGGACTTTCGAAGTTCATATAGACAAGTCATTGGAGGAGAATTCTTGTAATTCCTCTTACAAGAAACATTGATCAAGTTTATCAAACAATGCCTAATTTGTCCTTCTGAAACTGACTTCAAGTCGACTCATTCTCACCCCGGGGAGTGGAATGGAGCCAGAGCCACTTGGTCATGTGGATGACAAAAATTAGAGACCTTCGTGCCATTCTTTGATAGATGGATCGATTGTCTGCTCGGCTCCCTCATTTATGAGAGATAGGGTCGTTCGCATGGTGAATCACTGGTTAGAAACTTCGAGTTTCACTTATGATTCTCCGCGTCTTGATTTACGACATCAAATGGATCAAGTAATTGGATTTCAATTATATAAATCTATTTGGTGTAGTAAACTTCCACACGAACGTGGCTTGCTATACTGAAAGGGATTTTAGAATAATTGATGTAGACAGTTATAGGAGATTGTGAGGGATTGCGAGTTATCGTAAACGTCCACACGAACGTGGCTTGCGGTAACATAACAATTCTAAACGATTCACCTTAGTACTGAGTGATGGTTTACACTTAGGTACGCTTTATAGTATTCTTCCCAACGAAGTAACGCTATAATGATGTACGACCGAAGCAAACCTAATTGCTAAATCATTTGGGTGGGTAAACGTCCACACGAACGTGGCTTGCCTTACCTGATGGGATTTTAGACGCAGTTAGTGATTTAATGATATTATTTGAGGGAGATAATGTCGGACATTAAATTGATTGTTTGTTTACATGTGCTTATAGGTTTAGAGAATAGCTATGAATCCACTTTCTGTGATACTCAAGGAACATAAACTCACTGGTCCCAATTACATTGATTGGAAGAGAAATTTGGACATTGTCCTGACTGCTGAAGAGTACAAGTTTGTACTCTCTGATAAATGCCCTGCTGAGCCCACGGCTGCCTCAACTGATGAGGAAAAGACAACAAATCGGAAGTGGAAAAAGGCTGATGAAATGGCTAGGTGCTATATTTTGGCTTCTATGTCAAATGTACTCCAAACCCAACATGAGCCGATGGACACTGCCCGGGATATGATGACTAACCTCAAGGAGATGTTTGGGGAGCAGGATCGTGCGGCAAGGCAAGAAGCCATGAGAGTCCTCATGTCGACTACTCAGTCTGAAGGAACGCCCGTTGGGGAGCACGTTCTCAAGATGATGAGTTTGTTGAATGAACTTGAGGTCCTAGGAGCTTCCATTGATGATGAGACGCAAGTCGACATCATACTCCAGTCTCTGACCCCTAGTTTTGAGCAGTTTCGTATGAGCTATAATATGGGTAAACTATCTTATACTCTTGCGCAACTCCTGACTGAACTGAAGGCGGCAGAGGGGATCTACAATAAGGGCAAGTCTCAAGCGCTTGTAGCTACCAAGTCCAAAAGCTTGAAAGCTATTGGAGGTAGGGGTAAGAAAAGGAAGCAAGCCATGAAACCCAGTGGTGCCAAGAGGAATGGACCACGAGTGGGGGCTAGTAAGCCAAAGGGCAAGTGCTTCCGATGCAACAAGTCTGGACACTGGAAGTCTGAATGTCCTCTCAGAGGTACGAATTTTTCTTTAGTTGTAAAAACATAGTCAGCGGTATTATCTACCAGAATGCTGGAGTGTAGATATGGAACCACTGACGGTATGTGCATTATTTTAAAATGCAGGGGTTCCAGAAAACCCGGCGACTTAGAGAAGAAGAGTTCGAGTCTACATGGGCAAAGCTGTTGGGGTAGCAGCGGTTGCAGTGGAAGACATTTATCTGTTTTAGGATTTCATTTCAGTTATTGCTTTATGTACCCCTTTATTTTGAAAAAGAACTTTTGTTCTGGTTTTCTTTATTATTAATGGATATTTTATTTCTTTAATCATTTGATGGTTTGGATAAGAAATAATGGTGATATCTATTCTGGTACATTAGATAGCAATATGTGAATGATGAATCCTTAGTCTACCACGATGCAACAAACCGTTAACTTGTTTTACTTATTAGAATATATTTCTTTATCAATCATTATACTTGTGAATTCTTGAACTTGGTAGTATCTATTCAAAAGGGATTCAAAAAGGTCGAAATTGATTTGATCAATTATAGTTGGAGGAATGGACCTCCCGACCTAAGAATCGATCTTGAAAGATGATACAACTGAGTTAACCTTTCTGGATAAAGGATGGAATTCGGACAAGTATTGAAAATGATTTAGGATTAATGCGGTGACATGTGTAATTAGAAAGGCACGAGTCGTTCCTTCGAGAATACTCGAAGATGGATTAGAATACTTGATATGCCATAAAAGCGGAGTGTTTTCAACACAAAGCCATTATGGGGATCTTTCTAAGTATATCCATTGGAAGCCTGCGACTTGTTCGCGGAGGCTATCACCTATCTAAATAACACATAGCATAAATCAAAGATTGAGATTAAGTCTCAAGCGACTACACCATACACTGATGTGTAGACATGGTGTGTCAGGAATAAGAAATAGAATTCTAATAGTAAAAGGACAAGTTTGTTCGGAACTACCTATGTTCTATGGATATTTCTGGATACAACGGCACATTCTATATGGTTGTAGAATATCCTAGAAGAACAAGTAATTGTATGTTCAATAGTGCTGCGAATCAGATGGGTGTCCTCGCCCGGTTCTTAGAAGAAAACTATTAGATGAATTACAATGCCCTAATTGACAGAGTACTTTAAAAAATGAGGAAAGGAAAGACTGAGAACCAGCCTGACCGAGTAGTGGCACACCACTAACTGCACCTAATGTTATTACTGTTATACACCGGAACGCCATTGCAGTGGGAGGTTGTTAAGCAACCAGAGATGTTCATAAGACTGGAGGAGTTTTGGACTCTGGATCTAGTAGACATGAAATCGATCCCTAGCTCTGCATAGGAACTTGCGAATTGATGAGATAGTCCATTCTATGGATTCATCAAAAGGCAAGGAGAAGTGTGTTAGAGACGTAATGGAAACAAGGGTGGTGTTTCTCGGAATTTTTGCGTAGATAACACTTCATCGTTGGCCACAATGTAAAAGTGTTGTCAGACATAAAATAGAGGTTGTCTAAATGAATCGAGATATAAGATTAAGATGAAATTGTATCATGTTCTTAGAAATCTTTCGATCTCTAGATAAGAACACTTGCACTTCTCTTAAGATATCTTATACGATCATGGTTTGTTTTAAACATGCACAATTCTGAGAAAGGTTATTGCCTTTCGAGAACAGAATGCATCTATCTAAGGTATGTGTCTTGAACACATGAAGGAGATAGATATAGACAAAGCAGTTACCTACACTTCAAGTGTAGAAAGCTTTGTAGATGCAATGTTGAAAAACAAGAACCTGATATCAACTATGCGGTTAGCGTAGTGGGAGGATATCAAAGTAATCTGGATAAGAAATATTCGAATGCTGTAAAGTACTTGGAAGTACTGGATTACTAGCAAAACGAAGTCTTCTTAGATTACAGTTTCTCAGATCCAAAATCAGAGAAGGACCAGTGCAAGTCGATATCAGGCTATGTGTTCACTTTTAGAAGAGGTGGAACCTAAGGATGAAAGAGTGATAAGCGTGATGCTTCTCGGACTCTATCATAAACCGAATAGCAGCCTCAGAGGCAGCGGAAGTTTTGGTTAGGTTCCGGAATGACCTCTGAACTTGGATATGACTCTTGGTTCACCAAAGGCTATGTACATAGCGGTGCGTGGAGAACTGGAAGAAGTCATAAGTTCAAAAGGGTGATGATAACACATAGAGCCAGTACCACCTGATACGAGTCATCGTCAGAGAGACGACGCAGTAGTCACCAAGATAACTTCAGAGCGGCAACCTAGATTGCTCATTCACATAATACTTCGGGAGTTTGGAGGAAATGACTAGACCTTAGTACAAGTGGGAGATTGTTGGAGTTGTGTACTTAATGTCTAGATTTAAGTATCGGTAAACTCCCGGTCATGGCATTTAACCTATTAAATTAATAAACAATTATTTGCAATTATGCAAAATATAGTCCTGGATTTTATACGTTGTAGTTAGTATGGTGTGTCGGGCCCACACAGAAGATCATACTATCGGTTACTCGTATTTAATCGAACAGTTGCTCACGACCTAGATGGACACGAACCAATCCATCGGTATAGTCGTTGTGTGAGAGAGAAAATAATTTATCTTAATTATTTTATCACACTTGTACACTTGGTGTATTGGGCGGATCGCTTGAGATTTATTGATTAGGATTGCCTTGGATAATCAATTTAAATCTCAGAGTATTTTATTCTTAACCCCTGATATTATTGCGGGTGTGTATATTTAATATTAGAGACTTTGATTTTCCAAAGGAATTAACCGATTTTATTATTGGGTTAATTACCGGTAAAATTGGGTCGCTATATTTTATATATGACATGCCGTGAATACTTGACGGGAAAGTGTATCCCGGAAGGGTTGATAATATCCCCGAGATGAGTTCATAAGGAATTATTGTGTAAACCTCATGAGTGGATTCGTTTCGCACAATAATAAATGTTGAACGGTACTAGTCTCGGATATAAGATATGAATATTATTTATTGAGCAATAAATAAATTTATTCATGGATATTTAAATCTTAAATACACGGAATAAATAATACTAATCGAAGAAATATTATTTGATATAATATGGATAAATATTGGGAGTGCAATTTTATTTATATAGTGGAAAATAAATAAAATTAATATTGATAAGAATTAATGGATTTGGGTTGGACCCAATTTAATTTTCAATATTAGAAGCCCAATATTTAATCTCCTTATGATCCCCTACGTAGCCTATATAAGCACTACATGGTCTTCACTTTTTACAACACAATAATTGACCTACGCCAATCATAAAGTCTTGGAGAGTGAAGGAGATCCATAGGAGTTCGATAGATCGTCGCCCACACGACGTTCGGACGAGGTGCGAGGAATACGTAGGAAGATCGCAAGGTCGTTTGATTTCGTTTCTCCGTACAACGAATCGAGGTAATATAATCGAGAACCCCCTTCTATGATTATTTGTACATATTAATTGTGATATATACATGAACGCACGATCCGGGAAAACGACGAGCCTCGGGGACGGGGATTCGAGATCCCCGGCGAGGATCGAAGGAGGCGGTCGAACCCTAGGGTTCGGACCGCCGTGACGCGCGACAAGGGGAAGCCCCGGCTGGACGCCGGGGCATGCGATCGACTTCGGTCGATCGCCGGGGATGCCGTGGGCTGGTGCCACGGCGGATCCCCCCGCCCTCATCGCCGCCGGCGCGGGTACGGGAAACCCTCGGCCGAAGCCGAGGGATGCGATCGATCCTCGGATCGATCGCGGGTCAGCTGCGGGGCGACTCGCAGCGACCCCGTGCGTGCTACGGGTTCGCCCGTAGCGGCTCGCACGGGGCTGACCCCGTGCGCTGGGGCAGCGAGTCATCGACTCGCTGCGGGGCTGCCGCGAGCAGCCCGGGGATCGCTACGAGCGATCACAGCGATTGTCCGAGGACGATCGCGAGCCCCTCGCGGGGGCTCGACTGGGTGCACGCGGCCTTCGGGCCTCGCTGGGCATTCGGTCGGGCCCCGGCTCGTGAGGTGGTTCGCGTTCGTGGTTTCCGACTCGCGGGAGACTTCGGCTGGGGGCGGGCTGCTTGTCTTCGGGCGCGTAGTCTCCAAAGGTCGGACTCCTGCGGATGAGTCGGTGTTCGGGTCTTCCGACAATCTAGGGTTTTGATCGGGTTATCGGTTCCGCAATTTTTTTGATAGCCCGGGACATCGAATCCCAGCAGATTATATGTATAGCAGTATATGCGTGTGTATATATTTATATATATGATGAACTCCAACATACAGAACAAACACATATGTATGCTTAAGTATATATGGGTGCGTACCTAATAAAGAGGTCAATATACATCCTACAGTTTACAAACATACTTCGAACACATTTTTATCAATTGTAATACATAATATTCATACCAACAAATTAACTTGAATAACAGTAAATAATATCATAATCCATTATAAAATAACTCATGATAAATTATGCACAAAGTAACATTTATTTAGTTTAATTTATCCTCCATCCTTGATCACTCTCCTCGCTCGTCATCCTCGTGTGTACCTAAAAAAAATAGTTGTTGTCGATAGGGTGAGCTCAACGCGCTCAGTAGGGTCAATACCTCATCCAATACCAGAATCAAATACATGTATAACCAATGAACATAACATGAAAATATTGTATTTTTAATAAATCATGATATCCATTTAATAATTTGGATATTACGATAATAAAACATGAGATCCATTTAATAATCTGAATAACATGAAAATATTGTAATTTTAGTAAACATGAGATCCATTTAATAATCTGGATATTGCGAGTTGCGCCAACTATTGCATTGGTCCCCTTCGACCCTTTTCCCCGGTCTCCGGTTACAACGGAAAATATATTTTTAATAAATTCACATAAATGCACACATAGAGACACACATAATGAAACAAGTAATAGAAGAGGTAAATCGACAACATGACACCTACCTCAATTTGTCGTGGCATGAATGTGTAATTCCAAAGCACGTCTAAGTCCATAAGGGTTGAACTAGCAACTTCAAAATCTTGAGGGGCTGGATTAAGATTAATAACTTTTAAGACTTAATAGGGACTAAATAATATTATTTTGAATTAATAAAGGAGTGGCCCATAATATTTTCTATTGAAAGTGGTCTTAGTGAAATTTATACTTGTTTGATATTAGTGTTATTAGGTACGGTTAATTAAATAGAGATTGTAAATTGACTTTCACCTTTTCCTATTTGCAGGCAGAGAACAGGAGATAGATTGGGGGCGGAAGTTTAGCGCCGGTGAAATCACGAGTCTTCGATGGTGGTCGTGGGGCTTCAATTCGTCTTCTCTCGGCTTCCTTGACGATAGGTGTTCGATCTTTTCACGGGCAGCAACATCGACGATCGGGCAGAAACGTCAAGGCGGCGAGCCGATGGTGGCTGGACTTGATAGCCTAGGCTTGGGTCGAAGTAGGCAGCAGCGGAAATCTTGGTTCTCCGATTTGGGTGAACGACTGGTTTTTGGCCGCATAATAAATTGCCTTGGGGTATTTGTTACGGATCAAAGGGATGGGTTTTACGGGCTGTGGAATTTGGCGTGGTGATGTGGTGATGTATAAAAGGGAAGGAGAGTAGGTATATATAGAGATGAAAATAAGAGTCAATCATGTTTAGGTTTTTATTTGTTTTTGGTAAGTTTTATATATTGATATGTCTTGCTTTTTAAGATATCTTTTAATAAATAAATTTTAAATTATATTAATTAAATTCACTTGAATCAAAATATTAATTACATAATTATTATTATATTATTTATCAAATTTAATGTATCATTAAAATATATTTTATTTTGTAATTTAATTTATTAAATTAGTTTATAAATTTGTAAATTTAATTATGTGATTTTAAGATTTTAGTAAATAAAAAAATCTGGGTTGTTACACGTATATCACCGCAAGCCACGATAGTGTGGACGTTTACGTTGACGCACGGATCCTTAACTCCCTTCTATAACTGTCTACATCAATTGATCCAAAATCCCATTCAGTGCAGCAAGCCACGATAGTGTGGACGTTTACTACACCAAAAGATTTTTACAATTGACATCCTATTACTTGATCCATTGAATTCTCGCAAATCAAGACGCGGAGAATCATAAGTGAAACTCGAAGTTTCTAACCAGTGATTCACCATGCGAACAACCCTATCTCTCATAAATGAGGGAGCCGAGCAGACAAGCGATCCACCTTAAAAACGATGGTACGAAGGTCTCTAATTTGTGTCATCCACATGACCAAGTGGCTTTGGCTCCATTCCACTCCCCGGGGTGAGAATGAGTCGACTTGAAGTCAGCTTCAGAAAGACAAATTAGGCATTGTTTGATAAACTTGATCAATGTTTCTTGTAAAAGGAATTACAAGAATTCTCCTCCAATGACTCGTCTATACGAACTTCGAAAGTCCATAAGAGTCACCAAGAGAACAGTAATGGAGACCATGGGAATGTTTCCATCCCCTCTCCCACTTAGCTTTTTACAATAAAGGGATATGCTATCTAGTGCATAAAATAAACACATATAGCATGCATACAAGTAATAAAGCACATAGTATCACATAGTCAAAATAATGCTAGAAAATTATTTTCCCGACTATCATAGCTTTACTCCTTCATATGCATCTTCTAGTCTTCAGTCTTCGTTTTTGAATGCTTCATGTGACGAGAATATTAATTCCAATATTTAAATCTATTTATTTTCAATTAATCCAAAAGTTACTTAATTCGAAAATTAAGTCAATCGAATATATCAAAAATAAAATTAAATATTATTAATATTTATTTTTATCTTCCTTTTCTACTCCATTAAATTTCTAAAATAATCTATCCAAGACCCACTTGGAATATTCTAGAAGATGTCCATAATAGAATAAGGAAATAAAATAATTTTAGGACTCTCATACTTTCCAAATTTATTTTATTCTTAATCCATGAATATTCCCATGAGTAGGAATAATCAAATAGAAAAATAAATTTAATACTAAATTAATTATTTTCCTATTCCATGAATATTCCATAAAAGAAATAATCAAATAGGAAAACCGAATTAAAATAGGAAAGTAAGATCTTGGTAGGAGTAGCATGGGTTAGGAGACCCCACCCCACCCTACCAATCGACCGGTCGGCCATGGGGAGGAGCGCCGCCGCCCAGCCACGCCGGCCAGCCACCGAACTGGTGGTAGCCCGCGGCTAGGGAAACCGAGCCCTTGCCCCTTAGCCATCGATCGGGCATCATCATCATGGGATCGATCCATTCGATCCCAAGCCCTAGTTCCTCTCGTCACTTCGTCTTCTCCGGCGGTCTTTGATTCGGCATAGATCCAACGTAAATAAATTACAATAATTTAAATTACAATTCCGGTATCGATTCTATACATGAAATCGACCCTATACATTTTCCGGAAAACATAGAACAATAATAATAAATCCTAAATTCGGTCAACCCCCGAATTTTTACTATTACAAGCATTCATCCACACAAAACGAATCTCGACATGTCCGAGAGTTTAATAAACGAATAATCATGATAATTAATTAACAAATAATTAAACCATGATTGCCGGAAATCCTGCAAGGTAGAACGATAATTGAACACATACATGAACACGAAACCAAACGCTCTGATACCAGTTGTTGGAAATCGATATCCCGGGGTATCAAAAATTGCGGAACCGATAACCCCGACCGAAATCCCATCGCCGGAAAACCGCGAACCACCGAACGGAGCCGAGCTCGACCCGAGCATCGCCGCGGGATGAACCCGCGGCCGAAACCCTAGCCGAGCCCCCGCCGGGGCTCGCGATCGCAGCCCTAGTGATCGCCGGGGATGCACGCGCACCCCATGGGGCTGTTCGGAACAGCCCCCCGGCGGTGAGTCCGGCGACTCACCGCCACCGCCGAGGAGGGCGGTGCGCCCAGCGCACCCGCCGCGGTCCAGCCGCGGCTGCCCCCGCGATCGACCATGCCCCGGCGCCAGCCGGGGCGTCCTCGTATGGGCCCGCGATCGACGCCCTAGGGCTCGATCGCACCCTCGGCTCCCAGCCAAGGGTTCCTCTTGACCTTCGCCGGAGATCTCGAATCCCCGTCCCCGAAGTTCATCGTTTTCCCGGATCGTGCGTTCATGTATATGTCACAATTAATTCATAAATAAATCACACGAAGAGGGTTTATGATTTTACCTTTGATTCGTTGTGCGGAGAAACAAAATCAAATTGAAGACCCTTGGATCTTCCCACGTATTCCTTGCACTAGCTTGAACGTCGGGTGGGCGACGGTCCTCCAAGCTTATGGATCTCCTTCTCTCTTCTTTCTCTCTCTAGAAGAATTATGATCTTCAAGTATGGTGTATTAAAAAGAGAAGACCATGTAGTGCTTTTATAGGCTACGTAGGGGATCTAAAGGAGGTGGAATATTGGGCTTCCAATATTAATGATTAAATTGAGCCCAAGCCCAAATCTATTAATCCCATTAATATTAATTAATTTATTTTCCACTACATAAATTAATTGCACTCCCAATATTAAACCATATTATATCAAATAATATTTCTCCGGTAGTATTATTTATTCCGTGTATTTAAGATTTAAATATCCATGAATAAAATTAATTTATTGCTAATTAATTTATTCATCTCTTATATCCGAGAATAGTACCATTCAACCTTAATTATTGTGCGGAACAACTTAACCGGTAATCAACCCAATAATTAAATCGGTTAATTCCTTTGGAAAATCAAAGTCACTTATATTAAATATACACACCCGCAATAGTATCGAGGATTAAGAATAAAATACTCTGAGACTTAAATCAATTATCAACGGCAATCCTAATTGATAAATCTCAAGCGATCCGCCCAATACACCAAGTGTACAAGTGTGATAAAATAATTAAGACAAATTATTTTCTCTCTCACACAACGACTATACCGATGGATTGGTCTGTGTCCATCTAGGTCGTGAGCAACTGTTCGATTAAATACGAGTAACCGATAGTATGATCTTCTGTGTGGGCCCGCACACCATACTAACTACAACGTATATAATCTAGGACTATAATTTGCATATATTTGATTAATAATAATTAAATGCAAACAATTGTTTATTAATTAAATAGATTAAATGCTATGACCGGGAGTTTACCGTTACTTAAATCTAGACATTAAGTACATAACTCCAACATACTTAATGTCCAGATTGAAGTAACGTAAACTCCCGATCATAGCATTTAATCTATTTAATTAAATAAACAATTGTTTGTCTTTAATTATTGATAATTAAATATATGTAAATATAGTTCAAGATCATAAACGTTTTAGTTAGTATGGTGTGCGTCGTCACACGGAAGATCATACTATCGGTTACTCGTATTTCATCGAACAGTAGCTCACGACCTAGATGGACAAGGACCAAGCCATCGTTATAGTCGTTGTGTGAGAGAGAAAATAATTTGTCTTAATTATTTTATCACACTTGTACACTTGGTGTATTGGGCGGATCGCTTGAGATTCATCAATTAGGATTGCCTTAGATAATCGATTTAAATCTTAGTGTATTTTATTCTTAATCCCCGATATTATTGCGGGTGTGTATATTTAATATTAGTGACTTTGATTTTCCAAAGGAATTGATTGATTAGGATAATCAGTCAATTACCGGTAAAATTGGGTCACGGTATTTTATATATGACACGCCGTGAATTCTTGACGGGAAAGTGTATCCCGATAAGGGTTGATAATATCCCCGAGATGAGTTCATAAGGAATTATTATGTAAACCTCATGAGTGGATTTGTTCCCCATAATAATTAAAGTTGAATGATACTAGTCTCGGATATAAGAGATGAATAAATTTATTAAGCAATAAATAAATTTTATTCATGGATATTTATATCTTAAATACACGGAATAAATAATACTACCGGAAATAATATTATTTGATATAATATGGTTTAATATTGAGAGTGCAATTATATTTATATAGTGGAAAATAAATATAATTAATAATATTAAGGATTAATAGATTTGGGCTTGAGCTCAATTTAATCACTATTATTAGAAGCCCAATAATCCACCTCCTTTAGATCCCCTACGTAGCTTATAAAAGCAATACATGGCCTTCACAATTCAATAAGACAAGAAAATCATACTTGATAGTTCTAGAGAGTTGAAGGAGATCCATAGGAGTTCGGAGGATCGTCGCTCACACGACGTTCGAACGAAGTGCGAGGAATACGAAGGAAGATTCAAGGGTCATCGATTGATTTCGTTTCTCCGAACAACGAATCGAAGGTAATAAAATCATAAACCCCCTTATGATTCTAATCGATTATTTATCGTAGAACATACATGAACAAAGATCCGGGAAACGGACGAGACCGGGGACGGGGATAGACCGGGTGGTGGTGGTCGAAGACCAACGGACCGCCGGCGGCCTAGAGATCCCCGCCGGGATCGAGAGCAACCTTCGGCTGGACGCCGAGGGTGGCGGTCGAACCCTAGGGTTTCGACCGCCGGGCACGCAAAGACCCCAGCTGGACGCCGGGGGTGCGATCGATCCTCGGATCGATCGCGGGTAAGCTGCGGGGTCACCCGGAGCGACCCCGTACGTGCTGCGGGTTCGCCCGCAGCGGATGCGTGCGGGGGCGAAGCCCCGCTGGGCAGCGAGTCGTGGACTCGCTGCGGGGCTGCTACGAGCAGCCCCAGGGATCGCTACGAGCGATCCCAGCGATCGCTACGAGAGCGATCGCGAGCCCCGTGCTCGTGCGGCGGTTCGTGGTTGTTCTCTGGCGATCGAGGATTTCGGTCAGGTTATCGGTTCCGCGATAATTTTGATAGCCCGGGATATCGATTTCGAACAATTGGTATCAGAGCGAGGTTCTAGTTCATGTATGTTTTCGATATATTGTTCTACCTTGCAGGGATCTCCGACTATTATGGCTAGTTTAATTATTGTTAATTATTTGTCATAATTGTTGGTTTATTAAACTCTCGAACATGTCGAGATTCGTTTTTTTGGATGAATGCTTGTAATAGTAAAAATTCGGGGGTTGACCGAATTTAAAGTTTTATTATTATTATTCTATGTTTTCCGGAAATTGTATAGGGTCGATTTCATGTATAGAATCGATACCGGAATTGTAATATAAAATTTTATCATTTATATACGTTGGATCGATGCCGAAACGACCGCCGGAGAAGACGAAGGTGTGACGAAGAAGACGAGGACAAAAACCGGGGGGGTCGATCAACCCCATGATCGATCCCCATGAGGATCGATCGACCCCGGGCTGCCCTAGGGCTCTCGGCCACGCCGGCCACCAAGGAGGTGGCGCGTGGGCATTGGCCGGCGGCGGTGGTGGTGGTCGATGGTGGGGGTGGTGCGGGGACTCCCAACCCGTGCTACTCCTACCAAGATCTGACTTTTCTATTTGATTCGGTTTTCCTATTTTGAGTATTCCTAAGTTTGGGAACTCTCATGGAATAGGAAAAGAATTAAATTGGAATTAATTTATTTCCTTATTTGATTATTCCTATTCTTGGGAATTTTCATAGATGGAAATTAATTAATTATGGAAAGTAGAGGAGTCCTAATTTATTTTATTTCCTTATTCTAATATAGAAGTCTTCTAGAGTATTCCAAGTTTGACTTGGATAGGACTCTAGAGATTTAATGTAATTAGAAAGGAAAATAAAAATAAATAAAAAATTAATAATATTTAATTTTATTTTTGATATATTCGATTGACTTAATTTTCGAATTAAGTAACTTTTGGATTAATTAAAAATAAATAGATTTAAATATTTGGATTAATATTCTCGTCACATGGAGCATTCAAGAACGAAGACTGAAGACTAGAAGATGCGTACGGGGATGGAATAAAGCCATAATAGTCGGAAAATAATATTCTAGTATTATTTTGATTATGTGATAATATTCTATGTGCTTTATTTCATGTATGCATGCTTATGTGTATTTAATTATGCATTAGATAGCGTATCTTTTATTGTAAAAAGCTAAGTGGGAGAGGGATTGGAAACAATCCCCTGGTCTCCATTACTGTTCTCTTGGTGACTTTTATGAGCTTTCGAAGTTCATATAGACAAGTCATTGGATGAGAATTCTTGTAATTCCTTTTACGAGAAACATTGATTAAGTTTATCCAACAATGCCTAATTTGTCTTTCTGAAACTGATTTCAAGTCTACTCATTCTCACCCCGGGGAGTGGAATAGAGCCAAAGCCACTTGGTCATGTGGATGACACAAATTAGAGACCTTAGTACCATTTCTTGAAATGGATCGATTGTCTGCTCGGCTCCCTCATTGAATGAGAGATATGATTGTTCGCATGGTGAATCACTAGTTAGAAACTTCGAGTTTCACTTATGATTCTCCGCGTCTTGATTTACAAAAATTGAATAGATCAAGTAATTGAGAGTCAATTATAAAAATCTTTTGGCATAGTAAACGTCCACACCACGTGGCTTGCTATACTGAATGGGATTTTGGAATAATTGATGTAGACAATTATTGGAAATTGTGAAGGATTGTAAGTTATCATAAACGTCCACACCACGTGGCTTGCGGTGATGTAGCAATTCCAAACGATTTACCTTAGTACTGAGTAATGGTTTACACTTAGGTACGCTTTATAGTATCCTTCCCCACGAAGTTACGCTATAAATGATGTACGACCAAAGAAAATCTAATTGCTAAATCATTTGGGTAGGTAAACGTCCACACCACGTGGCTTGCCATACCTGATGGGATTTTAGATGTAATTAGTAATTTAATGATATTATTTGAGGGAGATAATATCGGACATTAAATTAATTGTTTGTTTATATGTGCTTATAGGTTTAGAGAATAGCCATGAATCCACTTTTTTTGATACTCAAGGAATTCAATGCACTGGTTCCATACTGTGTTGGATGGAATAGAGAACTGGACATTACCCAGACTGTTGAAGAGTACAAGGTTGTACTCAGTGGGCTTTGTCCTCCTGAACCTACAAGTGTCTCAACTAATGAGGAAAGAGCTGATTTTAAGAAGTGGGACAATGCTTTTGCATTAACCACTAATCATTATATCATGCTCAAACTCAAGCTAATGTTTAGACACGACGTAAAGGCTAGATTAGAGGCGATGAGGATACTCATAAAGGTAAGTTGCTTCGAGGAAACGCTTGAACACGTTTTCGAGATGTTGGACCTTTTGGATGAGTTAAGACAATCGCAAGCTCTTATAGCCAAGGCCAAAGGTTTCGAACCTAAGGGCATAGATCAGGGAATGGAGAGGCAAGCAAAGAAGCCCAGTAGTCCTAAAATACTTGGACCACAAGGTGGGATGAGAAAGCCTTCTGGCGATTATTCTCAAAGAAGACAGTCTGTGTACTAGAAGTCTATATTTTCTCCCCAAGAAGGTATGAGATTTTTCTTTAGTCATTAAAACATAGTCAGCGGTATTATCTACCAGAAACCTGGTGAGTAGATTTGGAACCACTGACAGTATGTGTGCATTTTAAATGCAGGGGTGCCAGGAAACCCAACGACTTGGAAAAGAAAGAATCGTCATGGGAAATGCTGCGGAGGAGGCAGCTGTTGCGGTAGAGGATATATATATATATATGAGTAGTTATAGGATTTCATTTTATGTTTATTGCTTTATGTACCCTTTATTTTAGAAAGAACTTTGTTCTGGTTTTCTATTATTAATGAATGGATATTTTATTTCTTTAATCATTTGATGGTTTTGATAAGAAATAATGGTATTATCTATTCTAGTACATTAGATAGCAATATGTGAATGATGAATCCTAAGTCTACCACAATACAACAAACCGTTTTCTATAACTTGTTTTACTTATTAGATGTATTTCTTTATTAAATCATTATACTTGTGAATTCTTGTGCTCCGTAGTATTTATTCAAATAAGATTCAAATGTCGAAATTGATTTGATCAATTATAGTTGAAGGAATGGACCTTGCGACCTAAGAATTGAATTTGGAAGATAATACAACTAAGTAAACCTTTATGGATAAAGGATAGAATTCGGACAAGTATTGAAATTGATTAAATACCGATATATGCAGAGATATGTGTACTTAGAAAGGTGCGAGTAATTCTTTTAAAGAATACTCGAAGATGGATTAGAGTACTTGATGTGCCACAAAAGCAAAGTGTTTTGACAAGTCAATGGACACAAAGCTATTGTGGGGAACCTTCAAAGTATATCCATTAGAAGCCTGCGATTTGATCGCAGAAGCAAGTACCTATCTAAGTAATTCATAGCATAATCAGAGAATGGGATTGGATCCCAAATGACTGCACCATACACTCAAGTGTAGATATGGTGTGTCTAGAAATAAGAAATGGAATTCTAATAGTAAAAGGATAAGTTATTCGGAACTACCTATGTTCTATGGATATTTCTGGAAAACAACGACACATTCAAATGTTGTTATAGGATATCCTAGAAGAACAAAAGGTTGTGTGTTCAATAGTACTATGAACCAGAAGGACGTTCTATCGCCCGGTTCTTAGAGGAAGACTATTAGATGAACCACGAAGCCCGAAGTGACGTAATACTTTGGAGAGAGAGAAAAGAAGACTAGGAACCAGCCAAACCGAGTAGTAGTACACCACTAACTGCACCTAATGTTATTACTGTTTATATACCGGAATGCCATTGCAGTGGGATGTTGTTAAATAACCGGAGATCCTCATAAGACTAGAAGAGTTTCGAACTCTGGATCTAGTATAGATGAAATCGATCCCTAGTTCTTCACAGGGGCAGTACAATATCTAAATGTGCCTGCTTGGAAAGCAATAAGTATTATTGTTAAGAGGCAAGATCATTTAGAGTACAAGCTTAGTTAATCCATTTATGGATTGTTACAAAGCTATGAATCGTGGAACTTGCGAATTGATGAGATAGTCAATTTGATGGATTCATCAAAGGGCATAGACAAGAAAGGTGTATTAGAAACGTAATGGAAACAAGTTGGTGTGTCTTGGAATTTTATGTAGATAACATTTTATCATTGGCAACAATGTAAAGATTTTGTCAGACATAAAATGATGGTTGTCTAAATAAATCGAGATATATTAGATTGAGTAGAAGTTAGAGCATGTTCTTAAGATCTTTGATCTAAAGATAAGAACATTGTACTTCTCCTAGATATCTTATACGATTATGGTTCGTTTCAAACATGCAGAATTCCGAGAAAGGTCATTACCTTTCAGACAGGGAATGCATCTATCTAAAGATATGTGTTTGCATCTATCTAGAGAAAGCAGTTTCCTACTCTTTGAGTGTGGAAAGCTTAATAAATGCAATGTTGAAACATGATGGAAACAAGGTGGTGTTTCTCGGAACTTTATGTAGATGACATTTTATCATTGGCAACAATGTAAAGATTTTGTCAGACATAAAATGATGGTTGTCTAAATAAATCGAGATATATTAGATTGAGTAGAAGTTAGAGCATGTTCTTAAGATCTTTGATCTAAAGATAAGAACATTGTACTTCTCCTAGATATCTTATACGATTATGGTTCGTTTCAAACATGCAGATTTCCGAGAAAGGTCGTTACCTTTAAAACAGGGACTGCATCTATCTAAAGATATGTGTTTGCATCTATCTAGAGAAAGCAGTTTCCTACGCTTTGAGTGTGGAAAGCTTAATAAATGCAATGTTGAAAAAGGAGAACCTGATATCAACTATGCGGTTTGCGTAGTGGGAGGATATCAAAGTAATCTTATCAAGAGACATTCGGATGCTGTAAAAGTGCTTTCGAAGTACTGGATTACGGAGAAACACGAATTCTTCTTGGATTACATTTTCTCAGATCTCAAATCAGATGAGGACCGGTGTAAGTCGATATCAGGCTATGTGTTCACTTTTGAAAGAGGTGGAACCTTAACATGAGAGAGTGATAAGCACTATGCTTCTCGGACTCTATCATAACCGAATGTCAGCCTCAAAGGCAGCGGAAATTTTCGTTGGGCTCCAAAATAACCTCTGGACATGGATATGATTATTAGTTCACCAAAGGCTATGCATATAGCGGTGCATGGTAAACTGAAAAAGAAGTCATAAGTCCATAGTGAAGATAACACATAGAGCACAAATACCACCTGATACGAGTCATCGTCTAGTGAGACGACGCTGTAGTCACCAAGATAACTTCAGGGACGGCAACCTAGATTGCTCATTCACAAGGTACTTCTTCGAAGTACAGTTTAAGCACATGATGGGTATGGGAGTCGGGAGTTTGGAAGAAATAACTAGACCTTAGTATAAGTGGGAGATTGTTGGAGTTGTATACTTAATGTCCAGATTTAAGTAACGTAAACTCACGATCATAGCATTTAATCTATTTAATTAAATAAACAATTGTTTGTCTTTAATTATTGATAATTAAATATATGTAAATATAGTTCTAGATTATATACGTTGTAGTTAGTATGATGTGCATCGTCACACGGAAGATCATACTATCGGTTACTCGTATTTAATCGAACAGTAGCTCACGACCTAGATGGACAAGGACCAAGCCATCAGTATAGTCGTTGTGTGAGAGAGAAAATAATTTGTCTTAATTATTTTATCACACTTGTACACTTGGTGTATTCGGCGGATCGCTTGAGATTCATCTATTAGGATTGCCATAGATAATCGATTTAAATCTCAGTGTATTTTATTCTTAATCCCCGATATTATTGCGGGTGTGTATATTTAATATTAGTGACTTTGATTTTCCAAAGGAATTGATTGATTAGGATAACCAGTCAATTACCGCTAAAGTTGGGTCACGGTATTTTATATATGACACGCCGTGAATTCTTGACAGGAAAGTGTATCCAGATAAGGGTTGATAATATCCCCGAAATGAGTTCATAAGGAATTATTATGTAAACCTCATGAGTGGATTTGTTCCGCATAATAATTAAAGTTGAATGAATTCTTCACAGGAATGAGCAATCTAGCATAATAATTAAACACGAATTCTTCTTGGATTACATTTTCTCAGATCTCAAATCAGATGAGGACCGGTGTAAGTCGATATCAGGCTATGTGTTCACTTTTGAAAGAGGTGGAACCTTAAGATGAGAGAGTGATAAGCACTATGCTTCTCGGACTCTATCATAACCGAATGTCAGCCTCAAAGGCAGCGGAAATTTTCGTTGGGCTCCAAAATAACCTCTGGACATGGATATGATTATTAGTTCACCAAAGGCTATGCATATAGCGGTGCATGGTAAACTGAAAAAGAAGTCATAAGTCCATAGTGAAGATAACACATAGAGCACAAATACCACCTGATACGAGTCATCGTCTAGTGAGACGACGCTGTAGTCACCAAGATAACTTCAGGGACGGCAACCTAGATTGCTCATTCACAAGGTACTTCTTCGAAGTACAGTTTAAGCACATGATGGGTATGGGAGTCGGGAGTTTGGAAGAAATAACTAGACCTTAGTATAAGTGGGAGATTGTTGGAGTTGTATACTTAATGTCCAGATTTAAGTAACGTAAACTCACGATCATAGCATTTAATCTATTTAATTAAATAAACAATTGTTTGTCTTTAATTATTGATAATTAAATATATGTAAATATAGTTCTAGATTATATACGTTGTAGTTAGTATGATGTGCATCGTCACACGGAAGATCATACTATCGGTTACTCGTATTTAATCGAACAGTAGCTCACGACCTAGATGGACAAGGACCAAGCCATCAGTATAGTCGTTGTGTGAGAGAGAAAATAATTTGTCTTAATTATTTTATCACACTTGTACACTTGGTGTATTCGGCGGATCGCTTGAGATTCATCTATTAGGATTGCCATAGATAATCGATTTAAATCTCAGTGTATTTTATTCTTAATCCCCGATATTATTGCGGGTGTGTATATTTAATATTAGTGACTTTGATTTTCCAAAGGAATTGATTGATTAGGATAACCAGTCAATTACCGCTAAAGTTGGGTCACGGTATTTTATATATGACACGCCGTGAATTCTTGACAGGAAAGTGTATCCAGATAAGGGTTGATAATATCCCCGAAATGAGTTCATAAGGAATTATTATGTAAACCTCATGAGTGGATTTGTTCCGCATAATAATTAAAGTTGAATGGTACTAGTCTCGGATATAAGAGATGAATAAATTTATTAAGCAATAAATAAATTTTATTCATGGGAGATAATATTAAGCAATAAATAATACTACCGGAGTACTACCGGAGTACATATCTTTTAGATAGATGCATTCCATGTCTGAGAGGTAACGACCTTTCTCGGAATAATGCATGTTTAAATCGAACCATAATTGTATAAGATATCTAGTAGAAGTACAATGTTCTTATCTTGAGATCAAAGATCTTAAGAACATGATCTAACTTCTACTCAATCCTATATCTCGATTTATTTAGACAACTATCATTTAATGTCTGACAATATCTTTACATTGTTGCCAATGATAAAATGTTATCTACATAAAATTCCAAGACACACCAACTTGTTTCACTTACGTTTCTAATACACCTTTCTCGTCTATGCCCTTTGATGAATCCATCAAATGGACTATCTCATCAATTCGCAAGTTCCACGATTCATAGCTTTGTAACAATCCATAAATGGATTAACTAAGCTTGTATTCTAAATGATCTTGCCTCTTAACAATAATACTTATTGGTTTCCAAGCAGGCACATTTAGATATTGTACTGCCCCTGTGCAGAACTAGGGATCGATTTCATCTATACTAGATCCAGAGTTCGAAACTCTTCTAGTCTTATGAGGATCTCCGGTTATTTAACAACCTCCCACTGCAATGGCATTTCGGTATATAAACTGTAATAACATTAGGTGCAGTTAGTGGTGTACTGCAACTCAGTTTGGCTGGTTCCTAGTCTTCTTTTCTCTCTCTCCAAAGTATTACGTCACTTCGGGCTTTGTAGTTCATCTAATAGTCTTCCTCTAAGAACCGGGCGATAGAACGTCCTTCTGGTTCATAGTACTATTGAACACACAATCTTTTGTTCTTCTAGGATATCCCACAACCACATTTGAATGTTGTTGGAATTCGCTATCCCGGGTTATCAAAATTGCGGAACCGATAACCCGAACGAACCCTTCGCCGGAGATCACACGAACACGACAACCATGCCGGGATACGACCGAAGCGCACAGCGAGGCCCGAAGGCCGCGCACGCCCCAGCCGCACCCCCACGGCCGCGCGCTCGCGCGATCAAGGATCGATCGCGCTCGGGCGATCGATCGGGGTGGGGCTGCCCAGCAGCCCCCCCGCGGCGGGTCCGGCGACCCGCCGCCACCAGGAGGTCCCCGCCTTCACGGCGGGGTAGGGCACGGCACCAGCCCGTGCCCAGCGATCGATCCCATGGATCGATCGCACACCCTCGGCCCAGCCGAGGGTTCGCCCCCATGCCCGCGAAACCCTAGCCCGGGCGATCGCCCGTGGTCCGGTGGCTTCTCCACCACCACGCGATCGTCCCCCGTTCATGGTTTCTTATCTCGGATCTTCGTCCTACGGTATTCTCGATAAATCAAATCGAACAATTAACAAGTGCGTTGAGAATTGTACCTACGATTCGTTGTTCGGAGAAACGAAATCGATGATGACCTCGTGACCTTCCCGCGTATTCCTTGCACTCCGTTCGAACGTCGGGTGGGCGACGAGCTATCGAACTTATGGATCCTCTTCACTCTCAGAACTTTATTGTTGGCGTAACTTAGGTTAGTAAAAGTGAAGACCATGTAGTGCTTTTATAGGCTACGAAGGGGATCAAAAGGAGAATAAATATTGGGCTTCAATATTGAAAATTAAATTGGGTCCAACCCAAATCCATTAATTATTATCAATATTAATTTTATTTATTTTCCACTATATAAATAAAATTGCACTCCCAATATTATTCCATATTATACCAAATAATATTTCTCCAACTTAGTATTATTTATTCCGTGTATTTAAGATTTAAATATCCATGAATAAAATTTATTTATTGCTTAATAAATTTATTCATCTCTTATATCCGAGAATAGTACCACTCAACCTTATTTATTATGCGGAACAAATCCACTCGCGAGGTTTACATAATAAATCCTTATGAGCTCATCTCGGGGATATTATCAACCCTTCCGGGATACACTGCCCCTTCAAGAATTCACGGCATGCCATATATAAAATATAGTGACCCAACTTAACCGGTAATTAACCCAATAATTAAATCGGTTAATTCCTTTGGTAAATCAAAGTCACTTATATTAAATATACACACCCGCAATTGTTTCAGGGATTAAGAATAAAATACTCCGAGTCTCAAATCAATTATCGCCGAGCAATCCTAATTGATGAGTCTCAATTGATCCGCTCAATACACAAAGTGTACAAGTGTGATAAAATAATTAAGATAAATTATTTTCTCTCTCACACAACGACTATACCGATGGATTGGTCCGTGTCCATCTAGGTCGTGAGCAACTGTTCGATTAAATACGAGTAACCGATAGTATGATCTTCTGTGTGCCCATGCAACACCATACTAACTACAACGTATAAAATCCAGGACTATAATTTGCATGTATTTAATTAACAATAATTAAAAGCAAATGAATGTCTGTAATAGATAGGTAAATGAAAGTGCATACAGAGTTCAGAATACTCAAATCTAGACATTAAGTATACTACTCCATCAATCTCCCACTTATACTAAGGTCTAGTCTTATCTTCCAAACTCCCGACTCCCATACTCATCACGTGCTTAAGTTGTACTTTCAAGAAGTACTATGTGAATGAGCACTCTAGGTTGCCGCTCTGAAGTTATCTTGGTGACTACAGCGTTGTCTCCCTCGACGATGACTCGTATCAGGTGGTACTTGCTCTATGTGTTATCTTACACTTATGGACTTGTGATTTCTTACCATTTGCCATCGCACCGCTATGGACATAGCCTTTGGCAAATTAAGAATCACATCTAAGTCCTAGAGATTATCCCGGATCTATACCAAAACTTCCGCTGCCTCTGAGGCCGCTTATTTGGTTACCCATGGCAGAGTCCGAAAAGCATCGTGCTTATCACTCTTCCATGTTAAAACTCCTTCTCCTTTAATAGTGAAACACATAGCCTGATATCGACTTACACCGGTCCTTATTCGATTAGAAATCTAAGAGAATGTAATCCAAAGGAAATGTTTGTCTGCTCCGTAATCCAGAACATAGTTTCCAGTACTTCGAAAGTACTTAAAATGTTCATTACAGCAGTCAAGTATTCCTTTCCAGGATTACCTTGATATCCTCCCACTATGCTAACCGCATAGCCGATATCAGGTTCTTGTTTTCAACAATGCATTCATCGAGCTTTCCACACTTAAAGTGTAGGAAACTGCTTTCATTGCTTCTATCTCCTTCTGTGTTCCAAAACACATATCCTTAGATAGATGCATTCCGTATCTGAAAGGTAACGAACCTTTCTGGGAATCTTGCATGTTAAAACGAACCACAATCATATATATGTAAGATGTCCAGGAGAAGTACAATGTTCTCTCCTAGAGATCCAAGATCTCAAGAACAGGTACAACTTCTTCCTATATCTTTCATAATGATTTATCCATACAACCATCATTTCATGTCTGATTACATCTTTACATTGTTGCCAATGATAAAATGTTATCTACATAAAACCCGAGAAACACCACCTTGTTTCCATCACGTTTCCCATACACACGATTCGTCTATGCTTTGATGAATCCATAAAATGGACTATCTCATCAATTTGCAAGTACCACGAACTCGAGGCTTGTTTCAATCCATAAATGGATCGATTAAGCTTGCACACTAGATGATCTCGCCCCTTAGCAATGAATCCTTCTGGTTGTTTGTCTCGTCAAGACTTCCATTAAGGAAAGCTGTCTTGACATCCATTTGCCACACCTCATAATCCATATGAGCTGCTATGGATAAGAGAATCCGGATCGACTTTATCTTGGCTACCGGCGAGAAGGTCTCCTCATAATCGATTCCCTCTTTCTGAGTATATCCTTTCGCAACAAGCCGAGCTTTAAAGGTTTCAACCTTTCCGTCAGATCCTCTCTTTCTCTTGTAGACCCATTTACACCCAATTGGCTTTACGCCGCTTGGTGGTTCTACAAGATCCCAGACTTTATTAGAATCCATAGATTCCATTTCGGATTTCATCGCTTTCTTCCAAGAAGGCGCATCTATATCTTGTACCGCCTCATCATAGGTCCAGGGATCGACTTCATGAACTCCGGGTGCCGAGTCCGAAGACTCACCCAGTCCAATCCATCTGTCCGGTTGTTTAACAACCCTCCCACTACGACGGCGTTCCGGTGTATTAACAGTGACAGTATTAGGTGCAGGTTCTAGTGGTGTATCTATACTCGGTTCGGCTGTATCCAGGTCTTCCTCGTTACCTCTAAACTCATCAAGTATTATGTCACTTTTGGGCTTGTGGTCCATGACATAGTCTTCCTCTAAGAACCGAGCGTTAGTACTTATAACGATCTTCTGGTCCGTAGGACTATAGAACATGCCACCCTTAGTTCCTTTCGGGTATCCTACAAACAGCCGTATTTCTGATCTAGGTTCTAACTTATCGGCGCCTTGTCGCAACACATGTGCTGGACATCCCCAGATCCGAATGTGTCTCAAGTTAGGCTTACGCCCACTCCACAATTCCATGGGTGTAGTTGGTACCGTTTTGGTCGGAACCCTGTTCAGAATGTACGCCGCTGTTTCCAAGGCAAGTCCCCAGAACATAACAGGTAAATCCGAGTAACTCATCATCGATCGCACCATCTCCATAAGAGTCCTATTCCTTCTTTCTGACACACCATTCTGCTGAGGAGTATATGGTGAAGTCAGCTGGGATTCAATCCCATTCTCTGCCAAGTATGCCTTGAATTCTCCAGACAGGTACTCGCCTCCGCGATCAGATCGCAGGCATTTTATGGATTTACCACGAAGGTTCTCCACAAGAGCCTTGAATTCCTTGAACTTGTCAAAAGAATCACTCTTGTGGCGCATCAGGTAAATATATCCATACCTTGAGTAATCATCAGTAAAGGTGATGAAATACTCGTACCCTCCCCTTGCCTGAGTAGACATAGGTCCGCATACATCAGAGTGAATCAAATCCAATACTTGTTCAGCTCTACGTCCTTTACCAGAAAAAGAACGCTTGGTCATTTTACCCTCCAAACAGGATTCGCAGGTTGGAAGGTCCTCTCCTTCTATGCCGCTAATGAGACCATCAGCTTTCAACCTTTGAATTCTATTCGAATTAATATGACCTAGCCTTAGATGCCACAAGTATAATTGATTCATTTTAGAAGGTTCCTTTCTCTTATTGGTGTTCGTAGATGTGTTATTACTCTCGGTTAGTTGCACCGTGTTAGACTCAGGATTCAGAATATACAAATCGTCTACCAATGTACCAGAACAGACAATCTCACTATTTCTTCTTATGACCACAGAGTGATCAAAAGAAATAGAATATCCATTCAGAATTAACTTAGAAACTGAAATTAAATTCTTTCTAAAATTCGGTACATAAAGACAATTTTGTAAAACCAAAACCCTATCACTACTAAAGCATAAGTGAACGTCTCCCACTGCAACAGCCGCCACCTTCGCGGCATTGCCCATGTAGACTACGATCTCTCCCTCTCTAAGTCTCCGGGTTTCCTGGAACCCCTGCAATGAATTGCAGACATGGTCAGTGGCACCCGTATCTACACACCAGGTGCTGGTAGATATAACCGCTGACAATGTTTCAGTGACTAAGGAAAATTTCGTACCTTTGATGAGAGGACAATCAGACCTCCAGTGCCCAAACTGCTTGCATCGAAAGCACTTGCCAGAAGGCTTGCCTTTCCCAATCCGTGGCTTTGAGCCACTGGGTTTCTTTGCACGCTTTTCCTCTAGCCTTGCCACAAAAGCTTGTGATTCTCTTAACTTACGCACAAACTCCGCTCTCGTTGATTCCTTTTTAAGGGACTCATTGAGAGAGAATTCTGTGAGTATGTTAATCACCTCTTGTCCGGCTTCCACGCTATGTCTCAACATCATTCTGAGGTCATTTCGAATGTCCTCATCAGTTGGGACAACAGTAGATTCGGAAAGCTCAACAGTCTGGACAATGTCCAGATTTCGTTCCCAATCATCACCATATGGAACCGGTGAGTTTTCATCCTTAAGTATATCACAAAGTGGGGTCACAGTCATTCTTAACCTATAAGCACATAAAACAGACAAACAATTTAATATCCGATATTATCTCCCTCAAATAATATCATTAAATCACTAATCACATCTAAAATCCCATCAGGTAAGGCAAGCCACGTGGTGTGGACGTTTACCCACCCAAATGATTTAGCAATTAGATTTTCTTTGGTCATACATCAATTATAGCGTGACCTCGTGGGGAGGAATACTATAACGCGTATCTAAGTGTAAACCATTACTCAGTACCAAAGTAAATTACTTGGAATCGCTACATCACCGCAAGCCACGTGGTGTGGACGTTTACGATAACTTCACAACTCTTCATAATTACTTACAACTGTCTACATCAATTAATCCAAAGTCCGTCAGCATAGCAAGCCACGTGGTGTGGACGTTTACTACACTAAGAGACCTTTATAATTGACTCCCAATTACTTGATCCATTTAATCTCGTAAATCAAGACGCGGAGAATCATAAGTGAAACTCGAAGTTTCTAACCAGTGATTCACCATGCGAACGACCCTATCTCTCATAAATGAGGGAGCCGAGCAGACAAACGACCCATCTATCAAAGAATGGCACGAAAGTCTCTAATTTGTGTCCTCTACATGACCAAGTGGCTCTGGCTCCATTCCACTCCCCGGGGTGAGAATGAGCCGACTTGAAATCAGCTTTGGAAAGACAACTTAGGCATTGTTTGATAAACTCAATCAATGTTTCTTGTAAGAGGAATTACAAGAACTCTCCTCTAATGACCTATCTATATAAACTTCAAAAGTTTATAAAAGTCACCAAGAGAGCAGCAATGGAGACCATGGGTATGTTTCCATACCCTCTCCCACTTAGCTTTTTACAATAAAGGGATACGCTATCTAGTGCATGAAATAAACACATATAGCATGCATACATGTAATAAAGCACATAGTATTATCACATAGTCAAAATAATTACTAGAATATTATTTTCCGACTATTATGGCTTCATCACATCTCCGTACGCATCTTCTAGTCTTCAGTCTTCGTTTCTTGAATGCTCCATGTGACGAATATTAATTTCCAATATTTAAATCTATTTATTTTCAATTAATCCAAAAGTTACTTAATTCGAAAATTAAGTCAATTGAATATATCAAAAATAAAATTAAATATTATTAATATTTTTATTTATTTTATTTTCTTTTTCCACCTCATTAAATCTCTAGAATAATCTATCCAAGATATTCTTGGAATATTCTAGATGATATCCATAATGAAATAAAGAAATAAAATAATTAGGACTATTATACTTTTCCAAATTTATTTTATTCCTAATCCATGAATATTCCCATGAGTAGGAATAATCAAATAGGAAAAATAAATTTAGTACTAAATTAATTCTTTTTCTATTTTTCTAGAATATTCCATAAAAAAATAATCAAAATAGGAAATTGAATTAATTAGGAAAGTATATTTCCGGTAGGAGTAGCCCGGGTTGGGAGACCCCGAACCACCCCCACCTTCGATCGACCGGCCAGCCACGGGGAGGACCGCCGCCGCCCAGCACGCCGACAAGCCACCAGAAACGGCGGCAGCCGTGGCTAGGGCAACAGCCCCCCCGCCCCATGCCTTCGATCGGGCATCATGGGGATCGATCCAATCGATCCCTAGCCCTTCGTCCATCTCGTCACTTCGTCTTCTCCGGCGGTCTTCGATACGTCGATCCAATCGCAAAATAAATTTACAAAATCTAAATTACAATTCCGGTATCGATTCTATACACGAAATCGACCCTATACATTTTCCGGAAAAACGACGAACATAATAATAAATCCTAAATTCGGTCAACCCCCGAATTTTTACTATTACAAGCATTCACCACCAAAAAGGAATCTCGACATGTCCGAGAGTTTAATAAAACCAACAATCATGACTAAATAAATTAAGCTAATAATAAATTAAGCCATAATAGTCGGAACCCTGCAAGGTAGAACAATTTTATCGAAAATACCGCGAACGTAAACCTCGCTCTGATACCAATTGTTGGAATTCGCTATCCCGGGTTATCAAAATTGCGGAACCGATAACCCGAACGAACCCTTCGCCGGAGATCACACGAACACGACAACCATGCCGGGATACGACCGAAGCGCACAGCGAGGCCCGAAGGCCGCGCACGCCCCAGCCGCACCCACACGGCCGCGCGCTCGCGCGATCAAGGATCGATCGCGCTCGGGCGATCGATCGGGGTGGGGCTGCCCAGCAGCCCCCCCGCGGCGGGTCCGGCGACCCGCCGCCACCAGGAGGTCCCCGCCTTCACGGCGGGGTAGGGCACGGCACCAGCCCGTGCCCAGCGATCGATCCCATGGATCGATCGCACACCCTCGGCCCAGCCGAGGGTTCGCCCCCATGCCCGCGAAACCCTAGCCCGGGCGATCGCCCGTGGTCCGGTGGCTTCGCCACCACCACGCGATCGTCCCCGTTCATGGTTTCTTATCTCGGATCTTCGTCCTACGGTATTCTCGATAAATCAAATCGAACAATTAACAAGTGCGTTGAGAATTGTACCTACGATTCGTTGTTCGGAGAAACGAAATCGATGATGACCTCGTGACCTTCCCGCGTATTCCTTGCACTCCGTTCGAACGTCGGGTGGGCGACGAGCTATCGAACTTATGGATCCTCTTCACTCTCAGAACTTTATTGTTGGCGTAACTTAGGTTAGTAAAAGTGAAGACCATGTAGTGCTTTTATAGGCTACGAAGGGGATCAAAAGGAGAATAAATATTGGGCTTCAATATTGAAAATTAAATTGGGTCCAACCCAAATCCATTAATTCTTATCAATATTAATTTTATTTATTTTCCACTATATAAATAAAATTGCACTCCCAATATTATTCCATATTATACCAAATAATATTTCTCCAACTTAGTATTATTTATTCCGTGTATTTAAGATTTAAATATCCATGAATAAAATTTATTTATTGCTTAATAAATTTATTCATCTCTTATATCCGAGAATAGTACCACTCAACCTTATTTATTATGCGGAACAAATCCACTCGCGAGGTTTACATAATAAATCCTTATGAGCTCATCTCGGGGATATTATCAACCCTTCCGGGATACACTGCCCCTTCAAGAATTCACGGCATGCCATATATAAAATATAGTGACCCAACTTAACCGGTAATTAACCCAATAATTAAATCGGTTAATTCCTTTGGTAAATCAAAGTCACTTATATTAAATATACACACCCGCAATTGTTTCAGGGATTAAGAATAAAATACTCCGAGTCTCAAATCAATTATCGCCGAGCAATCCTAATTGATGAGTCTCAATCGATCCGCTCAATACACCAAGTGTACAAGTGTGGTAAAATAATTAAGATAAATTATTTTCTCTCTCACACAACGACTATACCGATGGATTGGTCCGTGTCCATCTAGGTCGTGAGCAACTGTTCGATTAAATACGAGTAACCGATAATATGATCTTCTGTGTGCCCATGCAACACCATACTAACTACAAAGTATAAAATCCATGACTATAATTTGCATGTATTTAATTAACAATAATTAAAAGCAAATGAATGTCTGTAATAGATAGGTAAATGAAAGTGCATACAGAGTTCAGAATACTCAAATCTAGACATTAAGTATACTACTCCATCAAATGTACCGTTATTTTCCAGAAATATCCATAGAACATAAGTAGTTCCGAATAACTTATCCTTTTTACTATTAGAATTCCATTTCTTATTTCCCGACACACCATTTCTACACTAGAGTGTATGGTGTAGTCATTTGGGATCCAATCCCATTCTCTGATTTATGCTATGCGTTACTTAGATAGGTACTAGCCTCCGCGATCAAATCGCAGGCTTCTAATGGATATACTTTGAAGGTTCCCCACAATAGCTTTGTGTCCATTGACTTGTCAAAAACACTTTGCTTTTGTGGCACATAAAGTACTCTAATCCCTCTTCGAGTATTCTTAAAAGAATTACTCGTACCTTTCTAAGTACACATATGTCTGCATATATCAGTGTCAATCAATTTCAATACTTGTCCGGATTCTATCCTTTATCATAAAGGTTTGCTTAGTTGTATTATCTTCCAAATTCAATTCTTAGGTCGGAAGGTCCATTCCTTCAACTATAATTGATCAAATCAATTCCGACCTTTGAATCTTGTTTGAATAAATACTACTGAGTACAAGAATTCACAAGTATAATGATTTAATAAAGCAATACATCTAATAAGTAAAACAAGTTATAAAACGGTTTGTTGCATTGTGGTAGACTTAGGATTCATCATTCACATATTGCTATCTAATGTACCAAAATAGATAATACCATTATTTCTTATCAAAACCATCAAATGATTAAAGAAATAAAATATTCATTCATTAATAATAGAAAACCAGAACAAAGTTCTTTCTAAAATAAAGGGGTACATAAAGCAATAAACTTGAAATGAAATCCTATAACTACTAAAAGCAGATAAATGTCTTCCACTGCAACAGCTGCATCCTCTACAGCTTTGCCCATGTAGACTTGAACTCTTCTTCTCTAAGCCGCCGGGTTTTCTGGAACCCCTGCATTAAATTGCACATAACGTCAGTGGTTCCATATCTACACACCATATTTTTGGTAGATAATACCGCTGACTATGTTTTCATGACTAAAGAAAAATTCATACCTTGTCTATTGAGAGGACACTCAAACTTCCAGTGTCCAGACTTCTTGCATCGGAAGCACTTGCCCTTAGGCTTGCCAACCCCTCCTCGTGGTCCATTCCTGTTGGCACCACTGGGTTTCCAGGCTTGCTTCCTTTTCTTGCCCCTACCTCCAATAGGCTTCGAGCCTTTGGACTTGGTAGCTACAAGCGCTTGAGACTGGCCCTTCTTGTAGATCCCCTCTGCTGCCTTCAGTTCAGTCAGGAGTTGCGCAAGAGTATAAGATAGTTTACCCATATTATAACTCATACGGAACTGCTCAAAACTAGGGGTCAGAGACTGGAGTATGATGTCGACTTGCGTCTCACCATCAATCTGAGCTCCTAGGATCTCCAATTCATTCAACAAGCTCATCATCTTAAGAACGTGTTCCCCAACGGGCGTTCCTTCAGATTGAGTTGTTGCCATAAGGACTCTCATGGCTTCCTTCCTAGCCGCACGGTCTTGGTGCCCAAACATCTCTTTGAGGTTGTACAACATGTCCTCGGCGGTGTTCATCGACTCATGTTGGGTTTGGAGTACATTTGACATAGAAGCCAAAATATAGCACCTAGCCATTTCATCAGCCTTTGTCCACCTCCTATATGCCGCCCTTTCCTCATCAGTTGAGGCACCCGTGGGTTCAGCAGGGCATTGTTCATGAAGTACAAACTTGTACTCCTCTGCAGTCAGGACAATCTCCAAATTTCTCCTCCAATCAATGTAATTGGGGCCAGTGAGTTTATTCTCCTTGAGTATCACAGAAAGTGGATTCATAGCTATTCTCTAAACCTATAAGCACATATAAACAAACAAACAATCAATTTAATGCCGATGTTATCTCCCTCAAATAATATCATTAATTACATCTAAAATCCCATCAGGTATGGTAAGCCACGTGGTGTGGACGTTTACCTACCAAAATGATTTAACAATTAGATTTTCTTTGGTCGTACATCATTTATAGCTTAACTTCGTGGGGAAGGATACTATAAAGCATACCTAAGTGTAAACCATTACCCAGTACTAAGGTAAATCGTTTGGAATTGCTACATCACCGCAAGCCACGTGGTGTGGACGTTTACGATACTTACAACCCTTCACAATTTCCAATAACTGTCTACATCAATTATTCCAAAATCCCATTCAGTATAACAAGCCACGTGGTGTGGACGTTTACTATGCCAAAAGATTTTTATAATTGACTCCCAATTACTTGATTCATTCGATTTTTGTAAATCAAGACGCGGAGAATCATAAGTGAAACTCGAAGTTTCTAACCAATGATTCACCATGCGAACAACCCTATCTCTCATTAGATGAGGGAGCCGAGCAGACAATCGATCCATTTCAAGAAATTGTACGAAGGTCTCTAATTTGTGTCATCCACATGACCAAGTGGCTTTGGCTCCATTCCACTCCCCGGGGTGAGAATCAGTCGACTTGAAATCAGTTTCAGAAAGACAAATTAGGCATTGTTTGATAAACTTAATCAATGATTCTCGTAAAAGGAATTACAAGAATTCTCATCCAATGACTTGTCTATACGAACTTCAAAAGCTCATAAAATTCATCAAGATAATAGTAATGGAGACCATGGGATTATTTCCAATCCCTCTCCCACTTAGATTTTCACAACAAGGGATACGCTATCTAATGCATAATTAAACACATAAGCATGCACACATAAAATAAAGCACATAAAGTATTATCACATAGTCAAAATAATACTAGAATATTATTTTCCGACTATCATGGCTTTATTCCATCTTCGTACGCATCTTCTAGTCTTCAGTCTTCGTTCTTGAATGCTCCATGTGGCGAGAATATTAATCCCAATATTTAAATCTTTTTATTTTTAATTAATCCAAAAGTTACTTAATTCGAAAATTAAGTCAATCGAATATATTAAAAATAAAATTAAATATTATTAATATTTTTATTTATTTTTAGTTTCCTTTCTAATTCCATTAAATCTTTAGAATCCTATCCAAGTCAAATTTGGAATATTCTAGAAGACTTCTATAATAGAATAAGGAAATAAAATAAATTAGGACTCTTCTACTTTCCATAATTAATTAATTTCCATCCATCAAAATTCCCAAGAATAGGAATAATCAAATAGGAAATAAATTAATTCCAATTTAATTCTTTTCCTATTCCATGAGAGTTCCTAAAAATAAGAACACTCAAAATAGGAAAACCGAATCAAATAGGAAAGTGTATCTCGGTTAGGAGTAGCACGGGGTGGGGATCCCCGCACCACCCCCAACCGATCGACCACCAAGGGAGAGGAGCACCGCCACCCCAGCTGGCCGGCCAGCCACCACCAAGCCGGCGGCAGCCCACGGCCTAGGGGCAAGCCCCCCCCCTCCTTCTTGATCGATCATGGGGATGATCGGCCCTTTGGTCCTTCGTCTTCTTCGTCACACCTCATTCTCCGGCGATCGTTCCAACATCGAACCAACGTAAAATTAAATTACATAAAAATTTAAATTACAATTCTGGTATCGATTCTATACATGAAATCGACCCTACACAATTTCCGGAAAACATAGAACAATAATAATAAATCCTAAATTCGGTCAACCCCCGAATTTTTACTATTACAAGCATTTATCCACACAAAACGAATCTCGACATGTCCGAGAGTTTAATAAACGAATAATCATGACAAAATAATTAACGAAATTATTAAACCATGATAGTCGGAAACCCTGCAAGGTAGAACGATAATCGAATACATACATGAACATAGAACCAACGCTCTGATACCAATTGTTGGAAATCGATATCCCGGGCTACCAAAAAATACAGAACCTGTTGGAGTTGTGTACTTAATGTCTAGATTTAAGTATCGGTAAACTCCCGGTCATAGCATTTAACCTATTTAATTAATAAACAATTATTTGCAATTAATTATTATTAATTAATTATGCAAAATATAGTCCTGGATTTTATACGTTGTAGTTAGTATGGTGTGTCGGGCCCACACAGAAGATCATACTATCGGTTACTCGTATTTAATCGAACAGTTGCTCACGACCTAGATGGACACGGACCAATCCATCGGTATAGTCGTTGTGTGAGAGAGAAAATAATTTATCTTAATTATTTTATCACACTTGTACACTTGGTGTATTGGGCGGATCAGCTTGAGATTTATTGATTAGGATTGCCTTGGATAATCAATTTAAATCTTAGAGTATTTTATTCTTAATCCCTGATATTATTGCGGGTGTGTATATTTAATATTAGAGACTTTGATTTTCCAAAGGAATTAACCGATTTTATTATTGGGTTAATTACCGGTAAAATTGGGTCGCTATATTTTATATATGACATGCCGTGAATACTTGACGGGAAAGTGTATCCCGGAAGGGTTGATAATATCCCCGAGATGAGTTCATAAGGAATTATTGTGTAAACCTCATGAGTGGATTCGTTCCGCACAATAATAAAGGTTGAACGGTACTAGTCTCGGATATAAGAGATGAATATTATTTATTGAGCAATAAATAAATTTATTCATGGATATTTAAATCTTAAATACACGGAATAAATAATACTAATTGGAGAAATATTATTTGATATAATATAGATTAATATTGGGAGTGCAATTTTATTTATATAGTGGAAAATAAATAAAATTTAATATTGATAAGGATTAATGGATTTGGGTTGGACCCAATTTAATCTTCAATATTTAGAACCCCAATATTTAGTCTCCTTATGATCCCCTACGTAGCCTATATAAGCACTACATGGTCTTCACTTTTCACAACCTAAGTTACGCCAATCATAAAGTCTTGGAGAGTGAAGGAGATCCATAGGAATCCGATAGATCGTCGCCCACACGACGTTCGGACGAAGTGCGAGGAATACGTAGGAAGATCGCAAGGTCGTCAACCGATTTCGTTTCTCCGTACAACGAATCGAAGGTACAATCGAGAAACCCCCTCTTTGATTATATGTGCTTGTATTAATCGTGATATATACATGAGCGCACGATCCGGGAAAACGACGAACCTCGGGGACGGGGATTCGAGATCCCCGGCGAGGATCGAACGCGGCGGTCGAACCCTAGGGTTCGGACCGCCGGACGCGCGACGGGAGAGGGAGCCCCGGCTGGTCGCCGGGGCACACGATCGAACCTAGGGTTCGATCGTCGGGGATCCGCCGTGGGCTGGTGCCACGGCGGGAGGATCCGCCGGCCCCCTCGTCGGAGGCACGTGGCGCGAGGGACCCTCGGCTGGAGCCGAGGGGTGCGATCGATCCTCGGATCGATCGCGGGTAAGCTGCAGGTTCACCCGCAACGACCCCGTACGTGCTGCGGGTTCGCCCGCAGCGGATGCGTACGGGGGTCGGCCCTCGCGAGCAGCGAGTCAGGCGACTCGCTGCGGGGCTGCTACGAGCAGCCCCAGGGATCGCTCGTAGCGATCCCAGCGATCGTCCGTAGACGATCGCGAGCCCCTCGCGGGGGCTCGGCTGGGCGCACGCGGCCTTCGGGCCTCGCTGGGCGTTCGGTCGGGCCCCGGCTCGTGAGGTGGTTCGCGTTCGTGGATCCGACTCGTGGGGGACTTCGGCTGGGGGCGGGCTGCGTGTCTTCGGGCGCGTAGTCTCCAAAGGTCGGACTCCTGCGGATGAGTCGGGGATCCAATCTCCGGCGATCCAGGGTTTTGATCGGGTTATCGGTTCCGCAATTTTTGATAGCCCGGGACATCGAATCCCAACAACTGGTATCAGAGCGTTTGGTTTCGTGTTCATGTATATATTCGATTATTGTTCTACCTTGCAGGATTTCCGGCTATCATGGTTAATTTAATTATTGCTTAATTAATTATCATGATTATTAAACTCTCGGACATGTCGAGATTCGTTTTGTGTGGTTGAATGTTTGTAATAGTAAAAATTCGGGGGTTGACCGAATTTAGGATTTATTATTACGCTCTTTATTTTCCGGAAAATGTATAGGGTCGATTTCATGTATAGAATCGATACCGGAATTGTAATTTAAATTATTGTAATTTATTTACGTTGGTTCGATGTTGAGACGATCGCCGGAAGACGAAGAAGTGACGAAGAAGCTAGGACTTGGGATCGATGCATCGATCCCATGAGGATGATGATCGATCGAAGCCTAGCCGGCGTGGCTAGGCGGCGGCGGCGCTCCTCCCCGAGTGGCTGGCCGGTCGATCATGGCGGGGATGGCGTGGGGTCTCCCAATCCCATGCTATTCCTACCAAAATCTACTTTCCTAATTAATTCGGATTTTTCCTATTTAAGTGTTCCCCTTTTGGAAACTCTCATGGATTAGGAAAAGAATTAATTGGAATTAATTTTATTCCTATTGATTTATTTCCTTCATGGAATTATTCATGGATTAGGAATTTAATTAATTTAGTACTAAATTTATTTTTCCTATTTGATTATTCCTACTCATGGGAATATTCATGGATTAGGAATAAAAATAAAGTTGGAAAGTAGTAAGTCCTAATTTATTTTATTTCCTTGTTCTATTATAGATATCTTCTAAAATATTCCAAGTTTTAATTGGATAGATTATTCTAGAGATTTAATAGAACTAGATAGGAAAATAAATAAATAAAAATATTAATAATATTTAATTTTATTTTTGATATATTCAATTGACTTAATTTTCGAATTAAGTAACTTTTGGATTAATTGAAAATAAATAGATTTAAATATTAGAGATTAATATTCTCGTCACATGGAGCATTCAAGAAACGAAGACTGAAGACTAGAAGATGCATATGAAGATAAAGCCATGATAGTCGGGAAAATAATTTCTCTAGCATTATTTTGACTATGTGATCTATGTGCTTTATTGTTTACATGCATGCTATATGTGTTTATTTTATGCACTAGATAGCGTATCCCTTTATCGTAAAAAGCTAAGTGGGAGAGGGGATGGAAACATTCCCACGGTCTCCATCACTGTTCTCTTGGTGACTTTTATGGACTTTCGAAGTTCATATAGACAAGTCATTGGAGGAGAATTCTTGTAATTCCTTTTACAAGAAACATTGATCAAGTTTATCAAACAATGCCTAATTTGTCTTTCCAAAGCTGACTTCAAGTCGACTCATTCTCACCCCGTGGAGTGGAATGGAGCCAGAGCCACTTGGTCATGTAGAGGACACAAATTAGAGACTTTCGTACCATTCTTTGATAGATGGATCGATTGTCTGCTCGGCTCCCTCATTTATGAGAGATAGGGTCGCTCGCATGGTGAATCACTGGTTAGAAACTTCGAGTTTCACTTATGATTCTCCAAGTCTTGATCTACGAAATCGAATGGATCTTGTAATTGGGAGTCAATTATATAAATCTATTTGGTGTAGTAAACGTCCACACGAACGTGGCTTGCTATACTGAAAGGGATTTTAGAATAATTGATGTAGACAGTTTTAGGGAATTGTGAGGGATTGCGAGTTATCGTAAACGTCCACATGAACGTGGCTTGCGGTGACATAACAATTCTAAACGATTCACCTTAGTACTGAGTGATGGTTTACACTTAGGTACGCTTTATAGTATTCTTCCCAACGAAGTAAAGCTATAATGATGTACGACCGAAGCAAACCTAATTGCTAAATCATTTGGGTGGGTAAACGTCCACACGAACGTGGCTTGCTTTACCTGATAGGATTTTAGACGCAATTAGTAATTTAATGATATTATTTGAGGGAGATAATATCGGACATTAAATTGATTGTTTGTTTACATGTGCTTATAGGTTTAGAGAATAGCTATGAATCCACTTTCTGTGATACTCAAGGAACATAAACTCACTGGTCCCAATTATATTGATTGGAAGAGAAATTTGGACATTGTCCTGACTGCTGAAGAGTACAAGTTTGTACTCTCTGATAAATGCCCTGCTGAGCCCACGGCTGCCTGAACTGATGAGGAAAAGGCAACATATCGGAAGTGGAAAAAGGCTGATGAAATGGCTAGGTGCTATATTTTGGCTTCCATGTCAAATGTACTCCAAACCCAACATGAGCCGATGGACACTGCCCGGGATATGATGACTAACCTCAAGGAGATGTTTGGGGAGCAGGATCGTGCGGCGAGGCAAGAAGCCATGAGAGTCCTCATGTCGACTACTCAGTCTGAAGGAACGCCCGTTGGGGAGCACGTTCTTAAGATGATGAGTTTGTTGAATGAACTTGAGGTTCTAGGAGCTTCCATTGATGATGAGACGCAAGTCGACATCATACTCCAGTCTCTGACCCCTAAGTTTGAGCAGTTACGTATGAGCTATAATATGGGTAAACTATCTTATAGCCTTGCGCAACTCCTGACTGAACTGAAGGCGGCAGAGGGGATCTACAAGAAGGGCAAGTCTCAAGCGCTTGTAACTACCAAGCCCAAAAGCTTGAAAGCTATTGGAGGTAGGGGCAAGAAAAGGAAGCAACCCATAAAACCCAGTGGTGCCAAGAGGAATGGACCACGAGTGGGGGCTAGTAAGCCAAAGGGCAAGTGCTTCCGATGCAACAAGTCTGGACACTGGAAGTCTGAATGTCCTCTCAGAGGTACGAATTTTTCTTTAGTCGTAAAAACATAGTCAGCGGTATTATCTACCAGAATTCTGGTGTGTAGATATGGAACCACTGACGGTATGTGCATTATTTTAAATGCAGGGGTTCCAGAAAACCCGGCGACTTAGAGAAGAAGAGTTCGAGTCTACATGGGCGAAGCTGTTGGGGTAGCAGCGGTTGCAGTGGAAGACATTTATCTATTTTTAGGATTTCATTTCAGTTATTGCTTTATGTACCCCTTTATTTTGAAAAAGAACTTTTGTTCTGGTTTTCTTTATTATTAATGGATATTTTATTTCTTTAATCATTTAATGGTTTGGATAAGAAATAAATGTTGGAGTTGTGTACTTAATGTCTAGATTTAAGTATCGGTAAACTCCCGGTCATGGCATTTAACCAATTTAATTAATAAACAATTATTTGCATTTAATTATTATTAATTAATTATGCAAAATATAGTCCTGGATTTTATACGTTGTAGTTAGTATGGTGCGCATGGGCGCACAGAAGATCATACTATCGGTTACTCGTATTTAATCGAACAGTTGATCACGACCTAGATGGACACGGACCAATCCATCGGTATAGTCGTTGTGTGAGAGAGAAAATAATTTATCTTAATTATTTTATCACACTTGTACACTTGGTGTATTGGGCGGATCAGCTTGAGATTTATTGATTAGGATTGCCTTGGATAATCAATTTAAATCTCGGAGTATTTTATTCTTAATCCCCGATATTATTGCGGGTGTGTATATTTAATACTAGAGGCTTTGATTTTCCAAAGGAATTAACCGATTTAATTATTGGGTTAATTACCGGTAAAATTGGGTCGCTATATTTTATATATGACATGCCGTGAATACTTGACGGGAAAGTGTATCCCGGAAGGGTTGATAATATCCCCGAGATGAGTTCATAAGGAATTATTGTGTAAACCTCATGAGTGGATTCGTTCCGCACAATAATAAAGGTTGAACGGTACTAGTCTCGGATATAAGATATGAATATTATTTATTGAGCAATAAATAAATTTATTCATGGATATTTAAATCTTAAATACACGGAATAAATAATACTAATTGGAGAAATATTATTTGACATAATATAGATTAATATTGGGAGTGCAATTTTATTTATATTGTGGAAAATAAATAAAATTTAATATTGATAAGGATTAATGGATTTGGGTTGGACCCAATTTAATCTTCAATATTTAGAAGCCCAATATTTATTCTCCTTATGATCCCCTACGTAGCCTATATAAGCACTACATGGTCTTCACTCTTCAAAAAACTTGATTTTAATCTACGCCAATCATAAAGTCTTGAGAGTGAGGAAGATCCATAGGAATCCGATAGATCGTCGCCCACACGACGTTCGGACGAAGTGCGAGGAATACGTAGGAAGATCGCAAGGTCGTCAACAAGATTCGTTTCTCCGTACAAGGAATCGAGGTAATAATCGAGAAACCCCCTCTTTGATTATTTGTGCGTATTAATTGTAATGTATACATGAACGCACGATCCGGGAAAACGACGAACCTCGGGGACGGGGATTCGAGATCCCCGGCGAGGATCGAAGAGGGCGGACGAACCCTAGGGTTCGACCGCCGAGGACGCGCGACGAGAAGGGAGCCCCGGCTGGACGCCGGGGCACACGATCGAACCTAGGGTTCGATCGTCGGGGATCCGCCGTGGGCTGGTGCCACGGCGGGAGGATCCGCCGGCCCCCTCGTCGGAGGCGCGTGGCGCGAGGAGCCCTCGGCTGGAGCCGAGGGGTGCGATCGATCCTCGGATCGATCGCAGGTAAGCTGCGGGTTCACCCGCAGCGACCCCGTACGTGCTGCGGGTTCACCCGCAGCGGACGCGTACGGGGCTCGGCCCTCGCGAGCAGCGAGTCATCGCGACTCGCTGCGGGGCTGCTACGAGCAGCCCCGGGGATCGCTACGAGCGATCCCAGCGATCGTCCGAAGACGATCGCGAGCCCCTCGCGGGGGCTCGGCTGGGCGCACGCGGCCTTCGGGCCTCGCTGGGCGTTCGGTCGGGCCCCGGCTCGTGAGGTGGTTCGCGTTCGTGGATCCGACTCGCGGGGGACTTCGGCTGGGGGCGGGCTGCGTGTCTTCGGGCGCGTAGTCTCCAAAGGTCGGACTCCTGCGGATGAGTCGGGGATCCAATCTCCGGCGATCTAGGGTTTTTGATCGGGTTATCGGTTCCGCAATTTTTGATAGCCCGGGACATCGAATCCCAGCAATTGGTATCAGAGCGTTTGGTTTCGTGTTCATGTATATGTTCGATTATTGTTCTACCTTGCAGGATTTCCGGCTATCATGGTTAATTTAATTATTGTTTTTTGCTTAATTAATTATCATGATTATTTATTAAACTCTCGGACATGTCGAGATTCGTTTTTGTGTGGTTGAATGTTTGTAATAGTAAAAATTCGGGGGTTGACCGAATTTAGGATTTATTATTACGCACTTTTTTTTCCGGAAAATGTATAGGGTCGATTTCATGTATAGAATCGATACCGGAATTGTAATTTAGATTATTGTAATTTATTTTACGTTGGTTCGATGATGAGACGATCGCCGGAAGACGAAGACGTGTGACGAAGACGAAGAGGACGAAAAACCGGGGGGTCGATCATCCCCATGATCGATCCCCATGAGGATCGATCGACCCCATCCCGGGGGCTGCCCGCTAGGGCTTCTAGCAACGCCGGCCACCGGTGGTGGTGGCGCGTGGGCTGGGGGCGGCGGTGGTGGTGGTCCCGGGCGGTGGAGGTCGACGGTGGGGATGGCGTGGGATCTCCCAATCCCATGCTATTCCTACCAAGATCTACTTTCCTAATTAATTCGGTTTTCCTATTTGAGTACTTTCCTTTTAGGAAACTCTCATGGATTAGGAAAAGAATTAATTTAAATTAATTTTATTTCTATTGATTTATTTCCTTCATGGAATTATTCATAGATTAGAAATTTAATTAATTTAGTACTAAATTTATTTTTCCTATTTGATTATTCCTACTCATGGGAATATTCATGGATTAGGAATAAAGATAAATTTGGAAAGTAGTAAGTCCTAATTTATTTTATTTCCTTGTTCTATTATAGATATCTTCTAGAATATTCCAAGTTTTACTTGGATAGATTATTCTAAAGATTTAATAAGAACTAGATAGGAAAATAAATAAATAAAAATATTAATAATATTTAATTTTATTTTTGATATATTCAATTGACTTAATTTTCGAATTAAGTAACTTTTGGATTAATTGAAAATAAATAGATTTAAATATTGGAAATTAATATTCTCGTCACATGGAGCATTCAAGAAACGAAGACTGAAGACTAGAAGATGCATATGAAGATAAAGCCATGATAGTCGGGAAAAATAATTCTCTAGCATTATTTTGACTATGTGACCTATGTGCTTTATTGCTTACATGCATGCTATATGTGTTTATTTTTATGCACTAGATAGCGTATCCCTTTATCGTAAAAAGCTAAGTGGGAGAGGGGATGGAAACATTCCCATGGTCTCCATCACTGTTCTCTTGGTGACTTTTATGGACTCTCGAAGTTCATATAGACAAGTCATTGGAGGAGAATTCTTGTAATTCCTCTTACAAGAAACATTGATCAAGTTTATCAAACAATGCCTAATTTGTCTTTCTGAAACTGACTTCAAGTCGACTCATTCTCACCCCGAGGAGTGGAATGGAGCCAGAGCCACTTGGTCATGTGGATGACACAAATTAGAGACCTTCGTGCCATTCTTTGATAGGTGGGTCGTTTGTCTGCTCGGCTCCCTCATTTATGAGAGATAGGGTCGCTCGCATGGTGAATCACTGGTTAGAAACTTCGAGTTTCACTTATGATTCTCCGAGTCTTGATTTACGAAATCGAATGGATCTTGTAATTGGGAGTCAATTATAAAAGTCTCTTGGTGTAGTAAACGTCCACACCACGTGGCTTGCTATACTGACGGATTTTGGATTAATTGATGTAGACAGTTATAAGTAATTGTGAAGAGTTGTGAAATTGTCATAAACGTCCACACCACGTGGCTTGCGGTGACGTAGCAATTCCAAGCGATGTACTTTAGTGCTGAGTGATGGTTTACACTTAGATACGCGTTATAGTATTCTTCCCCACGAAGTTACGCTATGATTGATGTATGACCAAAGAAAAACTAATTGCTAAATCATTTGGGTGGGTAAACGTCCACACCACGTGGCTTGCCTTACCTGATGGGATTTTAGACGCAATTAGTAATTTAATGATATTATTTGAGGGAGATAATATCGGACATTAAATTGATTGTTTGTTTACATGTGCTTATAGGTTTAGAGAATAGCTATGAATCCACTTTCTGTGATACTCAAGGAACATAAACTCACTGGTCCCAATTACATTGATTGGAAGAGAAATTTGGACATTGTCCTGACTGCTGAAGAGTACAAGTTTGTACTCTCTTATAAATGCCCTGCTGAGCCCACGGCTGCCTCAACTGATGAGGAAAAGGCAACATATCGGAAGTGGAAAAAGGCTGATGAAATGGCTAGGTGCTATATTTTGGCTTCCATGTCAAATGTACTCCAAACCCAACATGAGCCGATGGACACTGCCCGGGATATGATGACTAACCTCAAGGAGATGTTTGGGGATCAGGATCGTGCGGCAAGGCAAGGAGCCATGAGAGTCCTTATGTCGACTACTCAGTCTGAAGGAACGCCCGTTGGGGAGCACGTTCTTAAGATGATGAGTTTGTTGAATGAACTTGAGGTCCTAGGAGCTTCGATTGATGATGAGACGCAAGTCGACATCATACTCCAGTCTCTGACCCCTAGTTTTGAGCAGTTTCGTATGAGCTATAACATGGGTAAACTATCTTATACTCTTGCGCAACTCCTGACTGAACTGAAGGCGGCAGAGGGGATCTAAAAGAAGGGCAAGTCTCAAGCGCTTGTAACTACCAAGCCCAAAAGCTTGAAAGCTATTGGAGGTAGGGGCAAGAAAAGGAAGCAAGCCATAAAACCCAGTGGTGCCAAGAGGAATGGACCACGAGTGGGGGCTAGTAAGCCAAAGGGCTTGTGCTTCCGATGCAAGAAGTCTGGACACTGGAAGTCTGAATGTCCTCTCAGAGGTACGAATTTTTCTTTAGTCGTAAAAACATAGTCAGCGGTATTATCTACCAGAATTCTGGTGTGTAGATATGGAACCACTGACGGTATGTGCATTTCTTTAAATGCAGGGGTTCCAGAAAACCCGGCGACTTAGAGAAGAAGAGTTCGAGTCTACATGGGCGAAGCTGTTGGGGTAGCAGCGGTTGCAGTGGAAGACATTTATCTGTTTTAAGTTTTCATTTCAGTTATTGCTTATGTACCCCTTTATTTTGAAAAAGAACTTTCGTTCTAGTTTTCTTTATTATTAATGGATATTTTATTTCTTTAATCATTTGATGGTTTGGATAAGAAATAATGGTGATATCTATTCTGGTACATTAGATAGCAATATATGAATGATGAATCCTTAGTCTACCACGATGCAACAAACCGTTATGTATAACTTGTTTTACTTATTAGATGTATTTCTTTATCAATCATTATACTTGTGAATTCTTGAACTTGGTAGTATCTATTCAAAAGGGATTCAAAAGGTCGAAATTGATTTGATCAATTATAGTTGGAGGAATGGACCTCCCGACCTAAGAATCGATCTTGAAAGATGATACAACTGAGTTAACCTTTCTGGATAAAGGATGGAATTCAGACAAGTATAGAAAATGATTTATGATTAATGCGGTATGTGTAATTAGAGAAGGTACGAGTCGTTCTTCTAAGAATACTCGAAGATGGATTATATTACTTGTTGTGCCATAAAAGCGGAGTGTTTTCAACACAAAGCCATTATGGGGATCCTTCAAAGTATATCCATTGAAAGCCTGCGACTTGTTCGCGGAGGCTATCACCTATCTAAATAACACATAGCATAGATCAAAGATTGAGATTAAGTCTCAAGCGACTACACCATACACTAATGTGTAGACATGGTGTGTCAGGAATAAGAAATGGGATTCTAATGGTAAAAGAACAAGTTTGTTCGGAACTACCTGTGTTCTATGGATGTTTCTGGATACAACCACACTCCTATGTGGTTGTAGAATATCCTAGAAGAACAAGTAATTGTAAGTTCAATAGTACTACGAACCAGATGGGTATCCTCACCCGGTTCTTAGAGGAAGACTATTAGATGAACTACAATGCCTAACTGACAAAGTACTTTAAATGAGGAAAGGGAAAGACTGAGAACCAGCCTGACCGAGTAGTAGTACACCACTAACTGCACCTAATGTTATTACTGTTATACACCGGAACGCCATTGCAGTGGGAGGTTGTTAAGCAACCAGAGATGTTCATAAGACTGGAGGAGTTTTGAACTCTGGATCTAGTAGACATGAAATCAATCCCTAGGTCTGCATAGATTTGCGAGAAAGGTGTGTTAGAGACGTAATGGAAACAAAGGTGGTGTTTCTCGGAATTTTGTGTAGATAACACTTCATCATTGGCAACAATGTAAAAGTGTTGTCAAACATAAAATAGAGGTTGTCTAAATAAATCGAGATATGAGATTAAGATGAAGTTGGATCATGTTCTTAGAAATCTTTCGATCTCTAGATAAGAACATTTGTACTTCTCTTAAGATATCTTATACGATTATGGTTTGTTTTAAACATGCACAATTCTGAGAAAGGTTATTGCCTTTCGGAACAGAATGCATCTATCTAAGGTATGTGTCTTGAACACATGAAGGAGATGGATATGGACAAAGCAGTTACCTACACTTCTTGTGTAGAAAGCTTTATAGATACATGTTGAAAAACAAGAACCTGATATCAACTATGCGATTAGCGTAGTGGGAGGATATCAAAGTAATCTGGATAAGAAATATTCGAATGCTGTAAAGTACTTGGAAGTACTGGATTACTAGCAAAACGAAATCTTCTTAGATTACAGTTTCTCAGATCCAAAAATCAGAGAAGGACCAGTGTAAGTCGATATCAGGCTATGTGTTCACTTTTAGAAGAGGTGGAACCTAAGGATGAAAGAGTGATAAGCATGATGCTTCTCTGACTCTATCATAAACCGAATAGCAGCCTTAGAGGCAGCGGAAGTTTTGGTTAGGTTCCGGAATGACCTCTGAACTTGGATATGATTCTTGGTTCACCAAAGGCTATGTACATAGCGGTGCATGGAGAACTGGAAGAAATCATGAGTTCAAAAGATGATGATAACACATAGAGCCAGTACCACCTGATACGAGTCATCGTCAAGGGAGACGACGCAGTAGTCACCAAGATAACTTCAGAGCGGCAACCTAGATTGCTCATTCACATAATACTTCTGGGAAGTATAACTTAAGCACGTGATGAGTATGGGAGTCGGGAGTTTGGAGGAAATGACTAGACCTTAGTACAAGTGGGAGATTGTTGGAGTTGTGTACTTAATGTCTAGATTTAAGTATCGGTAAACTCCCGGTCATAGCATTTAACCTATTTAATTAATAAACAATTATTTGCAATTAATTATTATTAATTAATTATGCAAAATATAGTCCTGGATTTTATACGTTGTAGTTAGTATGGTGTGTCGGGCCCACACAGAAGATCATACTATCGGTTACTCGTATTTAATCGAACAGTTGCTCACGACCTAGATGGACACGGACCAATCCATCGGTATAGTCGTTGTGTGAGAGAGAAAATAATTTTTATCTTAATTATTTTATCACACTTGTACACTTGGTGTATTGGGCGGATCAGCTTGAGATTTATTGATTAGGATTGCCTTGGATAATCAATTTAAATCTCGGAGTATTTTATTCTTAATCCCCGATATTATTGCGGGTGTGTATATTTAATACTAGAGGCTTTGATTTTCCAAAGGAATTAACCGATTTAATTATTGGGTTAATTACCGGTAAAATTGGGTCGCTATATTTTATATATGACATGCCGTGAATACTTTACGGGAAAGTGTATCCCGGAAGGGTTGATAATATCCCCGAGATGAGTTCATAAGGAATTATTGTGTAAACCTCATGAGTGGATTCGTTCCGCACAATAATAAAGGTTGAACGGTACTAGTCTCAGATATAAGATATGAATATTATTTATTGAGCAATAAATAAATTTATTCATGGATATTTAAATCTTAAATACACGGAATAAATAATACTAATTGGAGAAATATTATTTGACATAATATAGATTAATATTGGGAGTGCAATTTTATTTATATAGTGGAAAATAAATAAAATTTAATATTGATAAGGATTAATGGATTTGGGTTGGACCCAATTTAATCTTCAATATTTAGAAGCCCAATATTTATTCTCCTTATGATCCCCTACGTAGCCTATATAAGCACTACATGGTCTTCACTCTTCAAAAAACTTGATTTTAACCTACGCCAATCATAAAGTCTTGAGAGTGAGGAAGATCCATAGGAATCCGATAGATCGTCGCCCACACGACGTTCGGACGAAGTGCGAGGAATACGTAGGAAGATCGCAAGGTCGTCAACAAGATTCGTTTCTCCGTACAACGAATCGAGGTAATAATCGAGAAACCCCCTCTTTGATTATTTGTGCGTATTAATTGTAATGTATACATGAACGCACGATCCGGGAAAACGACGAACCTCGGGGACGGGGATTCGAGATCCCCGGCGAGGATCGAAGAGGGCGGACGAACCCTAGGGTTCGACCGCCGAGGACGCGCGACGAGAAGTGAGCCCCGGCTGGACGCCGGGGCACACGATCGAACCTAGGGTTCGATCGTCGGGGATCCGCCGTGGGCTGGTGCCACGGCGGGAGGATCCGCCGGCCCCCTCGTCGGAGGCGCGTGGCGCGAGGAGCCCTCGGCTGGAGCCGAGGGGTGCGATCGATCCTCGGATCGATCGCGGGTAAGCTGCGGGTTCACCCGCAGCGACCCCGTACGTGTTGCGGGTTCACCCGCAGCGGACGCGTACGGGGCTCGGCCCTCGCGAGCAGCGAGTCATCGCGACTCGCTGCGGGGCTGCTACGAGCAGCCCCGGGGATCGCTACGAGCGATCCCAGCGATCGTCCGAAGACGATCGCGAGCCCCTCGCGGGGGCTCGGCTGGGCGCACGCGGCCTTCGGGCCTCGCTGGGCGTTCGGTCGGGCCCCGGCTCGTGAGGTGGTTCGCGTTCGTGGATCCGACTCGCGGGGGACTTCGACTGGGGGCGGGCTGCGTGTCTTCGGGCGCGTAGTCTCTAAAGGTCGGACTCCTGCGGATGAGTCGGGGATCCAATCTCCGGCGATCGAGGGTTTTTTATCGGGTTATCGGTTCCGCAATTTTTGATAGCCCGGGACATCGAATCCCAGCAATAATGGTGATATCAATTCTGGTACATTAGATAGCAATATGTTAATGATGAATCCTTAGTCTACCACGATGCAACAAACCGTTATGTATAACTTGTTTTACTTATTAGATGTATTTCTCTTATTAATCATTATACTTGTGAATTCTTGAACTTGGTAGTATCTATTCAAAAGGGATTCAAATGGTCGAAATTGATTTGATCAATTATAGTTGGAGGAATGGACCTCCCGACCCAAGAATCGATCTTGAAAGATGATACAACTGAGTTAACCTTTCTGGATAAAGGATGGAATTCGGACAAGTATAGAAGATGATTTATGATTAATGCGGTATGTGTAATTAGAGAAGGGACGAGTCGTTCTTTCAAGAATACTCGAAGATGGATTAGAATACTTGATGTGCCATAAAGGCGGAGTGTTTTCAACACAAAGCCATTATGGGGAACCTTCAAAGTATATCCATTGGAAGCTTGCGACTTGTTCGCGGAGGCTATCACAATTCTAAATAACACATAGCATAGATCAAAGATTGAGATTAAGTCTCAAACGACTACACCATACACTGATGTGTGGACATGGTGTGTCAGGAATAAGAAATGGAATTCTAATAATAAAAGGACAAGTTTATTCGGAACTACCTATGTTCTATGGATATTTCTGGATACAACGGCACATTCAATGTGATTGTAGAATATCCTAGAAGAACAAGTAATTGTATGTTCAATAGTACTACGAACCAGAAGGGTGTCCTCGCCCGGTTCTTAGAGGAAGACTATTAGATGAACAACAATGCCCTAACTGACAAAGTACTTTAAAATGAGGAAAGGAGAGACTGAGAACCAGCCTGACCGAGTAGCGGTACACCACTAACTGCACCTAATGTTATTACTGTTATACACCGGAACGCCATTGCAGTGGGAGGTTGTTAAGCAACCAGAGATGTTCATAAGACTGGAGGAGTTTTAAACTCTGGATCTAGTATACATGAAATCAATCCCTAGTTCTGCATAGGAACTTGCGAATTGATGAGATAGTCCATTCTATGGATTCATCAAAAGGCAAGGAAAGGTGTGTTAGAGACGTAATGGAAACAAATGTGGTGTTTCTCGGAATTTTGTGTAGATAACACTTCATCGTTGGCAACAATGTAAAAGTGTTGTCAGACATAAAATAGAGGTTGTCTGAATAAATCGAGATATAAGATTAAGATGAAATTGGATCATGTTCTTAGAAATCTTTCGATCTCTAGATAAGAACATTTGTGTTTCTCTTAAGATATCTTATACGATTATGGTTTGTTTTAATCATGCACAATTCTGAGAAAGATTATTGCCTTTCGGGAACAGAGTGCATCTATCTAAAGGTATGTGTCTTGAACACATGAAGGAGATAGATGTAGACAAAGCAGTTACTTACACTTCGAGTGTAAAGGGCTTTGTAAATACCGTGTTATAAAACAAGAACCTTATATCAACTATGTGATTAGCGTAGTGGGAGGATATCAAAGTAATCTGGATAAGAAATATTCGAATGCTGTAAAGTACTTGGAAGTACTGGATTACTGGCAAAACGAAATCTTCTTAGATTACAGTTTCTCAGATCCAAAATCAGAGAAGGACCAGTGAAAGTCGATATCAGGCTATGTGTTCACTTTAAGAAGAGGTGGAACCTAAGGATGAAAGAGTGATAAGCGTGATGCTTCTCGGACTCTATCATAAACCGAATAGCAGCCTCAGAGGCAGCGGAAGTTTTGGTTAGGTTCCGGAATGACCTCTGAACTTGGATATGACTCTTGGTTCACCAAAGGCTATGTACATAGCGGTGCGTGGAGAACTGGAAGAAGTCATAAGTTCGAAAAGGTGATGATAACACATAGAGCCAGTACCACCTGATACGAGTCATCGTCAGAGAGACGACGCAGTAGTCACCAAGATAACTTCAGAGCGACAACCTAGATTGCTCATTCACATAATACTTCTGGGAAGTATAACTTAAGCACGTGATGAGTATGGGAGTCGGGAGTTTGGAGGAAATAACTAGACCTTAGTACAAGTGGGAGATTGTTGGAGTTGTGTACTTAATGTCTAGATTTAAGTATCGGTAAACTCCCGGTCATAGCATTTAACCTATTTAATTAATAAACAATTATTTGCAATTAATTATTATTAATTAATTATGCAAAATATAGTCCTGGATTTTATACGTTGTAGTTAGTATGGTGTGTCGGGCCCACACAGAAGATCATACTATCGGTTACTCGTATTTAATCGAACAGTTGCTCACGACCTAGATGGACACGGACCAATCCATCGGTATAGTCGTTGTGTGAGAGAGAAAATAATTTATCTTAATTATTTTATCACACTTGTACACTTGGTGTATTGGGCGGATCAGCTTGAGATTTATTGATTAGGATTGCCTTGGATAATCAATTTAAATCTCAGAGTATTTTATTCTTAATCCCTGATATTATTGCGGGTGTGTATATTTAATATTAGAGACTTTGATTTTCCAAAGGAATTAACCGATTTTATTATTGGGTTAATTACCGGTAAAATTGGGTCGCTATATTTTATATATGACATGCCGTGAATACTTGACGGGAAAGTGTATCCCGGAAGGGTTGATAATATCCCCGAGATGAGTTCATAAGGAATTATTGTGTAAACCTCATGAGTGGATTCGTTCCGCACAATAATAAAGGTTGAACGGTACTAGTCTCGGATATAAGAGATGAATATTATTTATTGAGCAATAAATAAATTTATTCATGGATATTTAAATCTTAAATACACGGAATAAATAATACTAATTGGAGAAATATTATTTGATATAATATAGATTAATATTGGGAGTGCAATTTTATTTATATAGTGGAAAATAAATAAAATTTAATATTGATAAGGATTAATGGATTTGGGTTGGACCCAATTTAATCTTCAATATTTAGAAGCCCAATATTTAGTCTCCTTATGATCCCCTGCGTAGCCTATATAAGCACTACATGGTCTTCACTTTTCACAACCTAAGTTACGCCAATCATAAAGTCTTGGAGAGTGAAGGAGATCCATAGGAATCCGATAGATCGTCGCCCACACGACGTTCGGACGAAGTGCGAGGAATACGTAGGAAGATCGCAAGGTCGTCAACCGATTTCGTTTCTCCGTACAACGAATCGAAGGTACAATCGAGAAACCCCCTCTTTGATTATATGTGCTTGTATTAATCGTGATATATACATGAGCGCACGATCCGGGAAAACGACGAACCTCGGGGACGGGGATTCGAGATCCCCGGCGAGGATCGAACGCGGCGGTCGAACCCTAGGGTTCGGACCGCCGGACGCGCGACGGGAGAGGGAGCCCCGGCTGGTCGCCGGGGCACACGATCGAACCTAGGGTTCGATCGTCGGGGATCCGCCGTGGGCTGGTGCCACGGCGGGAGGATCCGCCGGCCCCCTCGTCGGAGGCACGTGGCGCGAGGGACCCTCGGCTGGAGCCGAGGGGTGCGATCGATCCTCGGATCGATCGCGGGTAAGCTGCGGGTTCACCCGCAGCGACCCCGTACGTGCTGCGGGTTCGCCCGCAGCGGATGCGTACGGGGCTCGGCCCTCGCGAGCAGCGAGTCACGCGACTCGCTGCGGGGCTGCTACGAGCAGCCCCAGGGATCGCTCGTAGCGATCCCAGCGATCGTCCGTAGACGATCGCGAGCCCCTCGCGGGGGCTCGGCTGGGCGCACGCGGCCTTCGGGCCTCGCTGGGCGTTCGGTCGGGCCCCGGCTCGTGAGGTGGTTCGCGTTCGTGGATCCGACTCGTGGGGGACTTCGGCTGGGGGCGGGCTAAGTGTCTTCGGACTCCTGCGGATGAGTCGGGGATCCAATCTCCGGCGATCCAGGGTTTTGATCGGGTTATCGGTTCCGCAATTTTTGATAGCCCGGGACATCGAATCCCAACAGAACCGATAACCCGACCGAAATCCTCGATCGCCGGAGTACCAACCGCGCGCCGCCGTACGAGCCTGAGCTCAACCGAGCACCACCACGGTCCGCCCATGGTGCCCAGTCGAGCCCCCGCACGGGGCTCGCGATCGCCTCGCGGCAATCGCTGGGATCGCTCGTAGCGATCCCTGGGCTGCTCGTAGCAGCCCCGCAGCGAGCTCACGGGCTCGCTGCTCGCGGGGGGGTGAACCCCCGTACGCTTCCGCTGCGGGCGAACCTGCAGCACGCACGGGGTCGCTGCAGGTGACCCCGCAGCTTACCCGCGATCGATCTGAGGATCGATCGCACCCCTCGGCTCCAGCCGAGGGTTCCTTGCGACGCCCACGATCGAACCCTAGGTTCGATCGCACCCCTCGGCTCCCAGCCGAGGGTTCTTGGGCACGATCCCGTCGGGGATCTCTAGGCTGTCGGCGGTCCAGTGGTCTTCGACCACCACCGCCCGGTCTATCCCCGTCCCCGGTCTCGTTCGTTTCCCGGATCTTCGTTCATGTATATATCACGATTAAATAAACGCATAATCATAAGAGGGGGTTTGCGATTATACCTACGTCTCGTTGTGCGGAGAAACGAGATGATTTGAAGACCTTCGAATCTTCCCACTCATTCCTTGCACTTCGTTCGAACGTCGTGTGGGCGACGATCCTCCGAACTCCTATGGATCTCCTTCACGAACTCTCTAGAATATCAAGTATGATATTCTTATGGGTGTGTTTAATTGTGAAAACCATGTAGTGGTTTTATAGGCTACTACGTAGGGGATCTAAAGGAGGTGGAATATTGGGCTTCTAATATTAGCGATTAAATTGAGCCCAAGCCCAAATCTATTAATCTCATTAATATTAATTAATTTTATTTTCCACTATATAAAATTAATTGCACTCCCAATATTAAACCATATTATATCAAATAATATTATCTCCGATAGTATTATTTATTCCGTGTATCTAAGATTTAAATATCCATGAATAAAATTTATTTATTGCTTAAAAAATTTATTCATCTCTTATTCCGAGAATAGTACCATTCAACTTTAATTATTATGCGGAACAAATTCACTCATGAGGTTTACATAATAATTCCTTATGAACTCATCTCGGGGATATTATCAACCCTTATCGGGATACACTTTCCCGTCAAGAATTGACGGCGTGTCATATATAAAATACCGTGACCCAACTTTACCGGTAATAATATCGGGGATTAAGAATAAAATACACTGAGATTTAAATCGATTATTTAAGGCAATCCTAATCGATAAATCTCAAGCGATCCGCCCAATACACTAAGTGTACAAGTGTGATAAAATAATTAAGACAAATTATTTTTTCTCTCGCACAACGATTATACCGATGGCTTGGTCCTTGTCCATCTAGGTCGTGAGCTACTGTTCGATTAAATACGAGTAACCGATAGTATGATCTTCCGTGAGACGACGCACACCATACTAACTACAACGTATATAATCTAGGACTATATTTGCATATATTTAATTATCAAATAATTAAAGGCAAACAATTGTTTATTTAATTAAATAGATTAAATGCTATGATCAGGAGTTTCCGTTACTTAAATCTAGACATTAAGTATACAACTCCAACAAAACAATTGCTTATTATTATTAAATAGGATAAATGACTTTATACGGAGTTCATATGTTAATTAAATCTAGACATTAAGTATACAACTCCATCACCATTTTCGAACGTACAAAACATCACTCAACCGTGTCATAGGCCTTCATAAGATCGAATTTCAACACACACCTAGCTGAAAGTATCCTCTGTCTGTATCCCTGCAGAATCTCCTGCACCAAGAGGATGTTATCCCCTATGCGTCTGTCAGGGACGAAGGTCGTCTGCGACCTATCCACCAACCTCGTCATACTATCACATGTTACATCACATTGTAGCATGAGATGAGGCGAAATTCCTTAGGGTGCTTCGGGGCAGCGAATTTCGAAATTAGCGAAATAATCATAGAGTTGACCGCTCGAACAAGCTTCGCGGTAGAAAAATAATCAGAGATAGCCGTGAGGCGGTCAGATTTAATCACCGGCCACACTTGTTTGAATAAAAGGCCGAAGAGTACAAATCATGGTCTGGTGCCCAATCATCATCTAACGCGAAAAGTACCGTCTGAATCTCCGCCGCAGTCACCTGCCGAACTATATGCTCTGCTATCTCATCCGTCATCCGCCTCGTCACGAAAGGCCGTAAATCTCCCACCACAGGATGACTCGAATTACCCAACAGTCTCTGAAAGAACGACACAATCGTACTAACCGAGTCATGCATGCACAGAGTCCCCAGTAGCGGTCTCGGCCTGAAGTATACACGACCGTGCCCGTCAGACCGCTATACTCCGAAAGAAAAAGGTTGTACACTAATCTCCATTCCGAAGCCAAGGCGTCTTCGCCCTCTAGCGTAAATAGACCTGCTCTGACTCAACAGTCCGTGAGTACAAATCGACGACATACACCATCCAACACAAGTAAAGGCTCAAACATTGGATCAGAACTCTGACACGACTGGACCGAGAGCAGAAACTCCCTCGCTCTCGTCACATTCATTTTGAGGTGACCCTGACTCCTCCTCATCAGCCGAAACACACCCTTAAGAAGCTTGAGCTTCTTAACAACTGAAGAATAAGTGTTGATCAAAGTAAGAAGATATTTACGTAATAAATGGAGTAAGTGATTAATATAATTGCAAAAGATGTTAAATAAGAGGGACTAAATGTTAAAATGCATATATTAAAGAAAACCAACTTCATTGCAAAATAAGTTAATTTAAATGTAAAGGAGAAGTGGATAAAGTTAGCACTGTCAATTAGGTAGGTCCGGCCCGAACTCAGCTCGTTCGGCCCTAAGAAAATTACGTTCGTTTGATTTTTTTTAGGACCGAGTCGGGCTAAGGCAAAAAAATTAAGCCCAAATTATATATAGAGTGAGCTTGGGCTTTGCTAAGCTTGACCTATATATAGCCCGACCTATTTTATAATAATTATATTATAACATAATCATATTATTTATATATATAATTTTATTTTTTCAATTTGTTCATATGAATAAATTAAACAGTGATTATTTATATATGATTGAAAGTATTAAAAATTTATTATTTATTTTAGATTTTGATACATTAATCATTTTCTTTTGTTAATATTGTATGAGTGAGTTTTTATAAATTTAAAATTATTATTTTTTATTAGTTTATTTTATTTGTAATTTATTGATCTTTCACGCGATGATTTACATGTAAAATATATTTTAAAGTATACTTTCTAATTTTTATTTTAATAATATTTTAGTAGAATTTATTATTTGTTTTTCTAATTGATATATTTATTTCGAAAAACATATAGTAGTAAATTAGGGTTTAACCCGATATCAGTAGTAAATTAGGGTTTAACCCGATATCGACTCGAAGCCCAAATTATTATATAGGAGAGCTTGTTGTAACGCCCTGCCCGAAAGGCTGCGTTACTAGTGGAGGTTCCACCGAGAGTTTGGTAAATGAGGTTACTAGGCCTCCTTCGCAGCAATGCTGGAGAAACTCGTAGCGAGCCCGTATCAACTCGCAGCGATGCTGAAGAAACCCGTAGCAAGCCCGTAGCATCTCGCAGCAAGTAGTTGGGCCGCGCAACCCGCAAGCCCGCAAACTAGCCCGAGCGCGTACAAGATTTGGGCAGTGAATTTTATTTCCTTTCTGAGTAGGATCCTTCTAGAATCCTTCTCCTATTTTTGTTTCCTTTTTTTATTAGGGTTTTTCTTTTCCTTTTTCTATTAGGACTAGTATTGGAATACTATATAAAGGGCTTCACCCTTATAGCTTGTATTAAGTTTTTCTTTGAGAATTTTCGTGAGTAATAAATGTTCTCTCACAAAAATAATTTTCTTTTATTTTTCGTATAATTCTCAACTCTTTTTCTTTCCAGAAATTCGAGTTGTTCTTAGGGCACGTTTTTATTGATCTTGGCCGAAGACACTCGAAATTCACAAGGGTATTTCGAGTGTTTGCCGCTTAGAGCATTACATTGTGCTTGAAAATTTCAAGTTCAAAGGTTAATGTCGGAAGCTCATAGCCCTTAAAATTCCATAAGTTGAATCAGGTACAATCAAAGCCAACTCATATGGCCGAATTGACAGGGGTAGATAAAGTGTTAAATAATTATAAAATCTTTAAAAAAATTGAATTTATGTTTGAATGGTTTATGGGATTTAAGAGGAATAAAGCCATCAAATCCAGATTTTAAGGATGACTAACATTATTGCAAGAGAAATTAAACACTAAAAGTGAAGATTAACAAATCTTTTGAAAAATGTTGAATGTGACATCTTTGAATTTGATGGCTTGGAATTTATTTTTAAAATTATTATTGAATTTTGAAAGCAAAATAACACGAATAAAGCATTAAATAAACATCTTAAGGATATTTGAGGGGCGACATCATTGTAGATATTTTTTTTTGGAATTTATCTTTGAAAACATATCTTTGAATTGTATATGCCATATAATGTTCAAATCCACGTTGATTTTGGAGTTGTGCAAATCTATAAATAAAATTTATTTTCACAATTTTATCCTCTCAATACACATTTTTCACCATTATACGGTAATACCACTACTTTTTCAATTAACTATTTTATTACTTACACATCAATACTTATTATACCCCTACTTTATATTCTAAAATACACCTACTTTATATTCTAAAATACACAATTTTTTTCTTAACTGTATGCAATTTTCTCTATGTATAGTCTTAAAGAATAGAAGAAGTAAAAGAAGTTAAACTGGACAAAAAAGAAGCTAAACAAGACAAAAAAATGTGTCAAAATGATTCAAAACGCATATTTTAAGGGATACCAACATCAATGCAAAATAAGTATAAATATAAAGGAATAAATAAATAAAGTGTTGAAATAACTGCGAAATAGATCATTAAATTTTTAGAATTTATCTTTGAACTTTTTATGCATTCTAAGAAGAATAAAGTTATAAAATGCACATTTTAAGGGTGACTAACATTATTGGAAAAAAAGTTGAACTCCAAAAGTGCATATCATTAAATTTTTAGAATTTATCTTAGAAATTTTTATGCATTTAAAGAAGAATAAAGTTATAAAATGCACATTTTTAAGGGTGACTAACATTATTCGAAAAAAGTTAAAAACTTCAAAAGTGCATAGTAATAAAGTGTTAAAATAATTTTGGATGTGAAATCTTTGAATTTTGGATTTTATCTTTGAATTTTTATGCAAAATTAGATTGATAAAGTTTTAAAGTTGACATCTTAAAGAGTGATTAACATCATTCCAAAGGAAGTTAATTAAACTCTCCCAACAACATGGTTTTATTATATTAAATATACACCCAATCACACACATTCGACGTGTATGGTGTATGCATCTACGGTTAATATGCCACCGAAAGTATTGCTCTATGTGTAGCATCTCATATGTCCCAACAACATATCACTTTTATTTGATATACAATAGTTATCTGGTCTTATCTATGCTACTCCTGGTGGAATACACCATATAAATCTTGATCGTAAATTTAATATTATTATATTAAATACACAAACAATCACACACACGACGTGTATGGTATATGCATTTACGATTAAAATGACATCGAGAGTAATTAGCCTCTCATAGACCGTAGTTATCTTGACCAAAAAGAACCACTTTTGAATTATTCCTATCAAGGAATCTTAATCTCAAGAATTAAATAGAAACAAAATTGATGCAATTCAAATACTTCCTAAAATTTATTTAGCAAGTTATTCTGATTCCAATTGATCAATATTAACCCTAAGAAATAAATTAAATCTAATCCACGAACTAATGTCAGAAAATCATTGTGAAATCTTTGAATTATGGAATTTATCTTTTAATTTTATTTTTTGATGCAAATTAAAGAGGATTAAAAGTGATAAAATACACATCTTAAGAGTGACCAACATCCTTACAAAAGAAGTCAAAATCTAAAGGGGGAGAGGAATAAAGTGTTGAATTAATTTTGGATGCGATAATGGCATTAGCAGCCTCTGTGTAATGAGTCCCATCCCAGCTCAAGTACATTGTCCGTTCGTCGCAAACATCATATCGAGTTCCGAAACACGTTTTGTTGAAATCAGGATTGTAGTTGTAAGGTGCTCCGCCATATCCACAACACGCTATCAATGGATTTTTGAAACCTTTGTTGTTTTAAATAAGATCGAATTCGAATGCTTAATGAGTAACATGAGTATATATTAACATTAATTACTAAGAAACCTTAAAAGTATACGGTACGTCAACTACTAACCGTAAGATTTTGAATTTGAGATGAGTTCGTACTTGATGGAGTACACATCCACGTACACGATCTTAGAGTTCTTCATTCGAGACCGTAGTTCTTTGCACATAGAATTGAGTTTTGCGTTGAATGCCCTTGCTCCCTTATTTAAAGACTTTATGCATCCATATTTGTCGTAATCACTGCTGTTTAATTTGTATCTAATGGCAAGTTCTTGAGGTAAACAACCCAACGGCCCGGTGTTATGCACCCAAAAGTTTTTTCCGCCATGTTCATATATGGCCTACATGTCGTGGATAACGAGTGTGTAGGTCGAGTAGAACAATAAAAATCGAAGAAATGGAAATACAAAATTAATAACATACCAACATAGCATCCTTGATTTCGAATATGAAAGAAGGGATCTTCTCGATGACTTGAGCATACGGAAGCGAGACAAATGAACCAGATAGATCATTTTGTCCGATATCGATGGTGTACAATGCATTATCGAAGTCCTCTTTCCCTAGCAAATTTGTGTTGCCTACAAAATATGGTTAGCGACGAAAACTTTATCATTTGATAACTAAACATAAAATCCATAACAAATAGTACCTTTCGTATAGAGATCCAACGATAAGTTGTAGAAACGTTTGAATTGAAGAACCTGAATGTTCAAATTGAAATTAATAAATTTCGGGAGAGTGGCTGCGCCGCCTACTGCAAAGTTAACTCCATTTGTGAAATTGGGTTCCAACGAATCCAAATAAGGACTCAAGTACTTGGTATGGAGGTTTTCACCTGTAATTAAGGTTGATATTTTAATCATCCAATACTATAAATGTAATTGATTACATTTCAAATTAAAAAAAAAAATATATGATTTGATTTCGAGGATCAACTAAACCAATTACACTTACAGAGGAAATCGATAACCAGTCGTCCATCACTTGCTCGGCCGGTTGGTCGGCCATTGGAGAAAGCACGACCATATGGATACCCGAACTCCAATCCGAGTCCGGCGACCATGCCGCCGGTATCGGAGTTTGAGTCACCAAAGTTAACAATCACATGTGTTTTGCAAAGTGAAACAACAACAATAGGAAGACAAATTATTATGAGAGTGAGAAATTCATGAATATTATTAGCTGGAAACAAATGCATATTGTAATGAGTGTGAGCTGAGGAGACAAAAACTCATTCATAAATAAACAAATAAAAAACTATGGAGTACAAAGTCTTAAAGTGTTGGAACTTTCTGCATAGCAGAGTTACGTATGCAGTTACTTCATGTTGTACTGTACAAAAGCGTAAAGAGCAGATTGGAAAATCAAGTGCTAGTGGCACACTTTGTATTTGGTCAAAAATATTCACCAAAACAAGCCGAATACAATTGAGATCTCATTGAATTTTTTCAAACTTTAAAAAGTTTATTAAATTTCATAGATTTAGAAAATCCACTATCTATATAAAGTTTGATTTACCTTTCTTTGTTAATTTAAATAATTTTTTTTATAATTTACTAATTATTCAAAATTAGAATAGTATATAAATAGACTGGATACATTTTATATGTATTTCTGGTTTAAGAAAAAAATCCAAACTTTAATTTTCTTAGCGATTCCAATTTTGAACTAATCAATTCGGGCGAAATTCATCTATTAATTAATATATAATTCTTGAATCCTTCTTTGGTTTTTTATTAGCCAGTAATATTCTTCAATTTTGCCACATAGATCAATTGAGATTCTATTGTCCAATAGAAATGCTCAATGTAATATTCTTCAATTTTGCCACATAGATCAATTGAGATTCTATTGTCCAATAGAAATACTCAATTTTAATTCAATTTCATTTGCGTTCACACCAAATAGCCAATCTTTTCTACCAATTAATTAATTAAAAAAAGAAATTATAATTTTAGAAATTAATTTATATAAGTCGGGTCAACTTTAAGAATTAAATACAATTATCATTGAGGCCTGTGGATTTTTGGTCACAATTATAAAGAATGTGTGTTTTTTGTGCTAGGTTATAAGAATGTGAGTTTTTTACACCAATTCCATTAGAAGTACCTATTATACCCTTGAAGATAAAAGAAAAAGACAAGAATTAAAAAAAATATCGGTCCCCACTTTATTTTTCTCTTCTCTCTCCCCCTAAACCGCCGACACACAGGTTACCATTTTTTTTTCGATTTCGAATTCAAACGGAGCAATGTCATCGTCGGCGACGCCATCGGATTCCGAGCATGAGGAAGAACAACAACAACAAGAAGAACCGAGTCTCCAACCTCCGGTAATTCCCGAATCCGAAACCCTATTTTTTCGATTTTTATCTCGAAATTTCGAGTAATTTGATGGATTATACGGTGTTTCGATGCTTGTTTAAGTTCTTTATTGTGTTATACTTCATTTAGAACTGTAAATGTGAGTTGAATTGTTCTGAAATTTGAGTTTTTGATTTCTGTTCATGAATGCTCGATGGCAGTCGATTAACCCGATCGACTAACCCCGTCGATTAACCCCTTCGATTAACCTCTTCGAGTAGTCAACCCTGTTACTCGAATTGGTTTGTCGATGGGGTTAATCGAATTGGTTAATCGATGGGGTTAATCGATTAACCCGATCGACTAACGCCTTCGATTAACCCTTCGAGTAGTCAGCTCTGTTAATCGAATGGTTTGGGCGATGGGGTTAATCGAAGGGTTGGTCGATGGGGTTAATCGAAGGGTTGGTCGATGGGTTAATCCTGTTACTCGATCGAGTAACAGATTTTTTTTTATTAGCCTGTTTTTAATTGCTTCTTCTCCATTTGTGCAGGCTGGTTTTCGATGGAGGAGACCGGATTTCGTCGACATTTCGAGAGCGATAAATTGCGGCGATCGACGCGGCGTTTTGAAAAACGTACAAGACACTCTGAGGGAGGTGGGTGGGGACGAGGGCCTCGCGGAGTACAGACAAACGTATCTCTTCAGTCAGTTCTTGTCCCTTCCCAATGCAGACCGATCGAACAAACCTCTGCACAAGCTGCTATCGAGAGAGATCGTTAGCAAGAGCAGAATACCAGAGTTTGAGCACTGGTTTGCTATCGGGGATCGTATTGTGAAGTTCCGAGCACAAGAATACACCCTGATCACCGGCCTGCGCTCTGGGGATAGTAACTTCGATCCCACAGACAAAGGTCATGAAGCTCTCATTACAGGCATCCATCGGAGGTTATTCCGTTGCAGAGTGATGAAGATTGAAGCACTGCTCAGTTCGTTCAATGGTCTGCGGATGGGCAACGACCTAAATGATTATTTCAAGGTTGCCAACATCTTGATTCTCTACTTCGTTCTGATTGGTCGAGAGAAACTGGATGTCGAGAACTGGGTCTGGACACTGGTGGAGGATCACGATGGCTGGGAGTGGTTTCCTTGGGGTTCTTACACGTTCCAGAACTTCTCGCACTACATCAGCATTGCTGGGATGGCAGCTGATCAGGCCGAGAAAGCGGCTTATCACTTTTACGGTCCAGTTTGGGCCTTCCAGTGTTGGGCCTTCGAGGCCTTTCCTGCTTTAGGGAGACAGTGCGCTACTCGGAGCCGAGAGACGCGAAGGCCCCGGTTTTTGCATTGGACGCAGAGGAAGACTAACTTCGATTTCACGGATTACTTCGAGGATGAGCAGGTAACCGTCAATCTGTTTCGTTAATAATTTTGAATTAATAATTTTATCGAATATCTAATAATTTTTTTAATTGTTTTCTTTTAGCTTGAAGTGCACGAGACCCTCACACCGACACCGGAGGAGGAGGAGATGATGTATTACAGGAGTTTGAGGGAGGCCGGTGAGCTGTATGCCGTACCGTACCAGCCTCCCCTCCGCTTAACTCACGCAGCGGCGCCGGCACGAGCACCGGCACCGAAGAAGCAGATGGAGAAGAAGAAGAAGAAGCTTGTGGATCGTGTGGCCGAAAGCGTGGCCAAGACATTCAAGAAGGCGGCGACAGGTATCCGCACGCGTGACGATGTCACGCCCAGCTCTTCAGCAGAGAGACTAGAGAGACGTAAATCTCGGAAAGCTCGACATAATTCTCCGCCTCCTCGACATGCTTCTCCTCCTATTCCTCCTCGAGGTGCTTCTCCTCCTATTCCTCCTGCTCGAGATGCTACTCCTCCTGAGTCTCGAGCTGCACATGTATCTGAGAGAGTGGTGGACGATGATCCACCTATTTATCGTCGGAGTGACCTCAAGAGGATCTTGTTCGACACGTCCGAGAAGGGATTCACGACTCACATCGTGAAGGCCGTCACGGAGAGCGTGACGAAGAGTGTCACGGAGAGCTTGCTCTCTAAAATGAAGGGCTTCTTCGGTATGAGACGACACTCCCAGCCACGGCCTTATCCCTCGAGGCCAGTGTACGAAGAGCCTTCCTCGCCCCCTCGGAGTTCACCTCCTCGTCATTCCTACCACTGCGAGGACATTGCTGAGACTTCTTTGCGCAGAGCACCAGCTCGATTCTCGACGTCGGCGATGCCTGACCCCCCGCAGTATTCGTTTGGAGATGCTGACGCATGGATGCGTTACCGCATGCAGCCCCAGCCCCAGGTGCCTCCGGTATTTCCATTTGAGTATCCATTCGAGAGTTACCAGATGCCGGGTCCATTCGGTCCATTCCAGGGTCCAGTCTTTCCATTCCAGGGTTATCAGATGCCGCCACTGGCCTATCCCTTTGAGTCCCCCAGCTACCGCACGCCTCCGACGATTGTTCCTTTTGATCTGGAGACGTCCAGCACGCCGACACCACCTGTTGTGGTCGATGTCGAGACCCATACTGGGAGGAACTTTGATATCTTCTCACAGCCAGCTGCTGATGACGAGGAGGGTGACGACGAGTATGACGGGGACCTCGGGTGCTTCAGTGACGAGGATGATGACGACGACGAGGAGGGTGACGAGTCCGAGCAGGATGCCGGGGAGAGCAGCCTCGGACCTCGTGTTGTTCAGCCTTCCAAGTACCTGCGTAGCCCTTTCATCCGACAGTTCACCAGGGCACGCGGTAGAAGAAGCTGGAAGCTGTACGATGTGTACAGAGCAACGGGGCCCGATTCCTGCGTTAGGGTGAAGTGTTGTGATGATTTGATCCTTGATCAGAAATTCTTCGACGATGTGGAAAATGCCTCTGTTTGGTTCAGCTCTCAGGTAATATTTTAAATTATAACCTTGTTAATTTATGTTTAAATATTAACAACGTGTCAATTTTCAGGTGCTCGACTTGTATATTGCGTTCATGAAAGTAAAAATCAGAACTAGGACAGGGGTGATGGGTTACGTGAAGGCAAGTGGGCACCAGATCTTCGGTCCCAGCTTCTACGTAAGTGAATGTCTTTTATCTATGTTAGTTATATTTTACTTTTATCGTGTTCTTACTGACATAAAATTTAATATTTATGTCATTTTCAAAGAATGATTTCTGCCTCGAATACGGGAAACTGAAGCATACAGGGACTTCGAATGATTTTGAGCAGCGATACAAGAATTGGAAACCACCTCAGCATATGCTAGACATTGTCGAAGGTCCGGGTGGTGGTGAGCATGGTTGGTACAATATCAATCAGGTATGTTAACTGAATTTGAACAATCTTTTGTTTCTATGATTTCTTATATTTTCATTGTTTGTATTTTCAATGTTTGTATGGAAGGTGGCAATGATTTGCAACATTGATAACATTCACTGGATCGTGGCGGTCATTGATTTCGAGAATTGGACTGTCGAAGTGTATGATTCATTGTGCAGTATCAGAGCCGCACAGCTGAAGCCCCTGACAGATTTGTTGCCTCGATTGTTGAGATGCGCACACTGGTGGAACCAACACTCGTACCTGTAAGTTTCGTTCATTTCACTGTGTAGTGTAGTTTTTTTTCTTATATGATATTGACGTGAGAATTGTTTCATTCATTTCAATGTTTTATGTTTCAGGGAGCGTAAGAGGTGTGCTTTCAAGTTTAAGCTAATGCCCAAGGCTCAACAAATAATCCAACCCGACGGAAACTCGTGTGGGCCGATTTGTTGCATGTACCTGGATCGCTTGTTCAACAAGAAACAAACTCACGAGAACAAGACTATTGACCTTCCTTACATCGTTAAGTATAGAAAGTATGTTGCTAGGATGATTTAATGGTTAGCTCAGGATGCATACACGGAAGAAGACATACGAGCTTAGTATTTATTGGTATTTGTGTTTGAATATACTTGTTTAGGATGATTTATTGTTTAGTATTGTTGGTATTTTTGTCTTGGATGTGTTGTATATTGAATGCTTGGTTAGAATGTTGCAGGTTTGGGTTTAAAAATGTGTAAAAAAGTCATTTTTCATTCTGCCCAGAGGTTACTCGAATGGACTGTTCCATCGAGTAACCATCGAGTAATCAAGAACAGGTCCATCGAGTAACGTAGAATGAGGCCTGAATCTGCAAGAGTACTTAAAAAAGGCTACTCGAAATGGTTAATCGAAGGGGTACTCGAAAGGGTTAAGCGAAAGGGTTACTGGAATTGGGTTACTCGAAATAGGTTACAGGAAAAGGTTACTCGAATTGCCATCATCCTGTAATCATAAATCTAGATTTAAGTAACGTAAACTCCCGATCATAACATTTATTCTATTTAAATAAATAAATAATCATTTGCTTTTAATTATTTATAATTAAATATATGCAAATTATAGTCCTGTATTATACACGTTGTAGTTAGTATGGTGTGCGTCGTCACACGGAAGATCATACTATCGGTTACTCGTATATAATCGAACATAAGCTCACGACCTAGATGGACAAGGACCAATCCATCGGTATAGTCGTTGTATGAGAGAGAAAATAATCGGTCTTGATTATTTTATCATACTTGTACACTTGGTGTATTGGGCGGATCGCTTGAGATTTATCGATTAGGATTGCCTTGGATAATTTATTTTAATCCCAGTGTATTTTATTCTTAATCCCTAATATTATTGCAGGTGTATGCATTTAATATTAGTGACTTTGATTTTCCAAAGGAATTCACCGATTAGAATAATCGGTCGATTACCGGCAAAGTTGGGTCACGATATTTTATGTATGGCATGCCGTGAATTCTTGACGGGAAAGTGTGTCCTCGAAAGGGTTGATAATATCCCCGAGATGAGTTCATAAGGAATTATTATGTAAACCTCATGAGTGGATTTGTTCCGCATAATAATTAAAGTTGAATGGTACTATTCTCAGATATCAGAGATGAATAAATTAATATAAATTAATTTTATTGATGAATATTTATATCTTAAACGCACGGAATAAATAATACTAACGAAGATATTATTATTTGAGATAATATGGTGAATATTGCGAGTGTAATTATATTTATATAGTGGAGGTAATATATAATTAATATTAATGGATTAATAGATTTGGGATTGGGCTCAATTTAATCATTAATATTGGAAGCTCAATATTTCACCTCCTTTAGATCCCCTACGTAGCCTATAAAAGCACTACATGGTCTTCACAATTAGAAAACAAGACAAGAATATCAATAGTTGATAGTTCTAGAGAGTTGTGAAGGAGATCCATAGGAGTTCGGAGGATCGTCGCCCACACGACGTTCGAACGAGGTGCAAGGAATGCGTGGGAAGATCCTAAGGTCTTCATCTAATCTCGTTTCTCCGCACAACGAGACGAAGGTAAAATCGTAAACCCCCTCTTATGATTTTATGTGAATTAAATCGTGATATATATACATGAACGAAGGTCCGGGAAAACGTACGAACTCCGCGGACGGGGATTCGAGATCCCTGCTGGAAATCGATATCCCGGGGTATCAAAAATTGCGGAACCGATAACCCCGACCGAAATCCCGTCGCCGGAGATGAAACCGCGAACCACCGTACGAGCCGGAGCTCGACCGAGCACCGCACGGGCGAACCCGCGCGCCCAGCCGAGCCCCCGCACGGGGCTCGCGATCGCTAACCCTAGCGATCGCCGGGGATGCACGCGCATCCCCGTGGGGCTGTTCCGAACAGCCCCCAGCGGTGAGTCCGGCGACTCACCGCCACCGCCGAGGAGGGCGGTGCGCCCAGCGCACCAGCCACGGCTCGCCCGGCGATCGACCACGCGGTCGATCGCATGCCCCGGCTCCAGCCGGGGTGTCCTCGTTTGGGCCCCGCGATCGACGCCCTAGGGCTCGATCGCACCCCTCGGCTCCCAGCCGAGGGTCCTTCGAACGTTTGCCGGGGATCTCGAATCCCCGTCCCCGAAGTTCGTCGTTTTTCCCGGATCTTGTATTCATGTACGTATCACAATTTAATTCACATAAAATCACACGAAGGAGTTTATGATTGTACCTTTTGATTCGTTGTGCGGAGAAACGAAATCAAGTTGAAGACCTTTTGGATCTTCCCACGTATTCCTTGCACTTCGTTCGAACGTCGGGTGGGCGACGATCTATCGAACTCCTATGGATCTCCTTCAACTCTCTAGAATATCAAGTATGATAATCTTGTCTTATGATTTATGAAGGCCATGTAGTGCTTTTATAGGCTACGTAGGGGGATCTAAAGGAGGTGGAATATTGGGCTTCCAATATTGAAGATTAAATTGAGCCCACTGCCCAAGTCCATTAATCCTTATCAATATTAATTAATTTATTTTCCACTATATAAATTAATTGCACTCCCAATATTAAACCATATTATATCAAATAATATTTCTCCGGTAGTATTATTTATTCCGTGTATTTAAGATTTAAATATCCATGAATAAAATTAATTTATTGCTAATTAATTTATTCATCTCTTTAATCCGAGACTAGTACCATTCAACCTTAATTATTGTGCGGAACGAATCCACTCATGAGGTTTACACAATAATTCCTTATGAACTCATCTCGGGGATATTATCAACCCTTACGGGATACACTGTCCGGTCAATTATTCACGGCATGCCATATATAAAATATAGTGACCCAACTTAACTGGAAATTAACCCAATAATTAAATCGGTTAATTCCTTTGGTAAATCAAAGTTACTTATATTAAATATACACACCCGCAATAATATCGGGGATTAAGAATAAAATACACTGAGACTCGAATCGATTATCGCCGGCAATCCTAATCGATGAATCTCAACGATCCGCTCAATACACCAAGTGTACAAGTGTGATAAAATAATTAAGATAAATTATTTTCTCTCTCACACAACGACTATACCGATGGATTGGTCCGTGTCCATCTAGGTCGTGAGCAACTGTTTGATTAAATACGAGTAACCGATAGTATGATCTTCTGTGCGCCCATGCTTGCACCATACTAACTACAACGTATAAAATCCAGGACTATAATTTGCATATATTTAATTAATAATAATTAAACGCAAAACAATTGTTTATTAATTTAATAGATTAAACGCTATGATCGGGAGTTTACCGTTACTTAAATCTAGACATTAAGTACACAACTCCAACAATCTCCCACTTGTACTAAGGTCTAGTCATTTCCTCCAAACTCCCGGTTCCCATACTCATCACGTGCTTAAAGTGTACTTCCGAGAAGTACTATGTGAATGAGCACTCTAGGTTGCCGCTCTGAAGTTATCTTGGTGACTACTACGTCGTCTCCCTCGACGATGACTCGTATCAGGTGGTACTTGCACTATGTGTTATCATCACTTTTAGACTTATGACTTCTTCCGGTTTACCATGCACCGCTATTTAATAGCCTTTGGTAAACTTAAGAGTCATATCCAAGTCTTAGAGGTTATCCCGGAACCTAACCAAAACTTCCGGTGCCTCTGAGGCTGCTGTTTGGTTATGAGAGAGTCTGAGAAGCATCCTGCTTGTCAATCTTACATATTAAAGGTTCCACCTTTTCCAAAAGTGAACACATAGCCTGATATCGACTTACACTGGTCCTTCTCTGATTTGAGATCTGAGAAATTGTAATCTAAGAAGATTTCGTTTTGCTCAGTAATCCAGTACATCCAAGTACTCTTACAGCATTCGAATATCTCTTATCCAGATTACTTTGATATCCTCCCACTACGCTAACCGCATAGTTGATATCAGGTTCTTGTTTTCTAACATTGCATTTAAGCTTTCCACACAAGGTGTAGGAAACTGCTTAGTATCATGTGTCTCCTTTATGTGTTCGAAACACATGACCTTAGATAGATATACATGTTCTGTTTCTGAAAGGCAACAACCTTTCTCAGAACTATGCTTGTTAAAACGAACCATAATCGTATAAGATATCTAGGAGAAGTACAATGTTCTTATCCCTAGATCGAAAGATCTTTAAGAACACGTTCCAACTTCTTCTCAATCTTATATTCCGATTTATTTAGACAACCATTATTCTATGTCTGACAACATCTTTACATTGTTACCAATGATAAAATGTTATCTACATAAAATTCCGAGAAACACCACCTTGTCTCCATTACGTCTCCAATACACCTATCGTCTCTGCCTTTTGATGAATCCATCGAATGGATTATCTCATCAATTCGCAAGTTCCACGATTCATAGCTTTGTAACCATCCATAAATGGATTTACCAAGCTCGTACTCTAAATGATCTAGCCTCTTAACAATAATTCTTATTGTTTTCCAAGCAGGCTCATTTAGATCTAGCACTGCCCTTATGCAGAGCTAGGGATGGATTTCATGTTTACTAGATCCAGAGTCCGAACTCCTCTAGTCTTATGAATATCTCCGGTTGTTCAACAACCTCCCACTGCAATGGCGTCCCGGTGTACAACAGTAATAACAATAGGTGCAGTGTGTGGTGTACTTCTACTCGGTTTGGCTGGTTCCCAGTCTTTTGTCCTTTTTCTCATTCCAAGGTATTAATTCAGTTCAGGCTTTGTGGTTCATCTAATAGTCTTTCTCTATGAACCGAACGATAGACGTCCCTCTGGTTCACAGTACTATAGAATACACAATACTTCGTTCATCTAGGATATCCTACAACCATGCTTGTATCCAGGAATATCCATAGAACATAGGTAGTTCCTGTTGGAGTTGTGTACTTAATGTCTAGATTTAAGTAACGCAAACTCACGATCCATTGCCATTAATCTATTTAATTAAATAAACAATTATTTGCATTTAATTATTTATAATTAAATATATGCAAATCATAGTCCTGGATTTTATACGTTGTAGTTAGTATGGTGCAAGCATGGGCGCACAGAAGATCATACTATCGGTTACTCGTATTTAATCGAACAGTAGCTCACGACCTAGATGGACACGGACCAATCCATCGGTATAGTCGTTGTGTGAGAGAGAAAATAATTTATCTTAATTATTTTATCACACTTGTACACTTGGTGTATTGAGCGGATCGTTGAGATTCATCGATTAGGATTGCCGGCGATAATCGATTCGAGTCTCAGTGTATTTTATTCTTAATCCCCGATATTATTGCGGGTGTGTATATTTAATATAAGTGACTTTGATTTACCAAAGGAATTAACCGATTTAATTATTGGGTTGATTACCGGTTAAGTTGGGTCACTATATTTCATATATGACATGCCGTGAATAATTGACCGGACAGTGTATCCCGGAAGGGTTGATAATATCCCCGAGATGAGTTCATAAGGAATTATTATGTAAACCCTGCAGGTGGATTTGTTCCGCATAATAATTAAGGTTGAATGGTACTAGTCTCGGATATAAGAGATGAATAAATTAATTAGCAATAAATTAATTTTATTCATGGATATTTATATCTTAAATACACGGAATAAATAATACTACCGGAGAAATATTATTTGATATAATATGGTTTAATATTGGGAGTGCAATTAATTTTATATAATGGAAAATAGAATTAATTAATATTAATGGATTAATAGATTTGGGCTTGGGCTCAATTTAATCATTAATATTGGAAGCCCAATATTCCACCTCCTTAAGATCCCCTACGTAGCCTATAAAAGCACTACATGGTCTTCTCTATTCTCATAACTTAAAGATCACAATTCTAGAGAGAGAGAGAAAGTAGAGAGGAAGATCCATGGAGTTCGGTAGATCGTCGCCCACACGACGTCCGGGCTAGTGCAAGGAATACGTGGGAAGATCTCAAAGGTCATCAAATTGAGTTCTTCGTTTTTCCGAACAACGAGAACGAGGTAAATCGTAAAACCCTCTTTATGATTTTATCGTTTATTTATCGTGAGAATATCATGAACGTAAGATCCAAAGTATAGGATCCTCACCGGGGTCGAGCCGAGGGGTGGTGATCGAAGATCACCGGACCACCACAGCTGGAGCGACCCGGCGGCAAGGATCGAGCGAACCGAGTTCGCTGGAAGGGCAAGCGCCCGCCTGGGGACCAGGCGCCCGCCTGGTCCATGTCGCGCGCGGTCGCGCGACTACCAGGCGACCGCTCCGTACGGCTGGGCAGCGGGCTGTGGGCTCTTCTCACGGCGGATCCGGGGGCTTCGCTGGCCATGCTCGGAGCTGTACGGGCTGAACCCTAGCGCACGTCCGGTGACGTGCGCACGCCTCGTTCGAACATGCGGCGGCTCGTGCCGTGGCTAGGGTTCGATGAGGGGCTGTCCGCGAGGGTTCGGGGATGCTCGACGGGCTGCTACGAGCAGCCCTAGGTGGCTGCTGTGTTCAGCCCTGAGCCCACGCGAGGGCTCGACCGAACAGCCCGGGCTATCCCCGTGGTTAGGGTTTGGTTGAGTCCGGCTTCGCGGTGGTTCGTGGCGGGATGTTCCGGCAACCGGGAGTCGATTGGAATTGTCGTTCCGCATTTGACAACTCCGGATATTCGTTCTCCGAAGGATTTCGTTCGGAATTAATTAGATAATTAATTTTAATTAATTTATTAATTCCGAGATATCGATTTCCAACAATTGGTATCAGAGCGTTGGTTTTCGTTCACGGTATTTTTCGATAAATTGTTCTACCTTGCAGGGTTTCCGACTATTATGGCTAGATTTAATTGTTTTAATTAATGTCATAATATTGTTCTTGATTATTAAACTCTCGGACATGTCGAGATTCGTTTTATGTGTGGTGAATGCTTGTAATAGTAAAAATTCGGGGGTTGACCGAATTTAGGATTTATTATTACGTTCTACTTTTTCCGGAAAATATATAGGGTCGATTTCATGTATAGAATCGATACCGGATAATTGTAATTAAATTATGTAATTTATTTTACGTTGGATCGATGCCGAAACGACCGCCGGAAGAAGACGTGTGACGGAGGAGACGAATAGAGGGAGGGCTCGATCGGCCATCCCCATGGCCGATCTCATGAGGCTTGATCGACCACCATGAGGAGTTCGACTCCTCTAGGTGGGTGGTCGATCATGGTGAGCGTGGGGATCCCCAACCCGCGTTCATCTCGGCCAAGATTCACTTTCCTAAATTATTCGGTTTTCCTATTTTGAGTATTCCTATTTTTTGGGAATTCTCATGGAATAGGAAAAGAATAAATTTATTTTTTTCCTTATTGATTATTCCTATTCTTGGGAATTTTCATAGATTAGGAAAAGGAATAAATTTGGAATTAATTTATTTTTCCTATTTTTATTATTCCTTTATGGAATTTTAAATGGATTAGGAAAATAATTAATTTTGGAAAGTTTTAAAGTCCTTAATTAATTTTTCCTATTTAATTATTCCTTTATGGAATTTTTAATAGATTAGGAAATGAATTAATTTGGAAGGATTAGGAGTCCTAATTTATTTTATTTCCTTATTCTATTATAGAAGTCTTCTAGAATGTTCCAAGTTTGACTTGGATAGGATTCTAAAGATTTAATAGAATTAGATAGGAAAATAAAAATAAATAAAAATATTAATAATATTTAATTTTATTTTTGATATATTCGATTGACTTAATTTTCGAATTAAGTAACTTTTGGATTAATTGAAAATAAATAGATTTAAATATTGAGATTAATATTCTCGTCACATGGAGCATTCAAGAACGAAGACTGAAGACTAGAAGATGCGTACGGGGATGCGATAAAGCCATAATAGTCGGAAAATAATATTCTAGTATTATTTTGACTATGTGATAATATTCTATGTGCTTTATTACATGTATGCATGCTTATGTGTATTTAATTATGCATTAGATAGCGTATCCCTTTATTGTAAAAAGCTAAGTGGGAGAGGGTATGGAAACATATCCATGGTCTCCATTGCTGTTCTCTTGGTGACTTTTATGGACTTTTGAAGTTCGTATAGACAAGTCATTGGAGGAGAATTCTTGTAATTCCTTTTACGAGAAACATTGATTAAGTTTATCAAACAATGCCTAATTTGTCTTTCTGAAACTGATTTCAAGTCGACTCATTCTCACCCCGGGGAGTGGAATGGAGCCAAAGCCACTTGGTCATGTCGAGGACACAAATTAGAGACCTTCGTACCATCCTTTTGAAGGTGGATCGATTGTCTGCTCGGCTCCCTCATTTATGAGAGATAGGGTCGTTCGCATGGTGAATCACTGGTTAGAAACTTCGAGTTTCACTTATGATTCTCCGCGTCTTGATTTACAAGATTGAATGATTCATGTAATTGGGAGTCAATTGTAAGAGTCTTTTGGTGTAGTAAACGTCCACACTATCGTGGCTTGCTGCATTGAATGGGATTTTGGAACGATCTTCTTAGATACTGAGTAATGGTTTACACTTAGGTACGCTTCTTAGTATTCTTCCCATCGAAGTAACGCTAATGATGATGTACGACCGACGGAAATCTAAATTGCTAAATCATTTGGATAAGTAAACGTCCACACTATCGTGGCTTGCCATATCTGATGGGATTTTAGATGCGATTAGTGGTTTAATGATATTATTTGAGGAAGATAATATCGGAGCTTAAATCGATTGTTTGTTGTTATATGTGCCCATAGATTAGGATATGGCTTTGAACCCACTTTATGTGATACGTAAGGATTTTAAACTCATTGGTCCCTGGATGTATTGATTGGAATAGAGATCTGGACATTGCCCAGACTGTTGAAGAGTACAAGTTTGTACTCAGTGAGCTTTATTCTCCCGAACCTACTAATGTCTCGACTGTTGAGGAAAGAACTGATTTTATCATGTTCAAACTCAAGGAGATGTTTAGACATGACATAGGCGGCTAGACAAGAAGCGATGAGGATACTCATAAAGGCCAGTCGCTTCGAAGAAACGCTTAAACACGTTTTTGAGATGATTGACCTTTTAGACGAGTTGAGACGGAAATCGCAAGCTCTTGTAGCTAATGCCAAAGGTTTCGAGCCTAAGGGCAAAATCGGGGGAAAGGAAAAGCAAGCAAAGAAACCCAGTGGTCCTAAGTTTCTTGGATCACGAGATGGGACGAGAAAGCCAAGAGGCAAGTGTTCTCGATGCAAACAGTCTGGGTAATGGAAGTCTGATTATCCTCTCAAAGAAAGTACGAAATTTTCTTTAGTCGTAAAACATAGTCAGTGGTATTATCTACCGGAACCTGGTGTGTAGATATGGAACCACTGACAGTATGTGCATTTTAAATGCAAGGGTTCCAGGAAACCCGACGACTTTGAGAAGAAGAAATCGTAGTCTACATGGGCAATGCTGTAGAGGAGACAGCAGTTGCAATGGAGGACATTTTATAGGATTTCATTTTGGGTTATTGCTTTTATGTACCTTTCATATTAGAAAGAACTTTGTTCTGGATTTCTAATGAATGGATATTTTATTTCTTTTAATCATTTGATGGTTATAAGAAGAAATAATGATATTTTGGTACATTAGCTAGCAATATATAAATGATGAATCCTGAGTCCACCACGATGCAACGAACCGTAGTATGAAACTCGTTTTACTAATAAGAGATTTCTTTATCAATTATACTTGTGGATTCTTATGCTGAGTCATGTTTATTCAAATAAGAAGTTCAAAGGTCGAAAATTGATATTTGATCAATTAAGTTGAAGGAGTGGACCTTCCGACCTAAGAATCTAATTTGGAAGATAATATGACTAAGCAATCCTTTATGGATATAAGATGTAAGATCCGGACAAGTATAAGAATTGATTGACTCTGATGTATGCAGACCTATGCCTACTCAGACAATAAGGTACGAGTACTTCATTTGATGATTACTCGAGAAATGGATTAGAATACCTGATGTGCCACAAAAGCAAGTGTTTTGACAAGTCAATGGACACAAAGCTGTTGTGGAGAACCATCGAGGTATATCCATTTGTAGCCTGCGATTTGATCGCGGAGGCAAGTACCTGTCTGAGGAATGCATGGCATACTGATCAGAGATTGGGATTTGATCCTAAATGATTACACCATACACTCTTGTGTGGAAATGGTGTGTCGGAAATAAGAAGTGGAACTCTTATAGAAATAGTAAAAGCATGAGTTATACGGAACTACCTGTGTTCTATGGATATGTCTGGAAACAACGGCGCATTCAAATGCAGTTGTAGAATATCCTAGAAGAACAAAAGATGTGTGTTCAATAGTTCTATGAACCAGAAGGACGTTATAAGTTCTAACGCCCGGTTCATAGGGGAAGACTATTAGATGAACCACAAGCCCAAAGTGACGTAATACTTTGAAATGAGAGAGAAAGATTAAGACTTAGAACCAGCCGAACCGAGTAGCGGTACACCACTAACTGCACCTACTGTTATTACTGTTTATACACCGGAATGCCGTTGTAGTGGGAGGTTGTGTGACAACCGAAAATATTCATAAGACTAGGAGAGTCTTCGGACTCTGGACCTAGTGTACATGAAATCGATCCCTGGATCTACATGAAGGCCGTACTAGATCTAAATGTGCCTTCTTGGAGAGCAATAAAGATTATTGCTAAGAGGCAAGATCATTTAGAGTACAAGCTTAGTTGATCCATTTATGGATTGGAACAAAGCATTGAGTTCGTGGTACTTGCAAATTGATGAGATAGTCCATTTTATGGATTCATCAAAAGCATAGACGAATCGTGTGTGTGGGAAACGTGATGGAAACAAGGTGGTGTTTCTCGGAGGTTTTATGTAGATAACATTTTATCATTGGCAACAATGTAAAGATGTTATCAGACATAAAATGATGGTTGTCTAGAGAAATCGATATATGAGATGAAGAAGAAGTTAGAGCATGTTCTTAAGATCTAGGATCTCAAGAAAAGAACATTGTACTTCTCCTGGACATCTTACATATATATGATTATGGTTCGTTTTAAACATGCAAGATTCCGAGAAAGGTTCGTTACCTTTCAGAAACGGAATGCATCTATCTAAGGATATGTGTTTTGGAACACAAAAGGAGATAGAAGCAATGAAAGCAGTTTCCTACACTTTGAATGTGGAAAGCTTAATAAATGCAATGTTGAAAACAAGAACCTGATATCGGCTATGCGGTGAGCATAGTGGGAGGATATCAAGGTAATCCTGGAAAGGAATATTCGACTGCTGTAAAAGTACTTTCGAAGTACTATTCTAGACTACGAAGCAGACGAGTTTTTCCTTTGGATTACATTCTCTTAGATTTCTAATCGAATGAGGACCAGTGTAAGTCGATATCAGGCTATGTGTTTCACTATTGAAGGAGAAGGAGTTTTAACATGGAAGAGTGATAAGCACGATGCTTTTCGGACTCTGCCATGGGTAACCAAATAGCGGCCTCAGAGGCAGCGGAAGTTTTGGTATAACTCCGGGATAATCTCTGGGACTTAGATGTGATTCTAAATTTGCCAAAGGCTATGTAAATAGCGGTGCAATGGCAAATGGTAAGAAATCACTAGTCCATAAGTGTAAGATAACACATCTGATACGAATCATCGTCGAGGGAGACGACGCTGTAGTCACCAAGATAACTTCAGAGCGGCGACCTAGATTGCTCATTCACATAGTACTTCTTGGAAGTACACTTTAAGCACGTGATGAGTATGGGAGTCGGGAGTTTGGAGGAAATGACTAGACCTTAGTACAAGTGGGAGATTGTTGGAGTTGTGTACTTAATGTCTAGATTTAAGTAACGCAAACTCACGATCCATTGCCATTAATCTATTTAATTAAATAAACAATTATTTGCATTTAATTATTTATAATTAAATATATGCAAATCATAGTCCTGGATTTTATACGTTGTAGTTAGTATGGTGCAAGCATGGGCGCACAGAAGATCATACTATTGGTTACTCGTATTTAATCGAACAGTAGCTCACGACCTAGATGGACACGGACCAATCCATCGGTATAGTCGTTGTGTGAGAGAGAAAATAATTTATCTTAATTATTTTATCACACTTGTACACTTGGTGTATTGAGCGGATCGTTGAGATTCATCGATTAGGATTGCCGGCGATAATCGATTCGAGTCTCAGTGTATTTTATTCTTAATCCCCGATATTATTGCGGGTGTGTATATTTAATATAAGTGACTTTGATTTACCAAAGGAATTAACCGATTTAATTATTGGGTTGATTACCGGTTAAGTTGGGTCACTATATTTCATATATGACATGCCGTGAATAATTGACCGGACAGTGTATCCCGGAAGGGTTGATAATATCCCCGAGATGAGTTCATAAGGAATTATTATGTAAACCCTGCAGGTGGATTTGTTCCGCATAATAATTAAGGTTGAATGGTACTAGTCTCGGATATAAGAGATGAATAAATTAATTAGCAATAAATTAATTTTATTCATGGATATTTATATCTTAAATACACGGAATAAATAATACTACCGGAGAAATATTATTTGATATAATATGGTTTAATATTGGGAGTGCAATTAATTTTATATAGTGGAAAATAGAATTAATTAATATTAATGGATTAATAGATTTGGGCTTGGGCTCAATTTAATCATTAATATTGGAAGCCCAATATTCCACCTCCTTAAGATCCCCTACGTAGCCTATAAAAGCACTACATGGTCTTCTCTATTCTCATAACTTGAAGATCACAATTCTAGAGAGAGAGAGAAAGTAGAGAGGAAGATCCATGGAGTTCGGTAGATCGTCGCCCACACGACGTCCGGGCTAGTGCAAGGAATACGTGGGAAGATCTCAAAGGTCATCAAATTGAGTTCTTCGTTTTTCCGAACAACGAGAACGAGGTAAATCGTAAAACCCTCTTTATGATTTTATCGTTTATTTATCGTGAGAATATCATGAACGTAAGATCCAAAGTATAGGATCCTCACCGGGGTCGAGCCGAGGGGTGGTGATCGAAGATCACCGGACCACCACAGCTGGAGCGACCCGGCGGCAAGGATCGAGCGAACCGAGTTCGCTGGAAGGGCAAGCGCCCGCCTGGGGACCAGGCGCCCGCCTGGTCCATGTCGCGCGCGGTCGCGCGACTACCAGGCGACCGCTCCGTACGGCTGGGCAGCGGGCGGTGGGCTCTTCTCACGGCGGATCCGGGGGCTTCGCTGGCCATGCTCGGAGCTGTACGGGCTGAACCCTAGCGCACGTCCGGTGACGTGCGCACGCCTCGTTCGAACATGCGGCGGCTCGTGCCGTGGCTAGGGTTCGATGAGGGGCTGTCCGCGAGGGTTCGGGGATGCTCGACGGGCTGCTACGAGCAGCCCTAGGTGGCTGCTGTGTTCAGCCGCGAGCCCACGCGAGGGCTCGACCGAACAGCCCGGGCTATCCCCGTGGTTAGGGTTTGGTTGAGTCCGGCTTCGCGGTGGTTCGTGGCGGGATGTTCCGGCAACCGGGAGTCGATTGGAATTGTCGTTCCGCATTTGACAACTCCGGATATTCGTTCTCCGAAGGATTTCGTTCGGAATTAATTAGATAATTAATTTTAATTAATTTATTAATTCCGGGATATCGATTTCCAACAGTTCCGAACAACTTGTTCTCTTTAACTTTTAGATTTCCATTTCTTATTTTCAACGCACCATCTCTACACGTAAGTGTATGGCGCGGCCCTTTTGGGATTGAATCCCAATCTTTGATTATGCTATGTGTTATTTAGATAGGTGATGGCCTCCGCGACCGAGTCGCAGGCTCCTAATGGATATACTTTAATGGTTCCCCATAATAGCTTTGCGTCTATTGACTAGTCAAAAACACTTTGCTTTTATGGCACATTTAAGTACTCTAATCCATCATTGAGTATTCTTGAAAGAACTACTCGTACCTTTCTAATTCACACATATGTCTGCATATCTAATCATTTCCAATACTAGTCCAAATTCTATCCTTTATGAAAGGTTTGCTTAGATGTATTATCCTCCAAATTCAATTCTCAGGTCGGAAGGTCCATTCCTTCAACTATAATTGATCAAATCAATTTCGACCTTTTGAATCTTATTTGAAAAATACTACTAAGTACAAGAATTCACAAGTATAATGATTTAATAAAGAAATATATCTAATCAAGTAAAACAAGTTACAGAACGGTTCGTTGCATCGTGGTAGACTTAGGATCTATCATTCATATATTGCTATCTAATGTACCAGAATAGATAATGTCATCATTTCTTATCAAAATCATCCAATGATTAAAGAAATAAAATATCCATTCATAAAATAGAAATCCAGAACAAAACGTTCTTTCTAAAATAGAGGGTACATAAAGCAATAAACTTGAAATGAAATCCTATTTAACTACTAAAGCAGATAAATGTCTTCCACCGCAACAGCTGCCTCCTCAACAGCTTTTGCCCGTGTAGACTCGAACTCTCCTTCTCTAAGTCGCCGGGTTTTCTGGAACCCCTGCATTCAAAATGCACATACCGTCAGTGGTTCCATATCTACACTCCAGAATTCTGGTAGATAATACCGCTGACTATGTTTTTACGACTAAAGAAAAATTCGTACCTTTGAGAGGACAAGATGTAGACCCCCAGTACTCAGACTGCTTTCCTTGGGGATATTTGCCAGAAGGCTTCTTTATCCCACCCTTTGGTCCAAGTCCCTTAGGACTACCGGACCCCCTTGTCTTCTTCTCCTTTCCCTTGCCTTTAGGTCCGAAACCTTTGGCTTTGGCTATAAGAGCTTGCGATTGTTTCAACTCGTCTAAAAGATCCATCATCTCAAAAACATGATCAAGTGTTTCATCGAAGTAACAGATCTTTATGAGTATCCTCATCGCCTCTTTTCTAGCCTCCCCATCATGTCCAAACAGCAACTTGAGTTTGAGCATGACATCATGATTAGCGGCTAATGCACGAGCACTACCCCACTTTTCAAAGTCAAAGATCTCCTCCTCAGTTGAGTTAATGGTGAGTCCAGGAGGACAAGTTTCACTGAGTACGTCTTTGTACTCCTTTGCAGTCTGAGCAATGTCTAACTCTTCTTTCCATTCAACACAGTATGGAACCAGTGCATTAAATTGTTGGAATTCGCTATCCCGGATTATCAAAATTGCGGAACCGATAACCCGAACGAACCCTTCGCCGGAGATCGTACGTACACCGACTCATCCGCCGGAGTCCGGGCTTTGGAGACCACGCACCCGAAGGCACGTAATCCGCCCCCACCCGAAAAACCCGCGAGCCGAGGTTCGTACAATCGACAACCTCAATCGCCGGAGAAATCACGAGCCCACGCGATCCGGGACCCGACCGAACGCGTCGCGTGCACGAGGCACGCGGACGCCCAGCCGAGTCCCCGCGAGGGGACTCGCGATCGCTCGCAGCGATCGCACGGGATGCCCGCGGCATCCCCGCAGCGGATCCGGCGATCCGCTGCTCGCGGCTAGGGCTCGCGTCCAGCGAGCCGCTGCGGGTAAACCCGCAGCTCGCTACGAGCTGCTACGGGTGAAACCCGTAGCCCTAGCGATCGGCCCCGTAGGGCTCGATCGACCCTCGGCGTCCAGCCGAGGGTTCGCGCACTCGATCCCCGCGAGGGATCCACGAGCCGCCGGCGGTCCGGTGGCTTCGCCACCACCGCCCGGCTCGACCCTCGGTCCGGGGTTCGATCCTCGGATCTTCGTCCTACGGTATTCTCGATAAATAGCAAATCGAACAATTAACAAGTGCGTTGAGAATTGTACCTACGATTCGTTGTTCGGAGAAACGAAATCGATGATGACCTCGTGACCTTCCCGCGTATTCCTTGCACTCCGTTCGAACGTCGGGTGGGCGACGAGCTATCGAACTTATGGATCCTCTTCACTCTCAGAACTTTTTAGTTGGCGTAACTTAGGTTAGTAAAAGTGAAGACCATGTAGTGCTTTTATAGGCTACGAAGGGGATCAAAAGGAGAATAAATATTGGGCTTTAATATTGAAAATTAAATTGGGTCCAACCCAAATCCATTAATTCTTATCAATATTAATTTTATTTATTTTCCACTATATAAATAAAATTGAACTCCCAATATTATTCCATATTATACCAAATAATATTTCTCCAACTTAGTATTATTTATTCCGTGTATTTAAGATTTAAATATCCATGAATAAAATTTATTTATTGCTTAATAAATTTATTCATCTCTTATATCCGAGAATAGTACCACTCAACCTTATTTATTATGCGGAACAAATCCACTCGCGAGGTTTACATAATAAATCCTTATGAGCTCATCTCGGGGATATTATCAACCCTTACGGGATACACTGCCCCTTCAAGAATTCACGGCATGCCATATATAAAATATAGTGACCCAACTTAACCGGTAATTAACCCAATAATTAAATCGGTTAATTCCTTTGGAAAATCAAAGTCACTAATATTAAATATACACACCCGCAATTATTTTAGGGATTAAGAATAAAATACTCCGAGTCTCAAATCAATTATCGCCGAGCAATCCTAATTGATGAGTCTCAATCGATCCGCTCAATACACCAAGTGTACAAGTGTGATAAGATAATCAAGACAAATTATCTTCTCTCTCACACAACGACTATACCGATGGATTGGTCCGTGTCCATCTAGGTCGTGAGCAACTGTTCGATTAAATACGAGTAACCGATAGTATGATCTTCTGTGTGGGCCAGACACACCATACTAACTACAACGTATAAAATCCAGGACTATGATTTGCATGTATTTAATTAACAATAATTAAAAGCAAATGAATGTCTGTAATAGATAGATAAATGAAAGTGCATACAGAGCTCAGAATACTCAAATCTAGACATTAAGTATACTACTCCATCAATCTCCCACTTATACTAAGGTCTAGTCTTATCTTCCAAACTTCTGACTCCCAAACCCTCCAAGTGCTTGTAGTATACTTCCTTAGGAAGTATCTTGGTGAAAGGGTCCGCTAGGTTGTCTTCCGAAGCTATCTTGGTGACTATCGCATCGCCCCTCTTGACGATGTCTCGAATCAGGTGGTACTTGCGCTCTATGTGTTTTGTAGCACTATGGGACCGTGGTTCCTTACTGTTTGCCACTGCACCGCTATTGTCACAATAAATTGTCATAGCCTTAGGCAAACTCGGAATCACATCTAAGTCCTGGAGGAAATTAAGGAACCAAACTGATTCTTTCGCTGCCTCTGAGGCTGCAACATATTCAGCTTCCATGGTAGAGTCCGAAATGCACTTTTGCTTAACACTCTTCCATGACACGGCTCCACCTCCCAAAGTGTACACATAGCCTGATGTCGACTTACGCCGGTCCTTATCAGCTTGGAAATCCGAATCTGTGTAACCCAAAGGAATCAGATTGTCTGCACTGTATCTCAGAACATAATCCTTAGTATTTCACAAATACTTGAAAATGCTCTTTACAGCAGTCCAATGAGCCTTTCCAGGGTTACTCTGATATCTCGCTACTATGCCAACGGCATAACAGATATCAGGCCTCGTGCATAACATTGCATACATTAAGCTTCCCACAGCCGAAGCGTAGGGAACCGCTTTCATGTCATCTTTCTCCTTCTGTGTCTGAGGACACATTTCCTTAGAAAGATAAGTTCCTTTACTGAAGGGCAGATCACCCTTCTTGGAATCTTGCATGTTAAAACGAGCTAGAATCGTGTCTATGTAAGATTGCTGGGAAAGACACAATGTTCTATTCCGGCGATCCCTTATAACTTTGATCCCTAGAACATGTCCGACTTCTCCCAAATCTTTCATATCGAATTGTCTAGACAACCATCCCTTTATGTCTGATAACATCTTTACACTGTTGCCAATGAGAAGTATGTCGTCTACATAAAGCACGAGGAACACCACCTTCTTTCCATCACGTTTCCAATACACACACGATTCGTCCATGCTTTGAATGAATCCAAAAGATTGGACTACTTCATCAAACCGCAGGTTCCACGATCGCGAGGCTTGTTTCAATCCATAAATGGATCGATTAAGCTTGCACACTAGATGATCTCGCCCCTTAGCAATGAATCCTTCTGGTTGTTTCATATAAATCGTCTCGTCAAGACTTCCATTAAGGAAAGCTGTCTTGACATCCATTTGCCACACCTCATAATCCATATGAGCTGCTATGGATAAGAGAATCCGGATCGACTTTATCTTGGCTACCGGCGAGAAGGTCTCCTCATAATCGATTCCCTCTTTCTGAGTATATCCTTTCGCAACAAGCCGAGCTTTAAAGGTTTCAACCTTTCCGTCAGATCCTCTCTTTCTCTTGTAGACCCATTTACATCCAATTGGCTTTACGCCGCTTGGTGGTTCTACAAGATCCCAGACTTTATTAGAATCCATAGATTCTATTTCGGATTTCATCGCTTTCTTCCAAGAAGGCGCATCTATATCTTGTACCGCCTCATCATAGGTCCAGGGATCGACTTCATGAACTCCGGGTGCCGAGTCCGAAGACTCACCCAGTCCAATCCATCTGTCCGGTTGTTTGACAACCCTCCCACTACGACGGCGTTCCGGTGTATCAACAGTGACAGTATTAGGTGCAGGTTCTAGTGGTGTATCTACACTCGGTTCGGCTGTATCTGAGTCTTCCTTGTCACCCCTTAACTCATCAAGTATTATGTCACTCATGGGCATGTGGTCCATGACATAGTCTTCCTCTAAGAACCGAGCGTTAGTACTTATAACGATCTTCTGGTCCGCAGGACTATAGAACATGCCACCTTTAGTTCCTTTCGGGTATCCTACAAACAACCGTAATTCTGATCTAGGTTCTAACTTATCGGCCCCTTGTCGCAACACATGTGCTGGACATCCCCAGATCCGAAGGTGCCTGAGGCTAGGCTTGCGCCCGCTCCACCTTTCCATGGGTGTTGTGGGAACCGTTTTCGTTGGAACCATGTTGAGAATGTACGCCGCTGTTTCCAAGGCATGTCCCCAGAACATAGTAGGTAAGTCCGAGTAACTCATCATTGAACGTACCATTTCCATAAGAGTCCTATTCCTTCTTTCTGACACACCATTCTGCTGGGGAGTATATGGTGATGTCATCTGGGAATCAATCCCATTCTCTACTAAGTATGCCTTGAATTCTCCAGACAGGTACTCGCCTCCGCGATCAGATCGCAGGCATTTAATGGATTTACTTTGAAGGTTCTCCACAAAAGCCTTGAACTCCTTGAACTTGTCAAAGGATTCGCTCTTGCGGCGCATCAAGTATACAAATCCATATCTTGAGTAATCATCAGTGAAAGTGATGAAGTACTCGTACCCTCCCCTTGCCTGAGTAGACATAGGTCCGCATACATCAGAGTGAATCAAATCGAATACTTGTTCAGCTCTATGTCCTTTACCAGAAAAAGAACGCTTGGTCATTTTACCCTCCAAACAGGATTCGCAGGTTGGAAGGTCCTCTCCTTCTATGCCGCTAATGAGACCATCAGCTTTCAACCTTTGAATTCTATTTGAATTAATATGACCTAGCCTTAGATGCCACAAGTATAATTGATTCATTTTAGAAGGTTCCTTTCTCTTATTGGTGTTCGTAGATGTGTTATTACTCTCGGTTAGTTGCACCGTGTTAGACTCAGGATTTAGAATATACAAATCGTCCACCAATGTACCAGAACAGACAATCTCACTATTTCTTCTTATGACCACAGAGTGATCAAAAGAAACAGAATATCCATTCAGAATTAATTTAGAAACTGAAATCAAGTTCTTTCTAAAATTCGGTACATAAAGACAATTTTGTAAAACCAAAACCCTATCACTACTAAAGCGTAAGTGAACGTCTCCCACTGCAACAGCCGCCACCTTCGCGGCATTGCCCATGTAGACCACGATCTCTCCCTCTCTAAGTCTCCGGGTTTCCTGGAACCCCTGCAATGAATTGCAGACATGGTCAGTGGCACCCGTATCTACACACCAGGTGCTGGTAGATATCACCGCTGACAATGTTTCAGTGACTAAGGAAAATTTCGTACCTTTGATGAGAGGACAATCAGACCTCCAGTGCCCAAACTGCTTGCATTGAAAGCACTTGCCCAAAGGCTTGCCTTTCCCAATCCGTGGCTTTGAGCCACTGGGTTTCTTTGCACGCTTTTCCTCTAGCCTTGCCACAAAAGCTTGTGATTCTCTTAACTTACGCACAAACTCCGCTCTCGTTGAATCCTTTTTAAGGGACTCATTGAGAGAGAATTCTGTGAGTATGTTAATCACCTCTTGCCTGGCTTCCACGCTATGTCTCAACATCATCCTGAGGTCATTTCGAATGTCCTCATCAGTTGGGACAACAGTGGATTCAGAAAGCTCAACAGTCTGGACAATGTCCAGATTTCGTTCCCAATCATCACCATATGGAACCGGTGAGTTTTCATCCTTAAGTATATCACAAAGTGGGGTCACAGTCATTCTTAACCTATAAGCACATAAAACAGACAAACAATTTAATATCCGATATTATCTCCCTTAAATAATATCATTAAATCACTAATCACATCTAAAATCCCATCAGGTAAGGCAAGCCACGTGGTGTGGACGTTTACCCACCCAAATGATTTAGCAATTAGATTTTCTTCGGTCATACATCAATTATAGCGTGACCTCGTGGGGAGGAATACTATAACGCGTATCTAAGTGTAAACCATTACTCAGTACCAAAGTAAGTTACTTGGAATCGCTACATCACCGCAAGCCACGTGGTGTGGACGTTTACGATAACTTCACAACTCTTCATAATTACTTACAACTGTCTACATCAATTAATCCAAAGTCCGTCAGCATAGCAAGCCACGTGGTGTGGACGTTTACTACACTAAGAGACTTTTATAATTGACTCCCAATTACTTGATCCATTTAATCTCGTAAATCAAGACGCGGAGAATCATAAGTGAAACTCGAAGTTTCTAACCAATGATTCACCATGCGAACAACCCTATCTCTCATAAATGAGGGAGCCGAGCAGACAAACGACCCATCTATCAAAGAATGGCACGAAAGTCTCTAATTTGTGTCCTCTACATGACCAAGTGGCTCTGGCTCCATTCCACTCCCCGGGGTGAGAATGAGTCGACTTGAAATCAGCTTTGGAAAGACAAATTAGGCATTGTTTGATAAACTCAATCAATGTTTCTTGTAAAAGGAATTACAAGAACTCTCCTACAATGACCTATCTATATAAACTTCAAAAGTTTATAAAAGTCACCAAGAGAGCAGTAATGGAGACCATGGGTATGTTTCCATACCCTCTCCCACTTAGCTTTTTACAATAAAGGGATACGCTATCTAGTGCATAAAATAAACACATATAGCATGCATACATGTAATAAAGCACATAGTATTATCACATAGTCAAAATAATTACTAGAATATTATTTTCCGACTATTATGGCTTTATCACATCCCCGTACGCATCTTCTAGTCTTCAGTCTTCGTTTCTTGAATGCTCCATGTGACGAATATTAATTTCCAATATTTAAATCTATTTATTTTCAATTAATCCAAAAGTTACTTAATTCGAAAATTAAGTCAATTGAATATATCAAAAATAAAATTAAATATTATTAATATTTTTATTTATTTTATTTTCTTTTTCCACTTCATTAAATCACTAGAATAATCTATCCAAGATATTCTTGGAATATTCTAGATGATATCCATAATGAAATAAAGAAATAAAATAATTAGGACTATTATACTTTTCCAAATTTATTTTATTCCTAATCCATGAATATTTCCATGAGTAGGAATAATCAAATAGGAAAAATAAATTTAGTACTAAATTAATTCCTTTTCTATTTTTCTAGAATATTCCATAAAGAAATAATCAAAATAGGAAATAATGAATTAATTAGGAAAGTATATTTCCGGTAGGAGTAGCCCGGGTTGGGAGACCCCGAGCCACCCCCACCTCCGTCCGACCGGCCAGCCTAGGGCATGCCGCCGCCGCCCGGCCCACGCGCCACCACCACTGGTGGCCGGCGTGGCCGGGAATCCCACGGACAGCCCGCCTAGGGCCGCGGGTCGATCGATCCCCTCGGGATCGATCATGGGGATTGATCGATCCCGGTCCTACGTCCATCCCGTCACTTCGTCTTTTCCGGCGGTCTTCGATACGTCGATCCAATCGCAAAATTAAATTTACAAAAATCTAAATTACAATTCCGGTATCGATTCTATACACGAAATCGACCCTATACATTTTCCGGAAAAACAACGAACATAATAATAAATCCTAAATTCGGTCAACCCCCGAATTTTTACTATTACAAGCATTCACCACCAAAAAACGAATCTCGACATGTCCGAGAGTTTAATAAAACCAACAATCACATGACAAAATAATTAAACGAATAATCATCAAGCCATAATAGTCGGAACCCTGCAAGGTAGAACAATTTTATCGAAAATACCGCGAACGTAAACCACGCTCTGATACCAGTTGTTGGAATTCGCTATCCCGGATTATCAAAATTGCGGAACCGATAACCCGAACGAACCCTTCGCCGGAGATCGTACGTACACCGACTCATCCGCCGGAGTCCGGGCTTTGGAGACCACGCACCCGAAGGCACGTAATCCGCCCCCACCCGAAAAACCCGCGAGCCGAGGTTCGTACAATCGACAACCTCAATCGCCGGAGAAATCACGAGCCCACGCGATCCGGGACCCGACCGAACGCGTCGCGTGCACGAGGCACGCGGACGCCCAGCCGAGTCCCCGCGAGGGGACTCGCGATCGCTCGCGGCGATCGCACGGGATGCCCGCGGCATCCCCGCAGCGGATCCGGCGATCCGCTGCTCGCGGCTAGGGCTCGCGTCCAGCGAGCCGCTGCGGGTAAACCCGCAGCTCGCTACGAGCTGCTACGGGTGAAACCCGTAGCCCTAGCGATCGGCCCCGTAGGGCTCGATCGACCCTCGGCGTCCAGCCGAGGGTTCGCGCACTCGATCCCCGCGAGGGATCCACGAGCCGCCGGCGGTCCGGTGGCTTCGCCACCACCGCCCGGCTCGACCCTCGGTCCGGGGTTCGATCCTCGGATCTTCGTCCTACGGTATTCTCGATAAAAAAGCAAATCGAACAATTAACAAGTGCGTTGAGAATTGTACCTACGATTCGTTGTTCGGAGAAACGAAATCGATGATGACCTCGTGACCTTCCCGCGTATTCCTTGCACTCCGTTCGAACGTCGGGTGGGCGACGAGCTATCTAACTTATGGATCCTCTTCACTCTCAGAACTTTTTAGTTGGCGTAACTTAGGTTAGTAAAAGTGAAGACCATGTAGTGCTTTTATAGGCTACGAAGGGGATCAAAAGGAGAATAAATATTGGGCTTTAATATTGAAAATTAAATTGGGTCCAACCCAAATCCATTAATTCTTATCAATATTAATTTTATTTATTTTCCACTATATAAATAAAATTGAACTCCCAATATTATTCCATATTATACCAAATAATATTTCTCCAACTTAGTATTATTTATTCCGTGTATTTAAGATTTAAATATCCATGAATAAAATTTATTTATTGCTTAATAAATTTATTCATCTCTTATATCCGAGAATAGTACCACTCAACCTTATTTATTATGCGGAACAAATCCACTCGCGAGGTTTACATAATAAATCCTTATGAGCTCATCTCGGGGATATTATCAACCCTTACGGGATACACTGCCCCTTCAAGAATTCACGGCATGCCATATATAAAATATAGTGACCCAACTTAACCGGTAATTAACCCAATAATTAAATCGGTTAATTCCTTTGGAAAATCAAAGTCACTAATATTAAATATACACACCCGCAATTATTTTAGGGATTAAGAATAAAATACTCCGAGTCTCAAATCAATTATCGCCGAGCAATCCTAATTGATGAGTCTCAATCGATCCGCTCAATACACCAAGTGTACAAGTGTGATAAGATAATCAAGACAAATTATCTTCTCTCTCACACAACGACTATACCGATGGATTGGTCCGTGTCCATCTAGGTCGTGAGCAACTGTTCGATTAAATACGAGTAACCGATAGTATGATCTTCTGTGTGGGCCAGACACACCATACTAACTACAACGTATAAAATCCAGGACTATGATTTGCATGTATTTAATTAACAATAATTAAAAGCAAATGAATGTCTGTAATAGATAGATAAATGAAAGTGCATACAGAGCTTAGAATACTCAAATCTAGACATTAAGTATACTACTCCATCATAAATTCCTCAAGTATCAACGAAAGTGGGTTCATAGCTATTCTCTAAACCTATAAGCACATTTAAACAAACAATTAATTTAATATCCGATATTATCTCCCTTTAATAATATCATTAAATCACTAATTACATCTAAAATCCCATCAGATAAGGCAAGCCACGATAGTGTGGACGTTTACCCATCCAAATGATTTAGCAATTAGATTTGCTTTGGTCGTACATCACTATAGCGTTACTTCGATGGGAAGAATACTATAGAGCGTACCTAAGTGTAAACCATTACTAAGTATCTAAGAAGATTGCTTGGGACTCGTATATCACCGCAAGCCACGATAGTGTGGACGTTTACGTTAACACACGATCCTTTACTTTCTTCTATAACTGTCTACATCAATCGTTCCAAAATCCCATTCAATGCAGCAAGCTACGATAGTGTGGACGTTTACTACACCAAAAGACTTTTACAATTGACATCCAATTACTTGAGTCATTCGATTTCGTAAATCAAGACGCGGGGAATCATAAGTGAAACTCGAAGTTTCTAACCAGTGATTCACCATGCGAACAACCCTATCTCTCATTAGATGAGGGAGCCGAGCAGACAATCGACCCACCTTTAAAAGGATGGTACGAATGTCTCTAATTTGTGTCATCCACATGACCAAGTGGCTCTGGCTCCATTCCACTCCCCGGGGTGAGAATGAGTCGACTTGAAGTCAGTTTCAGAAAGACAAATTAGGCATTGTTTGATAAACTTAATCAATGTCTCTTGTAAAAGGAATTACAAGAATTCTCCTCTAATGACACATCTATATGAACTTCAAAAGTCCATAAGAGTCACCAAGAGAACAGTAATGGAGACCATGGGAATGTTTCCATCCCCTCTCCCACTTAGCTTTTTATAACAAAGGGATACGCTATCTAATGCATAATTAAACACATAAGCATGCATACAAGCAATAAAGCACATAGCACATAGTCAAAATAAGCTAGAAAATTATTTTCCGACTATCATGGCTTTATTCCATCTCCGTATGCGTCTTCTAGTCTTCAGTCTTCGTTCTTGAATGCTCCATGTGACGAGAATATTAATCCCAATATTTAAATCTATTTATTTTTAATAAATCCAAAAGATACTCAATTCGAAAATTAAGTCAATCGAATAAATCAAAAAAAAAATTAAATATTATTAATATTTTTATTTATTTATTTTCCTATCTAATTCTATTAAATCTCTAAAATAATCTATCCAAGTCAAACTTGGAATATTCTAGAAGACTTCTATAATAGAATAAGGAAATAAAATAAATTAGGACTCTTCTACTTTCCAAGATTAATTAATTTCCATTACTATGAAAATTCCCATAAAATAGGAATAATCAATTAGGAAATAAATCAATCCTAAATTAACTATTATTCCTTTCTAATTCTATTAAATCTCTAGGATCCTATTCCAAGTAGAACTCGGAATACTCTAGAAGACTTCCATAATAGAATAAGGAATAAAATTAATTCCAATTAATTCTTTTCCTAATCCATGAGAATTCCCAAAAATAGGAAAAACTCAAATAGGAAAACCGAATCAATTAGGAAAGTGAATCTTTGGTAGGAGTAGCACGGGATGGGGATTCCCGCACCACCCCACCATCATCGGCCGACCACCACCACGGAGGAGGGCACCGCCGCCGCCACCCCAGCCGGCCGGCCACCACCTCGCCGGCGGCAGCCCGAGCCGAGGGGCGATCGACCCCTCCCCATGGCTTCGGTCATGGGGTCGATCATGGGGTTGATCGACTCCCCCCCGGTTTTCGTCCTCTTCGTCTTCTTCGTCACACGCGTTCTCCGGCGGTCGTTTCGGCATCGATCCAACGTAAATAAATTACAAGAAATAAATTTACAATTCCGGTATCGATTCTATACATGAAATCGACCCTATAAACTTTCCGGAAAACATAGAACAATAATAATAAATCTAAATTCGGTCAACCCCCGAATTTTTACTATTACAAGCATTCATCCACACAAAACGAATCTCGACATGTCCGAGAGTTTAATAAACGAACAATCATGGTAAATTAAATAGCAATTAATTAAACGAATAATTAACAATTAATTAAACCATGATAGTCGGAATCCCTGCAAGATAGAACACAATTGAATACATACATGAACACGAAACCAAACGCTCTGATACCAATTGCTGGAAATCGATATCCCGGGGTATCAAAAATTGCGGAACCGATAACCCCGACCGAAATCCCGTCGCCGGAGATGAAACCGCGAACCACCGTACGAGCCGGAGCTCGACCGAGCACCGCACGGGCGAACCCGCGCGCCCAGCCGAGCCCCCGCACGGGGCTCGCGATCGCTAACCCTAGCAATCGCCGGGGATGCACGCGCATCCCCGTGGGGCTGTTCCGAACAGCCCCCGGCGGTGAGTCCGGCGACTCACCGCCACCGCCGAGGAGGGCGGTGCGACCAGCGCACCAGCCGCGGCTCGCCCGGCGATCGACCACGCGGTCGATCGCATGCCCCGGCTCCAGCCGGGGTGTCCTCGTGTGGGCCCCGCGATCGACGCCCCTAGGGCTCGATCGCACCCCTCGGCTCCCAGCCGAGGGTCCTTCGAACGTTCGCCGGGGATCTCGAATCCCCGTCCCCGAAGTTCGTCGTTTTTCCCGGATCTTGTGTTCATGTACGTATCACAATTTAATTCACATAAAATCACACGAAGGAGTTTATGATTGTACCTTTTGATTCGTTGTGCGGAGAAACGAAATCAAGTTGAAGACCTTTTGGATCTTCCCACGTATTCCTTGCACTTCGTTCGAACGTCGGGTGGGCGACAATCTATCGAACTCCTATGGATCTCCTTCAACTCTCTAGAATATCAAGTATGATAATCTTGTCTTATGATTTATGAAGGCCATGTAGTGCTTTTATAGGCTACGTAGGGGGATCGAAAGGAGGTGGAATATTGGGCTTCCAATATTGAAGATTAAATTGAGCCCACTGCCCAAGTCCATTAATCCTTATCAATATTAATTAATTTATTTTCCACTATATAAATTAATTGCACTCCCAATATTAAACCATATTATATCAAATAATATTTCTCCGGTAGTATTATTTATTCCGTGTATTTAAGATTTAAATATCCATGAATAAAATTAATTTATTGCTAATTAATTTATTCATCTCTTTAATCCGAGACTAATACCATTCAACCTTAATTATTGTGCGGAACGAATCCACTCATGAGGTTTACACAATAATTCCTTATGAACTCATCTCGGGGATATTATCAACCCTTACGGGATACACTGTCCGGTCAATTATTCACGGCATGCCATATATAAAATATAGTGACCCAACTTAACCGGAAATTAACCCAATAATTAAATCGGTTAATTCCTTTGGTAAATCAAAGTTACTTATATTAAATATACACACCCGCAATAATATCGGGGATTAAGAATAAAATACACTGAGACTCGAATCGATTATCGCCGGCAATCCTAATCGATGAATCTCAACGATCCGCTCAATACACCAAGTGTACAAGTGTGATAAAATAATTAAGATAAATTATTTTCTCTCTCACACAACGACTATACCGATGGATTGGTCCGTGTCCATCTAGGTCGTGAGCAACTGTTTGATTAAATACGAGTAACCGATAGTATGATCTTCTTTGCGCCCATGCTTGCACCATACTAACTACAACGTATAAAATCCAGGACTATAATTTGCATATATTTAATTAATAATAATTAAACGCAAAATAATTGTTTATTAATTTAATAGATTAAACGCTATGATCGGGAGTTTACCGTTACTTAAATCTAGACATTAAGTACACAACTCCAACAATCCCCGGCGGAGATCGAAGGAACCCTCGGCTGGGAGCCGAGGGAGGCGATCGAACCCCATGGGTCGATCGCTAGGGGCTGCCGCGGGCTGGTGCCCCCCTTCTCGTACGGTGGTGGCGGTGAGTCGCCGGACTCACCATCGGGGGCTGCCGGGCAGCCCCATGCGATCGCCATGCACGGAGATCGCGAGCCCCGCGATGGGGCTTGACTAGGGTTTAAACCGCGGGTTCGCCCGCGGTGGTGCTTTGGCCGGGCTCCGGTTCGCGTGGTGTTCGCGGTTGTTCTCCGGCGAAGGGATTTCGGTCGTGTTGTCGGTTTCCGCAATTTTTGATAACCCGGGATATTGATTTCCAACAATTGGTATCAGAGCGTTGGTTCTAGTTCATGTATATGTTCGATTATTGTTCTACCTTCCAGGGATTTACGACTATTATGGCTTATTAATTATTCGTTAATTATTGTCATAATATATTTATTAAACTCTCGAACATGTCGAGATTCGTTTTGTGTGGATGAATGCTTGTAATAGTAAAAATTCGGGGGTTGACCGAATTTAGGATTTCTTATTATTGTTCTTGTTTTTCCGGAAATTGTATAGGGTCGATTTCATGTATAAATTCGATACCGGAATTGTAATTTAAATTTTGTAATTTATTTACGTTGGTTCGATGTTGGAACGATCACCGAGAGACGAGGTGTGACGAAGAAGACGACGATGACCGGGGATCGATCATCCCCATGATCGATCCCGCATGATTGATCGAGTGGGAGGGGGCGACGCGCCCCTCGGCCGTGGGCTGCCGTCGGCGGGTGGTGGCTGGCCGGCTGGGGTGGTGGCGGCGGCGGCCCTCCTCTTGGTGGTCGATCGGTTGGGGGTGGTGCGGGGATCCCCACCCCGTGCTACTCCTAACCGAGATACACTTTCCTAATTAAATTCGGTTTTCCTATTTTGAGTGTTCTTATTTTTAGGAACTCTCATGGAACAGAAAAAGAATTAAATTGGAATTAATTTATTTCCTTATTGATTATTTCTATTGATGAGAATTTTCATGGACATGAAAACTAATTAATTTGGAAGGTTTAGGAGTCCTAATTTATTTTATTTTCTTATTCTATTATAGAAGTCTTCTAAAATATTCCAAGTTTGACTTGAATAGGATTCTAAAGATTTAATAGAATTAGAAAGGAAAATAAAAATATTAATAATATTTAATTTTATTTTTGATTTATTCGATTGACTTATTTTTCGAATTAAGTAACTTTTGGATTTATTGAAAATAAATAGATTTAAATATTGGGATTAATATTCTCGTCACATGGAGCATTCAAGAACGAACACTGAAGATTATTTTGATTATGTGATAATATTTATGTGCTTTATTTCATGTATGCATGCTTATGTGTATTTAATTATGCATTAGATAGCGTATCCCTTTATTGTAAAAAGCTAAGTGGGAGAGGGATTGGAAACAATCTCATGGTCTCCATTGCTGTTCTCTTGGTGACTTTTATGGACTTTTGAACTTCGTATAGATAAGTCATTGGAGGAAAATTCTTGTAATTCCTTTTACGAGAAACATTGATTGAGCTTATCAAACAATGCCTAATTTGTCTTTCTGAAACTGATTTCAAGTCGACTTATTCTCACCCCAGGGAGTGGAATGGAGGCAAAGCCACTTGGTCACGTGGATGACACAAATTATAGACTTTCGTGTCATTTTATGACTAGATCGATTGTCTGCTCGTCTCCCTCATTCTATGAGAGATAGGGTTGTTCGCATGGTGAATCATTGGTTAGAAACTTCGAGTTTCACTTATGATTCTCCGCGTCTTGATTTACAAAAATTGAATGGATCAAGTAATTGGGAGTCAATTATAAAATCTTTTAGTGTAGTAAACGTCCACACTATCGTGGCTTGCTGCATTGAATGGGATTTTGATTAATTGATGTAGACAGTTATAGGAGGGAATGAAGGAACCGTGTGTTAACGTAAACGTCCACACTATCGTGGCTTGCGGTGATATGCGAGTCCCAAACGAACTTCTTAGTACTGAGTAATGGTTTACACTTAGGTACGCTTCATAGTATTCTTCCCATCGAAGTAACGCTATTAATGATGTACGACCGAAGCAAATCTAATTACTAAATCATTTGGATAGGTAAACGTCCACACTATCGTGGATTGCCATATCTGATGGGATTTTAGATGTGATTAGTGATTTAATGATATTATTTAAGGGAGATAATATCGGACATTAAATTGATTATTTGTTTATATGTGCTTATAGGTTTAGAGAATAGCTATGAATCCACTTGCTGTGATACTTAAGGAGAATAAACTCACTGGTCCCAATTACATTGATTGGAGGAAAAATCTGGACATTGTCCTGATTGCTGAGGAGTACAAATTTGTACTTCATGATCAGTGCCCTGCTGACCTCACGGATACCTCAACTGATGAGGAAAAGGCGGCATTTAGGAAGTGGACAAAGGCTGATGAAATGGCTAGGTGCTATATTTTGGCTTCAATGTCAAATGTGCTCCAAACCCAACATGAGTCGATGGACACTGCCTATGACATGTTGCTTAACCTCAAGGAGATGTTTGGGCATCAAGATCGTGCGGCTAGGCAAGAGGCTATGAGAGTCCTCATGTCGACTACTCAGTCTGAAGGAACGCCCGTTGGGGAGCACGTTCTTAAGATGATGGGTTTGTTGAAAGAATTGGAGATCCTAGGAGCTCAGATAGATGGTGAGACGCAAGTCGACATCATTCTGCAGTCTCTGGCCCCTGGTTTTGAGCAGTTCTGTATGAGTTATAATATGAGTAAGAAATCATATTCTCTAGCGGAACTCCTGACTGAACTAAGGTCGGCGGAGGGGATCTACAAGAAGGGCAAGTCTCAAGCTCTTGTAACTACCAAGTCCAGAGGCTTGAAGGCTAATGGAGGTAGAGGCAAGAAGAAGAAGCAAGCCTGGAAACCCAGTGATGCCAAAAAGCTTGGACCACGAGAAGGGACCAGCAAGCCTAAGGGCAAGTGCTACCGATGCAAGAAGTCTGGACACTGGAAGTCTGATTGTCCTCTCAAAGGTACGAATTCTTCTTTAGTCATTAAAATATAGTCAGCGGTATTATCTACCAGAAATCTGGTGTGTAGATATGGAACCATTGACGGTATGTGCATTTTAATGTAGGGGTTCCAGAAAACCCGGCGGCTTAGAGAAGAAGAGTTCGAGTCTACGTGGGAAAAGTTGTGAAGGAGGCAACTGTTGTAGTGGAAGACATTTTATCTGCTTTTAGTAGTTATAGGATTTCATATCAAGTTATTGCTTTATGTACCCCTTTATTTTAGAAAGAACTTTGTTCTGGTTTTCTATTATTAATGAATGGATATTTATTTCTTTTAATCGTTTGATGATTATTGAGAAGAAATTAAGACATTATCTATTCTGGTACATTAGTTAGCAATATGTGAATGATGAATCCTAAGTCTGCCACGATGCAACAAGCCGTAGTATATAACTCGTTTTAATTTTTAGAAGTATTTCTTATCGAATCATTATACTTGTGGATCTTATGCTAAGTAGTATTTATTCAAGTAAATTTCCAAGGTCAAAAATTGATTTGATCAATTAAGTTGAAGGAGTGGACCTTCCGACCTAAGAATTGAATTTGGAAGATAATACAATCTAAGCAAACCTTTCTGGACAAAGGATATAGAATCCGGACAAGTATTAGAAATGATTAGACACTGATGTATGCAGACCTATGACTACTCAGACAAGGAAACTATACGAGTACTTCATTTAATGAATACTCGAAGTATGGATTAGAATACTTGATGCGTCACAAAATCAAGTGTATTGACAAGTCAATGGACACAAGCTGTTGTGGAGGACCTTCAAAGTATATCCATTAGAAAGCCTGCGATTTGATCGCGGGGGCTAGTACCTGTCTGAGGAGATCAAGGCATACTGATCAGTAGTTGGGATTAGATCCCAAATGATTAAACCATACACTATTGTGTAGAAATAGTGTATCGGAAATAAGAAACGGAACTCTAAAGGAATAGTAAAAGGATGAGTTATTCGGAACTACCTATGTTCAATGGATTTCTGGAAGACAACAATGCATTTACATGCGATTGTAGAATATCCTAGAAGAACTAAAGTTTTGTGTTCGATGGTACTATGAACCAGAAGGACGTTATAAGAGCTAACGTCCGCTTCTTAGAGGAATACTATTAGATGAAACACAAAGCCCAAAATGACGTAATACTTTGGACTGAGAGAAAAGGGTAAAGACTGGGAACCAGCCAAACCGAGTAGCAGTACACCCTAATTGCACCTACTGTTATTACTGTTTATACACCGGAACGCCGTTGTAGTGGGAGGTTGTAGGACAACCGGAGATATTCATAAGACTAGGAGAGTTTCGAACTCTGGACCTAGTAGACATGAAATCGATCCCTAGATCTACATAGAGGCGGTACTGGAAATGTGCCTTCTTAGAAAGCAATAAGGATTATTGCTAAGAGGCGAGATCATTTAGAGTACAAGCTTAGTTAGTCCATTTATGGATTGTTACGAAGCTATGAATCGTGGAACTTGCGAATTGATGAGATAGTCCATTTGATGGATTCATCAAAAGGCAAAGACGAATAGTGTGTATTGGAAACGTGATGGAAACGAAGTGGTGTTTTTCGGAATTTTATGTAGATAACGTTTTATCATTGGTAACAATGTAAAACATATTGTCAGACATAAAATGATGGTTGTCTAGATAAATCGAGATATAAGATAGAGAAGAATTTGGAACATGTTCTTAAGATCTAGGATCTCAAGAGAAGAACATTGTAGTTCTCCTAGATATCTTATGCGATTATGGTTCGGTTTAACATGCATAATTTCGAGAAGTGTTGGTGATTTAAGTGAAATCGTTGTCCATTTAATGTGATTGGAATCATTCAAGGCTTCGGATTAAATCTAGTCAATATAATATAACTTTGGAGAAGTGTGGAGTACACGGTTATATAAAATTGATACGATTTAAGTATTTGGATAAGCATAATAATGCATGTCGAGTGTGATCTCGTGGTTGCATAATTGCATGGCTAGATGATGATATTACATCATTAATATGATGGAAATTCGAAATTGCATGGCTTGCCATGCAAGACAACATGAATAGGTGCCAAAGTGAAAGGGTGTCTTCACTAAAAGGTACCTATACATGAATAGGTGCAAAATGAAAAGGTACATTTTCCAAAAGGTACCTATTCGACCAAGGGGTGCTTAAGTCCAAATGAAAGGGTGTCTAAAACCTATATAAGGAAGTGAATATTCATTTGATGAACACACAATTTCACCTACGAAATTAAGAAGCTTTGAAGCAAACAAATAAAGCGGAATATTCCATAAGTTGCTCGTGTTCTAAGCCTAAGACTAGAGTGTCGATATTGTCTTATCCTGCGAGGGATTTCGTGATACCCAGGCTTATAGGGTCGAAATACTCTTTAAGGAAAACGTGTTCAACGTGATTCAATTATCTATCCAAGTCTCCAATCCAGAATGCAGACCGAAGAACCCAACAATCTTAAAGAGTATTTTCATTTTCTGGAAATACGGAGAATGCTTAGATATGATGGCTTGAACAATTTCGATTGAGTAATGCATGAAGACAAGAGAGTGTGCGGGGCAAAACTATAATGACATGAAGGGCGCGAGTAAATCGAGAGCAAGGCGCGATACTTAAAAGAACAAGTGCGAACGCTCGTGAAAAAGGTAACACATTTTCAATGTATTAATTATGTATGAAATTTCAAGTAATCTCGATCAGTCGGGGCGCGGTTGTGTTCTGGGCATAAATTGCAACGAGTCTCGACTAGTCAAGACTAAGGTGCGTTCTGGAAAGAAAACGCCGAGTAATTTTGACCTGTAAAGAGCGCGGTGTGTGTTTCGGTTAAGGAACACCAAGGTGTCTCAAAGGTCAAAGTGATGTGCGTATTTCAAGCATGAAACGCTAAAGAATCTAGACTGGTTGGTGTCCGTTGTGCAATGCAATTGAGATGAAATGAATATCCGCGAGTTGACTCGAATGATTTGGACATAGTGGTTATACTATGGATATTATGTGCAACATAATTATGTCTCATGTATGAGACATCGAGGCGTACCTTGTAATAGGGTGTACTCGGAGGAAATCAATAATATGGAACCTTATAAATGAGGCATATTGACTGGTTGATACAATTAAAGAGACAAGTGTGTCGGATAACTCGTGAATCGCTGGGGCATTGCGACTCGAGGATACACATAGGCATGCGACCTATGGTGATCTCATCTGTTTTATGTTTAAAAGTGTAATGACTTTGACTAAAGTATATAGTCATGAAAAGTCAAAGAACTTTGACGTTATAATTAAACGTGGTTCATGAACTGATCACTCATGGAGAAATATTTATAGATTTGATGAGATTAAAAGGAATTTAACTAATCATTTGACGAAGTGATTAGTTAGTGACTTGGTTGTAAAGTCAGTAATTGGGATGAGTTTAAAGCCAATTTTAATATTCAAATATGGGATACCCAATTCACTTCTAATGATATTAGAACATGAATTCAATGTGGAAAGCCTATATTTGAAATTGAAACACAAGTATATGTCCCAAAAGTTTGTGTTTGAACCTGCATGTCATAGGTTGAAGTTTATCTTAATAAATCTTTTGAAAAAGTGCAATTGCAGGGCACGATAAAAGGATTTACCTAAATGAGTGCGAAGTGTGGCAACTTCGGAGCAGTGGCTAAGCTTTATATGCACTCACGAATGGATAAGGACACATGGCCTATTTTGTGTCGGATTTCCCTATGGAATTGTATTAAACATGTGTGTATTTTATCTTCATGTATTCAGATGGGTTGAACGGTTCAATCTTTAAGACACCGTGATTCTCGAATATATGTTAAGTATAATTCACTACGATGAAAATTCAATCTTTAAGACATTTTCATCTTAAGCACGGGTTTGGTTTTATTTGTTGAATTTGTATGATTCAAGGATTGCACTTAAATGGGGGAGGATTATTGGTGATTTAAGTGAAATCGCTGTCCATTTAATGTGATTGGAATCATTCAAGGCTTCGGATTAAATCTAGTCAATATAATATAACTTTGGAGAAGTGTGGAGTACACGGTTATATAAAATTGATACGATTTAAGTATTTGGATAAGCATAATAATGCATGTCGAGTGTGATCTCGTGGTTGCATAATTGCATGGCTAGATGATGATATTACATCATTAATATGATGCAAATTCGAAATTGCATGGCTTGCCATGCAAGACAACATGAATAGGTGCCAAAGTGAAAGGGTGTCTTCACTAAAAGGTACCTATACATGAATAGGTGCAAAATGAAAAGGTACATTTTCCAAAAGGTACCTATTCGACCAAGGGGTACTTAAGTCCAGATGAAAGGGTGTCTAAAACCTATATAAGGAAGTGAATATTCATTTGATGAACACACAATTTCACCTACGAAATTAAGAAGCTTTGAAGCAAACAAATAAAGCGGAATATTCCATAAGTTGCTCGTGTTCTAAGCCTAAGACTAGAGTGTCGATATTGTCTTATCCTGCGAGGGATTTCGTGATACCCAGGCTTATAGGGTCGAAATACTCTTTAAGGAAAACGTGTTCAACGTGATTCAATTATCTATTCAAGACTCCAATCCAGAATGCAGACCGAAGAACCCAACAATCTTAAAGAGTATTTTCATTTTCTGGAAATACGGAGAATGCTTAGATATGATGGCTTGAACAATTTCGATTGAGTAATGCATGAAGACAAGAGAGTGTGCGGGGCAAAACTATAATGACTTGAAGGGCGCGAGTAAATCGAGAGCAAGGCGCGATACTTAAAAGAACAAGTGCGAACGCTCGTGAAAAAGGTAACACATTTTCAATGTATTAATTATGTATGAAATTTCAAGTAATCTCGATCAGTCGGGGCGCGGTTGTGTTCTGGGCATAAATTGCAACGAGTCTCGACTAGTCAAGACTAAGGTGCGTTCTGGAAAGAAAACGCCGAGTAATTTTGACCGGTAAAGAGCGCGGTGTGTGTTTCGGTTAAGGAACACCAAGGTGTCTCAAAGGTCAAAGTGAGGTGCGTATTTCAAGCATGAAATGCTAAAGAATCTAGACTGGTTGGTGTCCGTTGTGCAATGCAATTGAGATGAAATGAATATCCGCGAGTTGACTCGAATGATTTGGACATAGTGGTTATACTATGGATATTATGTGAAACATAATTATGTCTCATGTATGAGACATCGAGGCGTACCTTGTAATAGGGTGTACTCGGAGGAAATCAATAATATGGAACCTTATAAATGAGGCATATTGACTGGTTGATACAATTAAAGAGACAAGTGTGTCGGATAACTCGTGAATCGCTGGGGCATTGCGACTCGAGGATACACATAGGCATGCGACCTATGGTGATCTCATCTGTTTTATGTTTAAAAGTGTAATGACTTTGACTAAAGTATATAGTCATGAAAAGTCAAAGAACTTTGACGTTATAATTAAACGTGGTTCATGAACTGATCACTCATGGAGAAATATTTATAGATTTGATGAGATTAAAAGGAATTTAACTAATCATTTGACGAAGTGATTAGTTAGTGACTTGGTTGTAAAGTCAGTAATTGGGATGAGTTTAAAGCCAATTTTAATATTCAAATATGGGATACCCAATTCACTTCTAATGATATTAGAACATGAATTCAATGTGGAAAGCCTATATTTGAAATTGAAACACAAGTATATGTCCCAAAAGTTTGTGTTTGAACCTGCATGTCATAGGTTGAAGTTTATCTTAATAAATCTTTTGAAAAAGTGCAATTGCAGGGCACGATAAAAGGATTTACCTAAATGAGTGCGAAGTGTGGCAACTTCGGAGCAGTGGCTAAGCTTTATATGCACTCACGAATGGATAAGGACACATGGCCTATTTTGTGTCGGATTTCCCTATGGAATTGTATTAAACATGTGTGTATTTTATCTTCATGTATTCAGATGGGTTGAACGGTTCAATCTTTAAGACACCGTGATTCTCGAATATATGTTAAGTATAATTCACTACGATGAAAATTCAATCTTTAAGACATTTTCATCTTAAGCACGGGTTTGGTTTTATTTGTTGAATTTGTATGATTCAAGGATTGCACTTAAATGGGGGAGGATTGTTGGTGATTTAAGTGAAATCGCTGTCCATTTAATGTGATTGGAATCATTCAAGGCTTCGGATTAAATCTAGTCAATATAATATAACTTTGGAGAAGTGTGGAGTACACGGTTATATAAAATTGATACGATTTAAGTATTTGGATAAGCATAATAATGCATGTCGAGTGTGATCTCGTGGTTGCATAATTGCATGGCTAGATGATGATATTACATCATTAATATGATGCAAATTCGAAATTGCATGGCTTGCCATGCAAGACAACATGAATAGGTGCCAAAGTGAAAGGGTGTCTTCACTAAAAGGTACCTATACATGAATAGGTGCAAAATGAAAAGGTACATTTTCCGAAAGGTACCTATTCGACCAAGGGGTGCTTAAGTCCAAATGAAAGGGTGTCTAAAACCTATATAAGGAAGTGAATATTCATTTGATGAACACACAATTTCACCTACGAAATTAAGAAGCTTTGAAGCAAACAAATAAAGCGGAATATTTCATAAGTTGCTCGTGTTCTAAGCCTAAGACTCGAGTGTCGATATTGTCTTATCCTGCGAGGGATTTCGTGATACCCAGGCTTATAGGGTCGAAATACTCTTTAAGGAAAACGTGTTCAACGTGATTCAATTATCTATCCAAGTCTCCAATCCAGAATGCAGACCGAAGAACCCAACAAGAAGGGTGTGTCACCTTTAAGACATGGAATGCATCTATCTAAGGGTATGTGTTTTGAAACACATAAAGGAGATAGAAGCAGTGAAAACAGTTTCTTACACTTTGGGTGAGGAAAGCTTAATAAATGCAATGTTGAAAAACAAGAACCTGATATCGACTATGCGGTGAGCATAGTGGGAGGATATCAAGGTAATTCTGGAAAAAGAATATTCAAATGATGTAAAGTACTATGGTAGTACTGGATTACGAAGAAAACGCGAATTTTCTCTTGGATTACATTTTCTCAGATCTCTGATCAAATCAGGACCGGTGTAAGTCGATATCAATCTATGTGTTCACTTTTAAAAGGAGGTGGAGCTTTAACATGGAAGAGTGATGAGCACGATGCTTTTCGGACTCTTCCATGAGTAACCATATAGCAGCCTCAGAGGCAGCGAAATTTGTGGTAGGGCTCTGGGATAACCTCTGGACTCAGAAACGCCCAGACCAATATTCCAGAAAATATGGACAGGAAAGATCGCCCTGACCAGACAGGAAAGATCGCCATGACCAGACAGGAAGGATCGCCCTAGTCAAATATGGAAGATGCCGAAACAGTGGAATAGGAGGCAGAAGGATGAAGCTCCAGACCGCGTCGAGAGATCGCCAGTGAACATTTCATAAAGTCAACCAAGTGGGAGTGGGGTTTAATGGGAAAATATAGTGGAGTTTGAGGTCCAATACATGTCTTCTATATGTTTTTTGTGTCATGTGCATGCTACATAGGTGTCAAAAAAGCTAGACTTGTGTAAGAGTATAAAAGGAGAGATTTTGAGTGGAAAGGGGGGAGGACTTTGATGGAGTTGTATACTTAATGTCTAGATTTAAGTAACATGTGAACTCCGTATAAAGTCATTTATACTATTTCATAATAATAAAAAATTATTTACTTTTAATTATGTTTAATTAAATACATGCAAATTATAGTCCTAGATTATATACGTTGTAGTTAGTATGGTGTGCGACGTCACACGAAAGATCATATTATCGGTTACTCGTATATTAATCGAACAGTCACTCACGACCTAGATGGACAGGGATCAATCCCTCGATATAGTCGTTGTATAATAAGAGGAAATAATTTGTCTTAATTATTTTATCATACTTGTACACTTGGTGTATTGGGCGGATCGCTTGAGATTTATCGATTAGGATTCCCTCAGATAACCGATTTAAATCTCAGTGTATTTTATTCTTAATCCCTAATATTATTGCGGGTGTGTGCATTTAATATTAGTGACTTTGATTTTCCAATTGAATTAACTAATAAGATATTGGGCAATTACCATTAAAATTGGGTCACTGTATTTTATGTGTATTATGTTCTTAATCCCTGATATTATTGCGGGTGTGTACATTTAATATTAGTGACTTTGACTTTCCAATTGAATTAACTAATAAGATATTGGGTAATTACCAGTAAAATTGGGTCACTGTATTTTATGTATGACATGCTGTGAATTCTTGACGGGAAAGTGTGTCCCGATAAGGGTTTATAATGTCCCCGAGATGAGCTCATAAGGATTATCATGTAAACCTTGCAAGTGGATTTTATCCGCATAATAATAAAGTTGAGTGATACGAGTCTCGGAATTACAAGAGATGAATAAATTAATTAGCAATAAATATAATTTATTCATGGACATTTCTATCTTCAACATGCGGAATAAAATAATACTACGGAAAATATTATTTGATATAATATGGTTTAATATTGGGAGTTGAAATTATATTTATATAGTGGAGTTAAATATAATTTATGGATTAATTAATAGATTTGGGCTTGACTCAATTTAATTAATCCCACAAGGAGCTCAATATTCCATCTCTTTAAGGTCCCCTACGTAGTCTATAAAAGCACTACATGGTCATCTCTTAGAAACTAAAAAGACAAGATAATCATAGTTGATTATTCTAGAGAAAAGGAGAGAAGGACATCTATGGAGCTTGAAGAACATCGCCCACCCCGACGTTCAAGCTAGTACAAAGAATACGTGGGAAGATCTCAAGGTCATCGATCTCGATTTTCCAGCAAACGAGAACAAGGTAAAATTATAAAACCCCCTTATGATTTTAAGATATAATTATCGTAATTATACCGCGAACCAAGATCCGAGGACGCGACATAAGACGAGGTTGAACCGGGCGGTGGTAGTCGAAGACCACCGGACCGCCAGCGGCTGAACGGCTTCACTGGACTGGTCGAGAGGGCGAGAGGCTCGGTTGGGCGCCGAGACTCAATCGGCTGGGCGCCGAGACTTAATTTATTCATCCCTTGTATCCGAGACTAGTACCATTCAACCTTATATTATTATGTGCCGAGACTCAATCAAGCACTATCCGAGACTAGTATCATTCCCGGTTCTTAGAGAGACTATGTGAATAACCACAAACCCAAAGTGACGTGATACTTTTTGGAAAGAGATAGAACGAAGAAGACTGAGAACTAGTTGAACCGAGTAGCGGTACACCGCTAACTGCACCTACTGTTATTACTGTTAATACACCGGAATGACGTTGTAATGGGAGGTTGTGAGACAACCAGAGATATTCATAAGACTAGGTGAGTCTTCAGACTCTGGACCTAGTATACATGAAATCGATCTCTGGATCTACATAGAGGCAACACTGGATCTAAATGTGCCTTCTTAGAAAGCAATGGAATCCATGAGATCATTGCTAAGAGGCGAGACCATTTAGAGTACAAGCTTAGTTGATCCATTTATGGATTGAAACGAAGCTAGAGATCGTGGAACTTGCGAATTGATGAGATAGTCCATTCTATGGATTCATCAAAAGGCATAGACGAATCGTGTGTATTGGAAACGTGATGGAAACAAGGTGGTGTTTCTCGGGTTTTTATGTAGATAACATTCTTATCATTGGTAACAATGTAAATCGATATGAAAGATATAGGAAGAAGTTAGACATGTTCTTAAGATATAGGATCTCAAGAAAAGAACATTGTACTTTTCCCAGACATCTTACATAGACACGATTATGGTTCGTTATAACATGCATCTATCTAAGGACATGTGTTTTGAAACACAAAAAGAAGATAGAATCAATGAAAGCAGTTTCCTACACTTTAGGTGTGGAAAGCTTAAATGCAATGTTGAAAACGAGACCTGATATCTGCTATGCGGTTAGCATAGTGGGAGGATATCAAGGTAATCCTGGAAGGAATATTCGACTGCTGTAAGGAATAATTAATGTACTTTCGAAATGCTGGAAACTATGTTCTAGATTACGGAGCAGGCGAGCTTTTTCCTTTGGATTACACTCACTCAGATTTCTAATCAAATTAGGACCGGTGTAAGTCGATATCAGGCTATGTGTTCACTTTCAAAGGAAGAGGAGCTTTAACATGGAAGAGTTATAAGAACGATACTTTTCGGACTCTACCATGGGTAACCGAGTAAGTAGGAGCCTCAGAGGTAGCGAAAGAATTGGTGTGGCTCCGGAACATTAATTGCGCCCTCTGTTGCGTTAGTTTGGGGGCAAGCTTCTGTTGGAATTTGATATCCCGGGCTATTAAAAATTATGCGGAAACCAATAACCCGACCAAACCCTTCGCCGGAGATCACATGAACACAGACTCACGCGCCGGAGTCCAGCCGAGGAGACCACGCACCCGAAGGCGCGCGGCTGCCCCCAGCCGAACCCCCGCGAGGCGGGGTTCACGCGATCGAAGATCGCGTTCGATCTTCGCGATCGATGGGGCTGCCCAGCAGCCCCCCGCGGCGAGTCCGGCGACTCGCCGCCGCCTGGAGGCCCCCACCGTCGAGGTGGGGAGGGGACTACACCAGCCCGCCCCCAGCGATCGATCCCCGTGATCGATCGCGAGCCCTCGGCCCAGCCGAGGGTCGACGCCTCCTCGCGTCTCGAAACCCTAGCGGGCGTGCGCCGTGGTCCGGTGGCTTCGCCACCACCACGCGTTCGTCCGTCTATTCCGGGTTCGACTTTTCGGATCTTCGTCCTACGGTATTCTCGATAAATTCAAATCAAAATAATATCGAGAGAGTTTAGATATTATACCTTCGATTCGTTGTTCGGAGAAACGAAATAAAACACCTTTGAATCTTCCCACGTATTCCTTGCACTTCTCTCGAACGTCGGGTGGGCGACGATCTATCGAACTCCTATGGATCTCCTTCAACTCTCTAGAACTATCAAATAATGATATTCTTGTCTCTTTATTTATGAAGGTCATGTAGTGCTTTTATAGGCTACGTAGGGGATCAAAAGGAGGTGGAATATTGGGCTTCTAATATTGAAGATTAAATTGAGCCTAGCCCAAATCCATTAATCCTTATCAATATTAATTTTATTTATTTTCCACTATATAAATAAAATTGCACTCCCAATATTTACCCATATTATATCGAATAATATTTCTCCGGTTAGTATTATTTATTCCGTGTATTTAAGATTTAAATATCCATGAATAAAATTTATTTATTGCTTAATAAATTTATTCATCTCTTATATCCGAGAATAGTACCACTCAACCTTATTTATTATGCGGGAACAAATCCACTCGCGAGGTTTACATAATAAATCCTTATGAGCTCATCTCGGGGATATTATCAACCCTTCCGGGATACACTGTCCCTTCAAAAATTCACGGCATGCCATATATAAAATATAGTGACCCAACTCAACCGGTAATTAACCCAATAATTAAATCGGTTAATTCCTTTGGAAAATCAAAGTCACTTATATTAAATTTACACACCCGCAATTGTTTCAGGGATTAAGAATAAAATACTCCGAGACTTAAATCAATTATCACAGAGCAATCCTAATTGATAAGTCTCAAGCGATCCGCTCAATACACCAAGTGTACAAGTGTGATAAAATAATTGAGACAAATTATTTTCTCTCTCACACAACGACTATACCGATGGCTTAGTCCGTGTCCATCTAGGTCGTGAGCATCTGTTCGATCAAATACGAGTAACCGATAGTATGATCTTCTGTGTGACGGCGCACACCATACTAACTACAACATATATAATCTAGGACTATAATTTGTATATATTTAATTAACAATTAATTAAAAGCAAATTAATGTTTATTTCAATAGATAAATGATAGTGTATAAGGAGTTCAGAATACTCAAATCTTGACATTAAGTATACTACTCCAACATTCTCCACTTATACTAAGGTCTAGTCTTATCTTCCAAACTTCTGACTCCCAAACCCTCCAAGTGCTTGAAATATACTTCCTTAGGAAGTATCTTGGTGAAAGGGTCCGCTAGGTTGTCTTCCGAAGCTATCTTGGTGACTATTGCATCGCCCCTCTTGACGATGACTCGAATCAGGTGGTACTTGCGCTCTATGTGTTTCGTAGCACTATGGGACCGTGGTTCCTTACTGTTTGCCACTGCACCGCTATTGTCACAATAAATTGTCATAGCCTTGGGCAAACTCAGAATCACATCTAAGTCCTGGAGGAAATTAAGGAACCACACTGACTCTTTCGCTGCCTCTGAGGCTGCAACATATTCAGCTTCCATGGTAGAGTCTGAAATGCACTTTTTCTTAACACTCTTCCATGATACGGCTCCACCTCCCAAAGTGTACACATAGCCTGATGTCGACTTACGCCGGTCCTTATCAGCTTGGAAATCCGAATCTGTATAACCCAAAGGAATCAGATTGTCTGCTCCGTATCTCAGAACATAATCCTTAGTATTTCGCAAATACTTGAAAATGCTCTTTACGGCAGTCCAATGAGCCTTTCCAGGGTTACTCTGATATCTCGCTACTATGCCAACCGCATAACAGATATCAGGCCTCGTACATAACATTGCATACATTAAGCTTCCCACAGCCGAAGCGTAGGGAACCGCTTTCATTTCATCTTTCTCCTTCTGTGTCTGAGGACACATCTCCTTAGAAAGATAAATTCCTTTACTGAAGGGCAGATCACCCTTCTTGGAATCTTGCATGTTAAAACGAGCTAGAATCGTGTCTATGTAAGATTGCTGGGAAAGATACAATGTTCTATTCCGGTGATCCCTTATAACTTTGATCCCTAGAACATGTCCAACTTCTCCCAAATCTTTCATATCGAATTTTCTAGACAACCATCCCTTTATGTCTGATAACATCTTTACATTGTTGCCAATGAGAAGTGTTGGAAATCGACTACCCGGGACAAGTCCGTTCGACTAATCGAACTTCCGGACAAGCCCAGTCGACCTCCAGTCTGCCCAAGGTGTTCACGACGAAGCCCCTGACCCGAAATGCACCTAGCCATCGCACCCGAGGCACGACCGCGCAAAACGAGAGGCTTCTGGCCTCTCTGTCGTCCGACACCAGAAGGTGTCGTCCGACAAGACCGTCCAATGTCGTCCGACACCAGAAGGTGTCGTCCGACAAGCCTGTCGGCCGACAGTAGAACCTGTCGTCCGACACCCGTCGCGAACAGCGGCGGGATTCGCCCGTTCTGGCTGTTCCGATGTGATTTTCTCGATCCGACTGCCATGCCGGAGGTCAGAAACCTCCCAGCAGTCCGAGAATGTCACATCCAAGCCACGGGATCCGATCTACGTTCAAAATATGATTAACGAAATATGAGATCGAATAAATGCGGAATAGAAAACGATCTCATACCTTCTCGGTCGATTGTTGAGACCTTAGAGCTTCTAGCGTATTCTCTGATCCCGTCTCCAACCGTTGTGTGGGCAACGATCCGCTGGAGTTCTCCCGTCTATACGCTCTCTGTCTCAACCTCAGTATATTTATTCTCAATGAGAGAAATAAAAACTTTTATTTGCGTTAACCTTTTACTTTTACAGAGAAAAATATATTTGCGCTAACGCAATTATTTTTCTCAGCAAAAATAGATGTTGCGGCGAATTGTAGGTTAAGAGAGGGTAAGGGAGGGGGTTTATATAGAGCTACGTTAGGGACCTAAGGATAAATTAATTAAGGGCTAAATTGAAATATTAATTAACTTGGAATACGTAAAAGCAATTCCTTAATTAATCGATTTCAATTTTAATTATTATTAACTCCACTATAAAATAATAATTGAATTCCCGAAATTAATTTTAATATTATTTCAACAATAATAATTCCGCCGAAATTACAAATACGACTTTCCCCGTGTTTAAGATATCGAACGTCCACGAATTTATTTAATTACTAATAATTAAATTAATTCGTTTCTTATTATCCGAGACTAGTACCACTCATCCTTATTATCATGTGGAACAAATCCACCTGCAGGGTTTACATGATAAACTTTATGAGCTCATCTCGGGGACGTAATCAACCCAATAAACGGGACACGGTTTCCTGTCTATAATCTACAGCATGCCGTGCGTACAATTACGATTCCCAATTTACCGAGGATCTCGACTAATCAATTAGTCTCACTCATTGGCAAGTTAAAGAACCGAGAATCGGACACACGCACCTATAATTATATAGGGATTAGGAATTCGTATATCCGTAATATCTGAGGTCTAGTTCGATTACTGCGATTAGTATAAATCGAACGCCCTCCCGTGGTCCTGCTCAATACACCAAGTGTACGAGTGTGACATGATAGTCAAGACCGACTATCTACCAGTCACACAACGACGTACCGATGGATTGTCCCTGTCCATCTAAGTCGTGAGCTACTGTTCGATAATATACGAGTAACCGACAGTATGATCTTCCGCGTGTCTCCTCACGCCATACTGTCTACAACGTATATATCTAGGACTATAGAGCACAGAGTTATAATAAACAAAATGCAGACTGTTTGATTAATAGATAATAAAACACAGATAAGGAGTTCCATATTGTCACTAAACTAGACATTTAGAATATAACTCCATCAATATCCCACTTATACTAAAAGTCTAGTTGCCCTCTCCCATACATCCGATACCCATCCCCTTCACGTGTCTCTTGAACGCTTCCGCTGGAAGTGCCTTCGTAAAGGGGTCTGCCAGGTTATCCGCTGATGCAATCTTGGTGACAACCGCATCGCCTCTCTTGACGATGTCTCTAATCAGGTGGTACTTGCGATCTATGTGTTTACTCGCATTGTGGGCTCGTGGTTCCTTCGCATTTGCCACTGCACCGCTATTGTCACAATAAATTGTGATAGCTCTAGGCAAATCAGGAATCACATCCAAGTCCATTATGAAGTTCCGGAGCCACACCGATTCTTTAGCTGCCTCAGACGCTGCTACATATTCGGCTTCCATGGTGGAGTCCGAAATGCATTTCTGCTTAACACTCCTCCATGAAACTGCTCCACCTCCCAATGTGAACACATAGCCTGATGTAGACTTTCGCTGTTCCTTATCAGATTGGAAATCCGAGTCTGTGTAACCAATAGGAATCAGCTCGGACGCTTTGTAACTCAGAACATAATTCCTAGTCCTTCGCAGGTACTTAAGTATGTTCTTTACAGCAGTCCAGTGACCCTGTCCAGGGTTACTCTGATATCTAGCTACCATGCCCACGGCATAGCAGATATCAGGTCTCGTGCACAACATAGCATACATTAGACTTCCCACTGCCGAAGCATAAGGAACTGTCTTCATGTAATCTATCTCCTTTTGTGTCTTGGGACACATATCCTTAGATAGATGAATTCCATGGCAGAAAGGTTGAGAACCTCTCTTGGAATTCTGCATGTTGAAACGAGCTAGAATCGTATCAATATATGAAGCCTGGGACAAGCTCAATGTTCTTTTCTGGCGATCTCGTATAACCTTGATCCCAAGAACATGCCCTACTTGTCCTAAGTCTTTCATATCGAATTGCTTGGACAACCATCCCTTTATGTCCGACAACATCTTCACATTGTTGCCAATTAGAAGAATGTCGTCTACATAAAGAACGAGAAACGCCACGCTGTTTCCGTCACTTCTCCGATATACACACGACTCGTCCATGCTTTGAATGAATCCATATGACTGGATAACCTCATCAAACCGCATGTTCCAAGATCTAGAAGCTTGCTTCAATCCATAAATGGATCGCTTTAGCTTACACACTAGATGCTCTTGGCCTTTCTCGATGAAACCCTCTGGCTGTCTCATATAAATGGTCTCGTCAAGATTCCCATTCAAGAATGCTGTCTTGACGTCCATTTGCCACACCTCATAATCCATATGAGATGCTATAGACAAAAGAATCCGGATCGACTTTAGCATAGCTACCGGCGAAAAAGTTTCCTCATAATCGATCCCTTCTTTCTGAGTGTACCCTTTCGCAACAAGCCTAGCTTTGAAGGTTTCCACCTTCCCGTCAGATCCTCTTTTCCTCTTGTACACCCACTTGCAACCAATGGCTTTTACACCTTTGGGCGGTGCTACAAGATCCCAGACCTGATTTGAATCCATAGATTCAATCTCAGATTTCATCGCCTTTTGCCAAGACTGAGCATCTTGATCTTTAAGCGCCTCGCCGTAGGTCCAGGGATCGGCTTCATGTTTTCCAGGTAACAAGTCCGAAGACTCACCTATAAACATGAACCTATCGGGTTGTCGAACAACCCTCCCACTACGACGACGCTCCGGTGTAACCTCAGTAACTACAGGTGCAGACTGTGGTGGCGTATCACCCGGTTGGGTTGGATCTAAGCCTTGATCGTTCCCTCTCAGTTCGTTAAGTATTATCTCACTATTGGGCTTGTGGTCCATTATATAATCCTCTTCCAAGAACCGAGCGTTGGTGCTAACAACGATCTTCTGGTCCTTAGGACTATAAAATAGACCACCTTTCGTTCCTCTAGGATATCCTATAAACAACCGAATATCTGAACGTGACTCCAACTTATCAGCCCCGTGCTTCAGCACATGTGCTAGACAACCCCAGATCCGAATGTGTTTCAAGTTTGGCTTACGCCCGGTCCACAATTCCGAGGGTGTCTTAGGGACTGATTTGGAAGGAACTAAGTTCAAGATATAAGCCGCTGTTTCCAAGGCATATCCCCAGAACGAAACTGGTAGTTCTGAATAACTCATCATAGATCTTACCATTTCCATAAGAGTCCTATTCCTTCTTTCTGCTACACCATTCTGCTGGGGCGTGTATGGTGCAGTCATCTGGGAGTCAATCCCATTCTCTAATAAGTACGCTTTAAACTCTCCCGAGAGGTACTCTCCTCCACGATCAGATCGTAGAGTCTTTATGGTCTAACCATGAAGGTTCTCCACAAGAGCTTTGTACTCCTTGAACTTGTCAAAGCACTCGCTCTTGCGGCGCATCAGGTATATAAAACCATACCTTGAGTAATCATCAGTGAAGGTTACAAAATATTCGTAACCTCCTCTCGCTTGGACAGATAAAGGCCCGCACAAATCAGAGTGAATCAATTCCAGTACTTCCTTGGATCTATACCCCTTATCACTAAAGGGTCGCTTGGTCATTTTTCCTTCCAGGCATGATTCGCAGGTTGGAAAGTCCTCATCTTTCACATCACTGAGTATTCCATCAGTTATCAACCTTTGAATCCTGCCCAAGTTAATATGACCTAGCCTAAGATGCCATAAATACTTTTGATTCATCCTAGAAGGCTCCTTTCTCTTATTGGTACTAGATGTGTTATACGACTCTACTCGTTGCATCGTGGAATAACTAGGATTCAGTATATATAAGTTGCCTATCAATGCACCAGAACAGATATAATCACCATTCTTTTTGACAATAACAGAGTTATCAAAAGAAACTGAATATCCATTCAAAACCAACTTAGAAACCGAAACAAGGTTCTTTCTAAAATCCGGTACATAAAGACAATTATTCAATACCAAAACTTTATTATTAAAAGATAAATAAACATCTCCCACTGCAACCGCCGCCACTTTCGTAGCGTTGCCCATGTAGATGGTGATCTCTCCCTCTCTAAGCCGCCGGGTTTCCTGGAACCCCTGCAAAGAATTGCAGACATGATCAGTGGCTCCCGTATCCACACACCAGGTACCGGTGGATAACACCGCTAAACATGTTTCAGTGACTAAGGAAAAGTTCATACCTCCTTGTCTGAGAGGACAATTAGACTTCCAATGTCCAGACTGCTTGCAACGGAAACACTTGCCCTTAGGCCTGTTCACCCCATTCTGTGGTCCACCAACTCTGGGCCCACTGGGTTTCCGTCCTTGCTTTTTCTTCTTCTTAATCCCCGAAGGGCGAGGAAGAGTCGATTTCACAGCCACAAGTGCTTGAGAGTTCTTGAAGATTCCCTCTGCCGCCTGGAGTTCAGTCAGGAGTTCCGCCAACGTATATAACCTCTTGTTCATGTTATAGTTCAGGCGGAACTGCTCAAAACTCCTAGGCAGAGATTGGAGCACTATATCGATCTGGGTTTCCCCATCGATAGCTCCTCCCATAATCTCTATCTCATTCAGATAGCCTATCATCCTAAGAACGTGATCCCTCACGGGCGTTCCTTCGGACATAGTGGCCGTCATGAGTTGCCTCATAGCATCTTGTCTCGCTGCCCTGTCCTGACTACCAAACATCTCCTTAAGGTTAAGCATCATATCATAGGCAGTGTCCATGGCTTCATGCTGATGTTGCAGCACATTTGACATAGATGCCAAAATGTAGCACCGCGCCATCTGATCAGCCTTGACCCACTTCCGATGAGCTTCCTTTTCCTCAGGAGAGGATGTTTCAGTAGGTGCAACAGGACATTCGACCTGGAGTACATACTTGTACTCCTCAGCAGTTAGGACAATGTCCAAGTTTCGTTTCCAATCAACATAATTTGGACCAGTGAGTTTGTTTTCTTTTAGTATCACAGACAGCGGGTTGAGTGCCATATCTATAAAAGAGACAAATCAAACCGTCAAATTTAATTCGATATTAACTCCCTTAATTAATATCATTAAATTTACCAATCAATCCTAAAATCCCATCAGACCAGCATGCCACGTTCATGTGGACGTATACTAGTCCAAACGATTTTATAATTGGACTTTTACTTCGGTCGTACATCATTACAGCAGTGACTCCGATGGGGAGGATACTGTAAAGCGTACCTAAGTGTATACCATTTCTCAGTACTAAGTTAACCGCTCGGGAACTACATATCCACCGCAAGCCACGTTAGTGTGGACGTTTACGTTGACATGCGGTCCCTTTACGATTTCCTATAACTGTCGAGCCTCAATTAACCCAAAGTTCCGTTTCCGTCTAGTAAGCCACGATAGTGTGGACGTTTACTAAACAAACAACTTTGTTAATTGAATTCCATTTAATAAATTTCACAATTTCGTTAATCAAAGCTTGATATCTCGTAAGTGAAACTCGAAGTTTCTAACCAGCGATCAATCATGCAATTGAGCCCTATCTCTCACTAAGTGAGGGAGCCAACCAGACAATCGATCTAGTCATCAAATGACTCGAATGTCTCTAATCAGTGTCATCGACATAAGCAAGCGCTTTGGCTCCATTCCACTCCCCGGGGTGAGAATGAGTCGAGTTGAACTTAGTCTTTGAAAACCAGATTAGGCATTTGCTTTGAAAAACTTAAGTGTTCAATTCTATGAATGGAATTGAATTCGAATTTCGATCAAAGTGATTTCCGTGTATCGACTTTATCCGATAGGGAGGATGACACTAAAGCCAACTCGTAAGTCAATACACATCACTCTCGAAACAGAGAATGGAGACCGCGGGATTGTTTTCAATCCCTCTCCCACTTAGTATTTTACGATTTAGGGATATACATGCATAAAATAATAAGCATAATAAACACGTAAATCACACAATAAGCAATTAACGTGGCCCGATTATTATGGCCTTAAAATCTTGAATGCACGTCTCTTGGAACTCGAACTCGTTGCTCGTCTCAACTTCGATTCTCGTTCCTCCGGGCTTCGATCTCGTCTCGATCCAATAGCAGAAATTAATTACAAAATTATTCTACTAAGTCCGGTATCGATCCTATACATTTTGATCGATCCTATACAAGTCCCGGATGCAACGAAAAAATAAATAAACCTAACGACTCAACCCGTCGTTTTTATCTATTACAAACAAGCAACTTTCCAAAAATAAAACGATCTCGACAAGCCCGAGAGTTTAATCAAAACCACATACATACAGCACAAAATAAATTGGCCATAATAATCGGGTTCAACCTGCAAAACCAATCTCGCAAAACATACAAAGAACGAACAAAACCGGCTCTGATACCATTTGTTGGAAATCGACTACCCGGGACAAGTCCGTTCGACTAATCGAACTTCCGGACAAGCCCAGTCGACCTCCAGTCTGCCCAAGGTGTTCACGACGAAGCCCCTGACCCGAAATGCACCTAGCCATCGCACCCGAGGCACGACCGCGCAAAACGAGAGGCTTCTGGCCTCTCTGTCGTCCGACACCAGAAGGTGTCGTCCGACAAGACCGTCCAATGTCGTCCGACACCAGAAGGTGTCGTCCGACAAGCCTGTCGGCCGACAGTAGAACCTGTCGTCCGACACCCGTCGCGAACAGCGGCGGGATTCGCCCGTTCTGGCTGTTCCGATGTGATTTTCTCGATCCGACTGCCATGCCGGAGGTCAGAAACCTCCCAGCAGTCCGAGAATGTCACATCCAAGCCACGGGATCCGATCTACGTTCAAAATATGATTAACGAAATATGAGATCGAATAAATGCGGAATAGAAAACGATCTCATACCTTCTCGGTCGATTGTTGAGACCTTAGAGCTTCTAGCGTATTCTCTGATCCCGTCTCCAACCGTTGTGTGGGCAACGATCCGCTGGAGTTCTCCCGTCTATACGCTCTCTGTCTCAACCTCAGTATATTTATTCTCAATGAGAGAAATAAAAACTTTTATTTGCGTTAACCTTTTACTTTTACAGAGAAAAATATATTTGCGCTAACGCAATTATTTTTCTCAGCAAAAATAGATGTTGCGGCGAATTGTAGGTTAAGAGAGGGTAAGGGAGGGGGTTTATATAGAGCTACGTTAGGGACCTAAGGATAAATTAATTAAGGGCTAAATTGAAATATTAATTAACTTGGAATACGTAAAAGCAATTCCTTAATTAATCGATTTCAATTTTAATTATTATTAACTCCACTATAAAATAATAATTGAATTCCCGAAATTAATTTTAATATTATTTCAACAATAATAATTCCGCCGAAATTACAAATACGACTTTCCCCGTGTTTAAGATATCGAACGTCCACGAATTTATTTAATTACTAATAATTAAATTAATTCGTTTCTTATTATCCGAGACTAGTACCACTCATCCTTATTATCATGTGGAACAAATCCACCTGCAGGGTTTACATGATAAACTTTATGAGCTCATCTCGGGGACGTAATCAACCCAATAAACGGGACACGGTTTCCTGTCTATAATCTACAGCATGCCGTGCGTACAATTACGATTCCCAATTTACCGAGGATCTCGACTAATCAATTAGTCTCACTCATTGGCAAGTTAAAGAACCGAGAATCGGACACACGCACCTATAATTATATAGGGATTAGGAATTCGTATATCCGTAATATCTGAGGTCTAGTTCGATTACTGCGATTAGTATAAATCGAACGCCCTCCCGTGGTCCTGCTCAATACACCAAGTGTACGAGTGTGACATGATAGTCAAGACCGACTATCTACCAGTCACACAACGACGTACCGATGGATTGTCCCTGTCCATCTAAGTCGTGAGCTACTGTTCGATAATATACGAGTAACCGACAGTATGATCTTCCGCGTGTCTCCTCACGCCATACTGTCTACAACGTATATATCTAGGACTATAGAGCACAGAGTTATAATAAACAAAATGCAGACTGTTTGATTAATAGATAATAAAACACAGATAAGGAGTTCCATATTGTCACTAAACTAGACATTTAGAATATAACTCCATCAAGAAGTATGTCGTCTACATAAAGCACGAGGAACACCACCTTCTTTCCATCACGTTTCCAATACACACACGATTCGTCCATGCTTTGAATGAATTCAAAAGATTGGACTACTTCATCAAACCGCAGGTTCCACGATCTCGAGGCTTGTTTCAATCCATAAATGGATCAATTAAGCTTGCACACTAGATGATCTCGCCCCTTAGCAATGAATCCTTCTGGTTGTTTCATATAAATCGCCTCGTCAAGACATCCATTAAGAAAAGCTGTCTTGACATCCATTTGCCACACCTCATAATCCATATGAGCTGCTATGGATAAGAGAATCCGGATTGACATTATCTTGGCTACCGGCGAGAAGGTCTCCTCATAATCGATTCCCTCTTTCTGAGTATATCCTTTCGCAACAAGCCGAGCTTTAAAGGTTTCAACCTTTCCGTCAGATCCTCTCTTTCTCTTGTAGACCCATTTACACCCAATTGGCTTTACGCCGCTTGGTGGTTCTACAAGATCCCAGACTTTATTAGAATCCATAGATTCTATTTCAGATTTCATCGCTTTCTTCCAAGAAGGCGCATCTATATCTTGTACCGCCTCATCATAGGTCCAGGGATCGACTTCATGAACTCCGGGTGCCGAGTCCGAAGACTCACCCAGTCCAATCCATCTGTCTGGTTGTTTAACAACCCTCCCACTACGACGGCGTTCCGGTGTATCAACAGTGACAGTATTAGGTGCAGGTTCTAGTGGTGTATCTACACTCGGTTCGGCTGTATCTAAGTCTTCTTTGTTACCTCTCAACTCATCAAGCATTATGTCACTTTTGGGCTTGTGGTCCATGACATAGTCTTCCTCTAAGAACCGAGCGTTAGTACTTATAACGATCTTCTGGTCCGTAGGACTATAGAACAAGCCACCTTTAGTTCCTCTAGGATATCTTTTAAACAACCGCACTTCAGTACGAGGTTCTAACTTATTAGCCCCTGTCTTCAACACGTGTGCAGGACACCCCCAGATCCGAACGTGTCTCAGGCTAGGCTTGCGCCCGCTCCAACGTTCCATGGGTGTTGAAGGAACTGTTTTAGATGGAACCAATTTCAGAATGTGTGCCGCTGTTTCTAAGGCATATCCCCAGAACATAATAGGTAAATCCGAGTAACTCATCATTGAACGTACCATCTCCATAAGAGTCCTATTCCTTCGTTCTGACACACCATTCTGCTGAGGAGTGTATAGTGATGTCATTTGGGAATCAATCCCATTCTCTGCTAAGTATGCCTTGAATTCTCCAGACAGGTACTCGCCTCCGCGATCAGATCGCAGGCATTTAATGGATTTACTTTGAAGGTTCTCCACAAAAGCCTTGAACTCCTTGAACTTGTCAAAGGATTCGCTCTTGCGGCGCATCAAGTATACAAATCCATACCTTGAGTAATCATCAGTGAAGGTGATGAAATACTCGTACCCTCCCCTTGCCTGGGTAGACATAGGTCCGCATACATCAGAGTGAATCAAATCCAATACTTGTTCGGATCTCCGTCCTTTACCAGAAAAAGAACGCATGGTCATTTTACCCTCCAAACAGGATTCGCAGGTTGGAAGGTCCTCTCCTTCTATGCCGCTAATGAGACCATCAGCTTTCAACCTCTGAATTCTATTTGAATTAATATGACCTAGCCTTTGATGCCACAAGTATAATTGATTCATCTTAGAAGGTTCCTTTCTCTTATTGGTGTTCGTAGATGTGTTATTACTCTCGGTTAGTTGCATCGTGTTAGACTCAGGATTCAGAATATACAAATCGTCTATCAATGTACCAGAACAGACAATCTCACTATTTCTTCTTATGACCACAGAGTGATCAAAAGAAACAGAATATACATTCAGAATTAACTTAGAAACTGAAATTAAATTCTTTCTAAGATTCGGTACATAAAGACAATTTTGTAAAACTAAAACCCTATCACTACTAAAGCGTAAGTGAACGTCTCCCACTGCAACAGCCGCCACCTTCGCGGCATTGCCCATGTAGACCACGATCTCTCCCTCTCTAAGTCTCCGGGTTTCCTGGAACCCCTGCAATGAATTGCAGACATGGTCAGTGGCGCTCGTATCTACACACCAGGTGCTGGTAGATATCACCGCTGACAATGTTTCAGTGACTAAGGAAAATTTCGTACCTTTGATGAGAGGACAATCAGACCTCCAGTGCCCAAACTGCTTGCATCGAAAGCATCTGCCCAAGGGCTTGCCTCTCCCAATCTGTGGTTTTGAACCACTGGGTCTCTTTGCACGCTTTTCCTTTAGCCTTGCCACAAAAGCTTGTGATTCTCTTAACTTACGCACAAACTCTGCTTTCGCCGAATCCTTTTTAAGAGACTCCTTGAGAGAAGATTCTGTGAGTATGTTAACCACCTCTTGTCCGGCTTCCACGCTATGTCTCAACATCATCCTGAGGTCATTTTTAATGTCCTCATCAGTTGGGACAACAGTGGATTCGGAAAGCTCAGCAGTCTGAACAATGTCCAGATTTCGTTCCCAATCATTACTATATGGAACCGGTGAGTTATCATCCTTAAGTATATCACAAAGTGGGGTCACAGTCATTCTTAACCTATAAGCACATAAAACAAACAAACAATTTAATACCGATATTATCTCCCTCAAATAATATCATTAAATCACTAATTACATCTAAAATCCCATCAGGTAAGGCAAGCCATTATAGTGTGGACGTTTACCCACCCAAACGACTTCGCTATTAGATTTCCTTCGGTCGTACATCATCAATAGCGTTACTTCGATGGGAAGGATACTATGAAGCGTACCTAAGTGTAAACCATTACTCAGTACTAAGAAGTTCGTTTGGGACTCGCACATCACCGCAAGCCACGATAGTGTGGAAGTTTACGTTGACACACGGATCCTTCACTCCCTTCTATAACTGTCTACATCAATCGTTCCAAAATCCCATTCAGTGTAGCAAGCCACGATAGTGTGGACGTTTACTACACCAAAAGACTTTTACAATTGACTCCCAATTACTTGATCCATTCAATCTTGTAAATCAAGACGTGGAGAATCATAAGTGAAACTCGAAGTTTCTTACCAGTGATTCACCATGCGAACAACCCTATCTCTCATAAATGAGGGAGCCGAGCAGACAATCGATCCATCTATCCAAAAAATGGTACGAAGGTCTCTAATTTGTGTCCTCTACATGACCAAGTGGCTCTGGCTCCATTCCACTCCCCGGGGTGAGAATGAGTCGACTTGAAATCAGTTTTGGAAAGACAAATTAGGCATTGTTTGATGAACTTAATCAATGTTTCTCGTAAGAGGAATTACAAGAACTCTCCTCCAATGACTTATCTATACAAACTTAAAAGTTTATAAAAGTCACCAAGAGAGCAGCAATGGAGACCATGGGTATGTTTCCATACCCTCTCCCACTTAGCTTTTTACAATAAAGCGATACGCTATCTAGTGCATAAAGTAAACACATATAGCATGCATACATGTAATAAAACACATAGTATTATCACATAATCAAAATAATACTAGAATATTATTTTCCGACTATTATGGCTTTATCACATCTCCGTACGCATCTTCTAGTCTTCAGTCTTCGTTTCTTGAATGCTCCATGTGACGAGAATATTAATTTCCAATATTTAAATATATTCATTTTCAATTAATCCAAAAGTTACTTAATTCGAAAATTAAGTCAATTGAATATATCAAAAATAAAATTAAATATTATTAATACTTTTATTTATTTTTATTTTCCTTTTCTACTCCATTAAATCTCTGGAATAATCTATCCAAGATACACTTGGAATATTCTAGATGATATCCATAATGGAATAAGGAAATAAAATAATTTAGGACTCTTATACTTTCCAAATTTATTTTATTCCTAATCCATGAATATTCCCATGAGTAGGAATAATCAAATAGGAAAAATAAATTTAATAATAAATTAATTCTTTTTCTATTCCATGAATATTCCATAAAAGAAATAATCAAAATAGGAAAACCGAATTAAAATAGGAAAGTAAATTTTCGGTAGGAGTAGCATGGATTGGGAGGCCCCACGCCACCCCTACCTTGATCGATCGGCCGGCCATGGGGAGGAGCGCCGCCGCCCAGCCACGCCGGCCAGCCACCGAACCGGCGGTAGCCGTGGCTAGGGCAACCGAGCCCCCTTCGCCCCTTAGCCATCGATCGGGCATCACCATGGGATCGATCCAATCGATCCCAAAACCCTTGTCCCTCTCGTCACTTCGTCTTCTCCGGCGGTCTTCGATTCATCGATCCAATCGCAAAATAAATTACAATAATCTAAATTACAATTCCGGTATCGATTCTATACATGAAATCGACCCTATATAATTTCCGGAAAAATATAGAACGTAATAATAAATCCTAAATTCGGTCAACCCCCGAATTTTTACTATTACAAGCATTCACCACCAAAAACGAATCTCGACATGTCCGAGAGTTTAATAAAACCAACAATCATGACAAAATAAATTAAACGAGTAATCAACAAGCCATAATAGTCGGAACCCTGCAAGGTAGAATAATTGTATCGAAAATACCGCGAACGTAAACCTGGCTCTGATACCAATTGTTGGAATTTGATATCCCGGGCTATTAAAAATTATGCGGAAACCAATAACCCGACCAAACCCTTCGCCGGAGATCACATGAACACCGACTCACGCGCCGGAGTCCAGTCGGAGGCGCGCGGCTGCCCCCACGCACCCGGAGGCGCGCGGCTGCCCCCAGCCGAACCCTCGCGAGGCGGGGTTCACGCAATCGAAGATCGCGTTCGATCTTCGCGATCGATGGGGCTGCCCAGCAGCCCCCCGCGGCGAGTCCGGCGACTTGCCGCCGCCTGGAGGCCCCCACCGTCGAGGTGGGGAGGGGACGGCACCAGCCCGCCCCCAGCGATCGATCCCCGTGATCGATCGCGAGCCCTCGGCCCAGCCGAGGGTCGACGCCTCCTCGCGTCTCGAAACCCTAGCGGGCGTGCGCCGTGGTCCGGTGGCTTCGCCACCACCACGCGTTCGTCCGTCTATTCCGGGTTCGACTTTTCGGATCTTCGTCCTACGGTATTCTCGATAAATTCAAATTAAAATAATATCGAGAGAGTTTAGATATTATACCTTCGATTCGTTGTTCGGAGAAACGAAATCAAACACCTTTGAATCTTCCCACGTATTCCTTGCACTTCGCTCGAACGTCGGGTGGGCGACGATCTATCGAACTCCTATGGATCTCCTTCAACTCTCTAGAACTATCAAATAATGATATTTTTGTCTCTTTATTTATGAAGGCCATGTAGTGCTTTTATAGGCTACGTAGGGGATCAAAAGGAGGTGGAATATTGGGCTTCTAATATTGAAGATTAAATTGAGCCTAGCCCAAATCCATTAATCCTTATCAATATTAATTTTATTTATTTTCCACTATATAAATAAAATTGCACTCCCAATATTTACCCATATTATATCGAATAATATTTCTCCGGTTAGTATTATTTATTCCGTGTATTTAAGATTTAAATATCCATGAATAAAATTTATTTATTGCTTAATAAATTTATTCATCTCTTATATCCGAGAATAGTACCACTCAACCTTATTTATTATGCGGGAACAAATCCACTCGCGAGGTTTACATAATAAATCCTTATGAGCTCATCTCGGGGATATTATCAACCCTTCCGGGATACACTATATAAAATATAGTGACCCAACTCAACCGGTAATTAACCCAATAATTAAATCGGTTAATTCCTTTGGAAAATCAAAGTCACTTATATTAAATATACACACCCGCAATTGTTTCAGGGATTAATGTAAATGTTGATTTTGGCGACAACATATTTCGTACTTGGTTTGTTGTTTTGGTTTCAGGGTTGAAGGTTAAAGTCCAGTTGCAAATAGCTGGAGTCGCCGATGTTGAAGACGTGCATCAAAACCGGCGACTGGAAGACAATGACCACGAACCGGCGACTGAGCGAATGCACTAGGATCTGGCGACTGAGCGAATGACCAAGAACCGGCGACTGAGAGACAGTTGCTCTCAAAACCGGCGACTGAGCGAACGGGACATGAATCCAGCGACTGGACGACTGGCCATGGATCCGGCGACTGTGCGACTGGCCATGAATCCGGCGACTGTGCGACTGACCAAGATTCGGCGACTGGCGTTTTGTCCTAGGATCCGGCGACTGGCGACTCCGTGCGCACAAAACCGGCGACTAAGCGACTCTGTCCTTCATGGATATGGATCCAGCGAACGGCGACTCATGTGAATGTTTTCAGCACTTGAGTTTTTCAACCTCAATGATATTCGACGACCATGAAGATGATGAAAATTCGAGGCTTCAACACTTAGTGTTTTTCACAAGAAATTGAAGATGAAGATTTGAGATCGATGGAGTCAAGAATTGAAATTGAATTTTGATTTTGAAATTGAAGATTCAAGATTCGAAGATTCAAGAATCAAAGATTCAAGATTCCAAGATTCAAGAATCCAAGTTCAACTATAGTGATGTCATCCATGGAGAAATGACATCAGCCAAGCATGTGATGAATGAGAATGTGCCACGTCATCACCTCACATGTGTCGGCTGCCTATATATACCCATGGATTTCAGTTTCATCACTTGACGATTTTGAGAGAACGAAATCTGATTTTTAGAATCGTGACCGACAGCTTCGAGCTTCGAGTTTGTGTAGTAGCGTTTGCGCCTTGTGCCAAGATTAGAGTTAGGAGATTTAGCTCTAGGTACTTGTGTGCTAGATTGCAAGTTAGTGGGAGTTGTTGCGACACTCGGGAAACTTCTTGTAATCGTTTTGCCTACCATACTCTACAAGTGTAATAGTTTAGTTTTGTTTTTTCAATGAAATGAAAACTATTACATAACTTTGTCTTCCGTCTTTCATACTACGAACTTGTGTGAGTGTTGCCTTGACTGAAGCTCGTGTTCGTTTGTTTATGTCCAACTTCGCGAAAAATTGGTATCATACGTCGAAGACGTAATTTCAATTGGTATCAGAGCAGGACGTCATACGTATAAGACGTGATCCGTTACTTGACTTCATATTTCCGCTACAATGGAGTCGTCCATGTTTGTCCAGAAACCGATTATGCTCACTCATCAGAACTACTCAAACTGGAAGGCCAAAGTTTCTGCTAGGATTAAGGGTTTTGATTCCAGATCTTGGATGGCAGTGTTAGAAGGATGGGAACGCCCATATACGGAAGACGCCGATGGCGTGAGAATTCCGAAACCGGAACGTAGTTGGACGAGAGAGGAACATGACTTGTCCACGGCTAACAGCAAAGCCTTACTTATTATTTGTGAATGGCTGGACCTCAGTATGTATCAGCTGGTCAAAAATTGCACATCTGCCAGAGATGCATGGGAAACGTTACAACGAACTTGTGAGGGAAGTCATGCTGTTAAGCGATCGAAAATCCGAACTATCACTGCTCAATTCCATCAACTCCGGATGAGGGAAGATGAAGACATCAATGACTACTTGGACAAGATCATGAGATATGTGAATGAAGCTTTTGAACTTGGTGAAATTTTTCCTGCTCCCATGGTATATGAGAAAGTCCTCTCTAGTGTTAGCACTAGGTTCGAGAGTAAGGTGCTGACTATCGAAGCACGCAATGACGAGAACCAAAACTGGGACTATGCCGACTTGATGGCTGATTTGAGAAACTATGACCTGACTCTCAAAGTTTGAAGCAACCCAGACATGTCTCTTGTCTACGAACCAATGACTGCTCTAAAAATTTCAGAGAAAGGAAAAAGTTCAAGAAGCTCCAAATCTCGAAAGACTCATTTGAAAAATGAGAAAACTGAAAGTAGTTTTTCTGCTGATCTGGGTGAATATGATGATGAGGAAGCTGAGGAAATTGAGAAACTAATGAAATCTAATAATCCGGACAAACTTGCTGCACTGACTGAGATAGTCACCTATCTCGTGAAACAAGAATTTAAGAGGAAGAACCGTGCGCGAAACTTTCGAAAATTTCAGAAAAATTCTAACTCATATCCGAACACTCCTGACAACCGAAATCAAGGATCGTCGTCTGACAAAAAGTTCAAAGGGACTAAACTTTCGCCGTACTCCTCTGCTAGCAAAGATGTTTCTAAAATGCAATGCTACGAGTGCAAAGGATATGGGCATGTCAAAAACTAATGCCCGAACTTACATCGAAAGAAGAAGCTACCAGTTAGCTATGTTGTGATTGACGATGAGGATGTCATTTCTGAGAACGACGAGTCTGAGGACAACAATTCTGACGATGATGAAGACAACGCTCTAGTTGTCACTTTTGGTGAATCGTTTGATCTCGAAAATGTGGAGGTCGAAAACTTTGTTTTTGATGCATTTCTGAAAGACACTGCAACTGCAGACAACATTTTCCGTGTGGCATCGACAAACCGAAATTTTTGTGATGATAACGTTTTCTCGGATGATGAATCTGAGTCTGAAGCCGAAAGGGAAGAGATGACATCTGATGTCCATCAAAGTGTGACCGAGTCTACTGAACTGGTTGATCTGAGAGAGAGTTATTCTAAACTCGAAAAATTGTGTGACACAGCTATCACTGAAAATAGCACCCTTGAAGTGTCACTGAAATTCATAAAAGAATCTCTTGATGAACTCTCTGAAGAAAATCGAAAAATGAATGATGAGGCTGTAGTGTTGAGAAACTCAGTTGAGAAGACTGAGGATGAGAAGAAGAAGTTGAACAATTCCTTGACAATTCTCAAAGTAAATTTTGATGACCTTTTCGAGGAAAAACATAAGTATTTCAAGGAAGTTGTCGAACTGAGAGAGTTGTGTGACAAAATGAGTAATGAAAACTCTAAACTGAAGACGTCACTGAAAAAGGAGTCAACTGAAGTGAAGAAACTGCAGACTCTATTTAAAAACTCGGATGCTGAGAATGATGAACTGAAGTCATCACTGATGAAAACTCAAACTGACCTTGCCATGACTGACAAGGAACGATATGCGTTGATAGAAAAACTTTATATGACTGACGAGCTGTTGAGGAAAATGAACACGAATTCTTCTGTGTTTGACAATGCTGCTTCATATATGAATCCTAATCGTTACGGTCTTGGATTCCAAAAAGTTTTTGAGTCTATATACTCGACACCTGAAAAGAAGAAGGAGGTGAGTTTTGTTAAGGCATCGGGTGATCAACCTGAGGATAAAAGCAAGGATGACGTTGAATCATCTAAACGGAAGGAGATTGCTGAAGAGAAGAAGATTGCTAAGTCTCCAGAACCTAAAACTCAAAAGTCATCCTCGACTTCAAAGTCAGAATCTGAGACATATCAATTTCCAAAGAATATTGTCAAACATCCTCGTGGTATCCTGCCGTATGAAAAGACATTGCTAAAGAACTTAGACAAATCTCAGAACATGAAGAGAAATGGACAATCCTCTCGCACCAAAACTGCCTTGGTCAAAACATCTATGAAGGTTGAAACTCGTCAAAGGAGAAAGTATGTATGTCACTACTGTGACCAACCTGGACATATTCGACCATTTTGCTATCAGTTGAAGGATGACATGAACAGAGAGTTGATGACAATGAAGAAAAAGGCCGAGAGTGCTAAGGAAATGAAGAAATCTATTTCTCCAAATCCGGAAACTAAGCAAATTCCGAAAACTGTGACTGAGAGAAATGTCCAAATGAATGGCAAGAAGAAATGGGTGCCTAAGGCTCAAAAGAGTAAAGCTGAACTTAACTCTAAAACCAGTGATTGGCAACCAAGGGAATTGATTTTCTGCCATGTTGCACTTAATGCTTCTGAAGCTGGCAACAAAGGCATTTGGTACTTTGACAGTGGCTGTTCCCGACATATGACCGACACTAAGAAATTCTTGAAAGAATATGAGCCGATGACAGGTTCCCCCGTGGTGTTTGGAGGGGGAGCAAAAGGCGTTGTCAAGGGAAAAGGGACGCTACAAATCAAAGGATTGCCTCCTATCAGAAATGTTGTCCACGTCAAGGGACTTGTTGCAAATCTCATATCTATCAGTCAGCTGTGTGATGAAGGTTTCAATGTTAGCTTTGATAAGGAATCTTGCCGAGTTTATGATGCTGAGGGAAAATGTATCATGGAAGGTCCACGTGCTAAAAACAATTGCTATACAACTGAGTATAGTTGCTTCTCCGTGACCGTCCCCGATGAAGTTGATTTGTGGCACCAACGACTTGGCCACACTAGCACTCGCAATCTGAGCAAACTGGTTAAGGGGGAGATAGTTCGAGGAATCTCTCAACTCCCCAAAATCGAGAAGCGAGTATGTGGTGACTGTCAGAAGGGCAAGTTGACAAGAACTCCTCATCCGGCACTTCCAACTCTAATGAGCACTTCAGCCCCTTTTGAACTTCTACACATGGACTTGATGGGTCCAATGGAGGTGAAGAGCTTAGGTAAGAAAGAATATGTGCTGGTTGTGGTTGATGATTTTTCCAGATACACATGGACAAGATTTCTGGCAACCAAAGATGAGACTTTCAATGCCTTCAAAGGTATTGTGAAATGGATTCGAACGAATCATGAAGCTAAGGTGAAGAGGATCCGAAGTGATCATGGAACAGAATTTGAGAATTCAAGCTTCAATGGATTTTGCCTGATGAAAGGTATTCACCACGAATATTCGGCCCCAAAAACGCCCCAACAAAATGGGATCGCCGAACGAAAGAATCGAACACTTCAAGAGATGGCGCGCGTGATGTTAATTTCGAAAAATCTTGCCCGAACCTTTTGGGCAGAAGCCGTCTCTACAGCTGGCTAAATTTTGAATCGAATAAGTATTCGATCTGGCACTACTGCTACTGCCTATGAACTTGTCAATGGCAAGAAACCTTCGGTGGCACACTTTTGTGTCTTTGGCTGTACTTGCTATATTTTGAAGGATCGTGATCCTCTGAAGAAATTTGAAGCCAAAGCTGATCGTGGAATTTTCGTTGGCTATAGCCAAAATAGTCATGCCTACCGTGCGTACAATCTACGAACGAGGAAAGTCATAGAAACTGTCAACATCAATTTTGATGAACAAGACTTCCTAGGAAAAGATGCAGAGGCTGATTGGGTTAAGGAGGGAATCCTTGAAGTTCGAACATTTCCATCAACACCCACTACTGTGACTTCCGAAAATGCTACTCCTAATACTTCACCTGAAGTTGGAGAATCTAGCAACGGAAATGATAACACTTCGGTAACTGAGGATGATGATGATGATCAAGTTGAAAATCCAGCTGACGCTCCAAGAGAAGCACCTGGTCACATTCAAAAACGTCATCCACCGAACCAAATGATCGGAAGCTTGAATGAGCGAACTACACGCTCCAAGAAACCAATGAATTCTCCCGACGAACTCTACAACATATGTACTTCAGCAGTGTGTAATGAAATCGGCATCACTTGCTTCCTCTCCGAAAATGAGCCGAAAAATTACAAGGAAGCCATGCAAGATGATTTTTGGATCATGGCCATGCAAGAAGAGTTGAATGAGTTCACCCGGAATAATGTTTGGTCCTTAGTTCCCCGAACTTCAAACATCAATGTTGTTGGAACTAAATGGATTTTCAAAAATAAAACAGATGAGCATAACCAAGTTGTCCGAAACAAAGCTCGTCTTGTTGCCCAAGGATATGCCCAGGTGGAAGGCATAGATTTTGATGAAACTTTCGCTCCGGTCGCACGAATTGAGTCCATCAGACTCTTAATAGCTATTGCATGCCATCTCGGCATCAAACTTCGACAAATGGACGTCAAAGCAGCTTTCTTGAACGGTGTCTTAGAAGAAGAGGTCTACGTTGCCCAACCTAAGGGATTTGAGGATCCGAAGAAGCCAAATCATGTCTACAAGCTTCACAAAGCTCTATATGGCTTGAAACAAGCGCCTCGCGCCTGGTACGGATGTCTCACGGATTTTCTTCTAAAATTCGGTTTTGAGCGTGGATCGGTGGACAAAACTTTGTTCATCAAGCGAGAAGGCAAACACATGATTGTTGCCCAAATTTACGTTGACGACATTGTTTTCGGAGCTACTAGTTATAAACTCGTGACTGCATTCACAGAAGCTATGTCCTCAACATTTCAGATGAGCCTTGAGGGAGAGTTGCATCAATTTCTTGGCCTTCAGATCTCTCAACGACCAAATGGGATATTTGTATCTCAAAGTAAGTATGCCAAAAACATGGTTGAGAGGTTTGAGATGCATCATGCCAAACCAGCTAACACTCCTATGGCTACTACGGAACGCTTGTCGACGTCAACAAAAAGTCGGAGTGTAAACCAAACTCTTTATCGTTCCATGATTGGGAGTTTACTTTATTTAACTGCCACTCGTCCTGACATTATGTTTAGTGTTTGTATGTGTGCCAGGTACCAGGCTGATCCAAAGGAAGACCATCTACGAGCTGTGAAACGGATTTTCCGATACATCTCTGGGACTTCTCAGCTAGGTCTTTGGTATGCGCGCGACACATCATCCAACCTTGTCGGTTTTTCTGATGCCGACTGGGCGACGGACACGGACGAAAGAAAGAGTACCTCCGGTAGCTGTTGCTTCCTTGGCAATAATCTTGTGTCTTGGCATAGTCGCAAGCAAAACTGTATCGCACTGTCAACTGCCGAGTCCGAGTACGTTGCGGCTGGAAGTTGCTGCACTCAACTACTTTGGTTGAATCAAATGTTGAATGACTATCTTCTTGAGAGTGCGCCATTAGTGTTGTACTGTGATAACCAGAGTGCTATCAAAATCAGCGAAAATCCTGTCCAGCACTCAAGAACTAAACACATCGACATTCGACATCATTTCATTAGAGATTTGGTTGATCGTGATATAGTCAGTCTACAGCATATTTCAACAGAAAAACAGCTTGCTGACATCTTTACCAAACCTCTTGACTTTGAGAGATTCAAAACCTTAAGGAATTCTCTCTGCATGTGTTCTCTCTAAGAGTTCACGAAAATTTTTGAAGTCTGAAAGAGTAGTTTCTTTACTTCTGAATACGCACTCGGAATCGTCGTGGATTAGTCTAGTCAGACAAACATGGATTCGAGGCCGCTTTTAGTCTTCAGACACAAGAGTATTTATTCCGCTGAATGCGAACATGTGAACATGGCTTAAAACTCCTCGCTTCATTTGCATAGATCCATAAAGACAAGTAACGGAGGACGCCGGTTACCCCGGCTCCCCTCTTCGAAAGGTTGAACATGGACGCTGAACTTTAAGACACTCTCCTATCACACTTTGGAGGACGCAAGTGAACCTTGCTCCCCTCTAACTGCTGTAATGAGTGTCTGTTGCATTTCATTTAAAGCTAAAAACTCGTCTGGAGGACGCCGGTTACCCCGGCTCCCCTCTGATTGTAGTAATGCTAGTTCCTGATCGGAGTGCCTTAAGTGTTCACCTTGCATTCATGAATTAAAATCTCTTGTGCGGTGCTAACTCTGCCAATATGTTTCGACGAAACACGATTGTTTCCTTGTGACTGAGACGAAGGACAAGTAAACATGTCTATCACATACTTCGGTCCGTCTCACCGGTTTTAATATGAGAGATTTTTCCATTACCTCAAAGTTCTATTCACCTCGTGTGATATTTTTGTTTTGGGAAAAATGATGAAAGTGTCTCTTTTCTGGGAAAATATTTGCTCTTCATTGCCTAATATCACCCCTCGAATCTCCACTAAAATGTGTTTGAATGTTTGCGTGTGTTGAATTCTTGAATGACTAACTCGGGATGTGTTGTTTTTTGTTTTGGCATTTCTGTAGTTCATGTCCAGGCTATGTGGTGTACCATCTTGGATGTCTAAACATTGAGTGTAGCAACGTCAAAGTTCAAATGGTGGTGAAATTGAAAATTAAAATTCTGGAGAGACATTTTTTCAAAATTGTGGAGACTCAAGTTCAGCGACTGCAAGTTCTTCAAAAACGGCGACTCTGTCCACCAGTCGCTGTGTCCACTTGTCGCTGGGTCTTAAACCGGCGACTATGTCCACTTGTCGCTGGTTCGCACGGCGACTCTGTCCACCAGTCGCCGGTTCTGATGATAGATCCTTAGACCCCGAAACCGGCGACTCTGTCCCTTCGTCGCTGGCTGTGTCGATCATCAAACTCATCGATCTTCGTCGGTTTGATTTTTTTTATGATATGTTTTTATATATTTTATGTATTTCTAATATTTAATATATTTATTTATATTTTATTATTTTTAATTTTTTTATTATTATTTTTACTCGTCTCCTAATGGGCCTATTTTGTTCTTGAGATGGGCTTTTTGCAGGTCTTGGGCTGTGTATTTTTATTCCGGACGGGCCGCTCAAAATTTTCCTATATATAGGTCCTCACCCAACCCTACTTATTGCGCCTTCAGATTTCTGAAATTCTCTAAGTCCTCAAGCCTCTCAGCTCTAACTGCTAGCTCTCGAGTTCGAAGTTCTTAGGTTTTTCTAGTGTTTCCTTTTCCGTCGCATCCGGCGACTCTCGCTTGCGCATCAGGCGCCTCGTATCTGTTGGGTCTCTCGTCTTTCGTCGTTTTTCTGTCTTCGCACCCGGCGACCACGTCCTTAGCTATGTCTACTTCGAATATGGATGCTATGTTTGACGACATCACTGCCTATCTGAACGCTGAGTTCAAGAAAGCGGCATCTCCTAAATCTAAGAAGAAAGCGTATGAAGAGCTTCAAGCTCATCTGGATAAGGTTGATCGACGCAAGACATCTTCTGCTGAACCGTCAGTCGATCTGACACAATCTGTTGATCCAGCACAATCGGTCTCGCAGTCACAGTCCAAGTTTACTAAAGGTTTCATGCGCTGCTACAAAGGTACGGTGTCACCGTCCGAATGGAAAAAGCTTGTTGAGGATGGGGTGATGGATGATGAAGGGAAAAAGATAGTCAAGAAACCGAATCTGACTGTTGATGTTGATCCAAAGAAATCGGGCAAGGACCCTAAACCAAATGCCTATCGCACTTACAAAGGCACTGTCCCAAGATCTTAATACAAACGGATGCTCGCAGCTGGCGAGATCACTGAAGATGGAAAGAAGATTGAGTCTTCAGCTGTGGTTACTCCAAAAAATTCAAAACCCAAGGCCTCGGGCGAAGGGTCTGGAAAGAAACCTGCTGTCAGCAGTGATAGCAAAAAGAAAAGTTCTGATGGCTCGTCTGAAAAGCCAAAATCTCAAGGCTCTCAAAAACCACCCGTCGTGCCTAACTCCCCTCGGTCCACTGGCTCGACGGACAGAGTCTTATATGTTCAATCTTTTCGTGAATGTCCGAAGGCTCACTCCTTTGATTTCTATACTCCTACAGCTGAACGACGCCATAAGCTTATCTCTCAACTCTCTATCTTTGCTGATCGTACTATTCGCAAAGATGATTACAAGAACCATGGTGTCATGGAATTTTTCAAGAAGATGAAAATTTTTGAGTCTGTCTCATTGACTTATAGATACTCGGTTCCAATTCTCTACAAGTTCTATACTAACTTGTCTCCTGAGTTCGCTGATCCAAAGAACAGACTGTTTGGCTCATTCATTTTCCGTAAGAAACTCTACAACTTTCGTCCTTCGGCGATCAACGAGTATCTGAATCGGTCAACCACTGAGGGTACCTGGGTTAGACCCTCGGCTGAAGACAGAGCTGATGACCTGAAGATTGGTACTTTTCTAACTCAAGGAAAAGTGAAGTCTGCATCACCACCACCCTCCAAGCTGTCTGCCTTCTATGGCATACTCCATCGACTCGGGATGTCGAATTGGATTGTCAATCCTGACGAGACTCTGATGTCTAACGAACTTATGCATCTTATCTTTCGGCTGGGCTGTTGTGAACAGGTGAATCTTGGGAGAATTATTTTTGCTGACTTATGCAAGATTGCACGACTATCAGATGAAGCGATCAAGCGTGAACTTGAACTGCCGAAGAAGGAGAGGTTTCGTCTCACACATCCTTGTCTGATTTATGGGATGCTTCATGAGCAAGGTTTCATTCCTGCCACTGCGACCGAAAAACATATGAAAAAGAATGGAGCGGTCAAGATCACAAGCACCTATCTAAATCCGGCAAAACGTGTGATTGATCTACCTTGGACGATGCTGGCTGATCGTTCCGCGATTCCCGAACCTGTGACTCCACCTCCATCACCTACGAAACCACCCAAGAAACGCAAGGCTAAGAGTACAGCTGAAACCTCTCAGGCGAAACGCCAAAAGACAGCACCTGTTGAGATTGACGACAACCCTGCAACCGAAGGCAAGAAAAAATCTCCAGTTAGAGTGCCACATGGTTTTGGTCCTACTTCGGGTTTACCTCCGACTCGAAATCCCTTTCACCCGATCCATGGACATCGAACTGTCGTCCCTTCAGCTGCAGTTCAAAAATTTTATGCATCAATCCAGAAAGTTGACAAACGTCAAGCTGAGCATGTTATTGCTTACAACAGGATGATTGACGCTCAGACTGAGTCGCGGGACGCGTTCAAGGAACTTCAACTTGAAATCCAACAAGGGGGGGGGGGTTTGGGTGATAGTACTGGTGTTGGATCCCAAGGTGGAAGTCTGAAAGATACTTTCATCTATTCTTTGTTTAGGGACGCTATCAAGGAAGCGCATCATGATTTGGTTAAGTCTGGCTACAAGTCTGATGATGATGGTGAGAAGACAGATGAGGATATCTTTGTTGGCATGATGGATGCAAGGGATAAAGGAAAGCAGAAAGTTGGTGAGTCTGCAGCTGATGACGCTAATGTTGGTTCCACAAATCCAGAGGCGTCGCGCGCGATGCCGTCTGATGGACTCAAGGATCAGGATGATGAAGATGTCAACATCCTCGACGTTGAAGATGAAGATGGAAATGACTTGGGCGAATATGAGATTTTTCAAGATTTGGGTGATGAGTCTGATGGCGATGAAGATGAAGACACCAGCGATGATGATGGGTTTCAGTATGAAGATGATGAAGATGTAATTGAGAGTCCGGGTCGTGAACCATCTCCTTCAGACGAAGACCCGAAGTGATTTTAATTTTCAGTATCTGTTTACTTTTGCTAAACTCTTGAACCTTGAACACTTTTCATGTCTTTCGTTTTTTTCTTGTTTTGATTTGCTCGTATGGTTTCGAACTCTTGCTTGGTTTTTTTTCATATCTATTCACTCGTATTTGGTTTTGATAATTTCTCTAAGTCTTTTGTGGTTTTACATTGATTTTGATATCATGTTTTTCCTTATTTTTACTTAGTATGTTTTACTTGTTATTTGGTTGAGGGGGAGATTGTCGTCTCTCCTATCTACCTTGGTTGTTTTTACGTTGTGCCAAAAAGGGGGAGATTGTAAATGTTGATTTTGGCGACAACATATTTCGTACTTGGTTTGTTGTTTTGGTTTCAGGGTTGAAGGTTAAAGTCCAGTTGCAAATAGCTGGAGTCGCCGATGTTGAAGACGTGCATCAAAACCGGCGACTGGAAGACAATGACCAAGAACGGGCGACTGAGCGAATGCACTAGGATCTGGCGACTGAGCGAATGACCAAGAACCGGCGACTGAGAGACAGTTGCTCTCAAAACCGGCGACTGAGCGAACGGGACATGAATCCAGCGACTGGACGACTGGCCATGGATCCGGCGACTGTGCGACTGGCCATGAATCCGGCGACTGTGCGACTGACCAAGATTCGGCGACTGGCGTTTTGTCCTAGGATCCGGCGACTGGCGACTCCGTGCGCACAAAACCGGCGACTAAGCGACTCTGTCCTTCATGGATATGGATCCAGCGAACGGCGACTCATGTGAATGTTTTCAGCACTTAAGTTTTTCAACCTCAATGATATTCGACGACCATGAAGACGATGAAAATTCGAGGCTTCAACACTTAGTGTTTTTCACAAGAAATTGAAGATGAAGATTTGAGATCGATGGAGTCAAGAATTGAAATTGAATTTTGATTTTGAAATTGAAGATTCAAGATTCGAAGATTCAAGAATCAAAGATTCAAGATTCCAAGATTCAAGAATCCAAGTTCAACTATAGTGATGTCATCCATGGAGAAATGACATCAGCCAAGCATGTGATGAATGAGAATGTGCCACGTCATCACCTCACATGTGCCGGCTGCCTATATATACCCATGGATTTCAGTTTCATCACTTGACGATTTTGAGAGAACGAAATCTGATTTTTAGAATCGTGACCGACAGCTTCGAGCTTCGAGTTTGTGTAGTAGCGTTTGCGCCTTGTGCCAAGATTAGAGTTAGGAGATTTAGCTCTAGGTACTTGTGTGCTAGATGCAAGTTAGTGGGAGTTGTTGCGACACTCGGGAAACTTCTTGTAATCGTTTTGCCTACCATACTCTACAAGTGTAATAGTTTAGTTTTGTTTTTTCAATGAAATGAAAACTATTACATAACTTTGTCTTCCGTCTTTCATACTACGAACTTGTGTGAGTGTTGCCTTGACTGAAGCTCGTGTTCGTTTGTTTATGTCCAACTTCGCGAAAAATTGGTATCATACGTCGAAGACGTAATTTCAATTAAGAATAAAATACTCCGAGACTTAAATCAATTATCACAAAGCAATCCTAATTGATAAGTCTCAAGCGATCCGCTCAATACACCAAGTGTACAAGTGTGATAAAATAATTAAGACAAATTATTTTCTCTCTCAAACAACGACTATACCGATGGCTTGGTCCGTGTCCATCTAGGTCGTGAGCATCTGTTCGATTAAATACGAGTAACCGATAGTATGATCTTCTGTGTGACGGCGCACACCATACTAACTACAACGTATATAATCTAGGACTATAATTTGCATATATTTAATTAACAATTAATTAAAAGCAAATGAATGTTTATTTCAATAGATAAATGATAGTGTATAAGGAGTTCAGAATACTCAAATCTAGACATTAAGTATACTACTCCAACAGCTTCTTCTCGTCACTCCCTTGTGGCGTGGAAAACTGGAAATCGCTCAATGCCTCTGCCGCAGCGATTGCCTCATCCAAAGTCTTTACGTTTTGACGCCTCAATTCTTGTTGCGGCCACCTCTGGAGCCCATCCATGAAGGTGAACAACACATAGTCCGCGGGTAGTTCGGGGATCACCAACAAAACGTTCGTAAAATCCTTGACATAGTCGCGGATCGAGCCCGATTGCCTTAACTCTCTGAACGTCTTTTGTTCTTCGAAGATGACATTTTCGAGGTAGAATTGCCTCTTCAATAGCCGAGTTAACACTTCATACGTCCCTACTACACCAATACCGCGTTCCATCTCAAGTAACTTTTGCCTCCACCATACCACTGCCGTATCAACAAATTGATCTGAGGCAACGCGAATTTTGAACTCCTCATCGGTAATTTGAGCCCCCTCAAAATACCGTTTCAACCTCCAAAGATAATCGTCTAGTGCCTTAGAATCCCGCATGCCTCGAAACTCGGCGAGTTTAGGGGCCTCAAACCTTGCCCTTGGTTGAGGATGGCTTGTCTCGTACTCGAGAGTCGCCCTCTTTAGCAACACGACATCCTCGCGTAAGCCTCTCACCTGCTTCTCGAGGTGATCCGCACGCATGGAGACAAGCCCTGCATCTCCTTTGTGCTCCTCGAGGTGACACACTCTCTCGTCGATCAACTCTTGACCTCCGAGATTTTCCTCCACGTGATGCCGCAACGCTGAGACATCATCTCGAGTAGAATCCGCCAAGTCTTTGAACGCCAACTCGAGCCGTTCAAGCCGCTCAGAGATTTCCCCAAGAAACAAATACAACTGTGGATCGCCGCTGGTGTCGTGCTTGTTCTTCGGGTCAGATTTGAACGCATCGCCATTCCCTGCCTTCGGGCTGCCCGCCAACTTCTCACCCTTGCCGTCTTCTGAACCCTTCACCATCTTCGAATTGTTGATAAAAAAAATTGGCTCTGATACCACTTGTCACGCCCTAAATCACCCGTGTCTCGGTCGACTTCGTACGTTCGGCAAACAACTGAAAATACCCCTCGTATTTGAGGTTGCGTTCAGCCTTGACAAGAACGCAACCCTGATGCGCAACCCCTGTGACAGTTCGAAGAGAAGAAATTCCACGAGTCCACAGTGGGAGATAACACGTAGATTGCAAGTACCACCTGATTCGAGAGATCGTCTAGTAAGACGATACAGTTTTCACCTAGATAGCATCGAGAGGATTTCATGGTAAAACCGTTTACAGAGGCTCTTCCAGCGAAAGCGTTGGGTAGGTGTGATGAGGTAATGGGAATCTGATGTTTGGGAGAGGGCGACTAAACTTTTAGTATAAGTGGGAGATTGATGGAGTTGTATTCTAAATGTCTAGTTTAGTGCAAATACAAAACTTCTTATCAATGCCTTAGTCTATATATGATTCAAGCATGATTGCATTTATTGCAGTAATCCTTGATGTATACGTTATAGATAGTATGGCGTGAGGAGACACGCGGAAGATCATATTATCGGTTACTCGTATACTATCGAACAGTATCTCACGACTTAGATGGATAGGTAAAATCCATTGGTACGTCATAGTGTGACTGGCAGATAGTCGGTCTTGACTATCATTTTACATTCTTACACTTGGTGTATTGAGCAGGACCACGGGAGGGCGTTCGATTTGTACGATTCGGAGTAATCGAACTAGACTTCAGATATTACGGATATGTGAGTTCTTAATCCCTATATAATTATAGGTGCGTGTGTCCAATATGTTGGAATTCGATATCCCGGGTTATTTAAATTTGCGGAAACCAATAACCCGATCAAACCCTTCGCCGGAGATCACATGAACGTCGACTCATCCGCCGAAGTCCGGGCTTTGGAGACCACGCGCCCGAAGGCGCGCAATCCGCCCCCACCCGAACCCCCGCGAGCCGGGTTCACGCGATCGAACATCGCGTTCGATGGGGCTGCATCCGGCAGCCCCCAGCAGCAGGTCCGGCGACCTGCTGCCCGCCGTCGAGGAGCCCCCACCGTCGCGGTGGGGAGGTGACGGCACCAGCCCGTCACCGCCGGCGATCGCTCCCAGCGATCGCCCCCTCGGCCGAGGCCGAGGGTTCTCCTTCGCGCTGAACCCTAGGCGTGCGGTCCACGCGGTCCGGTGGCTTCGCCACCACCGCGTGGTCCCTCGTCTAATCCGGGTTCGATCCTTCGGATCTTGTTTTTCGATAATTGATCAATAAACTAGAATTAAATTGCGGAAATTTAATTCACCTTTCGATTCGTTGTGCGGAGAAACGAGATCTTATGATGACCTTGAGATCTTCCCACGTATTCCTTGCACTTGTTCGAACGTCGGGTGGGCGACGATCCTCCGAACACTATGGATCTCCTTCTCTCCTTTCTCTCTCTAGAATTGTGATCTTCAAGTTATGAGAATAGAGAAGACCATGTAGTGCTTTTATAGGCTACGTAGGGGATCTTAAGGAGGTGGAATATTGGGCTTCCAATATTAATGATTAAATTGAGCCCAAGCCCAAATCTATTAATCCATTAATATTAATTAATTCTATTTTCCACTATATAAAATTAATTGCACTCCCAATATTAAACCATATTATATCAAATAATATTTCTCCGGTAGTATTTATTTATTCCGTGTATTTAAGATATAAATATCCATGAATAAAATTAATTTATTGCTAATTAATTTATTCATCTCTTATATCCGAGACTAGTACCATTCAACCTTAATTATTATGCGGAACAAATCCACCTGCAGGGTTTACATAATAATTCCTTATGAACTCATCTCGGGGTTATTATCAACCCTTACGGGATACACTTTCCCGTCAAGTATTCACGGCATGCCATATATAAAATATAGTGACCCAACTTAACCGGTAATTAACCCAATAATTAAATCGGTTAATTCCTTTGGTAAATCAAAGTCACTTATATTAAATATACACACCCGCAATAGTTTCGGGGATTAAGAATAAAATACACTGAGACTTAAATCGATTATCGCCGGCAATCCTAATCGATAAATCTCAAACGATCCGCCCAATACACCAAGTGTACAAGTGTGATAAAATAATTAAGATAAATTATTTTCTCTCTCACACAACGACTATACCGATGGATTGGTCCGTGTCCATCTAGGTCGTGAGCTACTGTTCGATTAAATACGAGTAACCGATAGTATGATCTTCTGTGCGCCCATGCAGCACCATACTAACTACAACGTATAAAATCCAGGACTATGATTTGCATATATTTAATTATAAATAATTAAACGCAAATAATTGTTTATTTAATTAAATGGATTAGTGGCAATGGATCGTGAGTTTCCGTTACTTAAATCTAGACATTAAGTACACAACTCCAACAATCTCCCACTTGTACTAAGGTCTAGTCATTTCCTCCAAACTCCCGACTCCCATACTCATCACGTGCTTAAGTTGTACTTCCAAGAAGTACTATGTGAATGAGCAATCTAGGTTGCCGCTCTGAAGTTATCTTGGTGACTACAGCGTCGTCTCTCTTGACGATGACTCGTATCAGGTGGTACTTGCACTATGTGTTATCTTACACTTATGGACTTGTGACTTCTTACCATTTGCCATCGCACCGCTATTTACATAGCCTTTGGCAAATTAAGAATCACATCCAAGTCCCAGAGATTATCCCGGAGTTATACCAAAACTTCCGCTGCCTCTGAGGCCGCTTATTTGGTTACCCATGGTAGAGTCCGAAAAGCATCGTGCTTATCACTCTTCCATGTAAAACTCCTTCTCCTTCAATAGTGAAACACATAGCCTGATATCGACTTACACCGGTCCTCATTCGATTAGAAATCTAAGAGAATGTAATCCAAAGGAAATGTTTGTCTTCTCCGTAATCCAGAACATAGTTTCCAGTACATCGAAAGTACTTAAAATGTTCATTACAGCAGTCAAGTATTCCTTTCCAGGATTACCTTGATATCCTCCCACTATGCTAACCGCATAGCCGATATCAGGTTCTCGTTTTCAACATTGCATTTATCAAGCTTTCCACACTCCAAGTGTAGGAAACCGATTTTTATTGCTTCTATCTCCTTTTGTGTTTCCAAAACACATATCCTTAGATAGATGCATTCCGTCTCTGAAAGGTAACGAACCTTTCTCGGAATCTTGCATGTTAAAACGAACCATAATCGTATAAGATATCTAGAGAAGTACAATGTTCTTTTCTTGAGATACTAGATCTTAAGAACATGCTCTAACTTCTTCTTTATCTCATATATCGATTTTTCTAGACAACCATCATTTTATGTCTGACAACATCTCTACATTGTTACCAATGATAAAATGCTATCTACATAAAACCTCCGAGAAACACCACCTTGTTTTCCATCACGTTTCCAATACACACAATTCGTCTATGCTTTGATGAATCCATAAAATGGACTATCTCATCAATTTGCAAGTACCACGAACTCAATGCTTTGTTCCAATCCATAAATGGATCAACTAAGCTTGTACTCTAAATGATCTTGCCTCTTAGCAATAATCTTATTGCTTTCCAAGAAGGCACATTTAGATCTAGTACTGCCTCTATGTAGATCCAGGGATCGATTTCATGTATACTAGGTCCAGAGTCCGAAAACTCTCATAGTGTTATGAATATCTCCGGTTGTCAAACAACCTCCCACTACAACGGCATTCCGGTGTATAAACAGTAATAACAGTAGGTGCAGTTAGTGGTGTACCGCTACTCGGTTCGGCTGGTTCTAAGTCTTTATCGTTTTCTCTCTTTCAAAAAGTATTACGTCACTTTGGGCTTGTGGTTCATCTAATAGTCTTCCTCTAAGAACCGGGCGTTAGAACTTATAACGTCCTTCTGGTTCATAGTACTATTCGAACACACACCTTTTGTTCTTCTAGGATATTCTAAGACATATCCATAGAACATAGGTAGTTCCGTTTAACTCATCTTTTACTATTTCTATAAGAGTTCCATTTCTTATTTCCGACACACCAATCCTACAGAAGACTGTATGGTGTAGTCATTTGGGATCCAATCCCAAGCTCTGATCATAAATCAGAGTTAATCAATTCTAATACTTGTCCGGATCTTATATCTTATATCCATAAAGGATTGCTTAGTCGTATTATCTTCCAAATTAGATTCTTAGGTCGGAAGGTCCACTCCTTCAACTTAATTGATAATCAATTTTCGACCTTTGAACTTCTTATTTGAATAAATATGACTTAGCATAAGAATCCACAAGTATAAATGATTTAATAAAGAAATCTCTTATTAGTAAAACGAGTTATGTAAAACGGTTCGTCGCATCGTGGTGGACTCAGGATTCATCATTTATATATTGCTAGCTAATGTACCACAATAGATAATATCATTATTTCTTCTTATAACCATCAAATGATTAAAAGAAATAAAATATCCATTTATTAGAAATCCAGAACAAAGTTCTTTCTAATTTGAATGGTACATAAAAGCAATAACCAAAAACGAAATCCTATAATGTCCTCCACTGCAACTGCTGCCTCCTCCACAGCATTGCCCATGTAGACTACGATTTCTTCTTTTCTAAGTCGTCGGGTTTCCTGGAACCCTTGCATTTAGAATGCACATACCATCAGTGGTTCCATATCTACACACCAGGTTCCGGTAGATAATACCACTGACTATGTTTCACGACTAAAGAAAATTTCGTACTTCTTTTGAGAGGATAATCAGACTTCCAGTACCTAGACTGTTTGCATTGAGAACACTAGCCTATTGGCTTTCTCGCCCCATCTCGTGATCCAAAAATTAGGACCACTGGGTTTCTTTGCTTCCTTTTCCTATCCCCCGGTTTTGCCTTTAGGTTCGAAACCTTTGGCATTGGCTACAAGAACTTGCGATTTCCGTCTCAACTCGTCCAAAAGGTCAATCATCTCAAAAACGTGTTTAAGCGTTTCCTCGAAGCGACTGGCCTTTATGAGTATCCTCATCGCTTCTTGTCTAGCCGCCTATGTCATGTCTAAACATCTCCTTGAGTTTGAACATGATAAAATCAGTTCTTTCCTCAAGAGTCGAGACATTAGTAGGTTCGGGAGAACAAAGCTCACTGAGTACTAACTAGTACTCTTTAACAGTTTAGGTAATATCTAGATCTCTATTCCAATCATTACATTTAGGGACCAGTGAGTTAAAATCCTTACGTATCACATAAAGTGGGTTCAAGGCCATTTCCTAATCTATGAGCACATATAACAACAAACAATCGATTTAATCTCCGATATTATCTCCCTCAAATAATATCATTAAACCACTAATCACATCTAAAATCCCATCAGGTAAGGCAAGCCACGTGGTGTGGACGTTTACCCACCCAAATGATTTAGCAATTAGATTTGCTTCGGTCATACATCACTTATAGTGGAACCTCGTGGGGAGGAATACTATAATGCGTATCTAAGTGTAAACCATTACTCAGTACCAAAGTAAATTACTTGGAATTGCTACATCACCGCAAGCCACGTGGTGTGGACGTTTACGATAACTTCACAACTCTTCATAATTACTTACAACTGTCTACATCAATTAATCCAAAGTCCGTCAGTATAGCAAGCCACGTGGTGTGGACGTTTACTACACTAAGAGACTTTTATAATTGACTCCCAATTACTTGATCCATTTAATCTTGTAAATCAAGACGTGGAGAATCATAAGTGAAACTCGAAGTTTCTAACCAGTGATTCACCATGCGAACAACCCTATCTCTCATAAATGAGGGAGCCGAGCAGACAATCGACCAATCTATCAAAGAATGGCACGAAGGTCTCTAATTTGTGTCCTCTACATGACCAAGTGGCTTTGGCTCCATTCCACTCCCCGGGGTGAGAATGAGTCGACTTGAAATCAGCTTTGGAAAGACAAATTAGGCATTGTTTGATAAACTTAATTAATGTTTCTCGTAAAAGGAATTACAAGAATTCTCCTCCAACGACTTATCTATATGAACTTCAGAAGTCCATAAAAGTCACCAAGAGAACAGCAATGGAGACCATGGCAATGTTTCCATTCCCTCTCCCACTTAGCTTTTTACAATAAAGGGATACGCTATCTAATGCATAATTAAATACACATAAGCATAATAACAAACATACATTTCATGCAAGTACGTACACAAATAATCAAATAATTGCTCAAGTAAAAATTATTTCTCGACTATTCGTACCTTGATGAATTCCAGCATGCTTTCCTTGAGTCTTCATTCTACGTCTTGAATACTTTGTCGAGTGACGGAAAAATTCTTTGATTCTCATATTTAATTTATTTTAAATAAAATCCAAGATTCCAATCCAAAATAAATTTTGAATTAATCTAATGATTTTAAATAAAATACTCCAATTAAATAAAATCAATATTATTAAAATCCATTGATTTTCCATATTTAATTCTATTCTAAATAAAATCCAAGATTATCCAATCCAAAATAAATTTTGAATTAATCTAATGATTTTAAATAAAATACTCCAATTAAATATAATCAATATTATTAAAATCCATTGATTTTCCATATTTAATTCTATTCTAAGTAAAATCCAAGATGGTGCCCAGCCGGACATATTTAATCCATATTTAATTTTATTCCGCTCAAAGGCATACCAGCAGCCCGCTCAAAGCGTGCCCAGCCGGACATTCACCGGATCAGCCGCGACTCACCGGACATCCGTCGACTTCCGGCGAACCATCCCACGATGGTGAACGCCAAGTCAACGAGCCCATGTGCCCAGCCGCTACCTCCAGTTTCTTCCCCGGCAGCCCGCCCGATCGCGAAGCCGTCCGCGAAGCCGCCAACGCAACCACCGAACGCAGCCGCCGGCTGCCGGCGAACCACCACCACTGGTGGCACACGCCGGCATGCCCAGCTACGTCTAAGTCACGCCCAGCAGCCCGCACAGCCCCTTCGAGCCCAGCATGCCGCGGTCGATCGATCTAGGTTCGATTCGTCCGAAAAAACCCTCTTTCGATTTAATAATTAATTTCTCCGACAAACGCAATTCATACGAGAGAGAAAATCATAGACGTAGAACATAATATATAGCACAATAATTTAACAATGTAAATTAATCTATGGCTATAAACAACGACAATCGATTATCGAAACAATTAACGAAAAACGTAACCTGACTCTGATACCAATTGTTGGAATTCGATATCCCGGGTTATTTAAATTTGCGGAAACCAATAACCCGATCAAACCCTTCGCCGGAGATCACATGAACGTCGACTCATCCGCCGAAGTCCGGGCTTTGGAGACCACGCGCCCGAAGGCGCGCAATCCGCCCCCACCCGAACCCCCGCGAGCCGGGTTCACGCGATCGAATATCGCGTTCGATGGGGCTGCATCCGGCAGCCCCCAGCAGCAGGTCCGGCGACCTGCTGCCCGCCGTCGAGGAGCCCCCACCGTCGCGGTGGGGAGGTGACGGCACCAGCCCGTCACCGCCGGCGATCGCTCCCAGCGATCGCCCCCTCGGCCGAGGCCGAGGGTTCTCCTTCGCGCTGAACCCTAGGCGTGCGGTCCACGCGGTCCGGTGGCTTCGCCACCACCGCGTGGTCCCTCGTCTAATCCGGGTTCGATCCTTCGGATCTTGTTTTTCGATAATTGATCAATAAACTAGAATTAAATTGCGGAAATTTAATTCACCTTTCGATTCGTTGTGCGGAGAAACGAGATCTTATGATGACCTTGAGATCTTCCCACGTATTCCTTGCACTTGTTCGAACGTCGGGTGGGCGACGATCCTCCGAACACTATGGATCTCCTTCTCTCCTTTCTCTCTCTAGAATTGTGATCTTCAAGTTATGAGAATAGAGAAGACCATGTAGTGCTTTTATAGGCTACGTAGGGGATCTTAAGGAGGTGGAATATTGGGCTTCCAATATTAATGATTAAATTGAGCCCAAGCCCAAATCTATTAATCCATTAATATTAATTAATTCTATTTTCCACTATATAAAATTAATTGCACTCCCAATATTAAACCATATTATATCAAATAATATTTCTCCGGTAGTATTTATTTATTCCGTGTATTTAAGATATAAATATCCATGAATAAAATTAATTTATTGCTAATTAATTTATTCATCTCTTATATCCGAGACTAGTATCATTCAACCATAATTATTATGCGGAACAAATCCACCTGCAGGGTTTACATAATAATTCCTTATGAACTCATCTCGGGGATATTATCAACCCTTACGGGATACACTTTCCCGTCAAGTATTCACGGCATGCCATATATAAAATATAGTGACCCAACTTAACCGGTAATTAACCCAATAATTAAATCGGTTAATTCCTTTGGTAAATCAAAGTCACTTATATTAAATATACACACCCGCAATAGTTTCGGGGATTAAGAATAAAATACACTGAGACTTAAATCGATTATCGCCGGCAATCCTAATCGATAAATCTCAAACGATCCGCCCAATACACCAAGTGTACAAGTGTGATAAAATAATTAAGATAAATTATTTTCTCTCTCACACAACGACTATACCGATGGATTGGTCCGTGTCCATCTAGGTCGTGAGCTACTGTTCGATTAAATACGAGTAACCGATAGTATGATCTTCTGTGCGCCCATGCAGCACCATACTAACTACAACGTATAAAATCCAGGACTATGATTTGCATATATTTAATTATAAATAATTAAACGCAAATAATTGTTTATTTAATTAAATGGATTAGTGGCAATGGATCGTGAGTTTCCGTTACTTAAATCTAGACATTAAGTACACAACTCCAACACAATACTCAGTTCTTTAACTTGCCAATGAGTGAGATTATTTGATTAGTCAATATTCTCGGTAAATTGGGAATCGGTATTGTACACACGACATGCTATAGATTATAAACAGGAAACCGTGTCCCATTTATTGGGTTGATGATGTCCCCGAGATGAGCTCATAAAGTTTATCATGTAAACCCTGTAGGTGGATTTACTCCGCATGATAATAAGGATGAGTTGTACTAGTTTCGGATAATAAGAAATGAATTAATTTAATTATAAGTAATTAAAATTAATTCGTTGACATGCGATATCTTAAACACGGGGAAATGTCACATATGAAATACGGCGGGAAAATTATTGACGGAATAATTTGAATTAATTAATTGGAAAATCAATTATAATTTTATAGCGAAATTAATTATAATTAAAATTGTGGAATTTAATTAAGGTTTTCCTTTTGGGACACCAAGTTAATTAAATTGCAATTAAAGCCTAATTAACTAATTGTCTATGGGTCCCTAGTGTGGCCTATATATATCCCTATGTCTCTCTTCTCTAAACCTACAGTTCGCAGTCTTTTATTTTTTTTGCGTAAGAAAAAGAAAAACAAAAGAGCGTAAGTTGGAGAGAGAAGAAGAAGAGAAAAGATCCAGAGGATCGTTGCCCACACAACGTCCGGAATCGAGGGCTAGGATACACACTAGAATATTCGAGGTCTTTGTCAATTCGGCTTCTCTGAATCACGCAACAAAGGTAAAGAATCGAAAACCCTTTTCCGCTTCGTTTCGATTTCTTCTCGTACGTAATAGTGTAACGAACCACCGATCGGGATCTGAAGATCGTGGTTGGTGTTCCTAGATCACTGGGGGTCGCTGACCTCCAAAACGGTGGTCGGAATCGGAAAATCCGACCAGAAACAGATCTGGAACAGCAGCGTCGCGTTGCTGTTCGCGACTCTGTCGGCCGACACCGTTTCCGGTCGGCCGACACAGCCCTGCCGGGCGACAGCCTCATGCTGTCGGCCGACAGACAGGGCAGAAGCCCTAGTTTTTGCGCGGTCGTGCCTCGAGCATGATGGCTGGGCGTAAACTGGGTTTGGGGCTTCGTCGTGAGCACATTAGGGATGCTAGGGGTCGACTAGGCATGTCCGGATGTTCGATTGGTCGAACGGACATGTCCCGGGTAGTCAATTTCCAAGATGGAGAGGGAAGCAAAGGGCTCAGTAATTGGTTCGTGGAAAATTTGAAGATAATTTTTTGAAACTTCCTTCGTATTTTCACATGCTTGAACAACGGAATCTCGATACGTGCACACGTATTCTCATAAATGAGAATAATGAATTTCTCTACTTCTTCATGGCTATTCGGGGGTTTTAGTGCATGAGAGATGTTATTATCATTGATGCATCATTTATGACTAATACATACAAGGGAAAGGTTCTTATTGCTTCTGCTTCGGTTATTGAGCATCACAGTTACCTCTTGCTTGGGGTGTGGGTGATACGGAGGACACCAATTGATGGACTTGGTTCCTTCAGTGCTTGCAGGATTTGATTCCAAATAGATCTGATCTGGTATTCGTTTCTGACAGAGGCTAACCAATTATAACTGTTGTAGCTGTTGTTTATCCTTTGGCGGAACATGGACATTGCTATTGGTACATCATGCAAAACATCAAGAGCCGTTACCAAGTAAAATATTTGGTTGGTCTTTTTCACATGGCTGCATGCAAGTAAACTATATCTGACTTCAATCGACATTTTTTAGAGTTCAGACAAAAGAGCGCCGAATGTGCAAAGTGGTTAGAAGATACACTCACGTTTCAGAAATGGTCAAGAGCCCACCACTGTGGGAATGTATACGCGGTGATAACATCTAACGCAATGAAAGTTATAAATTTCGTGATGAAAGTAGCTAAAAATTATTCTATATGTGCCATGATCGAATTATTGTCAATAAGATGGTTGAATGGTTTTGCAAACATCGTGAAGAATCAAGCTATACAGTCACGTCATAAAAAATCCTCACGTTGTGTTAGAGTTTTAAAAGAACCCTTAAATGGGTTACCAAAAAAATAAGTCCTTGAATGTATAAAATGATCTCTCATGAGAGATGCATCCAGTTATACAGTCGCGTCATAAAAAATCTCAATCATCCAAAACTACAAAATAAATAAAAACATGTGGAGTATATATTACACACTATAAAAACTATTCAATAATCAAACCATTCTAGCTATAAATACCACGATAATAAACATAAAGCCATAAGAATTCGAGTTACGAAGCCTGGACCCATTGATATCACCAATTCTTTGAAGACACTCTTCCATAACAACTTTCCATACATTCAATCCCCATGAATACCTCTCGCATGAATCCAAGTCACTGCAAAGCTATGATAAATACAAAAATAATAAATTAAATGACAAATTCCATAAATACAAATTAAATAATAAATTTAACTACTATATTACCTCAAAAATCTCATCAGGGACATCATCTTTTTTTTTTTTGGTTTATGTCAATTGCAATGTCTCGGGTTCGAACCTAGGACCTCATTTTCTTTGCGGTCTAAGACTAACACTTTTGAAATCAACCAAACAAATACTAGGTTCATAAGGATTGGCTTCTTCGCAGGTTTCTCGTACTTCGAAATGAAATAATTACTATCTATTAGCAATTTTGCAACTGGCACTTTCATTTCTCGGTAGTGATATTTGGGAAAGGCTCGCTTTTATAGTCTTTAGACTTATAAAGATCTTTCTCAGTGCGCACGTCCATAAAACGTAGGCTTGAAATCATACTGAACTCCACAGAGCTAAGTCGAACTTCTAACTTGTTCAACAAGAATAACTTAGTGTATGGTCTCGACCCTTTGCACAATCGAGCAAACAAATGATGGATTGCCTCCCCAGGCACGTTCCCTTTCCTATCCAACATTAAGAAATTACCAAGCTGGAGGTACTATTTGGCACAATTAGGGAAGTATCGAAACAGTTTTCTGGCAACCTCGGGGACACGCTTCCAATAAGAGCGAGTGGTTTTCTTCCCATTCATCACTTGTTCTCCATACACGCACTCAGGTAGAACATCACGAATTTTTGAGGACTGCACAATGCGATATTCATCCAGAAAAACAATAAAAAAAAGGTCAAAACAGCAAACTGCGGGATGCGGGGCGCGGGCATGAACTTGCACTATGTGCCGAAGGGACGCAAGGCGCGCACTTCATCTACTTTTTGTAGATGTGGATTTTAACAGATGGCAAGGAAATAACAAAAACGAGGCTCGTGTTCAACACGATCTCCTTAAAACAAAATCCAACCTCTACTGTTCGTTTGTTTCCCAAGATACAACATTTCAAGCACGTCGAATTGAGAGATGCCTGGAATATTTCACAGGAAGACCAAGAAAAATATCAAAGAAAAGAATGAGATAGCAGATTGCTAGACTGATTGTTCTTTATTTTCCCTCAAACTTGAGCTCGTATTTATAGTTCAATACTATGGAGCTGAAGGTTCATGGATGAACATGGACAAGGTTGACCGTAACGATCTAACCATAATGGCTCAGCATTAGGGACTCCTTAATGCCCAATATGAAATTAAAAAAATATAATCAACAAATGATTTTATTATATTTACTAAATAAATAATTAAAATCAGTCAAACAACCATTACAAATTAATGGTTTGAAATATAAAATTGGAAATAAATAAATTGGTCTTCCGCCCCCAAATTTCTGCGACATTCGTTTACGCAGGTCGTGCCCGCACACAAGTTCGGGGTTCGTATGCTATTTAAGTCAAGTTTTGCACGTAGAAAACGAAATAATACTATAAAAATTTATTCATAAGTTATTAAAGTATAAACACTTTATATATCCATGGGATTTGAAGCTTTTTCCAATGTGGGATTCCTTCTTGCCTTAGAATTGCTTCTTTCTTTTTTCTAATTTTTTTTATTATATTCAAAATTTTATTTATCATTCAATTTTAGCAAATGAGATATCGAATCGAAAATCTCTTCGATCTCTATATTTTCCAACACTTTCATGATTATTTTTCTACTTTTAAATAACTGTTTTTATTTTTTAACTTTTAATATCAAATTACTCATATTTTTTTAATCTACATGCTCATGAAAGTATAAAAATATTAATGTGATTGAAAAAAATATGAGAATTATATAAATAAAAAATCATGTGTTGAATTGTAATTGATAGTGTATATAATTTTCTATATTTGTGGGATGTACTGTAACAATATATTTTTTTATTATTAAAAATACAATATGATATATTATAAAAAAATCAAACATTACACCTTGTTCAATCAAGTCTGAAATTTCAGAGATCTAATTTCATACTTTCTAAATAATTACGAAATGTTACATATAGAAACTAGACTGGTGGAGTTGTATACTTAATGTCTAGATTTAAGTAACGTAAACTCCCGATCATAGTATTTAATCTATTAAATAAATAAATAATCGTTTGCTTTTAATTATTTATAATTAAATATATGCAAATTATAGTCCTGGATTATATACGTTGTAGTTAGTATGGTGTGCGACGTCACACAGAAGATCATACTATCGGTTTCTCGTATATAATCGAACAGTAGCTCACGACCTAGATGGACCGGAACCAATCCATCGGTATAGTCGTTGTATGAGAGAGAAAATAATCGGTCTTGATTATTTTATCATACTTGTACACTTGGTGTATTGAGCGGATCGCTTGAGATTTATCGATTAGGATTGCCTTAGATAATCGATTTAAATCTCAGTGTATTTTATTCTTAATCCCTAATATTATTGCGAGTGTGTGCATTTAATATTAGTGACTTTGATTTTCCAAAGGAATTGATCGATTAGAATAACCGGTCAATTACTCGCAATGTTGGGTTACGGTATTTTATGTATGGCATGCCGTGAATTCTTGACGGGAAAGTGTGTCCTCGAATGGGTTGATAATATCCCCGAGATGAGTTCATAAGGAATTATTATGTAAACCTCATGAGTGGATTTGTTCCGCATAATAATTAAAGTTGAATGGTACTATTCTCGGATATAAGAGATGAATAAATTAATTAAGCAATAAATTAATTTTATTCATGGATATTTATATCTTAAACGCACGGAATAAATAATACTACAGGAGATAATATTATTTGATATAATATTGTAAATATTGGTAGTGCAATTATATTTATATAGTGGAGGTAATATATAATTAATATTAATGGATTAATAGATTTTGGCTTGGGCTCAATTTAATCATTAATATTGGTAGCCCAATATTCCTCCTCCTTTAGATCTCCTACGTAGCCTATAAAAGCACTACATGGTCTTCACAATTAGAAAACAAGACAAGAATATCAATAGTTGATAGTTCTAGAGAGTTGTGAAGGAGATCCATAGGAGTTCGGAGGATCGTCGCCCACACGACGTTCGAACGAGGTGCAAGGAATACGTGGGAAGATCCTAAGGTCTTCAACTAATCTCGTTTTCTCCGCACAACGAGACGAAGGTAAAATCGTAAACCCTCTCTAATGATTTTATGTGAATTAAATCGTGATATATGCATGAACGAAGATCCGGGAAAACGTACGAACTCCGCGGAAGGAGATTCGAGATCCCCGGCGGAGATCGAGAACACCCTCGGCTGGGAGCCGAGGGGTGGCGGTCGAACCCTAGGGTTTCGACCGCCGGGCATGCGTCGAAAAGAGAGCCCCGGCTGGACGTCGGGGCAAGCGATCGACGGGGGTCGATCGTTGGGGATGCCGCGGCGGATCCCCTCCGCCCCTCGACGGTGGCGTGCGCACGGGGAGAACCCGCCTGAAGCCGGGGCGAGCGATCGAGCTGGGCTCGATCGTGAGGGCAGCCGCGGGCTGGTGCCGCGACTGTTCGCCCTCCTCCCCTCACGGCGGTGGCGGTGAGTCGCAGGACTCACCGCCGGGGGCTGTTCCGAACAGCCCCACGGGGATGCACCCGCATCCCCGGCGATCGCATGCACGCGATCGCGAACCCCATGCGGGGGTTCCGGCTGGGCGTGCGCGGCTTCGGCCCTGCGGTGTGTTCGGTCGGAACCCTAGTTCGTCATGCGGTGTTCGTGATCGGTTTCCGGCGAAGGGATTTTGACCGGGTTATCGGTTCCGCAATTTTTTTTATAGCCCGGGATGTCAATTTCCAACAATTGGTATCAGAGCGTTGATTCTAGTTCATGTATATATTCGATTATTGTTCTATCTTGCAGGGATTTCCGACTATTATGGCTTATAATTTATTCGTTAATTATTTTTTCATGATTATTGGATTATTAAACTCTCGGACATGTCGAGATTCGTTTTGTGTGGATGAATGCTTGTAATAGTAAAAATTCGGGGGTTGACCGAATTTAGGATTTATTATTATTGATCTATGTTTTCCAGAAAGTGTATAGGGTCGATTTCATGTATAAAATCGATACCGGAATTGTATTTTAAATTATTGTAATTTATTTACGTTGGTTCGATGCTGGAACGATCGCCGGAGAGACGAGGTGTGACAAAGAAGACGAAGGACGAAGAAGGGATCGATCAATCTCCATGATCGATCCCCATAAGGATTGATCGACCCCGGGCTGCCCTAGAGCTCTCGGCCACGCGTGGGCCTTGGGCGGCGGCGGTAGAGGTGGTCGATGGTGGTAGGGGGCGCGGGGATCCGCACCCCGTGCTACTCCTACCGAGATCCAACTTTCCTAATGAAATTCGGTTTTCCTATTTTGAGTGTTCTTAATTTTAGAAACTCTCATGGAATAGGAAAAAAATTAAATTGGAATTAATTTATTTCCTTATTGATTATTCCTATTCTTGAGAATTTTCATAGACATGAAAACTAATTAATTTAGAAAGTTTAGGAGTTATAATTTATTTTATTTCCTTATTCTATTATAGAAGTCTTCTAGAATATTTCAAGTTTGACTTGGATAGGATTCTTAAGATTTAATAGAATTAGAGATGAAAAATAAAATAAATAAAAATATTAATAATATTTAATTTTATTTTTGATTTATTCGATTGACTTAATTTTTGAATTAAGTAACTTTTGGATTTATTGAAAATAAATAGATTTAAATATTGGGATTAATATTCTCGTCACATGGAACATTCAAGAACGAAGACTGAATACTAGAAGATGCGTACGGGGATGCAATAAAGCCATAATAGTCGGAAAATAATATTCTAGTATTATTTTGATTATATGATAATATTTATGTGCTTTATTTCATGTATGCATGCTTATGTGTATTTAATTATGCATTACATAGTGTATCCCTTTATTGTAAAAAGCTATGTGGGAGAGGGGTTGGAAACAATCCTATGGTCTCCATTGCTGTTCTCTTGGTGACTTTTATGGACTTTCAAAGTTCATATAGATAAGTCATTGGAGGAGAATTCTTGTAATTCCTTTTACGAGAAACATTGATTGAGTTTATCAAACAATGCCTAATTTGTCTTTCTGAAACTGATTTCACGTCGACTCATTCTCACCCCGGGGAGTGGAATGGAGCCAAAGCCACTTGGTCACGTGGATGACACAAATTAGAGACTTTCGTGTCATTTTATGACTAGATCGATTCTCTGCTCGGCTCCCTCATTCTATGAGAGATAGGGTCGTTCGCATGGTGAATCACTGGTTAGAAACTTCGAGTTTCACTTATGATTCTCCACGTCTTGATTTACAAAAATCGAATGGATCAAGTAATTGGGAGTCAATTATAAAATCTTTTGGTTTAGTAAACGTCCACACTATCGTGGCTTGCTGCATTGAATGGGATTTTGGATTAATTTATGTAGACAGTTATAGGAGGGAGTGAAGGAACCGTGTTTTAACGTAAGTGTCCACACTATCGTGGCTTGCGGTGATATGCGAGTCCCAAACGAATTTCTTAGTACTGAGTAATGGTTTACACTTAGGTACGCTTCATAGTATCCTTCCCATCGAATTGACGGTATTGATGATGTACGACCGAAGCAAATCTAAGTACTAAATCATTTGGATAGGTAAACGTCCACACTATCGTGGCTTGCCATATCTGATGGGATTTGAGATGTGATTAGTAATTTAATGATATTATTTAAGGAAGATAATATCGGACATTAAATTGATTGTTTGTTTATATGTGCTTATAGGTTTAGTGAATAGATATGAATCCACTTTCAGTGATACTTAAGGAGAATAAACTCACTGACCCCAATTACATTGATTGGAGGAGAAATCTGGACATTGTCCTGACTTCTGAGGAGTACAAATTTGTGTTTCATGATCAGTGCCCTGCTGACCTCACGGATACCTCAACTGATGAGGAAAATGCGGCATTTAGGAAGTGGACAAAGGCTGATGAAATGGTTAGGTGCTATATTTTGGTTTCAATGTCAAATGTGCTCCAAACCCAACATGAGTCGATGGACACTGCCTATGACATGTTGCTTAACCTCAAGGAGATGTTTGGGCATCAAGATCGTGCGGCTAGGAAAGAGGCTATGAGAATCCTCATGTCAACTACACAGTCTGAAGGAACGCCCGTTGGGGAGCACGTTCTTAAGATGATGGGTTTGTTGAATGAATTGGAGATCCTAGGAGCTCAGATATGTTGGAAATCGATATCCCGGGCTATTAAAATTTGCGGAAAATAATAACCCGAACGAAATCCTTAATCGCCGGAGATCCGAACGCGAACCACCGTACGACGGAACCGGGCTTGACGAGAGCTCCACCGCGGACAAGCCGCGGCAAAACCCTAGCCGAGCCCCCGCCGCGAGGGGGCTCGCGATCGCGCACCATGCGATCGCTGGGGCTGCCCAGCAGCCCCCGGTGGTGAGTCCGGCGACTCACCACCGCCGCCGGAGGAGGGCGGTCAGCCCCCAGCTGACCCGCCGCGGCCCAGCCGCGGCTTCCCTCGCGATCGCGCACCAGCCGCGATCGCTCACCCCAGCCGGAGCCGGGGTGACTCCCGTGCGCACGCCGCCGGTCGAGGGCTGGGGAGAGACCAGCTGCCGTGGCACCAGCCCACGGCGGTCTCCCCGCGATCGACCCATGGTCGATCGCCTGCCCCGGCGATCCAGCCGGGGCTCCCTCGTCCGCGCGCCTATCGATCGAGCCCTAGGGTTCGATCGATCCCTTGGCTCTAAGCCGAGGGTCCTTCGATCTTCGCCGGGGATCTCGAATCCCCGTCCCCGAAGTTCGTACGTTTACCCGGATCGTGTGTTCATGTATACGCTACAATCAATTCACACAAAATCATAAAAGAGGGTTTACGATTTATTACCTTCGATTCGTTGTACGGAGAAACGAATTAACGCGTTGATGACCTTGCGATCTTCCCACGTATTCCTTGCACCTCGTCCGAACGTCGTGTGGGCGACGATCTATCGAACTCCTATGGATCTCCTTCACTCTTCAAGACTTTATGATTGGCGTATCTTAGGTTGTGAAAAGTGAAGACCATGTAGTGCTTATATAGGCTACGTAGGGGATCATAAGGAGATTAAATATTGGGCTTCTAATATTGAAAATTAAATTGGGTCCAACCCAAATCCATTAATTCTTATCAATATTAATTTTATTTATTTTCCACTATATAAATAAAATTGCACTCCCAATATTTATCCATATTATATCAAATAATATTTCTCCGGTTAGTATTATTTATTCCGTGTATTTAAGATTTAAATATCCATGAATAAATTTATTTATTGCTCAATAAATATTATTCATTTCTTATATCCGAGAATAGTACCGTTCAACCTTAATTATTATGCGGATTAAATCCACCTGCAGGGTTTACATAATAATTCCTTATGAACTCATCTCGGGGATATTATCAACCCTTACGGGATACACTTTCCCGTCAAGTATTCACGGCATGTCATATATAAAATATAGTGACCCAATTTTACCGGTAATTAACCCAATAATAAAATCGGTTAATTCCTTTAGAAAATCAAAGTCTCTAATATTAAATATACACACCCGCAATAATATCAGGGATTAAGAATAAAATACTCTGAGATTTAAATTGATTATCCAAGGCAATCCTAATCAATAAATCTCAAGCGATCCGCCCAATACACCAAGTGTACAAGTGTGATAAAATAATTAAGATAAATTATTTTCTCTCTCACACAACGACTATACCGATTGATTAGTCCGTGTCCATCTAGGTCGTGAGCAACTGTTCGATTAAATACGAGTAACCGATAGTATGATCTTCTGTGTGGGCCAGACACACCATACTAACTACAACGTATAAAATCCAGGACTATATTTAGCATAATTAATTAATAATAATTAATTGCAAATTATTGTTTATTAATTAAATAGGTTAAATGCTATGATCGGGAGTTTACCGATACTTAAATCTAGACATTAAGTACACAACCCCAAAAAGATAGATGGTGAGACGCAAGTCGACATCATTCTACAGTCTCTGGCCCGTGGTTTTGTGCAGTTCCGTATGAGCTATAATATGAGTAAGAAATCATATTCTCTAGCGGAACTCCTGACTGAACTAAGGTCGGCGGAGGGGATCTACAAGAAGGGCAAGTCTCAAGCTCTTGTAACTACCAAGTCCAAAGGCTTGAGGGCTAATGGAGGTAGGGGCAAGAAGAAGAAGCAAGCCTGGAAACCCAGTGGTGCCAAAAAGCTTGGACCACGAGAAGGGACCAGCAAGCCTAAGGGAAAGTGCTACCGATGCAAGAAGTTTGGACACTGGAAGTCTGATTGTCCTCTCAAAGGTACGAATTCTTCTTTAGTCATTAAAACATAATCAGCGGTATTATCTACCGGAAATCTGGTGTGTAGATATGGAACCACTGACGGTATGTGCATTTTAATGCAGTGGTTCCAGAAAACCCGGAGGCTTAGAGAAGAAGAGTTCGAGTCTACATGGGCAAAGCTGTGGTTCCGGATGGGCGCGCGGCTTCGGCCCTGCGGTGCGTTCGGTCGGAACCCTAGTTCGTCATGCGATGTTCGTGATCGGTTTCCGGCGAAGGGATTTTGATCGGGTTATCGGTTCCGCAAATTATTATTTTTGATAGCTCGGGATGTCAATTTCCAACATAGACTCCATAAGGACTTTTTATAAATTTACATTCAAGGTTTTGGACGAATTAAAACTATCGAAATCAACTGCACAAACAATCTAGAATTACTATACTTACAAACAACAAACCCTAGTCAGTTTAATTGTCTCGTTCGACACTTCAAATTTGATTTAACAAAATCAAAACTAAAAAGTTGAAGCTTACCTTGTTATGAATATTATTGAAAAAATGAAATTCTGGGATTTAGAAGATTATTCCAAATTATGTTATGGTTCTCAACTATCGTTTTTCTAGTGTGTGTGTGGTAGAGTGCCAGAAAGATCTTTATCTTTTCTCCTATAACTGTCTTCTTCATTCTCTATTATCAAAGTGTTAAATTATTTATGAACTAGCTCTGAGTTTTGAGGCGCTCTCATTTGTGATCGTGTCTATGGAAAGCCGTAATGGGTTGCAATATATATCGGTCTGTAGGGGATGCCGTAGGTGCACCCCTACGGCAGTCAATCCGTAAGGGAGGGCCGTAGTTATTTACTAGTTTTTCTGTAGTGTGGGTTTCAAACATTACACCTTGTTAAATAAAGTCTGAAATTTACATGGCTCTAATTCCATACCTGCTCAATACTTACTGTTGGGAATCGACTACCCGGGACGTGTCCGTTCGATCGCTCGAACATCCGAACACGCCCAGTCGACCTCATATGGCAGCTCTACGCTGACGACGAAGCCCCGCAGCCGATTCACGCCCAGCCGCCGCGCACGAGGCGCAACCGCGCGAACCAGCTGCTGCCCGCTGCAACCAGCGGCCGCTGCCCGCCACCAGCGGGCGCTGGAGAAGCCCTGGGCAGCGTGTTGGAAATCGACTACCCGGGATGCGTTCGTTCGATCGCTCGAACATCCGAACACTCCCAGTCGACCTCCCGGAAGCGCTACTTCGTTCACATGACAGCCCGTGTGCCGAATCACGCCCAGTCGTCGCCCTGGAGGACAACCGCGCGAGACGGCAGCTGATCTGCCTTGGGCAGCGGGCGCTGCCCACAAATTAGCGGTCGCTGATTAAGCCTAAACGGCGGTCGCCGTTTGCCTTTCAGCGGGCGCTGTTCGTCCGCGAACAGCAGCGCGACCTGCTGTTCCGAGCGCGTTTCCGGGTCGATTTTCCTCTTCCGACTACCGATCCGGAGGTCCTTGACCCCCAGGTAGTCGAGGAACATGATTCACGACGCCCGGAACCCGATCTTAGATCCAATGTATTTTCAACGAAATAGAAAACGAAACGTGTGCAGAATAAGGGTTTCGATTTCTTATACCTTTGTCGCGTGATTCGGAGAAGCCGAATTGTTGAGACCACGAAGTCTTCCGGTGTATGTCTCTATCCCCGACGTTCAGCCGTTGAGTGGGCAACGATCCGCTGAACCTTCCTCTTCTCCTTTCTCTCTTGAACCCACCGTAGGAATAATATCCTCTGTCTCAGAAATATATTTGCGCAATCAAAATTATTTCTACAGAATTATTACTTAATTAATCTAAATTAATTAAGCAGAGGAAAAATAATTGCGCAAGCATTTATTTTCTCTGCAGAATTAATTATAGCGGCGTAAGTTAGGTTTTGATCTTGGCAAACCTTAATTAAATTCCACAATTTTAATTATAATTAATTCCACTATAAAATTATAATTGAATTCCCAATAATTAATTTATATTATTTCAACAATAATAATTTCGCCGAATTACATATACGACTTTCCCGTGTTTAAGATATCGTATGTCCACGAATTAACTTTAATTACTAATAATTAAATTAACTCGTTTCTTGTTATCCGAGACTAGTACCACTCATCCTTATTATCATGTGGAACGAATCCACCTGCAGGGTTTACATGATAAACTTTATGAGCTCATCTCGGGGACATCATCAACCCAATAAATGGGACACGGTTTCCTGTCTATAATCTATAGCATGCCGTGTGTACAATTCCGATTCTCAATTTACCGAGAATATTGACTAATCAATTAGTCTCACTCACTAGTAAGTCAAAGAACCGAGAACTGGACACACGCACCTATAATTATATAGGGATTAGGAATTCGTATATCCGTAATATCTGAGGTCTAGTTCGATTACTGCGATTAGTATAAATCGAACGCCCTCCCGTGGTCCTGCTCAATACACCAAGTGTACGAGTGTAACATGATAGTCAAGACCGACTATCTACCAGTCACACTACGACGTACCGATGGATTGTCCCTGTCCATCTAAGTCGTGAGCTACTGTTCGATAGCATACGAGTAACCGACAGTATGATCTTCCGCGTGTCTCCTCACGCCATACTATCTACAACGTATACATCAAGGACTATTGCATTAAATGCAATCATGCTTGAATCATATCTCGAATGAAGGTATAGATAAGGAGTTCCGTATTTGCACTAAACTAGACATTTAGAATACAACTCCATCACAGCGAGCGCTGCCTGGCTTCCAGCGGGCGCTGCTCGTGACGAACAGCAGCGCGCTGCTGCTGTTCCGGGCTCGTTTCTGGTCCGTTCTTCCTCTTCCGACCACCGATCCGGAGGTCCTTGACCTCCAAGTAGTCGAGGAACACATACCACGACTCCCGAAACTCGATCGTTCGTCCGATGTATTTTTAACGAAATTAGAGATCGAAAATCGCGGAATTAGGTTCGATCTCATACCTTTGTCGCGTGATTCGGAGGAGCCGAATTGTTGAGACCTTAGACGTTTCTAGCGTATGCCTCTTCCCCGATTCTAGCCGTTGTGTGGGAAACGATCTGCTGGATTCTCCTTTTCTGCTCTCTCTTCTCAAACCAGCGTAGAAATTATTCTCTGAGAATAATTATTATTGCGTTAACTTTTATTTTTAACAAAGAAAACTTTAATTGCGCTAACAATTATCTTTCTCTGCTGAAAATAATTATTGCGGCGTAGCGTAGGTTTAAGAGAGGCAAGGGGGGGTTTATATAGAGTTACACTAGGGACCTCTTAGGTAAATAAATCCCGGGCTAAATTGCAATTTTATTAAACCGGTGTCCTTCAAAGAAAACCTTTAATTAAATTCCACAATTTTAATTATAATTAATTCCACTATAAAATTATAATTGAATCTCCGAAATTAATTTAATATTATTTCAACAATAATAATTCCGCCGAAATTACATATACGACTTTCCTCGTGTTTAAGATATCGAATGTCCACGAATTAACTTTAATTACTAATAATTAAATTAATTCGTTTCTTATTATCCGAGACTAGTACCACGCATCCTTGTTATCATGTGGAACGAATCCACCTGCAGGGTTTACATGATAAACTTTATGAGCTTATCTCGGGGACATCATCAACCCAATAAATGGGACACGGTTTCCTGTCTATAATCTATAGCATGCCGTGTGTACAATTCTGATTCCCAATTTACCGAGAATATTGACTAATCAATTAGTCTCACTCACTAGCAAGTCAAAGAACCGAGAATTGGACACACGCACCTATAATTATATAGGGATTAAGAATTCGTATATCCGTAATATCTGAGGTCTAGTTCGATTACTGCGATTAGTATAAATCGAACGCCCTCCCGTGGTCCTGCTCAATACACCAAGTGTACGAGTGTAACATGATAGTCAAGACCGACTATCTACCAGTAACACTACGACGTACCGATGGATTGTCCCTGTCCATCTATGTCGTGAGCTACTGTTGATAGTATACGAGTAACCGACAGTATGATCTTCCGCGTGTCTCCTCACGCCATACTGTCTACAACGTATACATCAAGGACTATTGCATTAAATGCAATCATGTTTGAATCATATCTCGAATTAAGGTATAGATAAGGAGTTCCGTAATTACACTAAACTAGTCATTTAGAATACAACTCCATCAATATCCCACTTATACTAAAAGTCTAGTCGCCCTCTCCCAAACATCAGATTCCCATAACCTCATCACGCCTACCCAACGCTTTCGCTGGAAGTGCCTCTGTGAACGGGTTTTACCAGGCAATCCTCTCGATGCTATCTAGGTGACAACTGCATCGTCTTACAAGACGATCTCTCGAATAAGGTGGTACTTGCGCTCTACGTGTTATCTCCCACTGTGGACTCGTGGCATTTCATGTTTGCCAATACCGCTATTCAAAATAGCTTTGGGTGAACTAGAAACCACATCTAAGTCCCTTAGGAAGTTCTGGAGCCACACTGACCTTTTAACTGCCTCAGAGGCCGTTATCCTTTCAGTTTCCATTGTAGAGTCTGTAATGCATCGCTGCTTTACATTCTTCCATGTGACTGCTCCACTTCACAGTGAGAACACATAGTCTGACTTCGACTTTCGACTGTCCCTGTTTGATTTGGAAAACCAATTCTATTGAATCCAAAGGAAACAACTTGACTGCTTTGTAACTCAGAACATAATTCCTGGTCCTCTGCAAGAGCCTAAACATGTTCTTTACATCAATCGAGTGATCCTTTCCAGGATTACTATGATATCTCACCACCATGCCCACGGCATAGTAGATATCAGTCTCGTGCATAGCATTGCATACATTAAGCTTCCCACCATAAAGGTGCAGGGAACTGCTTCATCTTCATCTATCTCCTTTATTGTGTCGGACACAAAACTTTAGATAGATGAATTCCACATCTAAAAGGTGAAGACCTTTCTTGGAATTCTGTATGCTGCAACGATTAAGAATTGTATTTATGTGTGAGGCTCGAGATAAATTCTATGTTCTTTTCTGGCGATCATTTAATACTTTGATCCCAAGAACATTCCTGACTTCTCCTAAGTCTCTTACATTGAATTACTCAGACAACCATCCCTTTATGTCCGATAACATCTTTCATATTGTTGCCAATTTAGAAGGATGTCGTCTACATAAAGAATGAGAAAACACCACATCTTTTCTGTCACTTCTTTATTACACACAGGACCTAAACATGCCTTGAATGAATCCATGAAATGTATTTTCTCATAGGTCCGCATGTGTCCAAGATCTTGAAGCTTCCTTCAATCCTAACCGAATGCTCTTGGCTCTTTTCGATGAATCCCTCTGGCTGTCCCACATAGATGGTCCCGTCAAGACTTCGATTTAGAAATCCGTCTTGACTTCCATCTTCCATGTGAAGACAAAAGAATCCGGATCGACTTTAGCATAGCTACCGGCGAGAAAGTTTACTCATAATCGATCCCTTTCTTTCTGAGTGCACCCTCTCGCAACAAGCCTAGCCTTGAAGGTTTACACCTTCCCGTCAGACCCTGTTTTCCTCTTGTACACCTACTTGCATCCAATGGCTTTTACACCTTTGGGAGGTGCTACAAGATCCCAGACATGATTTGAATCCATAGATTCAATCTCAGATTTCATAGTCTTTTGCCAAGACTGAGCATCTTGATCTTCCAGCGTCTCGTCATAGATCTAGGGATCGGCTTCATGTTCTCCAGGTAACAAGTCCGAAGACTCTCCTATAAACATGAACCTGTCGGGTTGTCTAACAACCCTCCCACTACGACGACGCTCCGGTGTGTCTTTAGTGAATAAAGATTACACTAGTGAACTACTCAGTTAGGCTGGTTCTAAGTCTTGATCAGTCCCTCTAAGCACATTAAGTATTACCCTACTCTTGGGCTTGTGATATTGCATATATATAGTCCATGTCTAAGAACCGAACATTGATGCAATCAACGAACATCTGGTCCTTTGGACTATATTACATATCTCAATTCGTTTTCTTAGGGTATCCTATAAACAGCCGAATATCTGTACAAGTTTCCAAAGGAATCAAGTTCAGGATAAACGCCGCTGTTTCCAAGCCATATCCTAAAAACGAATTAGGTAACTCTGAATAACTCATTGTCTACTTTCCCATATCTATAAGAGTCCTATTCCTTCTTTACAACACATTATTTTGCCGAGGCATAAATGGTGTAGTCTGTCGGGAGTTAATCCCATTTTCTGATAAGTATGCCTTACTCCTCAAAAAGGTCTGCATATATCAGAGCGAATCAACTCTAGTACTTTCTTGGATCTTTTCCCTTTAACCGTAAAGGGTTGCTTGGTCATTTAAACTTCCAAGTATGATTCGAAGGTTGGAAGGTCCTTTCCTTCAACCTAGCTGAGTAGTCCATCAGCTTTCACCCTTTGAATCGTACTCAAGTTAAAATGATCTATCCTAAGATTCCATAAGTACATTTGATTCATCCTAGAAGGATCTTTACTCTTATTGGGGTTTGATAATGTGTTATTTGCTCCGGTGTGTTGCATCGTGGAAGAATATGGATTTAGCATTAAATTGTCTGTCAATGTACCAGAATGGATAACAACCCCATTTCCTACTCTGAAAAGTATGAAACTATCAGAAGAAACAGAATATCCATTATAAGCCAATTTAGAAATCTGAAATGAAATTTCTTTCTAAATTCCGGCACGTAAAGACAATTTATTAGAGCTAAAATCCTACGGTTTAAAACCATTTAACATCTCCCACTGCAACGGCTGTTACCTTAACAGTATTGCCCATCTAGGTTATAACTTCTTCCTTTCTAAGTCTCCGGGTTTCCTGGAACCCCTGCATTTAGGTGCAGACATGATTAGTGGTTCCCGTATCCACTCACCAGGTACTGGTGGATAACACCACTGAGCATGTTTCGGTGACTAAGGAAAAGTCAACTTCTTGTTGCTTGAGAGGACAATCAAAACTCCCAGTATCCAAACTGCTTACAACGGAAGCACTTGCCCCTTGGGCTTGCTTGTCCCATTCCGTGGTCTAGATATATTAGGCCCACTGGGTTTCCGTATTTGCTTCTTCTTCCTTTTGCCGCCCAAAGGCTAGGAAGAGCCAATTTCTCAGCCATAAGTGCTTTGAGGACCCTTAAAGATTCTCTCAGCCGCTAGAAGTTCAATCAGGAGCTCCGCCAATGAGTAAGACCCCTTATTCATATTATAGTTCAGGCGGAACTGCTCAAAACTTCTCGGCAGAGACTGGAGCACAATATCGACTTGGGTTACCCCATCGATAATTTCTCCCAGAATCTCTATCTCATTAAGATAGCCCATCATTCTAAGAACGTGATCCCTTACGGGCGTTCTTTCCGACATGATGGCTGTCATGAGTTGCCTCATCTCATTTTGTCCGGCTGTCCTGTCCTGATAACCAAAACTTCTTGAGGTTAAGCATCATATCATAGGTAATGGTCATGGCATGATCTTGATGTCGCAACACTTTTGACATGAAAGCTATAATGTTGCTCCGCGTCATCTCATAGCCTTGATCCATTTCCAATGAGCTTCCATCATTTGGTTCAGCAGGTCAATCGACTTGGAGTACATATTTGTACTCCTCTGCAGTTAGGACAATGTCCAAGTTTCCTCTCTTATCCATACAATCAGGTTCAGTGAGTTTGTTGACTTTTAATGGGAATAATACCACATAAAACAAACAATGAGTTTAATTCGATATCATTTCCCTTAAGTGATATCATTAAACTACCAATCATTTCCAAAATCCCATCAGACATAGCAAGCCATGTTCTTGTGGACGTTTACCAGTCTAAATGATTTTATGATTGGATTTCACTTCGGTCGTACATCATCATAGCAGTGACTCCGATGGGGAGGATACTATGAAGCGTACCTAAGTGTATACCATTTCTCAGTACTAAGTCCACCGCTCGGGAACTACATGCCCACCGCAAGCCACATTCTTGTGGACGTTTACGTTGACATGCGGTCCTCCACGACTTTCTATAACTGTCGAGCCTCAATTAATCCCAAAGTTCCGTTCAATTCTATAAGTAGATTTTTAATTCGAATTTTGATCCAGTGATATCCGTGTGTCGACTTTATCTGATAGGGAGGATGACACTAAAGCCAACTCGTAAGTGACACACATCACTATCAAAACAGAGAATGGAGACCGCGGGATTGTTTCCAATCCCTCTCCCACTTAGTATTTTACGAAAAGGGATAAACATGCATAAACAATTTAAGCATAATAAAAGCACGTAAACACATATAAAGCATTTAACGTGGCCCCGATTATTATGGCCTTAAATATCTTGGATGCACGTCTTCTCGGATCTTCGTCTCGTTGCTCGTCTCGGTCTCGATCCACCACCGACTCGTCTAAGTGCCAAGAGACGAACCCCTCCCACTGGAGTATCGCCCCAAGCCTCGACGAGCGTTTCGTGGTTTCCGTCGAACCCCCGCGGCGTTGCTGCCAAGCCTCGGGAAGCGGGCGCTGCACCATATCCAGCGCTCGCTGGAGAAGCTCTGGGCAGCGGGCGCTGCCCCAGCTCCAGCGGGCGCTGTTCATGCTCAGTCAGCCACGGGTTCGACTTCTCGACCCTCGTTCGTCCGGCCTTCGATCTTCTCTCGATCCACCAAGTAGTAGGAACATTACATAAGTAAAACTAACTACTTCCGGCATCGATCCTATACAAGTTGATCGATCCTATACAATTCGGATTCAACGAAACATAAATAGAACCTAAACGACTCAACCCGTCGTTTTAACTATTACATACATGCAACGATTTAAAACCAAAACGATCTCGACAAGCCCGAGAGTTTAACAAACCACAAACATACAGCACAATAACAATGGCCATAATAATCGGGTTCAATCCTGCAAAACAAATCTCGCAAAAATACAACGAACGTACAAAACCGGCTCTGATACCAATTGTTGGGAATCGACTACCCGGGACGTGTCCGTTCGATCGCTCGAACATCCGAACACGCCCAGTCGACCTCATATGGAAGCTCTACGCTGACGACAAAGCCCCGCAGCCGATTCACGCCCAGCCGCCGCGCACGAGGCGCAACCGCGCGAACCAGCTGCTGCCCGCTGAAACCAGCGGGCGCTGCCCGCCACCAGCGGGCGCTGGAGAAGCCCTGGGCAGCGAGCGCTGCCTGGCTTCCAGCGGGCGCTGCTCGTGATGAACAGCAGCGCGCTGCTGCTGTTCCGGGCTCGTTTCTGGTCCGTTCTTCCTCTTCCGACCACCGATCCGGAGGTCCTTGACCTCCCAGTAGTCGAGGAACACATACCACGTCTCGAAACTCGATCGTTCGTCCGATGTATTTTTAACGAACTTAGAGATCGAAAATCGCGGAATTAGGTTCGATCTCATACCTTTGTCGCGTGATTCGGAGGAGCCGAATTGTTGAGACCTTAGACGTTTCTAGCGTATGCCTCTTCCCCGATTCGAGCCGTTGTGTGGGCAACGATCTGCTTGATTCTCCTTTTCTGCTCTCTCTTCTCAAACCAGCGTAGAAATTATTCTCTGAGAATAATTATTATTGCGTTAACTTTTATTTTTAACAGAGAAAACTTTAATTGCGCTAACAATTATTTTTCTCTGCTGAAAATAATTATTGCGGCGTAGCGTAGGTTTAAGAGAGGCAAGGGGGGGGGGGGGGGGGGGTTTATACAAAGTTACACTAGGGACCTCTTAGGTAAATAAATCCCGGGCTAAATTGCAATTTAATTAAACCGGTGTCCTTAAAAGAAAACCTTTAATTAAATTCCACAATTTTAATTATAATTAATTCCACTATAAAATTATAATTGAATCCCCGAAATTAATTTAATATTATTTCAACAATAATAATTCCGCCGAAATTACATATACAACTTTCCCCGGGTTTAAGATATCGAATGTCCACGAATTAACTTTAATTACTAATAATTAAATTAATTCGTTTCTTATTATCCGAGACTAGTACCACTCATCCTTATTATCATGTGGAACGAATCCACCTGCAGGGTTTACATGATAAACTTTATGAGCTCATCCCGGGGACATCATCAACCCAATAAATGGGACACGGTTTCCTGTCTATAATCTATAGCATGCCGTGTGTACAATTCCGATTCCCAATTTACCGAGAATATTGACTAATCAATTTGTCTCACTCACTAGCAAGTCAAAGAACCGAGAATTGGACACACACACATATAATTATATAGGGATTAAGAATTCGTATATCCGTAATATCTGAGGTCTAGTTCGATTACTGCGATTAGTATAAATCGAACGCCCTCCCGTGGTCCTGCTCAATATACCAAGTGTACGAGTGTAACATGATAGTCAAGACCGACTATCTACCAGTCACACTACGACGTACCGATGGATTGTCCCTGTCCATCTAAGTCGTGAGCTACTGTTCGATAGTATACGAGTAACCGACAGTATGATCTTCCGCGTGTCTCCTCAGGCCATACTGTCTACAACGTATACATCAAGGACTATTGCATTAAATGCAATCATGTTTGAATCATATCTCGAATTAAGGTATAGACAAGGAGTTCCGTATTTGCATTAAACTAGACATTTAGAATACAACTCCATCACTTACAAAATCTTACATATAGAAACTAGACTCCATAAGGACTTTCTAGAAATTTACATTCAAGGTTTTGGACGAACACACAAACATGTGGTTTGCCCAACACACAAACATGTGGTTTGTGTTAAAAAAAATTGTTAAAAAATATAGAGATCGAAGAGAGCTTAGATTCGATATCTCATTTGCTAAAATCGGAGTAGAAATGAATTATAAATTAATTTTCAAATTTGTAACAAAAATTGTGAATTGGACGACAATTCTAAAGAGATAATGTGTATCCCACAATGAAAAAATATGCAAAATTGAGTAAGTGTATAAGGGAGAGTATCTTACTAACACTTTGAATGTCTATGAATTTCGTACTTGCGGGCGTACGAGCCAACAATATTATTAATTATTTATTTTACAATAATAATAATAATATTCAATATTATTCATTATTGATGGAGGTTAAATTTTTTAATATTAAACATGTGAATTAATTGTGTTTAATCACAATGATAGTGGATGATGAATGCTTATTTTACTTAGCAATTTTTTTCATACCTCTAATTCACTTCCCTTCTTACGGGCCTAATCACAACCCATTTATTCAGGAGGTTTTTTTTTTTTTACCAACCAGTTCGCAGGATTTGCTTGCTGCCATTGACAAGTTTTTTATTTTTTGGCTGAAGACTTTTTTCTGACTTGCTCCTTTTATGTACTCGGGCATGTTTTCATGTTGGTCAGAGTTTCCCCCAGGTGATCAAAGAATAGGCTAGGCTCAAGGGGCTATCAAGGGTCTACTTTATTTATTGACAAAAATGAACAAAAATTGCCTAACTCATCTAATACATCAACTCAACAATAAAATCACACAAGCAGAAATAAGGCAAACCTCAACATTACGGCATTCCAATCAAACTCTAAAAAAAGAAATATTTTCATAATGTTGGATCAAATCTCACGGCTACCTAATTGCAGTTCCATCGTCCCAAAATTCATGCATAGACTAATAATTTTGAAAACTGCTCAAATTGACCAAGTATATTCATCAAGCATGCGACACGACCAAGGACAGGGGTTGCTCCTACCCGTTCCCCCACTCACACACTTTGCCTTCGGCAAAGTGGGTGAAATAGTAATAAGATTGGGCAGGGACTTCCCTTGACACAAAACTCCAACTCCAAACTGTTGGAAATCGATCACCCGGAGTCGTTGTAGAACCGACTCCGATCGACGTCCCGGAAACCACGACGGAACAGCCCGGATTTGCCGCCCGAGGAGCGTCCGATCGAGCCCTAGCCACGGCCGAAGCCGCGAACTCTCGATCGCTCCCCGCGGGGCGATCGCCCGCCTCCAAGGCGAGCGTGGGCTGCCCAGCCGAGGGCTCCACGCCGGCGATCCATCCCGCCGGGTCCTCGAGTCGCCGGTGGTCCGGCGGTCCAAGACTGCCACCTCCCGACTCGTCCCGGTTTGGATCCCCGTTTATCGGATCTTGTTTTTCGATAATATTTCAATAAATATGAATTAAATAGCGGAAATATTTAATTCACCTTTTGATTCGTTGTGCGGAGAAACGAGATCTTATTGAAGACCTTGAGACCTTCCCACGTATTCCTTGCACTCGTTCGAACGTCGGGTGGGCGACGATCCTCCGAACTCTATGGATCTCCTTCTCTCCTTTCTCTCTCTTGAATTGTGATCTTCAAGTTATGAGTATGAGAATAGAGAAGACCATGTAGTGCTTTTATAGGCTACGTAGGGGATCTTAAGGAGGTGGAATATTGGGCTTCCAATAATAGTGATTAAATTGAGCCCAAACCCAAATCTATTAATCCTTACTATTATTAATTATATATTAATTCCACTATATAAATATAATTGCACTCCCAATATTATACCATATTATATCAAATAATATTCTCCGGTAATATTATTTATTCCGCATGTTTAAGATATAAATGTCCATAAATAAATTATATTTATTGCTAATATTATTTATTCATCTCTTATAATTCCGAGAATAGTACCACTCAACTTTATTATCATGCGGATCAAATTCACTTGCAAGGTTTACATGATAATCCTTATGAGTTCATCTCGGGGAAATTATCAACCCTTTCGAGGACATGCTTTCCCGTCAAGAATTCACGGCATGTCATATATAAAATATAGTGACCCAACTTAACCGGTAATTGACCTAGTAATTAAACCGGTCAATTCCTTTGGAAAATCAAAGTCACTTATATTAAATATACACACCCGCAATAGTATCGGGGATTAAGAATAAAATACACTGAGATTTAAATCGATTATCCAAGGCAATCCTAATCGATAAATCTCAAGCGATCCGCCCAATACACCAAGTGTACAAGTGTGATAAAATAATCAAGACAGATTATTTTCTCTCTCACACAACGACTATACCGATGGATTGGTCTGTGTCCATCTAGGTCGTGAGCAACTGTTTGATTAAATACGAGTAACCGATAGTATGATCTTCTGTGTGGGCCCGCACACCATACTAACTACAACGTATATAATCTAGGATTATAATTTGCATATATTTAATTATAAATAATTAAACGCAAATAATTGTTTATTTAATTAAATAGATTAATGGCAATGGATCGGGAGTTCATATCACTTAAATCTAGACATTAAGTATACAACTCTATCACAAACGACATTGGCGCACCTCTCCACTCACACACTTTTCCTTGGGCAAAGTGTGTCAGTGAAAAGATCGACCCTTGACTCGAAAGAAAGGAAAAAAAACAATTGGGAGGGCAAGTGAGGAGGAGGTAAAGTCAAGGTAAAACCTGAATTGAGCATGGATGAAGTTGACCATTAATGATTTCAGCAGCTTCGTGAGGTCATCTTTGCATGTTTCCCTGATGCCTTAAGACTACGCCCTCAGACAGTAACATGGGCACGTCTACCCAGGCCTTGACTTTTCTCCAGCGGTCATCCTTGCGACTTCAGGAAACTCATCCATCTTCTAGCGTAAACAGCTGAAAGTTGACCAAGTTGTCTTTGCGGTATGCTCAAGCAGCTACCCTTGTGCCCTCCTTGACCTGCACATCAAAAAAAAAAAAACTCCTTTCTCCTTTTGGGTTCAGACAAGTCAAAGTTCTCTATTCGATTTTATTCAAAATAAAAGAAAATGAAAGAAACTAAAATAATATACAAGAAATACCAGGGTGCCTCCTGGTCAGCGCCTTAGTTATCGTCATTGGCATGACGTGATGTATGCTCACCATTCTTCACGATGAAAGGGTTTTAGCTTCTCCTCGTTATGGCCATAAGAGGCCTTCAGACACTTGAGTAAATCTGTGAAGTTGCTCATTATCCATCCATGTAAAGTGCCTGGTGGTTTTCCAAAACCAAAGTGTAATTGCATTTTAGTCAGGGGCGAATTTCTCTTCTCTTCTGAATATTGGGTGAACAACCCTTGTGTCTTCCTTTCTGGACCTTCACGTTAAGCATCACTATTGATCTCCCCGATAGTATTAACTTGTTCAAAGTAGAGATATTTCGTGTGCTTGGGCAATATCTTCGATTTTTGCTCGGGTGTCCGCTCAAAGGATGGCTCCAATCTCTCCTCTCGAACATCAAAAATTTCTACGAGATGGCCGATTTTGTTACTACAGCCTTAAAACAAATCGTTTAGATGGATGGAACAAAAATTGGACATGAATCCTTCGGGAACCTAATAGTGATGCGCCACACTAGATGAAATTTTTGTTTAATCGTCACGATAAACTAAAAAAAAATTGATTGTTGGTTGGCATTTAAATCGTTCAACATATATGTACAAATAAATAAATATTTCATTGAGAAATGCTTGATGGGCAATTCTACAAATTTAAAAATAGAATAAAACAAATTATTTAAAATTTTTGTTTTAAATTTAATGAAAATTATTGTCACAGGTAGTGATATATATATTGACAAGAAAAAGTCAATAGTTAACAAATTAGATTGAGTAGAGATCGTACATTTATACGCACCGGAAAACAAGTTTTTTATGAAAAACGTTTTTCATGTAAAAAAATAGAAATTATATTTTTTTAGTTTATTGAAAATCCTATTTTTAATATTACATGCATTAATTGATACATTATATTATATTTTATTTTATTGAAAATCCTATTTTCAATATTACATGCATTAATTGATTTAATTCAAATCTATTGAATAAATAATAGACCATGTAATTTAATTATCAAATAATTAAATATTTAATTCACTACATAAATTAAATCTTGCGCAATTAAATTAATCATATTAATTAATTACACATATACAATTAATTACGTAAACATTCGACATAATTAATTCGCGTCAAATTGACAATTAACATAATCATATTACTTAATTTTAACATAATCATATTACTTAATTCTAATCAACTTGAATTTATGTAAACATGCGAACATTATTAATTTGAGTCAAATTAACAATTAACATAATCATATGATTTAATTTTAATCTACTTGAATTTATGTAAACATGCGCACATAATTAATTTGCGTCAAATTGAAAATTAACATAATTATATTATTTAATTACAATCGACTTAATTTAATAAACACGTGCACATAATTAATTTTCGTCAAATTGACAATTAACATAATCATATTATTTAATTCGAATCAACTTAATTTAATTGACAGTTAAATTAATCACAATTAATTTTTCTTTATCAATTAAAAATCTCATTACATAGCGCAATCAATTAACGCAAACAATTAAATCTAAATTTAATCGTAAGTACCTAGGGATTCGTCGGACGAAACGAGGTTCGTCGGAAGTCGCGCAGATGCGACGCAGGGACGGTCGGGCGCGGCTCGGGCTGTGCTCGGGCATTCCTTCAGCGTCTCTTGTCTAATCAGGTTTCACCTCGTATAGGTAATCTAACTTACGTATTGCACTAGAAATACGTAAAGGAGAATACGACGGGAAAACGGGCCGGAAAAATGGTGCCGAAAACAATTTCCGGCGAGGGGAGGCGGTGGACGGTGGCTGCGCTAGGCGGCGGGAAGCTGCTCCGGGCGGCGGTCCTCCGAGGGAGGCGAGCAAGAGGGAGAGAGGAGAGAAAGTGAGGCTAGGGTTTAGAGCTCTTCACTTTGGTGTGTTTTTCCTCTAGCCTTGAGGCTCCTTTTATAGGTGAGGAAAGACCCTAAAGGGCTCAAACCCTAATGGATCGAATCCATTAAGCCTAGCCAGCCCAATTCACTTTTCGTCTCTTTTCGTTCCTCCAAAATTGCAATCAATTTCAACTCATAAATATATAACAATTATATTTTATATCTCATTATAATTTTCTCTTCCATATGAGATAATAATAAAATTTCCAATTTCACAAAATCGGAAAGCCCATTTCAGGGGTACTGCTAAATCGGGAAATTTTCCAAAATAAAAAGTGTAAACCATTGTGTCCGTTTTCCTTAGCTCAGTAATATTTCCAACTCATAATCACAATTATGAATCTCAGATTCAATCATATTGACCTCCGACTATATGTACTTAATTAACAGTTAATTAATACATGATCATATTCAAGGATCGGTTTACACGAGAATGTGACCCTCAATGGTTCAAGTGTATAACTAGCTGTGGGCTCACTACACATTGTGATTCGAACAACAATTGTTCCTATTATTAACTCATCCCTAAGAGTCTAGATTAGATAAAAACACATTTTATTTAATCCCGATCAAATCGCTGCCCAATGAATTAGTGACGAGCGTCTAGCAACTACGCTTCACCAATTCCCTAGATACAAATGAAGTGCCTGCAAGAACCTTGTGATATAGTTAGCGTACAGTACGATCCCTTCGATGCATATGTCCCGATTGAAGAAGAGGCATTGGTCCACCGAGACCTCTTATTAGTTCAACAGTTGTGCGTACGTTCTAAGTATTATAGATCCAGTCGTGGTTAACTTAGAGAAACACATTTCCCTAATCACCCCGCTACATGCTTTGGCCAAAGACTTAATGGACTATAAACCATCAGAACACACAGGACATCCATGACTAATCAAGCGATCGAATCCCCTACTACAATTCACAGACTTCACACTAAATTTCGGACTGCACGAACGTTGCCCTTTTGAGCGACCTCCTAAGAGAATCAGAGACAAGTCAAGATACAGATGGTCCACTAGTGAAGCCACGGTGATATCTGGGTCTTAAGGATTAATTGCGTACAACTATACCAAAGAAATCTCTACTCGATTAATGGGAACCACTTAGAGTGTTCTTAGGGGAGGGAGTTAAGTGAACTCATCAACTATGAGCACCCACTCAAGTATGCTGATGTCACAGCACCAAGACTTGAGATACATTCTACATACAATAAGTGCTAGTCTCAAGGGGGAAAGGTCGGTATCCTCGTTATTGGCGTAACCCATCGAATAGGAACAGATTTCAACGGTTACATTACTTAATGAATTATCTCCCGATTTCCACAGAACCGAATTCATAGTAATAGAGTAACACGTCAGGACTATATATATATATATATATATATATATATATATATATATATATATATATATATATATATATATATATATATATATATATATATATATATATATATATATATATATATATATATATATATATATATATATATATATATATATATATATATATATATATATATATATATATATGTGCATGTGCATGGGACTACATATAGTATATGGCATTAATATAGGCTTCATTAATTAACGAAATAAACTGTTATATAACGGAATACGGTTAACCGCACGGCCAACCGTTGGCTCGCATGTCACCTACTCCAACATAAATATTATTGAGGATGTTGTTATCTAATTTATTGGGAAAAAAAATGGTTTAGTGTGAAATCATTAGAAGTTGATATGAATACCTCTTTGAATAATTAAATAATAAAAAAAATGCATTTTATGCAAATATTATTATTTAGTAAAATTTAATAATGATAATTTCATCATTATCATAATTATGATGTGAAAAATAAGTTAATGTAACTTATTATTATCATTAAAATATAATAAATAATAAAATTTATTATATTATTATTGATTAATAATATTGGAATTCATATTAAGACATGAATATATATGAGTAACTGTACAAATTTTTATTGTATAAAATATAAATTACTTAATGAGAAGTAAATAAAATGTTTGAAATTCATACAGAGATATGAATGGAATATAAATATTTACTTGATGAGAAGTAAATAAATCGATTTAAATTCATTCAAATGTGATGAATGTACAATAAAGAGATATTAAGATTTAATCTTTAATAAAAGTTTATATTTACTTAATGAGAAGTAAATAGGAGAATTTTGATATTCATATTGAAATATGAATTATTTGTACAATAAAATTCGGAAAGACATTTGGAGCGGATAAAATTTGTGTTCTAATTGTATTAATTGTGATATTCAATATGCGATTGGAATAACACAAAGTAATATGTACAATGGTAAGTCTAGACATAATCGTCGCAGACATAATACCATTAGATAACTACTCTCAAATAGATTTATCTCAATAGATTATGTAAGATCTAAAGTGGTTGAACCCTTCTCAGCAGTGGAGTCCGTCACTTTCTCGGTGTTGATGGGAGAGTCAGAAGCATCCATCTCGTAGAGAATTTTGTTTTAAGTTTGTAGTATCTTTTGTATTGGTGTATATGTATCCATTAGAGGAAGATGGAAGAAAAGAAAATTCGAATAAATCGAGGTTCGTGTTCAACACGATTTCCTTAAAACAAATTCGTTGTCTACGGGTACGATTGTTTCCTAGGAAACAACGATTTTAAAGCAAAATATTTGCTTACGACGAACTGAGATGTTGCCTAAGAAATATCACCGGAGGGTCAGAGAAACGGGATAAACAAAAGAAAGACGAGAGCGATTGCTCGGAATGCGTCTGTATATTTCTCAAATAATTTCATTCTTTTTATTTCTCTTCGAGTATTCTCGACGTAGTATTTCATGCAAAGTCGATTGCACTTATATAGAGTTGTTGGAGTCGAAGGTTCGTTGAATGTGGACGGTCAAACCACCATTCAAAACCACACTAATGGTCTCTTAAAGACCATTATTTCATTATTTAAATTTCAAAGTGTAACTTATGATTATAATCATTATAATAATAATATAATTATATTATTATTATTTCCATAATAAAATAGTAAAAGTGTATGTAAAATAGGGTACTCCCTTATGTTTTATTCATTACACCATATATATTTTATTTTGTAGGGTATTATCCCATTTGGAATTCTCTTCCAATTAGTTACATCTTTGATAATTAATTTGTCATTCATACTACTCGAAATTGAGCGTATGAGATTTGAAATCGAAGCTCTCTACGAGACACTCATTTTCCAACAATCCCCCACATGAATGAAAATTATACATACACCATAAAGAAAAAGCTTGGTGATGTAACTCAACGTTAGAAACGTGCATAGAATAGGTAGGTGTTACCATTTGAACTTTTCCTTGTGAAAGCATACTTATTTTACTAGTTAAATAGTAGACACGATGTCTTTGAACTATTCACCATTTGTGTAAACAATATTATACTCCACTCACGTTCTTTCTAACAACTCTATGTTCTCATATAGTTATGTTCATTTTCGCCATTAACATCTGTCTGATTTTGTAAGAGTGTTTAAGAATATGTCTTATTATATTCTCTTTGAAGCGGCTCCACTTCTCTCTTACATAGGTGATTTCCTTTTAATCATTAATAGTAATATGCTAATCCTCACACTATATCACTGTAACATCTTTTAGGCAATAGACTTTCGTGGAAATAAAATTCCCCCACATAACAATGATAACGAAGTTAGACAATTAGGTTGTCCTTTTGAACCTAGTTCTTGGGATATCCAGTCATATAGGTAAGGTTTTCCTTGTTGGAAATCGACATCCCGGAGTCGTCGGGAAGTGCGGAAATAACAACTCCGGTCGAAATCCCGGTTGCCGGAACAACCCACCACGAACCACCACGAAGCCGGACTCAACCAAACCCTAACTGCGGGCGAACCCGCGGCTGTTCGGTCGAGCCCCCGCGTGGGGATCGTGGCTGTTCACGGCAGCCGCCTAGGGCTGCTCGTAGCAGCACGCTAACCGTGTCGGGAACCCTCGCGGAACAGCCCAATCGAGCCTTAGCAACGGCTCGAACCGCTGCTGCCCGATCGAGGCGTGCGCCCGCATCCATGCGAGCGCTAGGGTTCATTCCGTACAGCCCCGTACCATGACTCGCATATCACACGAGTCCGCTGCGGGAATTCCCGTAGCTCGCTACGAGCAGGTACGAGGCGCCCGCCAGCCTGCCGAGCGGCCGCCCGCGACCTCCACCAGGCGGGCGTTTGGCCCCCAGGCGGTCGCCTGCCTCCCCAGGCAGCGGGTCCGTGCGATCCTTGCCGCCGGGTGAGGATCCCAAACCTCGGATCTTACGTTCAACGATATTTTCACGATAATAAACGATTAAAATCATAAAGGGGGTTTATGATTTTTACCTCGTTCTCGTTGTTCGGAAAAACGTAGACTTAGTTGATGACCTTGAGATCTTCCCACGTATTCCTTGCACTAGCTCGAACGTCGGGGTGGGCGACGATCTTCCGAACTCCATGGATCTCCTTCTCTTCTTTCTCTCTCTAGAATTGTGATCTTCAAGTTATGAGAATAATTCACTTGGCATGAGAATAGAGAAGACCATAGGAGTGCTTTTATATGCTACGTAGGGGACCTTAAGGAAGTAGAATGGGCTTCCTATGAATAAATAAAATTGAGCCCAAGTCCAAATCTATTAATTAATCCATAAATTATATTTAACTCCACTATATAAATATAATTGCACTCTCAATATTAAACCATATTATATCAAAATAATATCTTCCGGTAGTATTATTTATTCTGCATGTTTAAGATATAAATGTCCATGAATAAATTATATACATTGCTAATTAATTTATTCATCTCTTGTAATTCCAAGAATAGTACCACTCAACTTTATTATCATGCGGATCAAATCCACTTGTAAGGTTTACATGATAATCCTTATGATCTCATCTCGGGGTCATTATCAACCCTTTCGAGGACACACTTTCCCGTCGAGAATTCACAGCATGTCATACATAAAATAAAGTGACCCAACTTTACCGGTAATCAACCGGTTATTCTAATCAGTCAATTCCTTTGGAAAATCAAAGTCACTAATATTATATGCACACATCCGCAATAATATCAAGGTTTAAGAATAAAATACACTGAGATTTAAATCGATTATCTAAGGCAATCCTAATCGATAAATCTCAAGCAGATTCGCCCAATACACCAAGTGTACAAGTATGATAAAATAATTAAGACAAATTATTTTCTCACTCATACAACGACTATACCGATGGATTGGTCCTTGTCCATCTAGGTCGTGAGCAACTGTTCGATTATATACGAGTAACCGATAGTATGATCTTCCGTGTGACGTCGCACATCATACTAACTACAACGTGTATAATCTAGGACTATGGTTTGCATATATTTAATTAAATATAATTAAATGCAAATGATTGTTTATTATTAAATAGGATAAATGCTTTATACGGAGTTCACATGTTACTTAAATCTAGGCATTAAGTATACAAATCCATCAATCTCCCACTTATACTAAGGTCTAGTCGCTCTCTCCTAAACATCTGACTCTCATACCATCCACGTGCCTACTGAACGCTTTCGCTTGCAGGGCTTTAGTGAACGAGTACTATAGGATGTCTCCTGACGTTATCTAGGTAACGACTCTCGAATCAGGTGGTACTTGCTCTATGTGTTATCTCACACTATGGACTAGTGGTTCCTTTGAGTTTGTCACTGCACCGCTATTGTCACAATAGCTTTGGACAAACAAAGGTACCACGTCTAAGTCCTGGAGAAATCTCCGGAGTCACATTGATCCTTTAGTTTCCTTAAAGGCTGCTACTTATTCAGTTTCCGTGGGTAGAGTCCGTAATGCATTGCTTTACATTCTTCCATATAAGATCTCCATTTCTTAGTGTGAACACATAGCCTGACTTCGACTTTCAACTTTCCCTCTGTGATTAGAAATCCGAATCTGTGTAACCCACAGGAAATTGCTCGACTGCTTACAGCATTCCAATGTTCCTTTCCAGGGTTACTCTAATATCTCGCCACTATGCCCACGGCATAGCAGATATTGATGGAGTAGTATACTTAATGTCTAGATTTGAGTATTCTGAACTCATTGTACACTTTCATTTACCTATTAATAATGAACATTCATTTGCTTTTAATTATTATTAATTAAATATATGCAAATTATAGTCCTGCATTATATACGTTGTAGTTAGTATGGTGTGTCGGGCCCACACAGAAGATCATACTATCGGTTACTCGTATTTAATCAAACATTAGCTCTCGACCTAGATGGACACGGACCAATCCATCGGTATAGTCGTTGTGTGAGAGAGAAAATAATCTGTCTTGATTATTTTATCACACTTGTACACTTGGTGTATTGAGCGGATCGATTGAGACTTATCAATTAGGATTGCTCTGTGATAATTGATTCAAGTCTCAGTGTATTTTATTCTTAATCCCCGATACAATTGCGGGTGTGTATATTTAATATAAGTGGCTTTGATTTTCCAAAGGAATTGACCGGTTTAATTATTGGGTCAATTACCGGTTAATTATTGGAAATTAATATTCTCGTCACATGGAGCATTCAAGAAACGAAGACTGAAGACTAGAAGATGCGTACGGAGATGGAATAAAGCCATAATAGTCGGAAAATAATATTCTAGTATTATTTTGACTATGTGATAATATTATGTGCCTTATTACATGTATGCATGTTATATGTGTTTATTTTATGCACTAGATAACGTATCCCTTTATTGTAAAATGCTAAGTGGGAGAGGGTATGGAAACATTCCCATGGTCTCCATTGCCGCTCTCTTGGTGACTTTTATAAACTTTCGAAGTTTATATAGATAAGTTATTGGAGGAGAGTTCTTGTAATTCCTCTTACAAGAAACATTGATTAAGTTTATCAAACAATGCCTAATTTGTCTTTCCAAAGCTGATTTCAAGTCGACTCATTCTCACCCCGGGGAGTGGAATGGAGCCAAAGCCACTTGGTCATGTAGAGGACACAAATTAGAGACCTTCGTACCATCCTTTTATAGGTGGATCGATTGTCTGCTCGGCTCCCTCATTTATGAGAGATAGGGTTGTTCGCATGGTGAATCACTGGTAAGAAACTTCGAGTTTCACTTATGATTCTCCGCGTCTTGATTTACAAGATCGAATGGATCAAGTAATTGGGAGTCAATTATAAAAATCTCTTGATGTAGTAAAAGTCCACACAACGTGGCTTGCTATGTTAACGGATTTTGGATTAATTGATGTAGACAGTTATAAGAAATTGTGAGGAGTTGTGAAGTTGTCGTAAACGTCCACACAACGTGGCTTGCGGTGACGTAGCAATTTCAAACGATTTACTTTAGTACTGAGTAATGGTTTACACTTAGATACGCGTTATAGTATTTCTCCCAACGAGGTTACGCTATAAGTGAAGTATGACCGAAGCAAATCTAATTGCGAAATCGTTTGGGTGGGTAAACGTCCACACAACGTGGCTTGTCTTACCTGATGGGATTTTAGATGTGATTAGTGATTTAATGATATTATTTGAGGGAGATAATATCGGTATTAAATTGTTTGTTTGTTTTATGTGCTTATAGGTTAATAATGACTGTGACCCCACTTTGTGATATACTTAAGGATGAAAACTCACCAGTTCCATATAGTAATGATTGGGAACGAAATCTGGACATTGTTCAGACTGTTGAGCTTTCCGAATCCACTGTTGTCCCAACTGATGAGGACATTAAGAATGACCTCAGGATGATGTTGAGACATAGCGTGGAAGCCGAGCAAGAGGTGATTAACATACTCACAAAATCTTCTCTCAACGAGTCTCTTAAAAAGGATTCGGCGAAAGCAGAGTTTGTGCGTAAGTTAAGGGCATCACAAGCTTTTGTGGCAAGGCTAAAGGAAAAGCGTGCAAAGAGACCCAGTGGTTTAAAACCACGGATTGGGAGAGGCAAGCCTTTAGGCAGATGCTTTCGATGCAAACAGTTTGGGCACTGGAGGTCTGATTGTCCTCTCATCAAAGGTACGAAATTTTCCTTAGTCACTGAAACATTGTCAGCGGTGATATCTACCAGCACCTGGTGTGTAGATACGGGCGCCACTGACCATGTCTGCAATTCATTGCAGGGGTTCCAGGAAACCCGGAGACTTAGAGAGGGAGAGATCGTGGTCTACATGGGCAATGCTGCGAAGGTGGCGGCTGTTGCAGTGGGAGACGTTCACTTACGCTTTAGTAGTGATAGGTTTTAGTTTTACAGAATTGTCTTTATGTACAGAATTTTAGAAAGAATTTAATTTCAGTTTCAAAGTTAATTCTGAATGGATATTATGTTTCTTTTGATCACTCCGTGGTCATAAGAAGAAATAGTGAGATTATCTGTTCTGGTACATTGATAGACGATTTGTATGTTCTAAATCCTGAGTCTAACACGATGCAACTAACCGAGAGTAATAACACATCTACGAACACCAATAAGAGAAAGGAACCTTCTAAAATGAATCAAATATACTTGTGGCATCTAAGGCTAGGTCATATTAATTCGAATAGAATTCAAAAGTTGAAAACTGATGGTGTCATCAGTGGTGTTGAAGGAGAGGACCTTCCAACCTGCGAATCCTGTTTGGAGGGCAAAATGACAAAGCGTTCTTTTTCTGGTAAAGGAAGTAGAGCTGAACAAGTATTGGATTTGATTCACTCTGATGTATGCGGACCTATGTCTACTCAGGCAAGGGGAGGGTACGAGTACTTCATCACCTTTACTGATGATTACTCAAGATATGGATATGTATACCTGATGCGCCACAAGAGTGATTCTTTTGACAAGTTCAAGGAATTCAAGGCTCTTGTGGAGAACTTTCATGGTAAATCCATAAAGTGCCTGCGATCTGATCGCGGAGGCGAGTACCTGTCTGGAGAATTCAAGGCATACATGGCAGAGAATGGGATTGATTCCCAACTGACCTCACCATATACTCCTCATCAATATGGTGTGTCAGAAAGAAGGAATAGGACTCTCATGGAAATGGTGCGATCAATGATGAGTTACTCGGATTTACCTGTTATTTTCTAGGGACATGCCTTGGAAACAGCGGCGTATATTTTGAATAGGGTTCCGACCAAAATGGTACCAACTACACCCATGGAATTGTGGAGTGGGCGCAAGCCTAACTTGAAACACATTCGGATCTGGGGATGTCCAGCACATGTGTTGCGACAAGGCGCCGATAAGTTAGAACCTAGATCAGAAATATGGTTGTTTATAGGATACCCGAAAGGAACTAAAGGTGGCATGTTCTATAGTCCTACGGACCAGAAGATCGTTATAAGTACTAACGCTCGGTTCTTAGAGGAAGACTATGTCATGGACCACAAGCCCAAAAGTGACATAATGCTTGATGAGTTGAGAGGTAACGAGGAAGACCTAGATACAGTCGAACTGAGTATAGATACACCACTAGAACCTGCACATAATACTGTCACTGTTGATACACCGGAACGCCGTCGTAGTGGGAGGGTTGTTAAACAACCAGACAGATGAATTGGACTGGGTGAGTCTTCGGACTCGGCACCCGGAGTTCATGAAGTCGATCCCTGGACCTATGATGAGGCGGTACAAGATATAGATGCGCCTACTTGGAAGAAAGCGATGAAATCCGAAATTGAATCTATGGATTCTAATAAAGTCTGGGATCTTGTAGAACCACCAAGCGGCATAAATCCAATTGGGTGTAAATGGGTCTACAAGAGAAAGAGAGGATCTGATGGAAAGGTTGAAACCTTTAAAGCTCGGCTTGTTGCGAAAGGATATACTCAAAAAGAGGGAATCGATTATGAGGAGACCTTTTCGCCGGTAGCCAAGATAAAGTCAATCCGGATTCTCTTATCCATAGCAGCTCATATGGATTATGAGGTGTGGCAAATGGATGTCAAGACAGCTTTCCTAAATGGAAGTCTTGACGAGACGATTTATATGAAACAACCAGAAGGATCCATTGCTAAAGGGCGAGATCATCTAGTGTGCAAGCTTAATCGATCCATTTATGGATTGAAACAAGCCTCGAGATCGTGGAACCTGCGGTTTGATGAAGTAGTCCAATCTTTTGGATTCATTCAAATCATGGACGAATCGTGTGTGTATTGGAAACGTGATGGAAAGAAGGTGGTGTTTCTCGTGCTTTATGTAGACGACATACTTCTCATTAGCAACAGTGTAAAGATGTTATCAGACATAAAGGGATGGTTGTCTAGACAATTCGATATGAAAGATTTAGGGGAGGTTGGACATGTTCTAGGGATCAAAGTTATAAGGGATCGCCGGAATAGAACATTGTATCTTTCCCAGCAATCTTACATAGACACGATTCTAGCTTGTTTTAACATACAAAATTCCAAGAAGGGTACGTTACCCTTCAGTAAAGGAACTTATCTTTCTAAGGAAATGTGTCTTCAAACACAGAAGGAGAAAGATGAAATGAAAGCAGTTCCCTACGCCTCGGCTATGGGAAGCTTGATGTATGCAATGTTATGTACGAGGCCTGATATCTGTTATGCGGTTGGCATAGTGGCAAGATATCAGAGTAACCCTGGAAAGGCTCATTGGACTGCCGTAAAGAGCATTTTCAAGTATTTGCGAAATACTAAGGATTATGTTCTGAGATACGAAGCAGACAATCTGATTCTTTTGGGTTACACAGATTCAGATTTCCAAGCTGATAAGGACCGGCGTAAGTCGACATCAGGCTATGTGTACACTTTGGGAGGTGGAGCCGTATCATGGAAGAGTGTTAAGCAAAAGTGCATTTCGGACTCTGCCATGGAAGCTGAATATGTTGCAGCCTCAGAGGCAGCGAAAGAGTCAGTGTGGTTCCTTAATTTCCTCCAGGACTTAGATGTGATTCCGAGTTTGCCCAAAGCTATGACAATTTATTGTGACAATAGCGGTGCAGTGGCAAACAGTAAGGAACCACGGTCCCATAGTGCTACGAAACACATAGAGCGCAAGTACCACCTGATTCGAGACATCGTCAAGAGGGGCGATGCCATAGTCACCAAGATAGCTTCGGATGACAACCTAGCGGACCCTTTCACCAAGATACTTCCTAAGGAAGTATATTTCAAGCACTTGGAGGGTTTGGGAGTCAGAAGTTTGGAAGATAAGACTAGACCTTAGTATGAGTGGGAGATTGATGGAGTAGTATACTTAATGTCTAGATTTGAGTATTCTGAACTCATTGTACACTTTCATTTACCTATTAATAATGAACATTCATTTGCTTTTAATTATTATTAATTAAATATATGCAAATTATAGTCCTGGATTATATACGTTGTAGTTAGTATGGTGTGTCGGGCCCACACAGAAGATCATACTATCGATTACTCGTATTTAATCAAACAGTAGCTCACGACCTAGATGGACACGGACCAATCCATCGGTATAGTCGTTGTGTGAGAGAGAAAATAATCTGTCTTGATTATTTTATCACACTTGTACACTTGGTGTATTGAGCGGATCGATTGAGACTTATGAATTAGGATTGCTCTGTGATAATTGATTCAAGTCTCAGTGTATTTTATTCTTAATCCCCGATACAATTGCGGGTGTGTATATTTAATATAAGTGGCTTTGATTTTCCAAAGGAATTGACCGGTTTAATTATTGGGTCAATTACCGGTTAAGTTGGGTCACTATATTTTATATATGGCATGCCGTGAATTCTTGACGGGACAGTGTATCCCGGAAGGGTTGATAATATCCCCGAGATGAGCTCATAAGGATTTATTATGTAAACCTCGCGAGTGGATTTGTTCCCGCATAATAAATAAGGATGAGTGGTACTATTCTCGGATATAAGAGATGAATAAATTTATTAAGCAATAAATAAATTTTATTCATGGATATTTAAATCTTAAATACACGGAATAAATAATACTACCGGAGAAATATTATTGGATATAATATGGTTTAATATTGGGAGTGCAATTAATTTATATAGTGGAAAATAAATTAATTAATATTGATGGGATTAATAGATTTGGGCTTGGGCTCAATTTAATCATCAATATTGGAAGCCCAAAATTCCACCTCCTTTAGATCCCCTACGTAGCCAATAAAAGCACTACATGGTCTTCACAATAAGACAAGACAAGATAATCATACTTGATTAGTCTAGAGAGTTCGTGAAGAAGATCCATAAGCTTGGAGGATCATCGCCCACCCGACGTTCAAGCTAGTGCAAGGAATACGTGGGAAGATTCAAAGGTCATCTTGATCTCGTTTCTCCGAACAACGAATCGAAGGTATAATATCTAAACGCCCTTGATATTATTTGATTTTGGATTTATCGAGAATACCGTAGAACGAAGATCCAAAGATCGAAGCCCGGATTAGACAAACGATCACGCGGTGGTGGCGAAGCCACCGGACCACGGGATCGCCGCCTAGGGTATCGGCAAGGCGCGAGGAGGGGGCGAACCCCGGCTAGGAGCCGGGGACGCGATCGATCACCCCGATCGATCGCGAGCCGCGAGGGCTGGGCCCCGCGGCTGTCCGCTGGTCGGACCGACACCCCAGAGGCGGCGAGTCGCCGGACTCGCCGCGGGGGCTGCTGGGCAGCCCCGGTCGATCGCCGTGAGCGATCGACTCCTTCGATCGCGCGAACCCCGCGTGAGGGGGTTCGGGCTGGGCGCGCACGCGGCTTCGGTCGTGTTGTGCGTTCGGTCCTTGCTCCGGCTCGTACGTGGTGTTCGTGTGATCTCCGGCGAATGGTTTTTGATCGGGCTATGTTTTCCGCATATTTTAATAGCCCGGGATATCGAATTCCAACAGATATCATGTCTCGTGTATAACATACATTAAAGCTTCCATGGCCGAGGGGTAGGAACTGCTTTTATTTCTTCTATCTCCTTTTGTGTTTGGACACATATCCTTAGATAGATAGATTCCATGTCTGAAAGGTAAAACCTTTCTAGGAATCTTGTATGTTAAACGAGTCATAATCGTGTCTATGTATGAAGCTTGGGATAGGTACAATGTTCTTCTCTTGTGATCCCTCATAACTTTGATCACAAGAACATGTCCAACCTCTCCTAAGTCCTTCATATCGAATTGTCTAGAACAACCATTCTTTTATGTCTGATAACATTTTCACATTGTTGCCAATTAGAAATATGTCGTCTACATAAAACACGAGAACCACTTTGTTTCCATCACGTTTCCAATACACACACGATTTGTCCATGCTTTGAAAGAATCCATATGAATGGACTTGTCAAATCGCATGTTCCACGATCTTGTAGCTTGTTTCAATCCATAAATGGATCGACTGAGCTTGCACACTAAATGCTCTCGCCCCTTAGCAATGAATATATCCTTCTGGTTATTTCATATAAATGGTTCCGTCAAGACTTCCATTTAAGGAAAGCTGTCTCAACAACCTTTTTACCACACCTCATAATCCATATGAGATGCTAAGAGTATCCGGATTGACTTTAGCATTGCTACCGACGAAAGGTCTCCTCATACTCGATCCATATCTTTCTGAGTATATCCTTTCACAACAAGCCTTGCTTTGAAGGTTTCGACCTTCCCGTCATATCCTCTCTTTGTCTTGTAGACCCATTTACACCCGATTGGCTTCACGCCTTTCGATGGTTCTACAAGATCCCAGACTTGTTTAGAATCCAAAGATTCTATTTCGGATTTCATCGCCTTTCTCCAAGAAGGCGCATTTAAATCTTGTACTGCCTTATCATATGTCCAGGGATCGATTTCATGTACTCCAGGTGCCGAGTCCGAAGACTCACCCAGTCCCACGAATCTTTCCGGTTGTCTCACAACCCTCCCACTACAACGGCATTCCGGTGTATTAACAGTGATAACAGGTGCAGGTTCTAGTGGTGTACTACTCGGTTCGGCTGGTTCTAGGTCTCGATCATTCTCTCTCATTCCTATAAGTATCACATCACTTTTGGGCTTGTGGTTCATCCCATAGCTTTCCTATAAGAACCGAGAGTTAGAACTTATAACGACCTTTTGGTCGTTAGGACTATAGAACACACAACTTTTGTTCTTCTAGGATATCCTATAAACAACCGCATTTCCGTGCGAGGTTTTAAGAAACCAAGTTTAGGATGTGCGCCGATGTTACCAAGGCATATCCCTAGAACATAAGGTAAGTCCGAATAACTCATTATCGTTTTCACATTTCCATAAGAGTCCTTTTCCTTCTTTTTGACACACCATTCCTTTGAGGAATAAATGGTATAGTCAATTGGGAGTTAATCCCATTCTCTGATCAGTATTCCTTGAATTCTCCAGACATGTATATGCCTCCACGATCAGATCGTAGGCATTTAATGGATTTACCATGAAGGTTCTCCACAAGAGTTTTGTACTCCTTGAACTAGTCAAAGTACTTGCTTTTGCGGCGCATCAGGTACCTAAATCCATGTATCGAGTTATCATCAAAGATGAAATACTCGTACCCTCCTCATGTCTGAGTAGACATAGGTCCGCATACATCTGAGTGAATCATATTCAATACATGTCCGGATCTAAAGCTTTTATCCTTAAAAGGTTACTTGGTCATATTACCCTCCAAACTTGATTCGTAGGTAAGAAGGTCCTCTCCTTCAACACCACTGATTAGTCTATCAGTTAATCAACCTTTGAATCCCATTTGGATTAATATGACCTAGCTTAAGATGCCACAAGTATAATAGATTCATCCAAGAAGGTTCCTTTCTCTTATTGGTGTTAGATAATGTGTTACTAGTTTCGGTTTGTTGCATCGTGGTAGACTCAGGATAACATTCAAATTGTCAACCAATATGCCAGAACAGATATTATCATCTAATCTTTTTAGAATCATCAAATGATCAGAAGAAATAGAATATCCATTTCTTTAGAAACTGAAATCAAATTCCTTCTAAATCTGTGCACATAAAGACAATTTCTAAAATCCTTTCATTACTTAAAAGTAAATGAATCTCTCTCCCACTGCAACAGCCGCCACCTTCGCAGCATTGCCCATGTAGATGGTGATCTTTTCATTTCTAAGTCGCCAGGTTTCCTGGAACCCTTGCATACAAATACAAACGTGATCAGTGACTAAGGAAAAGTTCATTCCTTGTTTTTATGAGAGGTCAATCAGACTTCCAGTGCCCAGACTGCTTGCAACGGAAAACACTTTCCTTGCGGCTTGCATACCCCATCTCGTGTTTCAAAACTAGGACCACTGGGTTTCCGTATCTTGCTTCTTCTTTTCCATCTACCCGTCTATAGTTTCAAAACCATTTCTTGACATGAGAGGACAAAGAACACGAAGCACATACTTGTACTCTTCAGCAATTAGGACATTGTCCAGATTTCGATTTCAATTAACATTCTAAGGGTCATTGAGTATAATTGCCTTATCGTATATCACATAGTGGGGCAAAGTCATTTCTAACCTATAATCACATAATACAAACAATCGATTTAATTCCGATATTATCTCCCTCAAATAATATCATTAAATCACTAATCACATCTAAAATCCCATCAGATATGGTAAGCCACGATAGTGTGGACGTTTACCTATCCGAACGATTTTGCATTTAGATTTGCTTCGGTCGTACATCATCATAGCGTTACTTCGATGGGAAGGATACTATGAAGTGTACCTAAGTGTAAACCATTACTCAGTACTAAGAAGATTGTTTGGGATTCGCATATTCACCGCGAGCCATGATAGTGTGGACGTTTACGTTAACACACGGTCCTTCACTTTCTCCTATAACTGTCTACATCAGTTAATCCAAAATCCCATTCAGTGCAGATCCACGATAGTGTGGAGGTTTATTACACCAAAAGATTTTTATAAGTGACATCCAACTACTTGAATCATTCAATCTCGTTAATCAAGACGCGGTGAATCATAAGTGAAACTCGAGGTTTCTAACCAGTGATTCACCGTGCAATCAACTCTATCTCTCATAGAATGATGGAGCCGACCAGACAATCGATCTAGTCATCAAATGACATGAAAGTCTCTAATTTGTGTCTTCGACATGACCAAGTGGCTTTGGATCCATTCCACTCCCCGGGGTAAGAATTAGTCGACTTGAAATCAGTTTCAGAAAGACAAATTAGGCATTGTTTGATAAACTCAATCAATGTTTCTCGTAAGAGGAATTACAAGAATTCTCCTCCAATAACTTATCTATATAAATTTCAAAAGTTTATAAAAGTCACCAAGAGAACAGTAATGAAGACCACGGGATTGTTTCCAATCTCTCTCCCACTTAGTTTTTTACAACAAGGGATACGCTATCTAATGCATAAATAAATACACATAAGCATGCATACATGAAATAAAGCACATAGAATATTACCACATAATCAAAATAATACTAGAATATTGTTTTCCGACTATTATGGCTTTATCGCGTCCCCGTACGCATCTTCTAGTCTTCAGTCTTCGTTCTTGAATGCTTCCATGTGACGGGACTATTAATTCCAATATTTAAATCCATAATTTTTAATAAATCCAAAAGTTACTTAATTTCAGAAATTAAGTCAATCGAATAAATCAAAAATAAATTAAATATTATTAATATTTTTATTATTTTTATTTTCCTTTTCTATTCCATTAAATCTCTAGAATCCTATCCAAGACCCACTTGGAATATTCTGGAAGATTTCAATAATGAAATAAGGAAATAAAATAATTTAGGACTCCTATTCCTTCCTAATTAATTTTTTTTCCTAATCCATTAAAAATTACATAAATGAATAATTAAATAAGGAAAAATTAATTAAGGACTTTCGAAACTTTCCGAATTAATTATTTTCCTAATTCATTAAAAATTTCATAAGGGAATAATTAAATAAGGAAAACGAATTAATTCCAAATCAATTCTTTTCCTAATCCATGAATATTCCAAAAAAGGAATAATCAAATTAGGAAAACCGAATCAATTAGGAAAGTGATTTTTTGTCGGGAGAGCATGAGATCACAAAAGACCCCACGCCCCCCCCCCCCCCCCCCCCTTCGACCGCCGGCTTGGAGGGCTCGCGGCTGTTCACGGCAGCTGCCTAGGGCTGCTCGTAGCAGCCCGCTAACCGTGCTGGGAACCCTCGCGAAACAGCCCAATCGTGCCCTAGCAACGGCTCGAACCGCTGCTGCCCAATCGAGGCGTGTGCTCGCATCCATGCGAGCGCTAGGGTTCCTTCCGCACAGCCCCGTACCATGACTTGCATATCACACGATTCCGCTGCGGGAATTCCCACAGCTCGCTGCGAGCAGGTACGAGCCGCCCGCCAGCCTGCCGGGCGGCCGCCCGCGACCACCAACAGGCGAGCGCTTGGCCCCCAGGCGGTCGCCTACCTCCCCAGGCGGCGGGTCCGTGCGATCCTTGCTGCCGGGTCGCTCCAGCCGCGGCGGTCTGGTGATCCTCGATCACCACCGCTCGGCTCGACCCCGGTGAGGATCCCAAACCTCGGATCTTACGCTCAACAATATTTTCATGATTATAAACGATTAAAATCATAAAGGGGGTTTATGATTTTTACCTCCTTCTCGTTGTTCGAAAAAACGAGACTTAGTTGATGACCTTGAGATTTTCCCACGTAATCCTTGTGTAACGCCCCGGCCCGTTGAGGGGTCGAAGCCCGACCCTAATGGACCGGCTCGGTTACCAATGACTGCCGTCGGGAGTGATCGAGGATCACCAGACCGCCGCGGCTGGAGCGACCCGGCAAGTAAGGCAAGTAAGGCAAGTAAGGCACGCAACGAGGACGTTGCGCAGAAAAAGGTGGGGTGATTGTAACGCCCCAGAAAATTCAAAGGCTTAAAGGAATTGAATATGCTACTCATACCAACAGATGCATCTTCTTTTCTAGCATCCTCCTATAAGAACTCCAAAGTTAAGCGTGCTGGCTCTGGAGTAGTTCTATGATGGGTGACCCCCTGGGAAGTCTCCCGGGTGCGCACGAGTGAGGACAAAGTGCGCTGGAAAAGACAAGTGTTGGTACAGTGGGGCCAGGATATCACTCCCGACGGCAGTCATTGGTAACCGAGCCGGCCCATTAGGGTCGGGCTTCGACCCCTCAACGGGTCGGGGCGTTACACCTTGCACTAGCTCGAATGTCGGGGTGGGCGACGATCTTCCGAACTCCATGGATCTTCTTCTCTTCTTTCTCTCTTTAGAATTGTGATGTTCAAGATACGAGAATAATTCACTTGGCATGAGAATAGAGAAGACCATAGGAGTGCTTTTATAGGCTACGTAGGGGACCTTAAGGAAGTAGAATATTGGGCCCAAGTCCAAATCTATTAATTAATCCATAAATTATATTTAACTCCACTATATAAATATAATTGCACTCTCAATATTAAACCATATTATATCAAAATAATATCTTCCGGTAGTATTATTTATTCTGCATGTTTAAGATATAAATGTCCATGAATAAATTATATACATTGCTAATTAATTTATTCATCTCTTGTAATTCCAAGAATAGTACCACTCAACTTTATTATCATGCGGATCAAATCCACTTGTAAGGTTTACATGATAATCCTTATAATCTCATCTCGGGGTCATTATCAACCCTTTCGAGGACACACTTTCCCGTCGAGAATTCACAGCATGTCATACATAAAATAAAGTGACCCAACTTTACCGGTAATCAACCGGTTATTCTAATCAGTCAATTCCTTTGGAAAATCAAAGTCACTAATATTATATGCACACATCCGCAATAATATCAAGGTTTAAGAATAAAATACACTGAGATTTAAATCGATTATCTAAGGCAATCCTAATCGATAAATCTCAAGCAGATTCGCCCAATACACCAAGTGTACAAGTATGATAAAATAATTAAGACAAATTATTTTCTCACTCATACAACGACTATACCGATGGATTGGTCCTTGTCCATCTAGGTCGTGAGCAACTGTTCGATTATATACGAGTAACCGATAGTATGATCTTCCGTGTGACGTCGCACACCATACTAACTACAACGTGTATAATCTAAGACTATGGTTTGCATATATTTAATTAAATATAATTAAATGCAAATGATTGTTTATTATTAAATAGGATAAATGCTTTATACGGAGTTCACATGTTACTTTAATCTAGACATTAAGTATACAACTCCATCATTCCTTCGTCTCAACACTCTTTCTTTAAGGCTTTAAGTCCAATCCTTTAGAAGCGACATTACTAACTCTCGATTTAACCATTTCTTTGGTTAATTGACTGCGATATTATCTTTAGATCTTACATAGTCTATTGAAATAACTCCAGTAGAGAGTAGTTGTCATACATTGTGTTCTTCCAATTGCAAACTGACAATCACAATTAATACTAATTGGATACACATGTTTCGTCTACTTCGAATGTTCTATTTTTTTAACTTCCAAATTTTTATTGTACAAATAATTCATATTTCAATATAAATTTCAAAAGTTTCATATTTACTTTTCATTAAATAAATATTAATTGTGAGAATAAATTATTATTACCTCATTCATATCATTATATGAATTTCAATAATTTATTTACTTCTCTTGAATAAATCTTTATTCATCATTCATAAATTATACTATGAATTTCAAATTTTATTTACTTCCTTTGAGTAAATTTTTATACCTCATTCATAACTCTATATGAATTTGAAAGGTTTTATTTCAACCAATATTAATATAATAAATTTTACTATTTATTATATTCAACCAATAATAATATAATAAATCTTACTATTTATTACTTCCTCTGTCCCAGAGATATAGTCACAGGTGGTCAACGTTGACTTTTTTGCCGTATAATACGTATGATAAAGGGTATACAAAAATTATGAAAAAAATAACTAAAATAAAATTTAATAGTTGAATTTTATTTTAGTTATTTTTTCATAATTTTTGTATACCGTTTATCATACGTATTGGACGGTCATAATTATAATAAGTTTTACTTATTTTACCACCATAATTATAAAATAATGATTCATCATTATCACATAAATAATAATAATCACCATATTATTATTTTTATCACATAAAATAATAAAATATGTATAAAATGCAAAATGTTATTATTTAATTATTTCAAAAGATATTTACATAAATATCTAGTGATTTCAAATTTAGATCAAGCTATTACACAACATTCTCAATAATGTTAGCTCGAAATAATTATTCACCATTGAACAGTTCTTGTATATCACAAAATGTGACAACATATATTTTTTCGACTTCAACAACGTCGTTTTTCCTCCTTTGGTTTATCACGATAATTAACCAAAATATCATCTAGTGTGGCGCACCATCACTAGGTCCCGAAAGATTCATGTTCGTACACTCAATCAAACAAAAGAGTTTGAACCATCCATCCATCTATCGATCGATCGTACGCAAAAATATTCAATCCATCCATCTATACGCATTTGTTTAAGTTTATAGTATCTTTTATATTGGAGTATATGTATCCATTAGAGGAAGATGGAAGAAAAGAAAATTCGAATAAATCGAGGCTCGTGTTCAACACGATTTACTTAAAAAAAATTCGTCCTCTACGAGTACGATTGTTTTCTAGGATACAACGATTTCAAAGTAAAATATTTGCTTACGACGAACTGAGATGTTGCCTAAGAAATATCACCGGATGGTCAAAGAAACGGGATAAACAAAAGAAAGACGAGAGCGATTGCTCGGAATGCGTCTGTATATTTCTCAAATAATTTCATTCTTTCTCGTTACTCTTCGAGTATTCTAGACGTGTTTTTTCATGCAAAGTCGATTGCACTTATATAAAGTTGTTGGAGTCGAAGGTTCGTTGAATGTGGACGATCGAACCACCATTCAAAACCACACTAATGGTCTCTTAAAGACCATTATTTCATTATTTAAATTTCAAAATGTAACTTATGATTATAATAATTATAATAATAATATAATTATATTAGTATTATTTTATTATGTTTCCATAATAAAATTGTAAAAGTGTATGTAAAATAGGGTACTCTCTTATGTTTTATTAATTACACCATACATATTTTATTTTGTAAGGTATTATCCCATTTGGAATTATCTTCCAACTAGTTACATCTTTGAAAATTAATTTGTCATTCATACTACTCGAAGTTGAGCGTATGGGGTTTCAAAATCGAAGCTCTCTACGTGACACACATATTCCAACATAATTTTCTGGTTCGACACTTCAAAATTGATTTAACCGATAAAATCAAAACTACAAAGTTGAAGCGTACCTTGTTATGAATAACTTCTATTTCTGAAAAAATCAAATTCTGGGATTCAGAAGATTATAGCGAATTTTGTTATGGTTCTCAACTATCGTTTTTCTAGTGTGTGTGTGGTGGGGTTCCAGAAAGTTCTTTCTTATTTCTCCCTTAATTGTTTTATTTTTTCTCTATTATCAAACTGTTAAATTACTTATGAACTAGCTTTGAGTTTTGAGGCGCTCTCACTTATGACCGTGCCGTAGGGAATGCCGTAAGAGATTTCAATAAATGTAGGTCCGTAGGGATGCCGTAGGGACACCCCTATGGCAGTCAATCCGTAGAGGAGGGTTGTAGGTAATTTTTAGTTTTTTTGTAGTGTGTGATTCAAACATTACACCTTTTTCAATTATGTCTAAAATTTCCAGGGCTCTAATTCCATACTTGCTCAATAATTACCACATTTTACATATAGAAATTAGACTCCATAAGGACTTTATAGAAATTTACATTCAAGGTTTTGGACGAATGAAAACTATCAAAATCAACCGAACAAACAAGCTAGAATTACTACACTAACAAACAACAAACTCTAGTCAGTTTAATTGTCTCGTTCGACACTTCAAATTTGATTAACATACAAAATCAAAACTACAAGGTTGAAGCTTATCTTGTTATGAATATTTTTGAAGAAATTAAATTCTGGGATTCAGAAGATTATTGCGAATTGTGTTATGGTTCTCAACTATTGTTTTTCTAGTGTGTTTGTGGTGGGGTTCCAGGAAGTTCTTTCTCTTTTCTCTCGTAATTGTCTTCTCCTTTCTCTATTATCAAAGTGTTAAATTACTTATGAACTAGCTCTGAGTTATGAGGCGCTCTCATAATGATCGTGTCGTAGGGAAAGTCATTGGGGATTCCAATAAATGTCGGTCCGTAGGGGATGCCGTAGGACAGGCCGTAGGTATTTTCTGTTTTTTTTGTAGTATATGATTCAAACATTACACCTTGTTCAATCAAGTCTAAAATTTCCAAGGCTCTAAATTCATACTTGCTCAATAATTACCAAATTTTACATATAGAAACTAGACTCTATAAGGAGCTTCTAGAAATTTAAATTCAAGGTTTTGGACGAATTAAAACTATCAAAATTTACCGCACCAACAGGCTAGAATTACTACACTAACAAACAACAAACCTTAATCAGTTTAATTTTCTTGTTCGACACTACAAATTGATTTACACTACAAAATCAAAACTACAAAGTTGAAGCTTACTTTGTTATGAATAACTTTTATTTCTGAAAAAATCAAATTCTGGGATTCAGAAGATTATTGCGAATTTTGTTATGGTTCTCAACTATCATTTCTCTAGTGTGTGTGGTGGGGTGACATAAAGTTCTTTCTCTTTTCACCCGTAATTGTCTTTTTCTTTCTCTTTTCTAAAAGTGTTAAATTACTTACGAACTAGCTTTAAGTTTTGAAGCACTCTCTCTTATGACCGTACCGTAGGGAAAGCTGTATGGGATTCCAATAAATGTCGGTCCGTATCCCTACGGCAGTCAATTCGTAGTGGAGGGTCGTAGGTATTTCATGATTTTTTTTTAGTGATATTTTTTTTTTTTATCAAAAACATGTTATATTAAAAAAAATTGCTACTATAAGTTGTGGAGAAAAAATACCAAAATGTCGAAATACTGAACATATTGTACAAGAAAATATCTGACTTTCCGGTATATTGAAAATTATGAATACGGTATGATACCGCATCACTAAATTTCGGTACGGTATAGAGATGAAAATTTTAAGATTTCGATTTAAGTTCGGTATTTCGATATGTGAAAAAAATCGATATAAAGTTCAATATTTCGGTATAATTTGATAGTAAAAATTTAAGTATAGTTAATTATATCGACATTTTCGATATATCGATCGAAAAGTTAGGTACCGTACAGTACACTATACCAGCCCCTAGCTAATGTATATACGTGTCCACATCAGCCCAACAATTAACAATCCCTCTATCCTAAACTTTTATGTGATACATTGTACATCAATTTTTAGTAAAAATATAAAATATATTTATTATAAAAATAAATAATCACGATAAAAAATCTTCATTTTAAAATCATGCATAAAATATAAATTATTATATACTAAAATATTTATTAAATATCAAAAAAATATTCAATAAGAATACACTATAATTAGTACTATACAATACTCTATACACATAAGTAACACGCTAGAAATTGGCAACAATTAACCAATCAAATACTGTATTTGGGTCGATTTCATTACAACTTTACAAAATTAATTAATTGAGTTTTTTTTTATATATAGTAATTGGGTGTCTTCTAAGACGATGAGGAGTGTTAATAGAAAAATGAAATCTTGTGCACTCCAAGCAACGAAAAGAAAAAAAGGCATGCTGGATTAAAATATTGGATTGTGGTGTTTAAAATTGGTCGATTTATTATTTCTCATCTGTGTTTTCCCTCAAAATTTCTTTCGATCGAAGAAAAAATTATTCCTCTAGCTCACTCATCAACCTTAATTGTCCGGGTAATTTCGGAATTAGGTCTCGATCAAAATCAAACATAATCGGGTTGTGATTCGAGCTTGTGATGACTCATAATGCAGCTGAAGGGGATCTTCGGATGGGGGGAGATTACGTGAAATTGGAAGCGTGCGGCGATGGCGATGGTGGTCAGGCGGAAACATCTTCATCGGATTGTTGCTGCGACGGTGGAGGGTGGTGGTGGTCTTCGTGGTGGTGGGCGAAGCTAGTGCTCGTGCTGTTGTTCGTTGCGGTGTTGGGTGCGGTTTTCTTCAAATGGGTCGGGCCCTTTGTCATGGATAAGGTTAATTCTGTTCTGAATTGCACAAATCAGTGCTGCACTTTTTTCGTAATTAATGAGTTTACTATGATCAAGGGTTTCCTTTTTTTTTCTTCTTCTTTTGTGTGGGGTGTGAGCCGTGAGGGGTATAATCATGGATTTTTACTGTAATGGATTTTAGCTTGATGCTGATAATTGTGAGTTCGTGGGATGAATGGAATGGGGGCATTATCAATCTGTTCATTCATGCTACTGCCCTGGTGTGGCACTTTTGACGGATGAGAACGGTTTCACTTTCATCTTGTTTTTGATTGAGCGTCCAGAGTATTTTCCGTGATAGTTCAAATTGATATCTTGATGTGTGTGGATTGTGTGTTTTTGGGTCCAGGGAATTTAGTCAGTCTTGAAATTTTCGACATTCTATTTCTTTTCTGTATGAGAATACTTCTTTCGCCGAGCAAATCACATTGATCTATAACTAGTGATTCTGTAGGTGTTAGCCAGCACGTTGTCTATGCAATGATATGTTCTTGAATGTTGGCAAAGTTTTAATCTCCTAAACATGCATGTGATGCTGTATATGATTTGTTTTCTGAACAACAATGCTTACTAGTGGTAGTGGGTAATAATTGATTTTTAATGGACCCTAAAAGTGAACTTGGCATGTTAGTACATGCTTGTCCTTTTCTCTATAGACACTGGTGTATGTAGTTAATTGAATGCTTAGTTAATACTTCTATCTAAAGTGCTGAATGGATAGTTTCTAGATCCTGTTGGATCATCTCACATAGGAAGGCCACAAATTTCAAATAAAAAAGTAAACTTATGGGATAAAATGCTATGGTTTCAAAATAACTATGAGGTGGTCTCACTAGAAGTATATATTTTGATAAAATGCTATGGTTTCAAAATAACTATGAGGTGGTCTCACTAGAAGTATATATTTGGATTTCACAAGTAGGACCGCCTCCTAGGTTTTCGTTTTTGCTATGCTTGCAGTGGCTTTACATACATTAGCCATCTATTAATTAGTATTTGGAAAGAAGAGTTTGCACGTATAAATCCAGTGGGATATCTTGATATCATTGATGCGTATTCACTGTGATAATTTCTCTTGACAAAATAACCATTTCCATTCCAACAGTATTCCCTAGAGATTTTTCGAAGCATGATTTGTACTTCTTTTTTTCTTTTTCAGGAAATCATCCCCATATTAATTTGGCAGAGGGAAACATTCAGCACAACTATGCTAGCACTAATAGTGTTTGGTTCTCTAGCAATATTTCCTTCCCTTCTTATACCTTCTACGCCGTCTATGTGGATTGCCGGGATGACATTTGGATATGGTTATGGATTCTTGCTGATCATTGGTGCTGTGTCTATTGGGGTGTCTATTCCGTATTTTATTGGTTCACTTTTCTGTCACAGACTCCATGTATGGCCAATGTTACTATCCATTTAATTTGTTTTGTGTGTGTGTGTTCTGGTTTTTGTAGTTGACAATGAACCCACTTCGTATATTTATTTCTGACGACAGGCATGGCTTGAAAGGTATCCAAAAAGAGCTTCAATTATAAGACTAGCTGGTGAGGGGGATTGGTTCAATCAGTTCCGTGCGGTTACTTTGATTAGGATTTCTCCTTTCCCTTATATTGTATATAACTACTGTGCTATGGCTACGGATGTGAAGTATGGTCCTTATTTATTGGGGACAATAGTCGGAATGTGCCCAGAAATCTTTGTTGCACTTTACACGTAAGAATTCTTCTTGTTCTCTCTCACATTTGTTTATATGTTTGTGTATGGTGGTATTTTTTTTCTTACTGATTGCGTTTGCGTTTTTTTTTATTTGTAGGGGCATCCTGATTAAAACGTTAGCTGATGCTTCACATGATCTGCACTCACTGTCAGCTCTTGAGATTGTGTTCAATGTCATAGGTTTTTGCCTTACTGTGATCACCACAGTGATAGTCACAGTATATGCCAAAAGACGACTGAATGAACTGCAGATGCAAGAAGAGCTGCTGAAGTGAAATTTTAATATTATATCTGGAATCGAGCAAGCTTCAGATGGCAACCATGCATGCCATGGTAAATATTATAAATATAAAATCACAAAATTTGGAATTTTCATATTCTGGTAACTAACTTCATAGTGTTGGCTCATCGTGCTATAGTTCATCTACATGGGGGTGGGAGTGGGAGTGGGAGGAATGTAGACCAAGGGATTATCGGGTATTGAAAATGGAACCATCTCAATGTAAAGATGAAAGGAAAACTGTTCCCGGTCGAGCATACTTGTATGTAGTAAAAAATCACAGCCGTTTTTAGAGGTGGATACAGTTTGGAAACTCAATTACTATTAAGTATTGTTATCGACTGATTTTGGCTCTCATTGTCACTCTTTCCTGTGATAAAGGTTCTAAACAGTAATAGGAAAGTTCTTCCCAAAGTTCTAGTTTCAACATAATATTAGTTGCAAGACTCACTAGCAAATATAATCAAAACCAACTTGCAAATACAGTATAAATGTTTACATCATTTTTTCGTTGGAGTATTTTTTTGATGTCTGTCTCAAACTCATTTATTAAAAGAACAGCTATTTTATACTACTAACTATTTTTTTGATGTCTGTCTCAAACTCATTTATTAAAAGAACATCTATTTTATACTACTAACGAAAAATGTTACTTTTTGATCTAACAGTAAAGAGTAAAATTTTATTTTTAAGTTAAAAAATAAAGAAGTTGTAAAAAGTGTTCAATTTCATACAATGTTAAGAGGTGACTTCTCACATTTTTTAAGACTAATTTTATTAAGTCTTTAATATATTAAATCGTAACTCAAATTTATGAATAGTTTTTAACAAGTTTTTGTTAATTATCACTTATTTATCACAAGCTTGTGTTTCTCCTGAAGCATTAAGGGATCACTATGAATCTTATAGTCGCTACCTTCATATTTCAACTATATTTTTTTCTCTTACAAGTTAATCTGAACAACAAACAAAAGAATTAATATTTGCAAAAAAATTATTTAGATTCAACCTGTCATTAAAATAATGAACGCAAAGATTTGTTATGGAATATGTGGGTTTAAGATAGTCTTAATTTGAGATTAGATCTCCATTTGAATGACAATTTTTTTATCTATATCCGATGAATAACACGATTATTCAATTATTATTCGTGGGTATAATTCATCTCTAAATACTCAAATGTAGATGTGCACAACACAGGTGACAGGTGTGTGGGCCTGGCCCAGCCCGATCGCCTGAACCCATTAAAAAAAAAAATTCACCCCAACCCCATTCTAATAAATGAGGTCAGCTGACTTCATTACTTACCAGGTCTTTTAGCTCTACGTGCAGCTGACTTCATTCCTAAGCAGGTCTTCACCTTTACGTTCAACGGGCATTGCTATGCGTACGGTTCAAATTCCTCTCGTGAGACTTCGAACTCTCAATTGTATTTTGGTTCAACATGGCTTTGAAGTCATCCCCATGTCTACTAAGCCAAGGTGAGGAGTGGGTGAGTTTATTTACACATCCAACATTACTAAGCTCACCCCTACTAATAATTCACCCCCTTCCTTTTATGAATTTTATAAGTTCACCTCATCCTAAATACCTAATATACCCTCTTTAATAATAATAATAATAACAATAATTCTCTCACCCCTAAACTCAATCAGTGTCCGTCACCGCATTCATTTCGGCGCCGGCGCAACTCTTGAAGTTAGTGTTCGGCGGTTTGCGACGATTGGGAGAAGTTGGCCCGACACACTAGGCAGATAACATGGGAGCCTAGCTTGACGTCGGTCACACTACGATAGGAGGCGGAGGGTCTCGTCGTACTCGGACTCGTTGATTGCCGATATGGGTTTCCTTCACCTACGAGTAGGAGACGGATGACCGATGAAATTCCGAGGATACTCCACCTGATTTGAGGCAAAAAGACCAGCGGCGGCAGAGTGGGTTTAATCAAGAAACGCCGTAGGCGGTAAGTCTACGAGTTCGATTTCGGTTCAAATTCGAAGGAGATAAAAGCGGGGACGGTCTGCGGACGGCGGGGGTGGACTGAGGTTGATGTCAAGAAATGAAATCATTGACTTGAGTTCTATTTTTTGATCTCTATTTTTTTTCAGAAAATAAAAATTGAATTTTGAGAACCAATATTTCAAACAGAGGTTTATAACGTTTGTGGTTGATTTTTTTATTTATTTATTTATTGGTAACATGGGGAATGGCTTCACAACGGATGCTTCAAGCTAAGCGTCGCATTGCAGTGAACAATTAAAACATTGATGGAAGAGTTGGGTAGTGGCGGATGTAGACGGAAGAAGTCAAATTTGAGATTTAAAAAAAATATACAAAATTAATAATTCAATAAGGGTAAAAAATTAAAAATTAAAAAGGGGAGAGTTTAGTAATGTTGGAGTTGTAAATAAATTCATCCTTTCACAATATGCTTAGCTAACTCTACAAAGTTTTACCAAACTTAGAGAAAATAACCTTAGTAATGAAGTTACTAGAAAACTAGGCAGGATGTAATCGATGCTCTACATTCTAAAGAGATGATGAAATTTCTCGTTGATGAAAGGTCTGATGCAATAGGTGAAGACCTTAACGCCCAAGGTATGGAGAGCGGAAGGTCTAAGGGATATTCTCGGTCGAAGGAAGAACGAGAATGTTGTTATTGCAAGAAGAATGGACATATCGTGAAAGATTGTCCGAGATTGAAGGATAAGAATCGCGATGATGATTATGTTAATCAGAGCAGGAAACCGGAGGTCGGTATTGCGAAAGAAGGATACATTGATGGAGATCTTCTTCTGGCGTCTGATTTAGGATCACGAGCGTGCGAAAAGTGAATTTTGGATTCCGGATGCTCATATCATATGTGTCCCTTTAAGGGTTTATTTGATACGTATGATTTCGTGGAAAGTGAGACGTTGGTTATGGGGAATGGTGCACCGTGTGAGATACTTGGCATTGGGAGGATCCGGGTCAAGATGTTCGACGGAGTGATTCGAACACTTGACAATGTGAGGCACGTTTCTGACTTGATGAGAAGGATTATTAGTATTACGCTGGAGGTGGAGTTTTATGATGGTTACGATATACCGATCCGATCAATATACCGTGTGTGCGGAAGCGTGTAAAGCATATAAATCTATCATGCTTGATCTAGTACACACAATATATGTATAGACATATATATATATATATACACATCCAATATATATATATATATATATATATATATATATATATATATATATATATAAGGTTCAACGAGTTCTTACATTTGATAATGAATTGATTCGTTGATGTTGGTTAAGGTGGTGTTGAGTCGATTGAACCACCTTAATGAATCAGCAACTTGAAGCTCTCCTTGTGAATGACCTCGTCACTCCTTTGGATCGTCCGAATGTTGAAGCCACACAAATAGCCCGGCCTCTACGTGTTGCACACAAACCTGGATGACGAACACTTTGCTTGCTTGAGTCGGTTCTCCAAGAACACTCTTTCCTCTCTCTCTTTTGTGTGAATCTCGAAATTGGTGATGAAGTGATTGTGAAAATCAGATTTTCACTACTTAACACCTTCATTACAACATCCATCACTACCTTGTAACCCCCATAATGAATATGCACCATTATATCACATAATTGGTGGTTAATGGGGAGGTGAAAGGTCAAGTACACATCACTATGCCACAATGGCATAAGATGTGGTCCCTCTTGCTTTTGCGGCATGCCATGTCACACTATGTGACATGCATTCATGCAAGCCATGCAATGCATCACATGCATGCATATAAATTCACGTAAATATTGATTCTAAATCAATATAATTAACAAGCATTGTATATCATCTACGAGTCCGTGTGTGACCCTGTATGTATGATTTATCGATCAATATTATATTGTTCCCAACAATTAATATTATAAAATAATTATTTAACATCCATAGACGACCTTATGACTTTATCGATTGCACACGTAGGATCGAAGGACATATACCAACAATCTCCCACTTGGCCTTCAGAGCCAGTGTGCTGCCAATTTCCGTGTGTGACCCTATATGTATGATTTATCGATCAATATTATATTGTTCCCAACAATTAATATTATCAAATAATCATTAACATCCATAGACGACCTTATGACTTTATCGATTGCACACGTAGGATCGAAGGACATATACCAACAATCTCCCACTTGGCCTTCAGAGCCAGTGTGCTGCCAATTTCCTGTTGTCACTTTATGTCTAAGTCTGAACTTGAGGCAAGACTTGATTCATCCTCAATCGGTTCAAACTTTTCTTGGACTATGAGACAGACTGTAAAACTAGATTTATCACTATGATATGAATCTGGACGTGGCCACGTTTTTTTCCACAGTCTCGACTCTCCAAGTGGCCGGTAAGACATGTATTCCATTATAAATGGAGGACAATCCCATCTTGTCAATCCAAGCTCTCCCACTTGCTTCCTGATATACCCAATAACAAGTTTTATAACCTCCTTTTACGAAAGGCGTTTACTTGTATTAAAGTACACTATTTCACAATGGAATCACTCTGGACTACTCAGGTCAGAGGAAATTGCTCGACAGTCAATGAAATAGTATTATGACTCGAAATCTTAAATACTATTCTAGTCGGGTCTGTTCGATCATTAGCTCCCAGTTAATATCTATGTAATTGTACTTGATGTCCCACATCACTAGCCCATGAAGCGGCGCTATAGTACACATTACAATCTAGTTCTTTGTATCGTCAGTTTGTCCGTACTCGATGATACGAACTAGGAACAATTTATGACTTAATTATATTAGTTCAACAATTGGGACTTCATTATGTGGTAAATCGACCTCATAACCCAATTAATATAATTTAATCATTTGGACAATTCATAAAATTTAAACCACAATTATATGAAGAATTATGTATTATACATATGAGTGAATGTTTACCAAATCTCCAAAAGTATATAATACAGTAATAGAAATCACAACTCATCTCTAAGATGTCTGATCTCTATTGCAGTCGTGAAAGCCTCAAGCTTAGACTGCTGGAGAGATTTAGAAAGCGGGTTTTCAACCTTACCATAAGTTGCAACTTTATTATCTCGATGTCTCCACAAAACTCTCCCATATAATGTGGATCTTCCTGAGCACCAGTTTTAGACTTGTGGTGCTTCCTAACTCATTGGCTTGCGCGATAGCTCTACTATAAATAGAGAACTATCGGATGAGTCGAGCTAGTTACGCCACTTAGTTCATCGAAGAAATTTCAAATCTGAACTGCCAACATCACTACATCCAATGCAGTGTTGTACTCAACTTCTGTAGTTTAATCAACTATTGCATTGCATGGAACTATTCCAGCACATTTTACCTCTAACCAGTCAAAAGATATAACCAGATTAAAATCGGAAATTATTTTAGTCTGTTTTGAAGTATGCATCAAATAGATTGTTAATATCAACTCATCTTGTCCTCCAAAGACAAGATAATATTCTTTAGTACGTAAACGGCACTTTAGAATTGTTTTGGCCACACACAATGTGCCTCACCAAATTTTCCTTGAAACCAATTCGTCATTATCAAAGCATACGATACTTTGGATAATAATCAAACAATGTAACTCCCTCTGATCTTCTTGTAATACAAGATTCTTCTGTGTTCCTCTGAAATCCAAAACCCTGTATGGATACATCGAATTGAAGATTCCAACTCCGAGATGCTTGCTTTAATCCATAAATGGATTTATTAAGCTTGCATATTTTTTCAGCCTGATTAGGATGGATAAAACCTTCTGGTTGTGTCATAAACACATCCTATTCTAGAATTGTTGGAAATCGACTACCCGGGACGTGTCCGTTCGACTACTCAAACATCCGGACAAGCCCAGTCGACCCCTAGCATCCCTATTGCACTCACGACGAAGTCCCAGACCCTAATCACGCCCAGCCATCGCACCCGAGGCACGACCGCGCGAAAACGGGGCTTATGCCCTGTCTGTCGGCCGACGCCATAAGGCTGTCGCCCGACAGGGCAGTGGAGGCCGACGGCATATAGCTGTCGGCCGACGGGGCAGTGGAGGCCGACGGCATATACCTGTCGGCCGACGACGTCGCGATTCCAGCAACGGATCGCGCCCGTTCAGCCATTTCCGACGCGTTTTTCTCGATCCGACCACCGTGCTGAAAGTCAGAAACTTCCCAGCGGTCCGAGGAACACGAATCCAAGCCACGGAAACCAATCGATGATTTGACGTGCAATTACGTACAAAGTAGAACACGAAACGAAGCGGAATTGGGGTTTCGATTCTATACCTTTGTTGCGTGATTCGGAGAAGCCGAATAGGCGAACACCCTGAGATCTTCTAGTGTGTATCCTAGCCCTCGACGCCGGACGTTGTGTGGGCAACGATCCACCGGAGTCTTCTCTTCTTCTTCTCTCTCAAACCCTCTTTCTCACGTTTTATTTTCTTAAGTGAAGAAAAATAAAAGCTGCGTAAGTTAGGTCTAGAGAAGAGAGGGGGAGGGGTTTAAATAGGCCACACTAGGGACCTTAGGTTAATTAATTAATTAGGGTAAATTGCAAGTTAATTAAACCGGTGTCCTTAAAAGAAAACCTTTAATTAAATCCAATTTTAATTATAATTAATTCCACTATAAAATTATAATTGAATTCCCAATTAATTAATTCATATTATTTTACCAATAATATTTTCCGCCGAAATTACATATACGACTTTCCCGGTGTTTAAGATATCGAACGTCCACGAATTTATTTAATTACTAATAATTAAATTAATTCGTCTCTTATTATCCGAGACTAGTACCACTCATCCTTATTATCATGTGGAACAAATCCACCTGCAGGGTTTACATGATAAACTTTATGAGCTCATCTCGGGGACGTAATCAACCCAATAAACGGGACACGGTTTCCTGTCTATAATCTATAGCATGCCGTGTTTACAATTACGATTCCCAATTTACCGAGAATCTCGACTAATCAATTAGTCTCACTCATTGGCAAGTCAAAGAACCGAGAATTGGACACACGCACCTATAATTATATAGGGATTAAGAATTCGTATATCCGTAATATCTGAGGTCTAGTTCGATTACTGCGATTAGTATAAATCGAACGCCCTCCCGTGGTCCTGCTCAATACACCAAGTGTACGAGTGTAACATGATAGTCAAGACCGACTATCTACCAGTCACACTACGACGTACCGATGGATTGTCCCTGTCCATCTAAGTCGTGAGCTACTGTTTGATAGTATACGAGTAACCGATAGTATGATCTTCCGCGTGTCTCCTCACGCCATACTATCTACAACGTATATATCTAGGACTATTGCATTAAATGCAATCATATTTGAATCATACATAGATTAAGGCATAGATAAGGAGTTCCGTATTTGCACTAAACTAGACATTTAGAATACAACTCCATCAATCTCCCACTTATACTAAAAGTCTAGTCGCCCTCTCCCAAACATCAGATTCCCATAACCTCATCACGCCTACCCAACGCTTTCGCTGGAAGTGCCTCTGTGAACGGGTTTACCAGGCAATCCTCTCGATGCTATCTAGGTGACAACTGCATCGTCTTACTAGACAATCTCTCGAATCAGGTGGTACTTGCGCTCTACGTGTTATCTCCCAATGTGGACTCGTGGCATTTCAAGTTTGCCAATACCGCTATTCAAAATAGCTTTGGGTGAACTAGAAACCACATCTAAGTCCCTTAGGAAGTTCTGGAGCCACACTGACCTTTTAACTGCCTCAGAGGCCATTATCCTTTCAGTTTCCATGGTAAAGTCCGTAATGCATCGCTGCTTTACATTCTTCCATGTGACTGCTCCACTTCACAGTGAGAACACATAGCCTGACTTCGACTTTCGACTGTCCCTGTTTGATTTGGAAATCCAATTCTATGTAATCCAAAGGAAACAACTTGACTGCTTTGTAACTCAGAACATAATTCCTGGTCCTCTGCAGGAACCTAAACATGTTCTTTACATCAGTCGAGTGATCCTTTCCAGGATTACTATGATATCTCACCACCATGCCCACGGCATAGTAGATATCAGTCTCGTGCATAGCATTACATACATTAAGCTTCCCACCATTAAGGTGCAGGGAACTACTTACTCATCATCTATCTCCTTTATTGTGTCGGGCACAAAACTTTAGATAGACGAATTCCACATCTAAAAGGTGAAGACCTTTCTTGGAATTCTGTATGCTGCAACGAGTAAGAATTGTATTTATGTATGAGGCTCGAGATAAGTTCTATGTTCTTTTCTGGCGATCATTTATTACTTTGATCCCAAGAACATTCCCGACTTCTCCTAAGTCTTTTACATTGAATTACTCGGACAACCATCCCTTTATGTCCGATAACATCTTTCATATTGTTGCCAATTTAGAAGGATGTCGTCTACATAAAGAATGAGAAAACACCACATCTTTTCTATCACTTCTTTATTACACACAGGACCTAAACATGCCTTGAATGAATCCATGAAATGGATTTTCTCATAGGTCCGCATGTGTCCAAGATCTTGAAGCTTCCTTCAATCCTAAGATTGATTAAGCTTGCTTACCGAATGCTCTTGGCTCTTTTCGATGAATCCCTCTGGCTACAGGATCCCAGACATGATTTGAATCCAAAGATTCAATCTCATATTTCATCGTCTTTTACCAAGACTGAGCATCTTGATCTTTCAGCGTCTCGTCATAGATCTAGGGGTCGGCTTCATGTTCTCCAGGTAACAAGTCCGAAGACTTACCTATAAACATGAACCTGTTGGGTTGTCTAACAACCCTCCCACTACGACGACGCTCCGGTGTATCTTTAGTGACTAAAGATTATAGTAGTGAACTACTCAGTTAGGCTGGTTCTACGTCATAATCAGTCCCTCTAAGCACATTAAGTATTACCCTACTCTTGGGCTTATGATATTGCATATATATAGTCCATGTCTAAGAACCGAACATTGATGCAATCAACGAACATCTGGTCCTTTGGACTATATTACATATCTCAATTCGTTTTCTTAGGGTATCCTATAAACAGCCGAATATCTGTACAAGTTTCCAAAGGAATCAAGTTCAGAATAAACGCCGCTGTTTCCAAGCCATATCCCAAAAACGAATTAGGTAACTCCGAATAACTCATTGTCTACTTTCCCAAATCTATAAGAGTCCTATTCCTTCTTTACAACACATTATTTTGCCGAGGCATAAATGGTGTAGTCTGTCGGGAGTTAATCCCATTTTTTGATAAGTATGCCTTACACCTCAAAGAGGTCTGCATATATCTGAGCGAATCAACTCTAGTACTTTCTTGGATCTATGCCCTTTAACCGTAAAGGGTTGCCTGGGCATTTAAACTTCCAAGTATGATTCGAAGGTTGGAAAGTCCTTTCCTTCAACCTAGCTGAGTAGTCCATCAGCTTTCACCCTTTGAATCGTACTCAAGTTAAAATGATCTAGCCTAAGATTCCATAAGTACATTTGATTCATCCTAGAAGGATCTTTACTCTTATTGGGGTTTGACAATGTGTTATTTGCTCCGGTGTGTTGCATCGTGGAAGAATATGGATTTAGTATTAAATTGTCTATCAATGTACCAGAATGGATAACAACCCCGTTTCCTCCTCTGAAAAGTACGAAACTGTCCAAAGAAACGGAATATCCATTCTAAGCCAATTTAGAAATCCGAAATGAAATTTCTTTCTAAATGTCGGCACATAAAGACAATTTATTAGAACTAAAGTCCTACCGTTAAAACATTTAAGATCTCCCACTGCAACGGCTGTTACCTTAACAGTATTGCCCATGTAGGTTATTACTTCTTCCTTTCTAAGTCTCCGGGTTTCCTAGAACCCCCGCATTTAAGTGCAGACATGATTAGTGGTTACCGTATCCACACACCAGGTACTGGTAGATAACACCACTAACCATGTTTCGGTGACTAAGGAAGAGTCAACTTCTTGTTGCTTGAGAGGACAATTAAAACTCCCAGTATCCAGACTGCTTACAACGGAAGCACTTGCCCCTTGGGCTTGCTTGTCACATTCCGTGGTCCAGATATATTAGGTCCACTGGGTTTCCGTATTTGCTTCTTCTTCCTTTTGCCGCCCGAAGGCCTAGGAAGAGCCAATTTCTCAGCCACAAGTGTTTTGAGAGCCCTTAAGGATTCTCTCAGCCGCTTGAAGTTCAACCAGGAGTTCCGTCAATGAATAAGACCTCTTATTCATGTCATAGTTCTGGCGGAACTTCTCAAAACTTCTCAGCAGAGACTGGAGCACAATATCAACTTGGGTTACCCCATTGATAATTTCTCCCAGAATCTATATCTCATTATGATAGCCCATCATTCTAAAAACGTGATCCCTCATGGGCGTTCTTTCCGACATGATGGCCGTCATGAGTTGCCTCATTTCACTTTGCCCGGCTGTCCTGTCCTGATAACCAAAAACTTCTTGAGGTTAAGCATCATATCATAGGTAATGGTCATGGCATGATCCTGATGTCGCAGCACTTTTGACATGAAAGTCATAATGTTGCTCCGCGTCATCTCATTAGCCTTGATCCATTTCCAATGAGCTTCCTTTCCTCAGTAGTGGAAGAATCATTTGGTTTAGCAGGTCAATTGACTTGGAGTACATATTTGTACTCCTCTGCAGTTAGGACAATGTCCAAGTTACCTCTCTTATCCATACAATCAGGTTCAGTGAGTTTATTGACTTTTAATGGGAATAATACCATATAAAACAAACAATGAGTTTAATTCGATATCATTTCCCTCAAGTGATATCATTAAACTACCAATCATTTCCAAAATCCCATCAGACATAGCAAGCCACGTTCTTGTGGACGTTTACCAGTCCAAATGATTTTATAATTGGATTTCACTTCGGTCGTACATCATCATAGCAGTGACTCCGATGGGGAGGATACTATAAAGCGTACCTAAGTGTATACCATTTCTCAGTACTAAGTCCACCGCTCGGGAACTACATGTCCACCGCAAGCCACGTTCTTGTGGACGTTTACGTTGACATGCGGTCCTCCACGACTTTCTATAACTGTCGAGCCTCAATTAATCCCAAAGTTCCGTTTCCATCTAGCAAGCCACGTTAGTGTGGACGTTTACTAAAACAAACAACTTTATTAATTGAATCCCATTTATTTAAATGTCATAGAGTCTCAATTAACCCAAAGTACCGTTTCCATTTAGCAAGCCACGATAGTGTGGACGTTTACTAAAACAAACAACTTTGTTAATTGACTCTTACATTAAATTTCACAATTTTATTATTCAAAGCTTGATATCTCGTAAGTGAAACTCGAAGTTTCTAACCAGCGATCAATCATGCAATTGAGCCCTATCTCTCACTAGGTGAGGGAGCCAACCAGACAATCGATCTAGTCATCGAATGACTCGAATGTCTCTAATCTGTGTCATCGACATAAGCAAGCGCTTTGGCTCCATTCCACTCCCCGGGGTGAGAATGAGTCGAGTTAAACTTAGTCTTTGAAAGACAGATTAGGCACTTGCTTTTGAAAAATATAATTGTTCGATTATTATAAGTGGAATTTAATTCGAATTTTGATCCAGTGATATCCGTGTGTCAACTTTATCCGATAGGGAGGATGACACTAAAGCCAACTCGTAAGCGACACACATCACCATCAAAACAGAGAATGGAGACCGCGGGATTGTTTCCAATCCCTCTCCCACTTAGTATTTTACGATAAGGGATAACATGCATAAAATAATTAAGCATAATAAAAGCACGTAAATCACATAAAAAGCAATTAACGTGGCCCCGATTATTATGGCCTTAAGTATTCTCCAATGCACGTCTCTTGGAACTTCATCTCGTTGCTCGTCTCGATCTCGGTCCACCACCGACTCGCTCGAGGGTCAAGAGACGAACTCCTCCCACTGGAGCCTCGTCTCGAGCCTCGTTGAGTCGTCCGTGGGGTTGAACGAACCCCAGCCCCGCTGCTGCCCGTCGAGAACACGGGGTGTGTTCGATGGCTGCCCGTTGCCGGTTCGCCCTCCTCGAGCCTCGTTTCTCCGGGATTTTGGTCTCGTCTCGATCCACCAAAATTAGTAAGAAAAATTACAAGAATAAATCTACTAAATCCGGCATCGATCCTATACAAGGTGATCGACCCTATACATGCCCGGAAACGACGAAATAAATAAATAAACCTAACGACTCAACCCGTCGTTTTTATCTATTACAAACAAGCAACGTTATTCCAAAAACAAAACAATCTCGACAAGCCCGAGAGTTTAACAAACCACAACAAAATTATCATACAACATCCCATAATGTTGGCCATAATAATCGGGTTGAACCTGCAAGCAATTCGTACGAACAACACAACAAACCGAATAACCGGCTCTGATACCAATTGTTGGAAATCGACTACCCGGGACGTGTCCGTTCGACTACTCGAATATCCGGACAAGCCCAGTCGACCCCTAGCATCCCTATTGCACTCACGACGAAGTCCCAGACCCTAATCACGCCCAGCCATCGCACCCGAGGCACGACCGCGCGAAAACGGGGCTTCTGCCCTGTCTGTCGGCCGACGCCATAAGGCTGTCGCCCGACAGGGCAGTGGAGGCTGATACGTACCTCGATCGAAAAAGGAAGACGAAACGGAATAATTGAAAGGATACCTGGTGGAGAACCCAAAACCTTTGAATCTACCCCCGAAATGATTTAGATTCGGTGACCTAAACCCCAACGGAACGCGACTCAACAATTCGGAGACGATGAATGACACACAAACGAAGGATGACGACTTCGTTGATTCGCCGGTGAATTCTTTTGGTAGAACCCGGAAGAATTCGGAAAACCCAAAGGAGAATTATATCCCACGAAAATAATTTATTCAATATCAATGTTGTTCTAAAACATTAGGGTTCAAAGCCTTTAAATAGGCAACATAAAAAGTCTCAAAAAAAGGAAATAAAAACGCCAAAAACGTCAAAAGGTCGCGACGCTGAAAATTCAGGTTTCTAAACTCCGTGTCGGCCGACAATATGGGATGTCGGCCGACATTCCCCTTGTCGTCCGACAGGACACTCTGTCGGCCGACATTTAACCTGCGCCCGCGGGAAATCCTTCGATCGCGGCCTTAATCCCCTGTCCAGCCAACTCCCTTTCTGAAGATGTCGGCCGACAGGCCTTGATGTCGGCCAACACCAAGCCAATTTCTGGACCGAACTTTGCGGCGCGTCCTCGGCACTCGTCCGACCTCCGTTCCAGCTTCTTCTTCGCCGTTCCAGCCGGAAAACGATCCTCTTGTCTCTTGGACGACCCTCGGGCCACATCATTCCCCTCCTCTTGAAGAGGATTTGTCCTCAAATCCAAGACGTCACCAGGCTCGAACACCACTGGCCCGAATAAAGTCGGCACATCCTCAATCCTTCCCATGTGTGGTAATCCGGGCGGAGTATCCACATGAGTGATGTCATCAAAATCCTGCAAAACAGACTGAAGAGAAGGTAGTAGAGGGGAAATGTTGTTAGTGAGAAACGGGTCTTTCTCGCACAACATCGCCAACGTATTTGCCCCCACTCCGTGCGTCATGTCACTAGCCTCACTTGGTAAGGGTTGCTCCTTAGACTTTCCCCTTTCGGCCTCCCGTTGCAACTGCACTTGGTCCTCTTAAACCTGTGTAGGAGTAAGAGGAACAAGGGATACCTTCTTCTGCTTATACTCGAAGGAGTACTTGTTGGCGAAACCGTCATAGATAGCTCGCCGATCATACTGCCACGGACGCCCCAATAGAATATGACTCGCGTGCATGGGAACGACATCACATAGTACCTTATCCTCATACTTCCCAATGTGGAAAGGAACCTCCACTTGCTTAGTCACCTTGATGACGCCAGTCGTATTCAACCACCGTAGATGGTATGGCCTAGGATGCTGCACCACAACCAAACCCAAACGCTGAACCATGGTTGCACTAGCCACGTTCGTGCAACTACCTCCATCAATGATGACACTGCACACCTTATCCTGCACATGACACCTTGTGTGGAAAAGGTTCTCTCGCTGCTCCTGAACATCGGGCTGAATTTGTGCACTCAAGACTCTTCGCGCTATAAAAAGTTTCCCGTCAGGTGCGAGAATCTCCTCCTCCTCCTCAGAATCTTCCTTAGCCTTCGGTTCCGGCTTGTCACCCTCGTCATCAGTCACAACTTCCCCATCATCTCTTAAGAGCATAAGTCTCCGGTTGGGACACTCACTCATGATATGCCCGAATCCCTGACACTTGAAGCACCTCTTATCCCGATTGCGACTATCAGGAACCACGGGACTGGCCTGAGTAGTCGGACCTGCACCCTCCAGACGATCTTTGTAGAAGATCTTCTTCTCATCCAGTGTTGTTGTTTCCTCCTTCCATTGGTTCCCCTTGTATGATGAACCACTAGGGCCCTGGGATTGTTTCCATGTAGACTGAATTGGCTTCGAATTGCCCAAGCTACCCCTCCTCTTAAGCTGGTTCTCAATCTTGATTGCCACATGAACCATGTCCTCCAACTCAACGTATGGCTGCAACTCCACGGTGTTACGAATCTCCCAATTTAAACCAGCCAGGAATCTCGCCATGGTCGCCTCCCTGTCCTCGTCAATATTGGCTCGAATCATAGACACCTCCATTTCTTTGAAGTACTCATCCACACTCTTCGACCCCTGTCGCAGATTCTGCAACTTGTTGTACAACTCTCGGTAATAGTGAGTTGGAACAAACCGCTTCCTCATCACAGCTTTCATCTCGGCCCATGTTGCAATATGTTGTTCTCGGTTCCGCTTCCGACTGGTTACAAGCTGATCCCACCAAACCAGTGCATATTCAGAAAACTCTATCGCTGCCAACTTCACTTTCTTGAGCTCAGAATAGTTATGACAGTCAAACATCAGCTCCACCTTACGCTCCCACTCCAGATACAACTCGGGATCGTTCTTCCCTAAGAATGAGGGAATATTCATCTTGATGTTGCCCAAATTGTCATCTTCCCGGTCTCTACCTCCTCGCCTCCTCCCCTCAGTTTCAGAATTTTCATCTTCATCGGATCCAAAATCCCTATGTCGTTCATGGTGACGATAATTGCCATTCCGACCATCTCGTTGTCTCCGATTAGGCCTCTCTTCTGTCATTCGGTCATGCATTGACTCCATTTCCGAGGTAACGAACTTTTTCAACTCAGATCGCAAGGCCTCCATGATGAACTTAGTTTGGATGTTGGCCACCGTGCCGTCCACCTTTGGCGAAGATCCACCAGACATCCTGCAAAACAACGTTAAAACAACACAAGAGAAATAAAGAAATCTTTCCCTCACAGCTCTCGTATGTCTCTCAATATAGGATGTCACTCAGTATTCTCTCACTTTCTCCCTTAAGAATCGAACTTCCGGAATTACCAGCCGAATTCACTCCAACAATATTAACGAAAAAATTCAATAGGATGGTCGGTTGGAAGGTGATAGAATTTGGCACGAAAATTTTGATAGTACCAAAGTAGCTCAAAACGATGCCGGAAATCTCAGGAATCACACACAAAATTTTGGTCGAAGAAAAATTTTCCCGCCAAAATACTCAGGAACAATTTTTTTTTTTTTTTTTTGTTGGCTGAGTATTCGGCTTAATATCAGGAACAAGACTCTCAAAAAAAATTTCGCGAAAATCGGACTAGAAATAATTTTTATAGAATTTTTTTGTTTTTTTTTTTTTTTTTTTTTTGTGCTTACGGATGAAAGAGATCCGATTCAGCAAGAAGAAAAGAAATACGGAAAGAAAGAAGAATCGAGGTCACGTAATCAGAAATTAGAACCCTAACCTCGCTCTGATACCAGATGATACGTACCTCGATCGAAAAAGGAAGACGAAACGGAATAATTGAAAGGATACCTGGTGGAGAACCCAAAACCTTTGAATCTACCCCCGAAATGATTTAGATTCGGTGACCTAAACCCCAACGGAACGCGACTCAACAATTCGGAGACGATGAATGACACACAAACGAAGGATGACGACTTCGTTGATTCGCCGGTGAATTCTTTTGGTAGAACCCGGAAGAATTCGGAAAACCCAAAGGAGAATTATATCCCACGAAAATAATTTATTCAATATCAATGTTGTTCTAAAACATTAGGGTTCAAAGCCTTTAAATAGGCAACATAAAAAGTCTCAAAAAAAAGGAAATAAAAACGCCAAAAACGTCAAAAGGTCGCGACGCTGAAAATTCAGGTTTCTAAACTCCGTGTCGGCCGACAATATGGGATGTCGGCCGACATTCCCCTTGTCGTCCGACAGGACACTCTGTCGGCCGACATTTAACCTGCGCCCGCGGGAAATCCTTCGATCGCGGCCTTAATCCCCTGTCCAGCCAACTCCCTTTCTGAAGATGTCGGCCGACAGGCCTTGATGTCGGCCGACACCAAGCCAATTTCTGGACCGAACTTTGCGGCGCGTCCTCGGCACTCGTCCGACCTCCGTTCCAGCTTCTTCTTCGCCGTTCCAGCCGGAAAACGATCCTCTTGTCTCTTGGACGACCCTCGGGCCACATCAGAGGCCGACGGCATATAGCTGTCGGCCGACGGGGCAGTGGAGGCCGACGGCATATACCTGTCGGCCGACGACGTCGCGATTCCAGCAACGGATCGCGCCCGTTCAGCCATTTCCGACGCGTTTTTCTCGATCCGACCACCGTGCTGAAAGTCAGAATCTTCCCAGCGGTCCGAGGAACACGAATCCAAGCCACGGAAACCAATCGATGATTTGACGTGCAATTACGTACAAAGTAGAACACGAAACGAAGCGGAATTGGGGTTTCGATTCTATACCTTTGTTGCGTGATTCGGAGAAGCCGAATAGGCGAACACCCTGAGATCTTCTAGTGTGTATCCTAGCCCTCGACGCCGGACGTTGTGTGGGCAACGATCCACCGGAGTCTTCTCTTCTTCTTCTCTCTCAAACCCTCTTTCTCACGTTTTATTTTCTTAAGTGAAGAAAAATAAAAGCTGCGTAAGTTAGGTCTAGAGAAGAGAGGGGGAGGGGTTTAAATAGGCCACACTAGGGACCTTAGGTTAATTAATTAATTAGGCTAAATTGCAATTTAATTAAACCGGTGTCCTTAAAAGAAAACCTTTAATTAAATCCAATTTTAATTATAATTAATTCCACTATAAAATTATAATTGAATTCCCAATTAATTAATTCATATTATTTTACCAATAATATTTTCCGCCGAAATTACATATACGACTTTCCCGGTGTTTAAGATATCGAACGTCCACGAATTTATTTAATTACTAATAATTAAATTAATTCGTCTCTTATTATCCGAGACTAGTACCACTCATCCTTATTATCATGTGGAACAAATCCACCTGCAGGGTTTACATGATAAACTTTATGAGCTCATCTCGGGGACGTAATCAACCCAATAAACGGGACACGGTTTCCTGTCTATAATCTATAGCATGCCGTGTGTACAATTACGATTCCCAATTTACCGAGAATCTCGACTAATCAATTAGTCTCACTCATTGGCAAGTCAAAGAACCGAGAATTGGACACACGCACCTATAATTATATAGGGATTAAGAATTCGTATATCCGTAATATCTGAGGTCTAGTTCGATTACTGCGATTAGTATAAATCGAACGCCCTCCCGTGGTCCTGCTCAATACACCAAGTGTACGAGTGTAACATGATAGTCAAGACCGACTATCTACCAGTCACACTACGACGTACCGATGGATTGTCCCTGTCCATCTAAGTCGTGAGCTACTGTTTGATAGTATACGAGTAACCGATAGTATGATCTTCCGCGTGTCTCCTCACGCCATACTATCTACAACGTATATATCTAGGACTATTGCATTAAATGCAATCATATTTGAATCATACATAGATTAAGGCATAGATAAGGAGTTCCGTATTTGCACTAAACTAGACATTTAGAATACAACTCCATCAAGAATCCCATTCAAGAGTGCGGGTTTAACGTCCATTTTCCAAATCTCATAATCATAATGAGCAGCAATGGCTAAGAGAACCCGAATGGATTTAATCATAGCAACTAGTGAAAATGTTTCATCATAATCCACCCCATGAATTTGTTTATATCCTTTTGCCACCAACCTTGCTTTGAAAACACTAGGTTTTCCATTCATGTCTGTTTTTATCTTGTAAATCCATTTGCATCCAATGGGCCTAGCCCCTTTAGGCAAATCGACCAAGTTCCAAACTTGATTTTCAGACATTGGTTCCATTTCGGATTTCATGGCTCCCTGCCATTTCTCGGAAGCTGGACTCGTCATAGCTTAGATATAGGTCGAAGGTTCATTGCTTTCTAAAAGCATGACTTCATAGCTCTCATTTTTCAGAATACCAAAGTATCTGTCAAGTTGAGTTCTAATCCTTCCGGACCTTCGAGGGTTAGGTGTGGTTTCCAAAACCACTGCAGTACTCTCGACCAAGTCTTGAGTCTCCATCTCAGTTTGTTCTTCTTGAACCTCGTTTAAGTTTTCTTAAACTTCGTTCAATTCAACTGAGCTCCCACTTACTTTTTTGGAAAGATATTCATCTTCAAGAAATACACCATCTCGAGAAACAAAGACTTTGTTCTCAGATTGGTTGTAAAAGTGGTACCCTCGTGTTTCTTTTGGATAACCAACAAAGAAACATTTATCCGATTTGGGTTCAAGCTTTATAGAGATATTTCTCTTCACATAAGTTTCACATCCCCAAATCTTGATATAAGAGAAGTTAGGGACCTTCCCTTTCCATACTTCGTATGGTGTCTTATCAACAGCTTTTGACGGTGTCCTATTCAGTGTATAGGCCGCTGTTAAAAGTGCGTGTCCCCAAAAAGATTTTGGTAGTTCACTGAGGCTCATCATCGATCGAACCATATCTAATAAAGTTTTATTCCTCCTTTCGGAAACACCATTCATCAGGGGTGTTCCAGGTGGAGTGAGTTGATATAGAATACCACAATTCATAAGATGATCATCGAATTCTTGGCTAAGATATTCACCACCTCGATCCGATCGAATGACTTTTATCTTCTTACCAAGTTGATTCTCAACTTCATTTTGGAATTCTTTGAACTTTTCAAAGGCTTCCAACTTATGCCTCATTAAATAGACATAACCATATCTACTAAAGTCATCGGTAAAAATTATGAAGTAGAAATAACCTCCACGTGCTTGTTGATGGAGTAGTATACTTAATGTCTAGATTTGAGTATTCTGAACTCTGTATGCACTTTCATTTACCTATCTATTACAGACATTCATTTGCTTTTAATTATTGTTAATTAAATACATGCAAATCATAGTCCTGGATTTTATACGTTGTAGTTAGTATGGTGTGTCTGGCCCACACAGAAGATCATACTATCGGTTACTCGTATTTAATCGAACAGTTGCTCACGACCTAGATGGACACGGACCAATCCATCGGTATAGTCGTTGTGTGAGAGAGAAGATAATTTGTCTTGATTATCTTATCACACTTGTACACTTGGTGTATTGAGCGGATCGATTGAGACTCATCAATTAGGATTGCTCGGCGATAATTGATTTGAGACTCAGAGTATTTTATTCTTAATCCCTAAAATAATTGCGGGTGTGTATATTTAATATTAGTGACTTTGATTTTCCAAAGGAATTAACCGATTTAATTATTGGGTTAATTACCGGTTAAGTTGGGTCACTATATTTTATATATGGCATGCCGTGAATTCTTGAAGGGGCAGTGTATCCCGGAAGGGTTGATAATATCCCCGAGATGAGCTCATAAGGATTTATTATGTAAACCTCGCGAGTGGATTTGTTCCGCATAATAAATAAGGTTGAGTGGTACTATTCTCGGATATAAGAAATGAATAAATTTATTAAGCAATAAATAAATTTTATTCATGGATATTTAAATCTTAAATACACGGAATAAATAATACTAAGTTGGAAAAATATTATTTGGTATAATATAGAATAATATTGGGAGTTCAATTTTATTTATATAGTGGAAAATAAATAAAATTAATATTGATAAGAATTAATAGATTTGGGTTGGACCCAATTTAATTTTCAATATTAAAGCCCAATATTTATTCTCCTTTTGATCCCCTTCGTAGCCTATAAAAGCACTACATGGTCTTCACTTTTTACTAACCTACGTTACGCCAACAATAAAGTTCTGAGAGTGAAGAGGATCCATAAGTTCGATAGCTCGTCGCCCACCCGACGTTCGAACGGAGTGCAAGGAATACGCGGGAAGATCACGAGGTCATCATCGATTTCGTTTCTCCGAACAACGAATCGTAGGTACAATTCTCAACTAACTTGTTAATTGTTCGATTTGATTTATTGAGAATACCGTAGAACAAGGATCCGAGGATCGAACCCCGGGACGAGGGTCGAGCCGGGCGGTGGTGGTTGGACCACCGGACCGCCGGCGGCTCGTGGATCCCTCGGGGGGATCGAACGCGCGGACCCTCGGCTGGACGCCGAGGATCGATCGAGCCCTACGGGGCTGATCGCTAGGGCTACGGGTTTTACCCGTAGCAGCTCGTAGCGAGCTGCGGGTTTTCCCGCAGCGGCTCGCTGGACGCGAGCCCTAGCCGCGAGCAGCGGATCGCCGGATCCGCTGCGGGGATGCTGCGAGCATCCCGGGGATGCCGCGAGGCATCCCGTGCGATCGCTGCGAGCGATCGCGAGTCCCCTCGCGGGGACTCGGCTGGGCGTCCGCGTGCCTCGTGCACGCGACGCGTTCGGTCGGGTCCGGATCGCGTGGGCTCGTGATTTCTCCGGCGATTGAGGTTGTCGATTGTACGAACCTCGGCTCGCGGGTTTTTCGGGTGGGGGCGGATTACGTGCCTTCGGGTGCGTGGTCTCCAAAGCCCGGACTCCGGCGGATGAGTCGGTGTACGTACGATCTCCGGCGAAGGGTTCGTTCGGGTTATCGGTTCCGCAATTTTGATAACCCGGGATAGCGAATTCCAACAACTGGTATCAGAGCGTGGTTTACGTTCGCGGTATTTTCAATAAATGTTGTTTTACCTTGCAGGGTTCCGACTATTATGGCTTGATGATTATTCGTTTAATTATTTTGTCATGTGATTGTTGGTTTTATTAAACTCTCGGACATGTCGAGATTCGTTTTTGGTGGTGAATGCTTGTAATAGTAAAAATTCGGGGGTTGACCGAATTTAGGATTTATTATTATGTTCATAATTTTCCGGAAAATGTATAGGGTCGATTTCATGTATAGAATCGATACCGGAATTGTAATTTTAATTTTTTGTAAATTTAATTTTGCGATTGGATCGACGTATCGAAGACCGCCGGAGAAGATGAAGTGACGAGGTGGACGAGGGGCTAGGGATCGATTGGATCGATCCCCATGATGCCCGATCGAAGGCGTGGGGCGGGGGGGCTGTTGCCCTAGCCGCGGCTGCCACCGGTTTCGGTGGTTGGCGGCGTGGCTGGGCGGCGGCGGTCCTCCCCGTGGCTGGCCGGTCGATCGAAGGTGGGGGTGGTTCGGGGTCTCCCAACCCGGGCTACTCCTACCGGAAATATACTTTCCTAATTAATTCATTATTTCCTATTTTGAGTATTTCTTTATGGAATATTCTAGAAAAATAGAAAAAGAATTAATTTAGTACTAAATTTATTTTTCCTATTTGATTATTCCTACTCATTGGAATATTCATGGATTAGGAATAAAATAAATTTGGAAAAGTATAATAGTCCTAATTATTTTATTTCTTTATTTCATTATGGATATCATCTAGAATATTCCAAGAATATCTTGGATAGATTATTCTAGAGATTTAATGAAGTGGAAAAAAGAAAATAAAATAAATAAAAATATTAATAATATTTAATTTTATTTTTGATATATTCAATTGACTTAATTTTCGAATTAAGTAACTTTTGGATTAATTAAAAATAAATAGATTTAAATATTGGAAATTAATATTCGTCACATGGAGCATTCAAGAAACGAAGACTGAAGACTAGAAGATGCGTACGGGGATGTGATGAAGCCATAATAGTCGGAAAATAATATTCTAGTAATTATTTTGACTATGTGATAATACTATGTGCTTTATTACATGTATACATGCTATGTGTGTTTATTTTATGCACTAGATAGCGTATCCCTTTATTGTAAAAAGCTAAGTGGGAGAGGGTATGGAAACATGCCCATGGTCTCCATTACTGCTCTCTTGGTGACTTTTATAAACTTTTGAAGTTTATATAAATAAGTCATTGGAGGAGAGTTCTTGTAATTCCTCTTACAAGAGACATTGATTGAGTTTATCAAACAATGCCTAGTTTGTCTTTCCAAAGCTGATTACAAGTCGACTCATTCTCACCCCGGGGAGTGGAATGGAGCCAGAGCCACTTGGTCATGTAGAGGACACAAATTAGAGACCTTCGTACCATTCTTTGATAGATGGATCGATTGTCTGCTCGGCTCCCTCATTTATGAGAGATAGGGTCGTTCGCATGGTGAATCACTGGTTAGAAACTTCGAGTTTCACTTATGATTCTCCACGTCTTGATTTATGAGATTGAATGGATCTAGTAGTTGGATTTCAATTATATAAATCTTTTTGGTGTAGTAAACGTCCACACGAACGTGGCTTGCTATACTGAATGGGATTTTAGAATAATTGATGTAGACAGTTATAGGGAATTGTGAAGAGTTGCGAGTTGTCGTAAACGTCCACACGAACGTGGCTTGCGGTGACATAACAGTTCCAAACGATTCACCTTAGTACTGAGTGATGGTTTACACTTAGATACGCGTTATAGTATTCCTCCCAACGAGGTTACGCTATAAGTGATGTATGACCGAAGTAAAATCTAATTGCTAAATCATTTGGGTGGGTAAACGTCCACACGAACGTGGCTTGCCTTACCTGATGGGATTTTAGATGTGATTAGTGATTTAATGATATTATTTGAGGGAGATAATATCGGATATTAAATTGTTTGTTTGTTTTATGTGCTTATAGGTTAAGAATGACTGTGACCCCACTTTGTGATATACTTAAGAATGAAAACTCACCGGTTCCATATGGTGATGATTGGGAACGAAATCTGGACATTGTTCAGACTGTTGAGCTTTCCAAATCCACTGTTGTCCCAACTGATGAGGACATTCGAAATGACCTCAGGATGATGTTGAGACATAGCGTGGAAGCCGGACAAGAGGTGATTAACATACTCACAGAATTCTCTCTCAATGAGTCCCTTAAAAAGGAATCAACGAGAGCGGAGTTTGTGCGTAAGTTAAGAGAATCACAAGCTTTTGTGGCAAGGCTAGAGGAAAAGCGTGCAAAGAAACCCAGTGGCTCAAAGCCACGGATTGGGAAAGGCAAGCCTTTGGGCAAGTGCTTTCGATGCAAGCAGTTTGGGCACTGGAGGTCTGATTGTCCTCTCATCAAAGGTACGAAATTTTCCTTAGTCACTGAAACATTGTCAGCGGTGATATCTACCAGCACCTGGTGTGTAGATACGGGTGCCACTGACCATGTCTGCAATTCATTGCAGGGGTTCCAGGAAACCCGGAGACTTAGAGAGGGAGAGATCGTGGTCTACATGGGCAATGCCGCGAAGGTGGCGGCTGTTGCAGTGGGAGACGTTCACTTACGCTTTAGTAGTGATAGGGTTTTGGTTTTACAAAATTGTCTTTATGTACCGAATTTTAGAAAGAACTTGATTTCAGTTTCTAAGTTAATTCTGAATGGATATGCTGTTTCTTTTGATCACTCTGTGGTCATAAGAAGAAATAGTGAGATTGTCTGTTCTGGTACATTGGTGGACGATTTGTATATTCTGAATCCTGAGTCTAACACGGTGCAACTAACCGAGAGTAATAACACATCTACGAACACCAATAAGAGAAAGGAACCTTCTAAAATGAATCAATTATACTTGTGGCATCTAAGGCTAGGTCATATTAATTCGAATAGAATTCAAAGGTTGAAAGCTGATGGTCTCATTAGCGGCATAGAAGGAGAGGACCTTCCAACCTGCGAATCCTGTTTGGAGGGTAAAATGACCAAGCGTTCTTTTTCTGGTAAAGGACATAGAGCTGAACAAGTATTGGATTTGATTCACTCTGATGTATGCGGACCTATGTCTACTCAGGCAAGGGGAGGGTACGAGTACTTCATCACTTTCACTGATGATTATTCAAGGTATGGATTTGTGTACTTGATGCGCCGCAAGAGCGAATCCTTTGACAAGTTCAAGGAGTTCAAGGCTTTTGTGGAGAACCTTCAAAGTAAATCCATTAAATGCCTGCGATCTGATCGCGGAGGCGAGTACCTGTCTGGAGAATTCAAGGCATACTTAGTAGAGAATGGGATTGATTCCCAAATGACATCACCATATACTCCCCAGCAGAATGGTGTGTCAGAAAGAAGGAATAGGACTCTTATGGAAATGGTACGTTCAATGATGAGTTACTCGGACTTACCTACTATGTTCTGGGGACATGCCTTGGAAACAGCGGCGTACATTCTCAACATGGTTCCAACGAAAACGGTTCCCACAACACCCATGGAAAGGTGGAGCGGGCGCAAGCCTAGCCTCAGGCACCTTCGGATCTGGGGATGTCCAGCACATGTGTTGCGACAAGGGGCCGATAAGTTAGAACCTAGATCAGAATTACGGTTGTTTGTAGGATACCCGAAAGGAACTAAAGGTGGCATGTTCTATAGTCCTGCGGACCAGAAGATCGTTATAAGTACTAACGCTCGGTTCTTAGAGGAAGACTATGTCATGGACCACAAGCCCATGAGTGACATAATACTTGATGAGTTAAGGGGTGACAAGGAAGACTCAGATACAGCCGAACCGAGTGTAGATACACCACTAGAACCTGCACCTAATACTGTCACTATTGATACACCGGAACGCCGTCGTAGTGGGAGGGTTGTCAAACAACCGGACAGATGGATTGGACTGGGTGAGTCTTCGGACTCGGCACCCGGAGTTCATGAAGTCGATCCCTGGACCTATGATGAGGCGGTACAAGATATAGATGCGCCTTCTTGGAAGAAAGCGATGAAATCCGAAATAGAATCTATGGATTCTAATAAAGTCTGGGATCTTGTAGAACCACCAAGCGGCGTAAAGCCAATTGGGTGTAAATGGGTCTACAAGAGAAAGAGAGGATCTGACGGAAAGGTTGAAACCTTTAAAGCTCGGCTTGTTGCGAAAGGATATACTCAGAAAGAGGGAATCGATTATGAGGAGACCTTCTCGCCGGTAGCCAAGATAAAGTCGATCCGGATTCTCTTATCCATAGCAGCTCATATGGATTATGAGGTGTGGCAAATGGATGTCAAGACAGCTTTCCTTAATGGAAGTCTTGACGAGACGATTTATATGAAACAACCAGAAGGATTCATTGCTAAGGGGCGAGATCATCTAGTGTGCAAGCTTAATCGATCCATTTATGGATTGAAACAAGCCTCGCGATCGTGGAACCTGCGGTTTGATGAAGTAGTCCAATCTTTTGGATTCATTCAAAGCATGGACGAATCGTGTGTGTATTGGAAACGTGATGGAAAGAAGGTGGTGTTCCTCGTGCTTTATGTAGACGACATACTTCTCATTGGCAACAGTGTAAAGATGTTATCAGACATAAAGGGATGGTTGTCTAGACAATTCGATATGAAAGATTTGGGAGAAGTCGGACATGTTCTAGGGATCAAAGTTATAAGGGATCGCCGGAATAGAACATTGTGTCTTTCCCAGCAATCTTACATAGACACGATTCTAGCTCGTTTTAACATGCAAGATTCCAAGAAGGGTGATCTGCCCTTCAGTAAAGGAACTTATCTTTCTAAGGAAATGTGTCCTCAGACACAGAAGGAGAAAGATGACATGAAAGCGGTTCCCTACGCTTCGGCTGTGGGAAGCTTAATGTATGCAATGTTATGCACGAGGCCTGATATCTGTTATGCCGTTGGCATAGTAGCGAGATATCAGAGTAACCCTGGAAAGGCTCATTGGACTGCCGTTAAGAGCATTTTCAAGTATTTGCGAAATACTAAGGATTATGTTCTAAGATACGGTGCAGACAATCTGATTCCTTTGGGTTACACAGATTCGGATTTCCAAGCTGATAAGGACCGGCGTAAGTCGACATCAGGCTATGTGTACACTTTGGGAGGTGGAGCCGTATCATGGAAGAGTGTTAAGCAAAAGTGCATTTCGGACTCTACCATGGAAGCTGAATATGTTGCAGCCTCAGAGGCAGCGAAAGAATCAGTGTGGTTCCTTAATTTCCTCCAGGACTTAGATGTGATTCCGAGTTTGCCCAAGGCTATGACAATTTATTGTGATAATAGCGGTGCAGTGGCAAACAGTAAGGAACCACGGTCCCATAGTGCTACAAAACACATAGAGCGCAAGTACCACCTGATTCGAGACATCGTCAAGAGGGGCGATGCGATAGTCACCAAGATAGCTTCGGAAGACAACCTAGCGGACCCTTTCACCAAGATACTTCCTAAGGAAGTATACTACAAGCACTTGGAGGGTTTGGGAGTCAGAAGTTTGGAAGATAAGACTAGACCTTAGTATAAGTGGGAGATTGATGGAGTAGTATACTTAATGTCTAGATTTGAGTATTCTGAACTCTGTATGCACTTTCATTTACCTATCTATTACAGACATTCATTTGCTTTTAATTATTGTTAATTAAATACATGCAAATCATAGTCCTGGATTTTATACGTTGTAGTTAGTATGGTGTGTCTGGCCCACACAGAAGATCATACTATCGGTTACTCGTATTTAATCGAACAGTTGCTCACGACCTAGATGGACACGGACCAATCCATCGGTATAGTCGTTGTGTGAGAGAGAAGATAATTTGTCTTGATTATCTTATCACACTTGTACACTTGGTGTATTGAGCGGATCGATTGAGACTCATCAATTAGGATTGCTCGGCGATAATTGATTTGAGACTCGGAGTATTTTATTCTTAATCCCTAAAATAATTGCGGGTGTGTATATTTAATATTAGTGACTTTGATTTTCCAAAGGAATTAACCGATTTAATTATTGGGTTAATTACCGGTTAAGTTGGGTCACTATATTTTATATATGGCATGCCGTGAATTCTTGAAGGGGCAGTGTATCCCGGAAGGGTTGATAATATCCCCGAGATGAGCTCATAAGGATTTATTATGTAAACCTCGCGAGTGGATTTGTTCCGCATAATAAATAAGGTTGAGTGGTACTATTCTCGGATATAAGAAATGAATAAATTTATTAAGCAATAAATAAATTTTATTCATGGATATTTAAATCTTAAATACACGGAATAAATAATACTAAGTTGGAGAAATATTATTTGGTATAATATGGAATAATATTGGGAGTTCAATTTTATTTATATAGTGGAAAAATAAATAAAATTAATATTGATAAGAATTAATAGATTTGGGTTGGACCCAATTTAATTTTCAATATTAAAGCCCAATATTTATTCTCCTTTTGATCCCCTTCGTAGCCTATAAAAGCACTACATGGTCTTCACTTTTTACTAACCTACGTTACGCCAACAATAAAGTTCTGAGAGTGAAGAGGATCCATAAGTTCGATAGCTCGTCGCCCACCCGACGTTCGAACGGAGTGCAAGGAATACGCGGGAAGATCACGAGGTCATCATCGATTTCGTTTCTCCGAACAACGAATCGTAGGTACAATTCTCAACTAACTTGTTAATTGTTCGATTTGATTTATTGAGAATACCGTAGAACAAGGATCCGAGGATCGAACCCCGGGACGAGGGTCGAGCCGGGCGGTGGTGGTTGGACCACCGGACCGCCGGCGGCTCGTGGATCCCTCGGGGGGATCGAACGCGCGGACCCTCGGCTGGACGCCGAGGATCGATCGAGCCCTACGGGGCTGATCGCTAGGGCTACGGGTTTTACCCGTAGCAGCTCGTAGCGAGCTGCGGGTTTTCCCGCAGCGGCTCGCTGGACGCGAGCCCTAGCCGCGAGCAGCGGATCGCCGGATCCACTGCGGGGATGCTGCGAGCATCCCGGGGATGCCGCGAGGCATCCCGTGCGATCGCTGCGAGCGATCGCGAGTCCCCTCGCGGGGACTCGGCTGGGCGTCCGCGTGCCTCGTGCACGCGACGCGTTCGGTCGGGTCCCGGATCGCGTGGGCTCGTGATTTCTCCGGCGATTGAGGTTGTCGATTGTACGAACCTCGGCTCGCGGGTTTTTCGGGTGGGGGCGGATTACGTGCCTTCGGGTGCGTGGTCTCCAAAGCCCGGACTCCGGCGGATGAGTCGGTGTACGTACGATCTCCGGCGAAGGGTTCGTTCGGGTTATCGGTTCCGCAATTTTGATAACCCGGGATAGCGAATTCCAACACTTGTGAGCTCATTGGACCACATACATCAGTATGGATTAAACCTAATAGATCACTTGCACGTTCTCCTTTCCCTAGAAAAGGTGACTTTGTCATTTTGCCCATCAAACATCCTTCACATTTATCAAATGACTCCAAGTCAGAAGATTTGAGAATGCCTTCTTTAAGAAGTTTCTCTACACGTTTAATGTTGACGTGGCCTAATCGAAAATGCCAAAGGTATGTTTCATTGAATTTATTCGATTTAGCCTTTTTGGTATCAATGTTATATATATGATTGTCAAGTAAAGTATATATAAACCATGTTCTAATCGTGTCGTACCATAGCACACTCCACTTTTTGAAATAGTAAATAAACCATTTATTATAGTGAAGGAAAATCCTTCAGTATCCAATACTGAAATAGAAATGATGTTCTTGGTAATACTTGGTACGAAATAAACATTATTCAATACTAAAACAAGGCCCGAAGGCAAACACAAATCATAAGATCCTACGGCTAATGCAGCGACACTCGCTCCATTTCCAACCCGCAGATCGACATCTCCCGTTACCAAACTTCTACTTCTTTACAGTCCCTGCACATGTGAAACAATGTGAGCACCGCATCCGGTATCCAATACCCAAGAAGAAGAATTTTTAAAGTTTATGTCTATGACATAAATACCTGAAGATGAAGGAACGACACCGTTCTTTACATCCTCCTTGAACTTGGGGCAATCTCGCTTGTAGTGTCCAACACTCTTGCAATAGAAACACTCAGATTCCCCAGGAACCTTAGAAGCTTTCAAGAACCTTTTGGAAGGAGCTGCCACAACTTTCCCTTTCCCTTTGCCTTTCACTTCCGGTTTCTTAATACCCTTGAACTTTTTGGTACCTCCTTCCCGAATTATAAGAACTTCCCTCCTAGGGTCCTTCTTAATCGCCGGCTCAGCAGACTTAAGCATCCCATGGAGCTCATGAAGCGATTTCTTCAGTCCATTCATGTGGAAATTCAGCCTAAAGGCGTCATAACCATCATGAAGAGAATGGAGAATGAAATCGGTAGCCAACTCGTCATCATATGCAAAACCGAGGCGAGAACTTGAAGCAAATAATCCAATCATTTGCTATACATGTGGTCCCACGGGTTTACCCTTTTCCAGCCTAGCTGTTGCTATAGCCCGGGTGACACTGAAGCGCTCAATCCTAGCCTGTTCCCCGAACATGCTCTTGAGCTCTTCTATAATGTCATAGGCTTCCATGAACTCGAATTGTTTTTGCAACTGGGTACCATAGATGCCAACATCAAACATGTCACCTCATTCTAGGCTTTCTTAGCAAGGGCATATGATGCCTTTTGGACATCCGTGCCCCCATCAGCGGGAAGCACGGGAAGGGGTATGTCCAACACACTTTCTTTTTCTTCGTATTTGATGGAGTTGTATTCTAAATTTCTAGTTTAGTGCAAATACGGAACTCCTTATCTATACCTTAATTCGAGATATGATTCAAGCATGATTGCATTTAATGCAATAGTCCTTAATGTATACGTTGTAGATAGTATGGCGTGAGGAGACACGCGGAAGATCATACTGTCGGTTACTCGTATACTATCGAACAGTAGCTCACGACTTAGATGGACAGGGACAATCCATCGGTACGTCGTAGTGTGACTGGTAGATAGTCGGTCTTGACTATCATGTTACACTCGTACACTTGGTGTATTGAGCAGGACCACGGGAGGGCGTTCGATTTATACTAATCGCAGTAATCGAACTAGACCTCAGATATTACGGATATACGAATTCCTAATCCCTATATAATTATAGGTGCGTGTGTCCAGTTCTCGGTTCTTTGACTTACTAGTGAGTGAGACTAACTGGTTAGTCAATATTCTCGGTAAATTGGGAAACGGAATTGTACACACGGCATGCTATAGATTATAGACAGGAAACCGTGTCCCATTTATTGGGTTGATGATGTCCCCGAGATGAGCTCATAAAGTTTATCATGTAAACCCTGCAGGTGGATTTGTTCCACATGATAATAAGGATGAGTGGTACTAGTCTCGAATAACAAGAAACGAATTAATTTAATTATTAGTAATTAAAGTTAATTCGTGGACATACGATATCTTAAACACGGGGAAAGTCGTATATGTAATTCGGCGGAATTATTATTGTTGAAATAATATAAATTAATTATTGGGAATTCAATTATAATTTTATAGTGGAATTAATTATAATTAAAATTGTGGAATTTAATTAAGGTTTGCCTTTTAGGACGCCGAGTTAATTAAATTGCAATTTAGCCTAATAATTAATTTCCATAAGGTCCCTGGTGTAGCTTTATAAATACCCTACCCTCCCTTTCTCTAAACCTAAGAAACGCCGCTATTTTATTTTTGGGGAGAAGAATAAATTGTTTGCGCAATTATTTTTCTGTAAAAATAAATAGATTAGCGCTGTTATTATTTTTTTCTGGAGAAATTAATTGCTAGCGCAATTATAATTCTGAGACAGAAGATCAAAACCTTACTCCGCTATAATTAATTCTGCAGAGAAAATAAAAGCTTGTGCAATTAATTTTCCTCTGCTTAATTAATTCAGATTAGCGTAGTAATAATTCTATAGAAATAACTTTGCTTGCGCAAATATATTTCTGAGACAGAGGATATTATTCCTACGGTGGGTTCAAGAGAGAAAGGAGAAGAGGAAGGTTCAGCGGATCGTTGCCCACTCAACGGCTGAACGTCGGGGATAGAGACATACACCGGAAGGCTTCGTGGTCTCAACAATTCGGCTTCTCCGAATCACGCGACAAAGGTATAAGAAATCGAAACCCTTATTCCGCTTTTATTCGATTTCTTTCTCGTTGATTTTACATCGGATCTAAGATCGGGTTTCGGGTGTCGTGGATTGTGTTCCTCGACTACTGGGGCTTCAAGGACCTTCAGATCGGTAGTCGGAAGAGGAAAAACGGACCGGAAACGAGCCCGGAACAGCAGAACGCGCTGCTGTTCGCGGACGAACAGCGCCCGCTGGAAGGCTGGCAGCGCCCGCTGCCAGGAGCCTTTCCAGCGACCGATGGTTAAGGGCAGCGCCCGCTGCCCGAGACAGATCAGCGGGCTTGTCACGCGGTTGTCCTCCGGGGCGATGGCTGGGCGTGATTTGGCACACGGTCTGTTACGTGAACGGAGCAACGCTTCCGGAGGTCGACTGGGAGTGTTCGGATGTTCGAGTAGTCGAACGGACAAGTCCCGGGTAGTCGATTTCCAACAATTGGTATCAGAGCCGGTTTTGTCGATTCGTTGTATTTTTGCGAGACTTGTTTTGCAGGATTGAACCCGATTATTATGGCCATTGTTATTGTGCTATATGTTTGTGGTTTGTTAAACTCTTGGGCTTGTCGAGATCGTTTTGGTTTTAAATCGTTGCTTGTTTGTAATAGATAAAAAACGACGGGTCGAGTCGTTTAGGTTTATTTGTTTTTCGTTGAATCCGGAAATGTATAGGATCGATCACCGTGTATAGGATCGATGCCGGAAGTAGTAGTTTTTACCTTGTAAATGTTTCTGCTACTTGGTGGATCGAGAGAAGATCGAAGGCCGGACGAACGAGGGTCGAGAAGTAGAACCCGCAGCTAACTGGGCTCAATCAGCGAGCGCTGAATGTGAGGCAGCACCCGCTGCCCGAGTCTCGGCAGCAACGCCGCGGGGGTTCGACGGACACCATGGAACGCTCGTCGAGGCTTGGGGCGATACTCCAGTGGGAGGGGTTCGTCTCTTGGCACTTAGACGAGTCGGTGGTGGATCTAGACCGAGACGAGCAACGAGCCGAAGTTCCGAGAAGACGTGCATCCAAGATATTTAAGGCCATAATAATCGGGGCCACGTTAAATGCTTTATATGTGTTTACGTGCTTTTATTATGCTTAAATTGTTTATGCATGTTTATCCCTTTCGTAAAATACTAAGTGGGAGAGGGATTGGAAACAATCCCGCGGTCTCCATTTTCTGTTTTGATAGTGATGTGTGTCACTTACGAGTTGGCTTTAGTGTCATCCTCCCTATCGGATAAAGTCGACACACGGATATCACATGATCAAAATTCGAATTTAAAATCCACTTATAAAATTGAACAATTATATTTCTAAAAAGCAATGCCTAATCTGTCATTCAAAGACTAATTTCAACTCGACTCATTCTCACCCCGGGGAGTGGAATGGAGCCAAAGCGCTTGGTTATGTCGATGACACAGATTAGAGACTTTCGAGTCATTCGATGACTAGATCGATTGTCTGATTGGCTCCCTCACCTTGTGAGAGATAGGGCTCAATTGCATGATTGATCGTTGGTTAGAAACTTCGAGTTTCACTTACGAGATATCAAGCTTTGATTAATAAATTGTGAAATTTAATAAATGTAAGAACCAATTAACAAAGTTGTTTGTTTTAGTAAACGTCCACACTATCGTGGCTTGCTGAATGGAAACGGTACTTTGGGTTAATTAAGATTCTATGACATTTAAATAAGTGAGATTCAATTAATAAAGTTGTTTGTTTTAGTAAACGTCCACACTAACGTGGCTTGCTAAATGGAAACGGAACTTTGGGATTAATTGAGGCTCGACAGTTATAGAAAGTCGTGGAGGACCGCATGTCAACGTAAACGTCCACAAGAACGTGGCTTGCGGTGGACATGTAGTTCCCGAGCGGTGGAATTATTACTGAGAAATGGTATACACTTAGGTACGCTTTATAGTATCCTCCCCATCGGAGTCACTGCTATAATGATGTACAACCGAAGTGAAATCCAATCATAAAATCGTTTGGACTGTTAAACGTTCACAAGAACGTGGCTTGCTATGTCTGATGGGATTTTGGAAATGATTGGTAGTTTAATGATATCACTTGAGGGAAATGATATCGAATTAAACTCATTGTTTGTTTTATATGGTATTATTCCCATTAAAAGTCAACAAACTCACTGAACCTGATTGTATGGATAAGAGAAGAAACTTGGACATTGTCCTAACTGCAGAGGAGTACAAATATATACTCCAAGTCAATTGACCTGCTGAACCAAATGATGCTTCCACTACTGAGGAAAGGAAGCTCATTGGAAATGGATCAAGGCTATGAGATGACGCGGAGCAACATTATGGCTTTCATGTCAAATGTGCTGGGACATCGGGATCATGCCATGACCATTACCTATGATATGATGCTTAACCTCAAGAAGATTTTGGTTATCAGGACAGGACAGCCGGGCAAGATGAAATGAGGCAACTCATGACAGCCATCATATCGGAATGAACGCCCGCGAGGGATCACATTTCTTAGAATGATGGCCTATCTTAATGAGATAGAGATTCTGGGAGCAATTATCAATGGGGTAACCTAAGTTGATATTGTGCGCCAGTCTCTGCCGAGAAGTTTTGAGCAGTTCCGCCTGAACTAATATATGAATAAGAGGTCTTATTCATTGACGGGAATGAGCTCCTAATTGAACTTCAAGCGGCTGAGGGAATCTTTAAGGGCTCTCGAAGCACTTGTGGCTAAAAAATTGATTCTTCCTAGGCCTTCGGGCGGCAAAAGGAAGAAGAAGCAAATACGGAAACCCAATGGGCCTAATATATCTGGACCACAGAATGGGACAAGCAAGCCTAAGGGGCAAGTGCTTCCGTTGTAAGCAGTTTGGATACTGGGAGTTTTAATTGTCCTCTCAAGCAACAAGAAGTTATAACCTACATGGGCAATATTGTTAAGGTAACAGCCGTTGCAGTGGGAGATGTTAAATGTTTTTAAACGATAGGATTTAAGTTCTAATAAATTGTCTTTATGTGCCGGCATTTAGAAAGAAATTTCATTTCGGATTTCTAAATTGGCTTAGGATGGATATTCCGGTTCTTCTGATGGTTTTACACTTATCAGAGTAGGAAACGGGGATATTATCTATTCTGGTACATTGATAGACAATTCAATACTAAATCCGTGTTCTTCCACGATGCAACAGACCGGAGCTAATAACACATTGTCGAACCCCAATAAGAGTAAAGATCCTTCTAGGATGAATCAACTGTACTTATGGAATCTTAGGCTAAATCATTTTAACTTAAGTACGATTCAAAAGGATGAAAGCTGATGGACCACTCAGCTAGGTTGAAGGAAAGGACCTTCCAACCTTCGAATCATACTTGGAAGTTTTAATGACCAAGCAACCCTTTACGGTTAAAGGGAAAAGATCCAAGAACGTACTAGAGTTGATTCGCTCTGATTTATGCAGACCTCTTTGAGGAGTAAGGCATACTTATCAGAAAATGGGATTAACTCCCAACAGACTACACCATTTATGCCTCGGCAAAATAATGTGTTGTAAAGAAGGAATAGGACTCTTATAGATATGGGAAAGTAGACAATAAGTTATTCGGAGTTACCTAATTCGTTTTTGGGATATGGCTTGGAAACACGGCGTATATCCTGAACTTGATTCCTTTGGAAACTTGTACAGATATTCGGTTGTTTATAGGATACCCTAAGAAAACGAATTGAGATATGTAATATAGTCCAAAGGACCAGATGTTCGTTGATTACATCAACGTTCGCTTCTTAGACATGAACTATATATATGCAAGATCACAAGCCCAAGAGTAGAGTAATACTAAATTTGCTTAGAGGGACTGATCAAGACTTAGAACCAGCCTAACTGAGTAGTTCACTACTATAATCTTTAGTCACTAAAGATACACCGGAGCGTCGTCGTAGTGGGAGGGTTGTTAGACAACCCGACAGGTTCATGTTTATAGGAGAGTCTTCGGACTTGTTACCTAGAGAACATGAAGCCGACCCCTGGATATATGACGAGACGCTGAAAGATCAAGATGCTCAGTCTTGGTAAAAGACGATGAAATATGAGATTGAATCTTTGGATTCAAATCTTGTCTGGGATCTTGTAGCACCGCCCAAAGGTGTAAAAGCCATTGGTTGCAAGTGGGTGTACAAGATGAAAAGAGGGTCTGACGGGAAGGTGTGAACCTTAAGGCTAGGCTTGTTGCGAAAGGATGCACTCTGAAAGAAAGGGATCGATTATGAGTAAACTTTTTCGCCGGTAGCTATGCTAAAGTCGATCCGGATTCTTTTGTCTTCACATGGAAGATAGAAGTCTTGACGGGACCATTTGTGTGGGACAGCCAAAGGGATTCATCGAAAAGAGCCAAGAGCATTCGATAAGCAAGCTTATTCAATCTTAGGATTGAAGGAAGCTTCAAGATCTTGGACACATGCGGACCTATGAGAAAATCCATTTCATGGATTCATTCAAGGCATGTTTAGGTCATGAGTGTAATAAAGAAGTGACAGAAAAGATGTGGTGTTTTCTCATTCTTTATGTAGACGACATCCTTCTAAATTGGCAACAATATGAAAGATGTTATCGGACATAAAGGGATGGTTGTCCGAGTAATTCAATGTAAGAGACTTAGGAGAAGTCGGGAATGTTCTTGGGATCAAATTAATAAATGATCGCCAGAAAAGAACATAGAACTTATCTCGAGCCTCATACATAAATACAATTCTTACTCGTTGCAGCATACAGAATTCCAAGAAAGGTCTTCACCTTTTAGATTTGGAATTCATCTATCTAAAGTTTTGTGTCCGACACAATAAAGGAGATAGATGAAGAGTAAGCAGTTCCCTGCACCTTAATGGTGGGAAGCTTAATGTATGTAATGTTATGCACAAGACTGATATCTACTATGCCGTGGGCATGGTGGTGAGATATCATAGTATTCCTGGAAAGGATCACTCGACTGATGTAAAGAACATGTTTAGGCTCCTGCAGAGGTCCAGGAATTATGTTCTGAGTTAGTAAGCAGTCAAGTTGTTTCCTTTGGATTACATAGAATTGGATTTCCAAATCAAACAGGGACAGTCGAAAGTCGAAGTCAGGCTATGTGTTCTCACTGTGAAGTGGAGCAGTCACATGGAAGAATGTAAAGTAGCGATGCATTACGGACTCTACCATGGAAACTGAAAGGATAACGTCCTCTGAGGCAGTTAAAAGGTCAGTGTGGCTCCAGAACTTCCTAAGGGACTTAGATGTGGTTTCTAGTTCACCCAAAGCTATTTTGAATAGCGGTATTGGCAAACTTGAAATGCCACGAGTCCACAGTGAGAGATAACACGTAGAGCGCAAGTACCACCTGATTCGAGAGATCGTCTAGTAAGACGATGCAGTTGTCACCTAGATAGCATCGAGAGGATTGCCTGGTAAAACCCGTTCACAGAGGCACTTCCAGCGAAAGCGTTGGGTAGGCGTGATGAGGTTATGGGAATCTGATGTTTGGAAGAGGGCGACTAGACTTTTAGTATAAGTGGGAGATTGATGGAGTTGTATTCTAAATGTCTAGTTTAGTGCAAATACGGAACTCCTTATCTATACCTTAATTCGAGATATGATTCAAGCATGATTGCATTTAATGCAATAGTCCTTGATGTATACGTTGTAGATAGTATGGCGTGAGGAGACACGCGGAAGATCATACTGTCGGTTACTCGTATACTATCGAACAGTAGCTCACGACTTAGATGGACAGGGACAATCCATCGGTACGTCGTAGTGTGACTGGTAGATAGTCGGTCTTGACTATCATGTTACACTCGTACACTTGGTGTATTGAGCAGGACCACGGGAGGGTGTTCGATTTATACTAATCGCAGTAATCGAACTAGACCTCAGATATTACGGATATACGAATTCCTAATCCCTATATAATTATAGGTGCGTGTGTCCAGTTCTCGGTTCTTTGACTTACTAGTGAGTGAGACTAATTGGTTAGTCAATATTCTCGGTAAATTGGGAAACGGAATTGTACACACGGCATGCTATAGATTATAGACAGGAAACCGTGTCCCATTTATTGGGTTGATGATGTCCCCGAGATGAGCTCATAAAGTTTATCATGTAAACCCTGCAGGTGGATTTGTTCCACATGATAATAAGGATGAGTGGTACTAGTCTCGGATAACAAGAAACGAATTAATTTAATTATTAGTAATTAAAGTTAATTCGTGGACATACGATATCTTAAATACGGGGAAAGTCGTATATGTAATTCGGCGGAATTATTATTGTTGAAATAATATAAATTAATTATTGGGAATTCAATTATAATTTTATAGTGGAATTAATTATAATTAAAATTGTGGAATTTAATTAAGGTTTGCCTTTTAGGACGCCGAGTTAATTAAATTGCAATTTAGCCTAATAATTAATTTCCATAAGGTCCCTGGTGTAGCTTTATAAATACCCCACCCTCCCTTTCTCTAAACCTAAGAAACGTCGCTATTTTATTTTTGGGGAGAAGAATAAATTGTTTGTGTTATAAACTCAAGAGAAATAGAGAGAGAATAATATAGTATAAGAGAGACAATATGATAGAAGAATAGAATTGTTGTGAATTCTTGTGAATTGTTGTATTAATTCATATGGGGAGATCCCTTTATATAGGATACAATTTAGGGTTTCTGACTTAGCCAACAAGTCATTCACTATAATATAATAATATTCATAACACTCCCCCTTGAATGACTATTTACAGGATTGCTGCCTCGTTAAAACCTTGCCAGGAAAACCCAGTGGGATAAAACCTCGACGAAGGAAAAAGAGTACAACTTGCTCCCCCTGATTGTAATCACCGAAGATCTTGGACTTTGTGATCAATCAGTCTCATTAAAACCTGTAACTAATAAAACCATATAGGAAAAACTTAGTTATTCAAATATACATTTTTGTCTTCAGGACACAACCTTCGAATTGTCGAGTTTCACATTCATTTGTACAATTGTATATTTTCGTCCTTCTGGGACATGCCTTTACCAGACATCTATTGACTAGAGCATTCACAATTGCTATAACCGGCCGGTAACTCTTCAGGAGTATATTAGATGCGTCTTGTATTCAAATATACATTTATGACAAATGAACAATAATGTGAACTTCAATTCACAATCATTTGAACTTCAGGTTCAATATCTCAGTTTATCTCAAAAATAAACTCATATGGAACATTATGATGTTCTCATTATTATCGAGTTGAGTGATGCACATGCCTCGTTAAAAACCTCGTTATAAAACCCTGTAGGAAAAAATACTCGAGGAAAAGAGTACATGACATTCACATTTATATTGTGGTGATTGTCTCGTTAAAAACCTTTAACTAAGAAAACCCCGTGGGAAAAACTTAGTAGAGGGAAAAAGAGTGCAATCACTGATTCACTGGTCTTCGGGACCAAAATCACTGGTCTTCGGGACCTTGTCTTCAATATCATTTGTGTCCGTGATTACATAGTAATATGATATTGTACATATTCTGATTTTCATTTCCTTTCATATCAGGAATTTTAAAATCCATATAGGATTTTCATGCATGTATCTTTCTAATGACTTCTACATAGTCAAATCATACATTTGTGCATATCTATATTTATCGTTGTTGCTGCCAGAAGTATAAAGTAGCGGAACTTAATGTCATCATCCTTAAATATATCGAGTTTCTGCGAAAAACTCTTGAGCAACTAATCTCGCTTTTATATCTCACCACATCATTTCTCGTTTTTTTCTTACGAACACCCACGTATATCCTTCTGGGATAATATTTTGAGGTGTGTACTATAGAGTCAAAATATATCTTTATTTAGCGAGTCATGATCAACCTCAATTGCTCGTTTCTATTTCTTTGAGTGCTGCCGGCACACTATTATTGATTTAAGTTTTGGATCCAAATTTTCTAGAGCAATTCTTGAGGAAAATATGTCGTTGACGACTTTTTCCATGTTGATGACAATTCATTCTATCAACCAAATCTTTCATCATTTCCCAAAATATTTAATTTGGTTGTTCCGCAATCCCACGATTTTCTTATCATGTGCACATACTTTTTCAATGGGATTTCCATCTAACTCTCTCTTCAGGAGATTTTGAGGGTGACTTAATTTATTTGTATTTCCGCGGATTTATTTTATATTTTCAGATCGATCTACTACGCTTCAGGCGTATATTAGAATCAACATTTGAGTTGATCTATTTGGTATTTGAACTCTTATAGTTCATTTTATCACAAACATATGTGATTTTGTCACACCTTCATTAATTTGGCAGATTACTTGCTAAATATTGCAAGTCACTTATTTTAATGAACTTCGGGTTCAATTGATTTCTGCGTGGATCAAGAATTTGAAGATCGTTTTCATTCCATGAAATTTCTCGGCATTTATATCTTTATATTCTTATCTCCCCCTACTGCCGGGAAATGATCTTCCTTAAATATGCAAACCATCGTAATTGATATAAACCGATCTTCTGGATCGCGGGCTCGAGATATTATGCCCGTTCATAATAATACACTTTAGTGGTGATATAAATATAACTTGCATATTTCAAATTAATTCGCAGATGGGAAATAACAATTTCCACGCACAATCATGATATGCATCATTTTCAGTACATTTGTAGTACTCGTGGGGATAATTAGTAAAGCTCTTCCGGAGATAATTAGTAAAGCTCTTCGGGAGCCCACTCTTAACATGTCATCATTTTCATAACATTATATATCTTTACTAATGATCATTCGAGATCAAAATATTAAATTTAAAATTGATCCTTCGGGGATCACAATAAATCTCAATATATAATTTTCTCAGCAATCACATTAATAAATTGGAATCGACTTTTCGATATTCCATGAGTACCCACATAGTACATTTATTCTCGATTTTCAAAAGATATCCTCAAGGGATAATTCATATGTAATCATTGTTTCCACGAGAACAATTGATGTAACTTTATTCAAAAACATTTAATGTTTGAACTTTGCTTCTTCGGGAGCAATATCAATAAAAATATTCTTTCAGAAATATTGTGTATTTTTCCTTATGAATATCAATATTTATTCATGAATATCAAATCATAATGTTTTTGGGAACATATAAAACTTATTGCTACTACGGGAGCAATTTAATTTGATATTTATCGAATAATATCAAATCATGTTGTTCTTCCTGAACGATCAATATAATATTTAAAAAATTAGTATATGTTCTTCAGGAACATTCAATTTAATTGATAAATTAAGAATAATTGATTTGATATTGATTCAGTATTATCAAATTATAATGTTTCTCATGATAGCTTTATTGTATGTCTCACCATATTAATTAAAATCTCGTAATCCAATGTGGAGTCAATCTTGGTAGTACGATCAACTTCGGGTGATCGTATATTTCTTTTAAATCTTTCCACAAAGCTATTGGATGGTAGTACGACCAACTTCGGGTGATCGTATATTTCTTTTAAATCTTTTCACAAAGCTACTGGATCTTTCACAGTCAATTTTTAAAGATATTATTCGAGATTATTAGTATATACTCATAATCAATTTGATATTGATATTTCTACAGGAATATCATATCACGATGTTCATCATGAACATTTAATTTTTTTTTTAAATTTGATATTTCTTCAGGAATATCATAACATAATGTTCTTCAGGAACATTAAAAATTTAATTGATTTACTAGTGATAATTAATTTGATATTACTTCAGAATATCAGATTATAATGTTCTTCGGGAACATAGGATATCACTTCAGGAATATCAGATTATAATGTTCTTCGGTAACATATGATATTACTTCAGAAATATCAGATTATAATGTTCTTCGGGAACATATGATATTACTTAAGGAATATCAGATTATAATGTTTTTCGAGAACATATGATATTACTTCAGGAATATCAGATTATAATGTTCTTCGAGAACATATGAATTTAAGAAGAAGGAAGGAGAAGTAGATATATTTATAATTATTAATAAATATAAATATAAATTCTTACTTGATATTTCGGATCTTGGATGGGTAGAACTTCGATGAAGATCGCGGTTGAGCTTTCGTGCTGATAACGTGTTATAAACTCAAGAGAAATAGAGAGAGAATAATATAGTATAAGAGAGACAATATGATAGAAGAATAGAATTGTTGTGAATTCTTGTGAATTGTTGTATTAATTCATATGGGGAGATCCCTTTATATAGGATACAATTTAGGGTTTCTGACTTAGCCAACAAGTCATTCACTATAATATAATAATATTCATAACAGTTTGCGCAATTATTTTTCTGTAAAAATAAATAGATTAGCGCTGTTATTATTTTTTTCTGGAGAAATTAATTGCTAGCGCAATTATATTTCTGAGACAGAAGATCAAAACCTTACTCCGCTATAATTAATTCTGCAGAGAAAATAAAAGCTTGTGCAATTAATTTTCCTCTGCTTAATTAATTCAGATTAGCGTAGTAATAATTCTGTAGAAATAACTTTGCTTGCGCAAATATATTTCTGAGACAGAGGATATTATTCCTACGGTGGGTTCAAGAGAGAAAGGAGAAGAGGAAGGTTCAGCGGATCGTTGCCCACTCAACGGCTGAACGTCGGGGATAGAGACATACACCGGAAGGCTTCGTGGTCTCAACAATTCGGCTTCTCCGAATCACGCGACAAAGGTATAAGAAATCGAAACCCTTATTCCGCTTTTATTCGATTTCTTTCTCGTTGATTTTACATCGGATCTAAGATCGGGTTTCGGGTGTCGTGGATTGTGTTCCTCGACTACTGGGGGTTCAAGGACCTTCAGATCGGTAGTCGGAAGAGGAAAAACGGACCGGAAACGAGCCCGGAACAGCAGAACGCGCTGCTGTTCGCGGACGAACAGCGCCCGCTGGAAGGCTGGCAGCGCCCGCTGCCAGGAGCCTTTCCAGCGACCGATGGTTAAGGGCAGCGCCCGCTGCCCGAGACAGATCAGCGGGCTTGTCACGCGGTTGTCCTCCGGGGCGATGGCTGGGCGTGATTTGGCACACGGGCTGTTACGTGAACAGAGCAACGCTTCCGGAGGTCGAGTAGTCGAACGGACAAGTCCCGGGTAGTCGATTTCCAACAGTATTTGAGGACTATCTGATTAGACGTTGTAGTGCGTCAAAAATCAAATAAAAAATATATCGAACTAATTGCCGAAGCAATTCGCCCGAGTCGATCTCACGAGGAACACTGCTATCGGAACTCGTATTTGTATTTAAGTGGTTGCGAAAGAAAGAAGAAAGAAATATAGCATAATGCGAAGTTGGTTTGGTTTTTGTTGTAAACTAAGATTAACTACGAAATAAAAACCAAGCAATTAACGAGGTGTAATAAATAATGAGAAAGACTAGGATTTCGGGTTCATCAAACATAAACGTCGGGTTGTCAATTTACGAAATACAATTTTTTAAAACGTCCGTCTCCGGTAGATTTTAGTGTATTCGATTATCCTAAGTCATGTACTTGCTCCTAATCCTGGTACAATTTTATGAAATTTAATTTGACAATTCATCGAACACCTTATATGCATGTGTAAATCTAAAACCCTAGTTCATATTTGAATCTGCCTAATCCTAGTTAGATGTTTAGTTACTCATATCGATAATTAAAAATAAACAAGTATGCGTAGAAGAATTCATGATCAACAAGTAGAATAAAAACGCAAACAAATAATAAGAACAAAATTAAAAGGGAAAAACTTACTAAATTAATTGTTCAAAGTAGAAACCAAAATTCTCCAATTCTTCCAAAAAATAAGTGAAAAAGTGTTGTGTTTGGAATAGGCCAAAGCCCTATTCTTATACAAGAAATTTCGTGGGTCAACAAAAGTCAAATCTAGACGTAAGGTCGGGCGGGCTCCCGGAATGCGTCGTGAGCGAGCGCCTGGTGGGCAGACGGGCGCTTGTATGGCTGGGCCATGTAGAGGACTCCAAGGGCTTTCCGTATACGTATAGATCGTCGCTGTAGGTGGTCGGAGTTGGGAGAACCAAGCTCTCCAAGTTTGCTGCACATACACTCAAGGCAGCTGCCTGCTGGGATGGAAACTCGTGAAATACAGCCATATGACGGGGAACCATGACAGGAAAAAAGTAGGGCCGTGTAGACAATGTCAAGGGCTTTCCGACAATGTAAGGATCATGTTTGTAGGTGATCGGAGTTGGGAGAACCGAGGTGGCCAAGTTTGCAGCGCAATCTCGAAAGTTTGTCGACCAAATTGCTTTTACCGTTTTTCAACTCGTTTCTCGCTCTTCTCACACTAATCACGTCAACTAGCCTGAACACTCAACAAAACATCAAACCTACCACAAATCATGAGGAATACACACAAAAGCGACTAGAAATGACACAACTCACACACAACGAAACAAAGAAAAATGACACAAAAACATATAAATCACTATCCTCAAGTTACGTTGCCAATCAAGAAAATTTGTGTTGTTCAACTTTTCTCTATCCAAGATAGAGTTGAACTTGAATTGAGTTGAGACAGACATAGTAAACTACAGAAGAAAGATAAATTAAGTAAGAAAACATCCACAAAGCTGTAAACAAATAAGGTTGTCTAGCAAAACTATTTTATTTGTTCAATTTTGTTCATTCGATATCCAATATCGTCGTTCCCAATTATTTCAATGACAAAAATGTGATAAATCGTAAGTGAAAACTCGAGGTTTCTAACCAGCGATCTTATCATGCAATTGAAGCCCTATCTCTCATTAAAATGAGGGAGCCAACCAGACAATCGATTCACGCCATCCAATGGCTCGAAAGTCTCTAATTTGTGTCATTGATGAACTTAAGTGTTTTGGATTAAATCACTCCCCGAGGTTTAAATAATCATAATCTTATAATCCACCAAATGAAAGACAAATTAGGCATTTGTTGTTGAAATTTTAATAAATTAGAACAAAATGATCCCAAAACCCTCATCTTGCAAATCTTTAAGCCGACTGAGTCCGCACTTAAGAACTTCAAGATAGGTAGACATCCTATGTCAATGACATCTAATGTCACTCTCGGTCGATGAGAGTCCCATTCTCATCTCATGTCTCGATAGCCACCCCTGCAGTGGATCTATCGATGAGAAAACCAAAATCACGTGTAAAGGTCTAACCTTTACTTCCACTTATCCCAAGATAACAAGTAGTACCCCGCTGAGGCGGACCTACCAACTTATGATCGAGGGATTCATGAGTGTGATGTTTTTGAACAAGACATTATACTCATTATTTTGGGAACTTGCATGCATAGGTGTTTATATGTAAGTTGAACATTTATAACATAAAACATCCTATAACTAGCAAAACAATTAAATACGTAATCGAAATGCCCTATAACCTCACAACTCTAAAACAAAATGAAATAAAGCAACAATAAAGGCCTTGAACATCTTCTGGACTGGTCCGCGCCCGCCATTTCAGTTCCGCGCTCGCCGATTTTGGTCAAACCTATTCCATACCCAAAAAACCACGAACAGCGCCCGCCGTTTCACAAACGGCGGTCGCCGAACACCACTGGCAGTCGCCGTTTCCAAAACAGCAGTCGCCAAAAGGGTATAGAAACTGGCTGACCTAAAATCAGCCTTTCGGCGGTCGCCGTTTCCAAAACGGCGCCCGCCGAACCAAAACGGCGCCCGCCGGAGCACCATCGGCGCCCGCCGTTTGGCTCCAGCAGCCCCGGCTTCGCCCGTTTTGCTTCGTTTTGCTTCGTTTCTTCTCGTTTTCGCCGGAGAGCCGATATCCAATGTCGATCCATGGATTCAATCCATTGCTTACACATTGAACAATACATATTGAAATAGAAAACCTATCTATTACAAATGATTCCAAGGGATGCAGCCCTCCAAAACTATGGCCAATCGTACGTAAAAAAACGACAATTTCATCCACCCGACCACTAACGGTGACCGGCCTTACATCTACTCACATAAGCACAAATAAACATATAAGTCAGTTATGTGATTTAAACTTATCGTGTCCAACACAAAAGTGTGCACGAACCCTAGGCTCTGATACCAATTGATGGTTACGATATACCGATCCGATCGATATATCGTGTGTGCAGAAGCGTGCAAAGCATATAAATATATCATGCTTGATCTAGTACACACAATATATGTATAGAAACATATATATATACACATCCAATATATATATATATATATATATATATATATATATATATATAAGGTTTAACGAGTTCTTACATTTGATAATGAATTGATTCGTTGATGTTGGTTAAGGTGGTGTTGAGTCGATTGAACCACCTTAATGGATCAGCAACTTGAAGCTCTCCTTGTGAATGACCTCGTCACTCCTTTGGATCGTCCAGATGTTGAAGCCACACAAATGGCTCGGCCTCTACGTGTTGCACACAAACCTGGATGATGAACACTTTGCTTGCTTGAGTCGGTTCTCCAAGAACACTATTTCCTCTCTCTCTTTTGTGTGAATCTCGAAATTGGTGATGAAGTGATTGTGAAAATCAGATTTTCACTACTTAACACCTTCATTACCACCTCCATCAGTCCCTTGTAACCCCCATAATGAATATGCACCATCATATCACATAATTGGTGGTTAATGGGGAGGTGAAAGGTCAAGTACACATCAATATGCCACAATGGCATAAGATGTGGTCCCTCTTGCTTGTGTGGCATGGCATGTCACACTATGTGACATGCATCCATGCAAGCCATGCAATGCATCACATGCATGCATATAAATTCACGTAAATATTGATTCTAAATCAATATAATTAACAAGCATTGTATATCATCTACGAGTCCGTGTGTGACCCTGTAGGTATGATTTATCGATCAATATTATATTGTTCCCAACAATTAATATTATCAAATAATCATTTAACATCCATATACGAACTTATGACTTTATCGATTGCACACGTAGGATCGAATGACATATACCATCATTTTAGAGGTGAGCAAACGTGCTTGTATGGTGATAAGGGGAGAGAGAAAGACCGGAGGACTTTATTTCCTAAAAGGATCTACGATTACTCGGAGATGTAGTCGTACCCGCTGGATCAAGCCATCTTGAGAAAGCTGAGCATGCAATGCATTCTAAGGAGAATTCGATGGCTTTCGTGATGGATGGTGCGAGCACTCGAAGGAGTCGAATAGTTTTGCTTTGTGTTGTGGGAATGCTCGAGAGAGCATGCAAGAGGTACAAAACAATTTAGATGAGAAAATCACATTTGGGGACTAAGTTTCGACAAGGTTCGGACTTAGTCAATTTTAATTCGATTGGAATGTTAAGTGTATAAGAATATTTTTAGGTAGGGTTCGATCCCCCAACTAACATAATATTTGTAAATATATGATGTGAAAATTATTATTTATTTTTAATTAAATTAAATTATTCAATCAATCCGAAATCTACATGTGTTATGATTCGTCGAAGTTCTCATTTTGAATGACACGTAAACAATTGACCGTTTTCATATGATGTGGAAATTATTGTTTATTTTTAATTAAATAAAAATATTTAATTAATATAAAGTTGACATGTGTCATCGATCGTTTGAGTTTCCCATTTAGAATGACACGTAAACAGTTGACCGGTCAAAATTGAATTTTCCGGCGAAAATGACTAAAGGGAGTGTATTGGTTTAGGAGTCTGTAGGATTTTAATGGACTTTTAAAATCCATGGGTATTCAATTCGGATTTTTACAAGTCCATTAAAATCCGGAGGTATTGAATTAGGATTTTAAAAGATCTTAAAAAATCAATAGGTATTCAACACTCCATGAATTTTAATAGATTTTAATAGTTTGTGGATTTTAATGGATTTTCTTTTAAAATAATCTCTCTTAGGAAAGATTTCGACGACTTTTTTCCAACACAAAATCCAAACCGAAAAGTAAAAAAAAAAAAAACAATATTTGTTTAACAATTGTATTCACAAATCTATATAAAATAATCAAAATTATATTTGAGAAAATTAATGTTTTCGTTAAAAATAATTATTTATATATTATATTAATAATAAATTATTTTTTATTTATTACGTACAATAATATGTTTTTCTATAACAATCCAAATATACTAAATTTATTATTCAATTTATTCAAAATTTTATTTATGAGGATTTATTTAGAATGTTGTACTTTGTATTGTTTAATATGTTGGGATATGTCTTTCGATCCTACGTGTGCAATCGATAAAGTCATAAGGTCGTCTATGGATGTTTAAATAATTATTAGATAATATTATTTGCTGGGAGCAATATAATATTGATCGATAATTATACCTACAGGGTCACACACGAGCCGAAAATACGAGCTACAAGTGTTTGCGAAAATGAGTCGATTTGGAATCGACATATATATAAACTAGGTTTATATTCGATGTGATTTACGTACATGCATGGGATGCATGGCTTGCATGGAATACATGTCACATGGTGTGACATGGCATGCCACGCAAGCGAATGGGACCACATCCAATGCAATGTGGGAGGATGTGGACATGACCATTCAACTTCACCATTAACACACCTTAATGTGTGATAATGATTCTACATCAATATCACCATTATGGGGGGGGGGGGGGGGGGGGGGGGGTTACTTGGTGTTATTTCAAGGTTTAATAGGTGAGAAAATGCTGATTTTCTCACCACAATATTCAACTACGAAAATCACACAAAATAGAGAGAAAAGAGTTCTTGGAGAACCACTTCAATCAATCAAGCAAGCAAGTTCATTTTCCGGGTTCGTGTGCAACACGTAGAGGCCGGGCCATTTGTGCGGATTCAACATTCGGACGATACAAAGGCGTGACGAGGTCATTCCAAAGGTGAACATTTCGAGGCTGATCCATTTGAGGTGGTTCAATCGACTCAACACCACCTCAACGACATCAACGAATCACTTCGTCACCAAAAGTAAGATCTCGTTGATATCTCTCTCTATATATATATTAGATGTATATATATATATATATATATATATATATATGTGTGTGTGTGTGTCTATACATATTTGTGTGCACTAAGATCATGGCATAGTAGATCTATTGCTTTACACGCTTCCGCACACACGATATATCGATCGGATCGGTATATCGTATACATCAATTGGTATCATAGCCTAGGGCTCGTGCACACTTTTGTGTTGGACACAATATGTTTAAAATCAACATAATTGGCTTAATTGTTTTATGTGATTATGTGATTATGTGTTTAGATATAAGGCCGGCCACCGTTAGTGGTCGGGTGAATGGAATTGTCGTTTTTTACGTACGATTGGCCATAGTTTTGGAGGGCTGCGTCCCTTGGAATCTTTTGTAATAGATAGGTTTTTTCTATTCAAAAATGTATTGTTCAAATGTGTAATCAATGGATTGAATCCATGGATCGACATTGGATATCGGCTCTCCGGCGAAAACGAGAAAAAACGAAGCAAAACGGGCGAAATCGGGGCTGCTGGAGCCAAACGGCGGGCGCCATTGGTGCTCCGGCGGACGCCGTTTTGGTTCGGCGGGCGCCGTTTTGGAAACGGCGACCGCCGAACGGCTGATTTAGGATCTGCCCCCTTCTGTACCCTTTTCGGCGGGTGCGGAACTGAAACGGCGGGCATGGACCAGTCCAGAAGATGTTCAAGGCCTATTTTGTTGCTTTTAATCTTTTCGTTTGAGAGTTGTGAGGTTCTAGGGGCCTTTCGATTACGTATTTAATTGATTTACTAGTTATAGGATGTTTTATGTTATAAATGTTCAACTTACATATAAACACCTATGCATGCAAGTTCCAAAAATAATGAGTATAATGTCTTGTCCAAAAACATCACACTCATGAAGACCTCGATCATAAGTTGGTAGGTCCGCCTCAGTGGGGTACTACTTGTTATCTTGGGATAAGTGGGAGTAAAGGTTAGACCTTTACACGTGAGTTTGGTTTTCTCATCGATAGATCCACTGCAGGCGTGGCTATCGAGACATGAGATGAGAATGGGACTCTCATCGACCGAGAGTGACATTAGATGTCATTGACATGGGATGTCTAGCTATCTTGAAATTCTTAAGTGCGGACTCAGTCGGCTTAAAGATTTACAAGATGAGGGTCTTGGGATCATTTTGTTTTAATTTATTAAAATTTCAAAAACAAATGCCTAATTTGTCTTTCATTTGGTGGATTATAAGGTTAGGATTATTTACACCTTGGGGAGTGATTTAATCCAAAACATTTAAGTTCATCAATGACACAAATTAGAGACTTTCGAGCTATTTGATGGCATGAATCGATTGGCTGGTTGGATCCCTCATTTTAATGAGAGATAGGGCTTCAATTGCATGATAAGATCGCTGGTTAGAAAACCTCGAGTTTTCACTTACGATTTATCACGTTTTTTGTCATTGAAATAATTGGGAACGACGATATTGGATATCGAATGAACAAAATGGAACAAATAAAGTAGTTATGCTAGACAACCTTATTTGTTTAACGCTTTGTGGATGTTTACTTACTTAATTTATCATTCTTCTGTAGTTTACTATGTCTGTCTCAACTCAATTAAAGTTCAGCTCTATCTTGGATAGAGAAAAGTTGAACAACACCAATTTCCTTGATTGGCAACGTAACTTGAGGATAGTCCTCAAATACGAAGAAAAGGAAAGTGTGTTGGACAAACCCCTTCCCGTGCTTCCCGCTGATGGGGGTACGGATGTCCAAAAGGCATCATATGCCCTTGCTAAGAAAGCCTCGAATGAGGTGACATGTTTGATGTTGGCATCCATGGTAGCCGAGTTGCAAAAACAATTCGAGTTCATGGAAGCCTATGACATCATAGAAGAGCTCAAGAGCATGTTCGGGGAACGGGCTAGGATTGCTCGCCTCGGTTTTGCATATGATGACGAGTTGGCTACCGATTTCATTCTCCATTCTCTTCATGATGGTTATGACGCCTTTAGGCTGAATTTCCACATGAATGGACTGAAGAAATCGCTTCATGAGCTCCATGGGATGCTTAAGGCTGCTGAGCCGGCGATTAAGAAGGACCCTAGGAGGGAAGTTCTTATGATTCGGGAAGGAGGTACCAAAAAGCTCAAGGGGATTAAGAAACCGGAAGTGAAAGGCAAAGGGAAAGTTGTGGCAACTCCTTCCAAAAGGTTCTTGAAAGCTTCTAAGGTTCCTGGGGAATCTGAGTGTTTCTACTGCAAGGGTGTTGGACACTACAAGCGGGATTGCCCCAAGTTCAAGGAGGATGTGAAGAACGGTGTCGTTCCTTCATCTTCAGGTATTTATGTCATAGACATAAACTTTACAAATTCTTCTTCTTGGGTATTGGATACCGGATGCGGTGCTCACATTGTTTCACATGTGCAGGGACTGCAAAGAAGTAGAAGTTTGGTAAAGGGAGATGTCGATCTGCGGGTTGGAAATGGAGCGAGGGTCGCTGCATTAGCCGTAGGATCTTATGATTTGTGTTTGCCTTCGGGCCTTGTTTTAGTATTGAATAATGTTTATTTCGTATCAAGTATTACCAAGAACATCATTTCTATTTCAGTATTGGATACTGAAGGATTTTCCTTCACTATAATAAATGGTTTATTTACTATTTCAAAAAGTGGAGTGTTCTATGGTTCGACACGATTAGAACATGGTTTATATATACTTCAACTTGAAAATCATATATATAACATTGATACCAAAAAGGCCAAATCGAATGAATTCAATGAAACATACCTTTGGCATTGTCGATTAGGCCACGTCAACATTAAACGTGTAGAGAAACTTCTTAAAGAAGGTATTCTCAAATCTTTTGACTTGTAGTCATTTGATACATGTGAAGGGTGTTTGATGGGCAAAATGACAAAGTCACCTTTTCTAGGAAAAGGAGAACGTGCAAATGATCTATTGGGTTTAATCCATATTGATGTATGTGGTCCAATGAGCTCACAAGCACGTGGAGGTTATTTCTACTTCATTGCTTTTACCGATGACTTAAGTAGATATGGTTATGACTATTTAATGAGGCACAAGTCGGAAGCCTTTGAAAAGTTCAAAGAATTCCAAAATGAAGTTGAGAATCAACATGGTAAGAAGATAAAAGCCATTCGATCTGATCGAGGTGGTGAATATCTTAGTCAAGAGTTCGATGATCATCTTATGAGTTGTGGTATTCTATATCAACTCACTCCTCCTGGAAGACCCCAGATGAATGGTGTTTCCGAAAGGAGGAATAGAACCTTATTGGATATGTTTCGATCGATGATGAGCCTTAGTGAACTACCAAAATCTTTTTGGGGACACGCACTTTTAACAGCGGCCTATACACTGAATAGGACACCGTCAAAAGCTGTTGATAAGACACCATACGAGGTATGGAAAGGGAAGGTCCCTAACTTGTCTTATATGAAGGTTTGGGGATGTGAAGCTTATGTGAAGAGAAATATATCTACAAAGCTTGAACCCAAATCGGATAAATGTTTCTTTGTGGGTTATCCAAAAGAAACACGAGGGTACCACTTTTACAACCAATCTGAGAACAAAGTCTTTGTTGCTCGGGATAGTGTATTTCTTGAAAATGAATATCTTTCCAAGAAAGTAAGTGGGAGCTCAGTTGAATTAAACGAAGTTCAAGAAAACTTGAACGAGGTTCAAGAAGATCAAACTGAGACGGACACTCAAGACCAAGTCGAGAGTACTCCAGTGGTTTTGGAAACCACACCTAACCCTCGAAGGTCCGGAAGGATTAGATCTCAACCTGACAGATACTTAGGTATTTTGACAAACGAGAACTATGAAGTCATGCTTTTAGAAGCAATGAACCTTCGACCTATATCCAAGCTATGACGAGTCCAGATTCCGAGAAATGGCAGAGTGCCATGAAATCCGAAATGGAATCAATGTCTGAAAATCAAGTTTGGAACTTGGTCGATTTGCCTAAAGGGGTTGGCCCATTGGATGCAAATGGATTTACAAAATAAAAACAGACATGAATGGAAAACCTAGTGTTTTCAAAGCAAGGTTGGTGGCAAAAGGATATAAACAAATTCACGGGGTGGATTATGATGAAACCTTTTCAACAGTTGCTATGATTAAATCCATTCGGATTCTCTTAGCCATTGCTGCTCATTATGATTATGAGATATATCAAATGGACGTTAAAACCGCCTTCTTGAATGGGATTCTAGTCGAGGATGTGTTTATGACACAACCAGAGGGTTTTATCGATCCTAATCAGGCTGAGAGAGTATGCAAGCTTAATAGATCCATTTATGGATTAAAGCAAGCATCTCGGAGCTGGAATCTTCGGTTCGATGAATCCATACAAGAGTTTGGATTTCAAAAGAACATGGAAGACTCTTGTGTTTACAAGAAAGTCAGTGGGAGTTACGTTGTATTCATTGTGTTGTATGTCGATGACATAATCCTTATTGGAATCAATATTCCTATGCTTAATTCTGTTAAAGAATGGATGGGAAGATGGTTTTCAATGAAGGATCTTGGAGAAGCACAGTACATATTGGGCATCAAGATCTGTCGGAACAGATCGCAAAGGATGCTTGGACTTAGTCAAGCAACCTATATTGATAAGGGGCTTGACAGGTTCAGAATGAAAGACGCCAAGAAGGGTCTCATTTCAATGACTCATGGTACATCTCTGAGCAAGAGGCAGTGCCCTTCGGGACCTGATGAGCAAATGAGAATGGCAAATATTCCTTATGCTTCGGCAATAGGGTCTATAATGTACGCCATGATATGTACACGACCGGATGTATCGTATGCTTTGAGCATGACGAGTCGATTTCAAGGAAACCCAGGTGAGGCGCATTGGACTGTGGCCAAGAATATTCTTAAGTACCTTAGAAGGACTAAAGAGTATTTTCTTGTCTTTGGAGGACAAGAAGAGTTGGTTATGACAGGCTATACGGATGCAAGCATCCAAACAGACAAAGATGATCTCCGGTCTCAGTCCGATTTTGTCTTTTGTCTGAATGGAGGTGCGGTGAGCTGGAAGAGTTCCAAGCAACCCACCGTAGTTGATTCTACTACAGAGGCTGAGTACATTGTTGCATCTGAAGCAGCAAAGGAGGTCGTTTGGATAAGAAAGTTCTTAGATGAGCTTGGTGTCGTACCTAGTTCGGCCCATCCGATATCTCTCTATTGTGATAATAGTGGAGCTATCGCGCAATCCAAGGAGCCTAGGGAGCACCACAAATCCAAACATGTGCTCAGGAAGTTCCACATTCTCAGGGAGATAGTTAGTCGTGGAGACATCGAGATAAATAAAGTTGCAACTGATGATAATGTTGCAGACCCGTTAACTAAACCACTCTAGCAGTCAAAGCATGATGCTCATACGACTGCAATAGGGATACGATATCTTAGAGATGGATTGTGATTCCTATTATTGTATTGTCTACTTTTGGAGTTTATGTAAACATTTACGTATCTTTTATGATATTCAATAAATTCTTCATATAATTGTGGTTTAAATTGTATGAATTGTCCAAATGATTAAATTATATTAATTGGGTTATGAGGTAGATTTACCACATAATGAAGTCCCAATTGTTGAACGAATATAATTAAGTCATAAATTGTTCCTAGTTCGTATAATCGAGTACGGACAAACTGACGATACAAAGAACTAGATTGTAATATGTACTATAGCGCCGCTTCATGGGCTAGTGATGTGGGACATCAAGTACAATTACATAGATATTAGCTGGGAGCTAATGATCAAGCAGACTCGACTGGAATAGTATTTAAGATTTCGAGTCATAATACTATTTCATTGACTGTCGAGCAATTTCCTCTGACCTGAGTAGTTCAGAGTGATTCCATTGTGAAATGGTGTACTTTGATACAAGTAAACGCCTTTCGTAAAAGGAGGTTATAAAACTTGTTATTAGGTATATCAGGAAGCAAGTGGGAGAGCTTGGACTGACAAGATGGGATTGTCCTCCATTTTATAATGGGATACATGTCTTACCGACCACTTGGAGAGTCGAGACTGTGGAAAATACGTGGCCACGTCCAGATTCTTATCATAGTGATAAATCTGGTTTACAGTCTGTCTCAAAGTCCAAGAAAGGTTTGAACCGATTGAGGATGACTCGAGTCTTGCCTCAAGTTCAAACTTAGACATAAAGAGACAACAGGAAGTTGGCAGCACACTGGCTCTGAAGGCCAAGTGGGAGATTGTTGGGATATGTCCTTCGATCCTACGTGTGCAATCGATAAAGTCATAAGGTCGTCTATGGATGTTTAAATAATTATTAGATAATATTATTTGCTGGGAGCAATATAATATTGATCGATAATTATACCTACAGGGTCACACACGAGCCGGAAATACGAGCTATAAGTGTTTGCTAAAATGAGTCGATTTGGAATCGACATATATATAAACTAGGTTTATATTCGATGTGATTTACGTACATGCATGGGATGCATGGCTTGCATGGAATACATGTCACATGGTGTGACATGGCATGCCACGCAAGCGAATGGGACCACATCCAATGCAATGTGGCATGAGGATGTGGACATGACCATTCAACTTCACCATTAACACACCTTAATGTGTGATAATGATTCTACATCAATATCACCATTATGGGGGGGGGGAGGGGTTACTTGGTGTTATTTCAAGGTTTAATAGGTGAGAAAATGCTGATTTTCTCACCACAATATTCAGCTACGAAAATCACACAAAATAGAGAGAAAAGAGTTCTTGGAGAACCACTTCAATCAATCAAGCAAGCAAGTTCATTTTCCGGGTTCGTGTGCAACACGTAGAGGCCGGGCCATTTGTGCGGCTTCAACATCCGGACGATACAAAGGCGTGACGAGGTCATTCCAAAGGTGAACATTTCGAGGCTGATCCATTTGAGGTGGTTCAATCGACTCAACACCACCTCAACGACATCAACGAATCACTTCGTCACCAAAAGTAAGATCTCGTTGATATCTCTATATATATATATTGGATATATATATATATATATATATATATATATATATATATATATATATATATATATATATATATGTGTGTGTCTATACATATTTGTGTGCACTAAGATCATGGCATAGTAGATCTATTGCTTTACACGCTTCCGCACACACGATATATCGATCGGATCGGTATATCGTAACCATCATAATATTCGATAGAATATGATCAAAATTCATCACGATATTAGTGAAGATTTTTTAAAAACAATTGATATTTCAAAGTCAACTAACGAAAGTTGATAAATGAAGAACAAGTATTGCTAAAGCCAGAGGTAAACAATGAGTTACAAGTATATAAGTTATAAAATAAAAATTAAAATAATAATTTATTTATTTTATTTTTCTAAAATAATTGATTTTTTTATATAAAAGTATGTTTATATACATTGGAGAAGAAGTATTGCTAAAGCCATAGAAAGGTAAACGATGAATTTCAAGTATAAAAGTGATAAAAATAAAATTAATAATTAAATTAATAATTTATTTATTTTATTTTTCTAAACAAATTGATTTTTTATTATATACATTTATATTTCAAGTTTTTGAAAGTTTACGTAAATCAATAAAAGTATATTTTAAAAATTTTTAAAATCTATGAGAATTTATAAAAATCAATCATAAATTCGTCAAACTTTGCATAGTGTCTATAGATTTTACAAATCCAACTTTTTAAAGTCAATTAAAATCTTACAAAATCCTAAATAAACACACCCTCTAAATTAAAACGCTTTTTTTGAATTAAATGAAACTAACTCGAAAATATGTATTTATGTAGGATCAAATCCAGAATGTACAATATTTATGGGATCAAAATAAAAATTCTCCCTTAAATACACTTAAATATACCGAGTGAAATTATACTTTCTCCATCTCACTAAAATTTGCACACTAGAGAGACACAAATAATAATAATAATAATAAAAATATTTGTAAAGTAATATAATGTTAAATTATAATAAGTATTTGTGAGTATACATATAAGTTTAAATAAATAGATAAGTCTAAATAAATGGATATTGTGAATAAAAATAATTTTTTCTTTATACTCCGTATATTTTAAGATGTACAAATAATTATGAGATGAATGAAAAAAGAAAGAATATTAATATTTATTGGATAAATAAAATTTACAAAATGAATTGTTTATTAGTTTTCATCCCATATGTGATAGAAACTCTGATGTAAATTAAAGTAATCAAAATTTCCCCCATATGTGATAGAAACTCTGACGTAAATTAAGGTAATCAAAATTTCCCGCTGGCATCAAGTAGTAAGAAATAGAGACTATCAAAAATAATTGTAAAAAAAATTATAATATGTGAAATAAGATAAGTTGTATAGAAAAATATAAAGTGAATTATTATTTTTAACTTATAAAATTGTGTAATTTTAATTATAAAATTCGAATATATCTCAAAAATTATTACTATTTATATATAAATATATATATAATAACTAAATAATGTATCAGTTTTAAAAATAACTTGTAAAATATTTCTTTAATTAACACTCTCGTGTCACCAACCGCCTCAGAAGAATGTTATACGTGTGAATTATTTTCTTTTTATTACGCATCACTCTATCTTATATCTTACCATATTTTTTATTTTTATTTATTTATTTTATATATACAATTATTAAATTTAAAATTACTAAATTAATTTATCAAACATGAAAATTAATTAAACTTGAAAAAAATAATAATTTTGAAAAATTCAGCAATATTTTAAAATATAATACTGTATATAATAATTTTTTTTTAATACTTGCACAATGTTATTCATCACTTAAAAATAGTAAATTTTTTATTTTTTATTTTTTATTTTTTTTGTGGCGGAGTTCGTTGATCTTATTGGTGGTTTGCCAAGTATAGATGTGAGGACAGATACGGTGCAGTGAAAATTGTATCGATCAGGGACATACACCTCAGACTCGGCATATATTATTTTCCGCCCGGAGGGACCCAGGGTGTCATGGACTGCTATTTTGACCGGTTTAGGACGTATCCCACGACACTATTTCATTCTTTAGATGGCTATCTGGCTGCCAACTTGGGATAAGCGTTAGATTGGGCGGGGATGACTCGCGTGTTCTTAGTGATGGGGTGAGTGTTGAGACACACTCTCACCTTTTGTTTGAGTGTCCCTTCTCACAGGAGTGCTAGCAGCGACTACAGGGTGAGGTGTGTGGTGGTTGGCATAGTGGTGTGTTACGTGTTGCTAGTCGATGGCGTGGGAGACATTTGATTTCTTGTGCGTATCGTGGACCTCTCGCTGTGTTGATCTATTTTATTTGGCTCGAAAAGAACACGAGGATACATGAGTCTCGTTCGCTATCGTCTGGAGTGGTGGCTTCTTAGGTGATTTTTATCATAAATGAGAGGATACTTTCACTAGACTCCCTGATTCTCTTCAAGTACGGGCACTAAAGAAGGTTTGACACATAGTTTGGTGATTTTTTGGTGTATATTTTAGTGCTATATGTTTAGTAGGCTCGGTTAGAGAACTAGTTTGTTAGCTCGATTATGCGCTACGTGTGGATTTTTATTCCCTATACTTGTTTTCTATCATATATTTTTTTTATTTCTATGTGATTGAAATTTAGCAAAAAAAAAAAAAAACGAAACAAATTTACACTCTATTTATATAAGGGGCAAAAATGTAAAAAATAATGATAATTTTTTTAATTTTTTAAATAATTATTATTTAAAAATGAGACGAAAATAATTTAAATGACATTTAAATAATTTAAATTGACTCACAATCACAGGGTTTTATTCCTTTTTATTGAATCACATTATTATTTTACAAAAGAATGATGATTATTTTGATACCGATGTGGTTGTATCGAATATTCTACAGTCTTAAAGTCAAAATCTTTACTACTCATTGTTTACAAGTGTCAGTTTAAATTTTTGGTGGGGGACGGGTTGAACTTGAGGAGGGGTAAATGGTAATTTCCTAATTCTGAATCTATCGACCCGCGCCGGAATTTCAGTGTCTTAATAAAGACAGGACTGGATCCGCCCGAGACGGGACCCAAACCCAATGACAAGTTTGCCCCTTTCTATGCTCTGTTTCCTATAACATCATACAATTGCCTTCCTCCAAATTATTTTTGAGCATTTTTTTTACCAATTTAATATTATTTTTCTTAAAAAAAATAATTATTTTAATTTTTTATTTTAAAATACAAAATAAAAGTTGTGCTAATAACACCTTAAAAAACTTTGTCAAGTTGATAAAGTAATTCAACTTATATTTAACACGTTCTCTCACGAGTAGGCTCGGTTTTGTCGGCTTTACTTATAAACATAGTGTCATTTTTGGGCAAACCAAAAATTTTATCGGTTGAGGCTCTATCACCGTATTGAGTCTGCTTTGATATAATGTCAAAGTTGAGCTAATAACACTTTAAAAAACCTGTTAGATAATCCAACTTATATTTGAGCTTTAAGATTTATTTTCAACCGAAGTGGAATCATTTAAACATTTTATATATATTTTCAACATATTTTTTAAATTTTATTTATAAATAATATAATTTTTAATTTAAATATTTTTTCAATTTTAAAAATATATTTTCCGTAAAAAAAATAAAAGTTGAAGTACTATTTATTTAATTTACTTTTTCATAGTGCATAAATAATTAATTATGAAATATTTTTTAATTTAAAAATATATTTCTGTATATTATTTTTTGATTGATTTTAAAAATATATTTTCCCTCTGTGTTTTGGTAAAAACACTAAAAGTTAATATTATTTACTCTTAAGTTTTCATTGATTAGTGCATAGATAGTTAACTATTTATTCTATCTTTCAAAACAAATGACGTATATTTTTTTTGGTTATTTTTTAAAATAATGTACATTTATAAATAATTTATTTTTATAATTTTATTTTCTTAATACACATTTATTTATTTTTATATCACTATTTTTTAAATAATTATTTTATTATTCACAAATCAATACTTGATAGTTGATATAACCCACTTTATATTATTAAACACATAAAAAAAGTATTTTTTTTTTAATTTACCGTACAAATTTCTCTATAAGGTATATAAAATAAAGGAGCTAACTAATTCAAATTTTCAAAAATATAATAAAAAAATGCATGTGTAATTACTACTAATAAATTAAATTTTGAAACAGAAATTAGGTGTCATTCAATAAATGTGACAGCCCAATCAGATCAAAATGAAAGTGGCTTGATAGTGATTTGACACTGCGGCCTTTGCCTGTGATAAAAATCCTACATCCATTGATTGTTTTGTTGCGTTGCACTTGCATCGATCACCTTATTTATTTTGGTTTTTTTATTGTTCTATTCGCTCACTTTTTTTGGTTGCAGAGTGGACAAAGACCACCTTCGTAAAAGGGGGAAATGGTTGGTCACTTTTGGAAATGATAAATGAGGATAATAATTAATGTTAAAATGGGTAAAAAAAAACTTGTGCCCATTAGGAATAGCATATTCACTCCCATCTACGATTATGAAACTTATTAGTACTGTATATCATTTTTTTTATTGTTTCTATAAAAATATCTCATTTTTTATTTTTATTAATTAAAAAATAATTAAATAAATTATAATTATATGAATCCACTGCACATATAAAATATTTAGTATATATTACTTCAGTTGTAACTATAAAGCACCAGTTGATTAACACATAAAAAAACATTATTTTTTGACCAAAATATTAGAGAAGTAAAAATAATTTTTCAATTAATAAATTAAACTAATTGTAAGTAAAATTTTAAAAGTAGGTGAATAAAATTAAGATAAAATTATATTTTAAAATTTTAAAAAACATTATTTTTTGAAAAGTGTGAATGTTAAATTGAGACATTTGTTAGCTCATTTTATTGAACACTTTAATTAAGAACTATAAATTACAAAGTTCAAACGCGGAATATGTATGCATGAGTATTTAAATTTCTGTAATTGATTTAACCAAAAAAATAAAATAAAATTGAGACATTTAAACAAAATATGCATAATTAATCAGTATAGAGAGAGAATTGATTTTCTTGCAAATAATTAGTAATTTTAGTGAACAAAATTTTTAAATAAAATTCATTTATGTTTTATTTAAAATTGAAGTAGAATTTTTTTTTTTTTAAATTTTAAATGGAAGATTAATCAAGAGTATATACAAACGAGTTGAGCTAAGCACTGACTTTGCAGATATTGATTTATAAAAGATCTCGAGCTCAAGCTTGATGAGCCGAATTCGAACTCGAGTAGCTTGATGAGCGGCCCAATACCGGTTTCAAGACTCGTGATTGGTTTACTTATGATATCAAGCTAATCGAGCTCGAATTCAACTTTATTGATTTGAAGCTTGTCTCGAACATGTATTGAGTTGATTGATTAACGTGAAGTTCCAATCAATCTCTCCCTCACAAATTAAAATTTAAAAAATAAAAATAAAATGGTTATTAATAAATTAAATTAAAATTTTTGAATTTTAAAATTGTGTTAACAATAAGATTCAATGCTTTCGATCAATGTAAAACACCTCGATATTTAATTTTTTCGGGTATCATTCTTATGAATATATATAAATGAATAAGAGAGTTTGAATAAAAATTGTGGTTTCAACTTCCAATTTATTTTTTTAAAAAAACAATGAATTAAATAGTATTGATACTGTACAAGTTTTGAATTCTAAATGTCAAATTTAAATCTAATTATTAGATTTTATCAATTTTAAATATGATTAAATACTAATCCATTCAACCTAAGAATTATATCCGTTGGATAAAACTAATAAAATAAAATGAAATGAATCTCCCTCGGGTTGCTCATTCCGACCCGTATCCGTCATTTCCCCTCACCATTCAAATTTCCGGACCCTTTCACCTCGACGCTCCCCCCTCTCCTCTCCCTCTCCCGTAAAAGGAAAAAAAAAGCAGAAATCCACATACAATATATATACATACAATTTCCTGTCTCTTTCGTACGCACCACAAATCCAAATTTCAATCCTCACACTTCCAGAATTCTCAGGCTCTCAGTTTTGATTGGTTGTTCTATCAGCCCTCAGAAACTGGTCACCGGCGCCGAAGGGAAATGGTGGAAGCCACTGAGAATGAAGAGGAGGTGGAGTACAGTTTCACGGTGTATGAGATTGATCTCGACTACGAGTTCGACGCGTCTCGCTTCTTCGACTTCGGCCGAGTCGAGTCGCCTCTGGAGGCGCGCCAAGCCGAAACCTGGTTCGACTCCGCCGGAAGCTACCCTCCTTCCCGTAACCTTCGTTTCCTCTACGCTGAACAATTTATTTTACTTAAATTATTCCCCTACTGCGTTTTCATCAGTCCCGAATTTGTATTCCTTTTTTTTTTTTGGGTTTAATTCGACGGTTCTTAGAAACATAAATGGCGTAAATTTAGAATGAATACCCTGAATTCGTTAATGTGAGTGTGTATAAAACTTTCACAGGGGTGTAAATTGCTACATGTTGAAGCTGTATGACTTTGCTAATTACCAAATTTCAAATAACAATTTATCCATTTCTGTAATTGATAATTTTTAGGGCAACTCCATTTTATGGTATATTGTGCTCTTTACTTAAACTGTCTTGATTAAACATACAAACTAATGTGATATTTTATGTTCAGCTTTCGTGGCGAGGTTGGTTCCAAGAGAGGATGTGTTGATGGAAAATGTCAATATCTCCCCCAAATATAAAGGCGTGGAGAGCATGATCTTGTCTACGAGTGACTCGGATGGTGAGGAAGACGACGATGTTTCTGTCATGGAGATGAATTATAGAGGTACCAATAATTATTGAAATGTCAACATCGTTTTCCTTTTCGTGCCACATTAGTAATATACATTAATAACCATTCCACTTATGTCTTGCATAGTTGCATTTTATTTTACAATGGCCAAGTCATAAATGTTTCTTTTCGTGCACATTAGTAACATGCATTAATAAACATTTTCTAAATTTCGAATATATTATCCTATTTGTCAGAAGATTTAGAAAAGTTGGAATGGGTCACAACTTTCAAATAGTTTTGCTTGCACAGACAAATTATAGTACGTCTGAAATACTGAATTCAATATGGGACATTGATCTGTTATGACTGGGAATGACTTGCAGATTGCAATGGGCATTAGGTTATGTAGTTAAACATATGTTTCTTGTGCTTGATTAAGTTCTATCACCATAAAATAATGTACGTTAGTAATTGTTTCTACCCTAATATATTCGACTAGAGGGTGTCAGCAGTGGAGAGTGGAGACAATGACATTTTTTTCTAATGGATTTGGTGTATAAATGAATATTGTTACTCGACTGCAAAAGATACAAGATAGATAGGGTCTCTTTTTGTGCACAGAAGATAATCAGTGAACTTCAATTTAGAAGCTAATGTTTAAGGAGATTATCAGTGATCATTTTCTTAGCTGTCTATGCCTCTTTAGCATTGTGTCTAGCCTGTTATAGCTGGGGCCTGGGAGACCATCGTGCAAATTAAAAATACCTCCAAGAAACTAATGACTATGAATTTCAATGTATGAAACTATTTGCTCCCAGAATGACAACCTGAATTCAAGTTCGGGATCTGACTTTCCTTATGGTCTTTTGTGCTTCTTGAATGTGATGAAAAATATGTAGATAATTTCGAGCATTTTATGCAGGAAGCATCTCAATGGGTGACTTGACTCTATACTTTCCAAGATAAACAAAGATGTATCTGTATTATTAATTTATTAGATGTTAGATTGACCAATTGTATTCTTTTCATCACTCTGCATGATGGTTGTCAATCCAAAGTTGCAAACTACAAAATAGTTTAGGATGCAGAAAATTTTGCATGCCAATTTTCTGAATTGGCTGTGAGTTATTCACACAAGATATGATAAGGGCAATGACAGTAGAATGGTAATTACAATTTGAAGCAAGATTGTGAAGTAAAGAAGCCGTTCGTACAATGTCAATTGGGAAAATGACGATTCAATGATTTGAGATTATTGGCAATTTGTTTCTAAACAACTAATAAGTGTTGTATACCTGCCACTGTAATGCTATGTGATATCATGTAGGTTGATTTGTTGACCTTTTTTTCCCGATATTATCTGTTTGTGCTGTTATGGAAACTGGCCTCCTTTTAGCACTTCTTAAAGCCAATGCATATTATTTTCTTTTTCCCTGTTATAATAGAATCAGTTTAATACTGACTGCAATGTTTCAATAAGGTACCTCCTCGTGTAATCATGTTTTAGCTGACTTTTTTTTTTTGTATATTTGCATTGTATAGGTGAAAGAACTTCCTCCTCTGTACATATTGGTAGCCAGCAAAATCACCAGAATCTATCCCAAAAGTTACCCTCAGGTCAACATTCTTACTTGGTGGTTTATTTCAAACAGGTTCAGTTTTATTTCATCTAGTTTTCTGTTTCTTCCTGCTAATGTATAATGTTAAATTGGTACAGAGCTAGCCTTTAAGTTTAACAATCACACAGTGGATACTTTAAACTCAGTAAATCAAGCTAAGCTGTCCATGAAGCCTACTATTCCAAGGAGTTCAACTCTTATGAAACCAACAGCAAGCCAATTGGCCAAGCAAACCCGTCCTTTCCAGACTGGTCATTCTAGGTAATATCTTCCTTAAGAATAGGAAAACTTATGTTGTTTTATTCCCAGGGACAAATTTTCCATTATATTTTGTTTTCTGTAAAAACAAAGGTATTTAAAAACCAGAAATTACTGTTCATACCTTTTTTTTTCGTGAAAATTTATTATTCCAAACTATCAATGACTGGGCAGTCGATTTATGTTTTATGTTCTTTCTTCGTTAGTAAAGATCGTCATTACTTAAAATGCTAGGTCATGTGTGCCTGCTTTAAATAAAACATCTAAAAGCGCTGCTAGCACTTGTGTGATTGAGAATCAAGCTGCAAAAAGGCAAAAGCTTGAGGGTGGTCTTCTGCGGAAGGTATACTAGTATATTTTTTTTTACTTATTTTTTTTATATAACCTGCATCTTATTTTTTCTTAGTTTATATTACCTATTTCTTCTGAGCAACTTGTTTTGGAATGGGTCTTTTTCATTACCTCTGCTGTAAGGTGATTACTACTGGGAGTTTTTGTGTCTATCTTCAAATGGTTGGTGATTATTTTAATTGTCGATATATTTTTGGTTTTGTTGATGACTGAAGTATCCTGGCAGTATAGTCTATATTACTATTTAATTACTTATCTCAGTACAGTATCTATTATTTAGTCACACAAGTAGGTTGGACTCCGTTAGCTCTGATATCTTGCTTCAGTTCCTTAATTTTATTCTTAATGGGCAATGGCAGAATGACATCACATTTTTTACTGGTCGAGTAAATAGTACTCCATCCGTATCATTGAATTAGTCTCAGTACCATTTTGGATGTCCCTTTGAATTAGTGCTCTTTTCCTTTTTGCTTATTTAAAATGTTCATCAAATAATCACAACCACACAAACATACTATGCCAATAAAATACTATATTTATTAAACACCGTGACGAAAAACAATCGTTCTACTTCAAGGGGACGGAGGTAGGATATAATTTTTTCCTTATTTCATCTGAAGAAGTTTCAGTTTAGAAATGAATATTCTTAATCTGAAAGACATCAAATTGTTGAAGATTGTTTTAGAATATCCTTTTCTTATTTTACTGTTTCTTATAAGCTTACTAGTATAACTTTGCTTCGAAGGTTATGGGTACAGTGCAGCTGCAGCAGACTAGTTTTGTACATAAGGCATCCAAGCGGGTATGTTAAGTACTTCTGGAACGATGACCTAATAAGCCTTAAAACTTAACTGTTGAAATGTCCATTTTTCTTTTCTCCCACATGCATTTTTAAAGTATTATTGATACAGATGAGGAAGCATAATTAATTTCACATATGTAACTGAGCTCTTTTAATTTTGGCAGGATGGACTTTCTGATGGAAATATGATGCGCCCTAAGCCAAGGATAACTGTTCCTAGAGATCCGGATCTGGAAACAGCCCACAGGGCTAACAGGACAAGGTTACTTCCATGCACTCCCCTTGCAGTTCAGTTATTGTATGGTGGAACATTCTCGGTGAACAAGTTGATTTTACTCTTAATGTCTTTCTTGTTGGTTGAGTTTCAGGGAGAAAAATAGTAAAGATGAAAATGCGACTTCAACCGTACGTAGATTCAAGGCTCTTCCACTTAATCGAAAGGTTAGTCCTAAACTTGCTTCACTTCAATTTATACTTTATAGTAGGATTCTCAGATCTAAGTCATATCTTGTGCAGATTCTTGAAGCACCTTCATTGCTTCCAAAGAGAAGCACTCTTCGTGTACCAGCTTTTCAAGTAAGTTCAATTGGAGATAGGCAATAATTAAGGGAAGTTTCAATTTATGTTAATGTTTTGTGATTTTTCTTTGGTAAATTTTGTTCCAGGAATTTCATTTGAAGACATTAGAGAGGGCACTACAACATAGCTCCACAACTTTAAAGTCCACAGTCCCTTTAAATCATTCCAATAAGGTTGTTTTTCTGACATGATTCTCATAATGTTTTTTTTTAATTTGATATTTCATATTTATGGATACACTTGTAACCTTTATGGATATAGTTATTACTACATGTAGTGTCGGTGGGGCTAAACTCACTTCAATTTAGGATGACACTGACTCTAACAGTAGTTGAGACTTAATGTTTTTTTCCTTTCCTCTTTTGATATTGTGCAGGACTTGCAGAAGTTCACTACCACAGACTGTGGAAGCAGAGAACTTGGAATGTAATGTTTTTTATTGCATATTATGCTCATCATTCCATTATTCCACGCATGCCCTTTTAATTCTTTTTCATCATGCAATCCTTCCCCCAACCCACCTTGTTGTTTTTGTCAGTCTGCAACCTTTTCAACCAGATCTAGCTATCATTTCTTTGTTTCGATCCCGTAGTTTTCCCCTCCCCTAAATTGTTATACTTTCTTTTCCAGGCCCAATCTCTTGAACAGTAATACTTCAGGGACAGAAGGTTGCCAGTCATCTCACAGCTTCAAAGCTCTTCCTCTCAATAAAAAGGTAGTGCATCAAATTCATTTTTATCTGAACTATTTGTTCCGACATTTCAAACATAAGTCACTGTATTCTCAATTGCAGATATTATCAAGCAAGGGGGATATCGGAATGTCCCGGAATTGCAAAAAGGAAACCACAGTGCCAATGGTAGTTGACATATGAATACTTGTTTATTTCTTGGTGTAATATAAATTATTTTGGAAAATAATTATAGGATACTGACTGTGTTGTCTTTCCTTGTTAACAGGAATTTAATTTCCAAACGGAGAAGAGATTTCATAATAATCCTCCCACAATCGAACTATTCAACAAGGTAAAATATCATTGACTTCTGCTTGATAGATCATTACCATGGTCTTATGGTCCAAGTAATGTCTTACAACTTACAAGAGGCAGATGTGAAATACTTCTCTAAATTGGTAGAAGACCACCTAATATTGGGTGTCCTAATCTAATATTAAAGCATCTATATTTTTTTACGCTTGTACTGCTTCTATTTATGAATTATAATAATAAAAAAAAATCATTTCGTGATGTATCTCTCTTTTGCTGAACTTAGCTCTCACTGGCGTGTGAAAGTGAAACACAACCTAACCCTAAAGTAGCATGGTCCCTCAGCACACCGGCAAAGGTTCCTCTAAACTCCTATGACCTTCGTGTACATTCATTTATTTTGAGGTGCTAATTCTGAATAAACTGATTCTTTAAGGGCTCCAAAGAGAACAACAGATGGGGTTGCTTCCAGCAAGGGAATGAGGTAAATAGTTGGTTCTCTCAAAAGTCATTTTTTAATTAATTGAATCTATAGTTGCACAATTTTATTCATAATTGTAACTGGTGGCAGATAAAACCAACGACAAAAGTTAATCTGCCTTTGTTTGGAGGACTCGGGGCCAATGAGGAAAATTCTGATGTCAGATTTGCTAGATGGTAATAGATTATTCACCATTTTTTTTTAAATGTTTCATGCCCATTCCGCTTGTTCGTGTAAACCTGATATAGTGCATCTTATAGGAGTAAGCCGATTCGCTGAATGTTTTAAAGGTGGATCATATCAACCGAAGAGAAACCAATCACACAATTCTCCAAAGTTTTTTGCCATTGGATAATGCTGGCAAATGATATGCTGGGGTATTGACAAGTACATAAAATCTGCACAAAACTTCTATCAAGGTTTAGGGATATCCTAGGATCTTGAATCCGTCCAGTATAACCATAGAAGTCCTTATAATACCAGAAAATGCTAGGGCTCTTCACATGAGTATCCTTAGAGTTCGAATATAAGTTACATGTAATACTCAGTTAATTAATAAAATCAAAATTCAAAATCAGTGCAGTGTTCCTTAAGAAACCAATCCATGGTTGCATAGTTATCCAATGCACTGAACTAATGAATTTCTTGCAAGAAGATAAGTGCGTTGAATTAACGAGTTTATGGGTTAATAGTTTTACTAACTACTTCAATTACAACCATGAAATATCAAGTGAAAAATGAGGTACTATGATGTTTTCATTTGTTTCAAATTAATCAATAATTAAGAATTAATTGATAAAATTACCTACTAATGAGATGACAATGAAGATCATTTGTGACACATATAACTCAATCATCATTAAGTGGAAGGTATATGTACGTGGGAGTTAGTATAATTTTATAAAAAAAAACTTCCGCAATTTTGCACTTTTATTCTTTCTTGCCCCATCCAATTATTTATGGGTACAAAAATAATTAGAATTACAAGAACTTGTTTTACATAATAATATACATTATTGCATTTAATACATTAATCTGAAAATTTAAAAATAAATCAAGTAAGCCAATGTTAAAGAACATGAAAGACATACTAAGACTTGGATGAAAATCATCATCGAGAATCCGAGATAGCAACAGATTGATATATTTATAGTTAAAAGAGATAGCAACAGATTGATATATTTATAGTTAAAATTGTATTCCATCTGTTCCAGAAAAACATGATCTTTTCCTTCACAAAATACAAATGGAGAGTCCTATTTTACAGTTAAAATTGTATTCACTCTCTCAAAAACGAATTGCACAAGAATGGTAGATAAATAAATCTTGAATTAATTCAAAGCAGAATTGCACAAGAATGGTAGAGAAATAAATCTTGAATTAATTCAAAGCTTGCACATGTTCAAGCTCGCTCGTTCCGTAATGAAGACTGGTCCCAATGACTCCATCCCAATTCCCAAGTTAGAGTACTAACAGTAAATGTTTAGATTGGGCAACACAATCCATGTATAAGAGGTTATAGTTCGGCGTGACAGGTACACGCAAATATTACAGAGTATTTCATATTTATGTATTGATAAAAGTTACCGTTACAATACAAAAATTGTTGATAAAAGTACATCATAAGTCTACAGCCCGAAACAATGGTGCTCAAACTTTGCTTGTCACAAAATCCGCATTGGTTGCTTCCCATATAATCGTCCCGTCACAAGTGCAAATTTTTTTGTAGTTCTCACCGACTCCCGCACTTCTGGCAACCACCGCGGCAGCAATACCTTCGTCACGAGTACTTTCGCTTCCATAGACCACAATGGCCCGGCCAATTAGATCAGCAACCCTCAGCTTCTCTTTGGCCCCGGAAAAGAAGGCTTCTCCGTTTTCATCAACGTCTAATGTTCCCAGGTCGCCTACTGGCTGAGAAGTTATTATAAAACTCTTAGATTTTCCAAATGCATGAAAACAAAGAATTTCAATTTAACCTCAAAAGTTATTTTATACTAAGGATTAAAAGACTAGCATCAGGGTGAATGAAATAGTTCATCCACAGACTAGGTTCCAAATTTTATCCTTTATTTGGCAGAGACAATAACTCGAACGCGTTCAGTCAATTTTTAGCAGGAATCACAGCCTTACCTTATCTCTTCCTGATACAGACTCAAAGTTCTTATGGAAGAGCACAAAGATAGCATGTTCTTAATTAATCAAAGAGATGATTACACAAAGTACCTGCCCTGAGTTATTTTTAAGGATAACTAGATTTCTTTGTAATTTGGTCAAACCTTAATTATAATAACTTTCCAAATATAACAAATGGCTTTCGGCGACTTATCCAATTGAACATTGTGGTTGTACAGAAAAGCCAAAACCCGTTGGAAAAATAAGATGGAAAGTTAAGGTATTTAATAAGTAAAACAAAATATGAGAAGCCATTTAAAAAACGCAGCTAATTATTCAATTACAAAAACTAGGATATGGAACTTTGGCATATACTGTAAAAGCATTTCCGCTTTAAAACTAGTCATCACTTGCAAATTGCAATGGCATTTTGGTGAACAGTATTCTTAAAAGTTTCTACTACTATAAAACTAATAAAATGTCAAGATTGAACTCGTTATTTTGTGAAAATGTGAAAATTTTGGATTTGTTTTTAATAGGTTAATAAAAAAAGAATATGCATAAACGTCAAATACACTACCAATTATTATCTTGATAAAATAAATGCACTACTTGGGTATTTTTTTTATACCTAAAACTTAAAGGATGAATTATTAAGTTGGCTGTAAATATGGGATACCAACCTCTGTATCATTCTTGATTGGATCGAACACGTTTCCAGTGCTTGCAACACCTTTTGTTAAATCACCAAATTCATTGATCGACCAACCGTGCTTCCCAGGGGGCAAGCCACTGAAGTTAGCTTCTACCCTAGCCAATTCCATATTCACTTGAGCTAGTCGAACAACTCCAAATATCGACGGACCTTTGAATTCAGCAACAGCTGCCGAAACCAGAAAATCTGCACCGTAAAAACAAGGGCATTATAGCTCCATTAAGTATAAACACTGTGCTCCGTTAATTTACAAATAACCCTTCCATAAACAAGGAATTCTGATATATCAAATTTATGAAGCTAGAGAGAAGAATAACATAAACTGAATATTAAGGTTAACTACTACTCAATAGAATCAAAATCTACAAGTATTTTAAATAAAATAAAAAATTATTCAAAAATAGCCCGACATATAGTTTCCAGTGGAATCTGTGAAGTCACACCAAACAGAGCTAATGAACAAGCTGATAAATGGAACGGAAGATCTTAGCTTACCTTCTGGGACTCCTTGTCCAATTAATCTGGATTTTCGGCCGGTTTGCTCCAAGGCTTCAGTCAAGATTTTCACAGGTGAAGTCCCAAGAACTCGTACAACTTGGTTTGTCAAGTCCACGTCCACATTTTTAACACCTAGAAGTTACAGAAAAATTAATAATGGCGACATAATGTAGACCGAAAATATAATTAAGTGACTACTGATTATAGAAACAATAAAATTTCCTTCAAGTCCTCACCATCAACAGCATGCAATTTAGTCTTGACTGAATTTACACATCCCTCGCATGACATATCCACCATATATTCAGTCTGTCAAATGACGGCAACAGGCACAATGGTAAAAACTAAACTAAAATATATATGCAAATAGAAGATAAAATATAGTAAAATTCTGCCCAACCTACCACCACCTTCAACCAAAATAATACTCCATTTATTAAAAAAATAACAATTACGAAATCAATTGTTGAAATCGGAAGCGTGTGAATGTGGTCCCACACCTAGGGCACGAAGACAGGAGAGGGAGACCCAAGTCCCCTAGGGAGGTTCCATCCTAAAACCAATTGGTGATAGGTGGAGTAGCTCCCTAAACTTATAAGATGATGTCTCTTTCCATACAAATCCAATGTGGGACAACTCACAAGTGAAGTTCACAACAGAAATTAACACGAATGCCCAATAAGTCAACATGGAAATGTTCAATCCGACACCAAGTGTCCATACAAATGTACAGTGTGCAACTGAAATACATGGCTGTGTGTGTGTTTCGAAATCGCATGTATAACTTTATTAACAAAATCAAAATGATAAATAACTTCTGTGTTGAACATGGAACAAAACGAAAATTCTACAAACATTTTAATTTTCAGCATCAAGTGACAAGCCTCACGAGGCTTTAACCAAATTACCAATTTATAACTTGAGTAAATTGGATGCATATCCCGTGCAAATTATTTCCCCATCAATGTATGTTGGATGAATGGTGAAAAGTGTATTTCCCTCCTCTCTTTTATCACTTTGATCACTATGCTACACCCCTTTTTCTTTATTCATCTAATCAGCTTTTAGGTCTCATCTAAAATTTTCAATTATAAGAAAATAAGGAACCACTCGACACCTTTCCTTTTCGTGGTTGAGCTTTCCTTAAATTTCTCTGGAGACAATTGTTCATGTTGTTTTCTAAATGATACATTTGCAAGTAGAATTACATGTTGGGTTGGAACAGAAAAAATGGCATCTTGAGAACCCTTTCACACGCTGGAGGCTACAAGCATTCTACCAGGTAGTAGTAAGTTCAACGTGTTTAAAAAAAACACAAAACAAGGTAGATTCTAGACAAGCTGAACATTGCACAGACAACAACCCTTAGATGGCAACCACAGTTAGACAAATGGATCGAAATACAAGCTACTTATCCCAACAGATAAAATGACATTGTAAAATTAAAATTACTTCAATCAAATCAAATTATGTTTGAGGGCGGCCCTAAATGTTCGTCACATGCCACAGTTAGACAAATGGATCGAAATACGAGCTACTTATCCCAACAGATAAAATGACATTGTAAAATTAAAATTACTTCAATCAAATCAAATTATGTTTGGGGGCGGCCCTAAATGTTCGTCACATGCCACAAGGAGAGATTGCACTACAATCCAAGAAAACAGAATTTGGAAGTGAAGCTTTCAAAAATCAACTTAAAAATATAACAAGTTAGAAGAAAGTCTAACTTCTTAATGCTAAGATTCAGCAAACTCACAAAAAGATGTTAAATCTGTGTTGTGATGTTCATGCGTGAGTTATTACACTTTAGATTTGTATGGAAAAAAAGACTATCTTATAAGCATAGTGAGCTACTTTTCCAATCACACACCTCCGATTTCAACAAAAGAAATTATTAAGAAATTAAATGCGAAACTCACCAGTAGGTCCGGCAAAGAAGCGCCCGCGCCGCTCTGCAGACCAAATTTAAGAAAACGCCATCGACGAGTCAATAAAGTGAACGGGTTGAACAATCGAAAACAGTTGAAAACAACGATTATTACCTGGGCCAATGGTTTCGGATCCATTTCAGCAACAGCCGATGATGGGTTCTCAAAACCCTTCAGAAGACCCGATTTTGCGGGTCGGATAACGGAATTAGAAGCTAAACTGAGATACCCACTAGATGATGAGTTTCCAGATAGGCTTGGGAAAGAAACGGAAGACCAATAAGGCGAAGAGAGAGCACACGCAGCTGGAATCGCGACTGCAGCTGCTGCAATGGCCGTTGTTTTCGTTGTCACTAATGACCTTAAGAATGCCATTTTTTCCCTTTTTATTTTCTCCTACTTTGGAAGGCCTCGTGCGTTCTAGAATTTGGAAAAAATAAGTGGACTCGTATTTTTTTTCCTTTTTTTACTTGTATTATCTTGTGATGTCATGTGATAGGAAAAGACTATAGTTACAACTTACAAGAGGTGTACTAAGCATTTTATACACCACCGATTATAAATTGACTTGTTTTTATTATTGCTATATTTTCTATTTTGGTTGTTTGAAGAGCTATGGAGTTTCTTCGCCGCTGCCGCTGCGCTCTACTTAGTATCATACTTTTTTCTTTTGCATAAGATTTGACCTTAAAAAAAAAATATATATATATATATAAATTGATGTGTGTAATTATTTTTTATTTTATAATTTTTTGAGAATCTTATATAATTATAATAAATTTGATAGACAATTTAATTAGATTGTATATGATTTGTTAACAAATAAAATTTGGTTTGAAGATTTTAATTAATGCTATATATATAGAATTAATAAATTTGATAGAAATACTTTTTTAAAATATAATTTTTTAAATAAAAAATAATTCGATTCGTAATTTATTTTTAAAAATATAAATTTTAATTTTTACTTTAAGATTGTAACAAGAATTAGATAATTTTAAGACTTTTAAACTTAAAAATTTTGCAAAAATTAAATTTGTATTATTGTGTATTATAAGTATAAAATTAAGTATTTTTACTACAAGTTGAGAATAATTTATATCTTTCGGGAAAATTATAAAATGTTTAAATTAATGGAAATATACATACTTATTTGTGATTAATTAGTACTATTGCTCGTGCACGTGATTTATTTGTTTGAAATAATTTAAAATTTTATTTAATCTCCAACGTATTTCGCCAAAAATTTATTAATGGACTAAAAAATTATTTTATTTAATAATCGAACTCTCACTTAAATTTGTAAACTCGTATTGATCTCATTATTTTATCTCAATTATGAAAATTTTATTATTTTCAAAGATTACGCATGCATGTTGGATGTAATTTATAGTATGTAAGTTTATTGAGGCATAGCCGAGTAGTAAGGTATGTGGTGACGTTGGTGTAATTCTACGGCGACGCATAGTTTGAATTTCGGATATAACAAATTTTCATTAAAATATTATAAAGTTAGTCTTGGGATAAGACCTATTGGCTCGCTCCCACATGTGTCTGCTACTATGGCACATCACTCGATTTACATCCTACCTGATTGAGAAGTCTCTGATCTGGTGGGAGAGGAGTTTCTCGTCTCTGCATTCATCGATTGTCGAACACATCCAACAAATACCTAAAACCGGTGAAAGAAAAATAAAAATAAAAATGAAAAATAAAAATTATAAAGTTGAGAAATAAATAAAAATATAAAAAATTTTGAATTTACTTGGTGAATATGAGATGACACAAATGCAATTATATTAATATAACTTACCTTAACCTGCAAAACAAATTTTATAAAACTGAATTACATATAAACTAAAAATTAAAAAAAATTTAGTCGAACATAATTAATACATAAAATTAAAAAAAATTGAGGAAAAAAATGAATGAATAGAAGAAGGTATGCATGTAAATCGATTCAATGTTAAAATAAAAAAGAACATACGAAGTCAAATTACAGCAAGAGAAAATAATATACTTAAAAAGTTTGATCATTTTTTTTTCTAATTCCTGTAGATTAGAGAATAGGAGGAGATCGATTTTTATGAGATAGATTAATTGGAATTAAATTAATATTAATGGAATAAAAAATAATCTTGAGAAGAGAAATAGAAACATATATATTTAAGATGATGATTAATTATTAAAATAAAAAATATAAATTTCAAATTAATTGGAATTAAATTAATATTAATGGAATAAAAAATAATTTTGAAAAGAGAAATAGAAACATATATATTTAAGATGATGATTAATTATTATTACTAAAAATATATAATTTCAAATTATTATTTAAAATTTATATATAATTTAAATATGTTTAATAATATTACTATTTAAAATTTAAATTTTTTTATTTATAATTTATAGTGTGAACACAATATTATTATTATTTTTCTATTGATCCACATGGCATTAGATTATATATAGATTTTTTTAAATAAATGTATAAATTGTTTTTATTTTTATTAAAAATATCATATTTTTAATGTGTGGTTTGAAACGGAATTTAACATGTGACACATATATATTTATTTTAAAATTTTACCTGAATCAATTAAAAAATGTATTTTTAATTTTTTATTTTATATTTTCATGAGAAAAAATGTAGTGATATTTTTTATTGTATTATCTACGTAGAAAAAAAATCATTTTTCTTATAAAATTAAAATTTTTAATGTTGTTACATTTATAATTAAGTATTACAAATTCTAAAAATATATCTAATTTTTTTAGACTTAGTATGAATACATCATGAATTGTTATTTTAGATGACTTAAATAATTTAATATGCATGTTCTTTAATTTTGCAAGAATTAATATTTATTTTATTTAATATTTTTATTTAATTTCACATGTTGATCATATATATTTTTAAAAAATAAAAATATTTTACTATGTTGTTTAATTTAATCTTGCGTGATTCCTAATCAGGTGAGTCATTGCTAAGCCGTAAGCGAAATGAATAAATTGAACATTAAATTATTTTTTAATGTTATATTTGTTTAGCACACAATAAATTTACAATTTTTTTTCTTATGCGTATAAAATGATAGACATCAATAACTTGTCATGTGGGTTTCAATTGAAATATTTTAAAATTGAACATAATATTTGAATTGAAATACTATGAAGTTCTAATTTTATTGAAAGATATAATTAAAAATGAGATGGTAATACATATTATATAAATAAAAATAATATAAATATAATTGAGCTTTTATTATTACATTGAAATCAAATATTATGCCATTTATATATTTAAATTATTTTTACTCTATTAAAAAAAATAAAAAAATAATATCATATGTCATGTTAATATTTTAATTTAATAATATTAAAGTATTTTAAAAATGTTTATATGCAAAATAGTTTTTCCTACAATTATATCTAAAAAATAAAATTAATCATTGACATTAATTTGTACCAACAATAGAATGAAAAATTAATTGAATTATTTAACTCAATTCAAGATTCATTCAAAATTTTATGGTTTTAAAAAAAATACTAAAATAAATATTTTTATATACAATTTTATTTGTTCAATATATAAATTACCAATTATAAATACATTTTTATTTCATATTCACATATATAATCTATTTTATTGAATTAATCTATGATTCTAAAACAACAATTAAGACGTAAACATATATTATTCATATTTAATTTTTTAAATATATTTACTTTTATTAAAAACATCTAATAGATTTTACAGAATATTCAATATTTGGAAAGATTATATTGATTTTTTTTTTAAAACTTTTTAGAAGATTCTAATTATTTATTTTCCTAATTAATAATTCAATTTAATAATAATTAAATTACTATTTATTTATTTAATTAATGTAGTAATAACACGTGTCATAATTTAATTCGCGATGTATAGAATGTCCGGTACACTTGGTGTAATTGTATCATCTTTCGGTACACTTGGTGTAATTGTATCATCTTCCGTGTGATCAAGTGTCCTAGTTTTGTGTTGGAAAATGTTGTTACAAATAAAATCATCACTTGGTGTAACTGTATCATCTTCCGTGTGATCAAGTGTCCAAGTTTTGTGTTGGAAAATCTAGTCACAAATAATATCATCACACATTTTAATAATTTTATAGTATTGTTTAGAAGTATTCTTTTCATCTCATAATAACATGACTTTCTTTTGTAAAACATAAAAAACTGGGTCCTATTATTATGAAATAGAAGGAATACTTATAGCCTCGGATCAACAGTCAAATGTTTCGTGAGTGTCACGATGCAAAGCTTATTATTCATGTCATTTTTTGCTACGTCTTGCGGTTCTTCTTCTACGAGGTTATTGACGGTGAATTCACCATTGTTTTTATCTTTTCTTAATTTTTCAGATGAAATGTAAACAAATTTGGTGTCCAGAAGTGTTTAGGATTCCAGAAGCAAAAGTGCAATTTTTCAGAAATTTGAATTATATTGTCAAGCACAACATAACGTCATTTTTGCCTGTACGCCATCGTTTCAGAAAGAATTCTTAGAATTGGCAGTTCAACTTTAATATGTGATTTCTCACGTGTTTGTCAAACATATCTCAATGTTTCCAAGCTATATTACGTGGACGCGAGTACGGGTTTCGGGTATGAATACGTATCCGAGTGTCGAGTACATCAAAATTATAAACTAAAGATTCAAATTTGAATACGAGTTCAAGATTAGGTTATCATCAAAAAGTAAATATATTAAAATTAATTTAATATAGTTTTTCTAAATTTTATACTATTATTACTATTTAAAAAAAAATATTTAATAAATTATAAAATTATTATTATTTTTTATCAAAAATCAATTTAGTCCACTCGAGTTCAATTCAGATCCATTAATTTCATTTCAGATCTATTAAATTTAGTTCAATTCAATTCAGCCGATTTCAGTCCAAAAGAACAGGTTTTTAGTGTTATTTTTGGGCAAACCGGAATTTTCATAGATTGTGGCACTATTAAAGTATCCCACATCGATTGGTTAACGATCCTAAAGCTCAAATATAAGTTGGACAACCTTATTTCTTTAACAAGAACTTTTAAGGAGTTATTGGCCCAACTTTGACATGGTATCAGAGCAGGCCCAATACGATGTGGATGACCGGTCTGTGAAAATATGTACACGGTCGATGAAATTTCCGACTGTGGGCACCCTGCCGATGGAATTTCCGGCCACGAGTAATTCCGATGGAATTTTCGGCTTACTCGTGAGAGGGAGTGTTAGAGTATCTCATAACGGTTGGATAAAGAACTTTGTGCTCACATATAAGTTGGATAACCTTATTACCTTAACAAAGCCCTTTAAGGTGTTATTGACCCAACTTTCACATTGTATCAGAGCAGGCCCAATACGATGTGGATGCCCGATCGATGGAATTTCCGATTGTGGGCACTCTGCCGATGGAATTTCCGGTTTACTCGTGAGGGGGAGTGTTAGAGTATCCCACATCGATTGGTTAACGATCCTAAAACTCAAATATAAGTTGGACAATCTTATCACCATAACAAGACCTTTTAAGATGTTATTGACCCAACTTTAACAGGCACCCAATTTTGAAAAAAAAAATTATTCGATCAAAGCACGTAAAATCTTTGTTCATTTTCTGTGCTTTCAATTACATCGTGTTTTTGAGAGTTTGTAAATTAAATGTTGGAAATTGAGCGTCTCGCAGAGAGTTTCGATTTGATATATCATACGCTCAATCTTAAGTAATATGAATGAAAAATTAATTTTCAAATATGTAACTAATATTATGAATTGGAAGAGTAAAAAAAAGAGAATAATATATTTTAGATAGAAAAAATATGCAAAGTGTAGTAAATATATAAATGGGAGTACACACTTTTGCTATTTTTCTACTTGATAATATAATTATTATTGATATAATAATAATATGATATTATTATTATTATTATAATAAGTTACATAATTGAATTTTAAAATTTTGAATTATGGTCTTTAAATGACCATTAGTGTGGTGGTATGAATGTGAGACGTTACAATTGTTGTAGTCAAATCGTCCACATTCAACGCACCTTCGTCTCCAACATCTATATATAAAGTGCAATCGAGAAGCACTTGATAGATATACGAAGAAAATCAAAGATGAAAAAGAGATTATACAAACATCTTCCGAGCAATCGCTCTCTTATTATTTTGTTATCTTCTTTTCATTGACCCTCCGGTGATATTATTCAGGCAACATCTCGGTTCGCCGTAAGCAAATGTTTTGCTTGTAATCGTTGTATCTTGGGAAACAATCGTACCCGTAGAGGACGAATTTGTTTTAAGGAAATCGTGATGAAAACGAGCCTCGATTATTTATTTATTTTATTTCTTTCATCTTCCTCTAATGGATACACACACAATACACAAAACATACTACAAACTTAAAACAAATTAGTTTGGATGGTTTAAATGATTATTTGTGCTTACGACCGAAAATGGTTAAAACTCGATTGAGTGCACGAACATGTATCCCTCGGGACCTAGTGGTGGTGCGCCACACTAGATGATATTTTTTGGTTAATCATCGTGATAGATAAACCAAGAAGAGAAATTCAACATGTAACAGCCCAAGATGAGAAGGAAAAAGAATAGAATAAAAATGAAGAAATAAGAGGAAAACATTTGACACAAATAGTCGATTTTACGATAAGGTAGGAATGAGTTCAAGCTCAAATTATTACAATCTTAAGTGTGGTGAAAACCTTACAAAATAGGATACTGTTTCGCACGTTTTTGTGCGATATTTTCTATTGTTTTGTGTGAATTTCTTGTATTGTTTTTGTGCTTATTTTCATCCTATTAATGTGATTATGTTTTTATGTTGTCATGGTTTTGGTTTGGTAGAGTTTGGACGAGAATCGGGCGAAAACGAGAAGAAATACATGAAGAGGTTCATGTCGATTCCAGCTTTGGATCGTCAATTCCACCGTTGGATCGTCTCCAACATTTCCAGGAATGTATAAGACTTCTATATCTACAATATCAACGGTGGGTTTTGCTAAATAACAATCGGAGACGAAGATATAGTGCACCGACCAAAGGGAAGGAAAGCTGTTTTCGCTTGAAGAAATGAAGTGTAGAAAAGACCAAGTCCAAGGTGTCGGCCGACAGCCATAAGGTGTCGGGCGACATACATGTAAAAATGTGCCAATTCCAGGAGATCGAGCCCGCGTCCGCAGAAAAAACCCGCGTCCGAAGGATTGGTGTCGGCCGACACCATGTTCCCGTCGGGCGATATTGTGTCCGGATTCCAGAACTGCGCAACTTTTGGGGATTGAATTTCCCGCTTCAATAACCGTTGGATCGGCCTGAAATTTGGACAGCATGTTCTCAACTTCGACATCTACAACTTCAAAGGTTGGATCGACGATAGGATGTACGAGTTATTTCCAGTTACGCCCAGAACGTACCAGCACTTTCCATGGACGAAATTGAGAAGGAATAAAGTCTTGACTTATGTTTGACTTGTTTTAAGGGCTTTTTGGTATTTTTGGTTAGCCTTGTGGATAAACTATAAATAGTTGTGTGTAGTTTGGAGAGAGTAGACCTCAATTCACAAACCAATTCCCACAACTCTCTCCCTTTTCTTCCTCTCCAAGTTTTCATTTTCCATTTTGTGTTCTTCAAATTCTCAACATGAATTCACGATCTAAATTCCGTACGTCGAGAATCCGATAAAATCTCATTCACAAACGATCTTCCTCTCCTCGAGCCCGACGTTTCCATCAGATTAGTTTTTTTCGTGTGACAAGTTGAAGCTCGGTCCCGATTTTGGAAGCTCGGTTCAATCGTCTCCTCCATCCATCGATTCCATAACCACCGTGGTGAGATTCTCTTCGTTTCCTCTCGATTATGGCTTACTCGATTGTGGATTGTGATTTTGAGTGCTTGATCATGACTAGCTAAACCTTTTGTAAGGGTGTTTGATGAAATTCCTCAATGATTTAGAGTTAAAGTAGCTCGATTTCTATTAATTGGACTATTACACCTCTCGATTTGTGGTCTCGTGTCGAACAACTTCGTAGTATATCGCTAGTGGACCATACGGTCGATGTGTAATGTCGAAGCTCGAAATACCGGCACGCCGAGTAGAGGACCTCGAGGGGTGAAACTCTCGTGTGTGTCGTGATCGAGTGTAGACGATTAATGGTGAGGGGGAACGTGACAACACCGTGATCTCTAGTCCGATTATTAGTTAATTGAGAGTTTTATAAATCTAATTCAACTCTAGTTCGTTAGGAAGAGTAATCGGAACACCCTTGCTTTCCAACACATTTGCTACCAATCGCTCTTTATTTCCTCGTTTTAAATACTTGTTTAGTTGATAGTCAAACACTCATCGCAACCCCCCCCCCCCCCCCCACCTTAGTTTATAGTGTTTTTCTTTCCCGTTATGAAACTCGTACTTAGCATATACAAAACGATATTCATGTGCCAATAGCATTGCTCCTCGAGAGATCGACTCGGGGGATTTACGTAGTAAATCATTCGGTTTTATAAATTAGTTTTGAGCAACCAGATACAAATTTCTTCTTAGAGAATAAATAGAGGGTTCCCTTCCCGAAGGAGGCTTCGAAGTGTCGACATCTGAAACTCAAATAGGAGACAAGAAACAACGAGGGAGTGAGCCAAAGGGCTCAGTGGGATTTACAAGGCTGAAATATATCAATATTTATTAAGCACCCCTACAAAAACAATAACAAGATTAAAGCTAATTCTAGGTAAGGAGGCAGTTTCTTATAGCTACTGTACACACAAATAAATAGCAACATACGAAGGTGAAACAAAACATAAGCAAACACGACACGTAGAGTCGGCACGGGACATGTCCGAACTCTTAGTATCATCTCCCGCTCACCGAAAGGTGACACGCCAACATAGGTCGAAACCATATGTACCCCTTATCCCTCCCAAGTGGCTCGACGTCCTTTTCGCGACGGGTTACAACCCAAGGATAGTCATATTCCGGAATACACCAACTACGACCCGAATCTCGTCGTCGACTCCGACCCGACCGAGAAAATGGAATAGGCCACGTGCGTTTATTCCATTAATCATAGTTGAACTATTCGATTAATGATTCAACTACACATGCCGACCAACAATACACAAATACACGAAAACCAAACAAGGAAACCCGAACTACACAAGAATTAATAAAATAAGGATAAGGGCTTAAAATTTAATTATGCAGTAGTGGTCACAATCTAACTCTCTCTCTAAAGCTTCTGATAAATAAGGACACAGAATATTGGAATAAATAAATAGCAAAGAAGCTAGAAAGAATATAGGATCATTCGGTCACACCCACCTAAGCATATGAATAGAGGTTATCCTATTAGAGCATGTTATAAAGGTTTCTTCAATTAAGGTATCTAGTCACTAAATAACAATAGTGAACCTTATAATCAAACTCAGCAATTCCTTACTTAGGTTTTGTTTTATGCCAAGAATGTAGATTACTTTACCCACCTAGACGCCGACGACCGAGAAAGCTTCTCAACACCTTACTCGAACCCAAGCTCTTGAGATCCCACGCCAAGGCTAACTAATTTTGTTTCTGATAAGTTGTGATGGATGAAGAAGGCGAAAGGAGTTCTGGTATTTATAGGTGCTCCAAACCCCCGGTAGCCCACAGATAAAATCCTAAACTGCTGGCTTCGCCGTTTGTTTTTATTTTAAAACAGTGGTTAAATTTAATTCTCGTACGGAACAAACCGGAGTGGTTTTAAAAAAAAACATAAAATCATTTAATTATTATAATAATTAATTTAACTCTACTAATTAATTTCTTAAATGAAATATAGAATAAAAAAATATTTGTTGCTAAATAAAAATAAAATAAAAATAAAATACCTTAATTCCAAAATAATACTCCATATTGGCGTGACTTCACATACTCCCCTCCTTGGAAGAATTTGGTCCCCAAATTCCTCTTTGTTTTAATTCTGGGCATTTATGCAGCAAGTCCTCTTCTAATTCCCAAGTGGCCTCCTCAGGTTTACTGTGCTTTTGCCAAACTACTTTCACTAGTGGAATCTTCTTTCCTCGTAGCTCTTTGACTTGACGATCGATTATGTACAATGGTTGTTCAATATAAGACAAGTCTTCTTGAATTATAGGAAGAGTTTCTCTAATGACATGCTCCGCATCAGGAATATATTTCTTTAGTCACGAAACATGAAAGACATCATGTATTCCACCCAAACTATTTGGAAGTTCTAAGCGATAAGCCAACTTACCGATCCTTTGCAAAATTTGGTACGGACCGACATACCTTGGGCTTAACTTGCCTCCCTTTCTCGACTGGATTAACCCTTTTCTTGGTGATACTCGTAGAAATACCTTATCTCCAACTTCAAACTCCAAATCTTTTCGTCGATTGTCGGCATAACTCTTTTGTCGATTTTGGGATGTCTTTATTCTTTCTTTGATGATTCGCACTTTATCTATTGCTTCTTGTATCAAATCGAGTTTGGATATGGCAATGAGAGATTCTTTTCTTTTCTTCGGTGTCCAATGATCGTCGATCTCCCAATGTACTGGTGATCGGCATTTCCTTCCGTATAATGCTTCATACGGTGCCATGCCGATAGTGGCTTGAAAACTGTTGTTGTATGCAAATTCATCCAACGCTAAATGTGATTCCCAATTACCTGAAAAGTCTAACACACATTCCCTTAGCATGTCTTCTAGAGTTTGAATCGTTCTCTTAGATTGTCCGTCACTCTGGGGATGTGCAGCAGTGCTGAAACTTAATTTCGTCCCTAGTCCCTCTTGGAGACTTTTCCAGAACCGAGAGACAAATCTTGGATCCCGACAGGAGACGATATCCAGTGGCACACCATGTAACCTCACAATTTCTTTTATGTATACCTGTGCAAGTTTTTGGAGGCTATCCGTCTTCCTAACAGGTAGAAAATGAGCTGATTTTGTTAAGCGATCCACGACTACCCAAATCATGTCCAACCCGGTCCGAGTCTTAGGTAAGTTAGTAATAAAATCCATGGTTATGTATTCCCATTTCCATTCGGGGATTTCTAAGGGTTGTAATAATCCAGAGGGTCGTTGGTGCTCGGATTTTACACGTTGACATGTCAAACACTTTGCCACATATTCTGCTACTTGATTTTTCATATTCACCCACCAAAAGCTTTTCCTTAAATCTTTATACATCTTGTTACCTTTTGGGTGAATCGTATAATGCGAGCAATGTGCTTCCTATAAAATTTTTTCCTTTTAAATTTTCGTTGTTTGGTATGCATATTCGGTGTTTGAATCGCAAGATTCCATCTTCCCCAATTCGAAACTCAGGTCTCAAACCAAGTGAAACCTTTTTCTTAAAGGTTTGGATTTTTGAGTCAAGTTCTTGTAGTTTTCGTACTTCATCTAAAAGATCCAATTTTACTGACATGTTGGCACAACCCAGATGGTTGGCTATTTTCCTTGCACTCATAAACCACAACTCTTTTAGGTGATCTAAATTTTGGAGAAGTCTTTGATAAATCTACGATAGTAACCGGCGAGTCCTAAGAAACTTCTTATTTCCGTCACAGTTTCAGGTCGTTTCCAATCCAGTATCGTTTGTACCATGGAAGGATCTACTGCGATTCATTTTCCAGAGATTATATGACCTAAGAAGGTTACTTCTTTCAGCCAAAATTTGCATTTACTAAACTTGGCATACAACCTATGTTGTTTTAATGTCTCCAACACGATCCTTAAATGTCTTTCGTGTTCATCCCGTGTTTTAGAGTAAATAAGGATGTCGTCGATGAATATTACCACAAATTGATCTAAGTATGGATTGAACACTCTGTGCATCAAATCCATAAAAGCTGTTGGAGCATTGGTTAAACCAAATGGCATCACCACGAATTCGTAGTGTCCATACTGAGTTTGAAATGCTGACTTAGGAATATCCTCTTCCTTGATTCTTAGTTGATGGTAACCTTGTTGTAAATCCAATTTAGAAAATATTTGGGCTCCTTGGAGTTGATCAAACAACTCATCTATTCGAGGTAATGGGTACTTATTCTTGATGGTAACATTATTCAGTTCGCGATAGTCCACACACAATCTCAACGTCCCATCTTTTTTCTTTACAAAGAGTACTGGAGCACCCCATGGCGAGGTACAGGGTCGGATAAATCCTATATCCAATAACTTTTGTAATTGTGTTTTTAACTCTTGAAGTTCCAGTGGAGCCATTCTATAAGGTGTCTTAGCAATTGGTGACGAACCTGGAAATAGTTCAATGGTGAATTCAATTTCCCTATCAGGAGGTAATGACTTGAGTTCTTTGGGAAATACATCGGGGTATTCGCATACCTCGGGTACTTGATTCATCTCCTTCTTGTCTTCAGACTTATTGACTAGGTATGCTAGAAATCTTGTGGCTCCCTTACTTAACGCTTTTCTAGCTTTGACAGCTGAGAGGACTGGACTTAGAGACACTCTTTCCTTCCCTGAAAACAATACTTCTGGTTGACCAGGAATACAAAATGTGACTATTTTTGTGTGGCAATCCATGTGAGCATGATGCTTAGCCAACCAGTCAATTCCAAAAATTATATCATAGTCCAAGATGGGCAGGACAATTAAATCGGCAGGAAAAATTACCTTTTATAGTTGGATTTCACAATTATTAAACATCTTATCCGTGACCTCACTACTTCCCAAAGGGGTACTAACTTCAAGTGAGTAAGGAAATTGTTCTAAAGACATATCGAGATTGCAAACAAAATGTGGTGTGACAAATGAGTGAGTTGAACCAGGGTCTAGTAACACGTGTGCCAAGCATTTAGATAAAAGTAGCGTACCTTCCACCACCTTAGTCGACTCCTTAGCCTCCTGTCCGCTCAAAGCGAAAACTCGACTTTGCATTTTCGAGCGATTCCATCCTTTATTTCCAATTTTGGTGGAGTGGTTCTTAAACTGTTGCTTCTTTGGGCAGTGTTTAATATTATGTTGACTATTTCCGCAACAGAGGCATTTTCCAGACTTCCTCCAGCAATTTTCCTCCGTATGTCCTGGTTTATGACAAAAGACACAATTTTGTTGCATCATTGGTTGTTTTCCCTTTCCATCGACCATCTTAAAATTTTGTTTCTGGAATGTGGGTTGCTTCTGTTGAAATTGAGATGCCACATTTTTTCCTTGGTTCCCAACAACACTCTTTTGTATTATTTCCAATCTACTTAGCCCACTTTCAATTCTTGCAGCAGCTTGGACTGCGACACTATAAGTTAGTACCTCAGTAGCTAATAAATTCCTTTGTAGTTCATGCCTCAAACCTCTTGTGAATTTATATAGCTTATCTTCTTCATCTTGTATCACCCCAGGTGCGTACCTCGACAGACGATGAAACTCTGCTTCGTATTGAGTAACATTCATCCCTCCTTGTTGAAGGCGGTGGAACTCATCTCTTCGAGCTTCTCTGACCACTCGTGGAATGTACTGTTTACGAAATTCTTGAGTGAAATTTAACCATGTTCGCTCTATGTTTTCTTGATTCCATTTTTCTGCAACGTGCCTCCACCAAACACGTGCTGCGGATTCCAATCGAAACACTACACTAGTGTTAATTTTTGATCCTCAGTATAGTTTAAGGCGTCAAAGATACTCTCGATGTTCTCAAGCCACTCTTATGCTTTTATGTCATCCGGTTCTCCTTGGAAAAATTGGCGGATTGAAGCGAAGGAATCTCTCGAGCACCCGATCGTGTGTCTCCGCGGTGACGTCCGGGTTACGACGATTGGCGTTTCTTTGTTGATGGAGTAATGCCAGCATTTCTTGCAGGACTTGAGTATTAAGGTCGGGTTCTCCTACAGGAGGGGTGGCTCTTGTTGATGGGATTCGATGTCCCGGGCTATCAAAAATTGCGGAACCGATAACCCGACCGAAAACCCTAGATCGCCGGAGACTACGAACACCGACTCATCCGCAGGAGTCCGACCTTTGGAGACTACGCGCCCAAAGACACGCAGCCCGCCCCCAGCCGAAGTCCCCCGCGAGTCGGATCCACGAACGCGAACCACCTCACGAGCCGGGGCCCGACCGAACGCCCAGCGAGGCCCGAAGGCCGCGTGCGCCAGCCGAGCCCCCGCGAGGGGCTCGCGATCGTCTACGGACGATCGCTGGGGATGCGCGAGGCATCCCCGGGGGCTGCTCGTAGCAGCCCCGCAGCGAGTCGCGGACTCGCTGCTCGCATGGGGTCAGCCCCGTGCGCCTCTGCTACGGGAACACCCGTAGCGCGCACGAGGCAGCTGCGGGTCATCCCCGCAGCGACCCGCGATCGATCTCACGGGCTCGATTGCCCCTCGGCTTCGGCCGAGGGCTTTGCTTCCGACGCGCCGCCGGCGATGGCGGCTGGGATCCGCCGTGGCACCAGCCCACGGCATCCCGGACGATCGACCCTAGGTCGATGGTTCATCCCATCGCCGCGCGTCCCGGCGGTCCGAACCCTAGGGTTCGACCGCCGCGTTCGATCCTCGCCGGGGATCTCGAATCCCCGTCCCCGAGGTTCGTCGTTTTTCCGGATCGTGCGTTCATGTATATATCACAATTTATCATGTACAAATAATCATAGAGGGGTTCTCGATTATACCTTCGATTCGTTGTACGGAGAAACGAAATCGATTGACGACCTTGCGATCTTCCTACGTATTCCTCGCACTTCGTTCGAACGTCGTGTGGGCGACGATCTATCGAACTCCTATGGATCTCCTTCACTCTCCAAGACTTTATGATTGGCGTAGGTCAATTATTATGTGTTGTGAAAAGTGAAGACCATGTAGTGCTTATATAGGCTACGTAGGGGATCATAAGGAGATTAAATATTGGGCTTCTAAATATTGAAGATTAAATTGGGTCCAACCCAAATCCATTAATCCTTATCAATATTAAATTTTATTTATTTTCCACTATATAAATAAAATTGCACTCCCAATATTAATCCATATTATATCAAATAATATTTCTCCGATTAGTATTATTTATTCCGTGTATTTAAGATTTAAATATCTATGAATAAATTTATTTATTGCTCAATAAATAATATTCATATCTTATATCCGAGACTAGTACCGTTCAACCTTTATTATTGTGCGGAACGAATCCACTCATGAGGTTTACACAATAATTCCTTATGAACTCATCTCGGGGATATTATCAACCCTTCCGGGATACACTTTCCCGTCAAGTATTCACGGCATGTCATATATAAAATATAGCGACCCAATTTTACCGGTAATTAACCCAATAATAAAATCGGTTAATTCCTTTGGAAAATCAAAGTCTCTAATATTAAATATACACACCCGCAATAATATCGGGGATTAAGAATAAAATACTCTGAGATTTAAATTGATTATCCAAGGCAATCCTAATCAATAAATCTCAAGCTGATCCGCCCAATACACCAAGTGTACAAGTGTGATAAAATAATTAAGATAAATTATTTTCTCTCTCACACAACGACTATACCGATGGATTGGTCCGTGTCCATCTAGGTCGTGAGCAACTGTTCGATTAAATACGAGTAACCGATAGTATGATCTTCTGTGTGGGCCCGACACACCATACTAACTACAACGTATAAAATCCAGGACTATATTTTTCATAATTAATTAATAATAATTAATTGCAAATAATTGTTTATTAATTAAATAGGTAAAATGCTATGACGGGGAGTTTACCGATACTTAAATCTAGACATTAAGTACATAACTCCAACACTTGTCGATCAATTTCAGGTGGTTCCTCTCTAGGCGGGTAAGGTTCATATCTTGGATGTAATCGGGGACGTCCTCGGCCGCGTCTTTCTGCCATCTTACTAAAGGTACACCAGAACATAAAAATGCATAAATATATGTTTTGTTTTGTTTTTAAATACTTGTAAGTATCTACTGAGTGTTTGAAAGATATAAAAAAAATTAGGCATTACTGAGGTTACAAAAGTTCATAAAATATCAACTGCAAAATAGTAAATATAATGTACTATATATTTACTCTCTACGCAATAATTATTAGAAAGAAAAATTTTGTTGTTATCATAATAGTTTTCAAATATTATTATTATTATTATTATTATTATTATTATTATTATTATTATTATTATTATTGTTGTTGTTGTTGTTATTATTATTATTATTATTATTATATTTTAATTTAAAATAGTTAATAATAATAAAAAAAATTAACAGATTAATTTAAAGGTTTTAAAGGTCTTACTAACCAAAGTTTTCAAAATATCATGCATCGATTCATGCTACTTTACAAAATAGGACTTTCGTCCGGGACAACTTGCTAACCCTAAAAGAAGTTGTCATCCTTAAATCAAACCACTACGTACTAAAGGGAAGGCTACCCAAGTGCAACAAAACGTGGTAGTCAAATCCTAGAGTTAAACTTTACACGACTAATAATAAACCCAACTATGTATCTATGATGGTGGTCAACACTCCACTTGGCCCAACCTCCCACATCTCCAAATCTTCAGTAGGTTCAAGTCCAGGGACAGAAGGTTTAGTCTCCATGCTATCGTCTTCGTTAGTTATCTCAAGTTCTTCCGGGTCTTCCTCTTCCTCACTTGGTTCCACTTCCTCCATCGGGTTATTTGCTTCATTCATAACTAGAGGAGGGGGAGGAACAAGAGGAGGAGGAGAAGAAGGAGGAGGAGCATTTGGGTTAGGAAACCCATGAGTCATGGTATACAGGTCCTGAACCTTTCCTCGAATGGCAATTCGCTCCTGATCCCTCTTTTGAACAACATCGGCTAAACTAGCCTCTAAAAGTGCTTTGGTTTGCTGCAACTCCAGCAAGGTGATTATTGAGGTCTTGGCTTTACCCTCGTAATAGGCAGCTAATTGTTCCAAATAAGCGATATGTTCCATACAAGTTATATGCATAATGGGTCCATCCTACACACTTAAACTCACATAATATTAGTACATAGTTCATGAATAACATCATATACACGAGTACAATTATTTAGCATATTAATCCCTGAAACTTATTAATTCCAATAAAGTCAGTAGTATTAATAATTCATAGTAAGCATGGTAAAAGTCCAGCGGTGATTTTTAGCGTATTATGTTTTCGTAATAAGTTCTTAATATATCTTACCAATAAGTTAGGCATTACAGTACACTATTTCCTAACTAACATTTAGTAAGAGAGTTTTTCCACAAGTAAAAAAAATACACATGCATGGGAATATACTACTTAGTGGTTTAATGAAGTTAAACTCTAAGAAATCTAATAGGTTTTCTAGTCACAGGCTAAGGACCCTATCCTCGGCTGGCTCAAAGGTTACCAATGAGCTCTGATACCATCTCTGTAACAGCCCAAGATGAGAAGGAAAAAGAATAGAATAAAAATGAAGAAATAAGAGGAAAATATTTGACACAAATAGTCGATTTTACGATAAGGTAGGAATGAGTTCAAGCTCAAATTATTACAATCTTAAGTATGGTGAAAACCTTACAAAAGAGGATACAAAGTTCTTCCTAGAGAATAAATAGAGGGTTCCCTTTCCGAAGCAACGATAAGGAATTATTAGGATACAAAACGTCTATGATTAAAAGACGATGACTAAAAATCATTCTTCATGTGCTTTTCCAAAAGGAGGCTTCGAAGTGTCGACATCTGAAACTCAAATAGGAGACAAGAAACAACGAGGGAGTGAGCCAAAGGGCTCAGTGGGATTTACAAGGCTGAAATATATCAATATTTATTAAGCACCCCTACAAAAACAATAACAAGAGTAAAGCTAATTCTAGGTAAGGAGGCAGTTTCTTATAGCTACTGTACACACAAATAAATAGCAACATACGAAGGTGAAACAAAACATAAGCAAACACGACACGTAGAGTCGGCACGGGACATGTCCGAACTCTTAGTATCATCTCCCGCTCACCGAAAGGTGACACGCCAACATAGGTCGAAACCATATGTACCCCTTATCCCTCCCAAGTGGATCGACGTCCTTTTCGCGACGGGTTACAAACCAAGGATAGTCATATTCCGGAATACACCAACTACGACCCAAATCTCGTCGTCGACTCCGACCCGACCGAGAAAAGGGAATAGGCCACGTGCGTTTATTCCATTAATTATAGTCGAACTATTCGATTAATGATTCAACTACACATGCCGACCAACAATACACAAATACACAAAAACCAAACAAGGAAACCCGAACTACACAAGAATTAATAAAATAAGGATAAGGGCTTAAAATTTAATTATGCAGTAGTGGTCACAATCTAACTCTCTCTCTCTCTCTCTCTAAAGCTTCTGATAATTAAGGACACATAATATTGGAATAAATAAATAAATAACAAAGAAGCTAGAAAGAATATATGATCATTCAATCACACCCACCTAAGAATATGAATAGAGGTTATCCTATTAGAGCATGTTATAAAGGTTTCTTCAATTAAGGTATCTAGTCACTAAATATGATAGTAGGGCATGGGCCAGATAACAGGCTTGATTAGTCCTGGAGTTAATTTATGATTTTTATCTTATTAATAAATGGGCTCTGTTCATGGGCTTTAAGATTATTTAAGTTAGAGTTTCATTAGGGTTAGGGACATCTGGGATTTTACTAAGGTTAGCAGCGTTAGCTGTGGCAGAGAGACTCTCTGTGGCCTCTTTGAGGTGTTTTTTTTTCCTTATTTTCAGCAATATATTCTATATTCTTATTTTGTCGATCATCTTCTTCCTATCAATTAGTGCGGTGAGCATAGATTATGATGACGAGGGACGGACGAATCGATGACATAGAGAAGACGATCGCTGGTATGAAAGCGGACCTTACGGGGAAATTTTCAGAACTTCGGGATTCTGTTGAAGGGATACAGAAGACAGTTGCAGAGCATAAATCTATGTTTGAAGAACATAAATCTATGTTTGAAGCAATTATGACCAAATTATCGGCGATCACACCTACCCAACCATTAATTACCACAAGCGGAAACAACACTCTCTTTACAGAAAAACGGACCGAAACTCCACAGACAACCATATTGCCTCGAATGGAGTTACCTTCGTTTGATGGGTCAGATCCGATTGCATGGATTGCTCAGGCGGAGCAATACTTCTTGGTCCATCGCACTCCAATTGGGGATAGAGTTCAATTGGCTCTAATCGCCATGTCAGGCAAGGCTATGTTTTGGGCACAATGGGTGCTTCGTCGAGCAGCCAGCATTACATGGGCTCAATTCACACAGGAGTTGATTGAACGATTCAGGGATAGTTCAGCCATTAATGCTTATGAGGCTATGCACATCACTCGGCAGACAGGCTCCTTAGAAGACTACCTCTCGCTCTTTGAGGAGCGCATCGCGCAATTGCCCGAGTTGCCGGCGGCTCAATATTTGGGTATGTTTCTTGGTGGGCTACAATCTGATGTTCGAGATTGCATTCCAGATTCAGAATTGACAGACGTTTTCGCAGCAATTCGTTCGGCCCGATGAATTTTTCGTACTCATCGTCCCTTAGGAACGCCTTCACGGCCTACTTCGATCGGGGGAAACCAACGCTCTCCAAATTCCTTTCAAGGAGGGCTACATTCTGGGGATAAATTTTTCAATCAAAGAACAAGCCAAGAGTTGCCAAATTTCATTCAAGGCCTATATCCAGGGGGTGGTTTTTCCCCGCACAACCCAAATCAGAATAGCTCGGTCAGCGATCCGTCTCAAAGCCTTGTAACCGGGCCGAGAGGTGCACAACCTAACCGTAATGTTCGACGCCTCACGGCTGAAGAAGCTCGAGAATACCGAGCGAAAGGAAAGTGTTATAAGTGAGACCAACAATATGGACCACAGCACAAATGCTCCTCCTAATATTTGAATGTGATGATTGAGTGGAAGGAGGAATCTGAAGAGAAAGACGACGTGGAACGAAAAGAAAACTCATATGAGTTCAGCCTTGAGGACAAGGCTGTTCCGTCGGGAGGAGCAATTGATAGTAGGGCATGGGCCGGATAACAGGCTTAATTAGTCCTGGAGTTAATTTATGATTTTTATCTTATTAATAAATGGGCTCTGTTCATGGGCTTTAGGATTATTTAAGTTAGAGTTTCATTAGGGTTAGGGACATCTGGGATTTTACTAGGGTTAGCAGCGTTAGCTGTGGCAGAGAGACTCTCTGTGGCCTCTTTGAGGTGTTTTTTTTCCTTTTATTCAGCAATATATTCTATATTCTTATTTTGTCGATCATCTTCACTCTATCAAAATAACAACAGTGAACCTTATAATCAAACTCAGCAATTCCTTACTTAGGTTTTGTCTTATGTCAAGAATGGAGATTACTTTACCCACCTAGACGCCGATGACTTATTCGTTTTTGTGTCGATTTTCTTTGATTAGTTGTGCGTGAGTTGTTATGTTTTGCGTCTTTTTTTGATGTTTTCCTCGTAGTTGTGGTATATATGTGTGACGGTATGTTGAGTGTGCAGGTCCCCGAGAGTAAAGTATGTGAAAAGATCGAAGAATCGAGCTCGTTTGAGTGGAGTCGAGAAGTGAGCTGCCCAACTGTCACCAGGCGCCCGCTGAAGCCCTCGGCGATCGCCCACGAAGACCACCAGGCGACCGGGTGAAGACCCAGCGATCGCCTGCTCCCAGTAACAGGTGGAGAAGTTTTCTTGCAGGCGATCGCCCCTGTCCTGAGCGTTCGCTCGCGACCTTGCCCAGGCGATTGCCTGCATACCAGGCGACCACTCCCTCCTGGAATTCAGCTTTGACCGTTGTTGACCGCGTTTTTGTTCGAAGGATAACTAGGGCTTCGACCCTTGAGACTTTGGACACACTTTTCAGAATATTGTCTTGGTACTTTTGAGAGCTCTGGGAACTCGTAATCTAGGTTTTGATTTTCGCTTTTCTTCATCTTGGATTGTAATCAACTCGGTAAAAGTCGGAGATTCCGCCGACGGGTACTTGGATTTGGATTCGAATATTGATTTAGTAAGTTTTATTTCTTCTTTCGATTTGCTCGTTCTTCAATTTCGTGTTAGATTAATTGATTTGTTCTTTATTTTTCAAATTGCTTTTCATGAATTCTATTGTTCTAAAATACAATTGTTCTTCGATTAGAATTATGAATCTTGAAACCCTTAGTTCACTTTAGATAGATTTTTCTCGTTTTCTTGTCTTTTCAATACTTAGATATTTTTTAGATTTAAAACAAAACCCCAAATCAAAGTAAGCATTATGCTATTTCACTTTCGTTTTCTCCGTTGCAAACAAATAAACACTTGTACGCACCGATAGTAGTGTTCCTCGAGATCGACTCGGGCGAGTTATTTCGACAACTAGTTCGATATAAATTTAATTGATTTTTCCGCTACTAAAACGACTTATCAATTTGGCACCGTTTCCGGGGAACACTTTAGGCACTAGTATTAGTGTTTAGGTGTTTGCAACAATTTCCTTTTTATTTTTATTTATTTTATTTGTTCAGGTGCGTTTGATCGTTTGTTTGTCTTTGTGGTGCATGGTAGGTACGCGAAGTCAGAATACCGAGCTTGCACCCGTAATAGTAAACATCAACAGACGAAAGAGTATCAGTCGGTGCACGAACGTAGACGACGACTCCTCGTCTGATTCCACAACTACTGACACCGAACCCGAGACCGAAACTTCAACCATGGCCGACGTGGTGAACAACAACAACAACAACGCTGAGAACAATAACAACAACAACCGTGCTCCGCCACCTCTCTTTGGAGATCTGACGCATCCGCAAATCGACGGAGCTAGCTCGTGCATCGTCCTAAGTGATGCCGCCCGGAGATACGACCTCAAGTCTCACCATCTTGCTCAGCTTCCTCAGTTCTCCGGAACCGCTAATGAGGATGCCCTCAACTTCGTCAGGGAGTTCTATACGGCTTTGCACGCCTTCCCCCTCGAAGCACTCGATGATGATCAGCTCCGGTTGAAGTGTGTTCCGTATGCCTTGAGAGATAGGGCATAGAACTGGCTGCTATCCTTGGAGCCGGACTCGATCACTACCTGGAAGGACATGTACCGGGAGTTCATTACTCGGTTCTATCCTCAGCTGAAGACCTTCGACTTGAAAGGTCAGATATGTGCCTTCGAGCAAGAGCCGGGAGAGTTTTTCCATGAGGCTTGAGAGCGATTCCGGAGCCTTCTGAGGCAATGCCCACACAACGACCTCACTCCCAACTCGGTCATCCAGTTCTTCTACAAGGGCTTGAATAGAGAAGATCAGCGAGAGGTGAAAACCGCAGCCGGCGGAAATATCAGTGGCCGGACCAGCGATGAGATGACGGAGATCTTCAAGTCCTTATCAGCTGAGTCTAGGCAAACGAGTACAAGGGGAAGTAGTAGCTATGACAGACCCGAGGGGAATGTTAATGCTTGTTGGGATTCGATGTCCCGGGCTATCAAAAAATTGCGGAACCGATAACCCGATCAAAAACCCTCGATCACCGAAGATTGGATCCCCGACTCATCCGCAGGAGTCCGACCTTTGGAGACTACGCGCCCGAAGACACGCAGCCCACCCCCAGCCGATTTTCTCCCGCGAGCCGGATCCGCGAACGCGAACTACCTCACGAGCCGGGGCCCGACCGAACGCCCAGCGAAGCCCGAAGGCTGCGTGCGCCCAGCCGAGCCCCCGCGAGGGGCTCGCGATCGTCCTCGACGATCGCTGGGATCGCTCGTAGCGATCCCCGGGGCTGCTCGTAGCAGCCCCGCAGCGAGTCAAGGACTCGCTGCTCGCGAGGGCCGAGCCCCGTACGCGTCGCTACGGGTGAACCCGTAGCGCGTACGAGGCAGCTACGGGTCATCCCGTAGCGCGCCCGCGATCGATCCGAGGATCGATCGCACCCCTCGGCTCCAGCCGAGGGCTCCTCGCGCCGCGCGCCTCCGACGAGGGGGCTGGGGTCCGCCACGGCACCAGCCCGTGGCACCCCGGGGATCGACCGAAGTCGATCCCATGCCCCGGCGTCCAGCCGGGGTTCGTCCCTTGTCGCGCGTCCGGCGGTCCGAACCCTAGGGTTCGACCGCCGCGTTCGATCCTCGCCGGGGATCTCGAATCCCCGTCCCCGAGGTTCGTCGTTTTTCCCGGATCGCGTGTTCATGTATATATCACAATTATTCAACGCACAAATAATCAAAGAAGGGGGTTCTCGATTATTACCTTGATTCGTTGTACGGAGAAACGAATCGTTGATGACCTCGTGATCTTCCCGCGTATTCCTTGCACTTCCGTTCGAACGTCGGGTGGGCGACGAGCTATCGAACTCTATGGATCTTCCTCACTCTCCAAGACTTTTTAGTTGGCGTAACTTAGGTTGTGAAAAGTGAAGACCATGTAGTGCTTATATAGGCTACGTAGGGGATCATAAGGAGAATAAATATTGGGCTTCAATATTGAAAATTAAATTGGGTCCAATCCAAATCTATTAATTCTTATCAATATTAATTTTATTTATTTTCCACTATATAAATAAAATTGCACTCCCAATATTATTCCATATTATATCAAATAATATTTCTCCAATTAGTATTATTTATTCCGTGTATTTAAGATTTAAATATCCATGAATAAATTTATTTATTGCTCAATAAATAATATTCATCTCTTATATCCGAGACTAGTACCGTTCAACCTTTATTATTGTGCGGAACGAATCCACTCATGAGGTTTACACAATAATTCCTTATGAACTCATCTCGGGGATATTATCAACCCTTCCGGGATACACTTTCCCGTCAAGTATTCACGGCATGTCATATATAAAATATAGCGACCCAATTTTACCGGTAATTAACCCAATAATTAAATCGGTTAATTCCTTTGGAAAATCAAAGTCTCTAATATTAAATATACACACCCGCAATAATATCAGGGATTAAGAATAAAATACTCCGAGATTTAAATTGATTATCTTAGGCAATCCTAATCAATAAATCTCAAGCTGATCCGCCCAATACACCAAGTGTACAAGTGTGATAAAATAATTAAGACAAATTATTTTCTCTCTCACACAACGACTATACCGATGGATTGGTCCGTGTCCATCTAGGTCGTGAGCAACTGTTTGTTTAAATACGAGTAACCGATAGTATGATCTTCCGTGTGGGCCAGACACACCATACTAACTACAACGTATAAAATCCAGGACTATATTTTGCATAATTAATTAATAATAATTAATTGCAAATAATTGTTTATTAATTAAATAGGTTAAATGCTATGACCGGGAGTTTACCGATACTTAAATCTAGACATTAAGTACACAACTCCAACAATCTCCCACTTGTACTAAGGTCTAGTCATTTCCTCCAAACTCCCGACTCCCATACTCATCACGTGCTTAATTTATACTTCCCAGAAGTATTATGTGAATGAGCAATCTAGGTTGCCGCTCTGAAGTTATCTTGGTGACTACTGCGTCGTCTCTCTGACGATGACTCGTATCAGGTGGTACTGGCTCTATGTGTTATCATCACCCTTTTGAACTTATGAATTCTTCCAGTTCTCCACGCACCGCTATTTACATAGCCTTTGGTGAACCAAGAATCATATCCAAGTTCAGAGGTTATTCCGGAACCTAACCAAAACTTCCGCTGCCTCTGAGGCTGCTATTCGGTTTATGATAGAGTCCGAGAAGCATTACGCTTATCACTCTTTCATCCTTAGGTTCCACCTCTTCTAAAAGTGAACACATAGCCTGATATCGACTTACACTGGTCCTTTCTCTGATCTTGGATCTGAGAAACTGTAATCTAAGAAGATTTCGTTTTTGCCAGTAATCCAGTACTTCCAAGTACTTTACAGCATTCGAATATTTCTTATCCAGATTACTTTGATATCCTCCCACTACGCTAACTGCATAGTTGATATCAGGTTCTTGTTTTTCAACATTGCATCTACAAAGCTTTCTACACTTGAAGTGTAGGTAACTGCTTTGTCTATATCTATCTCCTTCATGTGTGCAAGCCACATACCTTAGATAGATGCATTCTGTTCTCGAAAGGCAATAACCTTTCTCAGAATTGTGCATGTTTAAAACAAACCATAATCGTATAAGATATTCAAAGAGAAGTACAAATGTTCTTATCCAGAGATCGAAGATTTCTAAGAACATGATCCAACTTCATCTTAATCCTATATTTCGATTTATTTAGACAACCTCTATTTTATGTTTCACAACACTTTTACATTGTTGCCAACGATGAAGTGTTATCTTCACAAAATTCCGAGAAACACCACCCTTGTTTCCATTACGTCTCTAACACACCTTTCCTTGCCTTTTGATGAATCCATAGAATGGACTATCTCATCAATTCGCAAGTTCCTATGCAGAACTAGGGATCGATTTCATGTATACTAGATCCAGAGTTCAAAAACTCCTCCAGTCTTATGAACATCTCCGGTTGGTTAACAACCTCCCACTGCAATGGCGTTCCGGTGTATAACAGTAATAACATTAGGTGCAGTCAGTGGTGTACCGCTACTCGGTTAGGCTGGTTCTCAGTCTATCCTTTCCTCATTTCAAGTACATTGTCAGTTAGGGCATTGTAGTTCATCTAATAGTCTTCCTCTAAGAACCGGGCGAGGACACCCATCTGGTTCGCAGTACTATTGAACATACAATTACTTGTTCTTCTAGGATATTCTACAATCACATAGAATGTGCCGTTGTATCCAGAAATATCCATAGAACATAGGTAGTTCCGAACAAACTTGTCCTTTTACTATTAGAATCCCATTTCTTATTCCTGACACACCATGTCTACACATCAGTGTATGGTGTAGTCGTTTGAGACTTAATCTCAATCTTTGATTTATGCTATGTGTTATTTAGATAGGTGATGGCCTCCGCGAACAAGTCGCAGGCTTTCAATGGATATACTTTGAAGGTTCCCCATAGTGGCTTTGTGTTGAAAACACTCCGCTTTTATGGCACAACAAGTAGTCTAATCCATCTTCGAGTATTCTTGGAAGAACGACTCGTACCTTCTCTAATTACACATACCGCATTAATCACAAATCATTTTCTATACTTGTTCGAATTCCATCCTTTATCCAGAAAGGTCAACTTAGTCGTATCATCTATCAAGATCGATTCTCAGGTCGGGAGGTCCATTCCTCCAACTATAATTGATCAAATCAATTTCGACCTTTTGAATCCCTTTTGAATAGATATTACCAAGTCTAAGAATTCACAAGTATAATGATTAATAAGAGAAATACATCTAATAAGTAAAACAAGTTACACATAACGGTTTGTTGCATCGTGGTAGACTAAGGATTCATCATTCACATATTGCTATCTAATGTACCATAATAGATATCACCATTATTTCTTATCCAAACCATCCAATGATTAAAGAAATAAAATATCCATTAATAAAGAAAACCAGAACGAAGTTCTTTTTCAAAATAAAGGGGTACATAAGCAATAACTGAAATGAAAACTTAAAACAGATAAATGTCTTCCACTGCAACCGCTGTTACCCCAACAGCTTCGCCCATGTAGACTCGAACTCTTCTTCTCTAAGTCGCCGGGTTTTCTGGAACCCCTGCATTTAAAAAATGCACATACCGTCAGTGGTTCCATATCTACACACCAGAATTCTGGTAGATAATACCGCTGACTATGTTTTTACGACTAAAGAAAAATTCGTACCTCTGAGAGGACATTCAGACTTCCAGTGTCCAGACTTCTTGCATCGGAAGCATAAGCCCTTTGGCTTACTAGCCCCCACTCGTGGTCCATTCCTCTTGGCACCACTGGGTTTTATGGCTTGCTTCCTTTTCTTGCCCCTACCTCCAATAGCTTTCAAGCTTTTGGGCTTGGTAGTCACAAGCGCTTGAGACTTGCCCTTCTTGTAGATCCCCTCTGCCGCCTTCAGTTCAGTCAGGAGTTGCGCAAGAGTATAAGATAGTTTACCCATATTATAACTCATACGAAACTGCTCAAAACTAGGGGTCAGAGACTGGAGTATGATGTCGACTTGCGTCTCACCATCAATCATAGCTCCTAGGACCTCCAATTCATTCAACAGACTCATCATCTTGAGAACGTGCTCCTCGACAGGCGTTCCTTCAGACTGAGTAGTTGACATGAGGACTCTCATGGCATCTTGCCTACCCGCACGGTCATGATGCCCAAACATCTCCTTGAGGTTAAATAACATATCCTCGGCAGTGTTCATCGACTGATGTTGGGTTTGGAGTACATTTGACATGGAAGCCAAAATATAGCACCTAGCCATTTCATCAGCCTTTTTCCACTTCCGATATGCTTCTTTTTCCTCATCAGTTGAGGCGGCCGTGGGTTCAGCAGGGCATTGCTCATAGAGTACAAACTTGTACTCTTCAGCAGTCAGGACAATGTCTAAATTTCTCTTCCAATCAATATAGTTTGGACCAGTGAGTTTTTGTTCCTTGAGTATCATAGAAAGTGGATTCATAGCTATTCTCTAAACCTATAAGCACATGTAAACAAACAATCAATTTAATGTCCGATATTATCTCCCTCAAATAATATCATTAAATTACTAATTGCGTCTAAAATCCCATCAGGTAAGGCAAGCCACGTTCGTGTGGACGTTTACCCACCCAAATGATTTAACAATTAGGTTTGCTTCGGTCGTACATCATTATAGCGTTACTTCGTTGGGAAGAATACTATAAAGCGTACCTAAGTGTAAACCATCACTCAGTACTAAGGTGTATCGTTTAGAATTGTTATGTCACCGCAAGCCACGTTCGTGTGGACGTTTACGATAACTCGCAATCCCTCACAATCTCCTATAACTGTCTACATCAATTATTCTAAAATCCCTTTCAGTATAGCAAGCCACGTTCGTGTGGACGTTTACTACACCAAATAGATTTATATAATTGAAATCCAATTACTTGATTCATTTGATTTCGTAAATCAAGACTCGGAGAATCATAAGTGAAACTCGAAGTTTCTAACCAGTGATTCACCATGCGAGCGACCCTATCTCTCATAAATGAGGGAGCCGAGCAGACAATCGACCCATCTATCAAAGAATGGTACGAAGGTCTCTAATTTGTGTCCTCTACATGACCAAGTGGCTCTGGCTCCATTCCACTCCCCGGGGTGAGAATGAGTCGACTTGAAGCCAGTTTTGGAAAGACAAATTAGGCATTGTTTGATAAACTTGATCAATGTTTCTTGTAAAAGGAATTACAAGAATTCTCCTCCAATGACTTGTCTATATGAACTTCGAAAGTCCATAAAAGTCACCAAGAGAACAGTGATGGAGACCATGGGAATGTTTCCATCCCCTCTCCCACTTAGCTTTTTACGATAAAGGGATACGCTATCTAGTGCATAAAATAAACACATATAGCATGCATGAAAACAATAAAGCACATAGATCACATAGTCAAAATAATGCTAGAGAAATTATTTTTCCCGACTATCATGGCTTTATCTTCATATGCATCCTCTAGTCTTCAGTCTTCGTTTCTTGAATGCTCCATGTGACGAGAATATTAATTTCCAATATTTAAATCTATTTATTTTCAATTAATCCAAAAGTTACTTAATTCGAAAATTAAGTCAATTGAATATATCAAAAATAAAATTAAATATTATTAATATTTTTATTTATTTATTTTCCTATCCAGTTCTTATTAAATCTTTAGAATAATCTATCCAAATAAAATTTGGAATATTCTAGAAGATATCTATAATAGAACAAGGAAATAAAATAAATTAGGACTCACTACTTTCCAAATTTATTTTTATTCCTAATCCATGAATATTCCCATGAGTAGGAATAATCAAATAGGAAAAATAAATTTAGTACTAAATTAATTTAAATTTCCAATCTATGAATAATTCCATGAAGGAAATAAATCAATAGAAATAAAATTAATTTAAATTAATTCTTTTCCTAATCCATGAGAGTTTCCAAAAGGAGAACGCTCAAATAGAAAAAATCCGAATTAATTAAGAAAGTAAATTTTCGGGCGTGGACAGCATGGGGTGGGAGTCCCCACGCCACCCTCGACCCACACCTAGGAGGCGGCCGGCCACCTATACCGGCGGCTCCTCCATGTGAGGGTCGATCGACCCTTATGGATTGACCATGGGGTTGGTCGATCCGAGCCCTAGCTCCCTCTCGTCATCTCGTCTTCTCCGGCGGTCTCGATTCATCGATCCAATCGTAAAATAAATTACAATAATCTAAATTACAATTCCGGTATCGATTCTATACATGAAATCGACCCTATACATTTTCCGGAAAATAAAGTGCGTAATAATAAATCCTAAATTCGGTCAACCCCCGAATTTTTACTATTACAAACATTCAACCACACAAAACGAATCTCGACATGTCCGAGAGTTTAATAATCATGATAATAAAATTAACAATAATTAAATTAACCATGATAGCCGGAAATCCTGCAAGGTAGAACAATAATCGAATACATACATGAACCCGAAACCAAACGCTCTGATACCAGTTGTTGGGATTCGATGTCCCGGGCTATCAAAAAATTGCGGAACCGATAACCCGATCAAAAACCCTCGATCACCGAAGATTGGATCCCCGACTCATCCGCAGGAGTCCGACCTTTGGAGACTACGCGCCCGAAGACACGCAGCCCGCCCCCAGCCGATTTTCTCCCGCGAGCCGGATCCGCGAACGCGAACTACCTCACGAGCCGGGGCCCGACCGAACGCCCAGCGAAGCCCGAAGGCTGCGTGCGCCCAGCCGAGCCCCCGCGAGGGGCTCGCGATCGTCCTCGACGATCGTTGGGATCGCTCGTAGCGATCCCCGGGGCTGCTCGTAGCAGCCCCGCAGCGAGTCAAGGACTCGCTGCTCGCGAGGGCCGAGCCCCGTACGCGTCGCTACGGGTGAACCCGTAGCGCGTACGAGGCAGCTACGGGTCATCCCGTAGCGCGCCCGCGATCGATCCGAGGATCGATCGCACCCCTCGGCTCCAGCCGAGGGCTCCTCGCGCCGCGCGCCTCCGACGAGGGGGCTGGGGTCCGCCACGGCACCAGCCCGTGGCACCCCGGGGATCGACCGAAGTCGATCCCATGCCCCGGCGTCCAGCCGGGGTTCGTCCCTTGTCGCGCGTCCGGCGGTCCGAACCCTAGGGTTCGACCGCCGCGTTCGATCCTCGCCGGGGATCTCGAATCCCCGTCCCCGAGGTTCGTCGTTTTTCCCGGATCGCGTGTTCATGTATATATCACAATTATTCAACGCACAAATAATCAAAGAAGGGGGTTCTCGATTATTACCTTGATTCGTTGTACGGAGAAACGAATCGTTGATGACCTCGTGATCTTCCCGCGTATTCCTTGCACTTCCGTTCGAACGTCGGGTGGGCGACGAGCTATCGAACTCTATGGATCTTCCTCACTCTCCAAGACTTTTTAGTTGGCGTAACTTAGGTTGTGAAAAGTGAAGACCATGTAGTGCTTATATAGGCTACGTAGGGGATCATAAGGAGAATAAATATTGGGCTTCAATATTGAAAATTAAATTGGGTCCAACCCAAATCTATTAATTCTTATCAATATTAATTTTATTTATTTTCCACTATATAAATAAAATTGCACTCCCAATATTATTCCATATTATATCAAATAATATTTCTCCAATTAGTATTATTTATTCCGTGTATTTAAGATTTAAATATCCATGAATAAATTTATTTATTGCTCAATAAATAATATTCATCTCTTATATCCGAGACTAGTACCGTTCAACCTTTATTATTGTGCGGAACGAATCCACTCATGAGGTTTACACAATAATTCCTTATGAACTCATCTCGGGGATATTATCAACCCTTCCGGGATACACTTTCCCGTCAAGTATTCACGGCATGTCATATATAAAATATAGCGACCCAATTTTACCGGTAATTAACCCAATAATTAAATCGGTTAATTCCTTTGGAAAATCAAAGTCTCTAATATTAAATATACACACCCGCAATAATATCAGGGATTAAGAATAAAATACTCCGAGATTTAAATTGATTATCTTAGGCAATCCTAATCAATAAATCTCAAGCTGATCCGCCCAATACACCAAGTGTACAAGTGTGATAAAATAATTAAGACAAATTATTTTCTCTCTCACACAACGACTATACCGATGGATTGGTCCGTGTCCATCTAGGTCGTGAGCAACTGTTTGATTAAATACGAGTAACCGATAGTATGATCTTCCGTGTGGGCCAGACACACCATACTAACTACAACGTATAAAATCCAGGACTATATTTTGCATAATTAATTAATAATAATTAATTGCAAATAATTGTTTATTAATTAAATAGGTTAAATGCTATGACCGGGAGTTTACCGATACTTAAATCTAGACATTAAGTACACAACTCCAACAATGCTCAGCTGGCGAAGCAGGTTGCCGACCTAACTAAAAAGGTTCAAATGTTACAGACTACTGAGGAGCAACCCAAGAGGCAAGTTTACCAGGTAGAGCCGTGTAGCTTATGTGGGGAGGTTGGCCATTTCTCCAGCACCTGTGGCCAGGGCATGCTATCTCCACCTCAAATGATGGATCAGAATTTCGGTCCCGAGATACAGGTGAATGCGATGCAGGGGTACAATCAACAGGGCAACCAGAGGAATGACCCCTACTTGAACACGTATAATCCTGGGTGGAAAAATCACCCCAACTTCTCGTGGAAGCAAGACCAGCAACAGATAAAAGGGCAAGTTTCTCAGTCGAACTACAACAATCAAAACCGATTCCAGAATCAAGGGTACCAGAATGCAGGAAACCAGAACTGGCAAAATAATCAGAACTACCAGAGGCCTCAATATCAGCAATCTCATCAGCCCGTTTATCAGGCACCACCTCCGCCTCAGCAGCCGCCTCCGAAGAGTTCCGACCTAGATGAGAAATTTGCGGCATTTATGTCCTCGACTTTGGGTTACATGCAACATAACCAACAGAGGATGGATGGGTTGGAGTCCTCATTGACAAATCAAAATTTGACTATTAAGAGAATCGAGAATCAAGTCGGGAAAATGGCTGGAAAAATAAACGAGTTAACACAACCGAATCAGAAAGACAAGCTCCCTAGCCAGTCACATCATGCTAAGGATGTCACCGTCCTCCGTAGTGGTCGAGTGATTGACAATAAGGTTCAAATTCCTCACCGAGAGCATAGTGAGCCGGTGATTGAGGAAGAAACGGAGGAGGTCATAGTAGAAGAGGAACCGACTGAGCCGATTCAGCCGGATATCCCAGCAAAAGAGCCCGAACCGAGCACGCACACTTTGCATAAGACGAGCAACCCGTACCGACCACCGCTCCCGTATCCGAGCCGAATGAAGAATGACAAGCAAGATAGGCAATTCTCCGAGATTTACAAGTTTCTTTCGAGGGTCAACGTGAATTTACCACTCCTCGACATCATTCGGAATGTGCCCGCTTACGTGAAGTTCTTCAAGGAGCTCGCCTCGAATAAGAGGAAATTTGTATATGACGAGAAAGTGGTTGTCACCGGTGTAGCTAGTGCGAAACTTCAGCACCCTCTCCCTCTGAAGCAGAGGGATCCGGGGAGTTTTAATGTGACGATTGCCGTTGGGAATGGCCGTGAAGTCTCAGGCATGCTCGATCTTGGAGCCGGCATTAATCTGATGCCCTATGCCGTTTATGAGAAGCTGGAATCGGGTGAACTCACACCCACCCGTATGTGCTTGCAGCTAGCCGACCGATCCATTCGGTACCCGAAGGGGATCCTTGAGGACATCCTCGTGAAAGTTGGGGGACTCATTGTCCCCGTTGATTTTGTTGTCCTTGATGTCGGACACGTCCTGGAAAATGGTCGGGACCATTCACTTCTTTTGGGTAGACCGTTCATGGCCACGACGAAGACCGTGATAGATGTCGAGAAGGGAACCTTGAAAATGACCGTGCTAGGTGAAGAAGTGCGCTTCTCCGTGCGTACCAAAAGGGCCGAACCCGCTGCCCATTCTATAGAGACTTGCTCGTTTGTTGATTCCGTGGATGACGAAGTGACCCTAAATTTCGTCGAGGAGAAGAACCCCGTAGAAGAAAGTGAGGTCGAGACACGAGTCGACGACCTCAAGGAAGAAGAAATTAGCTCGCGGACAACCGAGATCGAGGCCCCCGTGATTTTTGTAGTGTGTGTTAGTTTTAGTCGTTGTTTTTAGTTTCATATGTTAGTCGTTTTTATTGTTTGGTTTGTCATTTATTGTATTTATGTTTAGTAGTGTGTGTTGATCTCACGGTTGGTTGGAAGTCGTAGTTTAGTTATGTTTCAGGTGAAAAGTCGAAGGAAAAGTCGAAAGAAACGAGTCGTAGAAGAAGAGACAAAGAAAAGAGCTAAAAAGCCAAAGTAGCGGTTGCTACGCGCGTGTCTTAGTTTTCAGGATTTGAAAGTGGCGGTTGATGGGCATACAGTTACATGAATTTTCAGGATTTGAAAGTGGCGGTTGCTGGGCAGTTAGGGGGGGGGGGGGTGCTTGGACATGGATTTAGGTAAGGATTGAAGGAAAAACAAATATCTCTCGTCTTGGAACTCGACGTAGAGTGAGGGGCGTCGGTATTGACGACACCGACGTTCTAAGAATCGTAATCGAGTTCTACGGCCTTCGTAAACCTTGTAATGTAATCTTTCTTTTATTTGCATTTCGTTCTTAGTTTTATTGCTTGTTAATTTTCTGCAACTTTCAAAATTTATAGAATAATTCCTACGCTTTCAAGTAATAAATTCATTTTCATAGATGTTTATGTTATTACTTTTTCGTTATTTTATTTGTTGTTATTTCTCGTTTTCTTGTATTTACTCGAATGATGAATTGAGGGTCGCGAAAAAGGAATTTTATATTCAATTGAAATATGTCTGAAATTACGCCTTCAGCGTAGGATACCAATTTTTCGTGAAATTGGTCTTGAACTAACAGACAGCAGCTTCCGTCAAAGTAAAACAGTCACACAAGTTGTAGAGTAAAATGTGAAGACAAAGTTATGTAATAGTTTCCATTTCATTGAACACAAAACTTAAACTATTACACTTGTAGAGTATGGTAGGCAAAACGTTTACAAGAAGTTTCCCGAGTGTCGCAACAACTCCCACTAACTTGCAAACTAGCACACGAGTACCTAAAGCTAAATCTCCTAGCTCTAATCTTGGCACACGGCGCAAAAGCTACTACACAAACTCGAAGCTCGACTATGATTCTAAAAATCAGATTTCGTTCTCTCAAAATCGTCAAATGAAGAAATGAACATCCATGGGTATTTATAGTAGAGCCGCACATGTGAGAGTGATGACGTGGCACGTTCTCATTCGTCGCATGCTTGGCCTATGTCACTTTTCCATGGATGACATCATCATTGTAGAACTTGGATTCTTGAATCTTCGATTCTTGAATCTTCGAATCTTGAATCTTCAATTTCAAAATCAAACTTCAATTTCAATCTTGACTCCATCGATCTCAATTCTTCATCTTCAATTTCTCGTGAAATTCTCTAAGTGTTGAAGCTTCGAATTTCATCGTCTTCACGGTCGTCGATATTGTTGAAGTTGCAAACTTGGAACACTTCATCATTTCCTTGAACTGGGTACCTGGTGAAAGAAATCACGTTGTAAGTACTTAGTCATAAAATCAAAGCAAAGGAAACATGAACTACGAAAAATAACATAAGTGTCTCCGGAAAAATGGACAAGGGAAGTGTCGCCGTTTTCATTGTATGTCCACAAAACCGGCGACTTGTGTCGCTGGAATTTTTCCACGCCACAAACCAACAACAATGACCCGTGTCGCCGTTTTCCACGCCAAGAGTCCATTGCACCAAAACCGGCGACTGGAGTCGCCGTTTTCATGTACACTCCAAAAGCGGCGACTGCTGTCGCCGTTTTCCACGCACATACGCACTTCACCAAAAGCGGCGACACGAGTCGCCATTTTCCATGCTCATTTGCATATCACCAAAAACGGCGACTGCTGTCGCCGTTTTCCTTGCACACCCATTTCGGCGACTGGAGTCGCCGTTTTCTTGTCCATTCACCCTTGCATCAAAACCGGCGACTCTGGTCGCCGTTTTCATGTCATTCCAAAAGTGGAGACTCAAGTCTCCATTTCCATGCGCAAGGTAGTTGACTTCGGATCCTTAACCTGTAACCCTGAAAATCAACAAAGACAAAAAATACAAGGAAAACTACGTTGTCGCCAAAATCAACATTTACAATCTCCCCCTTTTTGGCACAACTCATGAAAAACAAAGTTAAGTAAAAAACGAGATACAAGTATCTCCCCCTCAACCAAACAAACCATAAAAATAACTAAGTAAAAAGATGGAAAAACATCAATCATACAATCAATGAAAAACCATAAAAATACTTAGACAAAATTTCAAAACAAACATCAAAAACTTAGATAGATAATTCAAGTATCAAAACAAGAATTCAAGAGTTAAGCAAATATGAAAACCATGCATGGACGAATAAGTTCAATGTTGTATGCATGCAAAATCAAAACATGAAAAACGAGTTCAAGAGTTAAACAAAAAACAGAAATTGAAAAACTTGAACTTGAACTTGAGATCTTGGACTTCAGTCTTGAGGCGAGCCAGATGGAGTTGGATCACGTTCCGGACTCCCGAGCGTCTCTTCTTCATCATCTTCGTAACTGAAGCCGTCGTCAGAGCTGGAGTCGCTTTCATCGGAATCAGTGTCTGGATCCCCAAATATCTCTTGTTCACTCAAACCAACACCAGCAGCTTCGTCAACATCCACAACATTGACATCCTCTTCATCACGCAGACCATCAGACGGCATCGCGAACGACGCCCCTGGATTTGTAGTTTCACCAATCTTCCCTTTCCCTTTATCACGAGCATTCAAAACACCTTCAAAAATGTCTTCATCAGTTTTCTCTCCGTCGTCGCTCACAACTTCAATCAAGTTTCTTTTGGACAGCTGCGAATGAGCTTCCTGAATCGCGTCACGCACCATCTTCAGAATAAATGTATCTTTCAGACTGGCATCTGGGGCTCCAACATCTCCAAGTCCTCCCCCTTGTTGGATCTCCCGTTGCAGTCTCTTGAAAGATTTTTTCTGTTTTTCCTGTGCCTCAATCATTCTGTTGTAAGCATCCACATGTTCGGCTTGACGCTTTTCCAGAGCTAAGGAGTCGACGTAGAATTCCTGAACCAACGCCGAAGGAACCACAGCTCGGTGACTATGAATCGGATGATGAGGATTCTGGTAAGAAGGAATATTTGAAGTTGGACCGAAACCACGGGGAACAACTCTCGGAGACTTAGCACCCTCAACTTCAGGTTCTGCGACAGCAGCAGTCGGCTGTGGTTTCGCAGTTGACTGTTATTTTTGGCGCTTAGGAGTTGGGGACTTAGTTTTTGGAGACCTAGGCTTGCGCTTTCTGGAAGACTTAGGAGTTGATGGCGGAGTTAAGATTTCTGGGAGTGCGTTCCGATCAAAAAGTCCCAGCCAAGGTAAGTCGATAACTCTTTTGTGCGGAGCCAAATACTTGCCCGTGACCTTGACAGCCCCGTTCTTCTTCATCTTTTTCTCAGCTGCAGTTTCCGGACTAAATCCCTGGTCATGAAGCATACCATAAATCAGACAAGGATGCGTGAGATGGAATTTTTTCTCCGTAGGCCACTCAGCTTGCCTAGTAATGGTTTCATCTGAAAGCTTGGCAATTTTACACAAGTCATTGAAGATAATTTTCCCCAAGTTCACTTGTTCGCCACAACTGAGGCGAAAGATAAGGTGCATCAACTCGGGGTCCATGACAGTCGGATCCCGATTTGCTATCCAGTTAGACATCCCAAGACGATGCAGGATGCCATAGAAAGCAGACAACTTTGACGGCGGAGGCAGTTCGGACTTGACTTTCTTTTGTGTAAGAAACGTGCCAACCGTCAGGTCATCAGCTCGTTCCGCAGCTGACGGTGTTGTCCATCTGGAATCGATTTCCAACCTTTCCAAGAAAGCGTTGATGGAGAACGGACGGAACTTGTATAATTTTTCACGAAAAATGAAGCAGCCATACAGACGACTCTTCGGATTAGCAAATTCGGGAGACAAGCTCGCGTAAAACTTATAAAGTACTGGAATGGAGTAGCGATAGGTAAGGCTCACAGATTTGAGCATATGGACTTTGGTCAGAAAGTCAGTGATGCCGTGTTTTTCATAGTCCTCCTTGAGAATAGTTCTGTCCGTATGGATCGGCAACTTCTCAATCAACTTATGGCGACGTTCAGCAGTTGGCGTGAAAAATTCACGGGAATGAGGTTTTGGACACTCAGAGTATTCAGCTATGTATTTGAAGCCATCAGTTGAGACTTGGGATCCAGCTGATCCCGAGGAGTGAGGTGTCAGAGGTGGTTTTTGGGAGCTATGGGTTTTGGATTTGTCAGCTGACCCACCACCAGAATTTTTTGAAGTTGGAGACTTGACTCCACTGCCACTGACGACAGGTTTCTTGCCAGCACTACTCCCAGATGGAGTCTTTTGATTCGCAGCTTTAGTGACTTTGCCCGCAGCCACAGTCACGGTTGATGGAATTTTGACAACTTTCTTTCCATCCTTAGTTATCTCGCCAGCTGCGAGTAACCGATGATATTCAGCCTTGGAGACGACTCCACTGTAGATTCGGAAGGAAGCATCCTGGAACTTTGTTTTACCTGACTTAGGATCTTTTCCCGGCTGACGGACAGTCGAGAGTTCAGGAGTTGTAGATCTAGTCAAGTCAACGGAAGTTTCAGCTGACAAAGCTTTGCGACGATCAACTTTGTCAAGGTGAGCTTTAAGCTCTTCGTAAGCCGCTTTCTTGGCTTCAGGAGTAGGAGCATGTTCGAACTGCTCGTTAAGATAAACAGTCATATCAGCCATCATGTCGTCAAAGTTTTTCGCCATTTCAAGATTCAGAAAAAGAGTAACCGACAGTTAGCAGCTGTGAGAACGGTAACCACGGAAAAAGAGTTCAACTTCCTAAAACAAAGACAGGGCGCCGGATGCGCAAAGCAAGAGTTGCCGGATGCAACGGAAAACAAGAACCTAAGAACTAAGAACTTCGGAAGCCGAACTTGCAGTTGAGAGTCGAGAGATCGAAAGCTTGAGAGTTAGAGAATTCTGAGTAAGCGTAAATGAATTAGGTTTTCATCGAGGCCTATTTATAGGAAAAATTTGGGCCGCCCGTCGGAATGAAAAAGCCCAGTCCAATACCTGTAAACAGCTCTTCTCAAGAAGGAAATTAGATCAAAAAGACGAACAAAAATTTATTAATTTTGAAAATATTATTAAAATAATAATTTCCAAAAATAATAAATAATAAAATAAAATAAAATAATAAAAAAAATGAAAAGTTTAGAGATAATCAAACCATGGCATGAAAACCGAAGTTGAGAACCATCGGTTGAGAAACGAAGTTGAGTGCCATTGGTTGAGAAACGTGAGTTGTCAATTTTTCTTTGACGTTGAAAAATTTGGCTAAGGAAAAGTTCCAGAGACATGAGTCTCCGTATTTATGTGCAAGTCGCCGGTTTCGTGCCAACTGTGAGTCTCCGTTTTTATGGCGACTTGAGTCTCCGGAATTGCACAAGTGAGTCTCCGTTTTCCTGACACTGTCAATGTAGCCAGGAAACTGGAGACACGAGTCTCCGGTTTTGTGTTCGTTGGCGTAGTCTCCGTTTTTGTGCACGTCAACGTTTTTGGCATCTTCGGGACTTAGAATAATTTTCGTGTCCAGGTTTCCAAAAAATGTTGTCACATGAATTTTGCGAGTTGGCCGTTGCTACACTCAAAATTTAGACTTCCGAGATGGTAAACCACGTAGCACTAGATATGAACTACAGAAATGCCAAAACAAAAACAACACATCCCGAGTTAGTCAATCAAGAGTTCAACACACACAAACATTCAAACACATTTTAGTGGAGATTCGAGGGGTGATATTAGGCAATGAAGAGCAAATATTTTCCCAGAAAAGAATCCACATTTCATCATTTTCCAAAAACCAAAAATTTTCACACAAGGTGATAGTAACTTTGAGGTAATGAAAAATCTCTCATATTAAAAACCGGTGAGATGGACCGAAGTATGTGATAGACATGTTTACTTGTCCTTCGTCTCAGTCACACGGAAGCAGTCGTGTTTTGTCGAAACATATTGGCAGAGTTAGCACCGCACAAGAGATTTTAATTCATGAATGCAAGGTGAACACTTAAGGCACTCCGATCAGGAACTAGCTTTACTTCAATCAGAGGGGAGCCGGGGGAACCGGCGTCCTCCAGACGAGTTTATAGTTTTAAATGAAATGCAACAGACACTCATTACAGCAGTCAGAGGGGAGCAAGGTTCACTTGCGTCCTCCAAAGTGTGATAGGAGAGTGTCTTAAAGTTCAGCGTCCATGTACAACCTTTCGAAGAGGGGAGCCGGGGTAACCGGCGTCCTCCGTTACTTGGCTTTATGGATCTATGCAAATGAAGCGAGGAGTTTAAGCCATGTTCACATGTTCACATTCAGCGGAATAAATACTCTTGTGTCCGAAGACTAAAAGCGGCCTCGAATCCATGTTTGTCTGACTAGACTAATCCACGACGATTCCGAGTGCGTATTCAGAAGTAAAGAAACTACTCTTTCAGACTTCAAAATTTTTCCGTGAACTCTTAGAGAGAACACATGCAGAGAGAATTTCTTAGTTTCTTAAATCTCTCAAAGTCAAGAGGTTTGGTAAAGATGTCAGCGAGCTGTTTTTCCGTTGAAATATGCTGTAGACTGACTATATCACGATAAACCAAATCTCTAATGAAATGATGTCGAATGTCGATGTGTTTAGTTCTTGAGTGCTGAACAGGATTTTCGCTGATTTTGATAGCACTCTGGTTATCACAATACAGCACTAATGGAGCACTCTCAAGGAGATAGTCATTCAACATTTGTTTCAACCAAAGTAGCTGAGTGCAGCAACTTCCAGCTGCAACATACTCTGACTCGGCAGTTGACAGGGCAATACAATTTTGCTTTCTACTATGCCAAGACACGAGATTATTTCCAAGGAAGCAACAGATGCCGGAGGTACTTTTTCGTTCGTCCGTGTCCGTCGCCCAGTCGGCATCAGAAAAGCCGACAAGGTTGGATGAAGTGTCGCGCGCATACCACAGACCTAGCTGAGAAGTTCCAGAGATGTAGCGGAGAATCCGTTTCACAGCTCTTAGATGGTCCTCCTTTGGATCAGCTTGATACCTGGCACACATACAAACACTAAACATAATGTCAGGACGAGTGGCAGTTAAATAAAGTAAACTCCCAATCATGGAACGATAAAGAGTTTGGTTTACACTCCGGCTTTTCGTTGACGTAGACAGACGTTCGGTAGTTGCCATGGGAGTGTTAGCTGGCTTGGCATGATGCATTTCAAACCTCTCAACCATGTTCTTAGCATACTTACTTTGAGATACAAATATCCCATTTGGTCGTTGAGAAATCTGAAGGCCAAGAAATTGATGCAACTCCCCCTCAAGGCTCATCTGAAATGTTGAGGACATAGCTTCTGTGAAGGCAGTCACGAGTTTAGAACAAGTAGCTCCGAAGACAATGTCGTCAACGTAAATTTGGGCAACAATCATGTGTTTGCCTTCTCGCTTGATGAACAAAGTTTTGTCCACCGATCCACGCTCAAAGCCGAACTTTAGAGGAAAATCCGTGAGACATCCATACCAGGCACGAGGCGCTTGTTTCAAGCCATATAGAGCTTTGTCAAGTTTGTACACATGATTTGGCTTTTTCGGATCCTCAAAACCCTTAGGTTGAGCAACGTAGACTTCTTCTTCCAGCACACCGTTCAAGAAGGCAGCTTTGACGTCCATCTGTCGAAGTTTGATGCCAAGATGGCATGCAATAGCAATCAAGAGTCTGATGGACTCAATTCGTGCGACCGGAGCAAAAGTTTCATCAAAATCTATGCCTTCCACTTGGGCATATCCTTGGGCAACAAGACGAGCTTTGTTTCTGACGACTTGATTATGCTCATCTGTTTTATTCTTGAAAATCCATTTAGTTCCAACAACATTGATGTTTGAAGTTCGGGGAACTAAGGACCAAACATTATTTCGTGTGAACTCATTCAACTCTTCTTGCATGGCCATGATCCAAAAATCATCTTGCATGGCTTCCTTGTAATTTTTTGGCTCATTTTCAGAAAGAAAGCAAGAGATGCTGATTTCGTTATAGATTGCAGAAGTGCAGATGTTGTAGAGTTCATTCGGAGAATTTGTCGGTTTCTTTGAGCGCGTGGTTCGCTCATTTAAGTTCCCAATCATTTGGGTCGGTGGATGACGTTTTTGAATATGACCAGGTGCTTCTCTTGGAGCGTCAGCTGGGTTTTCAACTTTATCATCATCGTCATCCTCAGTTGCCGAAGTGTCATCATTTCGGTTGCTAGACTCTCCAACTTCAGGTGAAGTATTAGGAGTAACATTTTCAGAAGTTACAGTTGTGGGTGTTGAAGGAAAAGTTCGAACTTCAAGAATTCCTTCCTTAACCCAATCAGCCTCTGCATCTTTTCCAAGAAAGTCTTGTTCATCAAAGTTGATGTTCACAGTCTCGATGACTTTCCTAGTCCGAAGATTGTAGGCACGATAGGCATGACTATTTTGGCTATATCCAACGAAAATTCCACGATCAGCCTTGACTTCAAATTTCTTTAGAGGATCACGATCCTTCAAAATATAACAAGTACAGCCAAAGACACGAAAGTGTGCAACTGAAGGTTTCTTGCCATTTACCAGTTCATAGGCAGTTGCGGTCGTCCCAGATCGAATACTTATCCGATTCAAAATATATCCAGCAGTGGAGACAGCTTCTGCCCAAAAAGTTCGTGCAAGATTTTTGGAGATAAGCATTACACGTGCCATTTCTTGCAGCGTTCGATTCTTTCGTTCGGCAATCCCATTTTGTTGAGGAGTTTTTGGGGCCGAGTATTCATGATGAATTCCTTTCATCATACAGAATTCGTTGAAGCTAGCATTTTGAAATTCAGTTCCATGATCACTTCTGATCCTTTTTACTTTAGCCTCATGATTCGTTTTGATCCATTTCACAATGCCCTTGAAGGCATCAAAAGTTTCATCTTTGGTAGCCAAAAATCTTGTCCACGTGTAGCGAGAAAAATCATCAACTACAACCAACACATATTCTTTCTTTGCTATACTTTTAACCTCCATTGGACCCATCAAGTCCATATGTAACAGTTCGAATGGAGCTGAAGTACTCATGAGCATTGGCAGTGCCGGATGAGGAATTCTTGTCAGCTTACCCTTCTGACAGTCACCACACACTCTTTTCTCAATTTTGGGGAGTTGAGAGATTCCTCGAACAATCTCCCCCTTAACCAATTTGCTCAAATTTCGAGTGCTGGTGTGGCCAAGTCGTTGATGCCACAAATCAACTTCATCAGGAACGGTCACAGAAAAACAACTATACTCAGTTGTATAGCAATTATTTTTGGCTCGTGGACCTTCCATTATACACTTTCCTTCACCATCAAAAACTCTGCACGATTCCTTATCAAAACTCACGTTCAGTCCTTCATCACACAGTTGACTGATGGAAATCAGGTTAGCAACAAGTCCTTTTACATGGACTACATTTCTGATAGGAGGTAGTCCTTTGATTTGTAGAGTCCCTTTTCCCTTTACGACGCCTTTTGCTCCCCCTCCAAACACTACGGGAGCTCCATTCATAGGCTCGTAATTTTTCAGAAACTTTTTCGTGCCAGTCATATGGCGGGAACAGCCACTATCAAAATACCAAATTCCTTTGGTTCCAGTCTCAGATGCGTTAAGTGCGACATGGCAGAAAATCAGTTCTCTTGGTTGCCAACAGCTGGTTTTAGAATTAAGTTCAGCTTTGCACTTTTGGGACCTAGGCACCCACTTCTTCTTCCCATTAAAATTTTGACCGTTCCTCTCAGTCACAGCTTTCGGATTTGTCTTAGCTTTTGGATTTGAAGAAATGGGTTTCTTCATTTCCTTAGTCACTTCAGACTTTTTCTTCAAGGTCATAAGTTCTCTGTTCATGTCCTCTTTCATCCTGTAGCAAAATGGTCGAATGTGTCCAGGTTGATCACAGTAGTGACAAACATACTTTCTCCTTTGACGAGTTTCAACCTTCATGGACGTTTTGACCGAAAATGTTTTTGTGCGAGAGAGTTGTCCAGTTTTCTTCACGTTCTGAGATTTGTCTAAGTTTTTCAGCAACGTCTTTTCATAAGGTAGGATGCCACGAGGAAGTTTGACAATATTCTTCGGAAATTGATATGTCTCAGATTTTGAAGTCGAAATCGACTTTTGAGTTTCTGGTTCTGGAGACTTAGCAATCTTCTTCCCTTCAGCAATCTCCTTTCGTTTAGATGATTCAACTTCATCCTTGCTTTTATCCTCAGACAGATCAGCCGACGCCTTAACAAAATTCACATCTTTCTTCTTTTCAGGAGTCGAGTAAATAGACTCAAAAACTTTTTGAAATCCAAGTCCGTAACGATTAGGATTCATATATGAAGCAGCATTGTCAAACACGGAAGAGTTCGTGTTCATTTTCCTTAGTAGCTCATCAGTCATCTGAAGTTTTTCTTTCAACACATATCGTTCCTTGTCAGTCATGGCAAGGTCAGTTTGAACTTTCATTAGAGATGACTTCAGTTCGTCATTTTCGGCGTCCGAGTTCTTAAACAAGGTCTGCAGCTTCTTAACTTCAGTAGACTCCTTTTTCAGTGAAGTCTTTAGTTTTGAGTTTTCAGAACTCAACTTCTCACACACTTCTCTCAGTTCGACAACTTCCTTGAAATACTTGTGCTTTTCCTCGAACAGGTCATCAAATTTAACTTTAAGAATTGTCAGAGAGTTGTTCAACTTTTTCTTCTCATCCTCAGTCTTCTCAACTGAGTTTCTCAAGACTACAGCCTCATCATTCATTTTTCGTTTCTCTTCAGAGAGTTCATCAAGAGATTCTTTTATGACTTTCAGTGACACTTCAAGTGTGCTATTCTCAGTGATAGCTGTGTCACACAATTTTTCGAGTTTAGAATAACTCTCTTTCAGATCAATCAGTTCAGCAGACTCGGTCACACTTTGATGGACATCAGATGTCATCTCTTCCTTTTCGGTCTCAGACTCAGACTCATCATCCGAGAAAATGTTATCATCACAAAAATTTCGATTTGTCGATGCCACACGGAAAATGTTGTCTGCAGTTGCAGTGTCCTTCAGAAAGGTGTCAAGTTCAAAGTTTTCAACTTCGAAATTCGCCAGTTCAAAGTCTTCACCAAAAGTGACAACTAGAGCGTTGTCCTCATCATCATCAGAATTATTGTCCTCAGACTCATCGTTCTCAGAAATGACATCCTCGTCGTCGATCACGACATAGCTAACTGGTAGCTTCTTCTTACGATGTAAGTTCGGGCATTCATTTTTAACGTGTCCATATCCCTTACACTCATAGCATTGCATTTTAGAGACATCTTTGCTAGTAGAGGAGTATGGCGAAAGTTTAGTTCCCTTGAACTTTTTGTCAGACGATGATCCCTGATTTCGATTGTCAGGAGAATTCGGGTATGAGTTAGAACTTTTCTGAAATTTCCGAAGGTTTCGGGCACGGTTCTTCCTCTTAAACTCTTGTTTCACAAGGTACGTGACTATCTCAGTCAGTGCAGGAAGTTTATCAGAATTATTCGAGTTCATCAAACATTCAATTTCCTCTGCTTCATCGTCATCAGATTCATCTACATCAGCTGAGAAACTACATTCAGACTTTTCATTTCTCGAAGGAGTTTTCTGCGGTTTCTGCGGTTTCGAACTTCTTGAGCTCTTACCTTTTTCAGAGATTTTTAGAGCAGTCATCGGCTCATAAACAAGAGACATTTCAGGGTTGCTACGCACTTTTAAAGTCAAGTCATAGTTTCTCAAATCGGCCATTAAGTCTGCATAGTCCCATGTCTGATTCTTTTCTTCTCGTGCTTCAAGAGTTAGCACTTTACTTTCGAACCGAGAACTTAGACTATGAAGAGTTTTCTCATAAATCATGACGGCAGGAAAAGTTTCTCCAAGTTCATGAACTTCGTTCACATATCTCATGATTTTGTCTAAGTACTCATTTATGTCTTCATCTTCTCTCATACGGAGTTGATGGAACTGAGCAGTGATAGTTCGAATTTTAGAGCGCTTCACGGCCTTACTTCCTTCGCATGTTCTCTGAAGAGTTTCCCATGCGTCTTTCGCTGAAGTGCAATTTTTCACCAGTTGATACATACTTAGTTCCAACCATTCACAAATAAGAAGTAGAGCCTTGCTATTCGCAGTTGACAAGTCATGCTCTTCTCTAGTCCAGTTACGTTCAGGTTTGGGAATTTTTACTCCATCGGCATCTTCAGTATACGGACACACCCAACCTTCCAAGACAGCCATCCATGCACGAGAGTCATGGCCTTTAATTCTAGCAGAAACTTTAGCTTTCCAGTTAGAGTAGTTCTGATGAGTAAGCATAATCGGTTTCTGGACAAACATTGGCGACTCCATTATAGCGGAAATATGAAGTCAAGTAACGGATCACGTCTTATACGTATGACGTCCCGCTCTGATACCAATTGAAATTACGCCTTCAGCGTAGGATACCAATTTTTCGTGAAATTGGTCTTGAACTAACAGACAGCAGCTTCCGTCAAAGTAAAACAGTCACACAAGTTGTAGAGTAAAATTTGAAGACAAAGTTATGTAATAGTTTCCATTTCATTGAACACAAAACTTAAACTATTACACTTGTAGAGTATGGTAGGCAAAACGTTTACAAGAAGTTTCCCGAGTGTCGCAACAACTCCCACTAACTTGCAAACTAGCACACGAGTACCTAAAGCTAAATCTCCTAGCTCTAATCTTGGCACACGGCGCAAAAGCTACTACACAAACTCGAAGCTCGACTATGATTCTAAAAATCAGATTTCGTTCTCTCAAAATCGTCAAATGAAGAAATGAACATCCATGGGTATTTATAGTTGAGCCGCACATGTGAGAGTGATGACGTGGCACGTTCTCATTCGTCGCATGCTTGGCCTATGTCACTTTTCCATGGATGATATCATCATTGTAGAACTTGGATTCTTGAATCTTGGAAACTTGAATCTTCGATTCTTGAATCTTCGAATCTTGAATCTTCAATTTCAAAATCAAACTTCAATTTCAATCTTGACTCCATCGATCTCAATTCTTCATCTTCAATTTCTCGTGAAATTCTCTAAGTGTTGAAGCTTCGAATTTCATCGTCTTCACGGTCGTCGATATTGTTGAAGTTGCAAACTTGGAACACTTCATCATTTCCTTGAACTGGGTACCTGGTGAAAGAAATCACGTTGTAAGTACTTAGTCATAAAATCAAAGCAAAGGAAACATGAACTACGAAAAATAACATAAGTGTCTCCGGAAAAATGGACAAGGGAAGTGTCGCCGTTTTCATTGTATGTCCACAAAACCGGCGACTTGTGTCGCTGGAATTTTTCCACGCCACAAACCAACAACAATGACCCGTGTCGCCGTTTTCCACGCCAAGAGTCCATTGCACCAAAACCGGCGACTGGAGTCGCCGTTTTCATGTACACTCCAAAAGCGGCGACTGCTGTCGCCGTTTTCCACGCACATACGCACTTCACCAAAAGCGGCGACACGAGTCGCAGTTTTCCATGCTCATTTGCATATCACCAAAAACGGCGACTGCTGTCGCCGTTTTCCTTGCACACCCATTTCGGCGACTGGAGTCGCCGTTTTCTTGTCCATTCACCCTTGCATCAAAACCGGCGACTCTGGTCGCCGTTTTCATGTCATTCCAAAAGTGGAGACTCAAGTCTCCATTTCCATGCGCAAGGTAGTTGACTTCGGATCCTTAACCTGTAACCCTGAAAATCAACAAAGACAAAAAATACAAGGAAAACTACGTTGTCGCCAAAATCAACATTTACAATGTCATTAGAAACGACACAACCTTAGGACTCATAACTTGATCGAGAGCGAGACCCCTAAGTGAATTAAACGCCTTTGAGTGAGTTTAGTAACCCGACCGGGAGCTTTACTTTCATGTGTAGAATATTTTGAAATATGGGATGTTGTTATGAAATAGCCGGAAACGATTTGATATAAATTATTCGAGTGTTTAATTTCATGCTTTTTATTTTCTTGTCATTTAATTTATGTCATTTACTTTTATTGCAACTTGAACTAGGGATTTAGTAGATATGAAAAATGCATCTTAAACTATTTCATTCACGAAAACTCTACTCTTCCGTTTCCTTGGATTGATACCGAGTCAAGCTACAATTGACCTCGGATTTTGACGAGAGGCGCACAAAAACGTCTAATCAAAATTGGCGCCGTTGCCGGAGAAACGGATAGTTTTGTTTAGGTGTTTGTTTAGTTTTAGTTGCATATTTCATTAGTTAATAATGTAGAGATATTTGTCTTGTTATTTGCTGACCTTCTATTTAAGTGTGCATGTTTTCTTACACGATGAAAGCTTTTTCAAGAGTACACAACGTCTTCTTCTCAAGATGGCATGGAATGTGTTGCAAATAAAAGATGAAACCGGTAATAAATAAGTCGAGCTCTAGACAATAAACTGAGTAAGAATAAAGGCTTAGGGACGAGATCGTGTTTTGGAGGATAAAAGAATCGAAGAAACAGGTCGAAAAATGGAAAATTGGGAGAAATAGGGCAATAGCGCCCGTTGCATTTTTTCATCGGTCGCTACACTTACACCGCGGCCGCTGCAGAAGCTTCCGCGATCGCCGAAAGGAAGGAAAAAAATACTTTAGAGATTCTGCCCCAATTTGGACGAAACAGCGGTCGTCGTTATATATTCCAGGACCGCCGAATTTATTCAGCGACCGCTTAACGTCATCCGCGGTCGCTACTTGTCAATATTCTGGAATTAAAAGAGGTTGAGCAGCTTTCACTTTAATTTCCCATTTTCACGTATTGAACTTTGAGAGAAAATTCCACCCACCCAAAATTTCGACACATGTGTGTATTTATATATCAAATTGAAGAACAAGGCTGTGTGAAAGAGATTTTTGCAGGTTTGGGGTAAATCATAAACAAAATTCCAAGAGATTCATCAATTTCTTGATTGCCCGCAAGGTGTTCGACGAAATTCCCAAGTGAAAATTTTCAAATAAAAGTCATTCCATCAACATGTTTTCAAGAAGGAAATCAAAGAGGAAGCAAAGAGAAGATGGAGTAGAAGTTTCTAATGCCAACCAAGCTCCTGTGAACCCTCCGAATATTGCGACCAATACGGGACTCCGTTTCCTATTTTTGATTTGAAGGAGGGCTGGTCGGTGATGACGACGATGATGATGACGAGGAGCAGCAAGGTCACGAGGCTTGGGATCAAGCTTATATGCAGTCCGGGAGTGCGAAGGGGTATTGGCGAGGCAAGCCGATTTCATGGGGCGATCAATCGGGCCCGTTGGGAGGAGCTAAACGAGATATTATGCCGATGAAACCAGCCGATACCTAGACGAGATGGATCGCTATTGGTAAGACTAGCAAGAAGCCAACCGAACTTAGAACAACACGACGACCAGCCGGGTGGACACGCTTGAAGAAGAGAAATGAGCTCTCTTGGATGCTTTCGAACGGCTACCACCGGGATTTTGGACATCACCACAACCGGACGCGTGAGAGAGGTCGTGCTTGACACGACCTAGGTATGTTTTCTTTTTCTTTGTATTTTTATTTTATTTTTATTTTAATTTTTATTATGTGTTTTGAATATAGTATGTTTTTATTTTTATTAGTTTGTTTAGTTGTTCTTGTGTGTGTTTGTGGGATGGAATTACCTTGCTACGCTCAAGTTTTAGTACTCCCGAATGTGGTTGTGGTTGTATATGGATATTGGTCAAGTTGTTGCTTGAACTTGCACGGTTGTTTGTTTGGAACCACTTGTCATATTTGAGGATTTTGATGATGTCATTGCATGCTTTTCTTGTTGAGAGTACGAGAGCCTATTTCATTGTGAGTTTTCATGCTTTTTCTTGAGAGGAGAGTGAGATGACATGTTGTGATTAGTTGAAAGTGCATGAACTTGAGATGTGATATTATGTGTATGAATGCTCTTGATTTGAAATATTTGAGAAGACGATGAATGTGATCTTAGGATGAACTCCACTATACATATTATTCCAAAAATACCGTGCCCGTCGTGGGACTCCCTAGATAACCCGTTGAGCTTACATGGATCCTTTTCTTGTAACCGAGCGTTTCACGAGAGATGTGAGTTGTGGTGGTACAAGTTGATGTTGTGGTTATTGGTAATTGTTGTATCGAACGTTACGTGTTCTTAGGTAAAATGAAAAAGCTTTCACCCCTTAAAAAAAAGAAAAAAAAATGAGAATAAAAAAAAACTTATCGATTGTGGAAACGATTGATTTAGTTGAAAAAAAAAAGCAAAAGAAAAAAATGAAAATAGAAAAAAAAAGAACAATAAAAAAAAGTACTCATCGATTGTGGGAACGATTGATGTAGGCAATTAAAAAAATAAAAAAAGAAAAAAAAAAGAAGAAAAGGGGTGAAGGTCTAGACGAGACGAGACACGTTCGTTATTGAGTTTTCATTGATTATTGGGATTTGATATTTACCGTTGTGGAGTTTGTTGAGGTCTGCATTTGAGCCTATTATTATTCGATCATTATTATGTAGTATTTGACCTTCCGACCTATATCGATCACATTTTGATTCTCATTGTTTCTTTGAGAAAGTATTTGTATGCATGCGAGAGGTGTTCATGTATTGTTGGATTTTCTCATTTGCATTTGTATGGAGAGTTTTCAGATTGTTTTCCATATCATTTTCTTTTCCACATATTATCTCGAGAGAATATTTTTGTTTGATGAGAGACTTTGTTGTTCATGGAGATATTTTCATTTTCTCTTATATGACTAGTCGGTGGGATTGTGGTATGATTGCAAGTTCATGTAGGTGATTTGTACAAACACTGTGTTGGATGAGTTGACCTTGCTCGGGACTAGCAAGGATTTGAGCGTGGGGGTGTGATTTGTGTAGTGTGTGTTAGTTTTAGTCGTTGTTTTTATTTTCATATGTTAGTCGTTTTTATTGTTTGGTGTGTCATTTATTGTATTTATGTTTAGTAGTGTGTGTTGATCTCACGGTTGGTTGGAAGTCGTAGTTTAGTTATGTTTCAGGTGAAAAGTCAAAGGAAAAGTCGAAAGAAACAAGTCGTAGACGAAGAGACAAAGAAAAGAGCTAAAAAGCCAAAGTAGCGGTTGCTACGCGCGTGTCTTAATTTTCAGGATTTGAAAGTGGCGGTTGATGGGCATGCAATTACATGAATTTTCAGGATTTGAAAGTGGCGGTTGCTGGGCAGTTAGGGGGGGTGCTTGGACATGGATTTAGGCAAGGATTGAAGGAAAAACATATATCTCTCGTCTTGGAACTCGACGTAGAGTGAGGGGCGTCGGTATTGACGACACCGACGTTCTAAGAATCGTAATCGAGTTCTACGGCCTTCGTAAACCTTGTAATGTAATCTTTCTTTTATTTGCATTTCGTTCTCAGTTTTATTGCTTGTTAATTTTTTGCAACTTTCAAAATTTATAGAATAATTCCTACGCTTTCAAGTTATAAATTCATTTTCATAGATGTTTATGTTATTACTTTTTCGTTATTTTATTTGTTGTTATTTCTCGTTTTCTTGTATTTTCTCGAACGATGAATTGAGGGTCGCGAAAAAGGAATTTTATATTCAATTGAAATATGTCATTAGAAACGACACAACCTTAGGACTCGTAACTTGATCGAGAGCGAGACCCCTAAGTGAATTAAACGCCTTTGAGTGAGTTTAGTAACTCGACCGGGAGCTTTACTTTCATGTGTAGAATATTTTGAAATATGGGATGTTGTTATGAAATGGCCGGAAACGATTTGATATAAATTATTCGAGTGTTTAATTTCATGCTTTTTATTTTCTTGTCATTTAATTTATGTCATTTACTTTTATTGCAACTTGAACTAGGGATTTAGTAGATATGAAAAATGCATCTTAAACTATTTCATTCACGAAAACTCTACTCTTCCGTTTCCTTGGATTGATATCGAGTCAAGCTATAATTGACCTCGGATTTTGACGAGAGGTGCACAAAAACGTCTAATCACCCCGCTAGCAAAGTTGAACTTAAGGAGCTACCGAAGCATCTTAAGTACGTGTTCTTAGACGACGGGGAACAAAAACCCGTGATTATTTTTGCCGAGCTATCCACCGAGGAAGAAGAAGCTATAATGAAAGTCCTGAAAAAGAACAAGAAAGCTTTCGGATGGAGTTTGGGTGATATTCGAGGGATCGACCCTTCCACTTGCATGCACCGTATTGTCCTGGAGCCGAATGCTACTCCGAAGAGAGACGGGCAACGACGTCTCAATCCCGTTCTAATGGAAGTTGTCAAGAAGGAGGTTTACAAGCTTCTTGAAGAAGGGTTGATTTATGCTGTCGCGGACAGCCTTTGGGTGAGCTCGGTCCATGTAGTACCAAAGAAGGGAGGGATCTCGGTCGTGGAAAATGACAAAGGAGAGTTGATACCGACAAGAGCCACCACCGAATGGCGTATGTGCATTGACTACCGGAAGCTCAATGCCGCTACTCGAAAAGACCATTTTCCTCTTCCTTTCATTGATCAAATGTTAGATAAACTCGCCAGAAATAAATTTTATTGTTTTCTTGACGGTTTATCTGGATATTATCAGGTTGCTATTGCACCGGAGGATCAGGAGAAGACGACGTTCACTACGCCCTTCGGTACTTTCGCTTGGAGGAGGATGCCGTTCGGGTTTGTGCAATGCCCCCGGTACCTTCCAAAGGTGTATGATGTCCATTTTTTCCGAGATGATCGTGTTGTTTTTTTTGTGTGTTTCTGAATGTGGAGGCTTTGGAAAATATTGAATCACGTTTACACGTTTTCCTTAAAGAATATTTCGACCCTATAACAGCCAAGGTATCACGAAACTTCTTCTAGGATAAGACAATACCGCACTTGTTCTTTGGCGTAGAAACAAGTATACTATAGAATGTTTATTCGCTATACTTCGTTAACACAAAGCTCTTAATTTTCGTGGGTCTTAGAATCTGATTTTCAACACCCTTATATAGGTGATGAAACACCCCTTTGGATAGTGAAAATGCCCTTTCATGAAGGGCTGCACCCTTTGGGAAGAGTTGCACCATTTCATAATGGTCACACCTTTTGGAAAATAATTCAAATATTTTCCATGCATGCAATTTCGTGATTTGCATGTATAAACATGCAACCACGAAATTAACATCATATACATACTAAAATCAAGTATTAATTTCAGCATAGATACTACCACTTATCCAACACATAATCCTTTATGACTTTTACATGATCGTGCACTCCGCACCTCCTTAATCATATTATAGTGCCTTAGGATTATAACCGAAACTTTGTATGAATCCAATTACATTAAATGGACAATGATTTCACTTAAATCATCAACATTCCTCCCCCATTTAAGTGTAATCCTTGAATCACTTATTTTAACAATAACAGCCAGAATTATGCATAAAATGAAAATGTCTTGAAGATTGAATTTTCATCTTAGTGTTATATACAACTTATATATTCGAGAATCAGAGTGTCTTAAAAGATTGAACTCTTCAACCCATCTGAATACATAAAAGATACTACACACATAATTCCAAATACATTCTATAATGATTTCCGATACAAAATTAGGCCTTGTATCCCATCCATTCTTGAGTGTATATAGAGCTTAGCCACGACTCTTGAAGCTGCCACACTTCCCACTCATATAGGTGAATCATTTCTTCATGCACCTGCAAAATACACTTTATCAAATGATTCATTAAGAATTAACTTCAACCTTAACATGCAGGTTCAAACACATACCTTTGGGATAATTTCCATGTGTTTCAATCTCAAATATAGGCTTCCCAATTGAATTCTGGTTCTAATACAATTAGAAATGACTTTGGTATCCTATTTTTGAAGATTCAAATAGGCTTCAGACCCATCCCAATCACCGACGTTACTACCAAGTCTTTTGCTAATCCCTTGGTCAAATGATCAGCAAGATTATGTTGTGATCTCACAAAATCAATAGAGATTACTCCTTGAGTGATCAGCTCATGGATCGCGCTATGTCTAACGCCCAAGTGTCTTGACTTGCCATTATAAACATGACTATATGCCTTAGCCAAAGTGGCTGCACTGTCACAATGAATTGAAAACGCCGAAATAGGCTTTGGCCACAAAGGAATTTCATAAACCAAATTCCTTAACCATTCAGCTTCTTTACCAGCTGTCGCAAGTGCTATAAATTCCGATTCCATAGTGGAACTCGTAATACAAGTTTGCTTCTTTGAAGCCCAACTTATAGAACCGCCTCCGAGTAGGAAAACCCAACCAGAAGTAGAGGAATGATCCTCTATATTGGTTATCCAACTCGCATCAGAATACCCTTCTAATACCGAAGGATATCCGACATAGGTCAAACCAAAGTCTTTGGTTCCCTTTAAGTATTTTAATACACGCCTAACAGCCTGCCAATGATGCGTGCTAGGATTACTTGTGTATCTACTTAATTTGCCTACCGCAAATGCAATGTCTGGCCTTGTGCTAGTCATAGCATACATAAGACATCCAATTACCTTGGAGTATTCCAACTGGGACACTGCAACACCCGTATTGGGCATAAGTTTTACACTCGAATCATATGGAGTACTGACCGTAGAATAGTCATCACAATGGAATTTCTTTAACACTTTCTCAATGTAATGAGATTGAGTTAAAGTAATGGCATTGTTTTCACGAATGATTTTAATTCCTAAAATCACATCCGCCTCCCCCATATCCTTCATATCGAAGTTTGATGATAAAAATGACTTAGTCAAATCCACTTGTCTTTGGTCAGTACCAAAGATAAGCATATCATCAACATATAGACAAATGATGACTCCTTTACCAAAATCATCGAATTTGCTATACACACATTTATCCGATTGGTTTAACTTAAAACCATTCGATAAAATTACTTCATCAAATTTCTGATGCCACTGCTTAGGTGCTTGTTTTAATCCATACAAGGATTTAACAAGTTTACATACCTTATGCTCATTACCAGGCATAACGAACCCTTCGGGTTGTTTCATGTAAATTTCCTCCTCTAACTCACCGTTAAGGAATGCTGTTTTTACATCCATTTGATAGATCACTAGATTATTTATTGCAGCCAAAGCTATCAATAATCTAATCGTAGTTATTCGCGCAACAGGAGCATAGGTATCGAAGTAATCAATACCTTCCTTTTGCCTAAAGCCTTGAATGACTAATCGGGATTTATACTTTTCAATTGAACCATCGACTTTCATCTTTTTCTTAAAGATCCACTTGCATCCTAATGGTTTACAACCGTTAGGTAAATCAGCAAGCACCCAAGTGTTGTTTCCCATAATGGAATCCATCTCATCATTGATGGCTTCTTTCCAAAATGCAACATCTTGCGATTTCAAGACTTCCTCGTATGTTTTAGGCTCATTATCAACATTATAGCTATACGAGTATTGAAATCCAACTTCGTCCCTTGATCCTTCAACCAGAAAGGTCTGGAAATCAGGACCGAATGATTTCTTAGTCCTTATCCTCGTGCCTCGACGAGGTTCAAGCGACTCAAGTTCGGGCAAGGTTAATTCCTTGCTTTCAAACACCTTAGGTACCAGATCCTTGGTCCTAACCATTGATGAAAATTTAGTTTCATCAAATATGGCGTCCCTCGATTCTATGATAGAATGAATCGCTACTGAATCATTCGGCTCAATCACGTAGAATCGATATGCCTTGGAATGCACAGCATATCCAACAAAGATGCAATCAATGCCTCTTTCTCCCAAAGTTTTTCTTTTGGGATCCGGTAGTCTTACGACAGCCCGACAGCCCCAAACCTTAAGATAATTAAGGTTCGGCTTCTTTTTGTACCAAAGTTCATAGGGGGTAACTTTGTTCCTTTTGTTAGGAACCCTATTTAGCAAATAGCAAGCCGTTAACACGGCTTCTCCCCAAAATCCATTATTCAGACCCGAATAAGACAACATGGAATTCACCATTTCCTTTAGTACCCGGTTTTTCCTTTCGGATATACCGTTTTGTTGAGGAGTATAAGGAGCAGTAATTTCATGTATAATACCACACGATTCAAATAAAACAGGATCGTAATATTCACCACCCCTATCGGTTCTCAACTTTTTAATCATGCACTCTTGTTGTAGTTCAACTTCAGTTTTAAATACTTTAAACTTTTCTAGCGCTTCATCTTTAGTACTTAGCAGAAATACATAGCAAAATCTAGAATAATCATCTATGAAAGTTACTAAGTAATCCTTATTCCCCAACGAAGGTGTAGCATGGAAATCACATAGGTCGCTATGCACAAGTTCAAGCATACAAGATTCACGTTGAACATATTTAAAAGGCTGCCTAACGATTTTAGTTAGCATGCATGTATTACACTTATCTTCTTCTATGTTCATAGCAGGAATTAATTCAAGTTTAGACATATCAATCATGCGCTTATAATGAACATGTCCTAGTCTAGCATGCCACAATAATGAATCATTCACTTTAGAAGAAACCATAAGAACAGAATCATCAACTTTATTCATAATATTAAGCATAAACATCCCATTACATTGGTATCCAAAACCGACAAACACACCGTTCTTAGTTAATACATATTTATTAGATTCGTATACTTGTTTATATCCATACTTGGATAAAACACTACCGGATACAAGATTTTTCCTTATTCCAGGTACATGTAATACATCTAATAATACTAAGGACTTTCCGGAACTGAATTCCAACAACACTTCGCCGCGACCAAGAATAGGGGCTGTTGACTCGTTTCCCATGTAAAGCACTGATCCATCTACAACTGGTTCATATTTTTGAAACCAATGACGATCCTTGCAAACATGCTTAGTAGCACCCGAATCAATCCACCACGCCACCGAATCATCCTGCACATAAAATGCTTCAGAAACTATAGGGACATAATTTAAATTTATATCTAAATTATGTATAGTAGTCTCACCTTGATTGGTGTCCGGACCCTGGTTATTAGACCTTTGTCCCGAGCGATTATTCATCGTTCCCTTTTTATTCTTGTTCGCACGACAATCACTTTTAAAGTGACCCGCTTTTCCACATATCCAGCAAGCGCCCTTAGGCTTCTTACTCCCAGCATTATTGCTGCTGTTGTTGTTGTTGTACGGACGCTTTGTCCCTCGGTTCTTATACGAACTCTCCCCTACTTCCATCATATTGATAGTTGCAGACCTTATCGGTTCCTTGTCCTTGGGTTTTTCACCCTCTTGCGCCCTTAGAGATTCCTCTATGCGCAAGTGACTACCGAGTTGTACTAAAGACAACTCTTCCTTTTTATGTTTCAAGGTGTGTTTGAAGTCTTTCCACGACGGCGGTAATTTGTCTATAATACTAGATACCGAGATGGACTCGTCCATCTTCATATTATGTTGGGTAAATTGACCCAATATCCGGAGCAATTCATTATATTGCTCCATTACCGGCCTTCCGTCGCACATCTTGTAATTCATAAAATTACCAACTAGGAACTTCTTACTAGAAGCGTCCTCGTCAATGTACTTGGATTCAAGGCTATCCCAAAGGGCCTTAGCAGACTCCACATTTTGATAGATATCGAAAAGAGAGTCAGACATACCGTTTAATATATGCCCACGACATATATAGTCGTCATTTTTCCATTTGCAGCGTTTCCGAGTTTCCTCCGGCGATTCGTTGTCTGCTGCTTCTGGTTGTGGAGTACTTAGAACGTACACCACCTTCAACGTTGTTAGCAAGAAATGCATCTTCTTTTGCCACCTTCGAAAGTCTACGCCTTCGAACTTCTCCAATTTTCCGAATTTGCTGTTCATCTCACGAACCGACTCCATCGTTCAGAATAGAAAATATTCTTTAAGATTGTTGTTTTTTTTGTGTGTTATTTTAAATGCAGTTTGTCATTTACTTTGCTTGCAAACTTTAAAAGCTTTAAAAGATGTTTTTTTTACATTTTTAAATATTTTTCAATGCATTATGTCATTTACTTTGCAGAACTTTAAAATGTGATATTTTACTTTTTCTTTGAAATCATAACCATTATTAACTTTGTCTTTTTTATTGTTTACTTCTGTATTTGACTTACAAAATCAAGACAAAATAGATAAAAATGAGATTATTGATGATAACAACAATGAATGTTATGTGAAACTAAACAACAAAACAAATTATGTTTAAACTAAAATTAATGAAACAAACATTATTCTTACATGAAAATTAATAATTTAATGAAACAAACATTATTCTTACATGAAAATTAATAATTTAAATAACATATATAAGCAAATAACAACAACACACATTATTCTCATATATAATTAAATGATAATAAAGTCTTCACTTTCCATACCTCATTGCCAAAAACATACGTTTCATGTCTTCATCTTCTTCCGTCAAATGTGATTTTGACAACAGTGTATTGAAATGCACGTGATATATCTTCTTAGCTTTCTTGTCTTCTTTTTTTAGCTCCCTTTCTTCTTTTTTGAGCTGAATATCAAGCCGTTTAACCATTAAATCAATTTCGCTTTTGTAATGTTTCAGAAAATGCAAGTGCTTAAAAGAATTGAATATGCTACTCATAACAACAAGATGCATCTTCTAATCTGGGCATCCTCCTATAAGAACTTCAAAGTTAAGCGTGTTGACTCTGAAATAATTCTAAGATGAGTGAACCCTGTGAAGTGTCTCGGGTGCTCACGAGTGAGAAAAAAGTGCACTGAAAAAGACACATGTTGGTACAATGGGGCTAGGATATTACTTTCGACGACAGCCATTGGTAACCGAGCCGACCCATTAGGGCCGGGCTTCGGACCCGCAACGGGCCGGGACGTTATAGCTTTCCTTGGTAGTACTCATTATACGATGTTCTGAAACAAATTTAGTACGAATTGAAGATTGTGATACCTTATTATTTTTTTAGCTGCATCCCTACCCGTACGACGGGAAAATTTTGAACCGCTAGACATACTCTCCTTCTTCAAATGTCTTTGATCTTTTAGTGCTGCCGCCACTTTCTTCATTACCACATCTTCAGTGCGATAACGTGTTGTATCATGCTCCAATTGTAATTCCCATTTCGGATGTTTACACATAACTTCATTAAATAAAATGAACTCATTAAACTTGTTTCGCTTGACTAATCAATTGCATGAACTGCCTTTTCAACATCTTTCATGCTCATTCAAACTTTTTTTTTTCGACCGCATGCTTCTCTATAGGCAGCAACTCACTTGTTTGCATTATCATTAAGTCTTTTCCAACGACCTTTCATCTGGTTTTCGTTCCTTTGATTGATATCTTCTGGATTTTCTACTCGACATGCTTCGTACAATTCAAGAACTCCTGCCCATATAATGATTCTTTCCTTTGATTCTTGCCACGAATTTTATTTTCGCTAGCTAACCACCATGATGACATTAGAGCTACATCTTCTTTAGCTTCCCATTCGTCGTCTCTTGCACTTGTTTGAGCACTTTGTGAAGTTTTGAAGTTTTGTGTGATAGGAGTTTGATTTAGATTAGGTGAAAATGAAGGATTTTCATGATATTGAAAATTTGGTTGTTCTTGAGAATTTTCAAAATCTTGAACATTAGGATAATATGGAGAGTTTGAATATTCTTGAGAATTTGATTTTTTTTTTTGGAATTTATTGGATTTATGCTTAAAAAGCTTGAATGAAACGATTTCAAAAACGTGTAGGGGAATCCAAGATCGGGGCAACTCTAACAGTTATATAATAAATATTACTTATACTTTTTTCTTATTATTTTATAGGGCAGTTTTTCAATATTAACCTTTTTTTAATAAATACATATTATCCTCTACAATTATAGAAATTAATGAATTAATTCTTATAAAATTAAATCAAACTTAAAGTATTATCCTAGTTTTATATATTTTGTAGTCACTCCATCCACTCCCATTTATCGTCCCTACTATTATAAAACTATTTTTATTGAATAATGAATAACTTACTGATTTTATTTGAATCAACTCGGGTGGTCATATATATTTAAGACAATCATGATTACAAAATATTTGTGCCTAAAAAGTAAAAACAAAGAAACAATAAAGTTACAATCAAATGATAAATTGTTATACCAGAAAAACAATAAAAGAAATAGATATCCAACATATATTAAGAAGATAATAAAAATCAACACTAGAATTCTTTTTTTTTTTGGTAAATGTCAATTTCATATAAAAGAAAAGGTAGATGGTACAAAATAGCGCATAAGGAAGAGCCCTACCGCAAAAAAAAAACTAACCTGCAAGCTCTCCAAACAACCAATCATGTAGTACTATAATACAAAATGAACTACTACCAAGCTATGTGTCACACCCTCTTCAGCGCGCATGTCTGAAGCGAGTCAGGAAGTCGTAATGAGATGATCCTCTCCCGTATAATGGAAACAGCATGAGCAGCAACCACCGCAGACGACACCAAACGAGCCTCCTGAATCCGCGTGTTCCGCTCCTGCCAAATAAAATAAACCAGTGCAGCGAGAAGTCCACGATAAGTGCAAGATATCCAGTGTTTCCCCCGCCACCGACTGGCAGCCCGTAAAACAGCACTATGCCAACAACCACGTGGCCACAGAAAGCCCGTCACCTCTCCCTGCACTCTCTGCAAACAATCCTGTGAAAAGGGGCACTCAAAGAAGAGATGGATATGCGTCTCAACACTCTCCCCTCCGCACAGTACACACGAGTCCTCTCCCCTACCTATCCAGTGCTTATCTCGAGTCGGCAGTCGACCTCGAATAGCAAGCCATAGAATGAAGCAGTGTCTCGGGATACGCCCTGGTCCCTCCAAAAGGGCAGCCCACGACACTCGAGGACCCTCAGGGTGGAAGAGAGAATAGGCCGAGGCGGAAGTGTATGCCCCAGATTTATGCACTCTCCATCGCACTGTATCTGTCCTCTGAACAATCTGCGGTAGCTCATACATAAGGTTATGGAACTCCTCTGCAAAGTCAATCGGCCACCTCCAGTCCCCGTCAACAATAACCATACTCAACGACGCAGCCCTAGGGAGTCCAGTAATCTGCGGTCCCATCGGACACACCTCCTCCAAACGACCAAGTCTATGCCATGGGTCCCTCCATAGGAAAAACTGCGATCCATCCCCAACCTGTAACTCGAATGCTGGTAGGACTTTCGTACGTAGCTTTAGGAGCTGTCGCCAACTCCATGAGCAAGCCCTAGGCACCTTAGCACTCCAAAAAGAATGTCTCCGCAGTCGATTCTCATGAATCCAGCTGACCCAGACCGATTCCGGATCTTGACTCAGAATCGCCCATATATGTCTGGTCATAAGGGCCCGATTCTGCGCAGTGAGATCCCGAATTCCCAGTCCTCCCTCACTGGCTGGGCGGCATACATCGACCCACCTGACCTTGGCATACCCCTGGGTACCCGTCCCATACCAAAGAAACCTCCGTATCCTTTTCTCAATCTCTCGAATGATACCCTTTGGTAGTATGAACATACTAGCCCAGTAGACGTGAAGAGTACTTAGAACTGAGCGGATCAGCTGGAGGCGACCTGCATAAGATAAGGAACGAGAAGTCCACGAGTTCAGCCTCGCGTCAATCCTATGAATCAATGGTGCACAGGCCCGCAAGCTCAGCTGTGAGGTAATCAAAGGAACACCCAAGTACCTCACCGGTAGAGTACCAATAGGGAAATCAAAAACTGCCTGTAGCTCTGACTCATCCTCCCGTGCCTGGAGCGAGAGGTAAATGTTACTCTTGTCTACATTCGCATGCAGACCCGAGTAAAGAGAGAAAAGCTGCACCCCCCGCCTAAGGGTATCAATCGAGATCGGGTCTGCATGGCAGGCGAGAAGTAGATCATCCGCAAAGCAAAGCATGTAGGTCCGTGTACTCTTACATCTCCAATGATACTGGAATCTCGGCTCTGCCTGAATATGCCTCTCTAAGATCCCATGCAAGACCTCCATGACCAAAACAAAAAGAAATGGCGACATCGGGTCTCCCTATCGCAGTCCTCGGGCACCTCTAAAATATCCCTCTGCCGAACCATTGATGTTTACCGAGTAGGCTGGAGTAGTGAGGCATTCCATGATCCAACTGATAAACACCGGGTGGAATCCCATAGTCTCCAACGTCGCCCGGACAAATCCCCACTCAACCGTGTCATAGGCCTTCATAAGATCGACTTTCAGCACACATCTGGCTGGAAGTCTCCTCTGTCCATATCCCTGCAGAATCTCCTGCGCCAATAGGATGTTATCCCCGATGCGTCTGCCAGGGACGAAGGCCGTCTGTGATCTATCCACCAAATACGCCATGCTGGAACTCATACGATTCGATAAAATCTTCGCTATCACCTTGTACAACACATTGCAGCACGAGATAGGACGAAAGTCCTTAGGATGCTTCGGGGCAGCAACCTTCGGAATGATCGAGATAATCGTAGAGTTGACCGCTCGAACAAGCTTCCCGGTACGGAAAAAATCTGAGATAGCCAAGAGGCATTCAGATTTAATCACCGGCCACGCTTGTTTGAAGAAGGCCGAAGAGTATCCATCAGGGCCCGGTGCCCGATCATCATCGAACGCAAAAAGAACGTTCTGGATCTCCGCCTTAGTCACCGGCCGAACCATATGCTCTGACATCTCATCCGTCAACCGCCTCATCACGAAAGGCCGTAAATCTCCCATCACTGGATGGCTCGAAGTGCCCAACAATCCCTGAAAGAACGACACAATCGTGGCGCTGATCTGCGACGAATCATGCACAAGATCTCCCGTAGCCGTCTCGACCTGAAGGATACGCGACCGAGCCCGTCGGACCGCGATACTCCTAAAGAAAAAGGTCGTGCACTGATCTCCATCCCGGAGCCAAGACGTCTTTGCCCTCTGGCGTAGATAAACCTGCTCCGACTCAACTGCCCGTGCATACAACCGACGACAGATGCCATCCAACACAAGTAACGGCTCAAACGTAGGGTCCGAATTCGACACGACTGGACCGAAAGTAGAAACTCCCTAGCTCTCGTCACATTCGCTCCAAGGTGACCCTGCCTCCTCCTCATCTCTCGAAACACACCTTTAAGAAGCTTAAGCTTCTTAACCACTGAATACATCGGCAGGCCGTAAATCGAGTGATCCCAGATGCTCCTCGTCTGGGGAATAAAGTCCTCCAAGTCTGTGATATGATTATCGAATCGAAACCACGCCTTGAATCCGTGACCAGCTGTCACCGGATTCAGGAGTAGGGGTGCATGATCCGAAGTACGAGACGACAAAGTGTGATAGGTACTCTCCGCACAATGCACCAACCAGGAAGGGTTAGCCACCACTCTGTCAAGGCGTCGCCACTTTCGGTCCATCGCCTGTTGATTGTGCCATGTAAACCACGGTCCTACCGTCGGTAACGTGACCAAATCAGTCGCAGTCAAGCAGGCTCGAAACTCATCATCTGTCACAATCGCCGCTCTCCCACCCAGTGCCTCACTTTCATCGACTATGGTGTTGAAGTCTCCCAACACCACCCAATCAGAATTCTGTAAATGCTCAGAAATAGAAAGTAAAAAGTCCCATAACACACGCCTCTCAATTACTGAGTTACGAGCATATACAAACGTGTAAAACCGTGTATCAGCAGTACTGAGCTCCGTAACTCTACAATGAAACCACTGATCTGAGGAGGTAATCATCTGAACATCCACCATGCCCGAATCCCAACCAACCCATATCCGCTTTCCTGGCCCAGAATCATAATCAATGTAGCGACTCCAAGACGAAAAAACTCTATCTGCTACAAAATCACTTGAATTCAGAAATTTGTCATAGATAATTCGTATAATAATATTGATATATCTATCATTAGATATGAAAAAAAATTGAAATCTGTCATAGATATCAAACGTAAACTATAAATCTATTATAGATATTTAGAAACTAAACTAGAAATGTATCATTAGATGCATAAAAATATGTAAAAACATTACACAAAGAATGTTCCAAAATATATAATTATAAATATATATACTAATGCTTGCGCAAATTAGGTAATGCAAATATATTTTGTTTGCGCAATATATTTTGATATTAACATATAATGTAATGTCATGCTTGCGCAAATATATTTTACCAAATATATTTAGCGCAAATATATTTACATTCTTACGACAAATATATTTATATATATTAGTAATGCGTTTAATATTAGTGAATATTAAATAAATCAATTTCCCTCCGCACATTCCCACTCCCACTCCACCTGCCTTATCTTTGAAAATTGATCAAATTCTCCATTCCGCTTTACCGATATCTTTCGCCTCCCGACCACCACTACAGCCGCCGTGAATGGCAACAAAACTAGTTATTAGTGCGACCAAATCGCGACTCTTCTCTGCCAAGTACAGAAAACCGCCTCTTTCGTTCTCTTCCTCAGTACCCTTTTCTGCTCCGGGAGTTCAGTTCGGTGCCCAGAGACCGTATCTATCTCGGAGACTGTTGTCTATTTCTCCCAAGGCCGACGGAGATCAGCAAGGTGTAGTTTCTGCATCTCAAACAAAGGATGATCGAATAAGATTAGTTTTCAGAAAAAATGCGGTTTGATTGGAGTTGTTGACAATAGTAAGAAGTTACAAATTCTGTATACGTGATATTTCCTTATTCTATTTCTTCCTCCTGAAATAATTCTTCGACATATAGCAAGTAGGATCATATGAACCTTTGTCGATTGCAAGTATTTTCTATGGGTATGTTCATAAGGATAAATTAGAGGACTATGTCTATGGATTGATATTAATATGAAAAACCTTGTTGAGTGGAACAATCTTTCGGTGATATGTCAAATCTCTTTTCGTTTGCTGCTAATTACATCGAATCCCGTGTTTATATCAGGTAAGGCCCGAGATGATGAAATTGTCGATAGCAATGTCCTGCCATATTGCAGCATAGATAGGAAACAGAAGAAGACTCTAGGGGAGATGGAACAAGAATTTCTTCAAGCACTTCAGGTGAATAAAAATAATAACGGGCAGTTGTTGTCGTTAACTAGCTAGTTAGTTGTAAGGAAGAAAAAGACCGTTTCACCCTTTAGTTTGTTTGGTACATCCGACCTTCTCAGCTCTTACTTCATTACTACAGGCATTTTATTACGAAGGGAAGTCTATCATGCCTAACGAGGAATTTGATAACCTCAAGGAAGAACTCATGTGGGAGGGCAGTAGTGTTGTGATGCTTAGTAATAAATCTTTGCCGTGCAATTTTTGTCCATTTTTTCCCGAGGCTTTGGAAATGGATTTTGGTGTAACTTATGATGCTCAATTCAGGTGCTGATGAACAGAGGTTTCTGGAAGCTTCAATGGCTTATGTATCCGGGAATCCAGTAATGACAGATGAAGAATATGATAAACTGAAACAAAAACTTAAGGTATGATGATAATGCTATACAGATAAAGAAATAAAAAGAAAAATAATACTGTACCTGAATGGTCACAATGATAAATGACTATTTTAATTTTATTCAGGTTTATTACATTTCTTCTTTGTTTCCTTCTCTTTCTTACATTAACTAAAATTGCATGAATATATTGTAGATGGATGGGAGTGAGATTGTGGTTGAAGGTCCCAGATGCAGTCTTCGTAGTAGAAAGGTCTGCTGCTATTCCTCTGGTTTCAATTTACGGTCATAAAATTGACATTTCTAGCCATTAATTCTATTTGATACCTCGCAAAAAATAAAGACCCACTATCAGAACACTCTTTATTGTGATAACATCTTGCTTGCTGTATTTTATCAGATGTACATGTACGAGAAATTGACACCCATTTTGAAAAGCAATACAAGAAACATAACAAACCTTCCTCTCCTGCATTTTTCTTTGCCGTGTAATTTTGCGTTTGTTCTGAGTTCCATTGATTTTCAACCTGCAGGTTTATAGTGACCTTTCTGTGGACTATCTCAAGATGTTTCTTCTGAACGTACCTGCTGCAGTTGTTGCTTTAGGATTGTGAGTATCTCTTTTTTCTTTATATATCTAATATATTTATGCCTTTGCATCTGTGGCCTCGTGTGTTTTCTTCCATTGAAAGCCGACTGGGTCTAGTAATTTCGCTTTGTCTCATCTTTTCAGGTTTTTCTTTCTCGATGATTTGACTGGATTTGAAATCACCTATCTTTTAGAGGTAATGGAATATCAATTTGAAATCACCTATATCTGGGTATTGATAATTATATTATTCTATAATATACATTCATATTGCAGCTTCCGGAGCCATTCAGTTTCCTTTTCACGTGGTTTGCGGCTTTACCCTTGATACTGTGGATGGCTTTTACAATTACAAACGTTATCGTGAAAGACTTTCTGATCTTAGTGGTGAGATGCTACTCAATGCTTGATAAATGAAAATAATTACTTTTACATGTACTATTCAAGTTGAACAATGAATTTTAATGCTTGCAGGGACCCTGTCCAAACTGTGGCACAGAAAACACTTCATTCTTCGGTACAATATTATCTGTACCTAGTGGGGGTTCAATCAACACGGTGAAATGTTCAAAGTGAGTAAAGTTTAATGCTTTTATAACTGCATTTTACTTCAAATGTTTCCCCATTTGGTTTTTTCCTTTTCTTTTTTATTGTCTTAATTTTGACCGTCGGAACACAATCTAGTTGTGCTACGGAGATGGTGTACGATTCCAAGACACGGTTGATTACACTCCCTGAAGGAAGTGGGGCTTAGGTCCAGGTACATACCCTCCCAACTTTGTTTTCCCTCTTATATGTATAACTTCTAGTATAACTTAAACGGCTATTCAGTACCAGGAGTGAAATGACATTGTGCCATATTGTTCGGTTGTAAGCAGTCAATTAATAACAAATATTCAATATAATTATATAATGTATATGCTGTATTACTCAGTTAGATTTATCAGGAAATTAATAAATTTCCCAATATCATATAATCTAAGCTTGAAATACTTTTCGACGCAAATTAACCAATCCATATTGATCCTATATTCCTAATTTTTTTTTTTTTTTTGGCTTATTGTGGCCGCAGGAATCATTTTTGGATGGAGATGAGAAGACTGTTTAGTTAGTTGTTACTGTAAATTTGAGTGTGTAGAAAAAGTAGTGTTTTCATTAGGACTGTTGGTGTCTAATGTCTGTATCATGTGTCGTGGCGTGGTCATAAGAATATAAATTTATAAAGGTTCATGTACTAAAGAAAAGGGGTGCTTTACTTAGTTTTAAGAACTTGTGTTGTGTGTAAATTTTACACTTAGTGTTATCTATTTGTAGTATTTTATTTTAATTTGTATATGTCTATCAATGTGATGTGTGAAAAGAGAATTATTTCCTTAAAACAATTTGACTACTGAATCATTATTTAGTTATTTTTCAATCATTATCTATTTAACTATTATACAAGTACTAGGCAATTTATAATGTGTACCTAGAAATAAAATGAGAATGGTGTACCCACTTATTCTTATAAAAATTAAAATATAACATATATTACTTTTAGTTTTTTTTTTCTTTCTCTCTAAATCTTTTTTTTTTCTCCCCAATATTTTTATTCTCTCGTATCAGTTTATATGTATATTTCACAACCTAAATTTTTGATTAAAATCAATAAATTATTTTGAGATTACACATATTTGGTTTAACAAGAAGTATTTTAATAATACTTATGACTTCTCGTTGATGATAAAAATTTATATGAAAATATATTAATGATGATTTATTAATTATTTGATGAAGATTATAATTATATGTACGAAGATTTGATACGTTGAATAATTTTATTTAATTTTAATTTGTAATTTATTTTTTAAAGATGATTACTTACTTTTGTAATTAAATAAACAATTTTATTTAATTTTAATGTATAATTTATTTTTGTGAAAGATAATTACTTATGTTAAACAATTTTATTTAATTTTAATTTGTAATTTATTTTTTTTAAGATGATTACTTACTTATGTAATTAAATAAATAATTTTATTTAATTTTAATGTGTAATTTATTTTTGTGAAAGATAATTAGTTATTGTGATGAGGTTTTTAGTTTGGAACACGCTGATTTCATGTTGTTCTTAGTGATTTTGTTGTGCTTAAGTTAGTGATTTTTATTAGTGAGATAAAAGCATCTTCAAGATGATGATTTTATAACCTCAAGATGATGATTCTATAAAGATGAAGATTTTAACTACCAAGAATGATAATTTATAAGATGATTTTTTTCCTTGTCGATAATGAATATTTAAATTATGAGTATATTGATTTTGGGCTTTATTGATTAATGGGCCGAGAGCACAATAACAAATTATGCTCCTGGGAGCATAGTATACGTATTGCAAATACTACGTACAGTACCTTGATATTCACTTCATTTATTTAGTTTGAATTAAATAAAAGACAACGTTGAAAACTAATTTAAATGAAGGCTATGTCACTCTAAAAAAACATACACTTGAAATAAACTCTTAGATGCACAATCAAATTTTATCTGAAACAGTGATCTAAAATGATAGGAGGTTAATCAATTTTTTACAAACCCCCAACCCTATTAGTTTACTTAGGATCAAATAGGATTATATAAGCTTCGATAGTAGTGTGTGACTCTAACGTAACCTTGCATTTTACAATATAATTTTGGATATTTCGTAGTCGTATAAATTGAAAATGATATGGAGTACTATAAAGAAGTGTATTTGTTACCTGGGTCTCAACACGAGAAACTTGGACACACGTCTTCACTCCATTTAGGACATAAACAAATGTTTCGGTTAGACTACGTGCTACAAAATAAACTATTTGTCCTTTCTTAAAAGTCCAAACCAAACCTACTAATAAAAATTTAAAATGCAAATCCATGTTTGTGAGGGTCACGTTTGTGTGTACATTCTACAGCATAATTGAAAACTATATAAACATCATGTAAATGCACACTAAACATAAGCATCACAAGAACTAAACAATTTAGCCATCCAAGAAAAGAAGATGGATTGTTTTCTTCACTCGTGGCGCCTCAGTTTGTTCTTGGTCATAGCCCTGCTCGTCGGCAAAACCGTAGCAGGAGGATACTATGCCGCACCGGTGTTCCGACCCACTCCTTGGAAACTCGCGTATGCCACGTTTTATGGGGACGAGACTGCGTCCGAAACAATGGGTACATTTTTATTCAAAACTATTTTATATAGTACACTACTCTTTCTGTCCCACACTAATGATCACACTTCCTTCACAAATTACAAATAAATTACAAATGGGAGAAGACCATTAGTCTGAGATGGATGTAGTAAATAGTAGTGTCTTTTAATTGTTTTATTAAGCTATGCAAATGCACATAAAAGTTGCTAACATATAGTGAAGTAATTTTCCAATTTTGATGTAAACACAAATATAGGTGGAGCTTGTGGATATGGGAACTTGTTCAGCAGCGGTTACGGGACAGACACGGCTGCTCTGAGCTCGGTTCTATTCAATAACGGTTACGGATGCGGGCAGTGCTTCCAGCTTCGGTGCGTGAAGTCTCAGTGGTGCAACAGAGGTTGGCCGATCACAACCATCACCGCCACCAACCTCTGCCCTCCGAACTGGTCTCAGGACTCCAACAACGGGGGGTGGTGCAACCCCCCTCGCACCCACTTCGACATGGCCAAGCCCGCCTTCATGAAGATCGCCCAGTGGAAAGCTGGCATCGTACCTATCGCCTTCCGCAGGTACATATATACAAAAATTGATGATTTTTGTACATATATAAATGTAATAATTAGATATCTATGTCTATGTATAGAGTATCGTGTGGTCGGAAAGGGGGGCTTCGGTTTCAGTTCCAAGGGAACGGGTACTGGCTGCTCGTTTACGTGATGAATGTGGGCGGGGGAGGAGATATAGCGAGCATGTGGGTGAAGGGGAGTAGGACGGGGTGGATAAGCATGAGCCATAACTGGGGAGCTTCTTACCAGGCTTTTGCCACTCTCGGAGGACAATCGCTCTCGTTCAAGATTACATCTTACACATCCCATGAAACGATCATTGCGTACAATGCAGTCCCTGCTAACTGGCAAGTCGGCATGACCTATTCTTCCAATGTCAACTTCCATTGATAATGATCTTTTCTTTCTTTCTGTCTTATACTATATATTTACATGTATGTCATTGTGAGAATTCTTATTCTTTCTTTGTGTTTTTGAGTAAAGGAATGTCCAAACATAACAAAATGAAATGAAAAGAGCTAATTTATTCGTTTTCAACAAACATAGATAGTGTAGTAAATCATTACACAAAGAATGGTCCCCCTCAGAGCAAGCAATTTTGATACACAATTGGTTGGAGTGGGTGACATTGTAATCAAAAGAAAAGAAGCCCTTAGATTCTTTTTTTACTTGGATCATCGACATCATCACAAACCCACGCTTCCACAATCATTCTCCCCACAAAACCCTTTTTGAGTCTCAAAGTCTTGCACTTGATTTCAAGCCAAGTTTTCAATAAAGAGAAGAGAACTTGCTCTCTACCAAATATTACTCCATTATATGTTACTACTAATTCAAACTATAACAAATTATTCTTAACAAATATCTGCAAGATTGTTCTTATATATCCACATCTCCATCGGCAAGAGAGTGCGCTAAAGAACGTCGGAGCAGCAGTCGAAACCGAAGCTTACTTCCTCGACTCGACCCCACATTTCAATCAAGATGTAATTAGTTACACATATGCAGCAAGGCTCTGGATGTGCAAGTTAAGCATAGTAGTGCCCCTAATAATTACAAAGGCCTACACTACTACACATAACATTCCCTCCTCTTCCTTCCTCCCAAAGGAAACACCAATCAACTTCTTCCCTACACTCCCATAGCTCTCAACCAAAACAACAAACCACTCTCTCCATTCCAAACTCTAATTTTAAATGGGCTTCTTCTGCTCCATCGCCATGTTCATCCTCTCTCTAGCAACTCTCCAAGCCTTGGAAGTCGAATCCCAACAGGACATCAAATCCGCCCGCCTCGTCGACCTCGTCATCCGAGACCAATTATTCGCATCCCATCGCCCCAAGACAAAGTTCAAGACCGGAATCCCCTACAAGGTCCACCTCCCTTCCAACCTCTCCGGCATAGAAGTCGACACAGTCAGATTCCGCTGTGGCAGCCTCTTCAGATACGGAGCCAACATCTCCGAATTCCGGCTAAGTCCCGGGACCCACGCCTTCCCCTGTTCCCACCGAGTCATCCTCGTCCGCCAGAACCTGGGCCCACACTGGTCCTCATTGTACACCGACAACTACGAGCTCTCCGGATACCAGCTCATCTCCCCTGTCCTCGGCCTCTTGGCTTACGACATCACCTGCCCAAACAAAACCACCGGCGTAACCGAGGTCGAAATCCGGGCCGTGAAATCCCCGATCGCGATCGACTTCACCGGGGCCCGCTTGGAGATGCGGAACACGACTCCCGGGATTATTCCTATGTGCGCGGCGTTCGACGAGGAAGGGAAGATGAGCGTGTCGAAGCGAGCGGGGCCTAATGTGTGTTTGTCGAACGGGCACGGGCATTTCGGGCTGGTGGTGGAATCGCCGCTGATGCCGATGACGAGGAAGGAGGGGATGATGAGGAGGGTCCACGTGGCGGTGGGGATTTCGGTGGGGGCCGCGTTGGGGGGGTTTCTGCTGACGTTGCTTTTGGTGGCGGTGTTTGTGAGCGCGAGGAAGAAGAGGAAGGCGAGGATGGAGGAGATGGAGAGGAGGGCGTACGAGGAGGAGGCGCTCAGGGTGTCGATGGTCGGACACGTCAGAGCGGTCACGGCGTCAGCCACGAGGACGATGCCGATAATCGAGCATTTTGAGTGCACTAGGCCTCACCCTATTCTCAACAGATCTAACTCTTAGGTTTTTTTTTTTCTTTTGAAGAAGAGAATTGTTTGTTGTGAAAATGGTGTTGTACACAAGATTTTTAAGTGTAGGGATTAGGAAAAAAAATGACATTTTTTTGTTGCGTTAATTATTTCGAGTAAATTTTGATGTTTGTTTACTTTCATTTCAAAAAAATAACAAATCGAAATTCAAAATATGGCCTCAAGGACTTCAACATACTTGCTCAGCTTGAAAAACACACTTCATTCTTCCAAAGCTATGATATACACTTTAATTACAACCTCTCAAGATAACATCTGGAATTTCTATATTGCTCCTAAATCAAATGAGTAGACACACATTGTGAAGTGGTGTACATAAACATTTTTCCTTATTTCATCCGAAACGAATCAGTGTTAAGAAGATGGATTACATTTGGTTTGCCAATTAACAAATAACAATGCATTCCACTTCACGAAAAAATTATTATTTTTTCGTCGTTGCTTGAGGATGTAATCCTATGAACAGTGCTGTTTCCACGTCCACAGGCTCTTCCAGAGTCGTCGGTTCTACCGCTGGAAGATTAGTAGACAGTAGCAGAGGTAGCATCTCACAGTACTACACAAATCAAATACGAAAATGTGCAATTATTTGATTGAAAAAAAAAACAGAATGAAACAAAATAAGCAAAGTACTGTACATAATATTTATAATGTGCCCACCTGTTTTTTTAATTCTGTGTTTTCTTTCAACAGGTTCTTCTCCTACATCAAACAACAATGTTTCGTAAATAGTCGAAACCATGCATGATGCCAAAAGCCGATATACAAGATTTAATTACCCGTTGCTTTAGCTCATCAAGCTTGTCATTGAATAGTGTACTCTGTGTAACGATCAAATGTTTAGAATCAATTCAGTGGAGTAGAATCTATGTACAATTGATTGTAAGGTCACGGAAAGTATGTAGATATATATACTACCTTCCTGGCCCTTACGTTCCTTAGGCTTCGTTCCATCTCTTGTTCGAGCTGATCTAATTCCTCCTTGGAGCAAGACTCTAAACACTCTCCCAAGAGCCTTCTGAAAATATGCATCAGGAATATATGTACGTACGTATATTTAGTTAACGAACTTCTATCAGTAAGTAAAACGCGACGACTATGACCTCTTAGATACTTCAAGTAGCTCAATCGTTTTATGCAGGTCAGCAGCCTCATCCTTCAAATGCTACCTCCAATCAAATCAAAATTAGACAATTATCCATGATTTTGGTACAAAAGTACTAACTTTGATGTACACATAAAGATCATGTTCGACCGTTCAAAATAAGCAATCAGTTGTAAATTGTAATTGGTCAAAAAACAACGTCCAAAGGTTGTGCCTTTCTAAACAACAAAACCCTTTTAAATGGACACCATTACCACACTCTGAAATTTCAGGCACATCAAGGCTATATAAATACAACCCTCCATATGCATGTTCCCAAAAATCATTAAATTATTAACACTTAAATGAGAACAAAGTTCAAGTTATAGAGGTCTTAAAGATTATATTGGGCTAAGGCCCGCTTAGTTTCTTATTGGGCTTCCTTTTATTGTAGTGTACAATTATTGACCTGATTTTACTAGGTTTTTCTTACTTAGCCCACACCTTTTGTATATTATATTGTTGTTACACTCTATAATGATTCATTCAACTAACTTAATAAAAAAGTTATATAATCTTTTCTCCAAGTTTCTTCTTCACTATTAACTTGTTAAGAGGAATCACAGTTTCTCTCATATTTGCAGTTTAATGTATCCTAATAAGTGTTACAATTAGTGTCAATTTTGCTGCTTTTATCTTAAGAGATGTTTGCGTAAAAAATCATAAAGCACTATCTACTAATTAAATTTGTAGTCCTAATACAACTAGTAATGTCTAGTGTTTACTTCCAGTTTTGTAGGCATTCGACGCATTAACCACTGGAGTCACCACTTAACAGACTCATCAATTAAATTATATGAAAAATACAGAACTACAACCATGAGATTCAATATCAAAAGTTTACTTGTCCATTTTCAATCTATAGAATTGATGCATGTTAAATTAATCAAATTTTATACTATAAATTAGTTAAAAAAATTAATTACAATATATATACCTGTATATTTTCTTCCATGTCCTCGTTTGATATGCCGCTTGTTTGGGCTTTCACATTTGTTTGATATCGTTGAATTGTCTTATCAATAACCCTATTAACGTTTTTCTCAAGTCAAATATATATACCGAAAGTTAAGCAAAAAAAATATGAGAAGAAAGAAGACGAAATTACAAATAGGACTAATAAAAAAACTAATAAATGTAATATTTGTGCTGTGAACAAAATAAACTTTAAATTTATCATCAAACCTTGAATTGATGAAACAATTGGTACAACTAAGTGAGTGAAATTCAAAACGGGGTTCAAACGGTCTAATTTGGTTGTTGAGTCAGATTTTAGGTCAAACAACATGTTTGATGCAATTACTTCCAATATAAATAACATTGATCTTAAACGTACGACATTGCTAGATTAATGCTAACATTGTTTTTTAAAAATTGGTTCTTGTTAGAAATTTGAGCGACTCATATAGTATTGAAGAGAGTGATATAGAAATTTGATGGTGATTAAAAAATTTCAGAGAACGATGATAAAATATGACCCATTGTTGAAGATAGGGTTTAAACTCAAGCTTGCGTTGAAGATATGGTTTGAGGTGTGGCCTGACAATGGCGAATGCTTCAATCTCCTTTTTTACTTCTTTTGGGCCACTATTTAGCCTACCAACATTTAACCTTCTTTATGTAATGGGATGAAGATTAATTTTATTAATCTTTTACAAATCATATTAACTCTTCTCTTCCCTCTACGCAATCACAACGCGAGTTTCAAATAGCAACATTCTGTACGATTTTTAGAGTTCAGACCTTAAACCGATTTGAACAATTTTAACCATTGAGGTAAATAATTAATTTAATATTTTACTATTTAAAATTTTAATAACTAGTTTATTATTATTTGAAGGTGATGATCTGTGAATAGGGTTTATTCATAAATTGACAGAATTGCAAAGTCATGTTTTCTTTGTGGTTTTATGCAAGTAAGGTTTACGAATTGTAAAATCGTGTTCCAAAAAATAGGTTTTTGAATTGTTAAATTTGTTTAAACAAAAACAAGGTTTATGAATTTGTTTTTTTTTTTTACAGGCAATGGATGATCAGAGGAAAAAAAACGAATCATTCGTGTTTCAAACGACAGGAGTCTACTGCAAGTGAGAAACATATTTCATCTAACGATGCTAATGATGCTAATGTTCCTCTTACTGTCCAACCTCCTCCACATTCTCGAAGGATTGAAGTTGAACTTGATTCTTCAGAACGTGATCCTTCTAAATGTCGTCTAATTTTTGAGCAATTCGTGAATCAAAGAGATGAGATTAGAAGAGCATACATAAAAATGGGGTCATTTCAACCCATTTTGAACGATTGTCCTGCCAATTACATGGAAAACAACATCGCCGATTTCAAAGGTCGTGTTTTACTAAATTTTCATGGTTAGAATACTCACCATTAATTAATGCTGCTTATTGTTTTCCATGATTTCTCTTTGCGAATGCGAATATTCATGGTGCATTTACTTTGTTGGGTTCAAAACTTGGAAGAGTATCAATGATGGGAAGAACTGTTCATTCTTGAAGCACATGGGAGATATTTTTTCACAACATTTCACTGTTGTGGTTTTTATGGAAGGTCTGATGAATACATCTCAACATATTGATAAGGTTATTAATCCGCAAATACCAAAAAAGATAAAGAAAAACCATTTGTAAAAGGAGTCAACGTTTGAATGCATTCGATGACTCACCCTGCAAGCATGTGCACTAAGAAGGAATGATGAATCAACTTCTTCCAATATTGATGATGTTTTAGAGAATGCCCCTTTAAATGCAAAGTATATAACATGGTCGATTCAAAGACATTTTGAGTATTCTGGCTAAAAGAGTGCAAAATAATATTCACAAGGAGATTGGAGATTCAAAATTGTCTTTTAGTTGATGAATCTAAAGATATATCTAATAAGGAGCAAATGTCTATTGTTTTGAGATTTTTTTATGCTGATGGTTTATTGCGAGAGCGCTTATTTGGCATTGTACATGTTAAAGATACTACTGCCGCAACACTTAAGAGTGAAATATCTCATAAAGCAGTATAATTTACAAATGCAATTTGCGAGGTCAAGGGTATGATGGTGCTAGTAATATGCGTGGTTTGTGGAATGGTTTTTAAGCCCTTTTTTTAGAGATTGTCCGTATGCATACCATATACATACATTGTTTTGCTCACCGGCTACAATTAACATTAGTTGCTGCAGCTGAAAAAAGATCCCTTAGTATGGTACTTCTTTTCACAATTGAATGCTATTGTGAATGTTGTAAGTGTTTCTTCTAAGCGCTACAATGAGTTAAGTTATGCTCAAGCAATTGAAATTAAAGAAATGGTAGCCACGGGAGAACGAGAGACAGGAAAATGGGCTAATCAGATGGGTAGTTTTCATCGACCTGGAGCAACTCGTTAGAGTTCTCATTTTGATTCGACATGTAGTTTAATTGATATGTATATGGTGTCGTGATTACTGTTCCTACAAAGATGGAGAGTGAATGGTCTAGTAATTTTACACGTGGTGAAGTTCACGGTCATTTGAAGGTGATGGGTTCTTTTGAATTCATATTTCTGTTACATTTGATGAATAAAATTTAAGGCCTTTCAGATATGCTTCGTCGGTCTTTGCAACGTGAATCTCTTGATATTTTTACTGCAATAGATCTCGTCTCCTCTACAAAATAATGCCTTGTAACAATTATAAATTCTGGTTTTGATATTCTTTTAAACAATGTCGGTTTGTAGGAAACACAATTTTGACAATCCGAATATGGGCGATTGTTATAAAATGGGCACAAGTCGTTCCCGTCAACAAACAAACTCCATCACGGTTGAGAATCATTATATTTGATGTGTTTAATATTGCAATAGATTTTCAATTGCAGGAAATCAATGATATATTTAATGATAAGACCGTGGAACTTCTTAAACGTAGCTCTGTCTTAGAACCTAAAGAGAACTTTAAGTTGTTTGATGAAGATCGTATATATGATCATGCTGCAAAGTTTTATCTTGGTGATTTTAGTGAACAAAAATTGCACTACATGAGACATCAACTGAAACATTATCGAGTTAATATAAAAAGGCACGAGAGTTTTCGGAAATTTTCAACTATTTCACAATTATGCAAGAGACTGAAGGAGAAAAATAAGACACAAGACTACAATTTGATTGACGTATTGATTCATCTTGTTTTGACACTTCCTGTTACAAATGCAACAACAGAGCGAGCATTTTCGGCTATGAAGCAAGTTAAAAGTGTTGGATTTATATGTGTGTTGCCCTTTGGGTTTTTACATTAATCCATTTACAGGTGACAGCCGGGAGCCCAATTGAGTGCTAGCCCATTTATGTCTTTGGCCCATGTTCTTTGTGCAGCCCATTTCTTAATCCAGTCCATGTGATTTATTTGTTTCTGATACAAATAAATGTTGACCCGCCCGTTGTATTCCTTTGACCTTTGTCATCCGTTGAATCCTAGGGTTTTCGGCTGAGGTTAAATTTGGGCCCTTCATACTTTATTATATAAAGAACTTAACACTCCGCATTCACTCACTTCGCCCCTTTCACTTAACCTAATATCTGTGTGTGATTCACCTTCGAGTGTCTGCAATTTCAACTTTTCTCCGTTCACCGTCACCGCCGCTTCCCCCGTCGTCTCCGGTCTGATCCCTTGGATTATGTAATGTGACCACAGAGACGATCTGAAAAGTATCTGGTCGGCGCGTGATTTACCTCTTTGTGAGGCGGAGTGTTTGAGTGTGGTGAGCTTCTGTGTGTGTGCTCATTGGTCTCTCCGGCGAGGTCTCTGTGCTCTCCTTGTTCGGTGCCTGTCTGGTTACTCTACGTCTACTGAATACTACGTCATGCAACCGCCGAGCCGTAGTATTTGAGATCTCTATTTTATTATATACATATATCTAGATCTGCTTTCTGTTTTTCCGCTGCTTGTGCTTCTGGGTCTGTCCAACCCCAAAACTAGTGGAGCGAGCCGGATCTTTTAGATCCGTTGACTGCGGGGCTTTGGGTACTTGTGGTAGCATTGGGGCTGATTACGGATTTGATCGTTTTAGTGTTTTGCGTTTTTCAGGTACCTCAGAGCATTAACCGCCGACGTCTGTACCTAACAGTGGTATCAGAGTGCGGCCGCAGCGGAGTCCGACAACCGGATCTGTAGATTTGACCCCCTAGGGTTCCAGATCTGCAACCGAGGAAGGTCGTTAGTTGCTCGGTACCTGCGTGGGAGGAGAACCATGTGATAGATCTGAAAGGTATACAGGCCTTTGTAAAATTGGGAGTGATGTCCCCCCTTGGTCGAGTATACCCAGATCGCCTGTGAAATGCGAAACGGGCCCTGCATGTGAGGTCACTTGTGAAACCTCGGCTGGTGAGTGATTGGCTAGAACCCCCTCTGGTATTTTCGTTTTTAGTGCCTTGCCGACGATTAGGGTTTTTGTGTGACCCAACTGGTGGTCTTTCTGTGATTATCAGCATGCTTATGTGATCTCTGCCTTGAAAATTTGTTTTTCAAAATATTTTCTGAAAAGGGTTTTCTGAAACTTTGGTGTTTTGAAAATTGTATTTTTTGAAAAATAGCATGAACAATATGTCTTTTGTGACTTGAGTTGTGTGTTGGGTCTGCTGTGACTTTGGTGTTCTTGTGTTGTCTCTGTACTACTTAACTGTGAACCTTGTTGTGCATGGTAGTTCTAGGGTTTTTTGTGCAGTGTGAGAATGATAGTAACTGATCCTATTGGAGTTAGTTGAGTGTGAGTGTAGGGCTCAAAGTGGTGGCCCTTGGCATACCAAAGTCCCTTTGCTACACATCCCCGAGGTGTGTGAGTATATTGTGGAGGCTGGGGTAGTCATTTGTCTGAGGATTTCTACCTGCTCAACATAGGCTCTCCGTTACTCACTCAGCAGTAACACTATAATTTTGTTGAATTGTAGTGAGTCCCCACAGCTGTAGGGACACTGTTAGGTGTTTCTTGTGTGCTCACTCTCTTTGACTTTATCTGTGGATTTGGTCAACTGTCAGTTGTTATAACTTTGTGTTAATTACTTCTGCAAAATTCTGGTTGTGTAATTTCTGTTTTTTGTTTGTTTTCAAAACTGACTCATCAAAATCTTTTTCAAAATGTCTGGTTTTAACTTGACACCATTTGATAGAAAAAGTGATTTTGCAATTTGGAAACAAAAGATGAAAGAGATTTTAAATCAACAAAAAGTTTATAAGGCTATAAGTGGTGCCTATTCTGCTGATGACTCTGATGAGAAAAAATCTTAGACTAATGAACTTGCTCATTCTGCTATAATTCTATGCTTATCTGAATCTGTGCTTAGGAAGGTTGGTGAATTGGAATCAGCTAAAGAACTGTGGGAAAAGTTGGATGATTTATACACTGAAACCTCTTTGAACTCAAAAGTGTTTTTATTGGAAAAGTTTTTCAGATTCAAACTTGATATGTAAAGATATTTCTGATAACATTGATGCCTTTACAAAATTGATTCAGGATATTAAGTTGACTGGTGATAAGCATATTGATGATTATACTCCCATTTTTTTGTTGAATGTCATTCCTGATTCATATGCTGATGTGAAATCTGCTATTAAGTATGGTAGGGACTCTTTCTCTGGATACTGTGATTAATGGTTTGAAGAGTAAGGAACTTGATATAAAATCAAATAGAAATCCTAGGTCTTATGAAGTTAATCATGTTCGGGGGAGAACTAAGTCCACGAACAATGGAAACCAAGCCTAGAAAGGGTCTGGTGGTCAAAAGTCCAGGTCTAAGTCTAAACCTAAGAATAGGAAGTGCTACAACTTTGGTGAGTCTGGACACTTCATGAAGCAGTGTACCAGACCCTAAAAGGTCATTGGTGACTAGACCAATATAGCTGCTAAATCTGATGATGATGGGAATGTGTTTATGGTATCTGTTATGTCCATGTTTTCAAATGTGAATTCTGCTAAGTTTGATTTTCTGTGTGAAACTTATTGGATTATGGATTTTGGTTGTACTTACCACATGTCACCTTATCTGCATTTGTTTAATTCATATGATAAACTTGAAAACTCTTATGTGTCTATGGCAAATTATAAAAAATGCATGGTAGCTGGAATAGGTGATGTATGTGTAAAATTTGAAACTGGCCATGTGTTACTTAGAAAAATGTGAGGCATGTTTCTGATTTATCACAAAACTTGATTTCATGTGCTGCATTAGAGTATGATGGGTTGACTGGAAGGTGGGGAAAGGGATGCATGACTATTGCTAGAGAGTCTATGATTATGTGCAAAGCTGCTAGGCAGCATAACCTGTATATCTGCAAAGTTGTACCTTATTTGTATGCATTGCTCATTCTGTGCATGATAGTACCTCTGATCTTTGGCATACGAGGTTAGGACACATAAAAGGCATGAAATTTCTGAAAAAGGATGGTTGTTTTGGAAAAAGTGACATGTCTTGCATTCCATTAGTTGAAACTTGTATGTTAGGCAAACAAACTAGGGTTAGCTTTCCTGTGAACTCTCCCCCCAATGTTCCCAAGTCTGTTTCCATACTTGAATATATGCATGCTGATGTGTGGGGTCCTGGCCCTGAGCCTACTCAAGGTGGTAATAGGTATTTCTTGTCTATGATAGATGATTTCTCTAGGAAAGTAATTGTCTTCATGCTTAAAAACAAATCTGACGTGTTTCAAAAATTCTGTGATTTGAAAACACTAATTGAGAATCAAACAGGCCTGAACATTAAAACCTTGAGAACTGATAATGGTTTAAAATTCTGTAATTCTGAGATGGATACTTTGTATGCTAATTCTGGTATTAGGAGATATAGGAGTGTGTCTTATACCCCTCAGCAAAATGGAGTTGCTGAGAGGATGAAGATGAACCTTCTAGAAAAGGTTAGATGTTTGCTTGCCTCCTCAGGCCTCAACAAGAGGTTCTGGGGTGAATCTGTGTTTACTGCTGCTTACCTAATTAATAGGTCACCTTTTGTTCCTTTAAAAGCTAAATGTTCAGAGTCTGTCTTTACTGGTAAACCTTTGAATTTGGCTGTGCTGCTTATGTTCATCAGAATGATGATAAATTGGAACCTAGATCTAGGAAGTGTGTCTTCCTTGAATATCCTGAGGGGACTAAATGTTGAATGATGATATTTATATTAAAACCTTTGAATGATGATATATATATTATTGATTCTCATAATTAAACCTATCTCTATCCCAATTCATTATGCACATATTTTTTTCTATGTCTCAACTAATTATGCCTACCTCTTAAAAGAAAATAAAAACTTTACTTTTCATTTTAAACTACAATTTTATTTATACATTTTCACTTAATTTTTAAACTTTACTAACAACTGTAGTACTTTACTTTTAAACTTAACAATACATTTTTACACTTACTTTTTTGTCAACCAGTGTATAAATAATTGAGACGAAAATCGTATACCTTAATGTAATATTTTCTATATAGCACCTGGTGTTTGTTAATGCTAACTTATTTCTTGTAAACTACATCAGCGAGATATATAATTAGGGGTGTGAACGAGCCGAGCCGGGCTATGCTTAAATAGGTCTGGACCTGATGTGAAATTTTTGGGCTCAAGCTTGGCCTATTACCTATCAAAGAATTTTTTAAAAGGTTCGGCTTGGTCTTTTTTAGTAAATAGGTCCGACCTGAAAGCCTCTTAAAAGCCTTTTTAAGCACAATTCGAACATCAATTCAATTCAATAGTTAAGTCAAAAAACTAATTCTTAAAATTAATGTGTGATAATGACATTTCACTTTTCAACTATAATTATTTTTCTTCTAAAAATAGTATAGCATACTAATTGATTAAAAAGTACTTAAAAAATTACAACTGAAAATGTATTTTTTTCATATAAATTTAAATATGAAATAAACTGTCATAATATATATATACAGGCAGGCCTGATAGGCTAAAAAGACTTAGAAAAAAGCTTAAGTCTGACCTATTTATATAAATGAGCTTTTAAAAAAGCTTGAGTCTGACTTGTTTATTAAACGAGCCGAGCTGAGACGAACTTTTGTAAGCCGAGCCATAGGCCCCTGTTGGGTAGGCTGCTTTATTCCCACCCCTATATATAATACTCTTTTTTTCTCATTGAAAATATTTTAATTTTATTTTTTCAATTTTTTATTTTTAAAAATGTAATGTACAAAACTTAGCAAACTTTAAAATTAAATTTAAAATATTATAGTGTCACTAATCCAAAACAAATAACTTTGACCCCACTATACACATTAAAATACATTATTTTTTATTTATTGTGTCCAAACAAAATGATACACTTTCATCGGATACACTTTCAAAGATATAGAACTATATATAAAAAGTATTAAGATTATCAACGATTTGATTTTTGAAAATATATAAAATGTGAGCAATTTTAGATACTGTAATAGTTACTACAAGTTAATACTATATATCAATGCAAGTAAATATATTCTTTTTTTTAATGCCCTACACATGTGTGTGTTTATATATATACTCCCTCTCCTCACATGTGGTAAACATTGACTTTTTTCGTCCGTTCAATACATATAATAAATAGTGTACAAAAATTATAAAAAAAATACTAAAATAAAATTTAACTATTATATTTTATTTTAGTATTTTTTCATAATTTTTGTATACAAGTTATCATATGTATATTTTATTTTAGTATTTTTTCATAATTTTTGTATACAAGTTATCATATGTATTGAACGGACAAAAAAAATCAAATTTGACCACCTGTGACTATTGCTTTGAGAAGGAGGGAGTATATGATACGTTTCATATAAAAAAAAACAAAAAAAATATAAGTGGTGTTAAGGTTTGACGAGACTCTATTATCACTTGTTGAAACCAATTACAATAAATAGTACTTTCTCAATCTCGGTAAACATGCAATACTTCATTTGTAATTTACAAAGTAAGTATTGCATTTTCTTTGGGAGAGAAGGAGTATAATATTAACAATCATAGAAAGCAAATAAATTATTGTGTTCTATGAAAATATGCTTATGTATAGGTGTAGAAAACTTATAAATTAGATAATAGAAATAAATTTTATATCTAATACTATAACTTTAAAAATCTCAATAAATAAATAATATAATTATATTTTTACTATAATTTTAATTTTTTTAAATAAAAAAATAAATCAACGATTTAATTTAATAACTCAATTTTTTTTTTTACAAATTTGAGTCATATTTTAACAAGTTAGAGACAAATATAATAAATACATGCAAATTAATGTCCCACAAAAGTTTAATTTTTTGTGAACAAATGTATAATAATGGTGACATGAAAACCAAAAGCAATATATAGCTCATCAATCTATAAAACAAGTACTACATACAATGTATACAATACATATAGTTGAAGAGCGTGTGCAAGTACTGCAATTTATAATCTCCATGTTCGGTGTTTACTAATTAAGTAACAATTAACAAGTTGGGATTTGTGGAATCTTACCCAAAAAAAATGGAATTGTATAAATTTAAGAATCAAGAAAACTAAAGCCCCCGGCCACTTGGCAAAAAGTAATTCATCAAAGCTTATTTCCACACATCAAATCACCTGTGAGATCGATCGATCAGTCGTCTACATTATTAGTTACTCTTACAATCATAATTATATACTACAGTACTATACTATAGTCTATATATATACATATATGTAGCCATTTTTTGCAACTTCAATTCAATATATATATGAACCCAGAAAATGTTATTGTAACAAACAGTTAAACAAGATTGGATGTACCTGGAACTTGAGAAATCGTAGAGTTTGCCTTTGGATGAGAAGACGATGAGCGCAACTTCAGCATCACAAAGAACCGAGAGCTCGAAAGCCTTCTTCAAGAGCCCGCTCCGTCGCTTCGAGAAAGTCACCTGCCTGCTGCTCGTATTTTCAATCCTTTTCATCTCTATTTTACCTCTCACCATTTTTTGGTCTCTGTGTGTTAATTAATTGTACTCACAAAAGGAAGAAAAAAAAATTAAAAAAAAATTAATGCAAAGAAAATAATTGTAGCAATCAAGAGTTAGAAACCTAGCTAGCTCGAAGGGTTTCCAAAAATAGAAATTTAAAAAAAAACACAAAAAGGTATTTTCAGATTAATAAAGGAATATTGAAAAACAAAAGGGGAAAGAGAGATTGTTAATGAGTGATTGGAAACCCTAGATTTATAAACATTTCTATTTCGGGAGAGTTTTCAACCATGGAAGAGGAAGTAGACTCATCGATCTCATATTCCCTTTCTTTTTTAGGAAACAAATGAAGAACCCAAAAATGCTTAAGCTAAAAGACACGAAGGATACTCCGAGAAGCAACCAACTTGATGGAATATTACAAATATATTTATTTATTTATTTATTACGAGGTTCCATTTTAATTTTATTAAATATATCAATTGATTTATTTATAAGTTATTCATTTTCCAGCAAAGAAAATGACTATATAAATAATGTAAATGATTAATTAAGAATGTGATTTGTTGATATAAACAAGTCAACTAAAATAAATAAAATATACAGTATGAACTAAATAAAACTTTGGAATCAAATTGACGAATTATGTTTGGTTTCAATTATTATTGTGTTTTAATCAAATAACTTCTGATTGCTTTAATTTATTAATTTTCTATGCAAGAAAATAATTATATAATATATATATATATATATATATATATATATATATATATATATATATATATATATATATATATATATATATATATATATATATATATGTATGTATGTATGCGGAGGGAGGTATGCGTCATGCGTCGATGGTTACGTTGTGATGTGGATAAGGAAAAGATCGTATTTTACTCCCCAAGCTATCATTATTTTATTTATTTATTTTATTAGGGTTTATATTACTATTTATATTATATTCTTGACATTATGTTACGTAGTTGATTATTGATATGAAATAAAAATTTCTCCTCTGTTGAGATTTTATCAGATTTCGGTATTCTTCGAAATTAACGAAAGTTTGATGTTTTAATTAATTCTCGGTATTCATAGAATCAACGAGTTTTAATTGTTTGTTTTATTGCTTCCCTGCATCAGTTGGTATCAGAGCCGAACGATGCCTCCCCGTCCCCGGCCTGCTCGCGAATCCGTCGTTGAGGCCGCAGCCCGTCAGTTGGTATCAGAGCCGACGTCGCCGCCTTAAGCCGCCAAATCGCAACCCTCTTCGTCGATCTCGAGGAGCTCCGCCTTGCTGTTTCCAACAAGCTATCGTTACCTCCACGCCGACCGATCCCCGCGCTTGAGCGCACCCTTGTTGATGAACTCTATCCATATGATAATTTGGAAGACGAATCGGCCTCGATCTGGGATGACGAACCGATATGGGATGACGAGCCAATTTGGGATGCCGAGCCAATCTGGGACACCGAGCCTACCGAGCCCGCTGAGCCAATATGGGATGCCGAGCCTGCCGAGCCCGATGAGCGAATCTGGGATGCCGAGCCTGCCGAGCTAGTTGAGCCGATGTGGGACGCCGAGCCCGTCGAGCCGATGTGGGACGTCATGCCCGTCGAGCTGATCTGGGACGCCATGCCCGTCGAGCTGATCTGGGACGCCAAGCCCGTTGAGCTGATTTGGGACGTCGAGCCACTTTATTAATCCACTACCCATGAGCCGACTCTCCCTGTTGCCGCTACCCCTACGTCGCTTCATCAAGTCGCTGCCCCGAAGTTGAATCATGAAGTTGCTGCCCCAACGCCTTATTGTCATGTTGCGGCCTTCTATAGTTCCTACCGTGTTGAACATGATCAGTTGGCTGCTTCCACAAGAGTGTACAAGGTCACCCCTACTAAGGATAGTTGGATGGTGTTTGATCCCGGCGGATGTGCTCGATCTTTCAGGTTCGCGGTCGAACCTTCTCCTAGAGGGGGAGAATGATGTGGATAAGGAAAAGATCGTATCTTACTCCCCAAGCTATCATTATTTTATTTATTTATTTTATTAGGGTTTTTAGTACTATTTATATTCTGTTCTTGACATTATGTTACGCAGTTGATTATTGATATGAAATAAAAGTTTCTCCTCTGTTGAGGTTTTATCAGGTTTCGGTATTCTTCGGAATCAACGAAAGTTTGATGTTTTAATTAATTCTCGGTATTCATAGAATCAACGAGTTTTAATTGTTTGTTTTATTGCTTCCCTGCGTCACGTTGATAGCGAAGGGAGGTGATGTGGAGAGGAGTGTATGAATAAAACAAATATATATAATACAAAAAATATTTTTTCTATTCCAAATTAAGTCTGAATATTACTATTTATACAAGTCTCTCTTTATATAGAGAGTACAAAGGTTCTATACTCGAACTAATACAAACACTACGGACAACACACATGACTTTTTCAGACAACTTTTACAAAAGCTAATACTCCCTCCGGCCATTAATAGATGTCATACTTTGCTGGACACGGAGTTTAAGAAAATTGTTATTTTTTAATTTTTTTATTAAAAAGTAAAGAGTAAAAATATATTTTAAAAGTGAAAAGTAAAGTAGTTGTGAGTAAAGTTAAAAAGTAGGTGGGTAAAGTAGAATAAAATAGTATATTAAAATGAAAAAGTTAGAATAATTATTTCCTTTTTTGGGGTGTGTCAACTATTGTTGGACACCCCAAAAAGGAAAGTATGACAACTGTCTTTGGACCGAGGGAGTATTATAGATGTCGGTTACACTTTGGACCTCATTGTCACACCATATAATGCACTATGTAAAGATATATAAATATAAAAATATAAATTATTAAGAACCACGTATAGTGGTTGAGTGCTTCTGACAAAGATGTCACTTATCTTCTTTGAGTGCTCTGCGAAAATAGCACTTATAATGAGTGCTCTTGCTGAAAAAGTATTATTGGGTTTAACTCTTGCTTGCTTGAGTTAAACTGGATTAGAGAATTCTTATCCCAACTTGGTTTTCCTCTTTTAGAGTTCTTAGCCTGCTGTGTTAATGTCACTATAAGGGCATCCCAGACGTCGGCTGGTGTAGGTTCGTCGTCTTCTTGTCCTTCACCCGCAAGATAATTGAAGGAACTGTTGGAATTGTTAGGATTTTCGCCTAACTTCGTCGCTGCAAGAGACGAAAAGAACACACGAGAAATAAAAACGAAAGAAATAAAAGAGACAAAGATTTATAGTGGTTCACCCCTCAATGGGCCATGTCCACTCGCCGCTGCAGATATTTTCACTAGAATCACAATAAACGACTTCGGAGAGTTTACAAACGCACGCACACGTATCACAATAAACTCACGCTCTCGCCTATTCTAGCACTCTAGTAATTCTCTTGATGGTGGGGATCTCTCAAGTTACACAATTACATTGTTGGGGACCCTCTTATATAGGCATAGAAATATAAGAAACCCTAATATTAATTAAAGTAGGAGTCCACGCCGAAAAAGGACACAATCCGCGTGACTTTGTGCCCAAGCAACAAATCCCGCTGCCAGATCGCCGAACCTGTCGGCCGACAGATTAGGGTGTCGGCCGACATCAAATCCTCACTTCGGGATCAAACTCGCGTTCCACCGCGGGTTTCACAGAAGCTGGCTCGGGCAAGGTCCTGTCGGCCGACAGGCCATGGTGTCGGCCGACACCTAGCCAGAAACCCTCTCGACTCCCTCGGCGATGTCTTCGTCCTTCTTTCGTCCACGATTTCGACTCCACATCCCAACAGGAATCAATAGATCCTCTTGGCGATGCCGATTTCATTGATTCATCTCCGTCGTTTGCTAACTCGGCTGAGAAGGAGTCGAAAAATTGACTCTTCATGTGGTCTAAAACCCTCTTCATTATTTCTTCCTCCGATTCCCTTGGATATTTTTTCTGAAAGAATTTTTTCGGGCTAGACAGCGAAAGTTGCTGGGAACATTGCTCTTTTTCTCCTTTTCCTTTATCTTCAGCAATGGTTGACCTGATAATTGAGGCCATTCTCTCGATATTTTCTTCTCCCATATTAGTCCACCATTTGTAGAAAAAATTTCTCTCCAATATGGGTATATTAAGGCTATTAGAGGAGACCGAAATTGTCCACATCCATATTGTTGGAATTCGATATCCCGGGCTATTAAAATTTGCGGAAACCATAGCCCGATAAAAAACCTTTCTTCGGAGATCACGTGAGCACCGCCATGCGAACCGGAGCACGACCGAACGCACGACGTGGCCGAAGCCACGCACGCACGCCCAGCCGAGCCCCCGCGGCTAGGGCTTCACGCGATTGATGATCGCGTCGATCATCATGATCGATGGGGCTGCCCAGCAGCCCCCGCGGCGAGTCCGGCGACTCGCCGCCGCATGGGGTGGTCGGCCTGCCCCCAGCAGGCCGTCGCGGGGCCCAGCCCCGCTGCCAGCGATCGATCGCATGATCGATCGCACCCCGGATCCCAGCCGGGGTTCGCCCCTTGCGCGCTCGGCCGAAACCCTAGGCGGGCGGTCCGCGTGGTCCGGTGGTTTCACCACCACCACGCGATCGTCCGTCTACTACGGGGTTCGATCTTCGGATCTTGCGTTTACGGTATTTCACGATAAATAAAACCGAATAAAATCAAGGGCGTTTAGATTTTATACCTTCGATTCGTTGTTCGGAGAAACGAGATCAATCGATGACCTTTGAATCTTCCCACGTATTCCTTGCACTCGTTCGAACTTCGGGTGGGCGACGATCCTCCGAACTCTATGGATCTCCTTCACGAACTCTCTAGAATATCAAGTATGATAATCTTGTCTTATGATTTGTGAAGACCATGTAGTGCTTTTATAGGCTACGCAGGGGATCTAAAGGAGGTGGAATATTGGGATTCCAATATTAATGATTAAATTGAGCCCAAGCCCAAATCTATTAATCCCATTAATATTAATTAATTTATTTTCCACTATATAAATTAATTGCACTCCCAATATTAAACCATATTATATCAAATAATATTTCTCCGGTAGTATTATTTATTCCGTGTATTTAAGATTTAAATATCCATGAATAAAATTTATTTATTGCTTAATAAATTTATTCATCTCTTATTTCCGAGATTAGTACCACTCAACCTTATTATTATGCGGGAACAAATCCACTCGCGAGGTTTACATAATAAATCCTTATGAGCTCATCTCGGGGATATTATCAACCCTTCCGGGATACACTTTCCCGTCAAGTATTCACGGCATGTCATATATAAAATATAGTTACCCAACTTTACCGGTAATTTTCCCAATAACAAACCGGACAATTCCTTTGGAAAATCAAAGTCACTTATATTAAATATACACACCCGCAATAGTATCGGGGATTAAGAATAAAATACTCTGAGACTTAAATCAATTATCACAGGCAATCCTAATTGATAAATCTCAAGCGATCCGCTCAATACACCAAGTGTACAAATGTGATAAAATAATTAAGACAAATTATTTTCTCTCTCACAACGACTATACCGATGGATTGGTCCGTGTCCATCTAGGTCGTGAGCAACTGTTTGATTAAATACGAGTAACCGATAGTATGATCTTCTATGTGGGCCCGCACACCATACTAACTACAACGTATATAATCTAGGACTATAATTTGCATATATTTAATTAATAATAATTAAAAGAAAATGAATATTTATTTATAATAGATAAATGACAGTGTACAAGGAGTTCAGAATACTCAAATCTAGATGTTGTACCCGAGAAAATGGTCACCGACACGTGTCACGAATCAAAGGGCCACGTCATCAAGAGAGAAAGTCAACCGGTATAGTCAAAGAGACCCTCAAAAGCAGATCTAAGAAGAAGATAAAGACCTTGGACGGTAAAGATTGCACGGTAGAATCAGACTCCCCTCTCAGGGGAATCGCCTGGGAAGGCTCCTGGGATGACAGTCAACAAGCTGGGACTTCACGGGGAAAGAGGCAGATTAAGCACTAAGGGAAATTAGTGGGTATTTAATGCTTCATATTAGTGGACTAGAGGTCCAATAAGAGGCCAAAATGTGGGCATTAGGTGGCATAATTAAGCCATGCATAGAGTATTATAAATAGAGGGAGTGAGATAGTGGAAAAGGACATGCAAACCTTGATTTTAACTATGTACTCTAAGTATGGATATGTGAATAAAGAGGAGCCTTGAGCTTCCATTTCCAGTACTTATGATTTCTGCATTTAACTCAATCCTTTTGCTAGCTTACTTATAACAAATTTACCATTTTGTGTTGTTTAACAAAACCCTCAATTACCAGCAAATACTACCGACAAGTACAAAAACAACCAAAACAGTTGGCGCTAGAAGGATCGAGCATCAGGTATTGAAGTTGCAGAAAAGCTCGATTAAAATCAAAAATGGTGAATGAAAATGAAGGCACCACGGTGTCAGGTGCGTCTGGCACAAGTGGCAGGTGGCGGGCTGTGATGGGAAAGGCTGTGATGGTGGAACCCGAGGTTCCATCTCCACCTAAAAACCCAGAACCTGAGAATAAGGAACAGCCGCCGCCTACCCAGATCAGCTCCGATGAGCACAATAGCAAACGTGCAGAGGCCGACGAACCTACGGACAGTCAGGAAGATCAACGACAGCGCCGACTTCGGTCGCGACGTCGGAATCGCCGTCTCCATCCTTACGATGTCGGAGGGCCGTCGACGCCCATGGTTCCACCTCCGATCAGATTCGCAAGTCTTGATACTCCACAAAAAATAGATGAAGTAGTGGCAGAACTGATGTCTCTGAAATATGTGATGACAACCCCTGTGATCCCGGTGCGGGGCATGCATGCACCCGCCGGGGAAAATCCAGGGAAGGGCCCTGAGCGAGCTAGACGTGCTCCCCGGGGAAACCGCAGAACACGTCGGGCTTTAGATCTAAATAAAAGAGCCGAATCAGTGGCTACTTCTACTGATCCTTATCGACAGGCAAGTAGAAGTGACATGCACGGGCAACGTGTGAACTTCTCACCGGCGAGGGCCCACAGAGCCCCCGGTGCTGATCTTGAACTGGCCGATTTAAAGCAGAAGTATTCTGAACTAGAAAGGCGATTGAACGAAAATCAAATTCTCGCCGCCCCGGCAGGTCGTCATAACGATCCCTTGGCTCCCGAGGTTGAACAAGCTCCCATGCAACTGGAAATTCAGCCCATGCAAACCACTTTGTACAACGGCAAGACTGATCCAGAAGCGCATTTGAGCAGATTCAGGACATATATGTCCGGCCGGGGAGCCACAGATGCTACCCGGTGCAAATTGTTCCCACTCACCCTGGGCGATACTCCTCACCAATGGTACGTCAGCTTACCTACACATTCTATTAAGTGTTTTGACGACTTGGTACAGAGGTTTGTGTCGTATTTTGCATCCAAAGCTTCCTATATGGAGTATAGTCAGAAGCTACTTGGAGTCAAACAGGGTGAGAACGAAACTGACGAATCTTATGTGGATCGCGTGGGGGAATTACTGTTGGCGGGCGGAGAAGAGATTCCCGATAGCCTCAAACTTCACACCGTATTGGGAGGTATGAGAAGAAACTCTAAGTTGTTTAAATCTGCAATGCTAAACTATCCCCGATCGTATGAGGATTTTAAGAGGAAAGCTGGGGCCCAAATGGCGTACCAGCGTCTTGTTGCTGGTGGGGGACACTCCCCCGAGCAAAAGAGAAAACCTCCTTTTTCCTCCGATCGAAGGCCAAACTATATTGGCAAGAAACCAGGCCCTAGGCCAAGTGATCCACGAGTGGATGAAATCCGTGAGTTGGAAGGAAAACTCACTGCTCAGACTGGTCATACACCAGCAGATATTTTGAATATCATGGTCATGCAAAAAACTGATCTGTTGGTAAAACCACCACCAATCCTAACTCCCCCGGACAAGTTGGATCCCAACAAATGGTGTGCCTTTCATGAAAAGATTGGTCACAACACCAGCCAGTGCAGACAACTGGTAAAACTGTTGTGGAAACTTTTTCAGGATGGGAAGCTATGGCAGTTCTTGCCCAGGCCAGGTGCTGGGGGAAATCCGCAGGGGCCTCCTCCCCGGGAAGTCCCCGCACTAGCTCCACCACCGCCTCCTGTAGCTCCAAACCCACCAAGAGTGGGCCAGATCATGATGATCGGCGGTCTGAGGCCAGTGAATGAGGAAAGCCACCGCAAGAGGAAAAGAGACTTCCAGATGTGGGAAGTTTGGTATGAAACTGCCCCGTCAAAAGAAGCAACAATCAGTGAAACGGCGGTGATAACTTTCACCCCAGAAGATCGAGCCGAGACAAAGTTCCCAAAGGATGTGCCTTTAGTGATAAAAGCAAGAATCCTTGGCCTGGACGTGTCTCGCACACTGGTAGACAATGGCGCACATCTCAATATTCTGTACAAGAAGACCCTAGACCTGATGGGGAAGCTAGCGCGCTATGTCAACCCATGCGATATGGTGTTAAAAGGTTTTGGTGACGATGTAGTCATTCCCTACGGAGAAATCATTCTCCCGGTAGAAGTGATGGACGCGAAGAACCCTGAAGTCATGATGGTTAGGAATCTTAAGTTTGTAATAGTAGATAAGGTTAGTGGCTATAATGCTTTGTTAGGCAGGCCCTTTCTGGACGCTTTTGAAGCAGTCGCCTCGTCCTATTACTACTGTATCAAGTTTCCAACACCCTCCGGTGCAGTTGGCACCGTTAGTGGGGACCTAGTAATGGCTAAAAAGACTTTGATGTATTTTCGCGATCTTGATAAAACTAAAATCAGAGAAAAAACTAACATTCCCCAAATCAATTTGGAGGAAAGCAACGTAAAACAAATTGATCACATTAAAGATATCATTAAAATACCCGAGGAAGGAATGAGCTCTCCCAAGAAAAACCCGCGCGGAGAAGTTCTTCAGATCCCCTCGGATGACATGAATAAACCCCCCGAAGAAGAACCCAGTAAGGACTTAGCATCTCCTGGGGAAAAACAGCCTAAAATCAAAGCGAACTTAGAGGATTGGGGCTCGCGGGGAGGATATCAATGCGAAAAAGCACCCGTAGTAGAGATGGTTGAAACCCTGGACTCTATAATTGTAGACCCAGAGCAAACCGAAAAACAAATACTTGTGGGGTCTCATATGGAATCCACTGTCAGAAACGATCTGATAAAATTCCTAAAAGAGAATATCTCCACTTTCTCATGGTCCAGTGCGGATTTAGGAAAGATAGATCCTAAACATGCCTGCCATCGATTGAAGATAGATCCCTGCAAAAGGCCTATTGCGCAGAAGCGTAGGAAAATGGGCCCCGAGAAGTGCCAGGCACTCGCCGGGGAAGTAGATAAACTAATTGAAAATAAACTGGTCAGGAAAGCTTCGAGTGATGTCACTTGGCTTTCCAATGCGGTAATGGTGACAAAAACGGCCGGGGCATGGCGTTTGTGTATAGATTTTACAGACCTAAATAATGCTTGCCCGAAAGACCTTTTTCCCATGCCACACATCGACCATGTGGTTGATAATTTGACAGGTCACGCGATATTCTCAACACTGGATGCTAAGGCCGGATACCACCAAATTCCTATGCATCCGGATGACATTGAACATACGGCTTTCTACTCAGAGAAAGGGATCTATTGCTGGGAAAGAATGCCGTTTGGCCTGAAGAATGCTGGGGCCACCTATCAAAGGTTAGTAAATCAAATGTTTTCTGAATTAATTGGTAGAACCATGGAAGTGTACATTGATGATATTATTGTAAAAAGTAAAAATGAATCAGATCATGTCAAAGACCTCGAAGAAGTTTTCAAAATTCTGGGGCATTATAATATGAAATTGAACCCCAAGAAATGTAACTTTGGGATCAAAAAAGGGATGATCCTGGGGCATGTGGTTAGCGAAAAAGGCATCGAGCCCAACCCTACCAAAGTTCAAGCTATCTTGGACATGCAAGAGCCCCGGGACGTAAAAGGCGTACAACGACTCACGGGTCGTCTAGCCGCCCTGAACAGATACATTTCTTGCCTGGGAGATAAAACTCGACCGTTCTTTGCTTCCATCAAAGGACAGGAATTTCACTGGAAAAAGGAGGCCCAACAAGCTTTTGTACGGATAAAGGAATACTTATCCAATCCGAAAGTAGTTGTGGCACCTAAACCAGGAGAAAAGTTGTATTTATACCTGGCCGCCTCAGAGCATGCCATCAGTGCAGTCTTGGCAAGAGCGGAAGGAATCCAACACTTCCCGATTTATTTCGTGAGTCAAGTATTACATGAGGCAGAAATTAAATACACTCCACTGGAAAAATTAACATTTGCTTTAATAGTGTCAATAAGAAAACTCCGGGCGTACTTATTTGAGCACCCCGTCGAAGTTTTGACTGCTATGCCTTTAAGGCAAGTATTGCACCGGTCAGATATCTCCGGGAGACTCCTGCGTTGGGCGTTAGAAATTAGTCAATATGACATAACTTTCGCCCCGAGGACAGCAATCAAAGCACAAGCCCTGGCAGATTTTATTGTGGAATTAACTTTCCCTGAGAAATCCCAGAATCAAGCACGCGCCTGGCAGCTGTTCGTGGATGGATCATCTACCACCGCGTGCTCGGGGGCAGGGGTGGTATTACTCAGTCCCGATGGGGACTCAGTAACCCATGCGGTAAAGTTTGAATTCCCCACATCGAACAATGAAGCAGAGTACGAAGCTCTCATTTCTGGGTTGGAATTAGCTATAGCCGTTGGGGCCAGGAAACTCCATGTGTTTATGGACTCTCAGCTAGTAGTAAACCATGTAAGTGGGGACTACGAGGCCAGAGGGGGACAAATGATAAAATACCTAAAATTGGTATGGGAACTTTGTGAAAAAATCCCTGAAGTTCTAATCGAACAAATCCCACGGGAACACAATTCACAAGCAGATGCCCTGTCAAAATTAGCATCAGCTGAGGGCTCAGCAGACTTCTCCAATATTGTGTTGACAAAATTAATGTCCCCGTCAATAGAACAAAGAGAAATGCAAATGCAAATACTCACTGGGGCCGGAGAAGACTGGCGGATTCCCATTCAACGGTACATAGATACCGGGGAAGTACCAGCAGATAAAACCGAAGCAAAACAACTTCGCTCCCGAGCGGCAAAGTATACATTAATAGATACACAACTATACCGAAGAAGTTACTCCCTTCCACTACTAAAATGTGTGTCGAAGGAAGAAGGATTTAAAATCCTGGAAGAAATACACGAGGGTGTGTGTGGAAACCATGCGGGGGGAAGATCCCTAGCACACAAAACCATGGGGCAAGGATTTTACTGGCCAAGCCTGAGAAAGGACGCAGTCGGATACGCACGTAAATGTGTCAAATGCCAGACGAATGGGCCTAACATCCGTATTTCCCCAGAAGCCCTGAAATCCATTTACAGCCCGTGGCCATTTGCTCGGTGGGGTATCGTTTAGAGTAAGCCACTGCCTCCAGAACGGAGCGTACGAGTTAGAGCTTCTCGACGGGACCAAAGATCAGTATCGGTGGAACGCGCTGCATCTAAAGAAATTTTATCATTAAAAGGTTAATCTTTGGCTTTTTGTAAAGATATTATTTTTGTAAAACCCTTTTTTATCACCTTTATAATGTTTCTCAGTACTTGCCAAAAATACTTGTATGGGTTCTAAAAAGTTATATTTTATCTATGACAAAGGAAAAATATTACCCCGGGAAAGGAATAAATTTCCCGGTAAAAATAAGAAATATTGAGTATTCATAGAAGAATACTAAGGTTCGGTAAAGACCCAAAAAATCTGTAGATTATGGGGCCGAACACTTCTTTCTGCATACGGATTCGACGGAGTAAAAGAAACTCAAGAATCGCGCGGGGAGAAGATATAGGTCCGAAGAAAATCCTAAGAGGTATTCATAATGAACAAACCACAGGATCAGTCAGTCTGTGTAAAAGGAGAGATGGAGGAAAATGTTACTCAGAATCAGAGAATTCCAAGAGGTAACTAAATCCAAAAGTCACTTTTGCAAGACAAAGAACTCACAAAGAGTCCCAACAAAGTTTTAAAAAATAAAACTGGGGTGTGAGCCAAAATTTATCTATTTATCAAACAAGCTAAAACTGACTTGTCAAAATAATAGATAATTATGGTAAAAAGAAACCTAAACAAAACGGTGGAAGGGCCATGAGTAAGACCCAAAGGATAATATCCAAAAATAACTTACTAAGTTATTACACACCAGCAAAATATTAAAACTTGTCCCAGGCAAAAACTGCCTCTGAAATTCAAACAGAAATAACAAATATTGTCTTATGGCCTTGGGCCCAAATATGAAATAAAACATAAAAACCCCTGAGCTTTTTACACTCAGGGTAGGGTTCATCTTAGCAGACTCCTAAGTTATAAAACTTAGGAGGTGGAATTACCATCACCAGGGGTTACCAGAGGATCTTTTGGCTTGCCATCAGGCCCAACACCAAGTAGATCCATACCCTCATCATCAAATTCATCCTCATCAACAGGAGCATCATCAGCTAACTTTGCAGGTTCACCAGGCATAGAGAGGAGACTATATGATGGCCACCATTTCATGTCAATTCCATGGACAACTTCCAGATCCATAAAAGGTTGAGGAACTCTGGAATCCAGAGTGCATCCCTTCATGTGATCCTTTAGGAGTTTGAGCCCATACTCTTTGGCCACATCATTCTTCTCCTTTGCTGCAGACCTAATGAGATCAGCATATGCAGTTACATAAAGGAGGTCAGTCAATACCCTGGGATTGTGAGCAGGTCAATCCAGTAGAGTTTCAAGCTCCACAACTCTTTCCATGGACTGTGCAAAGCTATCCTGGACCTGCTTCAGTTCTTTGGTGACTTTGACCACCTCATCCTGTAGCTCTTTCTTTTCCCTGACAAAGCTGTCCTGGGCATCTTCAATCTGCTCTTCTTTTTCCTTGATGGTTTTCAAGGCTTCCTGCATCTCTGATTTCAGCTTCCCTATCTCTGCCCGTGCAGTATCTGCAACCTTCTTCCACTTATCCCTGTCCCCTGCTGCGGCTATATAGGCTGCATTGAGCTCCTTCACTTGTGTTTCTTGACCAGTGCTGGTGATGCGTAGCTTGGTAACCTCAGCTCTGAGTTTCTCAGCCATGGTATGAGCACCAGAGATGGCAACTGCACTTTGACTGGCCAGTTTCAGGGCCAGGGAAAAGGCATGTTCCTCATGGTCCATCAGGTCATTGAGCTCTGAGGTCCAGCACCTCCCAACTGCATCAATTGAATCACCAACAGGATTGCCCAGGGTAGTGACTGTTGGAAATCGACTACCCGGGACAAGTCCGTTCGACTAATCGAACTTCCGGACAAGCCCAGTCGACCTCCAGTCTGCCCAAGGTGTTCACGACGAAGCCCCTGACCCGAAATGCACCCAGCCATCGCACCCGAGGCACGACCGCGCAAAACGAGAGGCTTCTGGCCTCTCTGTCGTCCGACACCAGAAGGTGTCGTCCGACAAGACCATCAAATGTCGTCCGACACCAGAAGGTGTCGTCCGACAAGCCTGTCGGCCGACAGTAGAACCTGTCGTCCGACACCCGTCGCGAACAGCGGCGGGATTCGCCCGTTCTGGCTGTTCCGATGTGATTTTCTCGATCCGACTGCCATGCCGGAGGTCAGAGACCTCCCAGCAGTCCGAGAATGTCACATCCAAGCCACGGGATCCGATCTACGTTCAAAGTATGATTAACGAAATATGAGATCGAATAAATTGCGGAAAAAAAAGAATCGATCTCATACCTTCTCGGTCGATTGTTGAGACCTTAGATGCTTCTAACGTATGCCTCAGATCCTTTGACTCCAACCGTTGTGTGGGCAACGATCCGTTGGGTCTCCTTTTCTGCTTTCTCCTTTTTCTACCAGCGTTATATTTTCTATTCTCTGAAGAGAGAAAAATAATTGCGCTACACTGTATTATTTTTGCAGAGAAAGAATTAATTGCGCTAACGCAATAATGTTTTCTCAGAAAAATAAAAAGCTGCGGAATGTAGGTTTAGGATAGGCAAGGTAGGATATTTATAGAGTTACGTTAGGGACCTTAGGATAAATTAATTAAGGGCTAAATTGAAATATTAATTAACTTGGAATACGTAAAAGCAATTCCTTAATTAATCGATTTCAATTTTAATTATTATTAACTCCACTATAAAATAATAATTGAATTCCCGAAATTAATTTTAATATTATTTCAACAATAATAATTCCGCCGAAATTACATACACGACTTTCCCCGTGTTTAAGATATCGAACGTCCACGAATTTATTTAATTACTAATAATTAAATTAATTCGTTTCTTATTATCCGAGACTAGTACCACTCATCCTTATTATCATGTGGAACAAATCCACCTGCAGGGTTTACATGATAAACTTTATGAGCTCATCTCGGGGACGTAATCAACCCAATAAACGTGACACGGTTTCCTGTCTATAATCTACAGCATGCCGTGCGTACAATTACGATTCCCAATTTACCGAGGATCTCGACTAATCAATTAGTCTCACTCATTGGCAAGTTAAAGAACCGAGAATTGGACGCACGCACCTATAATTATATAGGGATTAGGAATTCGTATATCCGTAATATCTGAGGTCTAGTTCGATTACTGCGATTAGTATAAATCGAACGCCCTCCCGTGGTCCTGCTCAATACACCAAGTGTACGAGTGTAACATGATAGTCAAGACCGACTATCTACCAGTCACACAACGACGTACCGATGGATTGTCCCTGTCCATCTAAGTCGTGAGCCACTGTTCGATAATATACGAGTAACCGACAGTATGATCTTCCGCGTGTCTCCTCACGCCATACTGTCTACAACGTATATATCTAGGATTATAGAGCACAGAGTTATAATAAACAAAATGCAGACTGTTTGATTAATAGATAATAAAACACAGATAAGGAGTTCCATATTGTCACTAAACTAGACATTTAGAATATAACTCCATCAATCTCCCACTTATACTAAAAGTCTAGTTGCCCTCTCCCATACATCCGATACCCATCCCCTTCACGTGTCTCTTGAACGCTTCCGCTGGAAGTGCCTTCGTAAAGGGGTCTGCCAGGTTATCCGCTGATGCAATCTTGGTGACAACCGCATCGCCTCTCTTGACGATGTCTCTAATCAGGTGGTACTTGCGATCTTTGTGTTTACTCGCATTGTGGGCTCGTGGTTCCTTCGCATTTGCCACTGCACCGCTATTGTCACAATAAATTGTGATAGCTCTAGGCAAATCAGGAATCACATCCAAGTCCATTATGAAGTTCCGGAGCCACACCGATTCTTTAGCTGCCTCAGAGGCTGCTACATATTCGGCTTCCATGGTGGAGTCCGAAATGCATTTCTGCTTAACACTCCTCCATGAAACTGCTCCACCTCCCAATGTGAACACATAGCCTGATGTAGACTTTCGCTGTTCCTTATCAGATTGGAAATCCGAGTCTGTGTAACCAATAGGAATCAACTCGGACGCTTTGTAACTTAGAACATAATTCCTAGTCCTTCGCAGGTACTTAAGTATGTTCTTTACAGTAGTCCAGTGACCCTGTCCAGGGTTACTCTGATATCTAGCTACCATGCCTACGGCATAGCAGATATCAGGTCTCGTGCACAACATAGCATACATTAGACTACCCACTGCCGAAGCATAAGGAACTGTCTTCATGTAATCTATCTCCTTTTGTGTCTTGGGACACATATCCTTAGATAGATGAATTCCATGGCAGAAAGGTTGAGAACCTCTCTTGGAATTCTGCATGTTGAAACGAGCTAGAATCGTATCAATATATGAAGCCTGGGACAAGCTCAATGTTCTTTTCTGGCGATCTCGTATAACCTTGATCCCAAGAACATGCCCTACTTGTCCTAAGTCTTTCATATCGAATTGCTTGGACAACCATCCCTTTATGTCCGACAACATCTTCACATTGTTGCCAATTAGAAGAATGTCGTCTACATAAAGCACGAGAAACGCCACGCTGTTTCCGTCACTTCTCCGATATACACACGACTCGTCCATGCTTTGAATGAATCCATAAGACTGGATAACCTCATCAAACCGCATGTTCCAAGATCTAGAAGCTTGCTTCAATCCATAAATGGATCGCTTTAGCTTACACACTAGATGCTCTTGGCCTTTCTCGATGAAACCCTCTGGCTGTCTCATATAAATGGTCTCGTCAAGATTCCCATTCAAGAATGCTGTCTTGACGTCCATTTGCCACACCTCATAATCCATATGAGATGCTATAGACAAAAGAATCCGGATCGACTTTAGCATAGCTACCGGCGAAAAGGTTTCCTCATAATCGATTCCTTCTTTCTGAGTGTACCCTTTCGCAACAAGCCTAGCTTTGAAGGTTTCCACCTTCCCGTCAGATCCTCTTTTCCTCTTGTACACCCACTTGCAACCAATGGCTTTTACACCTTTGGGCGGTGCTACAAGATCCCAGACCTGATTTGAATCCATAGATTCAATCTCAGATTTCATCGCCTTTTGCCAAGACTGAGCATCTTGATCTTTAAGCGCCTCGCCGTAGGTCCAGGGATCGGCTTCATGTTCTCCAGGTAACAAGTCCGAAGACTCACCTATAAACATGAACCTATCGGGTTGTCGAACAACCCTCCCACTACGACGACGCTCCGGTGTAACCTCAGTAACTACAGGTGCAGACTGTGGTGGCGTATCACCCGGTTGGGTTGGATCTAAGCCTTGATCGTTCCCTCTCAGTTCGTTAAGTATTATCTCACTATTGGGCTTGTGGTCCATTATATAATCCTCTTCCAAGAACCGAGCGTTGGTGCTAACAACGATCTTCTGGTCCTTAGGACTATAAAATAGACCACCTTTCGTTCCTCTAGGATATCCTATAAACAACCGAATATCTGAACGTGACTCCAACTTATCAGCCCCGTGCTTCAGCACATGTGCTGGACAACCCCAGATCCGAATGTGTTTCAAGTTTGGCTTACGCCCGGTCCACAATTCCGAGGGTGTCTTAGGGACTGATTTGGAAGGAACTAAGTTCAAGATATAAGCCGCTGTTTCCAAAGCATATCCCCAGAACGAAACTGGTAGTTCTGAATAACTCATCATAGATCTTACCATTTCCATAAGAGTCCTATTCCTTCTTTCTGCTACACCATTCTGCTGGGGCGTGTATGGTGCAGTCATCTGGGAATCAATCCCATTCTCTAATAAGTACGCCTTAAACTCTCCCGAGAGGTACTCTCCTCCACGATCAGATCGTAGAGTCTTTATGGTCTTACCATGAAGGTTCTCCACAAGAGCTTTGTACTCCTTGAACTTGTCAAAGCACTCGCTCTTGCGGCGCATCAGGTATATAAAACCATACCTTGAGTAATCATCAGTGAAGGTTACGAAATATTCATAAACTCCTCTCGCTTGGACAGATAAAGGCCCGCAAAAATCAGAGTGAATCAATTCCAGTACTTCCTTGGATCTATACCCCTTATCACTAAAGGGTCGCTTGGTCATTTTTCCTTCCAGGCATGATTCGCAGGTTGGAAAGTCCTCATCTTTCACACCACTGAGTATTCCATCAGTTATCAACCTTTGAATCCTACCCAAGTTAATATGACCTAGCCTAAGATGCCATAAGTACTTTTGATTCATTCTAGAAGGCTCCTTTCTCTTATTGGTACTAGATGTATTATTTGACTCTACTCGTTGCATCGTGGAATAATCAGGATTCAGTATATATAAGTTGCCTACCAATGTACCAGAACATATATACTCACCATTCTTTTTGATAATAACAGAACTATCAAAAGAAACAGAATATTTATTCAAAACCAATTTAGAAACCGAAACAAGGTTCTTTCTAAAATTCGGTACATAAAGACAATTATTCAATACTAAAACTTTATTATTAAAAGATAAATAAATATCTCCCACTGCAACAGCCGCCACTTTCGTCGCGTTGCCCATGTAGATAGTGATCTCTCCCTCTCTAAGCCGCCGGGTTTCCTGGAACCCCTGCAAAGAATTGCAGACATGATCAGTGGCTCCCGTATCCACACACCAGGTACCGGTGGATAACACCGCTAAACATGTTTCAGTGACTAAGGAAAAGTTCGTACCTCCTTGTCTGAGAGGACAATTAGACTTCCAATGTCCAGACTGCTTGCAACGGAAACACTTGCCCTTAGGCCTGTTCACTCCATTCTGTGGTCCACCAACTCTGGGCCCACTGGGTTTCCGTCCTTGCTTTTTCTTCTTCTTAATCCCCGAAGGGCGAGGAAGAGTCGATTTCACAGCCACAAGTGCATGAGAGTTCTTAAAGATACCCTCTGCCGCCTGGAGTTCAGTCAGGAGTTCCGCCAACGTATACAACCTCTTGTTCATGTTATAGTTCAGGCGGAACTGCTCAAAACTCCTAGGCAGAGACTGGAGCACTATATCGATCTGGGTTTCCCCATCGATAGCTCCTCCCATAATCTCTATCTCATTCAGATAGCCTATCATCCTAAGAACGTGATCCCTTACGGGCGTTCCTTCGGACATAGTGGCCGTCATGAGTTGCCTCATAGCATCTTGTCTGGCTGCCCTGTCCTGACTACCAAACATCTCCTTAAGGTTAAGCATCATATCATAGGCAGTGTCCATGGCTTCATGCTGATGTTGCAGCACATTTGACATAGATGCCAAAATGTAGCACCGCGCCATCTGATCAGCCTTGACCCACTTCCGATGAGCTTCCTTTTCCTCAGGAGAGGATGTTTCAGTAGGTGCAACAGGACATTCGACCTGGAGTACATACTTGTACTCCTCAGCAGTTAGGACAATGTCCAAGTTTCGTTTCCAATCAACATAATTTGGACCAGTGAGTTTGTTTTCTTTTAGTATCACAGACAGCGGGTTGAGTGCCATATCTATAAAAGAGACAAATCAAACCGTCAAATTTAATTCGATATTAACTCCCTTAATTAATATCATTAAATTTACCAATCAATCCTAAAATCCCATCAGACCAGCATGCCACGTTCATGTGGACGTATACTAGTCCAAACGATTTTATAATTGGACTTTTACTTCGGTCGTACATCATTACAGCAGTGACTCCGATGGGGAGGATACTGTAAAGCGTACCTAAGTGTATACCATTTCTCAGTACTAAGTTAACCGCTCGGGAACTACATATCCACCGCAAGCCACGTTAGTGTGGACGTTTACGTTGACATGCGGTCCCTTTACGATTTCCTATAACTGTCGAGCCTCAATTAACCCAAAGTTCCGTTTCCGTCTAGCAAGCCACGATAGTGTGGACGTTTACTAAACAAACAACTTTGTTAATTGAATTCCATTTAATAAATTTCACAATTTCGTTAATCAAAGCTTGATATCTCGTAAGTGAAACTCGAAGTTTCTAACCAGCGATCAATCATGCAATTGAGCCCTATCTCTCACTAAGTGAGGGAGCCAACCAGACAATCGATCTAGTCATCAAATGACTCGAATGTCTCTAATCAGTGTCATCGACATAAGCAAGCGCTTTGGCTCCATTCCACTCCCCGGGGTGAGAATGAGTCGAGTTGAACTTAGTCTTTGAAAACCTGATTAGGCATTTGCTTTGAAAAAACTTAAGTGTTCAATTCTATAAATGGAATTGAATTCGAATTTCGATCAAAGTGATTTCCGTGTATCGACTTTATCCGATAGGGAGGATGACACTAAAGCCAACTCGTAAGTCAATACACATCACTCTCGAAACAGAGAATGGAGACCGCGGGATTGTTTCCAATCCCTCTCCCACTTAGTATTTTACGATTTAGGGATATACATGCATAAAATAATAAGCATAATAAACACGTAAATCACACAATAAGCAATTAACGTGGCCTGATTATTATGGCCTTAAAATCTTGAATGCACGTCTCTTGGAAATCGAACTCGTTGCTCGTCTCAACTTCGATTCTCGTTCCTCCGGGCTTCGATCTCGTCTCGATCCAATAGCAGAAATAAATTACAAAAATATTCTACTAAGTCCGGTATCGATCCTATACATTTTGATCGAACCTATACAAGTCCCGGATGCAACGAAAAATTAAATAAACCTAACGACTCAACCCGTCGTTTTTATCTATTACAAACAAGCAACTTTCCAAAATGAAACGATCTCGACAATCCCGAGAGTTTAACCAAAACCACACACACATATAGCACAAAATACCAAAAAATAAATTGGCCATAATAATCGGGTGATCCTGCAAAACAATTCTCGCAAACAATATAAAGAACGTATAAACCGGCTCTGATACCATTTGTTGGAAATCGACTACCCGGGACAAGTCCGTTCGACTAATCGAACTTCCGGACAAGCCCAGTCGACCTCCAGTCTGCCCAAGGTGTTCACGACGAAGCCCCTGACCCGAAATGCACCCAGCCATCGCACCCGAGGCACGACCGCGCAAAACGAGAGGCTTCTGGCCTCTCTGTCGTCCGACACCAGAAGGTGTCGTCCGACAAGACCATCAAATGTCGTCCGACACCAGAAGGTGTCGTCCGACAAGCCTGTCGGCCGACAGTAGAACCTGTCGTCCGACACCCGTCGCGAACAGCGGCGGGATTCGCCCGTTCTGGCTGTTCCGATGTGATTTTCTCGATCCGACTGCCATGCCGGAGGTCAGAGACCTCCCAGCAGTCCGAGAATGTCACATCCAAGCCACGGGATCCGATCTACGTTCAAAGTATGATTAACGAAATATGAGATCGAATAAATTGCGGAAAAAAAAGAATCGATCTCATACCTTCTCGGTCGATTGTTGAGACCTTAGATGCTTCTAACGTATGCCTCAGATCCTTTGACTCCAACCGTTGTGTGGGCAACGATCCGTTGGGTCTCCTTTTCTGCTTTCTCCTTTTTCTACCAGCGTTATATTTTCTATTCTCTGAAGAGAGAAAAATAATTGCGCTACACTGTATTATTTTTGCAGAGAAAGAATTAATTGCGCTAACGCAATAATGTTTTCTCAGAAAAATAAAAAGCTGCGGAATGTAGGTTTAGGATAGGCAAGGTAGGATATTTATAGAGTTACGTTAGGGACCTTAGGATAAATTAATTAAGGGCTAAATTGAAATATTAATTAACTTGGAATACGTAAAAGCAATTCCTTAATTAATCGATTTCAATTTTAATTATTATTAACTCCACTATAAAATAATAATTGAATTCCCGAAATTAATTTTAATATTATTTCAACAATAATAATTCCGCCGAAATTACATACACGACTTTCCCCGTGTTTAAGATATCGAACGTCCACGAATTTATTTAATTACTAATAATTAAATTAATTCGTTTCTTATTATCCGAGACTAGTACCACTCATCCTTATTATCATGTGGAACAAATCCACCTGCAGGGTTTACATGATAAACTTTATGAGCTCATCTCGGGGACGTAATCAACCCAATAAACGGGACACGGTTTCCTGTCTATAATCTACAGCATGCCGTGCGTACAATTACGATTCCCAATTTACCGAGGATCTCGACTAATCAATTAGTCTCACTCATTGGCAAGTTAAAGAACCGAGAATTGGACGCACGCACCTATAATTATATAGGGATTAGGAATTCGTATATCCGTAATATCTGAGGTCTAGTTCGATTACTGCGATTAGTATAAATCGAACGCCCTCCCGTGGTCCTGCTCAATACACCAAGTGTACGAGTGTAACATGATAGTCAAGACCGACTATCTACCAGTCACACAACGACGTACCGATGGATTGTCCCTGTCCATCTAAGTCGTGAGCCACTGTTCGATAATATACGAGTAACCGACAGTATGATCTTCCGCGTGTCTCCTCACGCCATACTGTCTACAACGTATATATCTAGGACTATAGAGCACAGAGTTATAATAAACAAAATGCAGACTGTTTGATTAATAGATAATAAAACACAGATAAGGAGTTCCATATTGTCACTAAACTAGACATTTAGAATATAACTCCATCAGTGACAGGGTCAATGGGGCCTTTGCCAGAGAAGAAGGGAAGGAGCACTGATGGAAGTTTTTCCTGGGAAAACCTAGCCGAGAAATAAAGTGTAAAGATTGAATATTTTGTAAAGATAAAGAAAGAGTATAAAATAAATAAAAACTTACTTGTCAGAGAGGATTTTCTCAACTCCAAAAACAGACTGACTTATGTCAGCACGGGGAGGTGATTCAGTCACATCAATTATACCCCCATCAAATTTCTTCCTTTTCTTGTCTCCTTCAAGCTTGATTTGTAGAAGTGTGGATGACCCGGAGGGAGGCAAACCCTGGCTGGGAACAACATCAGTCATCACAGCATCGACAGGGGCCGGGGGTTCTTTGTAGGAGTCCACCACCCCCATGATCCCCAGAGAATCTGTCTCACCGCCCTGGGCGGAGACAGTTCGGGATCTGGTCCGGGAAGCCGGGGCACCTACTGTTCCACCCCGAGTCTTTGCAGATCCTCGACCACCTATGCTGGTTGAACTGGTTTTTGATTTACGGGCTTTCCCCGTCTGGGATGCATCCACGAGTCCAAGTCTCGCAAACAGTTTGTTATCCGCCATATCAGGAGGTTTCACTTCGAACACAGTAGAGAAAAATTCTGCACCGGGAAAAGTAAAGATATTACACCCGACAAAAATTGATGATCTTTCCCTGGGGGATATGTCCCCAGGAAATAAGACAAAACAAAAACTGTAGAAAATACAAGACTTTACCAAAACAAGGTTGGTCTTCAATAAACGGAGGACAGAAAAGACCTGCTGCGTCACGAATACTGTCGTCGTTAAGATACGTCGAGTCCCTCTCGGTAGTAGGGATGCACTGAGCCAGAAGATTCGCTGTAGCCAAATCCCACGGGATGCTATAGTCAGTTTTGGAGATCCGGGCACCTACAAACATAAAAACAATTTTAGATCAGTCAAAACTGTAAAAAACTTAAAAGTATAACTTACTTTCATCTTTAACGCCATAAGTTAGGGGAATTTCAATTTCTCCCTCTCGGGTCTGAGTTCTCCATCTCCCCGAGACATAAAACCATCGATCCCAACAGGTAGGATCTTTAATTTCCGGTTCCTTTATCTTCACCATGTTTTTCCTGCATCGCACAGTGTAATCACCCAACAACCCTTTCTGGAAATTGACCGGGCTAAAGAACAAATGGAATTCATCCCCCGTAAGGGGTCGAGAAAATCCCACTTGTCCTAGAACCGTCAAAACCCCATACAACTGAGCCCACCCGTTCGGATGAATCTGATGAGGAGCCACACCCCACCGGTTCAACAGGCCTGAAATTGAAGGATGCAGGGGGAACCGCAGGCCTTGATCCATCGCGTCGACGCCGATGGCCACCATGCCTGGAGGTGGACAGCAAGCGGATTCTCCCTCTTCTGGCGCATGCAAATGCAGGTTGAAGGGAATCCGCCAGTCATCCCTCCAGTCGGTGAGTTCTTCCGCTGTCACCGTGCTGTCTCGGCCATGCGCGCCCCAATCCTGGTGGTTTGGATCTGGTTGAACCGCTGTGATGGTCCTCACAGCAGGAACGTAAGGGTGGGCCGCGTCTAGTTCGTCCAGTCGGAATCCCGGCAAGGCCGGTGCCGCCTTGTCCATAAATTCTTTGTACTGACGAGCGAGCAGGACGTGAGGCTCTTCAGGTACTTTGGGGTGAACAACTTTCGTGTATTTTGGCATGATGATAGGAGTTGTAGAAGGAAATTTACACTACGAATTCAACAAATTTACACAGGAAAAATTACTGAGAGAAAAGACTTCTTACCGATTTCTAGATCTGAAAATCGAAGAGAGTTGTGAAATTTGAAATTTGAAATGGGTTAATATGTTTTGAAAAATCAACCCTGCCTCATGATTTAATCGACGGTTGAGATCTAGGAAGGGGAAAAAAGGGCGGTTACCAATGAAAAAACGTACTCAAGTGTCCCCCCACTACCCCGTAAAACCTAGAATACTTGGCCAGGATAACGCCACGTGGCAAATGTTTACTGACAAAAGACAGGTTAAGAAGAAATTCTTTTTCTACATTCTTTTATTATTTATTTAATTATCAAATTTTTGATTTATTAAGAAGATAAGTTTTCTGATACTTATCACGATTTGCAAATAAAAAGAGTCTTCCAAAAACAACAACTCTCATTCATTTCACCGGGAAATAAAACCGGGAAACATGATTTAACAGAGAAAATACAAATTTCCTATTGTTTTGGTTGTTTTTGTACTTGTCGGTAGTATTTGCTGGTAATTGAGGGTTTTGGTAAACAACACAAAATATCAATATGTTATAGGTAAGAAAGCAAGAGGATTAAGTTAAATGCAGAAATCATAAGTAGAACATGGATGCTCAAGGCACCTCTTCATTCATATATTCATACTTAGAGTACATAGTTAAAATCAAGGTTTGCATGTCCTCTTCCACTATCTCACTCCCTCTATTTATAATACTCCATGCATGGCTTAATTCTGCCACCTAATGCCCACATTTAGGCCTCTTATTGGACCTCTACTCCACTAATATGAAGCATTAAATACCCACTAATTTCCCTTAGTGCTTAATCTGTCTCTTTCCCCGTGAAGTCCCAGCTCGTTGACTGTCATCCCAGGAGCCTCCCCAGGCGATTCCCCTGAGAGGGGACTCTGATTCTACCGTGCAATCTCTACTGCCCAATGTCCTTATCTTCTTCTTAGATCTGTTTTTTAAGGTCTCGTTGACTATACCGGTTGACTTTCTCTCTTAATGACGTGGCCCTTTGATTCGTGACACGTGTCGGTGACTATTTTCTCGGGTACAACATAGGCCCCCAGGAAAATTAGAGTTTTCAACTTTGATTTCCCTGAAGTTTATGGTGGTCTTTCTCGGTTGACTTGTCTTGGAAATAGCATTCTGACTTTCTGTTGGTGGTTGAGACTTCATTTTATTCTGAATTTTACGCCTTTAAAGGCTCTTCTGAACTGGAGTCGACTTCATATTATGGCTTTTACTTGGAACAGAGATGTGTACCCGAATCAAATAACCAGCTTTTCTTCTCGGATTAGAAATCGGTCGATGAAAACTAAGCTGCCTCTTTCTTTGTCTGTTTCTCAGAAGTTTCCGGAGCTTGATGGACAGGATATTGCTTTGGTAGATGCTTTTGAACGGGTCTGGACAGTTAAAGTGGAGAAGGATGGTCGACGCCTTGCTCTGAGCGAGGGCTGGAACAAGTTCTGTGAGCGCCGTCTTGCTTCGGTGGGCGCTACCATCTTTCTGGAGTCGCGTGGGCAGAAGTCTTTTAATATTGGAGTTTTTGGGAGGGATGGAGAGGAGATCATTGATCTAGGAACTGATTCCGAAGATAGCTCGATCGATACTGAACCTGAAAATCTTCCTGTAAAAGATGACTGGGGATATTCTTCCCCGTGAGATTTATCCATAATATAAGAAATTTGTATTTTCTTTGTTAAATCATGATTTCCCGGTTCTATTTCCCGGTGAAATGAATAAGAGTTGTTGTTTTTTGGAAGACTCTTTTTGTTTGTAAATCGTGATAAGTATCAGAAAACTTATCTTTTTAATAAATCCAGAATTTGATAATTTAATAAATAATAAAAGAATAAGGAAAAAGAGTTTCTTCTTAACCTGTCTTTTGTCAGTAAATATTTGCCACGTGGCGTTATCCTGACCAAGTATTTTAGTTTTACGGGGTAGTGGGGGGACACTTGAGTACGTTTTTCATTGGTAACCGCCCTCTTTTCCCCTTCCTTGATCTCAACCGTTCGATCAATTTGTGAGGCAGGGTTAATTTTTCAAAACATATTAACCCATTTCAAATTTCAAACTTCACAACTCCCTTCGATTTTCAGATCTAGAAATTGGTAAGAAGTTTTTCTCTCAGTAATTTTTCCTGTGTAATTTTGTTGAATTCGTAGTGTAAATTTCCTTCTACAACCCCATCATCATGCCAAAATACACGAAAGTCGTTCACCCCAAAGTACCTGAAGAGCCTCACGTCCTGCTCGCTCGTCAGTACAAAGAATTTATGGACACGGCGGCACCGGCCTTACCGGGATTCCGACTGGACGAACTAGACGCGGCCCACCCTTACGTTCCTGCTGTGAGGACCATCACAGCGGTTCAACCAGATCCAAACCACCAGGATTGGGGCGCGCATGGCCGAGATAGCACGGTGACAGCGGAAGAACTCACCGACTGGAGGGACGACTGGCGGATTCCCTTCAACGTGCATTTGCATGCGCCGGAAGAGGGAGAATCCGCTTGCTGTCCACCTCCAGGCATGGTGGCCATCGGAGTCGACGCGATGGATCAAGGCCTGCGGTTCCCCCTGCATCCTTCAATTTCAAGCCTGTTGAACCGGTGGGGTGTGGCTCCTCATCAGATTCATCCGAACGGGTGGGCTCAGTTGTATGGGGTTTTGACGGTTCTAGGACAAGTGGGATTTTCTCGACCCCTCACGGGGGATGAATTCCATTTGTTCTTTAGCCCGGTCAATTTCCAGAAAGGGTTGTTGGGTGATTACACAGTGCGATGTAGGAAAAATATGGTGAAGATAAAGGAACCAGAAATTAAAGATCCTACCTGTTGGGATCGATGGTTTTATGTCTCGGGGAGATGGAGAACTCAGACCCGAGAGGGAGAAATTGAAATTCCCCTAACTTATGGCGTTAAAGATGAAAGTAAGTTATACCTTTAAGTTTTTTACAGTTTTGACTGATCTAAAATTGTTTTTATATTTGCAGGTGCCCGGATCTCCAAAACTGACTATAGCATCCCGTGGGATTTGGCTACAGCTAATCTTTTGGCCCAGTGCATTCCTGCTACCGAGAGGGACTCGACGTATCTTAACGACGACAGTATTCGTGACGCAGCAGGCCTCTTCTGTCCTCCGTTTGTTGAAGACCAACCTTGTTTTGGTAAAGTCTTATATTTTTTATAGTTTCTGTTTTTGTCTTATTTCCTGGGGACATACCCCCCAGGGAAAGATCATTAATTTTTGTCTTATTTCCTGGGGACATACCCCCCAGGGAAAGATCATCAATTTTTGTCGGGTGTAATATCTTTACTTTTCCTGGTGCAGAATTTTTCTCTATTGTGTTCGAAGTGAAACCTCCTGATATGGCAGATAACAAATTGTTTGCGAGACTTGGACTTGTGGATGCATCCCAGACGGGGAAAGCCCGCAAATCAAAAACCAGTTCAACCAGCATAGGTGGCCGAGGATCTGCAAAGACTCGGGGTGGAACAGTAGGTGCCCCAGCTTCCCGGACCAGATCCCGAACTGTCTCCGCCCAGGGCGGTGAGACAGATTCGATGGGGGTCATGGGGGTGGTGGACTCCTACAAAGAACCCCCGGCCTCTGCTGATACTGTGATGACTGATGTTGTTCCCAGTCAGGGTTTGCCTCCCTCCGGGTCATCCACACTTCTACAAATCAAGCTTGAAGGAGATAAGAAAAGGAAGAAATTTGATGGGGGTGTAATTGATGTGACTGAATCACCTCCCCGTGCTGACACAAGTCAGTCTGTTTTTGGAGTTGAGAAAATCCTCTCTGACAAGTAAGTTTTTATTTATTCTATACTTTTTCTATTATCTTTTCAGAATATTCAATCTTTACACTCTATTTCTCGGTTAGGTTTTCCCAGGAAAAACTTCCATCAGTGCTCCTTCCCTTCTTCTCTGGCAAAGGCCCCATTGACCCTGTCACTACTCTGGGCAATCCTGTTGGTGATTCAATTGATGCAGTTGGGAGGTGCTGGACCTCAGAGCTCAATGACCTGATGGACCATGAGGAGCATGCCTTTTCCCTGGCCGTGAAACTGGCCAGTCAAAGTGCAGTTGCCATCTCTGGTGCTCAAACTATGGCTGAGAAGCTCAGAGCTGAGGTTTCCAAACTACGCATCACCAACATTGGTCAAGAAACACAAGTGAAGGAGCTCAATGCAGCCTACATAGCCGCAGCAGGGGACAGGGATAAATGGAAGAAGGTTGCAGATACTGCACGGGCAGAGATAGGGAAGCTGAAATCAGAGATGCAGGAAGCCTTGAAAACCATCAAGGAAAAAGAAGAGCAGATTGAAGATGCCCAGGACAGCTTTGTCAGGGAAAAGAAAGAGCTACAGGATGAGGTGGTCAAAGTCACCAAAGAGCTGAAGCAGGTCCAGGATAGCTTTGCACAATCCATGGAAAGAGTTGTGGAGCTTGAAACTCTACTGGATTGACCTGCTCACAATCCCAGGGTATTGACTGACCTCCTTTATGTAACTGCATATGCTGATCTCATTAGGTCTGCAGCAAAGGAGAAGAATGATGTGGCCAAAGAGTATGGGCTCAAACTCCTAAAGGATCACATGAAGGGATGCACTCTGGATTCCAGAGTTCCTCAACCTTTTATGGATCTGGAAGTTGTCCATGGAATTGACATGAAATGGTGGCCATCATATAGTCTCCTCTCTATGCCTGGTGAACCTGCAAAGTTAGCTGATGATGCTCCTGTTGATGAGGATGAATTTGATGATGAGGGTATGGATCTACTTGGTGTTGGGCCTGATGGCAAGCCAAAAGATCCTCTGGTAACCCCTGGTGATGGTAATTCCACCTCCTAAGTTTTATAACTTAGGAGTCTGCTAAGATGAACCCTACCCTGAGTGTAAAAAGCTCAGGGGTTTTTATGTTTTATTTCATATTTGGGCCCAAGGCCATAAGACAATATTTGTTATTTCTGTTTGAATTTCAGAGGCAGTTTTTGCCTGGGACAAGTTTAAATATTTTGCTGGTGTGTAATAACTTAGTAAGTTATTTTTGGATATTATCCTTTGGGTCTTACTCATGGCCCTTCCACCGTTTTGTTTAAGGTTTCTTTTTACCATAATTATCTATAATTTTGACAAGTCAGCTTTAGCTTGTTTGGTGAATCGTAATTCTTTGTAAATAGATAACTTTTGGCTCACACCCAAGTTTTACTTTAAAAACTTTGTTGGGACTCTTTGTGAGTTCTTTGTCTTGCAAAAGTGATTTTTGGATTTTAGTTACCTCTCGGAACTCTCTCTGATTCTAAGTAACATTTTTCTCCTCCATCTCTCCTTTTACAAAGACTGACCGATCCTGTGGTTTGTTCTTTATGAATACCTCCTAGGATTTTTTTCGGACCTATATCTTCTCCCCGCGCGATTCTTGAGTTTCTTTTACTCTGTTGAATCCGTACGCAGAAAGAAGTGTTCGGCCCCATAATCTACAGATTTTTGGGTCTTTACCGAACCTTAGTATTCTTCTGTGAATACTCAATATTTATGTTTTACCGGGAAATTTATTTATTTCCCGGGGTAATATTTTTCTTTTGTAACAGCCAAAATATAACTTTTTAGAACCCATACAAGTATTTTTGGTAAATACTGAGAAACATTATAAAAGTGATAAAAGGGTTTTACAAAAATAATATCTTTACAAAAAGCCAAAGATTAACCTTTTAATGATAAAATTTCTTTAGGTGCAACGCATTCCACCGATACTGATCTTTGGTCCCGTCGAGAAGCTCTAACTCGTACGCTCCGTTCTGGAGGCAGTGACTTACTCTAAACGGTCCCTCCCAGTTCGGCCCCAGTGCTCCCTGGTGCGTTCCTAAGATTTTCTTCAGCACCAAGTCTCCTTCTTGGAATTCTCGTGCCTTTACTTTTGAATTAAATAATTTTGCAATTCTTTGTTTGTTCATAGCATTTAGAGAATCGGAAGCTAACCTTCTTTCTTCAAGAAGATCCAACTCTTTTCGGATGGTTAGTTCATTTTCCGGGAAAATTTCCTGAGCGGTCCGGTGTGATAACACCGTTATTTCCGCTGGGATTACCGCTTCCGTTCCAAAAGCCAAAGAGTAGGGGGTTTCTCCAGTGGCATTTCTAGCTGTGGTACGATATGACCACAGAACCTCTGGAAGTTCGTCCGCCCACTTTCCTTTGCGACTTTCCAATTTAGATTTGATGGTATGTTTTAATATTTTATTCACTGCTTCAACCTGACCATTCGTCTGGGGGTGGTAAGGAGTAGAGAATAGCCTTCTAATTTTCCATTTTTCACAGAATTCTTCCACCTCAGCCCCATCGAATTGTTTTCCGTTGTCGGAAATGATTGTCTCGGGCAAACCAAATCGACATATAATGTTTTTCCATATGAACTTGATAACCTGCGGTTGATCAATTTTGTTCAATGGTTCTGCTTCGACCCACTTAGTAAAATAGTCGACTGCTACAATCGCATATTTTACTCCGCCCCGTGCGATTGCCAGTGGTCCGATCAAATCGATACCCCACCGAGCAAATGGCCACGGGCTGTAAATGGATTTCAGGGCTTCTGGGGAAATACGGATGTTAGGCCCATGCGTCTGGCATTTAACACATTTACGTGCATATCCGACTGCGTCCTTTCTCAGGCTTGGCCAATAAAATCCTTGCCCCATGGTTTTGTGTGCTAGGGATCTTCCCCCCGCATGGTTCCCACACACACCCTCGTGTATTTCTTCCAGGATTTTAAATCCTTCTTCCTTCGACACACATTTTAGTAATGGAAGGGAATAACTTCTTCGGTATAGTTGTGTATCTATTAAAGTATACTTTGCCGCTCGGGAGCGAAGTTGTTTTGCTTCGGTTTTATCTGCTGGTACTTCCCCGGTATCTATGTACCGTTGAATGGGAATCCGCCAGTCTTCCCCGGCCCCAGTGAGTATTTGCATTTGCATTTCTCTTTGTTCTATTGACGGGGACATTAATTTTGTCAACACAATATTTGAGAAGTCTGCTGATCCCTCAGCTGATGCTAATTTTGACAGGGCGTCTGCTTGTGAATTGTGTTCCCGTGGGATTTGTTCGATTAGAACTTCAGGGATTTTTTCACAAAGTTCCCATACCAATTTTAGGTATTTTATCATTTGTTCCCCTCTGGCCTCGTAGTCCCCACTTACATGGTTTACTACTAGCTGAGAGTCCATAAACACATGGAGTTTCCTGGCCCCAACGGCTATAGCTAATTCCAACCCAGAAATGAGAGCTTCGTACTCTGCTTCATTGTTCGATTTGGGGAATTCAAACTTTATCGCATGGGTTACTGAGTCCCCACCGGGACTGAGTAATACCACCCCTGCCCCCGAGCACGCGGTGGTAGATGATCCATCTACGAACAACTGCCAGGCGCGTGCTTGATTCTGGGATTTCTCAGGGAAAGTTAATTCCACAATAAAATCTGCCAGGGCTTGTGCTTTAATTGCTGTCCTCGGGGCGAAAGTTATGTCATACTGACTAATTTCTAACGCCCAACGCAGGAGTCTCCCGGAGATATCTGACCGGTGCAATACTTGCCTTAAAGGCATAGTAGTCAAAACTTCGACGGGGTGCTCGAATAAGTACGCCCGGAGTTTTCTTATTGATACTATTAAAGCAAATGTTAATTTTTCCAGTGGAGTGTATTTAATTTCTGCCTCATGTAATACTTGACTCACGAAATAAATCGGAAAGTGTTGGATTCCTTCCGCTCTTGCCAAGACTGCACTGATGGCATGCTCTGAGGCGGCCAGGTATAAATACAACTTTTCTCCTGGTTTAGGTGCCACAACTACTTTCGGATGGGATAAGTATTCCTTTATCCGTACAAAAGCTTGTTGGGCCTCTTTTTTCCAGTGAAATTCCTGTCCTTTGATGGAAGCAAAGAACGGTCGAGTTTTATCTCCCAGGCAAGAAATGTATCTGTTCAGGGCGGCGAGTCGACCCGTGAGTCGTTGTACGCCTTTTACGTCCCGGGGCTCTTGCATGTCCAAGATAGCTTGGACTTTGGTAGGGTTGGGCTCAATGCCTTCTTCGCTAACCACATGCCCCAGGATCATCCCTTTTTTAATTCCGAAATTACATTTCTTGGGGTTCAATTTCATATTATAATGCCCCAGAATTTTGAAAACTTCTTCGAGGTCTTTGACATGATCTGATTCGTTTTTACTTTTTACAATAATATCATCAATGTATACTTCCATGGTTCTACCAATTAATTCAGAAAACATTTGATTTACCAACCTTTGATAGGTGGCCCCAGCATTCTTCAGGCCAAACGGCATTCTTTCCCAGCAATAGATCCCTTTCTCTGAGTAGAAAGCCGTATGTTCAACGTCATCCGGATGCATAGGAATTTGGTGGTATCCAGCCTTGGCGTCCAGTGTTGAGAATATTGCGTGACCTGTCAAGTTATCAACCACATGGTCGATATGCGGCATGGGAAAAAGATCTTTCGGGCAAGCATTATTTAGGTCTGTGAAATCTATACACAAACGCCATGCCCCAGCAGTTTTTGTCACCATTACCGCATTGGACAGCCAAGTGACATCACTCGAAGCTTTCCTGACCAGTTTATTTTCAATTAGTTTATCTACTTCCCCGGCGAGTGCCTAGCATTTCTCGGGGCCCATTTTTCTACGTTTCTGCGCAATAGTCTTTTTGCAGGGATCTATTTTCAACCGATGGCAGGCATGTTTAGGATCTATCTTTCCTAAATCCGCACTGGACCATGAGAAAGTGGAGATGTTCTCTTTTAGGAATTTTATCAGATCGTTTCTGACAGTGGATTCCATATGAGACCCTACAAGTATTTGTTTTTCGGTTTGCTCTGGGTCTAAAATTATAGAGTCCAGGGTTTCAACCATTTCTACAACGGGTGCTTTTTTGCATTGATATCCTCCCCGCGAGCCCCAATCCTCTAAGTTCGCTTTGGGTTTAGGCTGTTTTTCCCCAGGAGATGCTAAGTCCTTCCTGGGTTCTTCTTCGGGGGGTTTATTCATGTCTTCCGAGGGGATCTGAAGAACTTCCCCGCACGGGTTTTTCCTGGGGGATCTCATTCCTTCCTCGGGTATTTTAATAATATCTTTAATGTGATCAATTTGTTTTACGTTGCTTTCCTCCAAATTGATTTGGGGAATGTTAGCTTTTTCTCTGATTTTAGTTTTATCAAGATCGCGGAAATACATCAAAGTCTTCTTAGCCATTACTAGGTCCCCCCTAACGGTGCCAACTGCACCGGAGGGTGTTGGAAACTTGATACAGTAGTAATAGGACGAGGCGACTGCTTCAAAAGCGTCCAGAAAGGGCCTGCCTAACAAAGCATTATAGCCACTAACCTTATCTACTATTACAAACTTAAGATTCCTAACCATCATGACTTCAGGATTCTTCGCATCCATCATTTCTACCGGGAGAATAATTTCTCCGTAGGGAATGACTACATCGTCACCAAAACCTTTTAACACCATATCGCACGGGTTGACATAGCGCGCTAGCTTCCCCATCAGATCTAGGGTCTTCTTGTACAGAATATTGAGATGTGCGCCATTGTCTACCAGCGTGCGAGACACGTCCAGACCGAGGATTCTTGCTTTTATCACTAAAGGCACATCCTTCGGGAACTTTGTCTCGGCTCGATCTTCCGGGGTGAAAGTTATCACCGCCGTTTCACTGATTGTTGCTTCTTTTGACGGGGCGGTTTCATACCAAACTTCCCACATCTGGAAGTCTCTTTTCCTCTTCCGGTGGCTTTCCTCATTCACTGGCCTCAAACCGCCGATCATCATGATCTGGCCCACTCTCGGTGGGTCAGGAGCTACAGGAGGCGGTGGTGGAGCTAGTGCGGGAACTTCCCGGGGAGGTGGCCCCTGCGGATTTCCCCCAGCACCTGGCCTGGGCAAGAACTGCCATAGCTTCCCATCCTGAAAAAGTTTGCACAACAGTTTTACCAGTTGCCTACACTGGCTGGTGTTGTGACCAATCTTTTCATGAAAGGCACACCATTTGCTGGGATCCAACTTGTCCGGGGGAGTTAGGATTGGTGGTGGTTTTACCAACAGATCAGTTTTTTGCATGACCATGATATTCAAAATATCTGCTGGTGTATGACCAGTCTGAGCAGTGAGTTTTCCTTCCAACTCACGAATTTCATCCACACGTGGATCACTTGGCCTAGGGCCTGGTTTCTTGCCAATATAGTTTGGCCTTCGATCGGAGGAAAAAGGAAGTTTTTTCTTTTGCTCGGGGGAGTGTGCCCCACTAGCAATAAGACGCTGGTACGCCACTTGGGCCCCAGCTTTCCTTTTAAAATCCTCATACGATCGGGGGTAGTTTAGCATTGCAGATTTAAACAACTTAGAGTTTCTTCTCATACCTCCCAAAACGGTGTGAAGTTTGAGGCTATCGGGAATCTCTTCTCCGCCCGCCAACAGTAATTCCCCCACGCGATCCACATAAGATTCGTCAGTTTCGTTCTCACCCTGTTTGACTCCAAGCAGCTTCTGACTATACTCCATATAGGAAGCTTTGGATGCAAAATACGACACAAACCTTTGTACCAAGTCGTCAAAACACTTAATAGAATGTGTAGGTAAGCTGACGTACCATTGGTGAGGAGTATCGCCCAGGGTGAGTGGGAACAATTTGCACCGGGTAGCATCTGTGGCTCCCCGGCCGGACATATATGTCCTGAATCTGCTCAAATGCGCTTCTGGATCAGTTTTGCCGTTATACAAAGTGGTTTGCATGGGCTGAATTTCCAGTTGCATGGGAGCTTGTTCAACCTCGGGAGCCAAGGGATCGTTATGACGACCTGCCGGGGCGGCGAGAATTTGATTTTCGTTCAATCGCCTTTCCAGTTCAGAATATTTCTGCCTTAAATCGGCCAGTTCAAGATCAGCACCGGGGGCTCTGTGGGCCCTCGCCGGTGAAAAGTTTACACGTTGCCCGTGCATGTCACTTTTACTTGCCTGTCGATAAGGATCAGTAGAAGTAGCCACTGATTCGGCTCTTTTGTTTAGATCTAAAGCCCGACGGGCTCTGCGGTTTCCCCGGGGAGCGCGTCTAGCTCGCTCAGGGCCCTTCCCTGGATTTTCCCCGGCGGGTGCATGCACGCCCCGTACCGGGATCACAGGGGTTGTCATCACATATTTCATAGACATTAATTCTGCTACTGCTTCATCAATTTTCTGCGGAGTATCAAGACTCGCGAATCTGATCGGAGGTGGAACCATAGGCGTCGACGGCCCTCCGATATCGTAAGGATGGAGACGGCGATTCCGACGTCGCGACTGAAGTCGGCGCTGTCGTTGATCTGCCTGACTGTCCGTAGGCTCATCGGCCTCTGCACGTTTGCTATTGTGCTCATCGGAGCTGATCTGGGTAGGCTGCGGCTGTTCCTTATTCTCAGGTTCTGGGTTTTTAGGTGGAGATGGAACCTCGGGTTCCACCATCACAGCCTTTCCCATCACAGCCCGCCACCTGCCACTTGTGCCAGACGTACCTGACACCGTGGTGTCTTCATTTTCATTCACCATTTTTGATTTTAATCGAGCTTTTCTGCAACTTTAATACCTGATGCCCGATCCTTCTAGCGCCAAATGTTTTGGTTGTTTTTGTACTTGTCGGTAGTATTTGCTGGTAATTGAGGGTTTTGGTAAACAACACAAAATATCAATATGTTATAGGTAAGAAAGCAAGAGGATTAAGTTAAATGCAGAAATCGTAAGTAGAACATGGATGCTCAAGGCACCTCTTCATTCATATATTCATACTTAGAGTACATAGTTAAAATCAAGGTTTGCATGTCCTCTTCCACTATCTCACTCCCTCTATTTATAATACTCCATGCATGGCTTAATTCTGCCACCTAATGCCCACATTTAGGCCTCTTATTGGACCTCTACTCCACTAATATGAAGCATTAAATACCCACTAATTTCCCTTAGTGCTTAATCTGTCTCTTTCCCCGTGAAGTCCCAGCTCGTTGACTGTCATCCCAGGAGCCTCCCCAGGCGATTCCCCTGAGAGGGGACTCTGATTCTACCGTGCAATCTCTACTGCCCAATGTCCTTATCTTCTTCTTAGATCTGTTTTTTAAGGTCTCGTTGACTATACCGGTTGACTTTCTCTCTTAATGACGTGGCCCTTTGATTCGTGACACGTGTCGGTGACTATTTTCTCGGGTACAACACCTATATTATGGATAGATCTCACGGGGAAGAATATCCCCAGTCATCTTTTACAGGAAGATTTTCAGGCTCAGCATTGATCGAGCTATCTTCAGAATCAGTTCCCAGATCAATAATCTCCTCTCCATCCCTCCCAAATACTCCAATATTAAAAGACTTCTGCCCACGCAACTCCAGGAAGATGGTAACGCCCACCGAGGCAAGACGGCGTTCACAGAACTTGTTCCAGCCCTCGCTCAGAGCAAGGCGTCGACCATCCTTCTCCACTTTAACTGTCCAGACCCTTTCAAAGGCATCTACCAAAGCAATGTCCTGTCCATCAAGCTCCGGAAACTTCTTTTGAAAAAGACAAAGAAAGAGGCAGTTTAGTTTTCATCGACCGATTCCTAATCCGAGAAGAAAAGCTGGTTATTTGATTCGGGTACACATCTCTGTTCCAAGTGAAAGCCATAATATGAAGTCGACTCCAGTTTAGAAGAGCCTTTAAAGGCGTAAAATTCAGAATTAAATGAAGTCTCAACCACCAACAGAAAGTCAGAATGCTATTTCCAAGACAAGTCAACCGTGAAAGACCACCATAAACTTCAGGGAAATCAAAGTTGAAAACTCTAATTTTCCTGGGGGCCTATGTTGTACCCGAGAAAATGGTCACCGACACGTGTCACGAATCAAAGGGCCACGTCATCAAGAGAGAAAGTCAACCGGTATAGTCAAAGAGACCCTCAAAAGCAGATCTAAGAAGAAGATAAAGACCTTGGACGGTAAAGATTGCACGGTAGAATCAGACTCCCCTCTCAGGGGAATTGCCTGGGAAGGCTCCTGGGATGACAGTCAACAAGCTGGGACTTCACGGGGAAAGAGGCAGATTAAGCACTAAGGGAAATTAGTGGGTATTTAATGCTTCATATTAGTGGACTAGAGGTCCAATAAGAGGCCAAAATGTGGGCATTAGGTGGCATAATTAAGCCATGCATAGAGTATTATAAATAGAGGGAGTGAGATAGTGGAAAAGGACATGCAAACCTTGATTTTAACTATGTACTCTAAGTATGGATATGTGAATAAAGAGGAGCCTTGAGCTTCCATTTCCAGTACTTATGATTTCTGCATTTAACTCAATCCTTTTGCTAGCTTACTTATAACAAATTTACCATTTTGTGTTGTTTAACAAAACCCTCAATTACCAGCAAATACTACCGACAAGTACAAAAACAACCAAAACACTAGACATTAAGTATACTACTCCAACACATATCCAGGGGATTTGAAATTTTGTAAAAAACAGGAAAGGACATTGTCCAACAATTAACATGTCTGAATCTAATTTGGTGACTAATGAACTATTGTCACACCAAGGATTGTATAAATCCATAATTTTTTTTGGTAGTATTTTCCAAAGAAGGACCAAATTTTGACCACCACTCATAAAACCAATTTGGAATATGCTTATTAAGAATTTCTGGGTTAATTGTAAGAACCCAAGAATGCTTATTCTTAGGGTTTTGGTAGTAGAACGCTTTTGAAAAGGCCTGGATATAATCCCAATAATTGAAGTAAATATATTTACCTTCTGCCATTTTGATGGCTTTGTCGGCATTAGGATTTAATCCCCATTCTCTTGGAAGTAAAACTTTATTAATATGACACTTGCTGAAATTTATAAAGCTTTTTCGGGGTTATTATTTTGATGGTGATGAGTAAGTTAACGATTCGGTAATTTTTAGGAGGACTTCATAATTTGGCCTTGTTTTTCCTTGTAGACCGGCATACCCTCTCGATTCAAGGTATCTTGTTTTAATCGACCACCCATCATTTGGCGTCATTTTAATATCTTCATCTTCTATATACAGAACATGTTCTGTGTTTTTATTTTCAAAGTACTCCTTTTCTTGTGGTACTTCATTGGCAATGTCTTTATAAGACGTTTTATTAGAAGAGGAGGAAGGTATATCTTCCTTTTTTTGGAGGAGGTAATTGCGGCACATTCTTTTCTCTACTATGGAATACTTTAGGGCCGGGAATCGTTGTTTCTGCCTCGAATAACATATTGTTATTCCCGTATCCGCGGCCACGAGCATATCCGCGACCTCTTCCCCTATTAGGGGTAGTCATTTCCCTGTAAAAATTCACGAGTTAAGAAATCAGCAAGAGAATTATTTTCTCCTCTTATATATTCAATATCAAATTCAAAGGCCGATAATTGTGCTTGCCAACCTGCAAATATTTGCTTAGAAACAAGAATTTTTACATCTTTTTCAACAATCGATTTTGCAGAACTGCAATCAATTCTTAACAAGAATTTTTTATTTAATAAGTCATCTTGAAATTTAGAAATACACTTTATAATAGAAATCATTTCTTTTTTAATAGTCGAATACTTCGACTGAGTAGGATTCCATTTTCCTGAGGTAAACCTAACAAGGTATTCTTTCTAGTTGTAAGGATTTAATTGTTTTAAGATACCACCATAACTAATATTTGAGGCATCTGTTTCAACAATTTTAAAATACTTAGGATTAGCAAGAGATAAACATTGCAAACATCTTACATTTGACTTAATTTTTCTAACAGCTTGTGAATGCTTATCTGTCCATGGTGGGACATTTTTTCTTAATATTGAATACAATATTTTTGTATCTTGGGCTAAATCTTTATAATAATCTGGAATATAATTTAGACTTCCAAGAAATCTTTGAAGCTATTTTGTATCAGTAAGATTATCTGGAAATTTAGAAGCAAATTTTATACTTCTTTCAATTGGGATTATCTTTCCTTGAGAAATCATATGTCCTAAAAACCTTACTTTGGACTTGAAATGATTTCATCTTAGGGGAGGAAATGACTAATCCATTATTTTTTATTAGATTTTTAAATATTTTTAAACGTTTTATATGTTTTTCTATTGTTTTAGATAATACTAAAACATCATCTATATAAACAATTTTGAATTCTATAGATGGATTAAATATTTCATTCATAATATTTTGAAATTCAGAAGAAGCATTTTTTAAACCAAATGGTAACACATTCCATTCATAATGCCCAAAGGGAACTGTAAAAGCAATTTTATATCTATCAGACTCATTAATTTGAATTTGCCAATATCCCAACTTCATATCAAATTTTGAATATATTAGAGCATCGTTTAGTCTGTCTAATAAGTCCTTTTTATTAGGGATTGGATATCTTATCCATTTTAACACCTTATTAAGGGGTTTATAGTTTATGGCTAATCATGGAACACCTCGTTCCTTTTCAGCAGCATTATTAACATAAAACGCTATACAACTCCAAGGAGATTTAGATTTACGAATTAACCCTTTCTCTCGAAGAGAAGTTATTTATTTTTTACATAATTCTAAGTATTCATGGTTCATTTGAGCTGGCCTAGCATTAATAGGAATTTGATTTTCCTTGAATTCATCCTCATAAGGTAGAGAAATAACATGTTTCTTTCTGTTCCAGAATGCATTGGAGTTCATTACATACCTCTTCTGTAAACTGTTTTTCAATTAATTTAATTTTTTCTTGTATTTCTTTTTTCTTTAGTTGATCATTTATATTTAGAATTTCAATTTCATCTTTTAAAAAAGCATATTTGTTTTTCTTTATTAAGGAGAATATCTCTTACTTTATTTAGCATTCTTGTAAGCGGATCTGTTATAAATTTAAATACTACATTTTTTTCATTTATTATTGAAGAAATACCATTTTGGTCAATATTATTGATTGACATGATTTTATGGAGGAACGGAGTTCCTAAAATAATTCTGTGAGTGAGATTTTTTACCAAGATAAAAGATGTTGACAAACATATTTCTTGATTACAGATATTGACATTCGAAAGTTTATATTTAACCCTAAATTTATCTCCCCACCTGACTTAGTTAGAGATTGTGTTGTTTTGGAAAAATATTTTGTAGGAATTATTCCTTCTTGGATGCAGTTTAAATCAGCCCCGCTATCAATAAGTGCTATCTCGTTTTCCAGTATAAAATCTCTGTTGATAATGAGAGTAATCTTAACAAACCATTTTTGTACCTTCCTTTTATCTTCTTCATCACATTTCTTCGTTGACCGCCTAGACCGCCGATTAGTTCTCGTCAATATTCGGTAAGATTTATATCAAAGTATTCGTCATTTCGAGTAGAATTCAATTTTCAATGAAATTTGTAAATCGATGCATAAATAATCGATACGGGGTTTCGAAGCAAAATAGACACTCAATTCTTCTATGAAATTGATTTTTAGTTTTATTAATGTATTGTGTGAAAACTCTTTTGGCGAGGTACATATATAAGAGTGTTATTTTAAGTGTGTGAATGTTTTGTGTGGTGTACGTGTAGTGATAGTTGTGTTTGGTGTATGTATGTTTTGCTTGTGATAGATATTATGTTGATCAATGTAGTAATTTTGACTGAGGGAGTTTTGGAAGACTTTGTCTTGGTTTAAGAGATATTATACTTTCAAAGTTGAGAGTGTGCTTTTGAGAAACTTGATATAAATTTGAACTTGATTGAGAATTTTGAAATTTCAATTTTAACTCCTTTAAGTTATTCAAGTGCTTTCAAATTAACTACAATAATCTTTAGTTCAGTTAATTGCAAATGAACTACTTTAAAATTATTTATTGAGCCAAAACTCTTCTTGAATTATATTTGAATCCAAAATATTTATTAATATTTAAAAATGTATGATTTACTTGTTCGATAACAAATTGGGACCAAATTATTTATGTCCGCAAAACATGTTTGAAGTTAATTTTATTCTTTGTACTCCACTTAATTTGATAATAATGTGTACATAAGTTCTTTATAAATATTTCTAACTTTGGGAAGTACACATGCTAAGGCATCATATCCACTTTGTATGTTACAACTAGTTATTGATGGATGTCAACAAGGATCGAATTTGTGAACTTGTATTGACAAGCTAGGCGTAGGCATCTTTACGAAGTTTGATCGTCTATCAGGTGAGTGGAACTTATTCTAAAACTGGAAAGTTAAATCATTTTGAATTATTTGACATTGTCTTGTTCATATTGCATTTGTTCATGAAATTGAATTATTTGTGGTTCAGAAGCTAAGTGCTAGCCACCTCTAGAATTCTGTACTAGACTTCAACTGTTTGATTGCTTGCGTGACTTGTGACTTGAGAATGGTACATAATTATTCTCATATATGTTTTAAATGCTTGATTGTGATGATTTAACTTGAGATTGTCATAAATGTCATTATATTGTGTTTATAATTTCACTTAAGGCTTGGAGAAGTTCCCTATTGTTGTTTGATTGTTTGGGCTAGTAAATGTGATAACTCTTGTTTCCGCTTTTCCTTAAATATTGAAATGTGATTGATATCATATATACATGTTTCTTTAAAAATCTTTATAAATTTTTTGATAAAGTATTTTACTTATAAAATCTTGTTTCATTACTTTTGATTAATTGCATGATTCATACTCAATAAAATATTTTCATGATTTTCAAAATTACTATCTTTTACCTCCTCACTGAGCTCTTTTAGCTCACCCCCTCTTTTAACTAAACTATCCAGATGGCGAGAAACAAGAGCGTATTTCTCGTGAAGAGTTCGTCCAGATCAAAATTATTTCTCAAACGATTGTTTAATGTAGTTACAAAGTTTATTCATTTGAAGCTTGTTTTCAAACTTCTACATTTTCTTGTAAAACTTTCGCAATTTAAATTTCAAACTCTTTTAAAAAATATCTTTAATTTTCAAAATACTATTATATTTTATCTCTCGTTTTTGGGGCGTTACAGTATGCTTATAGGGTGAGATGGGATAATCAACATGAAAACGATGAAACTACACTTGAAAAATGGTATATGCCAACTTATGTTTGGGTGAGTCAATCAATTGTTTACTTAAATATTCATTATTTTAATATATACAAATTATTATTATTATTATTATTATTATTATTATTATTATTATTATTATTATTATTATTATTATTATTATTATCATTATATTTTCAGCAATGCATAATCAACAAAATTGACGCGGGTAACATTTATAGTAAATTTTTGCATAAAGACACGTTTGGAGAAAATATTCCAAAATGTGAATAGATTGACATACTAGATGAAATGCATTGACATTATAATTTAATAAATAAACAGATATTCATTTCAATCAATGTTGAAAATCACTGGTTCTTATGTAATGTGGATATACTCAAAGAAGAAGTTCAAATATTTGATTCACTTCGGCACATCACTTGTACTAATCGAAATTCAACGGTTAAATATGTGGTAATTTTGTTAACTTATATATATTTTTTTTGTAGATATTTAGATTATTTTATATTTAATTTTAGAATTCTTATGTAAATTTTAATTATTTTTTAGCTTAAGTGTTTTCACGAGGCTTCAAAAATTGGTTTGAGTACAATTGTATAAAAAATATTTTAATTACTCACATATTGTTTCATTTAATCTTGATTATTGATTAATGTTATTGTTATATTTACTATTTGTAGTTCAGATTGTGAGGTATTCACGATAAAGCTCATGCAACTGTATGAAAAGATATATACGAGATGATATGAGTTTTCGTATTGAAAATTCAAGTTCAGACAGAATGGGTATGGCTCTTGAAATATTTTACTATGATGCAAATCAATTTAAAGAAGATATTTTGAGAAAAATAAAGAATCTTTAACTAGAAAAGTTCTAGAACACTGTTGTTTCTTAAGACGATGTGATTTTTAGTATTTAATATTGTGGATGATTTATTTGATTTAATTTTATTGTTGAGTGAATTTTTTTAGTTGGAATAAAGGCTTGTGTACTAAAAACATATTTAGTTAATATATTTTTTGATATGTCATTATTTTGTTTATCATGTTTTACATTCCAATATTAAAAAATTGATATTCTAGACTACGAAAGTTACCTTTTTCGAATGTAAAGTGAAAAAGACATGAGATTTTTGCAATGAAGGAATAGCTAACATCACATTTTTTTAATAAGAGTGTTAGAAGTTGTATAACCATTTTCGGACTCCGGTATACATAAATTATTTTTCATTTACAATTTGTTCCAACATAACATTTGAAACAATCATATGATTCAAACATTTGTCCGTACACGATGATACGAACTAGGAACAATTATATGATTCAAGTATATCAGTTCAACCATTGTGACTTCATTATGTGGTAAGTCGACCTCATAACCCAATTGATATCACTTAATCATTTGGACAATTCATATAAATTAAACCAAATTTATATGAAGAAATATGTGTAACACATATAAGTGAATGTTTACCAAATCTCCAAAAGTATCTAATACAGTAATAGAAATCACAACTCATCTCTTAATATGCTGGAGAGGTTTAGAAAATGGGTTTTGCAACCTTACCAAAAGTTGCAACTTTATTATCCCGATGTCTCCACAACCATCTCTCAGATAATGTGGAACTTCCTGAGCACCAGGTTTAGACTTGTGGTGCTTCCTAGCTCATTGGCTTGCGCGATAGATCTACTATAAATAGAGAACTATCAGATGGGTCGAGCTAGTTACGCCACCTAGTTCATTGAAAAACTTTGAAATCTTAATTGCCAACATCACTGCATCCAATGCAGTACTGTACTCAGCTTCTGTAGTTTAATCAGCTATATTGCATTGCATGGAACTATTCCAGCAAATTTCACCTCTATCTAGACAATAGATATAACCAGATTAAAATCGGAAATTATCTTAGTCTGTTTTGAAGTTTGCATTGAAACAACTTGTTAATATCAACTCCTATTGTCATCCAAAGACAACAAAATATTCTTTAGTCTGCTAAAGACACCTCGGAATACTTTTGGCCACATCCAATGTGACATACCATATATTCCTTGAAACCAACTCGTCATGCTCAAAGCATACGATACTTCAGGTAATAACAACGCAACTCTCACTGATCTTCTTGTAAAACAAGACTCTTCCGAGTTCTTCTGAAATCCAAAACCTAGTATGAATTCATTGAACTGAAGACTGCTACTCCGATATGCTTGCTTTATTCCATAAATGGAACTATAAGCTTGCATAATTTCTCAGCCTTATTGAGATCGATAAAACTTTTCGGTTGTGTCAAAACACATTCTCTTCTAGAATCCAATCCAAGAAGTTAGTTTTAACATCCAATATTACCATAACTCATTATCAAGATGAGTACCAATGGCTAAGATAATCTGAATGACTTAATCAAAGCAACTGGTGAAAAGTTTTTCCATAATCCACCTCGTGAATAAAACTTTTACCATCAACCTTGCTTTGAAAACCCTAGGGTTTTCATCTATGTCTGTTTTGATCTTAAAGATCAATTAGCATTCACTGGGTCTAACCCCGTGATGCAAATATATCAAGTTCCAAACTTGATTATCAGACATTGATATCATCTCAGATTTCATGGCACCATGTCAATTTTCAGTAGCTGGACTCGTCATAGCTTGGATATAGGTCGAAGGTTCATCGCTTTCCAAAAGCATGAATTCATATCTCTCATTAATCACAATATCTAAGTATTTGAATAATAGAGATCTATGCATTTCTGGACCTACGAGGGCTGGTATGGTTTCCAAAACCATAGGACTACTCTCAACCCAGTCTTGAGTATCCATCATTGGTTGCTCCACTTGAACCTCGTTCAATACAACTAAGCTCCCACTGACTTTCTAGGAAAGATAACTCTTTTCAAGAAACTTACCATTTCTAGCAACAAAACATTGTTCTCAGATAGATCGTAGAAGTTGTACCCTTGAGTTTCTTATTGATACCATAAAGAAACTTTTATCTCATTTGAGTTCAAGCTCTATAGAGATAAATCTCGTCAGAGAAGCTTTAGAACCTCAAATCTTTATGAAAACAATATAGGGACCCTCCCTTTCCATACCTAGTATGGTGTCTTATCAACAGCTTTTGACAGCGTCCTATTCAGTGTATAAGTTGAAGTCAAGAATTTTGTGTTCCCAAAAGAGACCAGTAGTTCAATTAGACCCCTCATCGAATGGTCGAACGATATCTAATATAGTTTGTTTTCTCTTTTCCGAAACATAACCTTCATGTGCTTGTGAACTGATAGGTTCCATATACATCAGTATTTATCATCCCGAATTAATCACTTACGTGTTCTCCTTTCTCCAAGAAAGATGACATTGTTATCTTGTCCATCACACATCATTCACATGTATCAAATGACCCCAAGTCAAATGATTCTAGAATGCATTAAAAAAGAAGCTTCGGTACATGTTTAGATGTTGATTTGACCTAATCAACAATGTTATAGTTATGTTTCATTGAGACTTATTCGATTCGGCCTTTAATGTTATATATGATTTGTCAAGTTAAAGTATACATAAACAATATAATAATCGTACCAAAATAATGAATAATTCACAATTAAAATAATTACCAAACTATTTAATAGTGAAAACTGATCCATCAGTATCGAATACTAAATCAATATTTATTGTTTATTGAAGGTACGAAATTACATAGTTATAATACTAAAACAAGGCCCTAAGGCAAAACAACATCATATGATCATACAGCTAATGAAGTGACCTTCACTCCATTTCTCGCACGTAGATCGACATCTCTATTTACCAAACTCCTACTTCTTTGTAGTTCCTTCACATACAATTGTGAGAACCACATATGGCATCCAATACCCAAGAAGTAAAATTTGTGAAATTTAATTTCTATAACATTAATACCTTAAGATGAAGCAACCCCGTTCTTCACATTTTTTTTGAACTTTGGGCAAGTTCAATTATTCCCAATAATATAATCTTATTCGAATTCCCGTTCACAATTATCACAATATCAAAACGTGATAAATCGTAAGTGAAAACTCAAAGTTTTCTAACCAGCGATATTATCATGCAATTGAAGCCCTATCTCTCATGAAATATGAGGGAGCCAACCAGACAATCGAATCACGCCATCCCATGGCTCGAAAGTCTCTAATTTGTGTCATTGATGAACTAAGTGCTTTGGATTAAATCACTCCCCGAGGTGAAAATAATCCTAACTTTAAAATCCATCATATGAAAGACAAATTAGGCATTTGTTTAGAAATTGAATAAAATATAACTTCTACATGTTTGCAAGTAGTGTCCAACACCGCGCAGTAGACGCATTTAGATTCCGTAGGAACCCTAGTAGCCTTCTTGCCCATGCTCTTTTGAATACATCATCCCTTAACATAAGAATATCCCTCTTAGGGTCCTTTTTAATTGACGACTCATCATCTTAGAAAAAATTAGGATATCACTTAAAGCAAATAATCCAATCATTTGCTGCACATGTGGTCCCTATAGGTTTCTCTTTTTCCAGCCTAGCTGAAGCGATGACCCTGGTCATACAGAACTGCTCAATCATAGCATATTCCCCGAACATGATATTGAGTTGTTCAATAATATCTTAGGATGTGGTTATCTAACACATTTTCCTTGTCTTCGTATTTGAGGATCATCCTCAAATTAAGGTTGTCAATCAAGAAAATTTGTGTTGTTCAATTTTTCAGAATAAGAATTGAACCAAACTTGAATCGATAAACTACATAAAGTATGTAAACAAATTGAAATTATGTAAAGTATGTAAACTTGAAATTAACATGATAAACTACATAAAGTATGTAAACATCCACAAAGCGGTAAACAAATAAGATTTGTCTAACAAACTACTTATTTATTCCATTTTGTTCAATCGATATCTAATATCATTGTTCCCTTGAACAAAACGATCCCAAGACCCTCATCTTGCGAATCCTTAAGCCGACTGAGTCCGCACTTAAGAACACCAAGATAGTTAGACATCCCATGTCAATGACATCTAATGTCACTCTCGGTCGACGAGAAACCCATTCTCATCTCATGTTTCGATAGCCACGCCTGCACTGGATCTATCAATTAGAAAACCAAATTCACGTGTACGGGTCTAACCCTTACTCCCACTATCCCAAGATAACAAGTGATACCCCGTTGAGGCGAACTTATCAACTTATGATCGAGGGTTTCATGGTTGTGATGTTTTGGACAAGACATAATCTCATTATTTTGAGAACTTGCAATTTTAAGGTATGTTGGAGTTGTGTACTTAATGTCTAGATTTAAGTACCGGTAAACTCCCGGTCATAGCATTTAACCTATTTAATTAATAAACAATTATTTGCATTATGCAAAATATAGTCCTGGATTTTATACGTTGTAGTTAGTATGGTGCTGCATGGGCGCACAGAAGATCATACTATCGGTTACTCGTATTTAATCGAACAGTTGCTCACGACCTAGATGGACACAGACCAATCCATCGGTATAGTCGTTGTGTGAGAGAGAAAATAATTTATCTTAATTATTTTATCACACTTGTACACTTGGTGTATTGGGCGGATCAGCTTGAGATTTATTGATTAGGATTGCCTTGGATAATCAATTTAAATCTCGGAGTATTTTATTCTTAATCCCCGATATTATTGCGGGTGTGTATATTTAATATTAGAGGCTTTGATTTTCCAAAGGAATTAACCGATTTAATTATTGGGTTAATTACCGGCAAAGTTGGGTCTCTATATTTTATATATGACATGCCGTGAATACTTGACGGGAAAGTGTATCCCGGAAGGGTTGATAATATCCCCGAGATGAGTTCATAAGGAATTATTGTGTAAACCTCATGAGTGGATTCGTTCCGCACAATAATAAAGGTTGAACGGTACTAGTCTCGGATATAAGATATGAATATTATTTATTGAGCAATAAATAAATTTATTCATGGATATTTAAATCTTAAATACACGGAATAAATAATACTAAGATGGAGAAATATTATTTGATATAATATAGAATAATATTGGGAGTGCAATTTTATTTATATAGTGGAAAATAAATAAAATTAATATTGATAAGAATTAATAGATTTGGGTTGGACCCAATTTAATTTTCAATATTGAAGCCCAATATTTATTCTCCTTATGATCCCCTACGTAGCCTATATAAGCACTACATGGTCTTCACTTTCAAGAGAGAATTAATTGACCTACGGAATTCATAAAGTCTTGAGAGTGAGGAGGATCCATAGAGTTCGATAGCTCGTCGCCCACCCGACGTTCGAACGGAGTGCAAGGAATACGCGGGAAGATCACGAGGTCATCAACAAGATTCGTTTCTCCGTACAACGAATCGAGGTAATAATCGAGAAACCCCTTCTTTGATTATGGGCGTTGAATAAATTGTGATATATACATGAACGCACGATCCGGGAACGTCGAGACCGGGATACGGGGATCTCGCGATCCCCGTCGGAATCGAGAGGGGCGGCCGAACCCTAGGGTTCGACCGCCGGTACCGCGCAACGAAGGGAGCCCCGGCTGGACGCCGGGGCAAGCGATCGACGGCAGTCGATCGCTGGGGATGCCACGGGCTGGTGCCGTGGCGGATCCCCACCCCTCGACGGCGGCAGGCGCGCGCGGGGAGAGCTCCGGCCGAAGCCGGAGCGAGCGATCGAGCCCAGCTCGATCGCGGAGGGCAGCCGCGGGCTGGTGCCGCGGCTGGGGGCCCTCCACCCCGTGCGGTGGTGGCGGTGAGTCGCCGGACTCACCGCCGGCGGGTGCTGATCGGATCAGCCCCGCGGGGATGCCTCGCATCCCCGGCGATCGCCATGCACGGCGATCGCGAACCCCGCGGATGGGGTTCGGCTAGGGTTTAGCCGCGGGTTCATCCCGCGGCGATGCTCTTGTCGAGCCCGGTTCTTCGTGGTGTTCGCGTTCGTAATATCCGGCTCGCGGGAGAAAATCGGCTGGGGGCGGGCTGCGTGTCTTCGGGCGCGTAGTCTCCAAAGGTCGGACTCCTGTGGATGAGTCGGTGTTCGTGCAAACTCCGGCGACGGGTTTTCGGTCGGGTTATCGGTTCCGCAATTTTTGATAGCCCGGGACATCGAATCCCAGCAATTGGTATCAGAGCGTTTGGTTTCGTGTTCATGTATATGTTCGATTATTGTTCTACCTTGCAGGATTTCCGGCTATCATGGTTGGATTTAATTAATTGTTTTTTAATTAATTATCATGATTATTAAACTCTCGGACATGTCGAGATTCGTTTTTGTGTGGTTGAATGTTTGTAATAGTAAAAATTCGGGGGTTGACCGAATTTAGGATTTATTATTACGCACTTTATTTTCCGGAAAATGTATAGGGTCGATTTCATGTATAGAATCGATACCGGAATTGTAATTTAATTTTGTAAAATTTAATTACGTTGGTTCGATGATGAGACGATCGCCGGAAGACGAAGATGTGACGAAGAGGGAAGGGCTTGGGATCGATCACATGATGGTGATCGACCCATGGCCTAGCCGGCGTGGCTAGGCGGCGGCGGCGCTCCTCCCCGAGTGGCAGGCCGATCCTTCATGGTGGGGATGGCGTGGGATCTCCCAATCCCATGCTATTCCTACCAAGAAATCTACTTTCCTAATTAGTTCGGATTTTTCCTATTTGAGTACTTTCCTTTGGAAATTCTCATGGATTAGGAAAAGAATAAATTTTAAATTAATTTTATTTTCTATTGATTTATTTCCTTCATGGAATTATTCATAGATTAGAAATTTAATTAATTTAGTACTAAATTTATTTTTCCTATTTGATTATTCCTACTCATGGGAATATTCATGGATTAGGAATAAAAAATAAATTTGGAAAGTAGTAAGTCCTAATTTATTTTATTTCCTTGTTCTATTATAGATGTCTTCTAGAATATTCCAATTTTACTTGGATAGATTATTCTAGAGATTTAATAGAACTAGATAGGAAAATAAATAAATAAAAATATTAATAATATTTAATTTTATTTTTGATATATTCAATTGACTTAATTTTCGAATTAAGTAACTTTTGGATTAATTGAAAATAAATAGATTTAAATATTGGAAATTAATATTCTCGTCGCATGGAGCATTCAAGAAACGAAGACTGAAGACTAGAGGATGCATATGAAGATAAAGCCATGATAGTCGGGAAAATAATTCTCTAGCATTATTTTGACTATGTGATCTATGTGCTTTATTGCTTTCATGCATGCTATATGTGTTTATTTTATGCACTAGATAGCGTATCCCTTTATCGTAAAAAGCTAAGTGGGAGAGGGGATGGAAACATTCCCATGGTCTCCATCACTGTTCTCTTGGTGACTTTTATGGACTTTCGAAGTTCATATAGACAAGTCATTGGAGGAGAATTCTTGTAATTCCTCTTACAAGAAACATTGATCGAGTTTATCAAACAATGCCTAATTTGTCTTTCTGAAACTGACTTCAAGTCGACTCATTCTCACCCCGGGGAGTGGAATGGAGCCAGAGCCACTTGGTCATGTGGATGACACAAATTAGAGACTTTCGTGCCATTCTTTGATAGGTGGGTCGTTTGTCTGCTCGGCTCCCTCATTTATGAGAGATAGGGTCGCTCGCATGGTGAATCACTGGTTAGAAACTTCGAGTTTCACTTATGATTCTCCGAGTCTTGATTTACGAAATCGAATGGATCTTGTAACTGGGAGTCAATTATAAAAATCTCTTGGTGTAGTAAACGTCCACACCACGTGGCTTGCTATACCGACGGATTTTGGATTAATTGATGTAGACAGTTATAAGTGATTGTGAAGAGCTGTGAAATTGTCGTAAACGTCCACACCACGTGGCTTGCGGTGACGTAGCAATTCCAAGCGATATACTTTAGTGCTGAGTGATGGTTTACACTTAGATACGCGTCATAGTATTCTTCCCCACGAAGTTACGCTATGATTGATGTATGACCGAAGAAAAACTAATTGCTAAATCATTTGGGTGGGTAAACGTCCACACCACGTGGCTTGCCTTACCTGATGGGATTTTAGACGCAATTAGTAATTTAATGATGTTATTTGAGAGAGATAACGTCGGACATTAAATTGATTGTTTGTTTACATGTGCTTATAGGTTTAGAGAATAGCTATGAATCCACTTTCTGTGATACTCAAGGAACATAAACTCACTGGTCCCAATTACATTGATTGGAAGAGAAATTTGGACATTGTCCTGACTGCCGAAGAGTACAAGTTTGTACTCTATGAGCAATGCCCTGCTGAACCCACGGCCGCCTCAACTGATGAGGAAAAAGAAGCATATCGGAAGTGGAAAAAGGCTGATGAAATGGCTAGGTGCTATATTTTGGCTTCTATGTAAAATGTACTCCAAACCCAACATGAGCCGATGAACACTGCCGAGGATATGTTATTTAACCTCAAGGAGATGTTTGGGCATCATGACCGTGCGGGGAGGCAAGAAGCCATGAGAGTCCTCATGTCAACTACTCAGTCTGAAGGAACGCCTGTCGAGGAGCACGTTCTCAAGATGATGAGTCTGTTGAATGAATTGGAGGTCCTAGGAGCTATGATTGATGGTGAAACACAAGTCGACATCATACTCCAGTCTCTGACCCCTAGTTTTGAGCAGTTTCGTATGAGCTATAATATGGGTAAACTATCTTATACTCTTGCGCAACTCCTGACTGAACTGAAGGCGGCAGAGGGGATCTACAAGAAGGGCAAGTCTCAAGCGCTTGTGGCTACCAAGTCCAAAAGCTTGAAAGCTATTGGAGGTAGGGGCAAGAAAAGGAAGCAAGCCATAAAACCCAGTGGTGCCAAGAGGAATGGACCACGAGTGGGGGCTAGTAAGCCAAAGGGCTTGTGCTTCCGGTGCAAGAAGTCTGGACACTGGAAGTCTGAATGTCCTCTCAGAGGTACGAATTTTTCTTTAGTCGTAAAAACATAGTCAGCGGTATTATCTACCAGAATTCTGGTGTGTAGATATGGAACCACTGACGGTATGTGCATTTCTTTAAATGCAGGGGTTCCAGAAAACCCGGCGACTTAGAGAAGAAGAATTCGAGTCTACATGGGCGAAGCTGTTGGGGTAGCAGCGGTTGCAGTGGAAGACATTTGTCTGTTTTAAGTTTTCATTTCAATTATTGCTTATGTACCCCTTTATTTGGAAAAAGAACTTCGTTCTGGTTTTCTTTATTAATGGATATTTTATTTCTTTAATCATTTGATGGTTTGGATAAGAAATAATGGTGATATCTCTTATGGTACATTAGATAGCAATATATATGAATGATGAATCTTTAAGTCTACCACGATGCAACAAACCGTTATGTATAACTTGTTTTACTTATTAGATGTATTTCTCTTATTAATCATTATACTTGTGAATTCTTGAACTTGGTAGTATCTATTCAAAAGGGATTCAAAAGGTTGAAATTGATTCGATCAATTATAGTTGGAGGAATGGACCTCCCGACCTAAGAATCGATCTTGATAGATGATACAACTAAGTTAACCTTTATAAAGGATGGAATTCGGACAAGTATAGACAATGATTGATGATTAATGCGGTATGTGCAATTAGAGAAGGTACGAGTCATTCCTTCAAGAATACTCGAAGATGGATTAGATTACTTGATGTGCTATAAAAGCGGAGTGTTTTCAACACAAAGCCATTATGGGGAACCTTCAAAGTATATCCATTGGAAGCCTGCGACTTGTTCGCGGAGGCTATCACCTGTCTAAATAACACATAGCATAAATCAAAGATTGAGATTAAGTCTCAAGAGACTACACCATACACTGGAGTGTAGACATGGTGTGTCAGAAATAAGAGATAAGATTCTAATAGTAAAAAGGGACAAGTTTGTTCGGAACTACCTATGTTCTATGGATATTTCTGGATACAACGGCACATTCAATGTGGTTGTAGAATATCCTGGAAGAACAAGTAATTGTATGTTCAATAGTACTACGAACCAGATGGGTTTCCTCACCCGGTTCTTAGAGGAAGACTATTAGATGAACTACAATGCCCTAACTGACATAGTACTTTAAAATGAGGAAAGGAAAGACTGAGAACCAGCCTAACCGAGTAGCGGTACACCACTAACTGCACCTAATGTTATTACTGTTATACACCGGAACGCCATTGCAGTGGGAGGTTGTTAAGAAACCACAGATGTTCATAAGACTGGAGGAGTTTTGAACTCTGGATCCAGTATACATGAAATCGATCCCTAGTTCTGCATAGGAAGGGTGTGTTAGAGACGTAATGGAAACAAAGGTGGTGTTTCTCGGAATTTTGTGTAGATAACACTTTATCATTGGCAACGATGTAAAAGTGTTGTCAGACATGAAATAGAGGTTGTCTAAATAAATCGAGATATAAGATTAAGATGAAGTTGGATCATGTTCTTAGAAATCTTTCGATCTCTAGATAAGAACATTTGTACTTTTCTTTAGATATCTTATACGATTATGGTTTGTTTTAAACATGCACAATTCTGAGAAAGGTTATTGCCTTTCGGAAACAGAATACATCTATCTAAAGGTATGTGTTTCGAACACATGAAGGAGATAGATATAAACAAAGCAGTTATCTACACTTCGAGTGTAAAGAGCTTTGTAGATGCGATGTTATAAAACAAGAACCTGGTATCAACTATGCGGTTAGCGTAGTGGGAGGATATCAAAGTAATCTGGATAAGAGATATTCGAATGCTGTAAAAGTACTTGGAAGTACTGGATTACCGGCAAAACGAAATCCTCTTAGATTACAGTTTCTCAGATCAAAAATCGGAGAAAGACCAGTGTAAGTCGATATCAGGCTATGTGTTCACTTTTAGAAGAGGTGGAACCTAAGGATGAAAGAGTGATAAGCGTTATGCTTCTCGGACTCTATCATAAACCGAATAGCAGCCTCAGAGGCAGCGGAAGTTTTGGTTAGGTTCCGGAATGACCTCCGAACTTGGATATGATTCTTGGTTCACCAAAAGGCTATGTACATAGCGGTGCGTGGAGAACTGGAAGAAGTCATAAGTTCGAAAAGTGATGATAACACATAGAGCCAGTACCACCTGATACGAGTCATCGTCAGAGGGACGACGCGGTAGTCACCAAGATAACTTCAGAGCGGCAACCTAGATTGCTCATTCACATAATACTTCTGGGAAGTATAACTTAAGCACGTGATGAGTATGGGAGTCGGGAGTTTGGAGGAAATGACTAGACCTTAGTACAAGTGGGAGATTGTTGGAGTTGTGTACTTAATGTCTAGATTTAAGTACCGGTAAACTCCCGGTCATAGCATTTAACCTATTTAATTAATAAACAATTATTTGCATTATGCAAAATATAGTCCTGGATTTTATACGTTGTAGTTAGTATGGTGCTGCATGGGCGCACAGAAGATCATACTATCGGTTACTCGTATTTAATCGAACAGTTGCTCACGACCTAGATGGACACGGACCAATCCATCGGTATAGTCGTTGTGTGAGAGAGAAAATAATTTATCTTAATTATTTTATCACACTTGTACACTTGGTGTATTGGGCGGATCAGCTTGAGATTTATTGATTAGGATTGCCTTGGATAATCAATTTAAATCTCGGAGTATTTTATTCTTAATCCCCGATATTATTGCGGGTGTGTATATTTAATATTAGAGGCTTTGATTTTCTAAAGGAATTAACCGATTTAATTATTGGGTTAATTACCGGCAAAGTTGGGTCTCTATATTTTATATATGACATGCCGTGAATACTTGACGGGAAAGTGTATCCCGGAAGGGTTGATAATATCCCCGAGATGAGTTCACAAGGAATTATTGTGTAAACCTCATGAGTGGATTCGTTCCGCACAATAATAAAGGTTGAACGGTACTAGTCTCGGATATAAGATATGAATATTATTTATTGAGCAATAAATAAATTTATTCATGGATATTTAAATCTTAAATACACGGAATAAATAATACTAAGATGGAGAAATATTATTTGATATAATATAGAATAATATTGGGAGTGCAATTTTATTTATATAGTGAAAAATAAATAAAATTAATATTGATAAGAATTAATAGATTTGGGTTGGACCCAATTTAATTTTCAATATTGAAGCCCAATATTTATTCTCCTTATGATCCCCTACGTAGCCTATATAAGCACTACATGGTCTTCACTTTCAAGAGAGAATTAATTGACCTACGGAATTCATAAAGTCTTGAGAGTGAGGAGGATCCATAGAGTTCGATAGCTCGTCGCCCACCCGACGTTCGAACGGAGTGCAAGGAATACGCGGGAAGATCACGAGGTCATCAACAAGATTCGTTTCTCCGTACAACGAATCGAGGTAATAATCGAGAAACCCCTTCTTTGATTATGTGCGTTGAATAAATTGTGATATATACATGAACGCACGATCCGGGAACGTCGAGACCGGGATACGGGGATCTCGCGATCCCCGTCGGAATCGAGAGGGGCGGCCGAACCCTAGGGTTCGACCGCCGGTACCGCGCAACGAAGGGAGCCCCGGCTGGACGCCGGGGCAAGCGATCGACGGCAGTCGATCGCTGGGGATGCCACGGGCTGGTGCCGTGGCGGATCCCCACCCCTCGACGGCGGCAGGCGCGCGCGGGGAGAGCTCCGGCCGAAGCCGGAGCGAGCGATCGAGCCCAGCTCGATCGCGGAGGGAAGCCGCGGGCTGGTGCCGCGGCTGGGGGCCCTCCACCCCGTGCGGTGGTGGCGGTGAGTCGCCGGACTCACCGCCGGCGGGTGCTGATCGGATCAGCCCCGCGGGGATGCCTCGCATCCCCGGCGATCGCCATGCACGGCGATCGCGAACCCCGCGGATGGGGTTCGGCTAGGGTTTAGCCGCGGGTTCATCCCGCGGCGATGCTCTTGTCGAGCCCGGTTCTTCGTGGTGTTCGCGTTCGTAATATCCGGCTCGCGGGAGAAAATCGGCTGGGGGCGGGCTGCGTGTCTTCGGGCGCGTAGTCTCCAAAGGTCGGACTCCTGTGGATGAGTCGGTGTTCGTGCAAACTCCGGCGACGGGTTATCGGTTCCGCAATTTTTGATAGCCCGGGACATCGAATCCCAGCAAGGTATATGTTTGTTGAACAATTTTAACATGCATAACTTAAAATAGCAAAGCTGACGAGCCATATTTTTTGGCTCATTTTTAGTTCTTTTGAGTCAAGTAATCCAGTCTTTATTTTCTATTTTATTATTTGATTATGTCTGGGAGGTCACATTTGGAGTAAGAGTGATGCAGGGCATAGAAGACGACAGATTGGGCATAATAGGAGTGAATTACGTGAAAGATGAAGAAGTTTTGCCATTTAGGCAAAAGGCAGCACAAGCTGGCGGTTTGGGCATAACACCTACTTTGGCCTAATCACCCATTGTGGGAAAAACACTCACTTTCGACTGATCACCGACAGTTGAGCAAGCAGCCACTATGGGCATACACCGCATGCATGAAGGGAACCAGTCCCTTGGACTAAAATCAAGGAATCAAAGCAACAGTGACTCAAACACTTGAGCCTACTTGGGCAAGCAACCATTATGGGCGAAGGCACTTTGCGCAGATTCCAAACTTCCAAAGTCTCACACGTGATCCATGACTTAACCAAGGCAAGGAAAAGTCTGAGGCGTAAGATGTGTAAAAGAGGCAAGGAAATCACATCTAGAATATCAAAAGTAAAAACATTTAATTAATTAATTGCATTATCTTTAAAATCAAAATAAAAAAACACATCTAGAATCGCCTCCTCCTTCGTCCACACCTTTACCGACTTCCGAAGCAATTGTCAACCTTCTCGTCCTCTCCAGCGGCCGCAATCCTTCACCCGCCCAGTTGAACACATGCCTACTATAGTTCACTTAGGAATGTGCTCATATACGAGTAGCTTTTAATTCCCATCAAGACAATACCCGAGAAGGGCAACCAAATGACGTTGCCAAACATTGGTCAGTACAACAATCTCAGGCTTGAACTATGCAATTTGCTCGGCTCCTTCTTCTCTGCAACTTTCTCGGATTCGTATAAGAATGGCAACACAAATACTCAGTCGCCTCTGTGGCTCGCTTTCATCTCATATTTTTTTCTCGATCCGATCAACCACGGTAAGTTTCGTCGTCTTCAATCTCAATTCATCTTTTCATTTATTTTTTATAAAAGGTTCAATCTCAATTGTTGTTCACACTTTTGATTTTTAATTTAGGGTTCAATCTCAATTGTGGCGGAAGGAGTTCAACATCGAGGAGCTCCTCCTGGTGGAGGAGGAAGGCAATGCCAAAATCGTCCAAGACCTCGAGAAGGCAGTGTACTACACGGGCCGACAAGGAGGACCACCCCGCCGGCGAGTTCCCCGGTCAGTTACAATCTACTTTTTCAATTCGTTGATTTCACTTCTGATGCTTGATAGTAACAGTACCAAATTTTACTTTTATGTTCAATATCTCGAACACTTTCAGTGGTCTATGATGTGTGATTCGGTATTTTCCAAATTTATTTAATTGTGTCCTTTTTTCCAACTAGACTTAGTGAATCTCAGTTCGTTAGTTGATATCAAAATCAAAATCAAAATGATGCTAAATTGTGTTTCTTTGTAATTTAGGCGAAACTCAAGGGTGGCTTTTGTAAAGATGGGATTAATGTTTGACTTTGTGAAGATGTGAAGTCGGGTCCGAAGGTTTAAAGAATATTTTAATTCATGCTTAATGTTGTTACCTAAAAAACAAAAGGCGCCAATGACAAGGCTTAGGAAAATAGTTGTCACACGATTGAAGGATTCTCAAAATATAAGCTTGTTGACATATAAGCTTGTTGCTCTTTATTGTGGGTTTTTTTAAGAGTGAGATGTATTTTGTTTTACATTTCAGCCATATTATTATGATTGAGTTACTAAAATCTTAGGCTAGATTCAGATAATTGATTTGACAATATTAAATCGGCCAATGAACTCATTTTTTTGGAGCGTGTTCGTGGTTGCGGGTACCGATTTTGTGTTACAAAAATCTTACTTTAGTTATTTGTGTTGAATATTTGTATAAAGTTGTTGATTTTTTTTTTTAATTTTGTTTGTTTAATTATTTCAGAATTTAAGTGTGCATATAACTTTCATTGGACTATGGGTGATTAATGTGAGTTTGAAGCAAATAATTCTCCAATTGATTGTGAGGAAGAACAAAGTAGTCATGTTGATCCTCGTTTAAGCTCATTAAATCCCGAAGAAGACAATGAAGACACAAAAAATTGCAGACACAAGTCAGAATAGATTGATGACTTAAATGAGGAAGAAGTTATGAAGAAAACATTTGATTCTACAGAGAAAGCTGAAAAGTTTTATAACTTATATGCTAAATGTGTAGGTTTTCAATCAGGTAAAGTGATTTAAGGTCCAACAAAAGTTCGGGTACCATAAGATAAGACGGTGGGTTTTTTCAAAAGAAGATTTTCATTAGAAGAAGTGGTTAGAGCGAGAAGATAAAACCGAGAACCTCGACCTTTGACTAGAATTAGGTGTTTGACTTCATTTCGTGTGAAATACAACAAAAATTCAAAGCCATATGTCTGTCACTGAATTTAAGAAGACCCACAATCATGAACTGTTAACTGAAGAGGGACCCACAATCTGTTTTTTTCTTTTGCTTTTAAAGATAATGCAATTAATTAATTAAATGTTTTAACAAATTTAATTAATTTTTTACTTACAACATAGAGTATGTATAGAAAGGAGAGAGTGATTTGTGGGAATCGATCTCCATACAAGAATTAAAAAAAAAACTAAACTTCTCCTTTGCAATTCTCTGTCGATGTCAACCTCAAGATTGGACAAAGTTTGTTGATGCGGACTTCTAGTTGCGAGGCGCACATCATGGTCTGAAATGAACCCAGGGAGGACATACATTTGCTGCACCCAATCTCGGGTAAGAACCCCAATTTTTCAATTTTCCCATCTTGGGTGTTTCAACTGGAATGACCCACCTGCGTGTGGGAGATGTAATCGGATTACACTAGGACTTCTTAAAAACATCAATCCGAGGTTGAGAATTGGAGGAGTTGAGAAAGAGAGAATCTTTGATGAAGAAGAGGAATATGAAGTCGTGGATTGTTATTTTAGCATTGTTTGTGATTTTGTAATGTATGAAATTGCGATTTTAGGATTTCAGCAATGTAATTCTGTTTCAATTCATGGTAATAATGTGTTTTTTTGACCTTGTTATGAATATGTTATGTTTCTGATACAAAATATGATTACAAAAAAGTGATTACAAAAAACTGATACAATACTTGTGAACACTGAACTAATTAAGCACACTCAAAATAGGTTCCAATCCATTTCAAACAAATATCATAAACTGATAACAAGGTTCAAAAGCAACCAATACATTGTTAAACAACATCTGATAACAAAGTTCAAAAAGCAATCAATAACAAGGTTCAAAACAAACTGATACACACATTACACAAGTTTCTAATCCATTTCAAATATGGTCAAAACCATTTCCTTCCTCGTTTCCTTGAAATCACTGGCCTGCTTCCAAGTACAGAACCATTAAGTAGATTTCTGTTCAGATAAGTATCCAGATCAAAAGTTTGATTTGGTTGAGAAGATGATACACCAACTGTCTCTTGGGCTTGTTTCACATTACTTGCTGGTTGAGACTAGAGGTATCGTTTCACCGATCCGATGTTGTGAATTTCGAAATAGATGATTAAGGTGTTGTGAAAATCTGATTTTCACTACTTAACACCATCCTAATGCCCTCCAAAACTCCCTCGCAACCGCCATATTGAATATGCACCATCATATCACATAATGGGTGGTTAATGGGGATTTGAATAGTCATTTCCACATCATCTTGCCACATAGCATTAGATATGGCCCCACTAGCTTGTGTGACATGCCATGTCACACTATGTGACATGCATCAATGCAATCCATGCATAGAAAGCATGCAATGCATCTCATGCACGTAAAATGCACATGTATTGATTCTAAATCAATATAACTAACAAGTATCGTTATACATCATCGAGTCCGTGTGTGACCCTGTAGGTATGATTATCGATCAATATTATATTATTTCTAGCAATAAATATTATCGACAAATCATTTAACACCCATAGACCACCTTATAACTTTATCGATTGCACACGTAGGATCGATGGACATATACCAACAGAGACAATGATACACCAACCTTTTCCTTGTCTTGCTTCTTTGTGATAATGCTATTTGGTTGAGAGGATGAAACACAACGTTTATCCTTATTTTGCTTTCTTGGTGCTTCGGAAGTTGTAGCATTCTTTTGAGTATGCTTCCTTGGGCTCCTCCTTGGTGCTTCAAAAGCTGCAGATTTCTTTTGAATATGCTTCATTGGGTCTTCCTTGAAGCTGCAGATGTACTCACAGAGGCAGGCTGCCAAAACAAAGTTGTTAAAGAACCAAAACAAAATAGTTACTGAGCTACCAATTTCAAAATCAGTTTTACCTTCTTTTCAGATTTTTTCAGAGGATAATTCTTAGAATTGTGACCTTCTTGTTTACAATGGTTGCAACTCTGCAAGTACATGTCAGCCCTGTCCTCCTTAGTTTTCCATATTTTGCAATTCCTTTTATCTCACCTTCTTCCAACTTCCTTTTGTGTTTTTTTGGTCTCCCAGACATGTTCTGTTTATTAGGGGGTATGAGTTGTGGCATGCCATCAACAGGAGGCTCACCACCCCACTCATCCATGTTCAACATTGGGATCATGCAGTTGCTATAGACTTTCAAGCACAACTCCTTGGTATAGCACTCTGCAACTTTCAACTCAAGTTTCCTCCCCATGAAATGCAGGCATGAAATTAAATGAGGGCATGGCATACCATCAACAAGAGGCTCACCACCCCACTCATCCATGTTCCACATTGGGATTATGCAGTTGCTATAGACTTTCAAGCACAACTCCTTGGTGTAGCACTCTACAACTTTCAACCTCAGGTTTCCTCCCCATGTAATTCAGGCATGAAATTACATGAGGCATTGTATACCACGCTGTTGCCATTTTGTGCAGGTACATGTTCTCTGACCAAGATGCACACAAAAGTACTGATCATTTGAGCCTCTCACCTAATATTCATTTGCACCATTCCATGTTAGTGACCATCCAAAAACCTTAAGTTTTTTTCCCAAGATTTTCATGATGTTAGGGCACAACAAACAAGGGTATTTCTCAGTTTCAACCATTCTGACCCCAATCCTCTTCATTAAAATCTTACTTATGTCTTACAACATCTTAATGATTGGTTTTGATCACACAATGCCTATGCTCACAGCCAGGCTTAAAGGGTATTCATAGTCTCCAATAAGCCTTTTTGTTTGTCACTAATGACAGTCTACAAGTGACTCTCCCTTTCAGATATCCCCAAGTCAGAGGTTACTAAATCTATAAACCACAACCAAGACTTTGTGGTTTCTTTTTCTTCCACAGCATAAGCAATGGTTATAATCCATTATTGTCATCTGTACCAAAAGCTGTAAGAAGCACACCTCCCACAAAAGTCTTCCAGTGACAACCATCAAATCAAATCAATTTTCTACAACCATCCAACATCCCTTTCTTCAAAGCAGCCCAACAATGTATAACCTCTTGAACATTGCCTTGTCTCCAACCACTGTGGACTTGATTTTACATGTACTACCAGGGTTGCTTCTAAAACTACTTGAGCATACTGATACAAACTACTATACTGTTGTATTCCATCTCCATTCCCCATCTTCTTCACTTTGTTCTTGATTCTGTACATTTGAGCCTTACTAATTGTGGAGCCAATCTCCACTTGGATGCTGTCACTGACCAATTAGGATCACTTCTCAACTTCTCCTTGTAGTTCTTAGTCAGGTATATGGTATCAGCTTGAAGAACCCTCTCTTGCCTCCCACAAGTATGTGTATCATTCAGAGTTTTAACTTGCAATGTGTCTTCTTTGGGCACGCTAGAACCATAAATGAACCATGGACATCCTACAGTTTCACACTCAACTTTAACCGGCCTTGTGTGGCAAATTAATTGGGAAAAATAAGCTTATCCCATTCTGCACTGCATATCCCATTCTCTAAAGGATGGAATATCTATGAAGCATAATCCCACTTCAAAATTTACTTCGTGATTATCAACACTGAGGTTGAACACCTTGAATCCTTTTTGTTTTTTTTCTTACTCACAAAGGCACTCTCCTCTTGCACAACAACCTTGGACTCTTCTTTTGAGACAATCCTAGTCATAGATCTCTTTCCTTTAAGATTTTTCTCTTCACACTCAACTTTAGACTCGGAATCCACAAACTTACACAAATCAGCATTATCATCCTCATAACAACCCTCACTATCTTCTAGGTAATCTGAGTTCTCAGAATATTCCCCAACACACAACTCACATTCACTGTCTTCTTCCTTAACTTGGCCCTCATACACCCTTCTGATATCATCATCATCTCCATAACTGTGAATGAACATGTTGATGTCTGAACTCTCCTCACTGCCACCATCTTCAACCTCTCTCTGACCCTCCATCTCAACCTCCATATCAGCCTCCATCTCAGCCTCTTTTTGGGAATCCCTCTCAAAATCATATTGAAATAAACTTGTGTGCATCCCTTCATGGTCTACAAATACAGATATAATAGATTTTACTGAAGCTACTGCTTCAATCTCATCCCAAAACCTACCAACATCCACATACACTAACATTTCACAGTTATCTTCCGCATTTATAGCAAAATAAAAATTGCAGCAACTACTGCACCCTAATTCACCACCCATCTTCTGAAAATCAGCTTGAGATAAACCATCTCCAGAAAGTTAATCAAAGTACAAAATTTTTCCACCCACATAACATAACTTACCTTTTTCATGTCTGAACTTCCACTATGTTGTAATTTCACAGTGTAGACATCCACCATCGAAGGTTCCTTCTCTGAAATGGGCCCAGATTCGGGTCACAATTTCCAATGCATTTTGATTTTCATATAAAGGTTCTTAACAGATGAATCGAAAATTTAAATTTTGGAAATGTAATTAAGGTTCAAGAAGGATGAATCGAAGATATGAAATGGAATTGCGATTATTGTTCTAGCAATTTGGGATTTTTTCTGATTTTGGAAATTTGAGCTGCGAGAAATTTTTCTATGGTTTGGAAAATTTTGAGCTGCGAGAGAGAGTAAATTAGGGTTATGTAATGAATACCGTTATTCCTCTTTTTATTTTTCTTTTTTAAAAATCAAAATTTAAAGGAAATGTGTTAATACATAATTGCCCTCATAGTCAGAATTCTATTTGACCAATTCGACGAGTAAACAACACCCTCACGGAATATTTCGACCCGACAGAAAAAATTAGTAAATGTTTTAACGGTGCAAAGATGGTAGCTAACGGTAACGTTTTTTCATTCGGGTAGGTGAGCATGTAAATAACACAAAACCTTTGGTAGGTTTCTGTAATATTCCCTATAATTAAACATGGAGCCGTTCAATGTTGAGCTCTGGACCGTAGCACCCTGGGCCTAGACCCAAAACCAACATCAAGCAGAAACACACACACCACAATACACCACAATAGCATGTACATAATTCCCTACATTTTTGTATATGTTCTTCACAATGTACCAACACATCATGCCTCACATAAACGTTTATGCCAAAACATCGAAAATAGATTCGTATTGACATTAACACATATCACTGCTACTTGTTTCTTGATTCTTTTCTATTAGAATTAGGATCGCTCTCAGCTCGATTTGATACTCATAAGAATTAAAATAAAATTATTTTAATTCATTTTATATTATATATAAAATACTATTTTTTCTATCTCATGAAAGATAGTAACTTTTTAAAATAAAAAAATGACAAAAGGAGTGAATTATGTTTTGAGACTCATATCAGTCGATCTCTCCACCTAGACATGTTGTATTCTCCTATTTAAAAACACATACAAATATGCATACAATCATAATATACATTTTAAGTAAATATTTTACATCCAGTCATCCACTACACTAGATATCATAACCCACACAAATATACATACCATAATAATACGCATTTGATAATTAATTACTATATAAATAAATTTTTTTAAACTATAAATTATAATATTTTTAATACTTTTTTTTTATTAATTTCATATCTCAAACTGTGAAGGAGTAATACTAGTATAATTTTTATTGCCGTCAAAACAGTTTCGGCCTTGCGCTGTCTATGGAGTATATATAAATTAAAGCGGAATGGTCCAGCTGCAGACTCAGCCCTTTTCTCATCAAATCAATTTTTCCTATTTCTCTTTAACTTCAGCGTATGACTTTATTTTGTTTTGGTGTAAGAAAATTGCGGAAATAGCTTATCATCAACACTCTGAAAAATCGAGGGTCAAGTAAAGCTAAATCGAAGAAATGTATTCTTCTCCGATTCCACCCCCTCAATCAGCTTCTGCCTCCGCCGCCGCCACCTCCGTGGCTCCTCCACCACCGTCCGAGAGGTCCAAGGAGATGGTGTACAGGACAAAAGTGATACAGTTTTTAGGGCGAAAGGCACCCATCATTCTCCAAAATGATAATGGCCCCTGCCCTCTCCTCGCTATCTGTAATTCCATTTTATTCGCATTTATTGTTGGATCAATTGGTGAATGTTTTTCTTTTTCTGAGATTTGGGGTTAATTGAATAAGTTATAAAATGAAGAAAACCGATTTGAATGTTATTCATTTCACTCTCCCTTTTGTTTTGCTTCATACTTGAATCAATATCTGTATATTTCTTGGGAAGAAAGTAGAGACAAATATGTGCACTATTAACAAATGGGAAACTGTATATTTTTAATCAATACCTGATTAAGACACTTCATGTTAGAATTCCCCAACATGCTACTATCATTTTCTATCTATATAGAGCGTACATGTGTTCTTTAAGGACAGGATGACATGCCATTTAGGAAATTTATCAACTCGTGTGGGGTGTGTAATTGTCTTCTTGTGGTCTTTAATTAGACAGTGAGATACACAATTACATGTTTGAAGATGTTAGGCCTACTAGAAACCATATCTGTAAATTTCGGCAAATCTTTGAAAGCTTAACTTTGGCATGTACTGTTTTGGGATCACACATTTTTTAGTTTGCTTAAGATATGGAATTTGAAGCAATCCTTTTTCTAGCTTTAGATAGAACTGTACACTATGCCATGATTACGCCATAAATATCTGTTGGCTTGCTAGCATCGTTTATTCATTTGTAATTCTGGTCAACTAACTTATTGTCCTATATTACGGCGCAGGTAATGTTCTTTCCCTGAAGAATAGTTTGAATTTAAGTCCAGATTTTTCCGAGGTTTCACAGGAAAAATTGCTCTCGCTTGTTGCTGAGAGATTGATTGATTCAAACACTAACATCAATGTAATTATGTTTTTCTTTTGGCATTATTCTTATTTATATTTGGTACTGATAAATAAGAATAATTTTTTCTTTTGCACAAGCTGAATTTCATGTTTTTGAATTTCCATTTCCAATCTTGATCAATTCGAACTTGATTGCATGACAGAACAAAGACACTGTCTATGTTGAAAATCAGCAGCAGAATATTGCAGATGCAATTGATTTACTTCCTAGACTTACAACTGGAATTGATGTTAACATAAAATTCAAAAGGTAAATTTATTAACTCTTTGTTTTTATTTTCGATTTTGTATTGTTTTGTTCATCAACTAGTATGATCTATAGAGTATGAGGATGTGTATATATTGTAGTGGAAATAGTGTATAAAAATCACCTTGTATATATGTATATTAAATGTATTATTTTTATTTTCATGTTCATTTCTTATTTTGTTGTTGTAGTGCGGTATGGTGAGAACAAAATGGAGAAATTTGTTATCAGCTCTAATTTTTTAACATGTTTATTTGAATTTCTCAGAATTGATGATTTTGAGTTCACTCCAGAGTGTGCAATATTTGACTTGCTTGACATTCCACTCTATCATGGATGGATTGTTGACCCTCAGGTATGTTTATATAATTGGTGTCATTTCTCAAAATAGGAATATTTATATTTTCCATTCTACAACACTTTATTCATTACACTGGTTATGAGAACTTTGTGATCATAATTATACCCCCTTCATAGTCAACAGCGAGAGTCACTTTAACTGCCGCATTGTTTTAACCATATGTTTTTCGAGTTCGTCATGTATGTTGTACTGTGTGAAAATAGTAAAAATAAAGATCACCTAGAAGCTTATCTAGTTTGGACATGAGGTGACAGATTATACTGGAGATTGGAATGTAGTTTTACATATCTTGACCTATTTAAATTAGAAGCATACTGTGGAAATCCAAGGATATCTAAAAGTATAGAACCTTCTCTTCGTAGGCCTTTTAAATCTTTTAAAAAGAGTAACTTCACTTGTTGTCACAAACTGGATCTCAAAAAGCATGATACATATTCTATTTAAAGTTGTTACAATAAGATCTTTTCATTTGAATGTGAATAAAACGAAAAATCTCGACCTAATTTTGAAACTGGTCTGATTTTGGAAATATGGTGTTCTTGGCAGTGTTTCCCATTTCTGGTGAGAAGTATGAGCAGTACCAAAAGATCGTTAATAATATAATGATACTGCAGGTATCAAGTCAAATAAGTCCATCCCTCAATAATGTGCCAGCTTATTTTGGAAATCCTTAAGGGGTGAAAGTTGTAATGAATGAAGGTTTGGTTCAGGGTAGTACTCGATTCACTATTCTGGTGTAGTGATTCTAGAATGACTTGTTTTTATATAAATATCGGAATGTAAATATATATTAAGAGATCAAAAAGGTAAGCACAGAGGCCTTACATCGAATACACTGGGCATCCCTCCCTAGGTGATCATACAATAGCTAAGAACAAAACTAAATGCTGCTCCTAGCTAAAGTCTCGAACTCGGTTAAGACTGTCAAAAACATGGCGAACATGGCCTTGTATACGGCAGTCTTGGTCTTTATAAGTGTGGTAGTGTCATTATTACTATATTTTCATAATCTTGTTCTGTCATGTTTTTTTCTCAATTTCAGTTCCAAGTGCTCTATGAGTCATTGTTATCTTATGAATGCTTCATGATGTTTCAGGACCTTGAAACTGCTGATGCTATTGGTTTTAATTCTTATAACACTCTGATGGGAGAACTGGTTTCTTTAGAAACAAAGACCATGGAAAGTGATCAGAAAAAGAATCCAGAAGATGACAGTGTTGATTTTGTTGCTGCAACAACTGCATCTCTCGGCGTACCTTCCCCAAGTCTTTCGAGAAGTCAATCTTTTCAGGAGTCTCCCCGTGCTACAAGAAAAGGAGACATTGAAGAAGAAATAGAGCTCGTAAAAGCCTTGAATGTTTCAGAAACCGAAAAGACGTCTTTCATAGAGAGTGTAGTTAATGATGTTAATGTACATGACAGTGCATTTGACAAGAAGTCTGAAGTGGTCACAGATTCAGAAGACGTGGAAAAGAAAGATACTGTTGAACCTGTAATTTGCTTAATAGCCGATGACTGCAGTACTCTAAAAGATCACGATATAAACCTAAACTCCGCTGCAGTAGTTTCACAGATAATTATTGGTCAGGGTAGTAGACATACCCAAACTGTCTGCGATGATTCTAGAGAACATGGTCATATTGTAGTTGGTTCTGATGCAGGGATTGATAATGAAAAGCTCCATCATGTATCTTCTGGACAGAATCCTCCTGCTTTTGATAACTCACAAGATGAATCAAGAGAACATGGTGATATTGTCTGTGAAGATTCTAGAGAACATGGTGATATTGTAGTTGGTTCTGATGCGGGGATTGAGAATGAAAAGCTCCATCATGTATCTTCTGGACAGAATCCTCCTGCTTTTGATAACTCACAAGATGAATCAAGGAGTGATGAATATGCTCTAAATGAATCCACCACCACTTCTGACAAAGATGAACCAAGAAATCATCAAAATGCTTGTGAACAAAATGATATGTTTAACTTGTTGAAAGGCGATGAACATGGTGCTTCTGATTCAGATGTAACTAGTGGTCTAATGCAACATGTTCATGAACAAAAATCCTTCTCTTCCAGTATTGACAGCACCGAACCCATTTATGAAGGGGAAGAGCGGATATTGGACTCGGGAAGTGTAGCCTATGATAACCAAGAACCTGTTTATGAGGGTGAGGTGGTTCTTGCAGAACAAGTAGAAAGGGGTTCTACGGATGTCGGTGGTCTTAACAGCAAGGAAATATCTGTAAAACAAGGTGAAAATATATCCAAATGAACATGGCCGGTGATTTGTTTGGTTTTTAATCTGTTTTACTAGTTTATTTAGTCATTTCTAAGATATGATCTTTGCTCTGAGGTATTTAATTAAATTGTACGCCTCCTCATTAGGGGAAATTATCAGGAACTTCATGAAGAACAGTGCTAGTCAGATAACTGTATATGGGTACGTGTGCAAGCTATTTTTTCACAGGTGGTTTAAAATAAATGGTTTGATTGTCAGGAGAAGGTTCTCACTGTTGGTTTAAATATGCAGCCTATTTTGTTTACAAGACAAAGTGAAAGAACGTGAGCTTTGTGTGTTTTTCAGGAATAATCATTTCAATACTATGTTTAAGGTTAGTGCATGGCTTACAGCTAGCTGTATTATGTATCTGTTTTCTCATATGTGGTTATAAGGATGACTAGAAATAAGTTGGTATGCTTGGCTACTTTGTGCCATTTATATCAGATTATATAAATACTTAGTTATTAGCTCTTAATAATGATGACTGTGTTCAAAAACAACCCTTGAAGTTTTGCCTAATTACCCAAAAACCCAAATTGTTTTCAAAATTACACATACCCCATTGAGCATTGTAATTTATTGACGGTTATCCTCTGTTGAGGGCGCAATTTGAAAAATTAGAAACAATGTAAAGGACTATTTGTACATTCAAAAGTCAGCTGGTACTATTAAAATTAGATTAAACTTCAAGGGTTTTCTTGCGGTTAAACCAACTTTTTCTAACAGCTTCTTACCAAGCATGTTTTTATTTCCATATGATTTATTTCGTCAAAGATGCTCATTTTCTCAGTGACAACACATGCGTTCTAAGAAGCTAAAAGGACCCTACACAATATTGTTGCATTTACAATGTCTATGCATTGTCGTACAAATGTATGTTATCTGTGATTCTTGAGCAGTTAAGCCTGAATTATTTGAGTAGTATACTTTATACAAAGGCTCCTGATTTTAAAATTTACAAATTATATGAAACAAGGATGTGATGCCTAGTTATCATTACATTATTCTGATTTTCATAGTTTTCTTCTTCTTATTATTATTAAAATATGATTACTTCTCTTGTTACTACTATTATTATTGTTAATGCTTCTATTAATATTATTGTTACTACTTCTATTATTTCTACTATTATAATATTATGCACTCATCGGGTATTGAAGAAAACTGAAAATTCGAGAGCTTTCCTCTATATTTTAACCACTGGATTCTTTGTTTGGGATGAAGGGTGCGGTGAGAGTTAGATATCATGTTTGTAAGAGTTAATTACATATGTCATGAAGTTGACTTGTTTTTTGTGTTTTTCTTAGTTTAGTATGTTGACTATTCAAATGCCAACTATGTATTGCTTTCACACCACTTCTTTGATTTCTACTAATTTTACTTTTATTTACAGTATGAAGGTGAATTGTACATTTTAGCAACAGACCAAGGTTTTATTAATCAGCCAGATCTGGTGTGGGAAAAGCTAAATGAGGTGAGATTATTTATTCTCTTTTTATTTGCAAGGCGACCTTATTTCTGTTTATTAGACAAATAAAACACCAATACGCCACAGTTGCAATGATGTGGACCATGTGGTCGTTATGCTCTGATTTTCTTTCTTGTTATTATATATACAAGCATCAATAAGAAAGCCAACTTTAGATGTAACAAGTATCTTCATCCACTTTCCTGTCAATTTTGGATTGTTGATGTTATTGTTCGACTAATTCTTAATTTTATAATGTGGCTTTTAAATCTTATAGTGTATAGTACGATTTTTTTAATATCTTAAAATGGAGCAATTTTAGGGTATTGTATGTCATTAGATTCATAGTCAACAAGGGGCATAGATGAATCAAATTGGGTTGGGTAAGGTTCTGTCTAAGCTTGGTACGAGTTTCTTATTGAGCTGCCATTTGTTTTTTAAACTTGTTTCATATATTAATGATCTTTAGTTGATTTATTTAACCAAATTTTAGCTATTGCGGTCGAGCTTGGACCTAGCTTTAGCCTTTAAAAGTATTAAAATTGCTCAAGCGTAGTTATTATGGTTTATCAACTGATCCAATATATGGATTGTGTAAGAATCAACAAAATCGAATGGATGAAGATTGAGCTATGATGTTATATGTATGATTCTAGATAGAGAGAGTGGGAGAAAGATGTGCAGTATAAGGACAGCACACTGTGTCATGCCATGATAATTGAGAAAAGAGTGAAGGGCAGTGAACTCCCCCATCACTTTGAAGACGCTTGATCTTTTGTTGAATGGGGTAAGAACAAGATTGTAAAGGCTTGCAAAAGCCATGTATATCTTTTGACTTATGATCAATGAAGCTAAAATAATAGAAAAGACATTGTGGGACTTGATGGAGGCAGGACCCTAGACAATAGTATGAATAAGATCTAAGGGAGCATCGACAACTGTATTGGATAAAGGAAAAGGAAGTTGAGCACTCTTGACTTTCATGAAAGCATTACAAAATCAGTTTTATTATAACTTATAAGAGAGCTTTAAAGAAGATACATAAGGTATATAACTTTAACAACATGATGAACAATATTGAAAGATGGATAACCTAATATATTGTGACAATGGCTAACACAAGTAGAGGAATCATCTTTACTGTCTGAAATACTAGAAGACTCTGAAGTTGTGGATGGAAGAACTAGATCAGGAGACTTGACATGAAATAACTTGTAGAGGCCACCCTCAACTATGCTGTTTTAGCCCTTGTGAAGAATTTAATGTGTGAGTTGGGACTTTACACAACAAGAAGAGGAGTTAAACTCAAAATGCACATTTTTGTTAGCAAAATTGTGACACACTGATTAAGTTCCTAGTCATGTGAGGAACAAGAAGACATTTCTTAAGATGAAAGGTAGTGGAGGATGTAGGAGAGAGAATGAGTGATGTACCAATATCTTTAATGCACAAACCCTTACCATTTCCTACATGAACCTGCCCATTACCTTGATACTCAGAAGAAAGGCTCATGTTCATGTCATTAATGATGTGATTCGTGGATCCAGAGCATCACCTCCATCGGTACTTCCACCACTAGCAACATTAGCTTGCATCGAAGTTTGAGTCTGATTTCCTTGTCCAGTCTGAACTCCTTCTCTACTTTTCATAGTTGTTGTCAAACCTATAGTGGGACTTGTCAACAAGATGGTTAGTGTAACCACAGTTTGACACACTACTTTCTTGTGGTTGTTCTTAAAGTTGAATCTTCCACCCCGGCCTCCTTTAAGAGCACCTCTACTTCTACCTCCAGTATTATTATCATTGTAATTGTTGTTTCCTCTTCCTTTTGCACTTCTGTCTCCTTAAGATGTATGATTGTTGTGTGAAGCATAGTTAGCACTAGGAGTTGAACCATCAGTGTTCACCACTCGTTGACCACATGATTCCATCCTAGCTTCATAGCTCAACAACATTGCCTCAAGTCTCAACAACCACAACATTATACTCTGGACCAAGGCCACTTAACACTTGCATGACTTGACCTTCATCATTTACAATTTGACCAGTAGAAGTAAGCTGCTCAACACACTTTGATTTTGTTGATGTATTCTCTAGTGGAGATCTGCCTGCAAGTTGATCAACACACTTTGACTTTGTTGATGTATTCTCCACTAGAGGGATATCTTTCTTCAAGGATTGTATTGCATCTTCCTGGCACTTGATTGTGTGGTGTAGTTGAGCTCCAAAGCCTTCCATATGTCCTTGGAAGAGCTTAGTCCTACCATTATCACAAGGATACTCATTGAGAGAGGATGCAATCCATTATGCTAGAAGATGATCTTGCTTGAACCACATGAAATAGGTTACTTCGCCTTATTGTGTTTCTAGATTGATGATGAACTTTGGAGGCATCTTATCTAGATCCTAGATGAACTCCTTGAGTCCATAACCTCTAATTGCCGTAAGAACTTGATGTTTCCATAGGAGAGTTAGAATCATAAAGTTTGACCGAGAGAAACTTGATGTTGGATCGCCATTATTGTGTTGGATATAGAGCTTGAAGTATCCTGAAAGGCATCCATGGTGAGATTAGAATGTGGATCAATGCTCTGATATCATGTTAAAATCAATACTACACTCAAAAGCACAATGGAATGAAATCAAGATTGAGATATAGTGTTCTATGTATGATTCTAGAGAGTTGAGAGAGATTTTTATTGATCTGCCAAAACAAAGCTTACAAGTAGTAAAGTATATATACAAAGTTGAATACATATGGAAGGATCTAGAATAGCGAAAGCATTTTTAACACACTCGGTTAAAAAAGCGTTAAGAGCTAAGGCTTTTGTTGTTCTTATGGCCACATCGCATGAGAATCCAACTAATCTTGACCTCATGATTAGGAGATAATCAAGTGTCGGGCCTTGGTGGTCCCCGGTCCAATCCACGTGTGTCGAACGGTGACTCGCATGTCCATGCAGCAACGTGTGACGCCCACACGCAACGCTCGCGTGTCCGTGTAGGTCTGTTTGATAGCGCGTGCGCTCTTGCGTGCTCTCAGGCATGCACATCAGGGAACATGCGATGTACTTCTCGAATCAACATGTGTTATTGCCCGATACTGTCTCGGCGCTGGTCTACTGGTGCAGCACTGAGCGGCACTTGCGAGTCATTAGTATTCTTCGAGATATCTTTTCCAACAGATATTTCCTCGAGAAAACTTTTGTAAAGATCCATAACTGTCAAAATAAGATATAACAGTCGAGACACTTTTTCCTTAACTCGGTGAAAAACACAACATAGCCGAGATACCACATTCTGTGCAGCAGTGATCACTTTATTGGTTTGTGCACTGTTTTGATGACTGCCGTGCGGGGCCTCACTAGGGCTTTTGAGGCCTTGTAGGACACTATTATATTCACTCTCACATTGTAGATTTGTTTTTGGTAGGGATATGAGAATTAAGTTCATTCTTCAACCTTGTATTTAAGATCAAAACTATGTTACTGATTCTTCAAAATGCATGAAGTGCCCATGTTGGTAGTTGACACTCGGATGGGTTAATATTATAAACTGTTGTTTTACCGAACTGTTTCATCTGTTTAAACATAGTTGAGATATCGATACAGAAGAAAAATTGATTTATAAAAAAGTAATGTATGTTGCCAATTGTTCCATTATAAGAAACCTTATATTGCAACTGCTGCAGCAAGTGTTACCCCGTGACTTTGCTAACAATAAATGACTTCAAAGGAATGTGTGTTATTTCTCTTAATTTAATTATTTATAGTTTCTCAGTACTCGTACTAAAATTGACATTAAACTGCTCTGTTATAACATCTCGATATTACTATTGAGGCACCTGCGCATGGATAATATCTAATAAGTTGTTTTATTTCACTATTAGGTGAATGGTGATACCGAGTACATGACATGCAACTTCAAAGAATTTAAAATGGATGACCATTCCAACAGCACATGGGATGAACAGAATGTCATGACTAGTACTGCAGTATGTTATGTGGCTAGATGTATTGCCTAATGTTTAAGATCTTCTCCGGACATTTAAGTGCGACTTCTAATTCTAAATCTCTTCTTCGCAGGACTATCTAGCTAGCATTGACAATGCCGAAGAAAATTCCAGTTTCAAGTAATTCTCTAACCTCTATACCACATGGGCTCTTTATATTCTGAAGTTCTTACGTAGAATAGACAATGTTACAATTTTGGCTATTATATTTTTCTCTCTATCGTTCTTATTAATATGAAATGTATCATAATTACCCATTCTTGCTTTTGTGTTGGTGTATCAATGTATTGAATTCAACATTTGTGCATGTACATTTCCTATGAAAATGTGGTTGAATTTTTTTCTCTTAGAAATGTGTTTCTTTTTATTGTTGGCAGTTCCGATTTGCAATTAGCGATAGCTCTGCAACAACAGGAATTTGATCAACAACAGCAGCAACAGCAGCAGCAGCCTCAGCAAGAGCAGCAGCCAGCCAGCAGTGGCAATTCAAGGATGGTCACTGGTCCTCAGGTGAGTTCAATGGAGCTCTTTCATATTCACAATTTCACGTATGTTATCTAGCTGTACTGTACCAATACTTGTACTTGGAACTCAAGAGATAATGATAGTTAATATTCATATGTTTATTCTAGTGTGCTATTTGACCCTGAGTCTTGTTTGGCTATTGAATTCGGGAAAAAGTTTAATTCCTGATTTGTTTGGGCTTAGATATAACTAGGGTAAGAATTCTAGAATGCCTAAGAGTTAAATTGAGTTGATCATGTAAACTGTAAAGGTTCTTTGGGGTGGGGTATTTTATGTACGTTGTTACTCAATACTTTATGGGCCTTAAGCCTTGTTCAGTTAGTGTGGAAATTGGATGATAGTGCAGTGTTGTAAAAATCCAAACTTGAAATGTTAGTTTTTTGTGAAAATTGAAAATGATTATTTCCAGTGCAAGATAATATCAACAAATTTTCATCTTTATGAATAGGTGGAAAATAAAATAGTACTCAATTGGAAAAAAATGGGAAGATTATCAATATTATAGCTTTATATTGTAAGGATCTTGTAATCGATTTTTTGATATTGCTTGCTGATATAACTCCACATGATGCTTCGAACAATAGAAAATATAGTTGTCTTACATATTAATTTGCCTGTTTATTTGATTATATCAGATGATGCACATGATGAGAGGAGAAAAAATACTGATAATGTGCTAACAAGTTAAATCTGGGCAATAATACATCAGTTTTTATTAGACACTCACCAACAGATACATGGGTGTGGTCCATCATTCTTTCAGTATTAGTTCGATTAAGAATTGCTACTGCTAGTGTATCAACAAATAAGTTTTTATTTGATGGTGAAACAGTAGGAAAAACATTTCTTGGTTTCACTCCTAAATTTATTCCCTTCCCGTGTATCAATATTTCATGGTTATAATTTTCTTGTATCGCCATGAACCATGTGTCCTAAACCTCACTCCTCACACCTTTGCAGGTTCCGCGTGGTAAGGACAAGTACCCATCCTCCTCAAAGCAGGAATCAAAATCAAAAGAGAAGTGCATAATAATGTGAATCGGATGCTGAGTTTTTGTAAACGGAAGTTCTATGAATGTTGTGGTTGTTTCCTGGCCCCAATGTCATCATTTTCCAGTACTTGACTCCATTATCCATATAGTATGTAATTACTAATTACAGCAAACCTTTCTTGTAAATAGACCTCGCTTCTTTTTGCTGTACAAATTTGTCAACCTTCCCAAAGCTAATTGCCAATCCCTCATGTTTAGGCATGAAATAATAATCTCAAAAAATACTCATTTGGTTTCTCTTGATTGACTTGTGCTAAAAAATTCTCCTTTTTTTTTTTGTAAAAATGTATATACTTTATTTTTAGTCCCTAAATAAGTTGCACTACTTTCTTTTCATTGCAAGTGAAGTAGTGCAACTTTTCTGGGACTCGAACATTATATAAATATATATATATATATATATATATATATATATATATATATATGTAATAAAGGGATTGTTTCAATTGTTCAATAACCTCACATTCTATTGACATTCTATTGACAATTAAGGTTCTGTAATTTTGGACCGAAATGATTTGAACTGAAATTAATGAAACCATTTGAATTGAACTGAATGAGTTTGAATTGAAGTGAACTTAATTGATTTATTTTATAAAAATAATAATAATTTTTATAAAATGTTTTAAAAATTATTAATAATATTCTAATATTAACTTATATTAAATTATTGATTTAAAATATTTTTTATTTATTTTATTTTAATTTATTTTGAAACAAATTTAATCGAATTGAATTACAACGAAATGAACCAAATTGAAACGATCTGAACTGGATTGAACTGAAATGGATTGAAATTAAGGCTAAAAGTCCAATTGCAAAATTTATTTGTGAAAATATAGCTCATGTAAGTCTTAGTTCATATTAAAGTGCAACTGACAAAGTCAAGCCCCGTTTTGTGCTAAGCAGGAGCACGATCGAGAGGAGGCGCTACGGTGGTGCTCCATCTAACGAGAATTAGACATCTTTCGACAACTGGACAGCGACAGCGAATCATGGAAATTTCATGCTTGGATGTACAAGAAATAGATCCAGATCTGTAGGGAATAAATTAAAGTGATTTAAATTGTAAAAAACTTACATACTTGATTTTGATCTTTACATTTTTTTAATTTTATAATTCAAAAATAAAAAATTTGTGTAAAGACTATTATGCCCTTTCAGTTATACCTACAGTTGGCCAAATTGGCACCTAAATGACACACTTCCCGAATATTCTATGGAATATTTCGTTCCAAGTACATAAAGTAAGAAAGTGTAAAACGAAGAAAACATGAGATAGTAAACGGTAAGAAAATGTAATACTACTTTCTAGTGAACAGTAACAATAGACAAGTGTAAAAATAACAAAAAATTTGATAAGAAAATTTTTAGGGAGTATTCATTAAAACAATGAAAGAAGGTAAATTTTTAAAGAACAACTAAAAATAAAATAGACAAACTTATAAAAGAGAATCATTTTGCATTGAACAAGAGTTTTGAAACTTTTGAGACTAGAGTTTTTAGAGTTTGCAAGGATATTTTGGTCATCTATGTAAATGTTATACTGGACTCACCATCTGTGATAAGAACAAGATGAATTTTGAGACATTTTATTGTGTTATGCAATAGATATAATAAGTGATCCCTTTACGTTTTCAATGTGATGTGAAGATCATAAGAATTTGCTCACCATTTTATTCTGCAATTACGTAGAAGATATAGAGTGAAATGCTTTTTGCGCAAAGATTCTTTTGCTTTGTTCAAGTAAAGTGAAAAGCTTAAGCACAAAGAATCTTTTGCTTTGTGCTGATAAAGTTGTCTACTTTTGCGCAGAGATTCTTTTTCTTTGTTCAGGTAAAGTGAAAAGCTTAAGCACAGAGATTCTTTTGCTTTGCGCAGATAGAGTTGTCTGCTTTTGCGTATAGATTCTTTTGCTTTGTTCAGGTAAAGTGAAAAGTTTGAGCGTAAAGAATATTTTGCTTTGTGCATATATAGTTGATTGCTTTTTGAAGGAATTACTTAATCGACATAAGCAATTCGATAAAAATAAATTAGAAGACTTACTTGTCTTCGATGCGGAAACGTAAATCGAACGGATCGAATCCTCTTGTTGCGTGTTGTTTCTCGTGCTACGCAGTGTCTACAACACTCTCCCGATTGTAGTGTTGAATTGTTCTTCACAATCTAAGAACCCCAATAATATTAAGTTGTATGTTTTGTTTCTGTGCATATTTGTTTTCATTCTCTTCTACATTTCATGCGTTAAACTTGTGTGTTATCTTCTGTATAATATATATGAATATTATGTCATACAAGATAACTGCACTAATTAACCGCAAGCAGCAAACTGATGTTTTGGATAATTATTATAATATATACTCCCTCCTATTTTTTTTAATTGTCGTTTTAGGATTTTCACAGTCCTTAAGAAATATTTTTTTTACCTAATATAACCCTATTTAATGATATTAATTTATTACTATTTATTTGACTTTATCTCTAAATCTTCTCATTCTTTTTTTAATTTATATAATATAAATATAAGTTAATTAATTATAATCAATTAGATAATCATTAATGAGGGGTATAAAAGATAAAAACACTTAGAACGACAATTAAATAGAAGATTTACAAAAACACAAAACGTCAATTAAAAAAAATAGGAGGAAGTATTATATTACCAAAGGGAGAATTTTTTTCTTGATCCCATAAAGTTGAGTCATTTACGATTTAGTCCCGTGTAGTTACACATTTTCAATTTAGTCCTATATATCTCAAATTTTTGTCCGATTTAGTCCTTTTTGGCCGGAATCTTCAATTTTGACCGGTCAACTGATGACGTGGCAGCCCGAAAGATGATCGCTGAAGCCTTGACACGCGTCTTCTCCAGCTGATTGGCGGCTGTAATCAATTTTCAAAAAATAAAAAATAAAAAAATGCCAAATCAGCAAAACCTAATTAATAAATAAAAAAAAGAAAATCAAAATTTGAATATAAAAAATGAGAAATGGGCATTTACCGGTGGAGAATTACAGAATCAAAAAAAAAAAATTCTCCTCAATTCATATCCCTAATTCCCAAATCAGAAGAACCCTAATCCTCTAATCTACCCAATTTCTCCCAAATTATCCAAGAACCTAATCATATATCGCACTGAATCAACAAAATTGGGTAGATTAAAGAATTAGGGTTCTTCTGATTTGGGAATTAGGGATATGAATTGAGGAGAAATGATTTTTTGTTTCTGTAATTCTCCACCGGTAAATGCCTGTTTCTCAATTTTTTTTTTTTATTAATTAGGTTTTGTTGACGTGACATTTTTCTTTTTTTTTTCTTTGAAAATTGATTACAGATGCCAATCAGGAGAAGACGCGTGTCAAGGCAAATCGGCGATCGTCTTCCGGACTGCCACGTCATCAATTGACCGATCAAAATTGAAGATTTCGGCCAAAAAGGACTAAATCGGACAAAAATTTGAGCTAAATGGGATTAAATTGAAAATGTGTAACTACAATGGACTAAATTGAAAATGGCCCAACTTTATGGGACCAAGAAAAAAATTCTCCCTATTACCAAATAATATATATATTATAAAATGAATTAAAATACTTTTATTTTAATTCTTCAACGGGTCGGGTCGAGCTCGCGGGCGACCCAAATCCCAAAACTTTTGCGTAGAGATTCTTTTGCTCTGTTCAAGTAAGTAAATTTGATACATTAAGAACACTAATTATGAGAAGAATAACATTACAAAAACTAATGCCATTCTCTAGATAATACAATGACACTTAAGATAATATTAAATAAAAACACGATAACATGTAGCCTAATTAGACAATATTATAAAGAAATATGATAAAACGAAGACAATATTGAAGACTAAATTAATGACACACTTAATTAGCCCACTTAGCCATAATTTCTTCACAAATACGTTCATGCTTCTCAAGTTGTTTGGGAGACATAGTTGAGGTGTCCTTGTACACATTTTTATACTCTTTCAACTTCAGTCTTCGATCAACTTGCTCCAATTTTTTCTTTGCAATATCATTAGCCATTTTTTGGCCTCGGTAGCTTCTTTTTTTTGCTTCAACATACTCAACGAACTTCTCATAACATTGTGTATAAGCTTCATTTGTATTATCCTCATAGATAGAGTTGATTTTCGTCTTACCTTTTGATTTTCTTTTAGCAGCTTTCTGTCCAATTGACCTTGTTTCGTCTATGTTCAGATCAAAACCCAAACATCTTCCTCTTGTAGTAGAGTTGTTGCTCACATCTGAGTCTGATGTCTTTGCCCTTTTAGAAGAGTCCCTTGAATCACTGTGTTGTGGTGCAAAGACTGCTCGCCCTCTTGTAATCTGCCAAACATGCTCATAATTAAAAGCAATGTTACCATTTTCAGCAAGATATATGGCGTACGTCATGCTCAGTAAGTCTGCATCACTGCTACCACTTTTGTAACACTTTCAATAACATTGGAGTTAGCATTGAAGTGGTTCACTTTCTTTTGAACCGTGATTTACCAATGTGACTTCATTTGGCTAATTAGTCTTGAACACATGCTTTCAGTAAGATTATCATTATAATAATGATTAATTCTTCCCCAAAATGCATCGCCTTTTTTATCATTCTTAACAATTGGAACTTCACTAACCATGAAAAATGATTTTGCAAGCAAAATATCTTCCTCTTTGGTCCACCTTGATTGCTTCTTACCGCTGCTTTTTGTGATTACACAATCTTCAACTGGATTAGACAATTGGAATTGTGTTTCTGGGACGAATGACGGACTTAATGGTTCGGTGAAAATGTTCTCTATTGAGGGCATACGAGTTGATCGTGGAGTAGAAAATTATCCTGACGAATGTTGCCAAAATTTAGACGTAGGGGTTTGAAAATTTGGAGATGGATAATCTTCAGTATTTTCATATGTTTGAAAAATTTGAGAAAATTTTGGAGAATTGAAGAAGTTTGATGAAGGAAAATGAGAATGGGAGAAGTTTGATGAAGGATAGGATTTTGGTAAGTTTGACAAAAATTGTCCATCGAAAAAATTATTGAGAAAATTGCGATTGTTATCCGCCATTTTAAGTGAAAAAGAAATATAAAAAAAAAACTAAATTTGAGAGTGAATATGAATAAGTGATTTGTGTGTTTTATAAGCAAAATGTGAGAAAAATTTTATGATAATAATTACTATAGAAAATTTTAATTTTTGAAAATAAAATAAAAAATATAAAAATAAAAGTAGACTTGATACGAAAAAGAATATTAATAATAATAAAAATAAAAGTAGACTTAATAATAATAATAATAATAATAATAATAATAATAATAATAATAATAATAATAATAATAATAATAAAAAGAAAAAAAAATGAATGTTGGGGAACCAGAAAATATGGGTTCAATTACGCAGTTGGGGCGTGTCTACCACGCAACATTTCCGTCTATTTATTTGTGGACATTTGTCCACTCTGACAAAAAAAAAAACTCGGTTCATGCCTTTGAACTGAGTTCACTTTGGTTGGTTGATGCAAGTAGAGTGGGTATAATAAACTAGTACTCCCAACCCTAAGAGTTTATTTTAATGGGTTCAAACTCAAAAAAATTGGTACCATTGTACATGCTCTTAGACTTACCGTTGACCAAATTGGCACGTAAATGACACGCCTCTAGAATATTCTATGAAATATTTCGTTCCGAGTACAAAAAGTAAGAAAGTGTAAAACGAAAAAAAAAACGACAATTTCGAAATATTCTATGGAATATTCCGTTCCGAGTACAAAAAGTAAGAAAATATAAAACGATAAAAAAACAACAATTCCGAAATATTTTATCGAATATTTCGTTTTGAGTACAAAAAATAAGAAAGTGTAAAACGAAAAAATATGAGAAAGTGAACAGTAATTATAGATAGGTGTAAAAATAACCAAATTTTTAATAAGAAAATGTAAGTATGTCTTAAAAAACAAACCAAAGAATGTAAACTTGTATAGACAAACAAAAAAAGAAAAAAAAAAGTAGACAACTTTTTAAAAGAGAATTATTCTGCATTGCACAAGAGTTTTGAGACTTTTAAGACTAGAGTTTTTAGAGTTTGCAAGGATATTTTGGTCATCTGTGCAAATGTTATACTGATATACAGTAGAAACTCCGTACAGTCATATCGTTGGGACCGAGAAAAAATATTACTATAAAAAGTTATTCTTATATAGGGTTTTAGAAAATAAAAATAATTTTTTTTATAAAAAATAATATAAAAATAAAAATAATATACATACAATATTATCTATCTTTAAATTTACAAAATCAATTTAATAGTTTTGAATAATAAATTTTGACTATATATATGTAAAAATTGTGTTTAACATACAAATTAAATAAAATATTAATAAATCTAAGGACTATAAATTTTGATCATATACTATATACTATTGATTTTCATAAATATTTCAAGTCATCTTAAACATGTTATTGATTTTCATAAATAAAAACATTATTAATAAATATTTTTATTATATATTAATTATTTATTTTTATATAGAGGTATAAATCCTTAAGACATGACCTAAAAAATGTATGACTTATAACAATGTGAAGTTTATTTTTATTTATAACTGATCTCAAGTTGGGACTTCATTTTTTATTACTATAGAGAGTTTATTCCTATATAGAGTATTACTGGTTTCTACTGTTGTGATATTCAAAAAAATGCACACTGCACAGCCAATAACAATGTTTATTGTTTGTTTGCTCTCTCAATAATATAGTCTCTCACAATAAAATTACAACCTACTTATCCCACCGCTACCCACTCATTTCACTACACTACACACACAATAGAGAAATGGGGCCCGCATCGAACGGCTCCTCAGCCCCACAACAACCTTTGAAGTTCCTGATCTACGGCCGCACCGGCTGGATTGGTGGCTTACTCGGCAAGCTCTGCGAGGCCCAGAACATCGACTACGTCTACGGCTCGGGCCGCCTCGAGAACCGTCCCTCGCTCGAAGCCGACATCGGCTCGGCTCGGCCCACTCACGTTTTCAACGCCGCCGGCGTCACGGGCCGCCCCAACGTCGACTGGTGCGAGTCCCACAAGGCGGAGACCATCCGCACCAACGTCGTCGGCACGCTGACGCTTGCTGACGTGTGCCGGGAAAAGGAACTTCTGCTGGTCAACTACGCCACGGGTTGCATCTTCGAGTACGATTCGGAGCACCCGCTCGGGTCGGGCATCGGGTTCAAGGAGGAGGACACCCCCAATTTCATCGGATCCTTTTATTCCAAGACCAAAGCTATGGTATGGCGAATCTTACTTTTTTACTAATTTGAAATACAGTATTGTTAATTTGATTTTGGTTGATTTGATCTGATTCTACAAATTTGGTTTGCTTTTCTCAGGTGGAGGATTTACTAAACAACTACGACAACGTCTGCACGCTCCGAGTGAGGATGCCCATCTCGTCGGATCTATCGAACCCTCGTAATTTCATAACGAAAATCACTCGATACGAGAAGGTGGTGGATATCCCCAACTCCATGACAGTCTTGGATGAATTGCTTCCCATATCTATTGAGATGGCAAAGAGGAATCTCACAGGGATCTGGAACTACACCAACCCGGGAGTCGTGAGCCATAATGAGATCCTTGAAATGTACCGAGAGTATATAGATCCTTACTTCACTTGGAAGAACTTTACTGTCGAGGAGCAGGCTAAGGTCATTGTTGCCCCGCGGAGTAATAACGAGCTCGATGCGTCAAAGCTCAACCGGGAATTTCCCCAACTATTGTCCATCAAGGACTCCCTCGTTCAAAATGTGTTCAAGCCGAATAGGAACACTCCCATAGCTTCAAAATAAGTGAGTTTGTGGATCAGTCTCATAGCTGGTATTGGTGTTTTTGTGTTTTATCTTGTTTCGTTTGAAAGATTGGATTTTTGTCTGAGTTTGTACTATCAGTTTATCACCTAGTTCTTGTTTTTTGAGTAATATTTATTGTATTGAATGAAATGCTATTATTCACTTATTACTCTAATAAGAGTATTCATTTTACTATTAAACATGAATTTTAATTAATGAATAATGATGATACAAACATTACTAAATGATGATTTATTTATTCCATTGAACAAATTAAGCTATAATGCATCCATTGGCCATGGTATAGTCGTCCATCGCACAATAATCTTTCCAAAGAGAATATTGTCAAACAAACTCACACTTGTGCAGGATCAACCTTCGGTGGCCATTTGTCAGACCTTCTCAGTTTCAGTGAGTTAGTATGTGCCGGATGAAGAAGACTACAATCCTTGTTGGTCATGAGGTCCTTAATTATTCTCTTTCAGACCTTCTCAATCACCCTCAGTTTAGCACTCCGACTTCTCGGGTTCAATCTCTCCTCAGTTTCAGACGGTGTTATCGGTCTCTTTGTCAGGACACATGCGTTCTCCCCACACACAGTCTGTTTTATCCACGCTTCTTTCTCCTTGTACGAATCGAATTTTGTGATGTTACTCATATTCCCCTCTTTGTTGATGATGTCCAGAAACGCCTGCTTCACGATTCTGTCTTCCAGACTGTGGAATGTTATGATGGCTAGCCTTCCTCCAGAGTTGAGGCAGTCGAAACAAGAATAGACGGAACCTTTCAGAGTATTGAGTTCATCATTTACAGCTATTCTTAAAGCTTGGAACACGCGTGTTGCCGTCTTAATCCAACCTTGTCTCCCTCCTGTGAATCAGAGAAATATTTCTTTCAGTCAGAATAAAATTTTTAAGATCAAATTGATGGCTGTTGTCAGACAGAATTTGAAATTCGAAATTCGAAATTCCATTGACAAACATCCAAATATTACCCATTCATTATATTGAAGGATAGTAACTAAAACTATCAATGAAGCTTTGTGGCCTATGAGTTCATCTATTACTCGGTATGCTTCAAGGGACAACTGTATTTCTGACATTTCTAGAAATTGTTCAACCCTCTAACCTTTTGTAGGGACTTTTGAAGACTATTTTGCGTATTTGTTTTTTTATAGAAAAAGCCACCAATGAAGATTACTTGGGACAACTTCAATGGGAATAAAAAACTCATTTTGCTGTATAGAATTGCCTCAAACGATCCCCAAACTCAAAAGTTCAAACCCAAATTTGTGTTTCAATTACGTTTTCCCCTACTCATAGACGCATTCACATTTTCACTTTTCCACTTTGTGAATTGTAAATTGACCCTTCATTATTATGTTTACAATAAAATCACTTGAATTTAATATTAGTAAAGTTTTTTATTATTAAATACATATAAATTTTTTTAGGCATATAGTATAAGTTACTCCCTCCGTCCCACCTTAAAAGCCTACTTTCTTTTTGAGCTTCCAATCATAAAAGTCTTATTCTCTTTATGTTCATTATAAAGTATTGTTAAATAATGACAATCACACAAGCTCACTTTATTTGCAACCACCATAAGATATATGATTTCTTAAAACTCGTGCCCAAAAAACGGGGCTTTATCGCTGGGACACTGGGACGAAGGGAGTACGTGTTAACAATCAGTTTGTTGTTTTCTAAGATATTTTGTAGGAGAATAATTGAGATTAAAGTTATAAAAACTAATGAGCATGTACATAAAACTTTTTACATTATTTTTGTATGATACTCCCTCTATTTCAAATTACTAGTTCTACTTCTAGCCTTACATTTTTGTTTTACTCACTTGTATTACATTTCCTGTGTAACTTTATGTTTGATTGTTTGCATACCCTATTTTACCCCTATCATTTAATCATTTGTTTAATTTGCTAAAAAATAGAAAACTGACTTAATATTAATTAATATTGAATTGACATATAATTCCATTACTTAATTATTGTGCACAATTTTAAAATGACAAGTACTTTGAAATTGAGGTAATATAATTATTCGATAATTATTCCTATTAGCTTCTCTGTGAATATAAAAAGTAAATTGTTCCAGTTTATAAAGTGGACAGATATGTATACATTATTGAAAAAACATCAAAGAGATATGAGAAGAAATAAACTGAGAATATTCTCCAGAGATAATGTTAGAAATGACGATTAATATATTTTGGGTTTCACAAAAAAATTAAAAGTGGTTCTCCGGATGGAGTTGACCTTACCAAAATATCCAGTGAACACCCACTTAAAGAGTTGGTTAAAATAACGTCATTGAGGTATTTTTAAATTTGAATGGTAGTATTTTTAAATTTGAATGGTAGTATTTATTTAGTTAATTAGGTTAAACCTCAGGGAAGTTTTGTAATTAACCCTATTACTATTAATTGGAAAATCCAAAGGTGTTCATAATTAACAGAAATCAATAGTATCCAACAGAACGAAAATAAAAAAGGGAGAAAGGAAAAGCACCTCTATTCCAAGAAGTTGAGCCACGAATGAGGTCAACTAGTTCGCCTGTAGAATGCAGTCCACCGGTCAGACGAGCCTTGACAATTTTCTTCTGAAGAGAGAACCAATTGCTTTCTTCACCATAGTCCCGTAAAATCCGCCCAACTTCAGCATCTGGCCATAAATTCAAAATGTCTTCTGCCTTCATACTAGCCTGTAATTAAATACCATGCTCTTGATCAGATAAGGACAGGCCACATGAATATTTTGCTTAAAACGAAAGGTCAAGCTGTAAAAACATATTGCAAAAATAACAGATTAATACGGTGTTTGGTTGAGCTTATAAGGTCACAAAAATATGTTTGGTATTTAGAAAAAACCATATAAAAATTTTTGATTCTCGAATAACAGCTAAGTTCTATATATCCCTCCCTTGTTAATTCAAGTTGATAGGTGTTTATGCAATTTCGATTCGAAGGAAATATATTCATTTAATTCTGCAACTGTAATTGCATTTCCTGATAATGTGATTTTATATGATTTTTTTTTTGCAATTTAAATAATGGAATGTCGTTAGTAAATGAGCAATGCGAGACGAAATAATGTGAAATAACATAGAATAACAATGATTTTTATCTCTATTTATAAATTAGGATTTGTTTTATAAAACAATATACTAACAAATATTAACGAGTATGAAAATCAAGGGTGTATCCAATACTCCTTATTATATTAGGATGGAAGATGCCAGTTTATAACTTTTCGTAAAAATATTTTTCTGACATACTTTCATGTGATGTTAAGTTATTTTATACTACTATTTAATAAAATAATTAAAATAATTTTATAAACATAAAAATTCGTAGATGGATAGTTATTTATGTAATCTTATCACGATTTCATGACCTATTTTGTTATTATAACAGCAAGTAGAGCTTCAAATGGAAAGCAACTTCACAAAATAACAATTGAACAGCATAAAAGGATCTAAAAAAAAGAGTTCATCCAAACAATTTAACAAGTTATTTATAAAAAGATCTAATGGTTTACCATCTCATAAAATAAACAAAGCTTATCAATTCCTAGTTGTTCACGGTAAGCTGGACAATTACCCTCTAAATAGCCACTAGTAAAAACAAGATATAATTTGTTGAATTTTCTAGACACGTGGGAAAGGTTAAACTAAACTTACCCATTTGCAAAAAAACATAAAAAAACTAGGGTCCATGCCGAATGAACTACTTATATGAGCATTAGAGTTGGTCTGGTAGAATAAATGATTATAATTTTGTCGAAAAGGTTGCATGCGACACCTTTATCGTTTGCGTCATTTATAAATTAGTGTACATGAACAGATATAATTACCTCAGGATTCATTCGCATATCCAGAGGGCCATCACAGAGCACACTAAATCCTCTTTCAGAATTGTTGACCTGAAAAACCAAGAGGAGGGGAAATACTTTCAATATCTTAGCGAGTTAGTTTTATTTTATTTATTTAAATCGCAACTTCTCTTTGGTAATGAATAATCTAAATAAGCTCAAGATATCAAGCCGTAAGTGCTGTTACAATATAGGAAATGTGTCTCATAGACACTAATCACATTTTCATTTGCGTGAACAAGAAACTAAAATTAAATAGACTCCAGATACCAAGCTGTATGTGCTGTTACAATATGGGTAATGTGTATTATATAGCGATACTAAAGTGTTTAGTTGAATCAGTAAAAAGTCAAAATAACATATACTGTAAATAAAGATGAGACATTTTCACTAAATGATAATAAAGTGATATGATGCGTATTCTTAATTATTATTATTATTATTATCAATATTATTATTATTATTTATATTAGCGGCAGCGGCAGTAGGCTTGGGGTATTAGGGTTTGTGGACTATTATTCCTATAAGTATGTCTTTATTATTATTTTAGGGTTATCTTTTGAGTTCAATTGGAATTTGGAGTCTTCGGACTTTTGGACGGAAGAGTGGTTCCGTAGTCTTTATTTTCTTCTTCATAATATATTTATTTCTTTGTTCATCTCTTTGCTCTCTAACAAATTGGTCCGACCTGCCGGATCTTTTACTGAGGACGCTGCCGGATTCATACATCGAGAAGTTAGAGAAAGGGATGGAAAACTTGGCTGCGACGGTGAAAAAGATGGACGTCCTCCAAGCAGGATTAGACGAAGTGCTGGTCATGGTCAAGAAATTGTTGCGGGCAGAAGGAATAGAAATCGAGGACACGTCGGGATCTAAACCTGAAGGTGCTCGCCAGAATTGCCGCCAGGACCCATCAGGTCCGGTGAATCATGATGTCCAGAAGTCCTCATCTCCTATTGAGGTGCCTTCTCGGTCACTCGAGGAACCCAAAGAAAAAACCGACAATTTTGGATCCCCTCCCGAAGGCGCACGAAAAAATTCATCCGACCTTCAAGAGCAATTAGTTTCGACAACAAGCCTGACTAAACGAGAGTTCCCATGTTATAAAGAAGTCACGGCTTCTAAGGGATCAACATTAATGGCATCAGCGTGTGCAGGGACTCGTGCAGATTACCGGAAATTAAATGATGTGCCGAGAGGAAGTCGATCAAGCGGGTTGTCGAACCCAGGCCGTTCTTGGTGTTATGCCTACCATCAGCGCGACCAGATGTGTCGAGAGAAAGTTGATCATATGGAATATCGTCCGCCTGAGCATGGGAATGACATTCGTGACTACACGTCCAGATTTCCGCCTTGAGGACAAGGCGATTTTTAAGATAAAGGTAGCTAAAGAATTCCGATACAGCTTTTAAAATTGAAAAGCACAGAAATTATATCAATAAGGAAAGAAGAAGGGTCAAGAACCAAAATATATATTTTTAAAAGTGAAAAATTAAAAAGCAGTATACCTGCATGGATGACATTCCCAAGTCCATCAAGATTCCTTGAAGACCAGGAGTTAAAGGGTTACCATTAACGTCCTGAAGTACAGTCTTAATACTTTTGAAGTTCTTCAAGTGAGTATGTACTTGTAACTCTGCTTTAGAGCATTCAATATTCTTTTGCAAGGCATCATTTATACGGGTTTGAGCTATTTGGTGGGCAACAGGATCAATGTCTAATCCGACATAAAATTCCATCTCTGGGTGTGCCTGGATTATCTGCATTTATACATCAAAGAAGTTTTCGTTAGCTTTATTTATATAACTATATAAGAGTTTCAGCAATCTTCTATGTATCTTATGTATAATGCAAAAGCAAACATGCTGACTAATTTATTGATATTCTTCATGTTTTGGCCTATAAACTTCAAAGTTTCAGGCATCTTCCATTCTTAAAGACATTATATTACAAGAAACAAAGCTCCTTCATAACTAATTGCGCCATTATAACATATATCAACCATTACTAACAAGGATTGTCCCTAATTTCGGCTGCAATTAGAAAAACAAAATGCTAAACATCAAAACTCATATCATCAAATAGTTTGAAAAGTATACAATAAGTAGCCAACCCCAAAATTAATATATTCATTTATCTATTCATTCCAGATAACTCCCATCCCCAACCACAGAAAACAACATAATTCAATCCCTAATTACGGAGGTAAGAAAATATAAGTAATTGACAAACCGCAGCTGAGTGCCCACCGGCGCCGAGGGTACAGTCGGCGAACGATTTGAGGGGTACCGAAGCAAAAACGTCGAGCACTTCGCCGAGCATGACCGGGACATGGGCGGAATTGTCATTTCCATACTGCTTCGAGAATCCTTCCTCGTCGATCTCCCTCACGGACCGCGTTCGTCTCTTCACTAGCAACTCAGTTTTCTGCTTGTGCTTCTGATTTTCGCGTTTGCTTTTGCTTCGGAGTGCAGCGTGTGTTGCTCTGGTGGCGGCGGAAACTGAAAATAGACGAGGGGAGACTTTTGGAACCGTTGTAATTGTAAAGAAAGAATGGAAAACCAGTTTTCTGAGTAGTGATTTTGCAGAAGCAGTTGCTGCCATTGGATTTGGCTGGCGTGAGCTTCTTCTTCGAATGGAGAGAGGTTTATTGAGGGTTTATTCACAAAATTAATCCTAATTGCAGTACAATATTAAAAGTGGGAATGACTTCATTCACTTTTATAAGAAACATGACTATTTTGACCTACTCCCTAAAATTTAAGTGGGAATGACTTCATTCACTTTTATAAGAAACATGACTATTTTGACCTACTCCCTAAAATTTACTTCGGCCATTAATAGATGTCATACTTTGCTGGATATGAAGTTTAAGAAAATTGTTATTTTTTAATTTTTTAATTAAAAAGTAAAGATTAAAAATATATTTTAAAAGTGAAAAGTAAAGTAGTTGTGAGTAAAATTTAAAAAGTAGGTGGGGTAAAGTAGAATAAAATTGTATATTAAAATGAAAAAGTTAGAATAATTATTTCTTTTTTTGGGGTGTGTCAACTATTGTTAGACACTCCAAAAAGAAAAGTATGACAACTGTCTTTAGACCGAGGGAGTACTTGAATTGAAATACTTTAAATACCCTTATTTTTTATTTTACTCAAACAATTCAATAAAAAATATAAAAGAAATCTCGGAAAATAAAAAATAAAAAGTGGAGCCCGCCTATTACCGAAATCGGAATTTTGATAGGTAAAAGTGTAAATACATGCATTAATTCAGGCATATCACCCTCCTCTAACCCTCAAAACCTACATTTTTTTAAAAACACAAAAACCCAATTTCTCTAATTCTTAAACAAAAAACAACTTTACAAGAAGGCTACGTCCGAATATACGTGGGAATGGCTGGGTTCGACGGAAGAAAGGTACGTTGAAAAGCGCCGATTTTATCTTCTTTTTTCTGGTTTTCTGTTCGGGATCTTAAGTACTCGGTGGGTACTCGGTGGGCTGCTGCTACCGAGTAGCCACCGTGTACTTATGAAGATTAAAAGGTACTCGGTTACTCGGTGCTCGGCAGCACTCGGTGATATCGGTCACCGTGTACCGGGTAGTGTATCGGTACACGGTGACTCACTACTCGGTAGAGTCACCGAGTAGTGACCGAGTACAGTTAATGCAATCCAAGGACCTCGATTAGTCAAGGTGTTCGTTTTCAGGTCGGGACGAGGGTCAGGCGTGCGTCGAGACGAAGACGAGGAGTCGGTCGAGATTTTTGGCTTGTTGTCGGCCGACACCATATCCCTGTCCGCCGACAGCTTCAGGATTTTGGACAAGAAGGGTTGTACAGCTAATTGAAACTTCGCTGGAAGGAAAAAACCCGCGGACGAAGTCGATTTTTCAGGCAACATGTAATACCGTCGGGCGAAATTTGAGTGTCAGCCGACACCCATATACTGTCGGCCGAAAGTCTTCACAAAATCGCAGCAACGACGATTTTTAGGGTTTTCAATGCTTTAGTTATTTATTTTCTTTTCTTTATGTTTTTGCTTTGCCTATATAAAGACTTCCTAGTTCATTGTTTAATAACATTAATTTTGATGATAAATAAATATATTTTCGCGAGTTTTTATTAAAATCTCTCTTGGGTTCGAATTTTACCCGGTCATACCAAAAGAGTTCAATCGACGAATCAACGAAGCGATCACCCTTCGTTCGTGTGTCTTCACAATCCCCGAGTTGCTGCGACAACTACGCGTTGGAGTTTAGATCATCGAATCTAAATCATTTCGTGAGTCGATCCAGAGGTTTTGGGACTTCCGCTGGTATCTTCTATCCTTTTCGTTCTTCGTATTCTTTTCTCTTCTTCTATCCTTCGTAGTCCAACGAGGTTCGTATCATTTGGTATCAGAGCCCAGGTTAGGGTTCTTAATTTTTCGATTACGTAACCTCGTTCTTGTTCGTTTCTTCTTCCTTTCCTTTTCATTTCTTTTTCTTTTGGATAAAAAAAATATATTTAATTTCGAAATTACTGTTCATCCGAACAGCAAAAAAAAAAGAGTATTTTGGCGAAAAAAAAAATTCTTCGACGACAAAATTTTGCGATTGTTTTCTGGGGTTCTGGAAATCTTATAGAGTCATCCTTGTGGTTTTTTTTTTCCGTGTACCTTTTGGACTTTCCGTTTTCAGCACTTTCCGACGTTTCCGTGGATTTTGTTTGAGTGGACTTCGACCGGTAGATTGGGAAGTTCGATTCTTTGAGAGAAAAAGTGAGAGAAACACGAGCGCTGAGTGACTTACCATCTTGAGTGATACACGAGAGTGGTGAGGATTCTTTTATCTTGTTGTTCTAACACTTTTTGCAGGATGCCTGAGGTTGATGAGACGTGGAGCAAGGTGGATCGTCTGTTAGAAGCCTTGATTCATCTAATGCGGGATGACGAACAGGTGAAGACTGTTGATGAGGGCGAGAAGCCAGAGCCGTCGGCTTCGGTGGAGTTCGAGGAGGAGGCTTCGATGGAGTCCGAGGATGAGGATTCGGTGGAGTCCCAGGACCTTCTTTACATGAGTGGTTGCACGAAGATGGTTGGTTCAACCGTGGATCCGCAGTTGGAGTTACCCGTGGTGAAGCACCCTGAGCCGTGTCGGCTGGAGTGGATGAATGAAACCGACGTCATCAAGGTGACCAAGCAAGTGAAGGTTCCGTGCCGCATTGGGGAGCATAAATTTGATACACTTCCTGATTTAGCTCCGATTCGAGGGATTGAACATCAGACTGACGTGGTTCCGAGTGTGTTCGTGAGAGTGGTGTTCGAGCCAGGCATAGTCTTGGATTTGAGGAAAAATCCTCTTGAAGAGGAGGGGAATGATGCAATCCAAGGACCCCGATTAGTCAAGGTGTTCGTTTTCAGGTCGGGATGAGGGTCGGGCGTGCGTCGAGACGAAGACGAGGAGTCGGTCGAGATTTTTGGCTTGGTGTCGACCGACACCATGTCCCTGTCGGCCGACAGCTTCAGGATTTTGGACGAGAAGGGTTGTGCACCTAATTGAAACTTCGCTCGATGGAAAAAACCCGCGGACGAAGTCGTTTTGTCGGGCGACATGTAATACCGTCGGGCGACATTTGAGTGTCGGCTGACACCCATATACTGTCGGCCGACAGTCTTCACAAAATCGCAGCAGCGACGATTTTTAGGGTTTTCAATGTTTTAGTTATTTATTTCCTTTTCTTTATGTTTTTGTTTTGCCTATATAAAGGCTTCCTAGTTCATTGCTTAAGAACATTAATTTTGACGATAAATAAATATATTTTCGCGAGTTTTTATTAAAATCTCTCTTGGGTTCGAATTCTACCCGGTCATACCAAAAGAGTTCAACCGACGAATCAACGAAGCGATCACCCTTCGTTTGTGTGTCTTCACCATCCCCGAGTTGCTGCGACAACTACGCGTTGGGGTTTAAATCATTGAATCTAAATCATTTCGTGAGTCGATCTAGAGGTTTTGGGACTTCCGCCGGTATCTTCTATCCTTTTCGTTCTTCGTATTCTATTCTCCTCTTCTATCCTTCGTAGTCCAACGAGGTTCATAATAACAGTGCCCGTTTTTTTTTTTTTAATTTTCGAATTATGGATTGTTTTATACGTTTGGATGGATATTTTGGGTTCCCTAACTTAATTGAATTGTGATTATTTATCGTAGATGTCGAATCGACGAATCACGGTACGTTACGATGGTCGTTGGGATCGAGTGGACTACGTCGACGGAGTAGATATGTGCCTCTTCTTTAGGATTTAGCCGTGCAAAAATGCACTGCACAATAACAAGTGCTATTTAGCATTAGATTTAAATTATCTAATCTAACGCTCACAAATGAAAATCTTTCACTGCCCTAATTAATGTAAAATTTGCCCGTTAATAATTATATATATTAATATTAATACGTAAAGAGCAACGACTCTTCATATATATATATATATATATATATATATAATTTTAATTTCTTCATAATTTCTCTGAAATAAAATCTAACAAAAACTAAAAACAAAAATCATCTTAAAACAAAGATTACGTTAGTTGCGCAGTGAAAAAAAGCATAACGCAATTTATCAGGTTAGTTAAAATTTATTGATTGAGTTGTTTTATTTATTTATATGTATTATATAATTTAATTTGTTTTTTATTTGTGATATCAGATTGTAGTGCGTATAGTGCAGATTTATCAGGTTAGTTAAAATTTATTTATTAAGTTGTTTTATTTATTTATATGCAATTTAATTTTTTTTATCATATCAGATTAAGTGCGATGGTGAGCTAATTAAGTTGTTTTATTTATGTATGCTTTATAGGATTTTTTTTTTATGATATTAGATTAATAAGTGTGGTGGTGCCATACAGTGAAATAAAAGCATAAATTTTGACTTGTTTGATTTATTTATATGTATTATATGATTTTTTTTTATGATATCAGTTTAAGTTGATTTTAAAGAGAGTGATTCAAAGATTTTTTTAAAAATGGATGATAATACTGATGAGACACCTGCTGTTTGAATGAAATTTGATATATTAGAGAATGCATATGAGTTTTGGAAAGTCTATTCAATAGAAGATTGGTGTTGGGGTGAGAAAAGCTTACTGTAACAAAAGTAAGAAAACAGGGATATATAACTACAAATCAATTATTTGTCTGTTGCAAAGAAGGGGTAAAGAAAGAAAACAAACATGATGTTGGAATTCTTCACCGCTCAGACACAAGAACAAATTGCATGTCCAGGTTGAAAGTGTTTTTTGATAAAGAGAGCGGAGAATATGTGGTCAGAGAATTTATAAAAGAGCATAATCATGAGTTACAACCTCCTTCAACTACTCATATGATAAGATCACATAGAGAAGTTACAACATCTCATGCCTTAGCCATTGAATTAGCTTCCGACTCGGGCCTTACTCCTAAAATAACTCAAGAGTTTTTTAGCAAAGAAGCTGGAGGGAAGAATAAACTTGGATTTTTATTGAAGATCAAAAATCTTATTTGAGATCCAGAAGAAAAACAGACATGGCTCACAGGGATATTGGGAGTATTTTGACATATTTCGAAAATAAAACAATGGATGATAATAATTTTCATTATGCCCTACAACTTGACAGTGAAGAACAAGTTACAAACATATTTTGGGTTGATGCGAAAATGGTGGCAGATTATGTTGTTTTTGGTGATGTGGTAACTTTCCATACAACATTCGACACTAACGAAGAAAAGAGACCGCTTGGTGTATTTACTGAATTTAGTCATCACATGCAAATAGTGATTTTTGGGGCTGCACTTTTATATGACGAGAGTTGTGAATATTTCGAGTGGCTCTTCACGACTTTTGTAAACACACATAGCGGGAAAAAACCATGTTCGATTTTTTCCGACGAGGATGCTGCTATGTCTAGTGCATTGGAGAAGGTATGGCCAACATTCCCTCATGGACTTTGCACATGGCATATTAGACAAAATGCGTTGAAGCATTTGGGTTGCTACATGAAAAATAAGTCTACATTGTTGTCCGACTTTAATAAGTGTATGTACGAATACGAAGATGTGGAGGAATTTGAGAACATGTGGAGGAAGATGCTTGAATGCCATAATTTGATGGAGAATAGTGGTTGAAAAGAATAAATGGAAAGAGGAAAAAACGGGCTAAGGCTTATATGAAAAATATATTTACATTGGGCATTCGAAGCACTCAAAGTTGTGAAAGTGTTAATAGCGACTTGAAAGATCACTTGAAGTGTACATTGGGAGTTGGTGATTTTTTAAACATTCTGATAGAGTGGTGGAACAAAAACGACAAAAAGAATTAGAAGCGGAGTTCAAATTGAGAGAAAACACTCCTTCATTGGCATTTTCCAAGTCTCCCGTGTTACAACAAGTTTCACAAAGGTATACTCTAAAATTTTTCAATCTTTTCAAGGAAGAATATAGGTGTGTTGATTCTTTCATTGTTAATGATGATATTGAAGACAAAAAAAAGTATGTTGTTGCTCGACATGATTCAAGTGAGAAGCTTTATGAAGTATTTTGTGATGTACAAGGTGAACATGTTTCGTGTAGTTGCATGAAATTTGAAAGTGAAGGAATGTTGTGTTGTCATATTTTAAGAGTGTTTAGCCGGCTTAATATGACAAAAATACCGGAGAATTACATTTTGAATAGACAAATAAACGTTGCTAAGAGCCTACTTTTAACCGAAGAAGAAAAACCAAAGAGTGAAGAAGAAGCCAAATTTTAGATTCAAAGAGTATATTCACAACTCTTGCGATTAACATATCAAGCTTCATTGAGTAAGGATACACGTGATTACATGGAAGTGATGATAAATGAGTGTGGTAAGAAGCTTCAAAAGTTCTTGTTGTCGTTGGAAAATGAAGAGGAAAAGAATAAGACTCTTGAGAATAAGGTGATTGATGGAGTAGTATACTTAATGTCTAGATTTGAGTATTCTGAACTCTGTATACACTTTCATTTACCTATCTATTACAGACATTCATTTGCTTTTAATTATTATTAATTAAATACATGCAAATCATAGTCCTGGATTTTATACGTTGTAGTTAGTATGGTGTGTCGGGCCCGCACAGAAGATCATACTATCGGTTACTCGTATTTAATCGAACAGTTGCTCACGACCTAGATGGACACGGACCGATCCATCGGTATAGTCGTTGTGTGAGAGAGAAGATAATTTATCTTGATTATCTTATCACACTTGTACACTTGGTGTATTGAGCGGATCGATTGAGACTCATCAATTAGGATTGCTCGGCGATAATTGATTTGAGACTCGGCGTATTTTATTCTTAATCCCTAAAATAATTGCGGGTGTGTATATTTAATATTAGTGACTTTGATTTTCCAAAGGAATTAACCGATTTAATTATTGGGTTAATTACCGGTTAAATTGGGTCACTATATTTTATATATGGCATGCCGTGAATTCTTGAAGGGGCAGTGTATCCCGGAAGGGTTGATAATATCTCCGAGATGAGCTCATAAGGATTTATTATGTAAACCTCGCGAGTGGATTTGTTCCGCATAATAAATAAGGTTGAGTGGTACTATTCTCGGATATAAGAGATGAATAAATTTATTAAGCAATAAATAAATTTTATTCATGGATATTTAAATCTTAAATACACGGAATAAATAATACTAAGTTGGAGAAATATTATTTGGTATAATATTGAATAATATTGGGAGTGCAATTTTATTTATATAGTGGAAAATAAATAAAATTAATATTGATAAGAATTAATGGATTTGGGTTGGACCCAATTTAATTTTCAATATTGGAAGCCCAATATTTATTCTCCTTTTGATCCCCTTCGTAGCCTATAAAAGCACTACATGGTCTTCACTTTTCACAACCTAAGTTACGCCAACAATAAAGTTCGAAGAGTGAAGAGGATCCATAGAGTTCGATAGCTCGTCGCCCACCCGACGTTCGAACGGAGTGCAAGGAATACGCGGGAAGGTCACGAGGTCATCGATTTCGTTTCTCCGAACAACGAATCGTAGGTACAATTCTCAACTAACTTGTTAATTGTTCGATTTGTTTTATCGAGAATACCGTAGAACAAAGATCCGAGGATCGAACCCCGGGACGAGGGTTGAGCCGGGCGGTGGTGGTTGGACCACCGGACCGCCGGCGGCTCGTGGATCCCTCGTGGGGATCGAACGCGCGGACCCTCGGCTGGACGCCGAGGATCGATCGAGCCCTACGGGGCTGATCGCTAGGGCTACGGGTTTTACCCGTAGCAGCTCGTAGCGAGCTGCGGGTTTTCCCGCAGCGGCTCGCTGGACGCGAGCCCTAGCCGCGAGCAGCGGATCGCCGGATCCGCTGCGGGGATGCCGCGAGGCATCCCGTGCGATCGCTGCGAGCGATCGCGAGTCCCCTCGCGGGGACTCGGCTGGGCGTCCGCGTGCCTCGTGCACGCGACGCGTTCGGTCGGGTCCCGGTTCGCGTGGGCTCGTGGTTTCTCCGGCGATTGAGGTTGTTGATTGTATGAACCTCGGCTCGCGGGTTTTCGGGTGGGGGCGGATTACGTGCCTTTGGGTGCGTGGTCTCCAAAGCCCGGACTCCGGCGGATGAGTCGGCGTTTGTACGATCTCCGGCGAAGGGTTCGTTCGGGTTATCGGTTCCGCAATTTTGATAACCCGGGATAGCAAATTCCAACAACTGGTATCAGAGCGTGGTTTACGTTCGCGGTATTTTCGATAAATGTTGTTCTACCTTGCAGGGTTCCGACTATTATGGCTTAATTTATTATTCGTTTAATTTATTTTGTCATGATTGTTGGTTTTATTAAACTCTCGGACATGTCGAGATTCGTTTTTGGTGGTGAATGCTTGTAATAGTAAAAATTCGGGGGTTGACCGAATTTAGGATTTATTATTATGTTCGTTGTTTTTCCGGAAAATGTATAGGGTCGATTTCGTGTATAGAATCGATACCGGAATTGTAATTTAGATTTTGTAAATTTATTTTGCGATTGGATCGACGTATCGAAGACCGCCGGAGAAGACGAAGTGACGAGATGGACGAAGGGCTAGGGATCAATTGGATCGATCCCCATGATGCCCGATCGAAGGCGTGGGGCGGGGGGGCTGTTGCCCTAGCCGCGGCTGCCACCGGTTCGGTGGTTGGCGGCGTGGCTGGGCGGCGGCGCTCCTCCCCGTGGCTGGAGGTCCGACGTGGTGGGGGTGGTTCGGGGTCTCCCAACCCGGGCTACTCCTACCGAAAATATACTTTCCTAATTAATTCATTATTTCCTATTTTGATTATTTCTGGAAAGGAATATTCTAGAAAAATAGAAAAAGAATTAATTTAGTACTAAATTTATTTTTCCTATTTGATTATTCCTACTCATGGGAATATTCATGGATTAGGAATAAAATAAATTTGGAAAAGTATAATAGTCCTAATTATTTTATTTCTTTATTTCATTATGGATATCATCTAGAATATTCCAAGATTTTCTTGGATGGATTATTCTAGAGATTTAATGAAGTGGAAAAAAAAAATAAAATAAATAAAAATATTAATAATATTTAATTTTATTTTTGATATATTCAATTGACTTAATTTTCGAATTAAGTAACTTTTGGATTAATTGAAAATAAATAGATTTAAATATTGGAAATTAATATTCTTGTCACAAGGAGCATTCAAGAAACGAAGACTGAAGACTAGAAGATGCGTACGGGGATGTGATGAAGCCATAATAGTCGGAAAATAATATTCTAGTAATTATTTTGACTATGTGATAATACTATGTGCTTTATTACATGTATGCATGCTATATGTGTTTATTTTATGCACTAGATAGCGTATCCCTTTATTGTAAAAAGCTAAGTGGGAGAGGGTATGGAAACATGCCCATGGTCTCCATTGCTGCTCTCTTGGTGACTTTTATGAACTTTTGAAGTTTATATAGATAAGTCATTGGAGGAGAGTTCTTGTAATTCCTCTTACAAGAGACATTGATTGAGTTTATCAAACAATGCCTAATTTGTCTTTCCAAAGCTGATTTCAAGTCGACTCATTCTCACCCCGGGGAGTGGAATGGAGCCAGAGCCACTTGGTCATGTAGAGGACACAAATTAGAGACCATCGTACCATTCTTTGATAGATGGATCGATTGTCTGCTCGGCTCCCTCATTTGTGAGAGATAGGGTCGTTCGCATGGTGAATCACTGGTTAGAAACTTCGAGTTTCAGTTATGATTCTCCACGTCTTGATTTACGAGATTGAATGGATCTAGTAATTGGATTTCAATTATATAAATCTTTTTGGTGGAGTAAACGTCCACACGAACGTGGCTTGCTATACTGAATGGGATTTTAGAATAATTGATGTAGACAGTTATAGGGAATTGTGAAGAGTTGCGAGTTGTCGTAAACGTCCACACGAACGTGGCTTGCGGTGGCATAACAGTTCTAAACGATTCACCTTAGTACTGAGTAATGGTTTACACTTAGATACGCGTTATAGTATTCCTCCCAACGAGGTTACGCTATAAGTGATGTATGACCGAAGTAAAATCTAATTGCTAAATCATTTGGGTGGGTAAACGTCCACACGAACGTGGCTTGCCTTACCTGATGGGATTTTAGATGTGATTAGTGATTTAATGATATTATTTGAGGGAGATAATATCGGATATTAAATTGTTTGTTTGTTTTATGTGCTTATAGGTTAAGAATGACTGTGACCCCACTTTGTGATATACTTAAGGATGAAAACTCACCGGTTCCATATGGTGATGATTGGGAACGAAATCTGGACATTGTTCAGACTGTTGAGCTTTCCGAATCCACTGTTGTCCCAACTGATGAGGACATTCGAAATGACCTCAGGATGATGTTGAGACATAGCGTGGAAGCCGGACAAGAGGTGATTAACATACTCACAGAGTTCTCTCTCAATGAGTCCCTTAAAAAGGATTCGGCGAAAGCGGAGTTTGTGCGTAGGTTAAGAGAATCACAAGCTTTTGTGGCAAGGCTAGAGGAAAAGCATGCAAAGAAACCCAGTGGCTCAAAGCCACGGATTGGGAAAGGCAAGCCTTCTGGCAAGTGCTTTCGATGCAAGCAGTTTGGGCACTGGAGGTCTGATTGTCCTCTCATCAAAAGTACGAAATCTTCTTTAGTCATAAAACATAGTCAGTGGTATTATCTGCCGGAACCTGGTGTGTAGATATAGAACCACTAACGGTATGTGCATTCTAAATGCAAGGGTTCCAGGAAACCCGACGACTTAGAAAAGAAGAAATCGTAGTCTACATGGGCAATGCTGTAGAGGAGGCAGCAGTTGCAGTGGAGGACATTTTATAGGATTTCATTTTGGGTTATTGCTTTTATGTACCTTTCAAATTAGAAAGAACTTTGTTCTGGATTTCTAATAAATGGATATTTTATTTCTTTTAATCATTTGATGGTTATAAGGAGAAATAATGGTATTATCTATTTTGGTACATTAGCTAGCAATATATAAATGATGAATCCTGAGTCCACCACGATGCAACGAACCGTTTTATATATAACTCGTTTTACTAATAAGAGATTTCTTTATTTAATCATTTATACTTGTGGATTCTTATGCTAAGTCATATTTATTCAAATGAGAAGTTCAAGGGTCGAAAATTGATTGTAAGATCAATTAAGTTGAAGGAGTGGACCTTCCGACCTAAGAATCTAATTTGGAAGATAATACGACTAAGCAATCCTTTATGGATATAAGGTATAAGATCCGGACAAGTATTAGAATTGATTAACTCTGATGTATGCAGACCTTTGTCTACTCAGACAATAAGATACGAGTACTTCATTTTATGATTACTCGAAAAATGGATTAGCATACCTGATGTGCCACAAAAGCAAAGTGTTTTGACAAGTAAATGGACACAAAGCTATTGTGGGGAACCATCATGGTATATCCATTGAAAGCCTGCGATCTAATCGCGGAGGCAAGTGCATGTCTGAGGAATGCATGGCATACTGATCAGAGATTGGGATTTGATCCCAAATGACTACACCATACACTCTTGTGTAGGAATGGTGTGTCGGAAATTAAGAAATGGAACTCTTATAGAAATAGTAAAGGCATGAGTTATACGGAACTACCTATGTTCTATGGATATGTCTGGAAACAACGGCGCATTCAAATGCGGTTGTAGAATATCCTAGAAGAACAAAAGATGTGTGTTCAAATAGTACTATGAACCAGAAGGACGTTATAAGTTCTAACGCCCGGTTCTTAGAGGAAGACTATTAGATAAATCACAAGCCCAAAGTGACGTAACACTTTGAATGAGAGAGAACGATAAGGACTGGATACAGCCGAACCGAGTATAGATACACCACTAGAACCTGCACCTAATACTGTCACTGTTGATACACCGGAACGCCGTCGTAGTGGGAGGGTTGTTAAACAACCGGACAGATGGATTGGACTGGGTGAGTCTTCGGACTCGGCACCCGGAGTTCATGAAGTCGATCCCTGGACCTATGATGAGGCGGTACAAGATATAGATGCGCCTTCTTGGAAGAAAGCGATGAAATCCGAAATAGAATCTATGGATTCTAATAAAGTCTGGGATCTTGTAGAACCACCAAGCGGCGTAAAGCCAATTGGGTAAATGGGTCTACAAGAGAAAGAGAGGATCTGACGGAAAGGTTGAAACCTTTAAAGCTCGGCTTGTTGCGAAAGGATATACTCAGAAAGAGACAATCGATTATGAGGAGACCTTCTCGCCGGTAGCCAAGATAAAAGTCGATCCGGATTCTCTTATCCATAGCAGCTCATATGGATTATGAGGTGTGGCAAATGGATGTCAAGACAGCTTTCCTTAATGGAAGTCTTGACGAGACAAACAACCAGAAGGATTCATTGCTAAGGGGCGAGATCATCTAGTGTGCAAGCTTAATCGATCCATTTATGGATTGAAACAAGCCTCGAGTTCGTGGTACTTGCAAATTGATGAGATAGTCCATTTTATGGATTCATCAAAGCATAGACGAATCGTGTGTATGGGAAACGTGATGGAAACAAGGTGGTGTTTCTCGGGTTTTATGTAGATAACATTTTATCATTGGCAACAATGTAAAGATGTAATCAGACATGAAATGATGGTTGTCTGGATAAATCATTATGAAAGATATAGGAAGAAGTTGGACCTGTTCTTGAGATCTTGGATCTCTAGGAGAGAACATTGTACTTCTCCTGGACATCTTACATATATATGATTGTGGTTCGTTTTAACATGCAAGATTCCCAGAAAGGTTCGTTACCTTTCAGATACGGAATGCATCTATCTAAGGATATGTGTTCTGGAACACAGAAGGAGATAGAAGCAATGAAAGCAGTTTCCTACACTTTAAGTGTGGAAAGCTCGATGAATGCATTGTTGAAAACAAGAACCTGATATCGGCTATGCGGTTAGCATAGTGGGAGGATATCAAGGTAATCCTGGAAAGGAATACTTGACTGCTGTAATGAACATTTTAAGTACTTTCGAAGTACTGGAAACTATGTTCTGGATTACGGAGCAGACAAACATTTCCTTTGGATTACATTCTCTTAGATTTCTAATCGAATAAGGACCGGTGTAAGTCGATATCAGGCTATGTGTTTCACTATTAAAGGAGAAGGAGTTTTAACATGGAAGAGTGATAAGCACGATGCTTTTCGGACTCTGCCATGGGTAACCAAATAAGCGGCCTCAGAGGCAGCGGAAGTTTTGGTATAGCTCCGGGATAATCTCTGGGACTTAGATGTGATTCTTAATTTGCCAAAGGCTATGTCAATAGCAGTGCGATGGCAAATGGTAAGAAATCACAAGTCCATAAGTGTAAGATAACACATAGAGCCAGTACCACCTGATACGAGTCATCGTCGAGGGAGACGACGCTGTAGTCACCAAGATAACTTCAGAGCGGCAACCTAGAGTGCTCATTCACATAGTACTTCTTGGAAGTACAACTTAAGCACGTGATGAGTATGGGAGTCAGGAGTTTGGAGGAAAAGACTAGACCTTAGTATAAGTGGGAGATTGATGGAGTAGTATACTTAATGTCTAGATTTGAGTATTCTGAACTCTGTATACACTTTCATTTACCTATCTATTACAGACATTCATTTGCTTTTAATTATTATTAATTAAATACATGCAAATCATAGTCCTGGATTTTATATGTTGTAGTTAGTATGGTGTGTCGGGCCCGCACAGAAGATCATACTATCGGTTACTCGTATTTAAAAGAACAGTTGCTCACGACCTAGATGGACACGGACCGATCCATCGGTATAGTCGTTGTGTGAGAGAGAAGATAATTTATCTTGATTATCTTATCACACTTGTACACTTGGTGTATTGAGCGGATCGATTGAGACTCATCAATTAGGATTGCTCGGCGATAATTGATTTGAGACTCGGAGTATTTTATTCTTAATCCCTAAAATAATTGCGGGTGTGTATATTTAATATTAGTGACTTTGATTTTCCAAAGGAATTAACCGATTTAATTATTGGGTTAATTACCGGTTAAGTTGAGTCACTATATTTTATATATGGCATGCCGTGAATTCTTGAAGGGGCAGTGTATCCCGGAAAGGTTGATAATATCCCCGAGATGAGCTCATAAGGATTTATTATGTAAACCTCGCGAGTGGATTTGTTCCGCATAATAAATAAGGTTGAGTGGTACTATTCTCGGATATAAGAGATGAATAAATTTATTAAGCAATAAATAAATTTTATTCATGGATATTTAAATCTTAAATACACGGAATAAATAATACTAAGTTGGAGAAATATTATTTGGTATAATATTGAATAATATTGGGAGTGCAATTTTATTTATATAGTGGAAAATAAATAAAATTAATATTGATAAGAATTAATGAATTTGGGTTGGACCCAATTTAATTTTCAATATTGGAAGCCCAATATTTATTCTCCTTTTGATCCCCTTCGTAGCCTATAAAAGCACTACATGGTCTTCACTTTTCACAACCTAAGTTACGCCAACAATAAAGTTCGAAGAGTGAAGAGGATCCATAGAGTTCGATAGCTCGTCGCCCACCCGACGTTCGAACGGAGTGCAAGGAATACGCGGGAAGGTCACGAGGTCATCGATTTCGTTTCTCCGAACAACGAATCGTAGGTACAATTCTCAACTAACTTGTTAATTGTTCGATTTGTTTTATCGAGAATACCGTAGAACAAAGATCCGAGGATCGAACCCCGGGACGAGGGTCGAGCCGGGCGGTGGTGGTTGGACCACCGGACCGCCGGCGGCTCGTGGATCCCTCGTGGGGATCGAACGCGCGGACCCTCGGCTGGACGCCGAGGATCGATCGAGCCCTACGGGGCTGATCGCTAGGGCTACGGTTTTACCCGTAGCAGCTCGTAGCGAGCTGCGGGTTTTCCTGCAGCGGCTCGCTGGACGCGAGCCCTAGCCGCGAGCAGCGGATCGCCGGATCTGCTGCGGGGATGCCGCGAGGCATCCCGTGCGATCGCTGCGAGCGATCGCGAGTCCCCTCGCGGGGACTCGGCTGGGCGTCCGCGTGCCTCGTGCACGCGACGCGTTCGGTCGGGTCCCGGTTCACGTGGGCTCGTGGTTTCTCCGGCGATTGAGGTTGTCGATTGTATGAACCTCGGCTCGCGGGTTTTCGGGTGGGGGCGGATTACGTGCCTTTGGGTGCGTGGTCTCCAAAGCCCGGACTCCGGCGGATGAGTCGGCGTTTGTACGATCTCCGGCGAAGGGTTCGTTCGGGTTATCGGTTCCGCAATTTTGATAACCCGGGATAGCGAATTCCAACAGTGATTGACCGAATGAAAAATATTAGAGGATTGAAGCAAAAACAAACCTAATGGAAAAGGAAGAATGAAACCTCAACATGAGCTACGACAAACAAAAAATAGGAAAAAATCTCTCTCAAAAAAGGTAGTAATTTTTTTTTACCTACTTATAATATTTTATTTATTTATTGATGTTGTGATGATCTAAACTTTTGGAGTATTTTTTTTTTTTTTTGCAGGAGGATTGCTCTAGTTCTAATGTGACCAAGTTCACTGAAAATGTAGTATATTCTACCATTCATCATCAACCTTCTTGTGAAAACCTAAATGAAGTAATTTTATTTTAATCTTAACAATATATTTTTATGAAATTATACATTATGCTTGATATTTTTTTTACAGGAAGCAACATTTGATCTAAATGTAGAGCCAACTCAAAGTATGGAAGATATTTCATTATTGACTCCTCTCCATGGTCTTTTGAAACAAATTGGGTATTTTATGTCAAAATGTTACTTATATACAAATATAATTTTTATTTAATTTATTGTAAAATATTTTATCTTATACAATATTTTATCTTTCTTATGCAGTCAATCTTAAGTGGAAGGAAAAAATATGCACGCTTGAATTATATGTGGAAGCCAATGCAAACTAGAATGGTTTTTATCTTATTTTGCAATAACGTTGAACAAATTATTCATATTGTTTAATATTTTAGAATTTTTGTTGAGAAAACTTGAATGGTTAAATTTATCTTATTTTGCAGGGAAGGAACTATTGATATTGTTTAATATTTTAGAATTTTTGAGACTTGAATTGTTGATTTTATTTTATTTTTTAAGATACACATACGAGTTCTGTTTTGTAAAGTTTATTAAAATATAATTTCTTCTATAAATTATTATAGTCCTAAAAAATATATATTTATATATAGTTGTTGTTCTCTATTTAAATAGAAAAAATAAAATTATAAAATTGTTTTTACTAGTATCACTACCCGTGCGATGCACGTGATTTATTTGTTTGAAATAATCTAAAATTTTATTTAATCTCCAACGTATTTCGACCAAAAAATTATTAATGGACTAACAAATTATTTTATTTAATAATCGAACACTTAAATTTGTAAATTCATATTAATCTCATTATTAACCGTTATCTCAATTATGAAAATTTTATTATTTTCAAAGACTACGCATGTTTGATGTAATTTATAGTATGTAAGCTTCTTGGGGCATAGCCGAGTGGTAAGGTTTGTGGTGATGTTGGTGTAATTCCCCGACGACGCAGAGTTCGAATCTCGGATATGACAAATTTTCATTGAAATATTATGAAGTTAGTCCTTGGATGAGACCTATTGGCTCTCTCTCACATGTGTCTGCTACTCGGGCGCATCCTTCGATTTACATCCTACCCGATCGAGGAGCCTCTGATCTGGTGGAAGAGGAGTTTCTCGTCTCATCCTACCCGATCTCTTTCCCACATGTGTCTGCTACTCGGGCGCATCCCTCGATTTACATCCTACCCGATCGAGGAGCCTCTGATCTGGTGGAAGAGGAGTTCCTCGTCTCATCATACTCGATCTCTCTCCCACATGTGTCTGCTACTCGGGCGCATCCCTCGATTTAAATCCTACCCGATCGAGGAGCCTCTGATCTGGTGGAAGAGGAGTTTCTCGTCTCATCCTACTCGATCGAGGAGCCTCTGATCTGGTGGAAGAGGAGTTTCTCATCTCTGCATTCCTCTAGTGTCAAACGCATCCAACAAATACCTAAAATCGCGGGGGAAAATCCAAATAAATGGAAAATAAAAATTATAAAGTTGAAAAATAAATAGAAATATAAAAAAATTGAATTTAATTGGTGAACATGAAGGAGATGAGATGGGGAAATGCAATTATATTAATATAACGTATGTTAACCTGCAAAATTTAACAATAACTGAATTAGAGATAAACTAAAAATTAAAAAAAAAAATCTAGTCGAACATAATAAATAACTCGACAATTTGATACTGGAATCTGCGAAGAAATCATAATTAATACATAAAATTAAAAAAATCGAGGAAAAAAATGAATGAATAGAAGAACGTATACATGTAAATCGATTCAATGTTCAGAAAAATAAAAAAGGACCTATGAAGCCAGCAAGAGAAAATAATATACTTAAAAAGTTTCATCAATTCTTTTTTAACTCAAATGGAATAAAAAAGAATTTTGAGAAAAGAAATAAAAATTTATATATTTAAGATGATGATTAATTATTATTACCAAAAATATAAAATTTTAATTACTATTTAAAATATATATATAATAATTTAAATATGCTTAATAATATTACTATTTATAATTTATATTATTTTTATTTATAATTTATAGTGTGAACACAATATTATTATTACTTTCCTATTGGTCCACGTCGCATTAGTGGATCCTGAAATTATATATGTATAGATGTAATAATATTATGTATGCGCAAATGTAATCTTTGTTTTTAGATGATTTTTGTTTTTTATTTAAATAGAAAAAATAAAATTATAAAATTGTTTTTATGTAATAATATTATGTATGCGCAAGTAATCTTTGTTTTTAGATGATTTTTTTTTTGTTTTTCTTGTTTTAAATTATGGAGAAATTAAAATTATATATAATATATATATATATATATATATATGAAGTGTAGTTTCTTTTTACGTAATAATATTAATATATATAATTATTAACGGCCAGATTTTAATTAATAAGGGCAGTGAAAGATTTTCATTTGTGAGCGTTAGATTAGATAATTTAAATCTAATGGTGCTAAATAGCACTTGTTATTGTGCAGTGCATTTTTGCACTGTACGACCCCTAAATCCTCTTCTTTAATAGAGATGAAATTACGCTCGACACTCTTGTGAGCCGGATTCGTACCATTTTACGCCCTCCGCCCAATATCGAGTACATGTTGCTTTTCTCCACACAAGGCATTGATGCGAGAAGCGTGCGGACTCCTTTGCTTCGCGACGAAGATGTATCCCGCATGTTAGACGAGCAAATAGATGAGTGCTTTGTGTTCGTCGTCGAAATAGAGGCACAACAAGTTGCGCTAGAGGTGAATATTGGAGCAGAAAATCGTGATTGAAGTGTACCGTCAGAGCACGAGGCATTCAAGACTTCTGAGGACGAAAAAGAAGCCCGTCAGACCGATCTCTTGGCTTCGTTGACCCAGGAGTGGACCGAATGGATTACACAGTCAAGCGTCATTAAAAATATTATGTCATGCCGTAATATGTCCCCGAGTTTTAATGCAGGTGGCGGCGAGCAAACGGAAGGCGCTTATAATGCACAGAATAATCCGCTGTGCAATTAGATCATTCCACTGCCGAGCTTTGACCCCGCTGTTCCGTTGCGTTCTGTCGAACCCCAACCGATTTATGGTCAGATGACAGTCGGCGCCACGTTCCGAAAGAAATCAGATTTGAAGGTGGCGGTGGGGATGTATCACATTGAGAATAGGGTAGAGTGCGCCACTGCTCGCTTGAGCTCTAATCGAATGACGTACGTTTGCAAGTAGGGGAGAAAAAAATGCACGTTCAAATTGTGTTCCACGGGTTCCGATGACACCTTTTGGAGGATTACGAACCTGAACTTGAATCACGAGTGTCGTAACAATTTGGGGCGGACTTCTGATCGACAGGTGTCTAGCAAGGTTACGGCTACTTTGTTTGCACGCTAGTTAGTCGACAATCGGCAACTGAGCCCGAAAGAAATGATGGATGATTTGAGGAGATTGTACGGAGTTCACATCGACTACAGCTTCGCCCTACGGACGAGGAACCTGGCGCTTGAGATAGCATACGACAACTATCATGAATCGTATCAGAGGCTCCCTGTTGGAAATAGACTACCCCGGATGCATTCGTTCGATCACTCGAACATCCGAACACTCCCAGTCGACCTCTAGGTAGCACTGCTCCGTTCACGTAACAGCCCTCGTGCCGATTCACGCCCAACCATCGCCCCGAAGGAAAACCGCGCGAATCAGCCGCTGATCTGATTCAAACAGCGGGCGCTGCTAGTCTATCAGCGGCCGCTGATTAGGCCCCAAACAGCGGGCGCTGTTTGGCCTTCAGCGGGCGCTTTTCGTCCGCAAACAGCAGCGCGACCTGCTGTTCCGATCGCGTTTCCGGGCCGATCTTCCTCTTCCGACTACCGATCCGGAGGTCCTTGACCCCCCAGTAGTCGAGGAACATGATCCACGACACCGGGAACCCGATCTAAGATTCGATGCATAATCAACGAGAAAGAAATCGAATTATTGCGGAAATAGGGTTTCGATTTCTTATACCTTTGATGCGTGATTCGGAGAAGCCGAATAGGCGAACACCCTGAGATCTTCTAGTGTGTATCCTAGCCCTCGACGCCGGACGTTGTGTGGGCAACGATCCACCGGAGTCTTCTCTTCTTCTTCTCTCTCAAACCCTCTTTCTCACGTTTTATTTTTCTGTCTCAGATTCTACAGAATAATTACTGCGCTAATCTAAATTAATTAAGCAGAGAAGAAAATAATTGCGCTAACTATTATTTTCTCTCCACAGAATTAATTATAGCGGAGAAACTTAGGTTAGGAGAAGAGAGATTGAGGGGTTTATAAAGGCCACACTAGGGACCTTAGGACAATTAATTAATTAGGCTTAATTGTAATTTAATTAAACCGGTGTCTTTAAAAGAAAACCTTTAATTAAATCCAATTTTAATTATAATTAATTCCACTATAAAATTATAATTGAATTCCCAATTAATTAATCTATATTATTTTACCAATAATATTTCCGCCGAAATTACATATATGATTTTCCCCGTGTTTAAGATATCGAATGTCCACGAATTAACTTTAATTACTAATAATTAAATTAATTCATTTCTTATTATCCGAGACTAGTACCACTCATCCTTATTATTATGTGGAACAAATCCACCTGCAGGGTTTACATGATAAACTTTATGAGCTCATCTCGGGGACATCATCAACCCAATAAATGGGACGGTTTCCTGTCTATAATCTACAGCATGCCGTGTGTACAATTCCGATTCCCAATATACCGAGGATCTCGACTAATCAATTAATCTCACTCATTGGCACATCAAAGAACCGAGCATTGGACACACGCACCTATAATTATATAGGGATTAGGAATTCATATATCCGTAATATCTGATGTCTGGTTCGATTACTCCGATTAGTAAAAATCGAACGCCCTCTCGTGGTCCTGCTCAATACACCGAGTGTACGAGTGTAACATGATAGTCAAGACCGACTATCTACCAGTCACACTACGACGTACCGATGGATTGTCCCTGTCCATCTAAGTCGTGAGCTACTGTTCGATAGTATACGAGTAACCGATAGTATGATCTTCCGCGTGTCTCCTCACGCCATACTATCTACAACGTATACATCAAGGACTATTGCAATAAATGCAATCATGTTTGAATTATGTATAGACTAAGGCATAGATAAGGAGTTCCGTATTTGCACTAAACTAGACATTTAGAATACAACTCCATCAATCTCCCACTTATACTAAAAGTCTAGTCGTCCTCTCCCTAACATCAGATTCCCATAACCTTATCACGCCTACCCAACGCTTTCGCTGGAAGAGCCTCTGTGAACGGTTTTACCAGGCAATCCTCTCGATGCTGTCTAGGTGACAACTGCATTGTCTTACTAGACGATCTCTCGAATCAGGTGGTACTTGCGCTCTACATGTTACCTCCCACTGTGGACTAGTGGCATTTCAAGTTTGCCAATACCGTTATTCAAAATAGCTTTGGGAAAACTCGAAACCACATCTAAGTCCCTTAGGAAGTTCTGGAGCCACACTGACCTTTTAACTGCCTAGAGGCCGTTATCCTTTCAGTTTCCATGGTAGAGTCCGTAATGCATCGCTGCTTTACATTCTTCCATGTGACTGCTCCACTTCACAGTGAGAACACATAGCCTGACTTCGACTTTCGACTGTCCCTGTTTGATTTGGAAATCCATTTCTATGTAATCCAAAGGAAACAACTTGACTGCTTTGTAACTCAGAACATAATTCTTGGTCCTCTGCAGGAGCCTAAACATGTTCTTTACATCAGTCGAGTGATCCTTTCCAGGATTACTATGATATCTCACCACCATGCCCACGGCATAGTAGATATTAGTCTCGTGCATAGCATTACATACATTAAGCTTCCCACCATTAAGGTGCAGGGAACTGCTTACTCTTCATCTATCTCCTTTATTGTGTCAGACACAAAACTTTAGATAGATGAATTCCACATCTAAAAGGTGAAGACCTTTCTTGGAATTCTGTATGCTGCAACGAGTAAGAATTGTATTTATGTATGAGGCTCGATTTAAGTTCTATGTTCTTTTCTGGCGATCATTTATTACTTTGTTCCCAAGAACATTCCCGACTTCTCCTAAGTCTCTTACATTGAATTACTCGGACAACCACCCCTTTATGTCCGATAACATCTTTCATATTATTGCCAATTTAGAAGGATGTCGTTTACATAAAGAATGAGAAAACACCACATCTTTTCTGTCACTTCTATATTATACACAGGACCTAAACATGCCTTGAATGAATCCATGAAATGGATTTTCATATAGGTCCGCATGTGTCCAAGATCTTGAAGCTTCCTTCAATCCTAAGATCGATTAAGCTTGCTTACCAAATGCTCTTGGCTCATTTGGATGAATCCCTCTGGCTGTCCCACACAGATGGTCCCGTCAAGACTTCGATTTAGGAAATCCGTCTTGACTTCCATCTTCCATGTGAAGACAAAAGAATCCGGATCGACTTTAGCATAGCTACCGGCGAAGAAGTTTACTCATAATCGATCCCTTTCTTTCTGAGTGCGCCCTTTCGCCTAGCCTTAAGGTTCACACCTTCCCGTCAGACCCTCTTTTCATCTTGTACACCCACTTGCAACCTATGGCTTTTACACCTTTGGGCAGTGCTACAAGATCCCAGACATGATTTGAATCCAAAGATTCAATCTCATATTTCATCGTCTTTTACCAAGACTGAGCATCTTGATCTTTCAGCGTCTCGTCATAGATCCAGGGTTCGGCTTCATGTTCTCTAGGGAACAAGTCCGAAGACTCTCCTATAAACATGAACCTGTCGGGTTGTCTAACAACCCTCCCACTACGACGACGCTCCGGTGTACCTTTAGTGACTAAAGATTACAGTAGTGAACTACTCAGTTAGGCTGGTTCTAAGTCTTGATCAGTCCCTCTAAGCACATTAAGTATTACTCTACTCTTGGGCTTGTGATCTTGCATATATATAGTCCATGTCTAAGAACCGAACATTGATGCAATCAACGAATATCTGGTCCTTTAGACTATATTACATATATCAATTCTTTTTCTTAGGGTATCCTATAAACAGCCGAATATCTGTACAAGTTTCCAAAGGAATCAAGTTCAGGATAAACGCCGCTGTTTCCAAGTCATATCCCAAAACGAATTAGGTAACTCCGAATAACTCATTGTCTATTTTCCCATATCTATAAGAGTCCTATTCCTTCTTTACAACACATTATTTTGCCGAGGCATAAATGGTGTAGTCTGTTGGGAGTTAATCCCATTTTCTGATAAGTATGCCTTACTCCTCAAAGAGGTCTGCATATATCAGGGCGAATCAAATCTAGTACAATCTTGGATCTTTTCCCTTTAACCGTAAATGGTTGCTTGGTCATTAAAACTTCCAAGTATGATTCAAAGGTTGGAAAGTCCTTTCCTTCAACCTAGCTGAGTAGTCCATCAGCTTTCACCCTTTGAATCGTACTCAAGTTAAAATGATCTAGCCTAAGATTACATAAGTACATTTGATTCATCCTAGAAGGATCTTTACTCTTATTGGGGTTCGACAATGTGTTATTAGCTCCGATATGTTGCATCGTGGAAGAACACGGATTTAGTATTAAATTGCCTAACAATGTACCAGAATAGATAATATCCCCGTTTCCTACTCTGAAAAATATGAAACTATCAGAAGAAACGGAATATCCATTCTAAGCCAATTTAGAAATCTGAAAAGAAATTTCTTTCTAAATGCCGGCACATAAAGACAATTTATTAGAGCTAAAATCCTACGGTTTAAAACCATTTAACATCTCCCACTGCCACGGCTGTTACCTTAACATTATTGCCCATGTAGGTTATTACTTCTTCCTTTCTAAGTCTCCGGGTTTCCTGGAACCCCTGCATTTAGATGCAGACATGATTAGTGGTTCCCGTATCCACACACCAGGTACTGGTGGATAACACCACTGAGCATGTTTCGGTGACTAAGGAAAAGTCAACTTCTTGTTGCTTGAGAGGACAATTAAAACTCCCAGTATCCAGACTGCTTACAACGGAAGCACTTGCCCCTTGGGCTTGCTTGTCCCATTCCGTGGTCCAGATATATTAGGCCCACTGGGTTTCCGTACTCGCTTCTTCTTCCTTTTGCCGCCCGAAGGCCTAGGAAGAGCCAATTTCTCAGCTACAAGTGCTTTGAGAGCCCTTAAAGATTTCCTCAGTTGCTTGAAGTTCAACCAGGAGCTCCGCCAAAGAATAAGACCTCTTATCCATGTTTTAGTTCAGGCGGAACTACTCAAAACTTCTCGGCAGTGAGTGGAGCACTATATCAACCTGGGTTACCCCATTGATAATTGTTCCCAGAATCTCTATCTCATTAAGATAGCCCATCATTCTAAGAACGTGATCCCTCACGGGCGTTCTTTCCGACATGATGGCCGTCATGAGTTGCCTCATTTCATTTTGCCCGGCTGTCCTGTCCTGATAACCAAAACTTCTTGAGGTTAAGCATCATATCATAGGTAATGGTCATGGCATGATCCCGATGTCGCAGCACATTTGACATGAAAGCCATAACGTTGCTCCGCGTCATCTCATTAGCCTTGATCCATTTCCAATGAGCTTCCTTTCCTCAGTAGTGGAAGCATCATTTGGTTCAGCATGTCAATTGACTTGGAGTACATATTTGTACTCCTCTGCAGTTAGGACAATGTCCAAGTTTCTTCTTTTATCCATACAATCAGGTTCAGTGAGTTTGTTGACTTTAAAAGGGAATAATACCATATAAAACAAACAATGAGTTTAATTCGATATCATTTCCCTCAAGTGATATCATTAAACTACCAATCATTTCCAAAATCCCATCAGACATAGCAAGCCACGTTCTTGTGGACGTTTACCAGTCCAAACGATTTTAAGATTGGATTTTTACTTCGGTCGTACATCATTATAGCAGTGACTCCGATGGGGAGGATACTATAAAGCGTACCTAAGTGTATACCATTTCTCAGTACTAAGTCCACCGCTCGGGAACTACATGTCCACCGCAAGCCACGTTCTTGTGGACGTTTACGTTGACATGCGGTCCTCCACGACTTTCTATAACTGTCGAGCCTCAATTAATCCCAAAGTTCCGTTTCCATTTAGCAAGCCACGTTCTTGTGGACGTTTACTAAAACAAACTTTATTAATTGAATCTTACTTATTTAAATTTCATAGAATCTTAATTAACCCAAAGTACCGTTCCCATTTAGCAAGCCACGATAGTGTGGACGTTTACTAAAACAAACAACTTTGTTAATTGACTCTTACATTTATTAAATTTCACAATTTTATTAATCAAAACTTGATATCTCGTAAGTGAAACTCGAAGTTTCTAACCAGCGATCAATCATGCAATTGAGCCCTATCTCTCACAAGGTGAGGGAGCCAATCAGACAACCGATCTAGTCATCGAATGACTCGAAAGTCTCTAATCTGTGTCATCGACATAACCAAGCGCTTTGGCTCCATTCCACTCCCCGGGGTGAGAATGAGTCGAGTTGAAATTAGTCTTTGAATGACAGATTAGGCATTGATTTTGAGAAATATAATTGTTCAATTTTATAAGTGGATTTTAAATTCGAATTTTGATCCAGTGATATCCGTGTGTCGACTTTATCCGATAGGGAGGATGACACTAAAGCCAACTCGTAAGTGACACACATCACTATCAAAACAGAGAATGGAGACCGCGAGATTGTTTCCAATCCCTCTCCCACTTAGTGTTTTACGAAAAAGGGATAACATGCATAGACATGGCAGGCATAATAAAAGCACGTAAATCACATAATAAGGCAATTAACGTGGTCCCGATTATTATGGCCTTTAAATATCTTCCATGCACGTCTTCTCGGGTCTTCGTCTCGTTGCTCGTCTCGGTCTCGATCCACCACCGACTCGTCTAAGTGCCAAGAGACGAACCCCTCCCACTGGAGTATCGCCCCAAGCCTCGACGAGCGTTCCGTGGTGTCCATCGAACCCCCGCGGCGTTGCTGCCGAGCCTCGGGCAGCGGGCGCTGCCTCACATTCAGCGCTCGCTGGAGAAGCACTGGGCAGCGGGCGCTGCCCCATCTCCAGCGGTCGCTGATTGAGCCCAGTCAGCCGCGGGTTCGACTTCTCGACCCTCGTTCGTCCGGCCTTCGATCTTCTCTCGATCCACCAAGTAGCAGAAACATTTACAAGGTAAAACTACTACTTCCGGCATCGATCCTATACACGGTGATCGATCCTATACATTTCCGGATTCAACGAAAAACAAATAAACCTAAACGACTCAACCCGTCGTTTTTTATCTATTACAAACAAGTAACGATTTCAAAAACCAAAACCGATCTCGACAAGCCCGAGAGTTTAATCAAACCACAAAACATAAACAACACAATCACATGGCCATAATAATCGGGTTCGAACCTGCAAAACAAATCTCGCAAAAATACAACGAATCGACAAAACCGGCTCTGATACCAATTGTTGGAAATGGACTACCCCGGATGCATTCGTTCGATCACTCGAACATCCGAACACTCCCAGTCGACCTCTAGGTAGCACTGCTCCGTTCGCGTAACAGCCCTCGTGCCGATTCACGCCCAGCCATCGCCCCGAAGGACAACCGCGTGAATCAGCCGCTGATCTGATTCAAACAGCGGGCGCTGCTAGTCAATCAGCGGCCGCTGATTAGGCCCCAAACAGCGGGCGCTGTTCGTCCGCAAACAGCAGCGCGACCTGCTTTTCCGAGCGCGGTTCTGGGCCGATCTTCCTCTTCCGACTACCGATCCGGAGGTCCTTGACCCACCCCCCAGTAGTCGAGGAACATGATCCACGACACCCGGAACTCGATCTAAGATTCGATGCATAATCAACGAGAAAGAAATCGAATTATTGCGGAAATAGGGTTTCGATTTCTTATACCTTTGATGCGTGATTCGGAGAAGCCGAATAGGCGAACACCCTGAGATCTTTTAGTGTGTATCCTAGCCCTCGACTCCGGACGTTGTGTGGGCAACGATCCACCGGAGTCTTCTCTTCTTCTTCTCTCTCAAACCTTCTTTCTCACGTTTTATTTTTCTGTCTCAGAAATATAATTGCGCAAGCAATTTATTTCTACAGAATAATTACTGCGCTAATCTAAATTAATTAAGCAGAGAAGAAAATAATTGCGCTAACTATTATTTTCTCTCCACAGAATTAATTATAGCGGCGAAACTTAGGTTAGGAGAAGAGAGATTGAGGGGTTTATATAGGCCACACTAGGGACCTTAGGACAATTAATTAATTAGGCTAAATTATAATTTAATTAAACCGGTGTCTTTGAAAGAAAACCTATAATTAAATCCAATTTTAATTATAATTAATTTCACTATAAAATTATAATTGAATTCCCAATTAATTAATCTATATTATTTTACCAATAATAATTCCGCCGAAATTACATATATGATTTTCCCCGTGTTTAAGATATCGAATGTCCACGAATTAACTTTAATTATTAATAATTAAATTAATTCATTTCTTATTATCCGAGACTAGTACCACTCATCCTTATTATCATGTGGAACAAATCCACCTGCAGGGTTTACATGATAAACTTTATGAGCTCATCTCGGGGACACCATCAACCCAATAAATGGGACACGGTTTCCTGTCTATAATCTACAGCATGCCGTGTGTACAATTCTGATTCCCAATATACCGAGGATCTCGACTAATCAATTAATCTCACTCATTGGCACATCAAAGAACCGAGCATTGGACACACGCACCTATAATTATATAGGGATTAGGAATTCATATATCCGTAATATCTGAGGTCTAGTTCGATTACTCCGATTAGTAAAAATCGAACGCCCTCCCGTGGTCCTGCTCAATACACCGATTGTACGAGTGTAACATGATAGTCAAGACCGACTATCTACCAGTCACACTACGACGTACCGATGGATTGTCCCTGTCCATCTAAGTCGTGAGCTACTGTTCGATAGTATACGAGTAACCGATAGTATGATCTTACGCGTGTCTCCTCACGCCATACTATCTACAACGTATACATAAGGGACTATTGCAATAAATGCAATCATGTTTGAACAATGTATAGACTAAGGCATAGATAAGGAGTTCCGTATTTGCACTAAACTAGACATTTAGAATACAACTCCATCACTCCCGTCATATCTGTACATGCTGAGAGAACATAATCTCGAGACTCAGTATGGTATTCAGACGACCAGTGAGGGCGTGTTTTGCCACATGTTTGTTGCACATGGGAAGTGCATGTTGGAATTCGATATCCCGGGCTATTAAAAATTTGCGGAAAATAATAACCCGATCAAAGACCTTCGCCGGAGATCACACGAACACCACGTACGAGCCGGAGCACGAGCCGAACGCACGACACGGCCGAAGCCGCGCGCACGCCCAGCCCGAGCCTCCGCACGCGGGGCTCGCGCGATCGAAGGAGTCGATCGCTCAAGGCGATCGACCGGGGCTGCCCAGCAGCCCCCGCGGCGAGTCCGGCGACTCGCCGCCGCTGGATGGTCGGCCCGCCACCAGCAGGCCACCGCGGGGCCCATCCCTCGCGGTGCGCGATTGATCGAAGTGATCGATCGCACCCCCGACGTCCAGCCGGGGTTCGACCCCTCCCCACCGAAACCCTAGGGTCGATCGCCCGTGGTCCGGTGGCTTCGCCACCACCACGCGATCGTCCTCTACTCCGGGGTTCGATCCTCGGATCTTGCGTTTTACGGTATTTCACGATAATCCAAATCAAATAAAATCAAGGGCGTTTAGATTTTATACCTTCGATTCGTTGTTCGGAGAAACGAAATCAAGATGACCTCGAGAACTTCCCACGTATTCCTTGCACTAGCTTGAACGTCGGGTGGGCGACGATCCTCCAAGCTTATGGATCTCCTTCACGAACTCTTTAGACTAATCAAGTATGATTATCTTGTCTTGTTTTAGTTGTGAAGACCATGTAGTGCTTTTATAGGCTACGTAGGGGATCTAAAGGAGGTGGAATATTGGGCTTCCAATATTAATGATTAAATTGAGCCCAACCCAAATCTATTAATCCCATTAATATTAATTAATTGGGAAAAATGGCGATAAGGCCATTTTTCAACATTTTTTCGGCAATAAGGCCAATCTTCAATTAATGTGTCAATTAGGCCTTTTTGTTCCAATTAGGCCAAAAAATTGTATATGAAAGAACGAAAATACCCTTACTCTATCTTACCCTCACCCCACTCCACCCCACCCCACCCCACCCCACCCCACCCCACCCACCCCATACATTACCTTCCACAAATCCAAATTCACATAGCAGCAGCAGCGGGAAGATGGAATCAACAATTCGATCTCGCCTGACAACGCCACCGTCAACCGCCTCTGCTCCTCCGACCACCACGCACTGAAGTCCGACCACCACCTTTCACGCCACCGCCCTCTCGCACTTCTCTGCTCCGCCAAAAACCACCGAGATCGAATCGCCCGACACAGCCCCCGCTTTAAACAACTGCTGCTCTGAACGCGATTCGGCAGATGTTCTCGAAAGCAAACCTCTGGAGGATCACCTGAAATTCGATGATCGTCGCCGTTTGTCGGGCGGTTTCGAGGAATGGGTTGAGGCGGTTCGATATCTCCGTGTCCACCACATGTTCGATGAAATTCCTGAGTGACATGGTGTTGAACTCGTGGCTCGAGACCTTGCGTTGGAATTTCCAGTTGTCGCCGTCGGCATTGAAGATGCCGTCCCCGAGGAGGTCCCTGAGGCCTGTTGATGTCAGCTTCTTCAGATTGGGCGGCAGTGGACCGCCTCGTGGCCTCGCAGCTTAACAGGCAGCCCAGCAAGCAGTTCTCGATTGATGACGAAGACTTCTCATTTTGCTTTGACCATCATGATCATGATAATAATAATAATAATAATTCCGATTATAAGATGGTCGTAGCGAAGGATGATGATACGACCAATCTATGGAACATTGGCGGGCGGCCTTCGACGTCTTCGTCTTCCTCGGACCCACTTTGTCATTTGTCTGTTTAATTATCTAGTGTGTATATATGGAATTTAAAGTTATACATTTTATAATGAAAATAATAATGATGATGATGATGATACAATTATATCTATTTTATAGTGTTGTTTATACATGAAATTTGAAAGGAGTGTTATGGCAATGTGATATGGATGCGCCTAGTTTGCCGACCGTAGTATCTTTGTACCTAATTATGGTTATTGGATGATTGCTCATGTCCATCTATTTTGTTTTGTTGCAGCATCACTGTTTCCATATCATCATACGTACGCGCCTGTATACATCAATTAATCCCTGTCAGTGTAAAAATGAAACATATTCATAGTCTTTTTATGCTATTCAGTGTGAAAATGGGATATTCAGTGTCTTTTAATCATATTCAGTGTGTGTTGGCTTTCATTAACTTGTATTTAATTCTTATTCAGTGTGTTTCAGTCATGTTCAGTGTATTTTTTAATCAAACAGTGTATTCATGTGATATTCAGTGTTTTTCATTCCTATTCAGTGTGTTTCAGTTTTGTTCAGTGTATTTCATTCCTATTCAGTGTGTTTCAGTCCTGTTCAGTGTATTTTTTAATCAAACAGTGTATTCATGTGACATTCAGTGTCTTTCAGTCATGTTCAGTGTGTTTAGGTGCTATTCAGTGTGTTTAAGTGTTACTCAGTGTATTTTAATCATATTCAGTGTGTATAAGTCATATTCAGTGTGTTAAGTCTTATTTAGTGTGTTTTTATGACATTCAGTGTTAAAACATGACATTCAGTGTTAAAATATGACATTCAGTATGTTGTTACTCATTCAGTGTGTTTGCAAGAGACATTCAGTGTAAATATGAGACATTCAATGTGTTTTTATGACATTCAGTGTTAAAATATGACATTCAGTGTTAAAATATGTCATTCAGTGTTAAAATATAACATTCAGTATGTTGTTACTCATTCAATGTGTTTGCAAGAGTCATTCAGTGTAAATATGGGACATTCAGTATGTTCAGTGTTAAAATATGTCATTCAGTGTTAAAATATAACATTCAGTATGTTCAGTGTTAAAATATGTCATTCAGTGTTAAAATATAACATTCAGTATGTTCAGTGTTAAAATATGTCATTCAGTGTTAAAATATGACATTCACAGTTAAAATATGACATTCAGTATGTTCAGTGTTAAAATATGTCATTCAGTGTTAAAATCTGACATTAAGTGTTTTGATAACGAATGTCATAAAAATACACTGAAAATAAAATAAAAAACCATAAAACACTGAATCTCATAAAAATACACTGAACCATAAAATCTGAAAATAAAATAAAAATTCAAAAAACAAAAATACACTGAATGTTATATTTAAAACAAAAATTGAAAATACACTCAATTTTCGCTTATGTACTCGTAAAGGTCCTGCATCCACGCCCTGTTCCTGGCTTTCGACTCTGCGATCGACAAATTAAACTCACTCTTTCTTCAACTGCTAATCACATGATCAACTAGTTTGTTCTTTTTCATTCACTCCATGTATTCTGAAATGGCAGCCTCCCTAACTTCAGCCACCTCGCACGTCAAATCCTCGTACGCCGCCACAAAGGCCTCCTGCCAAAAACCTTCCAATCTCACGCGCTGGCAGAAAGGAGGGAAAACAAATTAAGACTAACTTGACATACATTTGCAAATTAGTTATAGTTTGACATAAGATATTTACCTGTGCAATGGCGTATTCACACAGACGTTTTAATCCTTCTAATAGGTACTGATCAGCAGCCATTAGAACATCTTGTGCAATTTCTAAGTTAATATCAACATACCCTATATGTATCCAAACACCAAAAAGACGAAAAGAGTTTCAAAATTGGACATAAATAGGAAATGAAAACCATAACTGTGCTATAAAAGCTAAAGTTGGAATAGAATTTAAATGCATGTATTCACCTAATCATCAACTAAAAAATATCCCATTTGATATTAGGAATTTCTACATCTTTAGCGTCCCTCTCCTGCAGCCCATTCAAGCAAATAAAAGAAGAACCTTTGAACCATGAACCATGAAACGATTACTGAAGATAAATAACATGAATTAATTAACCTTAATTAATTTCCCTCAATTCATATAACCAGAGTGAAACTGAAAAATCATCGGTGAAGACGAACAAAACACGTACCGCAAATTTTCAACGTCTAGCTCCACGTTAAAAAACAGTTGCACGACTCGATGAAGTGGATCTTGATCGCGATCACGACGTGAATCAAGTCCTTGACAGAGCCGTTCCTCGCATACTCGAAGACGAGGAACGAGTCCGGGCTGTCGCTTAGGCACGTGCCGAGCAGCGTGACCATATGCCTGCGCAGCATTTCGTCAAACAGGTTGCAGGCGAGCTAGGAAACGAAGTCCGACGCGACGCGCTTGATCGCCACGTTCTTCCCTTTTCATGCGGCTGTGAAAGAAGAAGCCCGATATCAGCTTGCCCGGCCCGAAATCCTCCGTCGCCCTCTTCAGATCTTCGAGCGCGTAGTATTCCGTCGGGGCATTGGCAACGGCGTGAGTCTCGTTGTTGTGCTGGGAACCTTCGAACGAGCATTCAACGTCACGACATTTCTCACGGACATTTCATCAAACACCTTCCGCGCGCTGCTTACCCACATACAGAAACGAATCAAATCGATCGAAATCAAATAAGCATCAATCGATTCATAAATTGACACACCGAATCGAGCTAATTGATTCAACGTACCGATTCCACGGTTGCAACGGCGGTTTGACACAAAGCTGTTTTGGCTCGTCGAGGCGGCAGTGTGGTTGTGCGTTGGATCGGGAACGGTGAGCGCGGCCGAAATCGGAGTTGGACGGAGACGGGTTCGGCGGCGGCGTGGTTGTCGGCGTTGGTTCTCGGCGGAGTAAGCGGCAGTGTGATGGTGCGTCGGCGTCGGATCGAGAACGGGGGGAGCTGCTCCTCTCCTCCGATTCTATCTACTCACGTTCACAATACCAAAATGAATGAAAAGGGTAAGATGGTCTTTACACATTTTAGGTGGCCTAATTGACACGCGTAATTTCTCGAAAGCCTTATTGCCGAAAAAATGTTGAAAATTGGCCTTATTGCCATTTTCCCTAATTAATTTATTTTCCACTATATAAATTAATTGCACTCCCAATATTAAACCATATTATATCAAATAATATTTCTCCGGTTAGTATTATTTATTCCGTGTATTTAAGATTTAAATATCCATGAATAAAATTTATTTATTGCTTAATAAATTTATTCATCTCTTATATCCGAGAATAGTACCACTCAACCTTATTATTATGCGGGAACAAATCCACTCGCGAGGTTTACATAATAAATCCTTATGAGCTCATCTCGGGGATATTATAAACCCTTCCGGGATACACTGTCCCGTCAAGAATTCACGGCATGCCATATATAAAATATAGTGACCCAACTTAACCGGTAGTTAACCCAATAATTAAATCGGTTAATTCCTTTGGAAAATCAAAGTCACTTATATTAAATATACACACTCGCAATTGTTTCGGGGATAAAGAATAAAATACACTGAGACTTAAATCAATTATCACAGAGCAATCCTAATTGATAAATCTCAAGCGATCCGCCCAATACACCAAGTGTACAAGTGTGATAAAATAATTAAGACAAATTATTTTCTCTCTCACACAACGACTATACCGATGGCTTGGTCCGTGTCCATCTAGGTCGTGAGCAACTGTTCGATTAAATACGAGTAACCGATAGTATGATCTTCTGTGTGACGGCGCACACCATACTAACTACAACGTATATAATCTAGGACTATAATTTGCATATATTTAATTAACAATAATTAAAAGCAAATGAATGTTTATTTCAATAGATAAATGATAGTGTATAAGGAGTTCAGAATACTCAAATCTAGACATTAAGTATACTACTCCAACAGTGCATTCGTGCATTTCAGCACACTCTGAGGCTTGTGATAGTAGTCGACGCCGCCCATTTGAAAGGGAAAAACACTGGTGTGATGTTTATCGCCGTTACAAAAGACGGGAATGAGAATATTTTCCCGCTTGCGGTTGGTATTGGTCCGATAGAGAATGACGAGGAATGGTTGTGGTTTCTACAGTACCTCAAGCAATGCTACGATGCAGACGACGATCTGCTCATTGTGTCCGACCAGCATAAGAGTATCGCGAATGCTATTCGCAGTGTCTATCCCCACGCAGCCCGTGCGCTGTGCTATCACCACCTCTTGAAGAATCTAGCACGGTACGGCCAACAGCTGATCGGAGCTCTATATAGTGCTGCTTATAGTTATCGGGTGGATGAGTTTGAAAGACATCTTTCGAATGTGGATACTCTTAGTAGAGAGGGTGTTTATAGGTGCCTTACTGATATCGGGGTTGAGCATTGGGCAAGGTCAAAGTTTGCTGCACGACGATACGGTTTAATGACATCAAATGCGGCCGAATTCTTTAACAGTGCTATCAAATGGCCCCGGCTAATATCTGTTTGTGCGATGCTCGAGGCGATTCGTGCAATGATTGAGACATAGTTTGACGAGAAACGAAGGAAAGCTAATGAGAGAGAACATGAGCTTGAGCTGACCGAGGAGGCATTTGCCAAGTTGTCTAATCAGGATGAATTGAGCCGTTATTTTACCGTCCGGGAAGTCAGTGCGAATACTGATGGAGTTGTATACTTAATGTCTAGATTTAAGTAACGTAAACTCCCGATCATGGCATTTAATATATTTAAATAAATAAACAATCGTTTGCTTTTAATTATTTATAATTAAATATATGCAAATTATAGTCCTTGATTTTATACGTTGTAGTTAGTATGGTGTGCGGCGTCACACGGAAGATCATACTATCGGTTACTTGTATATTGATCAGACAGTTGCTCATGACCTATATGGACAAGGACCAATCCATCGGTATAGTCGTTGCATGAGAGAGAAAATAATTTGTCTTAATTATTTTATCATACCTATACACTTGGTGTATTGGGCGGATCGCTTGAGATTTATCGATTAGGATTGCCTTAGATAATCGCTTTAAGTCTCAGTGTATTTTATTCTTAATCCCTAATATTATTGCGGGTGTGTGCATTTAATATTAATGGCTTTGATTTTCCAAAGGAATTGACCGATTAGAATAACCGGTCAATTACCGGCAAAGTTGGGTCACGGTATTTTGTGTATGACATGCCCTGAATTCTTGACGGGAAAGTGTGTCCTCGAAAGGGTTGATAATGTCCCCGAGATGAGTTCATAAGGAATTATTATGTAACCCTCATTAGTGGATTTGTTCCGCATAATAATTAAAGTTGAATGATACTATTCTCGGATACAAGAGATGAATAAATTAATTAGCAATAAATTTAATTTATTCATGGACATTTATATCTTAAACGGACGGAATAAATAATGCTACCGGAGATAATATTATTTTATATAATATGGTATAATATTGGGAGTGCAATTATATTTATATAGTGGAAAATAAATATAATTAATAAGATTAATTAATAGACTTGGGGTAGGGCTCAATTTAATTAATCCTATTGGAAGTCCAATATTTCACCTCCTTTAGATCCCCTACGTAGCCTATAAAAGCACTACATGGTCTTCACAATTAAGTAGACAAGAATTATCATACTTGATATTCTAGGGAGTTCGTGAAGGAGATCCATAGGAGTTCGGAAGATCGTCGCCCACACGACGTTCGGACGAAGTGCAAGGAATACGCGGGAAGGTTTAGAGGTCTTCAACTAATCTCGTTTCTCCGCACAACGAGAACAAAGGTAGAAATCATAAACCCCCTTTTATGATTTTATGTGATTATCGTAATATGCACATGAACCAAGATCCGGGACGAATGAACTCCGCGGACGGGGATACGAGATCCCCGGCGGAGATCGAGAGAAGCCCTCGGCTGGACGCCGAGGGAGGCGATCGAACCCTATGGGTCGATCTCCGGCGCACATCGAAGGGAGCCCCGGCTGGACGCCGGGGCATGCGATCGACCGTGAGGTCGATCGCTGGGGGATGCCACGGGCTGGTGCCGCGGTGGGTGCCCCCCTCCTCCTCCGGTGAAGGCGGTGAGTCGCCGGACTCACCGCCGGGGGCTGCCGGAGCAGCCCCATGCGATCGCACGCATGCGATCGCGAGCCCCCTCGCGGCGGGAGCTCGACTAGGATTAGCCGCGGGTTCGCCCGTGGTGATGCTCTTGTCGGGCCCGGCTCCGTGTGGTGGTTCGCGTGTTTTACAGCGAAGGATTTCGGTCGGGTTGTCGATTTCCGCAATTTTGATAACCCGGGATATCGATTTCCAACAATTGGTATCAGAGCGTTTGTTCTAGTTCATGTGTATATTCGATTTATTGTTCTACCTTGCAGGGTTTCCGACTATTGTGGCTAGCGTTTAATTATTCGTTAATTATTGTTCTTGTTTTTTCCGGAAATTGTATAGGGTCGATTTCATGTATAGAATCGATACCAGAATTGTAATTTAATTTTTGTAATTAATTTTACGTTGGTTCGATGTTGGAACGATCACCGTAGAACGAGGTGTGACAAAGAAGACGAAGGACCGGGGATCGATCAACCCCATGATCGATCCCATCGATCGAGTGGGAGGGGGCGGCATCGCGTGTAGGTATCGATAAACCGATCCGATTGATATACCGTGTGTGCAGAAGCGTGTAAAACGATGTATCCACTATGCCATGATCTTAGTGCACACAAATATGTATAGACACATATATCTATATATATATACACATCTAATATATATATATATATATATATATATATATATATATATATATAGAGAGAGAGAGAGAGAGATAGATCAACGAGTTCTTACATTTGGTGATCGTTGACGTTGGTTATGTTGGAGTTGTGTACTTAATGTCTAGATTTAAGTATCGGTAAACTCCCGGTCATAGCATTTAACCTATTTAATTAATAAACAATTATTTGCATTTAATTATTATTAATTAATCATGCAAAATATAGTCCTGGATTTTATACGTTGTAGTTAGTATGGTGTGTCGGGCCCACACAGAAGATCATACTATCGGTCACTCGTATTTAATCAAACAGATGCTCACGACCTAGATGGACCCGGACCAATCCATCGGTATAGTCGATGTGTGAGAGAGAAAATAATTTATCTTAATTATTTTATCACACTTGTACACTTGGTGTATTGGGCGGATCGCTTGAGATTTATTGATTAGGATTGCCTTGGATAATCAATTAAAATCTCAGAGTATTTTATTCTTAATCCCCGATATTATTGCGGGTGTATATATTTAATATAAGAGACTTTGATTTTCCAAAGGAATTAACCGATTTAATTATTGGGTTAATTACCGGTAAAATTGGGTCGCTATATTTTATATATGACATGCCGTGAATACTTGACGGGAAAGTGTATCCCGGAAGGGTTGATAATATCCCCGAGATGAGTTCATAAGGAATTATTGTGTAAACTTCATGAGTGGATTCGTTCCGCACAATAATTAAGGTTGAACGGTACTAGTCTCGGATATAAGAGATGAATATAATTTATTGAGCAATAAATAAATTTATTCATGGATATTTAAATCTTAAATACACGGAATAAATAATACTACCGGAGAAATATTATTTGATATAATATGGTTTAATATTGGGAGTGCAATTAATTTATATAGTGGAAAATAAATTAATTAATATTGATAAGGATTAATAGATTTGGGTTGGGCTCAATTTAATCTTCAATATTGGAAGCCCAATATTCTACCTCCTTTTGATCCCCTACGTAGCCTATAAAAGCACTACATGGTCTTCACAATTCATAACCTACGCCAATCATAAAGTCTTGAAGAGTGAAGGAGATCCATAGGAGTTCGATAGATCGTCGCCCACACGACGTTCGGACGAGGTGCAAGGAATACGTAGGAAGATCGCAAGGTCATCAACACGTTAATTCGTTTCTCCGAACAACGAATTGAGGTACATAATCATAAACCCCCTCCATGATTATATGTTCGTTTAATTGTGATATATACATGAACAAGACGATCCGGGAAAACGACGAACCTCGGGGACGGGGATTCGAGATCCCCGGCGAGGATCGAAGGGGCAGCCGAACCCTAGAGTTCGGACCGCCGCGACGCGCGGCGAAGGGGCGCACGATCGACCTAGGGTCGATCGCCCGGGATGCCGTGGGCTGGTGCCACGGCGGATCCCAGCCGCCATCGCCGGCGGCGCGTCGGACGCAAAGCCCTCGGCCGAAGCCGAGGGGCGATCGAGCCCGTGAGCTCGATCGCGGGTCGCTGCGGGGATGACCCGCAGCTGCCTCGTGCGCGCTACGGGAGTTCCCATAGCAGAGGCGCACGGGGCTGACCCCATGCGAGCAGCCCCGGGGATCGCCACGAGCGATCCCAGCGATCGTCCGAAGACGATCGCGAGCCCCTCGTGGGGGCTCGGCTGGGTGCACGCGGTCCTCGGACCTCGCTGGGCATTCGGTCGGGCCCCGGCTCGTGAGGTGGTTCGCGTTCGGGTCTTCCGGCGATAGGGTTTCGGTCGGGTTATCGGTTCCGCATTTTTTTGATAGCCCGGGACATCGAATCCCAACAATTGGTATCAGAGCGTTTGGTTTCGTGTTCATGTATATGTTCTATTATTTTTCTACCTTGCAGGGATTTCCGGCTATCATGGTTGTATTTAATTATTGTGTTAATTAATTATCATGATTATTATTAAACTCTCGGACATGTCGAGATTCGTTTTATGTGGATGAATGTTTGTAATAGTAAAAATTCGGGGGTTGACCGAATTTAGGATTTCTTATTACGTTCTATGTTTTCCGGAAAATGTATAGGGTCGATTTCATGTATAGAATCGATACCGGAAATGTAAATTTATTTCTTGTAATTTATTTACGATGGATCGATGTCAAGATGACCGCCGGAGAACTCGTGTGACGAAGGAGATGATGAGAGGGAGGACCGGGGATCGATCATGAGATCGATCCCATGAGGATCGATCGAAGGGGCGGGCGTAGGGGGCTGCCCGTGGGAACCCTCGGCCACGCCGGCCACCGGTGGTGGTGGCGCGTGGGCTGAGGTGGCGACGACACTCCTCCCGGCCGGAGATCGAAGTGGGGGGGCGCGGGGTCCTCGTGATCTCGTGCTTCTCCTACCGAGATCCACTTTCCTAATTTGATTCGGATTTTTTCCTTTTGAGTACTCCTAATTCTTTAGGAACTCTCATGGATAAGGAAAAAGAATCAATTTGGAATTAATTAGGATTCCTATTGTTTTATTTCTATTATGGAGATATTCATGGATTAGGAATCTAATTAATTTGGTGTTAATTTATTTTCTATTTGATTATTCCTATTCTTGGGAATTTTCATTAGATGGAAATTAATTAATAATGGAAAGAAAGAGAGTCCTAATTTATTTTATTTCCTTATTCTATTATAGAAGTCTTCTAGAATATTCCATGTTTTACTTGGATAGATTATTCTAGAGATTTAATAGAATTAGATAGGAAAATAAATAAATAAAAATATTAATAATATTTAATTTTATTTTTTATATATTCGATTGATTTAATTTTCGAATTAAGTAACTTTTGGATTAATTGAAAATAAATAGATTTAAATATTGGGATTAATATTCTCGTCACATGGAGCATTCAAGAACGAAGACTGAAGACTAGAAGATGCGTACGGAGATGGAATAAAGCCATGATAGTCGGGAAAATAATTTTCTAGCATTATTTCGACTATGTGATACTATGTGCTTTATTGCTTGTATGCATGCTATACGTGTTTACTTTATGCACTAGATAGCGTATCCCTTTATTGTAAAAAGCTAAGTGGGAGAGGGGATGGAAACATTCCCATGGTCTCCATTACTGTTCTCTTGGTGACTCTTATGGACTTTCGAAGTTCGTATACACGAGTCATTGGAGGAGAATTCTTGTAATTCCTTTTACGAGAAACATTGATCAAGTTTATCAAACAATGCTTAATTTGTCTTTCTGAAACTGACTTCAAGTCGACTCATTCTCACCCCGGGGAGTGGAATGGAGCCAAAGCCACTTGGTCATGTGGATGACACAAATTAGAGACCTTCGTACCATTCTTTGATAGATGGATCGATTGTCTGCTCGGCTCCCTCATTTATGAGAGATAGGGTCGTTCGCATGGTGAATCACTGGTTAGAAACTTCGAGTTTCACTTATGATTCTCCGAGTCTTGATTTGCAGAAATCGAATGGTTCTTGTAATTGGGAGTCAATTATGAAAGTCTCTTGGTGTAGTAAACGTCCACACCATGTGGCTTGCTATGCTAACGGATTTTGGATTAATTGATGTAGACAGTTATAAGTAATTGTGAAGATTTGTGAAATTGTCGTAAACGTCCACACCACGTGGCTTGCGGTGATGTAGCAATTCCAAACAATGTACTTTAGTGCTGAGTAATGGTTTACACTTAGATACGCGTTATAGTATTCTTCACCACGAAGTTACGCTATAATCGATGTATGACCAAAGAAAATCTAATTGCTAAATCATTTGGGTGGGTAAACGTCCACACCACGTGGCTTACCTTACCTGATGGGATTTTAGACGTAATTAGTAATTTAATGATATTATTTGAGGGAGATAGTATCGGCATTAAATTGATTGTTTGTTTATATGTGCTTATAGGTTTAGAGAATAGCTATGAATCCACTTTATGTGATACTCAAGGAACATAAACTCACTGGTCCCAATTACATTGATTGGAAGAGAAATTTAGACATTGTCCTGACTGCTGAAGAGTACAAGTTTGTACTCCATGAGTTGTGTACTTAATGTCTAGATTTAAGTATCGGTAAACTCCCGGTCATAGCATTTAACCTATTTAATTAATAAACAATTATTTGCATTTAATTATTATTAATTAATCATGCAAAATATAGTCCTGGATTTTATACGTTGTAGTTAGTATGGTGTGTCGGGCCCACACAGAAGATCATACTATCGGTCACTCGTATTTAATCAAACATATGCTCACGACCTAGATGGACCCGGACCAATCCATCGGTATAGTCGTTGTATGAAGGAGAAAATAATTTGTCTTGATTATTTTATCATACTTGTACACTGGTGTATTGGGCGGATCGCTTGAGATTTATCGATTAGGATTGCCTTGGATAATCGATTTAAATCTCAGAGTATTTTATTCTTAATCCCCGATACTATTGCGGGTGTGTATATTTAATATAAGTGACTTTGATTTTCCAAAGGAATTAACCGATTTAATTATTGGGTTAATTACCGGTAAAATTGGGTCACTATATTTTATATATGACATGCCGTGAATACTTGACGGGAAAGTGTATCCCGGAAGGGTTGATAATATCCCCGAGATGAGTTCATAAGGAATTATTGTGTAAACCTCATGAGTGGATTCGTTCCGCACAATAATTAAGGTTGAACGGTACTAGTCTCGGATATAAGAGATGAATATAATTTATTGAGCAATAAATAAATTTATTCATGGATATTTAAATCTTAAATACACGGAATAAATAATACTACCGGAGAAATATTATTTGATATAATATGGTTTAATATTGGGAGTGCAATTAATTTATATAGTGAAAAATAAATTAATTAATATTGATAAGGATTAATAGATTTGGGCTGGGCTCAATTTAATCTTCAATATTGGAAGCCCAATATTCCACCTCCTTTTGATCCCCTACGTAGCCTATAAAAGCACTACATGGTCTTCACAATTCATAACCTACGCCAATCATAAAGTCTTGAAGAGTGAAGGAGATCCATAGGAGTTCGATAGATCGTCTCCCACACGACGTTCGGACGAGGTGCAAGGAATACATAGGAAGATCGCAAGGTCATCAACACGTTAATTCGTTTCTCCGAACAACGAATCGAGGTACATAATCATAAACCCCCTCCATGATTATATGTTCGTTTAATTGTGATATATACATGAACAAGACGATCTGGGAAAACGACGAACCTTGGGGACGGGGATTCGAGATCCCCGGCGAGGATCGAAGGGGCGGCCGAACCCTAGAGTTCGGACCGCCGCGACGCGCGGCGAAGGGGCGCACGATCGACCTAGGGTCGATCGCCCGGGATGCCGTGGGCTGGTGCCACGGCGGATCCCAGCCGCCATCGCCGGCGGCGCGTCAGACGCAAAGCCCTCGGCCGAAGCCGAGGGGCGATCGAGCCCGTGAGCTCGATCGCGGGTCGCTGCGGGGATGACCCGCAGCTTCCTCGTGCGCGCTACGGGAGTCCCCGTAGCAGAGGCGCACGGGGCTGACCCCATGCGAGCAGCGAGTCAGCGACTCGCTGCGGGACTGCTGCGAGCAGCCCCGGGGATCGCCATGAGCGATCCCAGCGATCGTCCGAAGACGATCGCGAGCCCCTCGTGGGGGCTCGGATGGGTGCACGCGGTCCTCGGACCTCGCTGGGCATTCGGTCGGGCCCCGGCTCGTGAAGTGGTTCGCGTTCGGGTCTTCCGGCGATAGGGTTTCGGTTGGGTTATCGGTTCCGCATTTTTTTGATAGCCCGGGACATCGAATCCCAACAGGTTAAGGTGGTGTTGAGTCGATTGAACCACCTTAATGGATCAGCCACGAAGTGTTCACTTTTGGAATGACCTAGTCACGCTTTTGGACCGCCCGGATGTTGAAGCCGCACAAATGGCCAGGCCTCTACGTGTTGCACACGAACCCGGAAAATGACTTGCTTGCTTGATCGAGTTGATTCTCCAAGAACAACCTCTTTTCTCTCTATTTGGGTGTGCGAATTTCGTGGGTCAATGTTATATGAGATGAAAATCTTATTTTCATCCATATATTAGCATCATTATGCATGCAATAACACCCCATTATAACCTCCAACATAATGGGCATCATTATGCACCATTAACATGCAAAAGGAGTTACAAAGGAGGTGAAAGGTCATGCCACATACACATGTCACTATGCATTGTATGTGGTCCCACTTGCTTGTGTGGCATGCCATGTCACACTATGTGACATGCATCCATGCAAGCCATGCATCCCATGCATGTGAATTAAATCCACGTAAATATTATTCTAAATCAATATATATATATCAAGCATCGTAAATCATTTTCGAGTCCGTGTGTGACCCTGTAGGTATGATTTATCGATCAATATTATATTGTTCCCAACATATAATATTATAAAATAATCATTTAACATCCATAGACGACCTTATGACTATATCGATTGCACACGTAGGATCGAAGGACATATACCAACAATCTCCCACTTGGCCTTCAGAGCCAGTGTGCTGCCAACTTCCTGTTGTCACTTTATGTCTAAGTTTGAACTTGAGGCAAGACTCGAGTCATCCTCAATCGGTTCAAACCTTTCTTGGACTTTGAGACAGACTGTAAAACCATATTTATCACTATGATACGAATCTGGACGTGGCCACGTATTTTCTACAGTCTCGACTCTCCAAGTGGCCGGTAAGACATGTATCCCATTATAAAATGGAGGACAATCCCATCTTGTCAATCCAAGCTCTCCCACTTGCTTCCTGATATACCCAATAACAAATTTTATAACCTCCTTTTACGAAAGGCGTTTACTTGTATCAAAGTACACCATTTCACAATGGAATCACTCTGGACTACTCAGGTCAGAGGAAATTGCTCGACAGTCAATGAAATAGTATTATGACTCGAAATCTTAAATACTATTCCAGTCGGGTCTGTTCGATCATTAACTCCTAGCTAATATCTATGTAATTGTACTTGATGTCCCACATCACTAGCCCATGAAGCGGCGCTATAGTACACATTACAATAAAGTTCATTGTATTATCGGTTTGTCTGTACTCGATTATACGAACTAGGAACAAGCATATGATTCAAGTATATCACTTCAACCATTTGGACTTCATTATGCGGTAAGTCGACCTCATAACCCAATTGATATCACTTAATCATTTGGACAATTCATATAAATTAAACCATATTTATATAAAGAAATATGTATTATACATATGAGAGAATGTTTACTAAATCTCCAAAAGTATCTAATACTGTAATAGAAATCACAACCCATCTCTAAGATGTCTGATCTCTATTGCAGTCGTGAAAGCCTCAAGCTTAGACTGCTGGAGAGGTTTAGAAAGCGGGTTTGCAACCTTACCATAAGTAGCAACTTTATTATCTCGATGTCTCCAAAAAACTATCTCCCATATAATGTGGAACTTCCTGAGCACCAGTTTTAGAATTGTGGTGCTTCCTAGCTCATTGGCTTGCGCGATAGCTCTACTATAAATAGAGAACTATCGGATGGGCCGAGCTAGTTACGCCACCTAGTTCATCGAAGAACTTCAAATTTGAACTGCCAACATCACTACATCCAATGCAGGCTGTACTCAGCTTCTGTATTTTAATCAGCTATTGCATTGCATGGAACTATTCCAGCACATTTTACCTCTGACCGGACAAGAGATATAACCAGATTAAAATCGGAAATTATCTTAGTTTTTTTTTAAGTATGTATTAAATAGATTGTTAATATCAACTCATCTTGTCCTCCAAAGACAAGATAATATTCTTTAGTCCGTAAACGTCACTTTAGAATAGTTTTGGCCACATCCAATGTGCCTCACCAAATTTTCCTTGAAACCATTTCGTCATGCTCAAAGCATACGATACTTTAGGTAATAATCAAACAACGTAACTCCCACTGATCTTCTTGTAAAACAAGATTCTTCTGTGTTCCTCTGAAATCCAAAACCCTGTATGGATTCATCGAACCGAAGATTCCAACTCCGAGATGCTTGCTTTAATCCATAAATGGATTTATTAAGCTTGTTGGAGTTGTGTACTTAATGTCTAGATTTAAGTAACGGAAACTCACGATCCATTGGCATTAATCTATTTAATTAAATAAACAATTATTTGCGTTTAATTATTTATAATTAAATATATGCAAATTATAGTCCTGGATTTTATACGTTGTAGTTAGTATGGTGTTGCATGGGCACACAGAAGATCATACTATTGGTTACTCGTATTTAATCGAACAGTTGCTCACGACCTAGATGGACACGGACCAATCCATCGGTATAGTCGTTGTGTGAGAGAGAAAATAATTTATCTTAATTATTTTATCACACTTGTACACTTGGTGTATTGAGCGGATCGATTGAGACTCATCAATTAGGATTGCTCGGCGATAATTGATTTGAGACTCGGAGTATTTTATTCTTAATCCCTGAAATAATTGCGGGTGTGTATATTTAATATAAGTGACTTTGATTTGCCAAAGGAATTAACCGATTTAATTATTGGGTTAATTACCGGTTAAGTTGGGTCACTATATTTTATATATGGCATGCCGTGAATTCTTGAAGGGGCAGTGTATCCCGTAAGGGTTGATAATATCCCCGAGATGAGCTCATAAGGATTTATTATGTAAACCTCGCGAGTGGATTTGTTCCGCATAATAAATAAGGTTGAGTGGTACTATTCTCGGATATAAGAGATGAATAAATTTATTAAGCAATAAATAAATTTTATTCATGGATATTTAAATCTTAAATACACGGAATAAATAATACTAAGTTGGAGAAATATTATTTGGTATAATATGGAATAATATTGGGAGTGCAATTTTATTTATATAGTGGAAAATAAATAAAATTAATATTGATAAGAATTAATGGATTTAAGTTGGACCCAATTTAATTTTCAATATTGAAGCCCAATATTTATTCTCCTTTTGATCCCCTTCGTAGCCTATAAAAGCACTACATGGTCTTCACTTTTACTAACCTAAGTTACGCCAACAATAAAGTTCTGAGAGTGAAGAGGATCCATAAGTTCGATAGCTCGTCGCCCACCCGACGTTCGAACGGAGTGCAAGGAATACGCGGGAAGGTCACGAGGTCATCGATTTTGTTTCTCCGAACAACGAATCGTAGGTACAATTCTCAACTAACTTGTTAATTGTTCGATTTGTTTTATCGAGAATACCGTAGGACGAAGATCCGAGAATTGAAGCCCGGAATAGACGGACGAACGCGCGGTGGTGGCGAAGCCACCGGACCGCGGCGTACGCCCGCTAGGGTTTCGGCGTGGGGCGATGGGGGCCGAACCCTCGGCTGGGCCGAGGGTGTGCGATCGACCCGAGGGGATCGATCGCTGGGCACGGGCTGGTGCCGTGCCCTACCCCGCCGTGAAGGCGGGGACCTCCTGGTGGCGGCGGGTCGCCGGACCCGCCGCGGGGGGGCTGCTGGGCAGCCCACCCCGATCGATCGCCCGAGCGCGATCGATCCTTGATCGCGCGAGCGCGCGGCCGTGGGGGTGCGGCTGGGGCGTGCGCGGCCTTCGGGCCTCGCTGTGCGCTTCGGTCGTATCCCGGCATGGTTGTCGTGTTCGTGTGATCTCCGGCGAAGGGTTCGTTCGGGTTATCGGTTCCGCAATTTTGATAACCCGGGATAGCGAATTCCAACAATTGGTATCAGAGCGTGGTTTACGTTCGCGGTATTTTCGATAAAAATTGTTCTACCTTGCAGGGTTCCGACTATTATGGCTTAATTTATTATTCGTTTAATTTATTTTGTCATGATTGTTGGTTTTATTAAACTCTCGGACATGTCGAGATTCGTTTTTGGTGGTGAATGCTTGTAATAGTAAAAATTCGGGGGTTGACCGAATTTAGGATTTATTATTATGTTCGTTGTTTTTCCGAAAAATGTATAGGGTCGATTTCATGTATAGAATCGATACCGGAATTGTAATTTAGATTTTGTAAATTTATTTTGCGATTGGATCGACAAATCAAAGACCGCCGGAGAAGACGAAGTGACAGGATGGACGAGGGGCTAGGGATCGATTGGATCGATCCCCGTGATGCCCGGATCGATGGCTATGGGCGATGGGGGCTGTTGCCCTAGCCGCGGCTGCCACCGGTTTCGGTGGTTGGCGGCGTGGCTGGGCGGCGGCGCTCCTCCCCGTGGCTGGCCGGTCGATCGAAGGTGGGGGTGGTTCGGGGTCTCCCAACCCGGGCTACTCCTACCGGAAAATATACTTTCCTAATTAATTCATTATTTCCTATTTTTGATTATATCTTTATGGAATAGTCTAGAAAAATAGAAAAAGAATTAATTTAGTACTAAATTTATTTTTCCTATTTGATTATTCCTACTCATGGGAATATTCATGGATTAGGAGTAAAATAAATTTAGAAAAGTATAATAGTCCTAATTATTTTATTTCTTTATTTCATTATGGATATCATCTAGAATATTCCAAGAATATCTTGGATAGATTATTCTAAAGATTTAATGAAGTGGAAAAAGAAAATAAAATAAATAAAAATATTAATAATATTTAATTTTATTTTTGATATATTCAATTGACTTAATTTTCGAATTAAGTAACTTTTGGATTAATTGAAAATAAATAGATTTAAATATTGGAAATTAATATTCGTCACATGGAGCATTCAAGAAACGAAGACTGAAGACTAGAAGATGCGTACGGGGATGTGATGAAGCCATAATAGTCGGAAAATAATATTCTAGTAATTATTTTGACTATGTGATAATACTATGTGCTTTGTTACATGTATGCATGCTATATGTGTTTATTTTATGCACTAGATAGCGTATCCCTTTATTGTAAAAAGCTAAGTGGGAGAGGGTATGGAAACATACCCATGGTCTCCATTGCTGCTCTCTTGGTGACTTTTATAGACTTTTAAGTTTATATAGATAAGTCATTGGAGGAGAGTTCTTGTAATTCCTCTTACGAGAAACATTGATTAAGTTTATCAAACAATGCCTAATTTGTCTTTCCAAAGCTGATTTCAAGTCGACTCATTCTCACCCCGGGGAGTGGAATGGAGCCAGAGCCACTTGGTCATGTAGAGGACACAAATTAGAGACTTTCGTGCCATTCTTTGATAGATGGGTCGTTTGTCTGCTCGGCTCCCTCATTTATGAGAGATAGGGTTGTTCGCATGGTGAATCACTGGTTAGAAACTTCGAGTTTCACTTATGATTCTCCACGTCTTGATTTACGAGATTAAATGGATCAAGTAATTGGGAGTCAATTATAAAAGTCTCTTAGTGTAGTAAACGTCCACACCACGTGGCTTGCTATGCTGACGGACTTTGGATTAATTGATGTAGACAGTTGTAAGTAATTATGAAGAGTTGTGAAGTTATCGTAAACGTCCACACCACGTGGCTTGCGGTGATGTAGCAATTCCAAGTAACTTACTTTGGTACTGAGTAATGGTTTACACTTAGATACGCGTTATAGTATTCCTCCCCACGAGGTTACGCTATAATTGATGTATGACCAAAGAAAATCTAATTGCTAAATCATTTGGGTGGGTAAACGTCCACACCACGTGGCTTGCCTTACCTGATGGGATTTTAGATATGATTAGTGGTTTAATGATATTATTTGAGGGAGATAATATCAGAGATTAAATCGATTGTTTGTTGTTATATGTGCTCATAGATTAGGATATGGCTTTGAACCCACTTTATGTGATACTTAAGGATTTTAACTCACTGGTCCCTGATTGTATTGATTGGAATAGAGATCTGGACATTGCCCAGACTGTTAAAGAGTACAAGTTTGTACTCAAGTGAGCTTTGTTCTCCCGAGCCTACCAATGTCTTAACTGATGAGGAAGGGACTGATTTTAATATCATGTTCAAACTCAAGGAGATGTTTAGACATGACGTAGAGGCTAGACAAGAGGCGATGAGGATACTCATAAAGGCCAGTCGATTCGAGGAAACGCTTAAACACGTTTTCGAGATGATGAACCTTTTAGACGAGTTGAGACGGAAATCGCAAGCTCTTGTAGCCAATGCCAAAGGTTTCGAACCTAAGGGCAAAAACCGGGGAAAAGGAAAAGCAAGCAAAGAAACCCAGTGGTCCTAAGTTTCTTGGATCACGAGATGGGACGAGAAAGCCAATAGGCAAGAGTTCTCGATGCAAACAGTCTGGGTACTGGAAGTCTGATTATCCTCTCAAAGAAAGTACGAAGTCTTCTTTAGTCGTAAAACATAGTCAGTGGTATTATCTACCGGAACCTGGTGTGTAGATATGGAACCACTGAAGGTATGTGCATTTTAAATGCAAGGGTTCCAGGAAACCCGACGACTTGGAAAAGAAGAAATCGTAGTCTACATGGGCAATGCTGTTGAGGAGGCAGCTGTTGCAGTGGAGGACAATTATATAGGATTTCATTTTAAGTTATTGCTTTTATGTACCTTTTAGAAAGAACTTTGTTCTGGATTTCTAATGAATGGATATTTTATTTCTTTTAATCATTTAATGGTTATAAGAAGAAATAAGGATATTATCTATTCTGGTACATTAGCTAGCAATATATAAATGATAAACCCTAAGTCCACCACGATGCAACGAACCGTAATATATAACTCGTTTTTTACTTTTAAGAGATATTTCTGTCATTTATACTTGTGGATTCTTATGCTAAGTAATGTTTATTCAAATAAGAAGTTCAAAGGTCGAAAATTGATATTTTGATCAATTAAGTTGAAGGAGTGGACCTTCCGACCCAAGAATCTAATTTGGAAGATAACATAACTAAGCAATCCTTTATGGATATAAGATATAAGATCCGGACAAGTATTAGAATTGATTAACTCTGATGTATGCAGACCTTTGTCTACTCAGACAATAAGATACGAGTACTTCATTTTATGATTACTCGAAAAGATGGATTAGCATACCTGATGTGCCACAAAAGCAAAGTGTTTTGACAAGTCAATGGACACAAAGCTAATGTGGGGAACCATCATGGTATATCCATTGAAAGCCTGCGATCTAATCGCGGAGGCAAGTGCCTGTCTGAGGAATGCATGGCATACTGATCAGAGATTGGGATTTGATCTCAAGTGACTACATCATACACTTTTGTGTAGAAATGGTGTGTCGTAAACAAGAAATGGAACTCTTATAGAATTAGTAAAGGCATGAGTTATACGGAACTACCTATGTTCTATGGATATGTCTGGAAACAACGGCGCATTCAAATGCGGTTGTAGAATATCCTAGAAGAACAAAAGATGTGTGTTCAAATAGTACTATGAACCAGAAGGACGTTATAAGTTCTAACGCCCGGTTCTTAGAGGAAGACTATGTCATGGACCACAAGCCCAAAAGTGACATAATACTTGATGAGTTGAGAGGTAACGAGGAAGACCTGGATACAGCCGAACCGAGTATAGATACACCACTAGAACCTGCACCTAATACTGTCACTGTTAATACACCGGAGCGCCGTCGTAGTGGGAGGGTTGTTAAACAACCGGACAGATGGATTGGACTGGGTGAGTCTTCGGACTCGGCACCCGGAGTTCATGAAGTCGATCCCTGGACCTATGATGAGGCGGTACAAGATATAGATGCGCCTTCTTGGAAGAAAGCGATGAAATCCGAAATAGAATCTATGGATTCTAATAAAGTCTGGGATCTTGTAGAACCACCAAGCGGCGTAAAGCCAATTGGGTGTAAATGGGTCTACAAGAGAAAGAGAGGATCTGACGGAAAGGTTGAAACCTTTAAAGCTCGGCTTGTTGCGAAAGGATATACTCAGAAAGAGGGAATCGATTATGAGGAGACCTTCTCGTCGGTAGCCAAGATAAAGTCGATCCGGATTCTCTTATCCATAACAGCTCATATGGATTATGAGGTGTGGCAAATGGATGTCAAGACAGCTTTCCTTAATGGAAGTCTTGACAAGACAAACAACCAGGAGGATTCATTGCTAAGGGGCGAGATCATCTAGTGTGCAAGCTTAATCGATCCATTTATGGATTGAAACAAGCCTCGAGTTCGTGGTACTTGCAAATTGATGAGATAGTCCATTTTATGGATTCATCAAAGCATAGACGAATCGTGTGTATGGGAAACGTGATGGAAACAAGGTGGTGTTTCTCGGGTTTTATGTAGATAACATTTTATCATTGGCAACAATGTAAAGATGTAATCAGACATGAAATGATGGTTGTCTGGATAAATCATTATGAAAGATATAGGAAGAAGTTGGACCTGTTCTTGAGATCTTGGATCTCTAGGAGAGAACATTGTACTTCTCCTGGACATCTTACATATATATGATTGTGGTTCGTTTTAACATGCAAGATTCCCAGAAAGGTTCGTTACCTTTCAGATACGGAATGCATCTATCTAAGGTTATGTGTTTTGAAACACAGAAGGAGATAGAAGCAATGAAAGCAGTTTCCTACACTTTAAGTGTGGAAAGCTCGATGAATGCATTGTTGAAAACAAGAACCTGATATCGGCTATGCGGTTAGCATAGTGGGAGGATATCAAGGTAATCCTGGAAATGAATACTTGACTGCTGTAATGAACATTTTAAGTACTTTCGAAGTACTGGAAACTATGTTCTGGATTACGGAGCAGACAAACATTTCCTTTGGATTACATTCTCTTAGATTTCTAATCGAATAAGGACCGGTGTAAGTCGATATCAGGCTATGTGTTTCACCATTAAAGGAGAAGGAGTTTTTACATGGAAGAGTGATAAGCACGATGCTTTTCGGACTCTGCCATGGGAAACCAAATAAGCGACCTCAGAGGCAGCGGAAGATTTGGTATAGCTCCGGGATAATCTCTGGGACTTAGATGTGATTCTTAATTTGCCAAAGGCTATGTCAATAGCGGTGCGATGGAAAATGGTAAGAAATCACAAGTCCATAAGTGTAAGATAACACATAGAGCAAGTACCACCTGATACGAGTCATCGTCGAGGGAGACGACGCTGTAGTCACCAAGATAACTTCAGAGCGGCAACCTAGAGTGCTCATTCACATAGTACTTCTTGGAAGTACAACTTAAGCACGTGATGAGTATGGGAGTCGGGAGTTTGGAGGAAATGACTAGACCTTAGTACAAGTGGGAGATTGTTGGAGTTGTGTACTTAATGTCTAGATTTAAGTAACGGAAACTCACGATCCATTGGCATTAATCTATTTAATTAAATAAACAATTATTTGCGTTTAATTATTTATAATTAAATATATGCAAATTATAGTCCTGGATTTTATACGTTGTAGTTAGTATGGTGTTGCATGGGCACACAGAAATCATACTATCGGTTACTCGTATTTAATCGGACAGTTGCTCACGACCTAGATGGACACGGACCAATCCATCGGTATAGTCGTTGTGTGAGAGAGAAAATAATTTATCTTAATTATTTTATCACACTTGTACACTTGGTGTATTGAGCGGATCGATTGAGACTCATCAATTAGGATTGCTCGGCGATAATTGATTTGAGACTCGGAGTATTTTATTCTTAATCCCTGAAATAATTGCGGGTGTGTATATTTAATATAAGTGACTTTGATTTGCCAAAGGAATTAACCGATTTAATTATTAGGTTAATTACCGGTTAAGTTGGGTCACTATATTTTATATATGGCATGCCGTGAATTCTTGAAGGGGCAGTGTATCCCGTAAGGGTTGATAATATCCCCGAGATGAGCTCATAAGGATTTATTATGTAAACCTCGCGAGTGGATTTGTTCCGCATAATAAATAAGGTTGAGTGGTACTATTCTCGGATATAAGAGATGAATAAATTTATTAAGCAATAAATAAATTTTATTCATGGATATTTAAATCTTAAATACACGGAATAAATAATACTAAGTTGGAGAAATATTATTTGGTATAATATGGAATAATATTGGGAGTGCAATTTTATTTATATAGTGGAAAATAAATAAAATTAATATTGATAAGAATTAATGGATTTGGGTTGGACCCAATTTAATTTTCAATATTGAAGCCCAATATTTATTCTCCTTTTGATCCCCTTCGTAGCCTATAAAAGCACTACATGGTCTTCACTTTTACTAACCTAAGTTACGCCAACAATAAAGTTCTGAGAGTGAAGAGGATCCATAAGTTCGATAGCTCGTCGCCCACCCGACGTTCGAACGGAGTGCAAGGAATACGCGGGAAGGTCACGAGGTCATCATCGATTTCGTTTCTCCGAACAACGAATCGTAGGTACAATTCTCAACACACTTGTTAATTTTTCGATTTGTTTTATCGTAAATACCGTAGGACGAAGATCCGAGGATCGAACCCCGGACCGAGGGTCGAGCCGGGCGGTGGTGGCGTAGCCACCGGACCGCCGGCGGCTCGTGGATCCCTCGCGGGGATCGAGTGCGCGAACCCTCGGCTGGACGCCGAGGGTCGATCGAGCCCTACGGGGCCGATCGCTAGGGCTACGGGTTTCACCCGTAGCAGCTCGTAGCGAGCTGCGGGTTTACCCGTAGCGGCTCGCTGGACGCGAGCCCTAGCCGCGAGCAGCGGATCGCCGGATCCGCTGCGGGGATGCCGCGGGCATCCCGTGCGATCGCTGCGAGCGATCGCGAGTCCCCTCGCGGGGACTCGGCTGGGCGTCCGCGTGCCTCGTGCACGCGACGCGTTCGGTCGGGTCCCGGATCGCGTGGGCTCGTGATTTTTCCGGCGATTGAGGTTGTCGATTGTACGAACCTCGGCTCGCGGGTTTTCGGGTGGGGGCGGATTACGTGCCTTCGGGTGCGTGGTCTCCAAAGCCCGAACTCCGGCGGATGAGTCGGTGTACGTACGATCTCCGGCGAAGGGTTCGTTCGGGTTATCGGTTCCGCAATTTTGATAACCCGGGATAGCGAATTCCAACAACTGGTACCAGAGCGTGGTTTACGTTCGCGGTATTTTCGATAAATGTTGTTCTACCTTGCAGGGTTCCGACTATTATGGCTCAATTAATTATTCGTTTAATTTATTTTGTCATGATTGTTGTTTTATTTAAACTCTCGGACATGTCGAGATTCGTTTTTGGTGGTGAATGCTTGTAATAGTAAAAATTCGGGGGTTGACCGAATTTAGGATTTATTATTATGTTCATGTTTTTTCCGGAAAATGTATAGGGTCGATTTCGTGTATAGAATCGATACCGGAATTGTAATTTATTTTTTTTTGTAAATTTATTTTGCGATTGGATCGACGTATCGTAGACCGCCGGAGATGACGAAGTGACGGGGATGGACGAAGGGCTAGGGATCGATTGGATCGATCCCCATGGATGCCCGATCGAAGGCTATGGGCGATGGGGGCTGTGGCCCTAAGCCGCGGCTGCCACCATCTCGGTGGTTGTCGGCTTGGCTTGGCGGCGGCGCTCCTCCCCGTGGCTGGCCGGTCGATCAAAGGTGGGGGGTGGTTCGGGGTCTCCCAACCCGAGCAACTCCTACCGGAAATATACTTTCCTAATTAATTCATGATTTCCTATTTTGAGTATTTCTTTATGGAATATTCTAGAAAAATAGAAAAAGAATTAATTTAGTACTAAATTTATTTTTCCTATTTGATTATTCCTACTCATGGGAATATTCATGGATTAGGAATAAAAATAAATTTGGAAAAGTATAATAGTCCTAATTATTTTATTTCTTTATTTCATTATAGATATCATCTAGAATATTCCAAGTTTTACTTGGATGGATTATTCTAGAGATTTAATGAAGTGGAAAAAGAAAATAAAATAAATAAAAATATTAATAATATTTAATTTTATTTTTGATATATTCAATTGACTTAATTTTCGAATTAAGTAACTTTTGGATTAATTAAAAATAAATAGATTTAAATATTGGAAATTAATATTCGTCACGTGGAGCATTCAAGAAACGAAGACTGAAGACTAGAAGATGCGTACGGGGATGTGATGAAGCCATAATAGTCGGAAAATAATATTCTAGTAATTATTTTGACTATGTGATAATACTATGTGCTTTATTACATGTATGCATGCTATGTGTGTTTATTTTATGCACTAGATAGCATATCCCTTTATTGTAAAAAGCTAAGTGGGAGAGGGTATGGAAACATGCCCATGGTCTCCATTGCTGCTCTCTTGGTGACTTTTATAAACTTTTGAAGTTTATATAGATAAGTCATCGGAGGAGAGTTCTTGTAATTCCTCTTACAAGAGACATTGATTGAGTTTATCAAACAATGCCTAGTTTGTCTTTCCAAAGATGATTTCAAGTCGACTCATTCTCACCCCGGGGAGTGGAATGGAGCCAGAGCCACTTGGTCATGTAGAGGACACAAATTAGAGACCTTCGTACCATTCTTTGATAGATGGATCGATTGTCTGCTCGGCTCCCTCAATTATGAGAGATAGGGTCGTTCGCATGGTGAATCACTGGTTAGAAACTTCAATTCGAGTTTCACTTATGATTCTCCACGTCTTGATTTACGAGATTGAATGGATCTAGTAATTGGATTTCAATTATATAAATCATTTTGGTGTAGTAAACGTCCACACGAACGTAGCTTGCTATACTGAATGGGATTTTAGAATAATTGATGTAGACAGTTATAGGGAATTGTGAAGAGTTGCGAGTTGTCGTAAACGTCCACACGAACGTGGCTTGCGGTGACATAACAGTTCTAAACGATTCACCTTAGTACTGAGTAATGGTTTACACTTAGATACGCGTTATAGTATTCCTCCCAACGAGGTTACGCTATAAGTGATGTATGACCGAAGTAAAATCTAATTGCTAAATCATTTGGGTGGGTAAACGTCCACACGAACGTGGCTTGCCTTACCTGATGGGATTTTAGATGTGATTAGTGATTTAATGATATTATTTGAGGGAGATAATATCGTATATTAAATTGTTTGTTTGTTTTATGTGCTTATAGGTTAAGAATGACTGTGACCCCACTTTGTGATATACTTAAGGATGAAAACTCACCGGTTCCATATGGTGATGATTGGGAACGAAATCTGGACATTGTTCAGACTGTTGAGCTTTCCGAATCCACTGTTGTCCCAACTGATGAGGACATTCGAAATGACCTCAGGATGATGTTGAGACATAGCGTGGAAGCCGGACAAGAGGTGATTAACATACTCACGGAATTCTCTCTCAATGAGTCCCTTAAAAAGGAATCAACGAGAGCGGAGTTTGTGCGTAAGTTAAGAGAATCACAAGCTTTTGTGGCAAGGCTAGAGGAAAAGCGTGCAAAGAAACCCAGTGGCTCAAAGCCACGGATTGGGAAAGGCAAGCCTTTGGGCAAGTGCTTTCGATGCAAGCAGTTTGGACACTGGAGGTCTGATTGTCCTCTCATCAAAGGTACGAAATTTTCCTTAGTCACTGAAACATTGTCAGCGGTGATATCTACCAGCACCTGGTGTGTAGATACGGGTGCCACTGACCATGTCTGCAATTCATTGCAGGGGTTCCAGGAAACCCGGAGACTTAGAGAGGGAGAGATCGTGGTCTACATGGGCAATGCCGCGAAGGTGGCGGCTGTTGCAGTGGGAGACGTTCACTTACGCTTTAGTAGTGATAGGGTTTTAGTTTTACAAAATTGTCTTTATGTACCGAATTTTAGAAAGAATTTGATTTCGGTTTCTAAGCTAATTCTGAATGGATATTCTGTTTCTTTTGATCACTCTGTGGTCATAAGAAGAAACAGTGAGATTGTCTGTTCTGGTACATTGGTGGACGATTTGTATATTCTAAATCCTGAGTCTAACACGATGCAACTAACCGAGAGTAATAACACATCTACGAACACCAATAAGAGAAAGGAACCTTCTAAAATGAATCAATTATACTTGTGGCATCTAAGGCTAGGTCATATTAATTCGAATAGAATTCAAAGGTTGAAAGCTGATGGTCTCATTAGCGGCATAGAAGGAGAGGACCTTCCAACCTGCGAATCCTGTTTGGAGGGTAAAATGACCAAGCGTTCTTTTTCTGGTAAAGGACATAGAGCTGAACAAGTATTGGATTTGATTCACTCTGATGTATGCGGACCTATCTACTCAGGCAAGGGGAGGGTACGAGTACTTCATCACTTTCACTGATGATTACTCAAGGTATGGATTTGTGTACTTGATGCGCCGCAAGAGCGAATCCTTTGACAAGTTCAAGGAGTTCAAGGCTTTTGTGGAGAACCTTCAAAGTAAATCCATTAAATGCCTGCGATCTGATCGCGGAGGCGAGTACCTGTCTGGAGAATTCAAGGCGTACTTAGTAGAGAATGGGATTGATTCCCAGATGACATCACCATATACTCCCCAGCAGAATGGTGTGTCAGAAAGAAGGAATAGGACTCTTATGGAAATGGTACGTTCAATGATGAGTTACTCGGACTTACCTACTATGTTCTGGGGACATGCCTTGGAAACAGCGGCGTACATTCTCAACATGGTTCCAACGAAAACGGTTCCCACAACACCCATGGAAAGGTGGAGCGGGCGCAAGCCTAGCCTCAGGCACCTTCGGATCTGGGGATGTCCAGCACATGTGTTGCGACAAGGGGCCGATAAGTTAGAACCTAGATCAGAATTACGGTTGTTTGTAGGATACCCGAAGGGAACTAAAGGTGGCATGTTCTATAGTCCTACGGACCAGAAGATCGTTATAAGTACTAACGCTCGGTTCTTAGAGGAAGACTATGTCATGGACCACAAGCCCATGAGTGACATAATACTTGATGAGTTAAGAGGAGACAAGGAAGACTCAGATACAGCCGAACCGAGTGTAGATACACCACTAGAACCTGCACCTAATACTGTCACTGTTGATACACCGGAACGCCGTCGTAGTGGGAGGGTTGTTAAACAACCGGACAGATGGATTGGACTGGGTGAGTCTTCGGACTCGGCACCCGGAGTTCATGAAGTCGATCCCTGGACCTATGATGAGGCGGTACAAGATATAGATGCGCCTTCTTGGAAGAAAGCGATGAAATCCGAAATAGAATCTATGGATTCTAATAAAGTCTGGGATCTTGTAGAACCACCAAGCGGCGTAAAGCCAATTGGGTGTAAATGGGTCTACAAGAGAAAGAGAGGATCTGACGGAAAGGTTGAAACCTTTAAAGCTCGGCTTGTTGCGAAAGGATATACTCAGAAAGAGGGAATCGATTATGAGGAGACCTTCTCGCCGGTAGCCAAGATAAAGTCGATCCGGATTCTCTTATCCATAGCAGCTCATATGGATTATGAGGTGTGGCAAATGGATGTCAAGACAGCTTTCCTTAATGGAAGTCTTGACGAGACGATTTATATGAAACAACTAGAAGGATTCATTGCTAAGGGGCGAGATCATCTAGTGTGCAAGCTTAATCGATCCATTTATGGATTGAAACAAGCCTCGCGATCGTGGAACCTGCGGTTTGATGAAGTATTCCAATCTTTTGGATTCATTCAAAGCATGGACGAATCGTGTGTGTATTGGAAACGTGATGGAAAGAAGGTGGTGTTCCTCGTGCTTTATGTAGACGACATACTTCTCATTGGCAACAGTGTGAAGATGTTATCAGACATAAAGGGATGGTTGTCTAGACAATTCGATATGAAACATTTGGGTGAAGTCGGACATGTTCTAGGGATCAAAGTTATAAGGGATCGCCGGAATAGAACATTGTGTCTTTCCCAGCAATCTTACATAGACACGATTCTGGCTCGTTTTAACATGCAAGATTCCAAGAAGGGTGATCTACCCTTCAGTAAAGGAACTTATCTTTCTAAGGAAATGTGTCCTCTGACACAGAAGGAGAAAGATGACATGAAAGCAGTTCCCTACGCTTCGGCTGTGGGAAGCTTAATGTATGCAATGTTATGCACGAGGCCTGATATCTGTTATGCCGTTGGCATAGTAGCGAGATATCAGAGTAACCCTGGAAAGGCTCATTGGACTGCTGTAAAGAGCATTTTCAAGTATTTGCGAAATACTAAGGATTATGTTCTGAGATACGGAGCAGACAATCTGATTCCTTTGGGTTACACAGATTCGGATTTCCAAGCTGATAAGGACCGGCGTAAGTCGACATCAGGCTATGTGTACACTTTGGGAGGTGGAGCCGTATCATGGAAGAGTGTTAAGCAAAAGTGCATTTCGGACTCTACCATGGAAGCTGAATATGTTGCAGCCTCAGAGGCAGCGAAAGAATCAGTGTGGTTCCTTAATTTCCTCCAGGACTTAGATGTGATTCCGAGTTTGCCTAAAGCTATGACAATTTATTGTGACAATAGCGGTGCAGTGGCAAACAGCAAGGAACCACGGTCCCATAGTGCTACGAAACACATAGAGCGCAAGTACCACCTGATTCGAGACATCGTCAAGAGGGGCGATGCGATAGTCACCAAGATAGCTTCGGAAGACAACCTAGCGGACCCTTTCACCAAGATACTTCCTAAGGAAGTATATTACAAGCACTTGGAGGGTTTGGGAGTCAGAAGTTTGGAGGATATGACTAGACCTTAGTATAAGTGGGAGATTGATGGAGTAGTATACTTAATGTCTAGATTTGAGTATTCTGAACTCTGTATGCACTTTCATTTACCTATCTATTACAGACATTCATTTGCTTTTAATTATTGTTAATTAAATACATGCAAATCATAGTCCTGGATTTTATACGTTGTAGTTAGTATGGTGTGTCTGGCCCACACAGAAGATCATACTATCGGTTACTCGTATTTAATCGAACAGTTGCTCACGACCTAGATGGACACGGACCAATCCATCGGTATAGTCGTTGTGTGAGAGAGAAGATAATTTGTCTTGATTATCTCATCACACTTGTACACTTGGTGTATTGAGCGGATCTATTGAGACTCATCAATTAGGATTGCTCGGCGATAATTGATTTGAGACTCGGAGTATTTTATTCTTAATCCCTGAAATAATTGCGGGTGTGTATATTTAATATTAGTGACTTTGATTTTCCAAAGGAATTAACCGATTTAATTATTGGGTTAATTACCGGTTAAGTTGGGTCACTATATTTTATATATGGCATGCCGTGAATTATTGAAGGAGCAGTGTATCCCGTAAGGGTTGATAATATCCCCGAGATGAGCTCATAAGGATTTATTGTGTAAACCTCGCGAGTGGATTTGTTCCGCACAATAAATAAGGTTGAGTGGTACTATTCTCGGATATAAGAGATGAATAAATTTATTAAGCAATAAATAAATTTTATTCATGGATATTTAAATCTTAAATACACGGAATAAATAATACTAAGTTGGAGAAATATTATTTGGTATAATATGGAATAATATTGGGAGTTCAATTTTATTTATATAGTGGAAAATAAATAAAATTAATATTGATAAGAATTAATGGATTTGGGTTGGACCCAATTTAATTTTCAATATTAAAGCCCAATATTTATTCTCCTTTTGATCCCCTTCGTAGCCTATAAAAGCACTACATGGTCTTCACTTTTCAACCTACGTAACGCCTACAATAAAGTTCGAGAGTGAAGAGGATCCATAAGTTCGATAGCTCGTCGCCCACCCGACGTTCGAACGGAGTGCAAGGAATACGCGGGAAGGTCACGAGGTCATCATCGATTTCGTTTCTCCGAACAACGAATCGTAGGTACAATTCTCAACACACTTGTTAATTGTTCGATTTGTTTTATCGTAAATACCGTAGGACGAAGATCCGAGGATCGAACCCCGGACCGAGGGTCGAGCCGGGCGGTGGTGGCGTAGCCACCGGACCGCCGGCGGCTCGTGGATCCCTCGCGGGGATCGAGTGCGCGAACCCTCGGCTGGACGCCGAGGGTCGATCGAGCCCTACGGGGCCGATCGCTAGGGCTACGGGTTTCACCCGTAGCAGCTCGTAGCGAGCTGCGGGTTTACCCGTAGCGGCTCGCTGGACTCGAGCCCTAGCCGCGAGCAGCGGATCGCCGGATCCGCTGCGGGGATGCCGCGGGCATCCCGTGCGATCGCTGCGAGCGATCGCGAGTCCCCTCGCGGGGACTCGGCTGGGCGTCCGCGTGCCTCGTGCACGCGACGCGTTCGGTCGGGTCCCGGATCGCGTGGGCTCGTGATTTTTCCGGCGATTGAGGTTGTCGATTGTACGAACCTCGGCTCGCGGGTTTTCGGGTGGGGGCGGATTACGTGCCTTCGGGTGCGTGGTCTCCAAAGCATGAACTCCGGCGGATGAGTCGGTGTACGTACGATCTCCGGCGAAGGGTTCGTTCGGGTTATCGGTTCCGCAATTTTGATAACCCGGGATAGCGAATTCCAACAAAAGGTAACATACCTTTCTCGGAATCTTGCATGTTAAAACGAACCATAATCATTTATATGTAAGATGTCCAGGAGAAGTACAATGTTCTTTTCTAGAGATCCTAGATCTGAAGAACATGTCCAACTTCTTCCTATATCTTTCATATTGATTCATCTAGACAACCACCATTTTATGTATGACAACATCTTTACATTGTTACCAATGATAAAATAAAACCTCCGAGAAACACCACTTTGTTTCCATCACGTTTCCCATACACACGATTCGTCAATGCCTTTTGATGAATCCATCAAATGGACTATCTCATCAATGCGCAAGTTCCACGAACTCTAGCTTCGTTTCAATCCATAAATGGATCAACTAAGCTTGTACTCTAAATGATCTCGCCTCTTAGCAATAATCCTTATTGCTTTCCAAGAAGGCACATTTAGATCTAGTACTACCTTCATGTAGATCCAGGGATCGATTTCATGTATACCAGGTCCAGAGTCTGAGAACTCTCCTAGCCTTATGAACATCTCCGGTTGTCATACAACCTCCCACTACAACGGCATTCCGGTGTATAAACAGTGATAACAGTAGGTGCAGTTAGTGGTGTATCGCTACTCGGTTTGGCTGGTTCCCAGTCCTTATCCCTTTCTCTCATTCAAAGTATTACGTCACTTTGGGCTTGTGGTTCATCTAATAGTCTTTCTCTAAGAACCGGGCGTTAGAACTTATAACGTCCTTCTGGTTCATAATACTTTTGAACACACATCTTTTGTTCTTCTAGGATATTCTACAACCGCATTTGAATGCGCCGTTGTTTCCAGACATAACCATAGAACCTAGGTAGTACCGTATAACTCATGCTTTTACTATTTCTATAAGAGTTCCATTTCTTGTTTATCACACACCATTTCTACACAACAGTGTATGGTGTAGTCATTTGGGATTAAATCCCAATCTCTGATCAGTATGCTATGCATTCCTCAGACAGACACTTGCCTCCGCGATTAGATCGCAGGCTTTCAATGGATATACCATGATGGTTCCCCACAATAGCTTTGTGTCCATTGACTTGTCAAAACACTTTGCTTTTGTGGCACATCAGGTATGCTAATCCATTTTTCGAGTAATCATAAAATGAAGTACTCGTACCTTTTTGTCTGAGTAGACATAGGTCTGCATACATCAGAGTCAATCAATTTTTATACTTGTCCGGATCTTATATCTTATATCCATAAAGGATTGCTTAGTCATATTATCTTCCAAATTAGATTCTTAGGTCGGAAGGTCCATTCCTTCAACTTAATTGATCAAATATCAATTTTCGACCTTTGAACTTCTTATTTGAATAAACATGACTCAGCATAAGAATCCTCAAGTATAATTGATAAAGAAAATCTCTTATTAGTAAAACGAGTTTCATACTACGGTTCGTTGCATCGTGGTGGACTCAGGATTCATCATTTATATATTGCTAGATAATGTACCAAAATAGATAATATCATTATTTCTTCTTATAACCATCAAATGATTAAAAGAAATAAAATATCCATTCATTAGAAATCCAGAACAAAGTTCTTTCTAATATGAAAAGTACATAAAAGCAATAACTCCAAATGAAATCCTATAAAAATGTCCTCCACTGCAACAGCTGCCTCCTCCACAGCATTGCCCTTGCATTTAAAATGCACATATCGTCAGCGGTTCCATATCTACACACCAGGTTCCGGTAGATAATACCACTGACTATGTTTCACGACTAAAGAAGATTTCGTACTTTCTTTGAGAGGATAATCAGACTTCCAGTACCCAAACTGTTTGCATCGAGAACACTAGCCTATTGGCTTTCTCACCCCATCTCGTGGTCCAAGTAGCTTAGGACCACTGGGTTTCTTTGCTTAGCCTTTCCTTTCCCCCGGTTTTGCCTTTAGGTTCGAAACCTTTGGCATTGGCTACAAGAGCTTGCGATTTCCGTCTCAACTCGTCCAAAAGGTCAATCATCTCAAAAACGTGTTTTAAGCGTTTCCTCGAAACGACTGGCCTTTATGAGTATCCTCATCGCCTCTTGTCTAGCCTCTACGTTATGTCTAAACATCAGTTAAGACATTGGTAGGCTCGGGAGAACAAAGCTCACTGAGTACAAACTTGTACTCTTCAACAGTCTGGGCAATGTCCAGATCTCTATTCCAATCAATACAATCAGGGACCAATGAGTTTAATTCCTTAAGCATCACAGAAAGTGGGTTCAAAGCCATTTCCTAATCTATGAGCACATATAACAACAAACAATCGATTTAATCTCCGATATTATCTCCCTCAAATAATATCATTAAACCACTAATCACATCTAAAATCCCATCAGATATGGCAAGCCACGTGGTGTGGACGTTTACCAATCCAAATGATTTAGCAATTAGATTTGCTTCGGTCATACATCACTTATAGCGTAACTTCGTGGGGAAGAATACTATAATGCGTATCTAAGTGTAAACCATTACTCAGTACTAAAGTAAATCGCTTGGAACCGCTACATCACCGCAAGCCAAGTGGTGTGGACGTTTACGATAACTTCACAATTCTTCACAATTCCTTATAATTGTCTACATCAATTAATCCAAAATCCGTTAGTATAGCAAGCCACGTGGTGTGGACGTTTACTACACCAAGAGACATTTATAATTGACTCCCAATTACTTGATCCATTCGATTTTTGTAACTCAGGACGCGGAGAATCATAAGTGAAACTCGAAGTTTCTAACCAGTGATTCACCATGCGAACAACCCTATCTCTCAATAGATGAGGGAGCCGAGCAGACAATCGATCCATCTATAAAAGAATGGTACGAAGGTCTCTAATTTGTGTCCTCTACATGACCAAGTGGCTTTGGCTCCATTCCACTCCCCGGGGTGAGAATGAGTCGACTTGAAATCAGCTTTGGAAAGACAAATTAGGCATTGTTTGATAAACTTAATCAATGTTTCTCGTAAGAGGAATTACAAGAACTCTCCTCCAATGACTTATCTATATAAACTTCAAAAGTTTATAAAAGTCACCAAGAGAGCAGCAATGGAGACCATGGGTATGTTTCCATACCCTCTCCCACTTAGCTTTTTACAATAAAGGGATACGCTATCTAATGCATAATTAAATACACATAAGCATGCATACATGAAATAAAGCACATAGAATATTATCACATAATCAAAATAATACTAGAATATTATTTTCCGACTATTATGGCTTGATTCCATCCCCGTACGCATCTTCTAGTCTTCAGTCTTCATTCTTGAATGCTCCATGTGACGAGAATATTAATTCCAATATTTAAATCTATTTATTTTCAATTAATCCAAAAGTTACTTAATTCGAAAATTAAGTCAATCGAATATATCAAAAATAAAATTAAATATTATTAATATTTTTACTTATTTTTATTTTCCTATCTAATTCTATTAAATCTCTAGAATCCCATCCAAGTCAAACTTGGAATATTCTAGAAGACTTCTATAATAGAATAAGGAAATAAAATAAATTAGGACTCCTCTTCTTTCCATAATTAATTAATTTCCATCTATTAAAAATTCTCAAGAATAGGAATAATCAAATAGGAAATAAATTAATTCCAATTTAATTCTTTTCTTATTCCATGAGAGTTCCTAAAAAAAGAACTCTCAAAATAGGAAAACCGAATTAAATAGGAAAGTAGGATCTTGATAGGAGTAGCATGGGTTGGGAGACCCCACACCACCCCCACCATCGACCACCACCATCCGCCGCCGGCCAAGGCCCACGCGCCACCTCCCTTGGTGGCCGGCGTGGCCGAGAGCCCTAGGGCAGCCCGGGGTCGATCGATCCTCATGGGGATCGATCATGGGGATGATCGACCCCCCCGGATTTTGTCCTCTTCGTCTTCTTCGTCACACGTCTTCTCCGGCGGTCGTTTCGGCATCGATCCAACGTAAATAATTTACAAGAATTAAAAATACATTATCCGGTATCGATTCTATACATGAAATCGACCCTATACATTTTCCGGAAAAAGTAGAACGTAATAATAAACCTAAATTCGGTCAACCCCCGAATTTTTACTATTACAAGCATTCACCACACATAAAACGAATCTCGACATGTCCGAGAGTTTAATAATCAAGAACAAATATTATGACAATAATTAACGAACAATTATATCTAGCCATAATAGTCGGAAACCCTGCAAGGTAGAACAATTTATCGAAAAATACCGTGAACGAAAACCAACGCTCTGATACCAATTGTTGGAAATCGATATCCCGGAATTAATAAATTAATTAAAATTAATTATCTAATTAACTCCAACCGAAATCCTTCGGAGATCGAATATCCGGAATTGTCAAGATGCGGAACGGCAATTCCAATCGACTCCCGGTTGCCGGAACATCCCGCCACGAACCACCGCGAAGCCGGACTCAACCAAACCCTAACCGAGGGTGAACCCACGGCTGGTTCGGTCGAGCCCTCGCATGGGCTCGCGGCTGAATACGGCAGCCGCCTAGGGCTGCCCGTAGCAGCCCGCTGGGCATGGCGTGAGGGGCTGTTCAAAACAGCCCGTTGGACGTGCCTCGAGCCCTCGCCGGAACAGCCGAAGCCATCCTTGAAGGAACCCCCAATCGAGCCCTAGCCACGGTTGAACCATGGCTGCCCGATCGAGTGCGCGCACGCCATGATGGCGTGCTAGGGTTCAGCCCGCGCAGCCCCCGTACACGATCCACGAAGCCCCGCGGATCCGCTGCGAGAGGTCCCGCAGCCCGCTGCTTCCAGGCGCACGAGGCGCTCGCTAGGCTGTCGGGCGGTCGCCCGCGACCACCACCAGGCGGGCGCCTGGCCCTCAGGCGGTCGCCTGCCTCCCCAGGCAGCGGCTCCGTCCGATCCTTGTCGCCGGGTCGCTCCAGCCGCGGCAGTCCGGTGATCTTCGATCACCACCCCTCGGCTCGACCCCGGTGAGGATCCTATACTTTGGATCTTACGTTCACGTTATTCTCACAATAATTAAACTTTAAAATCATCGAAGGGGGTTCAACGATTTTACCTTTGCTCTCGTTGTACGGAGAAACGAAGAACTCAATTGATGACCTTGAGATCTTCCCACATATTCCTTGCACTAGCTCGAACATCGGGTGGGCGACGATCTTCCGAACTCCATGGATCTCCCTCTCTACTTTCTCTCTCTAGAATTGTGATCTTCAAGTTATAAGAATAGAGAAGACCATGTAGTGCTTTTATAGGCTACGTAGGGGATCTTAAGGAGGTGGAATATTGGGCTTCCAATATTAATGATTAAATTGAGCCCAACCCAAATCTATTAATCCCATTAATTTTAATTAATTGGGAAAAATGGCGATAAGGCCATTTTTCAACATTTTTTCGGCAATAAGGCTAATCTTCAATTAATGTGTCAATTACGCCTTTTTGTTCCAATTAGGCCAAAAAATTGTATATGAAAGGACGAAAATACCCTTACTCAATCTTACCCTCACCCCACTCCACCCCACCCCACCCCACCCCATACATTACCTTCCACAAATCCAAATTCACATCGCAGCAGCAGCGGGAAGATGGAATCAACAATTCGATCTCGCCCGACAACGCCACCGTCAACCGCCTCTGCTCCTCCGACCACCACGCACTGAAGTCCGACCACCACCTTTCACGCCGCCGCCCTCTCGCACTTCTCTGCTCCGCCAAAAACCACCGAGATCGAATCGCCCGACACAGTCCCCGCTTTAAACAACTGCTGCTCCGAACGCGATTCGGCAGATGTTCTCGAAAGCGAACCTCTGGAGGATGTCCTGAAATTCGATGATCGTCGCCGTTTGTCGGGCGGTTTCGAGGAATGGGTTGAGGCGGTTCGATATCTCCGTGTCCACCACATGTTCGATGAAATTCCTGAGTGACATGGTGTTGAACTCGTGGCTCGAGACCTTGCGTTGGAATTTCCAGTTGTCGCCGTCGGCATTGAAGATGCCGTCCCCGAGGAGGTCCCTGAGGCCTGTTGCTTCTTCGGATTGGGCGGCGGTGGACCGCCTCGTGGCCTCGCAGCTTAACGGGCAGCCCAGCAAGCAGTTCTCGATTGATGACGAAGACTTCTCGTTTTGCTTTGACCATCATGATCATGATAATAATAATAATAATTCCGATTATAAGATGGTCGTAGCGAAGGATGATGATACGACCAATCTATGGAACTTTGGCGGGCGGCCTTCGACGTCTTCGTCTTCCTCGGACCCACTTTGTCATTTGTCTGTTTAATTATCTAGTGTGTATATATGGAATTTAAAGTTATACATTTTATAATGAAAATAATAATGATGATGATGATGATACAATTATATCTATTTTATAGTGTTGTTTATACATGAAATTTGAAAGGAGTGTTATGGCAATGTGATATGGATGCGCCTAGTTTGCCGACCGTAGTATCTTTGTACCTAATTATGGTTATTGGATGATTGCTCATGTCCATCTATTTTGTTTTGTTGCAGCATCACTGTTTCCATATCATCATACGTACGCGCCTGTATACATCAATTAATCCATGTCAGTGTAAAAATGAAACATATTCATAGTCTTTTTATGCTATTCAGTGTGAAAATGGGATATTCAGTGTCTTTTAATCATATTCAGTGTGTGTTGGCTTTCATTAACTTGTATTTAATTCTTATTCAGTGTGTTTCAGTCATGTTCAGTGTATTTTTTAATCAAACAGTGTATTCATGTGATATTTAGTGTTTTTCATTCCTATTCAGTGTGTTTCAGTTTTGTTCAGTGTATTTCATTCCTATTCAGTGTGTTTCAGTCCTGTTCAGTGTATTTTTTAATCAAACAGTGTATTCATGTGACATTCAGTGTCTTTCAGTCATGTTCAGTGTGTTTAAGTGCTATTCAGTGTGTTTAAGTGCTACTCAGTGTATTTTAATCATATTCAGTGTGTATAAGTCATATTCAGTGTGTTAAGTCTTATTTAGTGTGTTTTTATGACATTCAGTGTTAAAACATGACATTCAGTGTTAAAATATGACATTCAGTATGTTGTTACTCATTCAGTGTGTTTGCAAGAAACATTCAGTGTAAATATGAGACATTCAGTGTGTTTTTATGACATTCAGTGTTAAAATATGACATTCAGTGTTAAAATATGTCATTCAGTGTTAAAATATAACATTCAGTATGTTGTTACTCATTCAGTGTGTTTGCAAGAGTCATTCAGTGTAAATATGGGACATTCAGTATGTTCAGTGTTAAAATATGTCATTCAGTGTTAAAATATAACATTCAGTATGTTCAGTGTTAAAATATGTCATTCAGTGTTAAAATATAACATTCAGTATGTTCAGTGTTAAAATATGTCATTCAGTGTTAAAATATGACATTCACAGTTAAAATATGACATTCAGTATGTTCAGTGTTAAAATATGTCATTCAGTGTTAAAATCTGACATTAAGTGTTTTGATAACGAATGTCATAAAAATACACTGAAAATAAAATAAAAAACCATAAAACACTGAATCTCATAAAAATACACTGAACCATAAAATCTGAAAATAAAATAAAAATTCAAAAAACAAAAATACACTGAATGTTATATTTAAAACAAAAATTGAAAATACACTCAATTTTCGCTTATGTACTCGTAAAGGTCCTGCATCCACGCCCTGTTCCTGGCTTTCGACTCTGCGATCGACAAATTAAACTCACTCTTTCTTCAACTGCTAATCACTTGATCAACTAGTTTGTTCTTTTTCATTCACTCCATGTATTCTGAAATGGCAGCCTCCCTAACTTCAGCCACCTCGCACGTCAAATCCTCGTACGCCGCCACAAAGGCCTCCTGCCAAAAACCTTCCAATCTCACGCGCTGGCAGAAAGGAGGGAAAACAAATTAAGACTAACTTGACATACATTTGCAAATTAGTTATAGTTTGACATAAGATATTTACCTGTGCAATGGCGTATTCACACAGACGTTTTAATCCTTCTAATAGGTACTGATCAGCAGCCATTAGAACATCTTGTGCAATTTCTAAGTTAATATCAACATACCCTATATGTATCCAAACACCAAAAAGACGAAAAGAGTTTCAAAATTGGACATAAATAGGAAATGAAAACCATAACTGTGCTATAAAAGCTAAAGTTGGAATAGAATTTAAATGCATGTATTCACCTAATCATAAACTCAAAAATATCCCATTTGATATTAGGAATTTCTACATCTTTAGCGTCCCTCTCCTGCAGCCCATTCAAGCAAATAAAAGAAGAACCTTTGAACCATGAACCATGAAACGATTACTGAAGATAAATAACATGAATTAATTAACCTTAATTAATTTCCCTCAATTCATATAACCAGAGTGAAACTGAAAAATCATCGGTGAAGACGAACAAAACACGTACCGCAAATTTTCAACGTCTAGCTCCACGTTAAAAAACAGTTGCACGACTCGATGAAGTGGATCTTGATCGCGATCACGACGTGAATCAAGTCCTTGACAGAGCCGTTCCTCGCATACTCGAAGACGAGGAACGAGTCCGGGCTGTCGCTTAGGCACGTGCCGAGCAGCGTGACCATATGCCTGCGCAGCATTTCGTCAAACAGGTTGCGGGCGAGCTAGGAAACGAAGTCCGACGCGACGCGCTTGATCGCCACGTTCTTCCCTTTTCATGCGGCTGTGAAAGAAGAAGCCCGATATCAGCTTGCCCGGCCCGAAATCCTCCGTCGCCCTCTTCAGATCTTTGAGCGCGTAGTATTCCGTCGGGGCATTGGCAACGGCGTGAGTCTCGTTGTTGTGCTGGGAACCTTCGAACGAGCATTCAACGTCACGACATTTCTCACGGACATTTCATCAAACACCTTCCGGGCGCTGCTTACGCACATACAGAAACGAATCAAATCGATCGAAATCAAATAAATTGACACACCGAATCGAGCTAATTGATTCAACGTACCGATTCCACGGTTGCAACGGCGGTTTGACACAAAGCTGTTTTGGCTCGTCGAGGCGGCAGTGTGGTTGTGCGTTGGATCGGGAACGGTGAGCGCGGGCGAAATCGGAGTTGGACAGAGATGGGTTCGGCGGCGGCGTGGTTGTCGGCGTTGGTTCTCGGCGGTGTAAGCGGCAGTGTGATGGTGCGTCGGCGTCGGATCGAGAACGGGGGGATCTGCTCCTCTCCTCCGATTCTATCTACTCACGTTCACAATACCAAAATGAATGAAAAGGGTAAGATGGTCTTTACACATTTTAGGTGGCCTAATTGACACGCGTAATTTCTCGAAAGCCTTATTGCCGAAAAAATGTTGAAAATTGGCCTTATTGCCATTTTTCCCTAGAATTAATATTTATTTATTTGTTTATTTTTTACATTAAAATATTTTTAATAGATTTGAATTTGAATTTTGATTTTAAAAAAATGAATTTAAAAGATAATTTGAAAAAGATTAAAATTATTGAAAATAGAAAAAAGTTATTCAATATATATTCAAAATTGTCATTCAAAATTGGGCGTAAAAATTAAATTGTACTTACCAAAACCTTCGTATCAAATAAATTCAACTCTCTAAAATTAAAACTATTTTTGTTGGAAATCGATGTCCCGGAGCGACGGAATTGCAAAATACACTTCTTATCAAATAAATTCAACTCTCTAGAATTAAAACTATTTTTGTTGGAAATCGATGTCCCGGAGCGACGGAATTTCAAAATACACGACCCTGATCAAAATCCCGATCGCCGTAGAACAAACACGAACCACCGCGCTAGCCGGAGCCCGGCCAAACACCGCCGCGAACGAATCACGGCTACCCAGCCGAGCCCCCGCGAGGGGCTCGCGATTGGTCTCGTACCGATCGCTGGGGATGCACGAGGCATCCCCGAGGCTGCTCGTAGCAGCCCCGCAGCGGGTCTACGAACCCGCTGCCCAGCGGGGGGAATCTGATGGGGACCCCGGTTTCAATTCCGAATCACAAATACCAATATCCAAAAGAGTCCAAGGCGCTTGCGCGGTAATGGCTGGATTTGGCTACGGAGGTTTATGAGTTCGTCCCTTCTCGTTCCGCGCGCCTTGTTTAAGCGAATACAACCGATACGATCGAGTTGTTCGCACGAATACTCAGGCACTACGCCGTTGTACACGTTTATTCTACGGGGATTATTATTCAACCCGAGAACCCTTCAAAGTTAATTATTACAATTAAACTTTGATCCTTGTGAATAATTGCAATGCAATTTCACAGCAACTAAACAATTTAGATAGTCTTGTAATCGACCATAGAGTTTATGATAACTCAAAACAGCAAAGCACGAAGGCTTTAAAAAGAACTCAGTCTTTTTCTATTGATGTCTCAGCATAATGAATTACATAGCGGAACCTCTATTATATAGAGCTCAAGACTTGTCCACCAAGTAAAGAAAACTAATAAAATAATAAATAGAGAATCCCAACACTTGGAAACTCTATCAAACAAATCTAATAGAATCTAGGATACTATTAGACTACTATTTTCCCTAATTATTTAATTAAATAAACTAATTAATTAATTAATTAAACTAAATAAAGAAAATACTAAATTAAATATTAATTAGTATTAATTAAAATACTAATTAATGGATAGGTCGGACGCAACTTTCCAGCCGTCCGCTGCCTTCGCCGTCGCCGGCCAGCCGTCAGCCGCCTCCTGCCGCCGTGCCATGATGGATCGCCGGAACTATCGCCGAGAGAGTCGCCGGTGATGCGGGGTTCATGCGAGGTGACGCTGATTCATTCGCGTAGCCCTCGTACGGATCCAGTGATTCTTTATGTACGCTTCGTGGCTCGCGAACCTCCATGCGGGTCGCTACGGGAATCCTCGTATCAGGTGGTTCGAGCGATGCATCTCTGCGAGCCTCTACGAGTGGTTCTCGTATCCCTTCGTACGCGGTTATAGAAAACCCGTACGCCTTCATAGCATCTCTGTGCGCTGGTGCTCCGCTACGGGACGCCTCGATTGGCCTCGTAATCTCCTCGACCGCTGCTGCGAGAGCTGTACGAGTAGGCTCGTCCATAGCTATGAGTACATCTTCGAGGTGTTTTGCTAATTCCACCTCACTAGGTGTTAATTTGTCCTCGTCACTTATCTCCATAAGTGGTGACTCAACAGTAGCTTCGCTGCTAGCATAATTAAGTGAAGTATCACTTAATGTACGAGGTGACTCGTATGCCTCCGGTTCGAATACCGCATTCACTACGGATTCAACCGCATCCTCTAGTGCTTTCTCGTATGAGCTCGCACTAGGATCGAGTATTGCATTAGCCTTGATATGGGGGTCCATAATAGGTCCATTAGTAGGCTCAATACTCATTCACATAGGCTCAGGGTGTCCTAGAAACTCCAATCTCACTTGCTCGTACACGTCCTCGAACCATGTCTCGAGTCGTGACTCGGTGATCGAGTCAGGGTTTCTATCACTCCCCCTTCCTTTAAAAATATACTTGCCCCCAAGTATATTGTCTTCCAGCATTGGTTCCTTTGGCTTTTCCTCACCATGGTGCTCGACGCCTTCCTTTGAAGCTCGTGGGAATCCATCCCCGTATGACTCATAGTAGTCATACTTCAGATGCCTCCAATTGCATCTTCCACCTCTTGGTGTGTCTTGGTGATCTCTCACGGACCCTCCGTGGTGACTTGCTTCTCACTCGCCTTGGTGACTTGCGTCCCCCATTGCGCCTTTAGTAGTAGTATCCATGGTCTCGGTAGATTCCACCACACTCATCACCAATGTAGGAGTCATCAACGATGTCTCGTACACTTGATGCCTTATGGCTCGTTCGTCCCCAGTTACCTTGTCTGGTACGCCTCGCACTTAGCTTCGAACCTTTGGTTGGGTTCTTACGCTCGAGTGGCTGCCGACGCGCCTCGCCAGGTCCTTGGTACGTAGTCTTTGCGTCTTGAGTTGCCATGACAGCATCTCTAATCTCCGCAATGAGTGTTTGGCAACGTGTTGTGCCTACACTGCTCGAATCGGACTCAGTGCCCTCTTCGATGGTTGGGAGTACGCATACCCGTTTCCCTTTGGATCGATGGTGATCCTCTTCATCAGCTTCGCTACCGCCCTTGGATTGGATTGAATGATCCAACTCCTCTGGCCCCACAGCCTCCTTCGCGGATCCATGTGCTCCATGAACCGATGGCTTGATTCGGGTGTCGTGCGACTGCTTGGTCTCGACTTCTCTAATAGAGAGTTGATGGCCCCTTGTAGCGTCCCTTGCACTCGTTCCCTTGGAGTCGTCATGTCCTGTTCCCTTGCTTGGTGACTCCGCTCCTGCGTGGCCACTTTGCACGATGGTGACTACGTCACTTCGCGGCTCCATGCTTTGGCGTTGATGGCTGGTACTCGCCCCGTCATGCCTCGACTTTATGAATCCATGCCGCCCACTGGTGACTTGATCATCATCCCCGGTGTTCAACCACTTCTCGATCACCACACCTCTCGACTCGATCCGCCCTTGCGAGCGTCCCGGTGCGTCGCTACGTGCCTCCGTGTTGCTACGGGAATCATCACGATCCCTCGCATCTTCTTGGCCCACCTTGTCCGCGGCTAAGTGTGTTAGGATGGCTTGCACGTTCTCTCGCATCTCGTCGACCATCTTGGTCTGGATCCTCGTGGTCTCTTGCACCATCTCGACCGTAGCTTTTACTCGTAGCATCCCTGCCCTTGTCTCGGCCGTGGCCCTCTCAAGGTTCTCGAACCTTGCCTGTTGCTTCTTGCCGCTGCTCATCGTCTCGCACTACGCAAGTTGATAGCTTCGGTGTAAGCTTTACTCAACCCCTCTACTCACGAGAGTTGCGAACAACTCGTTGAGAGACTTTGAATATTTCGTTCAAAGAATCTCAGCATGGGATTATTGAAAATTAACTTCCTTTAACCCCTCTCAATAAGAGCACCAATTTATGATGGGGACCCTGGTTTCAATCCCTAATCACAAATACCAATATCCAAAAGAGTCCAAGGTCCTTGCGCGGTAATGGCTAGATTTGGCTACGGAGGTTTATGAGTTCGTCACTTCTCGTTCCGCGCGCCTTGTTTAAGCGAATACAACCGGTACGATCGAGTTGTTCGCACGAATACTCAGGCACTACGCCGTTGTACACGTTTATTCTACAGGGATTATTATTCAACCCGAGAACCCTTCAAAGTTAATTATTACAATTAAACTTTGATCCTTGTGAATAATTGCAACGCAATTTCACAGCAACTAAACAATTTAGATAGTCTTGTAATCGACCATAGAGTTTATGATAACTCAAAACATAAAAGCACGAAGGCTTTAAAAAGAACTCAGTCTTTTTCTATTTATGTCTCAGCATAATGAATTACATAGCGAAGCCTCTATTATGTAGAGCTCAAGACTAGTCCACCAAGTTAAGAAAACTAATAAAATAATAAATAGAGAATCCCAACACTTGGAAACTCTATCGAACAAATCTAATAGAATCTAAGATACTATTAGACTACTATTTTCCCTAATTACTTAATTAAATAAACTAATTAATTAATTAAACTAAATAAAGAAAATACTAAATTAAATATTAATTAGTATTAATTAAAATACTAATTAATGGATAGGTCGGACACAACTTTCCAGCCGTCCGCTGCCTTCGCCGTCGTCGGCCAGCCGTCAGCCGCCTCCTGCCGCTGTGCCATGATGGATCGCCTGAACTATCGCCGAGAGAGTCGCCGGTGATGCGGGGTTCATACGAGGTGACGCTGATTCATTCGCGTAGCCCTCGTACGGATCCAGTGATTCTTCATGTACGCTTCGTGGCTCGCGAACCTCCATGCGGGTCGCTACGGGAATCCTCGTATCAGGTGGTTCGGGCGATTCATCGCTGCGAGCCTCTACGAGTGGTTCTCGTATCCCTTCGTACGCGGTTATAGAAAACCCGTACGCCTTCATAGCATCTCCGTGCGCTGGTGCTCCTCTACGGGACGCCTCGATTGGCCTCGTAATCTCCTCGACCGCTGCTGCGAGAGCTGTACGAGATGGCTCGTCCATAGCTATGAGTAATTCTTCGAGGTGTTTTGCGAATTCCACCTCACTAGGTGTTAATTTGTCCTTGTCACTTATCTCCATAAGTGGTGACTCAACAGTAGCTTCGCTGCTAGCATAATTAAGTGAAGTATCACGTAATGTACGAGGTGACTCGTATGCCTCCCGTTCGAATACCGCATACACTACGGATTCAACCGCATCCTCTAGTGCTTTCTCGTATGAGCTCGCACTAGGCTTGAGTATTGCATTAACCTTGATATGGGGATCCATAATAGGTCCATTAGTAGGCTCAATACTCATTCCCATAGGCTAAGGGTGGCCTAGAAACTCCAATCTAACTTGCTCGTACACGTCCTCGAACCATGTCTCGAGTCGTGACTCGGTGATCGAGTCAGGGTTTCTATCAGAATCCCCGCACGCCTTGCTGCGGGAACTCCCGCAGCGCGTACGTGGCGGTTGTGGGTCACCCCACAGCGATCGTGCGATCGAGCTCACGGTCTCGATCGCATCCAGCCGGGGCTTCTCGTCGTGCGCGTATGCGCGAGCCCCGGCGGGGATCTCTAGACCGCCGGCGGTCCGGTGGTCTTCGACCACTACCGCCCGGTCTATCTGATAGAAACCCTGACTCGATCACCGATTCACGACTCGAGACATGGTTCGAGGACGTGTACGAGCAAGTGAGATTGGAGTTTTTAGGCCACCCTGAGCCTATGGGAATGAGTATTGAGCCTACTAATGGACCTATTATGGATCCCCATATCAAGGCTAATGCAATACTCGATCCTAGTGCGAGCTCATACGAGAAAGCACTAGAGGATGCGGTTGAATCCGTAGTGAATGCGGTATTCGAACCGGAGGCATACGAGTCACCTCGTACATTAAGTGATACTTCACTTAATTATGCTAGCATCGAAGCTACTGTTGAGTCACCACTTATGGAGATAAGTGACGAGGACGAATTAACACCTACTGAGGTGGAATTCGCAAAACACCTCGAAGAAGTACTCATAGCTATGGACGGGCCATCTCGTACAGCTCTCGCAGCAGCGGTCGAGGAGATTACGAGGCCAATCGAGGCGTCCCGTAGCGGAGCACCAGCGCACGGAGATGCTATGAAGGCGTACGGGTTTTCTATAACCGCGTACGAAGGGATACGAGAACCACTCGTAGAGGCTCGCAGCGATGCATCGCCCGAACCACTGTTGGGATATGTCCTTCGATCCTACGTGTGCAATCGATAAAGTCATAAGGTCGTCTATGGATGTTAAATGATTATTTGATAATATTAATTGTTGGGAACAATATAATATTGATCAATTAAATCATACCTACAGGGTCACACACGGACTCAAAGATGATGTACGTTGCTTGATAAATATATTGATTTAGAATCAATATTTACGTGGAATTAATTAACATGCATGGGATGCATGGCTTGCATGGATGCATGTCATATAGTGTGACATGGCATGCCACACAAGCAAGTGGGGACCACATACATTGCATAGTGGCATGTGTATGTGGCATGACCTTTCACCTCCTTTGTAACCCCTTTGCATGATTATGGTGCATTATGATGCCCATTATGTTGTAGGTTACAAAGGGGTGTAATGGGATGCATAATGATGGACTCAGATAGATGAAAATCAGATTTTCATCACACAATAGCATCAGCCACGAAATTCCACTCAAATAGAGAGAAAAGAGGTGATCTTGGAGATTCATTCTCAAGCAAGCAATGTGTTCATTATCCGGGTTCGTGTGCAACACGTAGAGGCCGGGCCATTTGTGCGGCTTCCACATCCGGACGATCTAAAGGAGTGACGAGGTCATTCACAAGGAGAGCATCTAGTGACTGATCAATGAAGGTGGTTCAATCGACTCAACACCACCTTCATCAACATCAACGAGGCACGCTACACCGGTTGTAAGTGATCTCGTTAATCTCTCTCTCTATATATATATATTGGATGTATATATATAAACGTGTCTATACATATAATGTGTGCCTAGATCTTCATGTTGTTCGTGTTCTATTGTTTTACACGCTTCCGCACACACGAACAAGGTAATCGAGCGATTGGATCGACATCGAAAACCTTCAATTGGTATCAGAGCCTTGGGCTCGTGCACATGTTTTGTGTTGGACACAATATGTTTAAATCAACATAATTGGCTTAATTGTTTTATGTGACTATGTGATTATGTGTTTAGATATAAGGCCGGCCACCGTTAGTGGTCGGGTGAATGAAATTGTCGTTTTTTACGTACGATTGGCCATAGTTTTGGAGGGCTGCGTCCCTTGGAATCTTTTGTAATAGATAGGTTTTTTCTATTCAAAAATGTATTGTTCAATGTGTAAGCAATGGATTGAATCCATGGATCGACATTGGATATCGGCTCTCCGGCGAAAACGAGAAGAAACGAAGCAAAACGAAGCAAAACGGACGAAATCCGGGCTGCTGGAGCAAAACGGCGGGCGCCGTTTGTGCTCTGGCGGGCGCCGAATGGATTCGGCGGGCGCCGTTTTGGAAACGGCGACCGCCGAAAGGCTGTTTTTTGGTCAGCCAAGTTTTGGACCCTTTTGGCGGGCGCCGTTTTGGAAACGGCGACCGCCAGTGGTGTTCGGCGACCGCCGTTTGTGAAACGGCGGGCGCCGTTCGTGGTTTTTGGGGTACGGACTAAGGTTGACCTAAATCGGCGGGCGCGGAACTGAAACGGCGGGCGTGGACCAGTCAAGAAGATGTTCAAGGCCTATTTTGTTTCTTTTAATCTTTTCGTTTGAGAGTTGTGAGGTTCTAGGGGCCTTTCGATTACGTATTTAATTGCTTTGCTAGTTATAGGATGTTTTATGTTATAAATGTTCAACTTACATATAAACACCTATGCATGCAAGTTCCCAAAATAATGATTATAATGTCTTGTCCAAAAACATCACACTCATGAAGCCCTCGATCATAAGTTTGTAGGTCCGCCTCAGCGGGGTACTACTTGTTATCTTGGGATAAGTGGGAGTAAAGGTTAGACCTTTACACGTAAGTTTGGTTTCCTCATCGATAGATCCACTGCAGGCGTGGCTATCGAGACATGAGATGAGAATGGGACTCTCATCGACCGAGAGTGACATTAGATGTCATTGACATGGGATGTCTACCTATCTTGGACTTCTTAAGTGCGGACTCAGTCGGCTTAAGAATTTGCAAGATGAGGGTCTTGGGATTGTTTTGTTCAAGGGAACAAAGATATTAGATATCGATTGAACAAAATGGAATAAATAAGTAGATTGTTAGACAACCTTATTTGTTTACCGATTTGTGAATGTTTACATACTTTAATTATCTTTCTTTTGTAGTTTATCATGTTAATTTCAACTCGAATCAAGTTTGGTTCAATTCTTGATTATGAAAAATTGAACAACATAAATTTTCTTGATTCACAACGTAATTTGAGGATGGTCCTCAAATACGAAGACAATGAAAATGTGTTAAATAACCACATCCTAAGATATCATTGAACAACTCAATAGAATGTTCGGGGAATATGCTAAGATTGAGCGGTTCGGTATGACCAGGGTCATCGCTTCAGCTAGGCTGGAAAAATGGAAATCTATGGAATCACATGTGCAACAAATGATTGGATTATTTGCTTCAAGTGACCGCCTAGATTTTTCCTATGATGATTATTTGGCAACCGATTTCATACTTCAATCTCATGATGGTTATAATGCCTTTAGGCTAAAATTTCCACATGAATGGTTTGAAGAAATCGCTTCGTGAGCTCCACGGGATGCTCAAGGTTGCTGAGCCGGCGATAGATAAGGACCATAAGAGGGAAATTCTTATGATATGGGATAGGGTATTCAAAAGAGCATGGGCAAGAAGGCTACTAGGGTTCCTAGGGAATCTCAATGCATCTACTGCAAAAGTGTTGGACACTACTTGCAAACATATAAGAATTCATATTTTATTCAATTTCAAAACAAATGCCTAATTTGTCTTTCATTTGATGGATTATAAGGTTAGGATTATTTACACCTCGGGGAGTGATTTAATCCAAAACACTTAAGTTAATCAATGACACAAATTAGAGACTTTCGAGCTATTGGATGGCGTGAAACGATTGTCTGGTTGGCTCCCTCATATTTTATGAGAGATAGGGCTTCAATTGCATGATAATATCGCTGGTTAGAAAACTTCGATTTTTCACTTACGATTTATCACGTTTTGACATTGTATTAATTTTGAATGGGAAATTTGAATGAGACTCAATTATTGGGAATAATTGAATTTGCCCAAAGTTCAAAGAAGATGTGAAGAACGGGGTTGCTTCATCTTCAAGTATTAATGATATAGACATTAAACTTCACAAATTCTACTTCTTGGGTATTGGATGCCAAATATGGTTCTCACAATTTTATGTGGAGGAACTACATAGAAGTATAAGTTTGGTGAATAGAGATGTCGATCTACGAGCAAGAAATGGAGCGAAGGTCGCTGCATTAGCCGTATGATCATATGATGTTGTTTTGCCTTAGGGCCTTGTTTTAGTATTATAACTATGTAATTTCGTACCTTCAATAAACAATGAATATTGGTTCAGTATTAGATACTGATGGATTAGTTTTTTCACTATTAAATAGTTTGGTAACTATTTTAATTGTGAATTATTCTTTGTTTTGGTACGATTATTATATTGTTTATGTATACTTTAAACTTGACAAATCATATATATCATTAAGACCAAAGGCCAAATCGAATAAGTATCGATGAGACATAACTGAAACATTGTTGATTAGATCAAATCAAAATCTAAACATGTAACGAAGCTTCTTTTAGAAGGAATTTTAGAATCATTTGACTTGGAGTCATTTGATACATGTGAATGATGTGTGATTGAAAAGATAACAATGTCATCTTTCTTGGAGAAAGGAGAACATGTGAGTGATTAATTAGGGATGATCCATACTGATGTATGTGGAACCTATCAGTTCACAAGCACATGAAGGTTATGTTTCAGAAAAGAGAAAACAAACTATATTAGATATAGTTCGACCATTCGATGAGAGGTCTAAATGAACTACTGGTCTCTTTTGGGAACACACAATTCTTGACTTCAACTTATACACTGAATAGGACGCTGTCAAAAGCTGTTGATAAGACACCATACTAGGTATGGAAAGGGAGGGTCCCTAAATTGTTTTCATCAAGATTTGAGGTTCTAAAAGCTTCTCTGACGAGATTTATCTCTATAGAGCTTGAACTCAAATGGGATAAAAGTTTCTTTAATGTATCCATAAGAAACTCGAGGGTACAACTTCTACGATCTATCTGAGAACAATATTTTGTTGCTCAAGATAGTGATTTTCTTGAAAAGAGTTATCTTTCCTAGAAATTCAGTGGGAGCTCGGTTGTCTTGAACGAGGTTCAAGTGAAACAACCAATAATGAATACTCAAGACTGGGTTGAGAGTATTCTTATGGTTTTGGAAGCCATACCAGCCCTCATAGGTCCGAAAGGCATAAATCTATCTCTATTATTCAAATACTTAGATATTGTGACCAATGAGAGATATGAATTCATGCTTTTGGAAAGCGGTGAACCTTCGACCTAATTCCAAGCTATGACGAGTCCAGCTACTGAAAATTGGCATGGTGCCATGAAATCTGAGATGATATCAATATCTGATAATCAAGTTTGGAACTTGATATATTTGCATCACGGGGTTAAACCCCATGAATGCTAATAGATCTTTAAGATCTAAACAGACAGATGGAAAACCTAAGGTTTTCAAAGCAAGGTTGATGGTAAAAGTTTTATTCACGAGGTGGATTATGGAAAAACTTTCACCTGTTGCTTTGATTAAATCATTCAGATCATCTTAGCCATTGCTACTCATCTTGATAATGAGTTATGGTAATATTGGATGTTAAAACTAAATTCTTGAATTGGATTCTAGAAGAGAATGTGTTTTGACACAACCAAAGAGTTTTATCGATCTTAATAAGGCTGAGAAATTATGCAATCTTATAATTCCATTTATGGAATAAAGCAAAGCATATCGGAGTAGCAATCTTCAGTTCAATGAATCCATACTGGGTTTTGGATTTCAGAGGAACTCAGAAGAGTCTTGTTTTACAAGAAGAACAGTGGGAGTTACGTTGTATACATTGTGTTGTATGTCGATGACATACTCCTTATTGGAAACAATGTTTCTATGCTTAATTCTATTAAAGAATGGCTTGGAAATTGTTTTTCAATAAAGGATCTTGGAGAAGCACAGTACATATTGGGCATCAAGATCTGTCGGAACAGATCGAAAATGATGTTTGGGCTTAGTAAAGCGACCTATAAGGTGCTTGATAAGTTCAGAAAGAAAGACGCCAGAAAGGGTCTCATTCCAATAACTAATGGCACATCTCTTAGCAAGATGCAATGTCCTACGGGACCTGATGAGCAAAAGAAGATGGAAAACATTCCTTATGCTTCGACAATAGGGTCTATAATGTACGCCATGATATGTACACAACTGGACGTATCGTATGCTTTGAGCATGACGATTCGGTTTCAAGGAAACCCAGGTGAGGCGCATTAGACTGCGGCCAAGAATATTCTTATATACCTTAGATGGACTAAAGAATATTTTGTTGTCTTTGGAAGACAAAAAGAGTTGATATTAACAAAGCTGTTTGAATGCTAACTTCAAAACAGACTAAGATAATTTCCGATTTTAATCTGGTTATATCTTTTGTCTGGTTAGAGGTGAAATTTACTGGAATAGTTCCATGCAATGCAATATAGCTGATTAAACTACAGAAGCTGAGCACAGTATTGCATTGGATGCAATAATGTTGGCAGTTAAGATTTGAAAGTTCTTGAATGAACTAGTGTTGGAGTTGTGTACTTAATGTCTAGATTTAAGTAACGGTAAACTCCCGATCATAGCATTTAATCTATTAAATTAACGAACAATTGTTTTGCGTTTAATTATTATTAATTAAATATATGCAAAATATAGTCCTGGATTTTATACGTTGTAGTTAGTATGGTGCAAGCATGGGCGCACAGAAGATCATACTATCGGTTACTCGTATTTAATCAAACAGTTGCTCACGACCTAGATGGACACGGACCAATCCATCGGTATAGTCGTTGTGTGAGAGAGAAAATAATTTATCTTAATTATTTTATCACACTTGTACACTTGGTGTATTGAGCGGATCGTTGAGATTCATCGATTAGGATTGCCGGCGATAATCGATTCGAGTCTCAGTGTATTTTATTCTTAATCCCCGATATTATTGCGGGTGTGTATATTTAATATAAGTAACTTTGATTTACCAAAGGAGTTAACCGATTTTATTATTGGGTTAATTTCCGGTTAAGTTGGGTCACTATATTTTATATATGACATGTTGTGAATAATTGACCGGACAGTGTATCCCGTAAGGGTTGATAATATCCCCGAGATGAGTTCATAAGGAATTATTGTGTAAACCTCATGAGTGGATTCGTTCCGCACAATAATTAAGGTTGAATGGTACTAGTCTCGGATTAAAGAGAAGAATAAATTAATTAGCAATAAATTAATTTTATTCATGGATATTTAAATCTTAAATACACGGAATAAATAAATACTGCCGGAGAAATATTATTTGATATAATATGGTTTAATATTGGGAGTGCAATTAATTTATATAGTGGAAAATAAATTAATTAATATTGATAAGGATTAATGGACTTGGGCAGTGGGCTCAATTTAATCTTCAATATTGGAAGCCCAATATTCCACCTCCTTTAGATCCCCTACGTAGCCTATAAAAGCACTACATGGCCTTCATAAATCATAAGACAAGATTATCATACTTGATATTCTAGAGAGTTGAAGGAGATCCATAGGAGTTCGATAGATCGTCGCCCACCCGACGTTCGAACGAATTGCAAGGAATACGTGGGAAGATCCGAGGGTCTTCAACTTGATTTCGTTTCTCCGCACAACGAATCAAAAGGTACAATCATAAACTCCTTCGTGTGAATTTATGTGATTTAATTGTAATACATGCATGAACACAAGATCCGGGAAAAACGACGAACTTCGGGGACGGGGATTCGAGATCCCCGGCGAAGGTTCGAAGGACCCTCGGCTGGGAGCCGAGGGGTGCGATCGAGCCCTAGGGGCGTCGATCGCGGGCCCACACTAGGACGCCCCGGCTGGAGCCGGGGCATGCGATCGACCGCGTGGTCGATCGCCGGGCGAGTCGCGGCTGGGCCGCGGCTGGTGCGCTGGGCGCACCGCCCTCCTCGGCGGTGGCGGTGAGTCGCCGGACTCACCGCCGGGGGCTGTTCGGAACAGCCCCACGGGGATGCGCGTGCATCCCCGGGGATCGCTAGGGCTAGCGATCGCGAGCCCCGACGGGGGATCGGCTAGGGTTTGAGCCGCGGGTTTATCCCGCGGCGATGCTCGGGTCGAGCCCGGCTCCGTTTGTGTGGTTCGCGTTCGTGGATCCGACTCGTGGGAGAAAATCGGCTGGGGGCGGGCTGCGTGTCTTCGGGCGCGTAGTCTCCAAAGGTCGGACTCCTGCGGATGAGTCGGGGATCCAGTTTCCGGCGACGGGATTTCGTTCGGGGTTATCGGTTCCGCAATTTTTGATACCCCGGGACATCGAAACCCAGCAATTGGTATCAGAGCGTTTGGTTCGTGTTCATGTATGTATTCAATTGTGTTCTACCTTGCAGGGATTCCGACTATCATGGTTTAATTAATTGTTAATTATTCGTTTAATTAATTGCTATTTAATTTACCATGATTGTTCGTTTATTAAACTCTCGGACATGTCGAGATTCGTTTTGTGTGGATGAATGCTTGTAATAGTAAAAATTCGGGGGTTGACCGAATTTAGATTTATTATTATTGTTCTATGTTTTTCCGGAAAATGTATAGGGTCGATTTCATGTATAGAATCGATACCGGAATTGTAAATTTATTTTATGTAATTTATTTACGTTGGATCGATGCCGAGATGACCGCCGGAAAACACGTGTGACGTAGAAGACGAAGAGGACGAAGAACCGGGATCGATCAACCTCTTGATCGACCCCAATCGATCGCCCAAAGGGTGGGGGCGTCGCGCCCCTTCGGCCGTGGGTCGTCGCCGGCGACGGTGGCGGCTGGCCGGCTGAGGCGGCGGCGGCGGGTGCTCCCTCCCGGTGGTGGTCGACCGATGATGGTGGGGTGGTGCGGGAACTCCCATCCCGTGCTACTCCTACCTAGATTCGCTTTCCTAATTGGTTCGTTTTTCCTATTTGAGTTTTTCCTATTTTTTGGGAATTCTCATAGATTAGGAAAAGAATTAATTAATGTTAATTTTATTCCTTATTCTATTATGGAAGTCTTCTAGAGTATTCCGAGTTCTACTTGGAATAGGATCCTAGAGATTTAATAGAATTAGAAAGGAATAATAATTTAGGATTAATTTATTTCCTAATTGATTATTTCTATTTTATGGGAATTTTCATAGTAATGGAAATTAATTAATCTTGGAAAGTAGAAGAGTCCTAATTTATTTTATTTCCTTATTCTATTCTTCTAGAATATTCCAAGTTTGACTTGAATAGATTATTCTAGAGATTTAATAGAATTAGATGGGAAAAAAAAAATAAAAAAAAAATATTAATAGTATTTAATTTTATTTTTGATTTATTCGATTGACTTAATTCTCGAATTGAGTATCTTTTGGATTTATTAAAAATAAATAGATTTAAATATTGGGATTAATATTCTCGTCACATGGAGCATTCAAGAACGAAGACTGAAGACTAGAAGAAGCATACGGAGATGGAATAAAGCCATGATAGTCGGAAAATAATTTTTCTAGCATTATTTTGACTATGTGCTATGTGCTTTATTACTTGTATGCATGCTTATGTGTTTAATTATGCATTAGATAGCGTATCCCTTTTGTTATAAAAAGCTAAGTGGGAGAGGGGATGGAAACATTCCCATGGTCTCCATTACTGTTCTCTTGGTGACTCTTATGGACTTTTGAAGTTCGTATAGATGTGTCATTGTAGGAGAATTCTTGTAATTCCTTTTGCAAGAAACATTGATTAAGTTTATCAAACAATGCCTAATTTGTCTTTCTTAAACTGACTTAAAGTCGACTCATTCTCACCCCGGGGAGTGGAATGGAGCCAGAGCCACTTGGTCATGTGGATGACACAAATTAGAGACATTCGTACCATCTTTTTAAGGTGGATCGATTGTCTGCTCGGCTCCCTCATCTAATGAGAGATAGGGTTGTTCGCATGGTGAATCACTGGTTAGAAACTTCGAGTTTCACTTATGATTCCCCGCGTCTTGATTTACGAAATTGAATGGTTCAAGTAATTGGATGTCAATTGTATAAATCTTTTGGTGTAGTAAACGTCCACACTATCGTGGCTTGCTGCATTGAATGGGATTTTAGAACGATTGATGTAGACAGTTATAGAAGAAAGTGAAGGATCGTGTGTTAACGTAAACGTCCACACTATCGTGGCTTGCGCTGATATGCAGTCCCAAACGATCTTCTTAGATACTGAGTAATGGTTTACACTTAGGTACGCTCTATAGTATTCTTCTCATCGAAGTAACGCTATAGTGATGTACGACCAAAGCAAATCTAATTGCTAAATCATTTGGATGGGTAAACGTCCACACTATCGTGGCTTGCCTTATCTGATGGGATTTTGGATGTAATTAGTGATTTAATGATATTATTATGGGGAGATAATATCGGATATTAAATTAATTGTTTGTTTAAATGTGCTTATAGGTTTAGAGAATAGCTATGAACCCACTTTCTATGATACTCAAGGAGCATAAGCTCACTGGCACAAACTATATTGATTGGAAGAGAAATTTAGACATTGTCCTGACTTCGGAAGAGTACAAGTTTGTACTCCATGAAGTATGCCCTGCTGAGCCCACGGCTGCCTCAACTGATGAGGAAAAACTGGAATATCGGAAGTGGAAAAAGGCTGATGAAATGGCTAGGTGTTATATTTTGGCTTCCATGTCAAATGTACTCCAAACCCAACATGAGTCAATGGACACTGCCTATGATATGATGTTTAACCTCAAGGAGATGTTTGGGGAGCAAGATCGTGCGGCAAGGCAAGAAGCCATGAGAGTCCTCATGACAACTACTCAGTCTGAAGGAACGCCCGTTGGGGAGCACGTTCTTAAGATGATTAGTCTGTTGAATGAGCTTGAGATCCTAGGAGCTTCTATTGATGGGGAGACGCAAGTCGACATCATACTCCAGTCTCTGACCCCTAGTTTTGAGCAGTTTCGTATGAGCTATAATATGGGTAAACTATCTTATACTCTTGCGCAACTCCTGACTGAACTGAAGGCGGCAGAGGGGATCTACAAGAAGGGCAAGTCTCAAGCGCTTGTAGCTACCAAGTCCAAAGGCTTTAAGCCTGGTGGAGGTAAGGGCAAGAGAAGGAAGCAAGCCGGGAAACCCAGTGGTGTCAAGAAGACTGTACCACGAGTGGGGGCTGCAAAGCCAAGGGGCAAGTGCTTCCGATGCAACAAGTCTGGACACTGGAAGTCTGAATGTCCTCTCAGAGGTACGAATTTTTCTTTAGTCGTAAAAACATAGTCAGCGGTATTATCTACCAGAAATCTGGTGTGTAGATATGGAACCACTGACGGTATGTGCATTTTGAATGCAGGGGTTCCAGAAAACCCGGCGACTTAGAGAAGAAGAGTTCGAGTCTACACGGGCAAAAGCTGTAGAGGAGGCAGCTGTTGCGGTGGAAGACATTTATCTGCTTTAGTAGTTAAATAGGATTTCATTTCAAGATTATTGCATTATGTACCCTTTATTTTAGAAAGAACATTTTGTTCTGGATTTCTATTATTTATGAATGGATATTTTATTTCTTTAATCATTGGATGATTTTGATAAGAAATGATGGCATTATCTATTCTGGTACATTAGATAGCAATATATGAATGATAGATCCTAAGTCTACCACGATGCAACAAACCGTTCTATAACTTGTTTTACTTGATTAGATATGTTTCTTTATTAAATCATTATACTTGTGAATTCTTGTACTTAGTAGTATTTTCAAATAAGATTCAAAAGGTCGAAATTGATTTGATCAATTATAGTTGAAGGAATGGACCTTCCGACCTGAGAATTGAATTTGGAGGATAATACATCTAAGCAAACCTTTCTTCATAAAGGATAGAATTCGGACCTAGTATTGGAAATGATTAGATATGCAGTCACATGTGTGAATTAGAAAGACACGAGTAGTTCTTTCAAGAATACTCAATGATGGATTAGAGTACTTAAATGTGCCATAAAAGCAAAGTGTTTTGACTAGTCAATGGACACATAGCTATTATGGGGAACCATTAAAGTATATCCATTAGAAGCCTGCGACTCGGTCGCGGAGGCCATCGCCTATCTAAATAACACATAGCATAATCAAAGATTGGGATTCAATCCCAAGGGGCCGCGCCATACACTTACGTGTAGAGATGGTGTGTTGAAAATAAGAAATGGAAATCTAAAAGTAAAAGAGAACAAGTTGTTCGGAACTACCTATGTTCTATGGATATTTCTGGAGACAATAACACATTCTGTATGATTGTAGGATATCCTAGGTGAACGAAGTATTGTGTGTTCTATAGTACTATGAACCAGAAGAACTTTCGTTCGGTTCATAAAGGAAGACTATTAAATGAACCACAAAGCCTGAACTGAATTAATACCTTGGAATGAGAAAAAGGACAAAAGACTGGGAACCAGCCAAACCGAGTAGAAGTACACCACACACTGCACCTATTGTTATTACTGTTATACACCGGGACGCCATTGCAGTGGGAGGTTGTTGAACAACCGGAGATATTCATAAGACTAGAGGAGTTCGGACTCTGGATCTAGTAAACATGAAATCGATCCCTAGCTCTGCGTAAAGGCAGTACTAGATCTAAATGAGCCTGTTTGAAAAACAATAAGGATTATTGTTAAGAGGCTAGATCATTTAGAGTACGAGCTTGGTAAATCCATTTATGGATGGTTACAAAGCTATGAATCGTGGAACTTGCGTGTTGATGGGATAATCCATTCAATGGATTCATCAAAAAGGCAGAGACGATAGGTGTATTGGAGACGTAATGGAAACAAGGTGGTGTTTCTCGGAATTTTGTGTAGATAGTATTTTATCATTGGCAACAATGTAAAGATATTATCAAGCATAAAATAATGGTTTTCTAAATCGGGATATAAGATTAAGTAGAAGTTAGAGCATGTTCTTGAGATCTTATGATCTAGGGATAAGAACATTGTACTTCTCCTGGATATCTTATACGATTACGATTTGTTTTAACATGCATAATTCTGAGAAAGGTCGTTGCCTTTCAGAGACAGAACATGTATATCTATCTAAGGTCATGTGTTTTGAACACATTAAGGAGATAGATGATACTAAGCAGTTTCCTACACCTTGTGTGGAAAGCTTAAATGCAATGTTAGAAAACGAGAACCTGATATCAACTATGCGGTCAGCGTAGTGGGAGGATATCAAAGTAATCTGGATAAGAAATATTCAAACGAAATTTTCTTAGATTACATATTCTCAAATTTCAAATCAGAGAAGGACCAGTGTAAGTCGATATCAGGCTATGTGTTCACTTTTGGAAAAGGTGGAACCTTTAATATGAAAGAGTGATAAGCGGGATGCTTCTCAGACTCTCTCATAACCGAATAGCAGCCTCAGAGGCAGCGGAAGGTTTGGTTAGGTTCCGGGATAACCTCTAAGACTTGGAAATGACTCTTAGTTTATCAAAGGCTATTTTATAGCGGTGCGTGATAAACTGGAAGAAGTCATAAGTCTAAAAGTGATGATAACACATAGAGCAAGTACCACCTGATACGAGTCATCGTCAGGGAGACGACGTAGTGGTCACCAAGATAACTTCAGAGCGGCAACCTAGAGTGCTCATTCACATAGTACTTCTCGGAAGTACACCTTAAGCACGTGATGAGTATGGGAACCGGGAGTTTGGAGGAAATGACTAGACCTTAGTACAAGTGGGAGATTGTTGGAGTTGTGTACTTAATGTCTAGATTTAAGTAACGGTAAACTCCCGATCATAGAATTTAATCTATTAAATTAACGAACAATTGTTTTGCGTTTAATTATTATTAATTAAATATATGCAAAATATAGTCCTGGATTTTATACGTTGTAGTTAGTATGGTGCAAGCATGGGCGCACAGAAGATCATACTATCGGTTACTCGTATTTAATCAAACAGTTGCTCACGACCTAGATGGACACGGACCAATCCATCGGTATAGTCGTTGTGTGAGAGAGAAAATAATTTATCTTAATTATTTTATCACACTTGTACACTTGGTGTATTGAGCGGATCGTTGAGATTCATCGATTAGGATTGCCGGCGATAATCGATTCGAGTCTCAGTGTATTTTATTCTTAATCCCCGATATTATTGCGGGTGTGTATATTTAATATAAGTAACTTTGATTTACCAAAGGAGTTAACCGATTTTATTATTGGGTTAATTTCCGGTTAAGTTGGGTCACTATATTTTATATATGACATGCCGTGAATAATTGACCGGACAGTGTATCCCGTAAGGGTTGATAATATCCCCGAGATGAGTTCATAAGGAATTATTGTGTAAACCTCATGAGTGGATTCGTTCCGCACAATAATTAAGGTTGAATGGTACTAGTCTCGGATTAAAGAGATGAATAAATTAATTAGCAATAAATTAATTTTATTCATGGATATTTAAATCTTAAATACACGGAATAAATAAATACTACCGGAGAAATATTATTTGATATAATATGGTTTAATATTGGGAGTGCAATTAATTTATATAGTGGAAAATAAATTAATTAATATTGATAAGGATTAATGGACTTGGGCAGTGGGCTCAATTTAATCTTCAATATTGGAAGCCCAATATTCCACCTCCTTTAGATCCCCTACGTAGCCTATAAAAGCACTACATGGCCTTCATAAATCATAAGACAAGATTATCATACTTGATATTCTAGAGAGTTGAAGGAGATCCATAGGAGTTCGATAGATCGTCGCCCACCCGACGTTCGAACGAAGTGCAAGGAATACGTGGGAAGATCCAAGGGTCTTCAACTTGATTTCGTTTCTCCGCACAACGAATCAAAAGGTACAATCATAAACTCCTTCGTGTGAATTTATGTGATTTAATTGTAATACATGCATGAACACAAGATCCGGGAAAAACGACGAACTTCGGGGACGGGGATTCGAGATCCCCGGCGAAGGTTCGAAGGACCCTCGGCTGGGAGCCGAGGGGTGCGATCGAGCCCTAGGGGCGTCGATCGCGGGCCCACACGAGGACGCCCCGGCTGGAGCCGGGGCATGCGATCGACCGCGTGGTCGATCGCCGGGCGAGCCGCGGCTGGGCCGCGGCTGGTGCGCTGGGCGCACCGCCCTCCTCGGCGGTGGCGGTGAGTCGCCGGACTCACCGCCGGGGGCTGTTCGGAACAGCCCCACGGGGATGCGCGTGCATCCCCGGGGATCGCTAGGGCTAGCGATCGCGAGCCCCGACGGGGGATCGGCTAGGGTTTGAGCCGCGGGTTTATCCCGCGGCGATGCTCGGGTCGAGCCCGGCTCCGTTTGTGTGGTTCGCGTTCGTGGATCCGACTCGTGGGAGAAAATCGGCTGGGGGCGGGCTGCGTGTCTTCGGGCGCGTAGTCTCCAAAGGTCGGACTCCTGCGGATGAGTCGGGGATCCAGTTTCCGGCGACGGGATTTCGTTCGGGGTTATCGGTTCCGCAATTTTTGATACCCCGGGACATCGAAACCCAGCAACTAGGTGGCGTAACTAGCTCAGCCCATCCTATAGTTCTCTATTTATAGTAGAGTTATCGCGCAAGCCAATGATCTAGGAAGCACCGCAAGTCTAAAACTAGTGCTCAGGAAGTTCCACATTATCTAGGAGATAATTTTGTGGAGACATCGAGATAATAAAGTTGCAACTTTTGGTAAGGTTGCAAACCCGCTTTCTAAACCTCTCCAGCAGTCTAAGCTTGAGGCTTTCACGACTGCAATAGAGATCAGACATCTTAGAGATGGGTTGTGATTTCTATTACTGTATTAGATATTTTTGGAGATTTGGTAAACATTCATTCATATGTATAATACATATTTCTTCATATAAATATGGTTTAATTTATATGAATTGTCCAAATGATTAAGTGATATCAATTGGGTTATGAGGTCGACTTACCGCATAATGAAGTCCCAATGGTTGAACTGATATACTTGAATCATATAGTTGTTCCTGGTTCGTATAATCCAGTACGGACAAACCGATAATACAATGAACTAGTTTGTAATGTGTACTATAGCGCCGCTTCATGGGCTAGTGATGTGGGACATCAAGTACAATTACATAGATATTAGCTGGGAGCTAATGATCGAACAGACCCGACTGGAATAGTATTTAAGATTTCGAGTCATAATACTATTTCATTGACTGTCGAGCAATTTCCTCTGACCTGAGTAGTCCAGAGTGATTCCATTGTGAAATGGTGTACTTTGATACAAGTAAACGCCTTTCGTAAAAGGAGGTTATAAAACTTGTTATTGGGTATATCAGGAAGCAAGTGGGAGAGCTTGGATTGACAAGATGGGATTGTCCTCCATTTTATAATGGGATATATGTCTTACTGGCCACTTGGAGAGTCAAGACTGTGGAAAATACGTGGCCACGTCCAGATTCGTATCATAGTGATAAATCTGGTTTTACAGTCTGTCTCAAAGTCCAAGAAAGGTTTGAACCGATTGAGGATGACTCGAGTCTTGCCTCAAGTTCAAACTTAGACATAAAAGTGACAACAGGAAGTTGGCAGCACACTGGCTCTGAAGGCCAAGTGGGAGATTGTTGGGATATGTCCTTCGATCCTACGTGTGCAATCGATAAAGTCATAAGGTCGTCTATGGATGTTAAATGATTATTTGATAATATTAATTGTTGGGAACAATATAATATTGATCAATTAAATCATACCTACAGGGTCACACACGGACTCAAAGATGATGTACGTTGCTTGATAAATATATTGATTTAGAATCAATATTTACGTGGAATTAATTAACATGCATGGGATGCATGGCTTGCATGGATGCATGTCATATAGTGTGACATGGCATGCCACACAAGCAAGTGGGGACCACATACAATGCATAGTTGCATGTGTATGTGGCATGACCTTTCACCTCCTTTGTAACCCCTTTGCATGATTATGGTGCATTATGATGCCCATTATGTTGTAGGTTACAAAGGGGTGTAATGGGATGCATAATGATGGAATCAGATAGATGAAAATCAGATTTTCATCACACAATAGCATCAGCCACGAAATTCCACTCAAATAGAGAGAAAAGAGGTGATCTTGGAGATTCATTCTCAAGCAAGCAATGTGTTCATTATCCGGGTTCGTGTGCAACACGTAGAGGCCGGGCCATTTGTGCGGCTTCCACATCCGGACGATCTAAAGGAGTGACGAGGTCATTCACAAGGAGAGCATCTAGTGACTGATCAATGAAGGTGGTTCAATCGACTCAACACCACCTTCATCAACATCAACGAGGCACGCTACACCGGTTGTAAGTGATCTCGTTAATCTCTATATATATATATATATTGGATGTATATATATAAACGTGTCTATACATATAATGTGTGCCTAGATCTTCATGTTGTTCGTGTTCTATTGTTTTACACGCTTCCGCACACACGAACAAGGTAATCGAGCGATTGGATCGACATCGAAAACCTTCAACCACCTGATACGAGGATTCCTGTAGCGACCCGCATGGAGGTTCGCGAGCCACGAAGCGTACATGAAGAATCTGTTGGGATTTGCGCCCAATTCCGTCGCTGCAAGAAACGATAAACACGAACGAAAAATAATCGAGAAATAAACGACACAAGAATTATAGTGGTTCACCCAATAAGGCTACGTCCACTCTCGCCGCTGCAGATCTTTCACTAGAATAATAATAGACGACTCCGGGAGATTACAAACGTAGACACGTATTTTCAGTATTCTCGCTCTCGTCTACTCTCGCTATTCTAGAATTCTCACGCTGATATATTTACATTGATGGGAATATCTATTATATAGGCTAGACCCATATAAAACCCTAATATTAATTAAGGTAAAGTCACGCTGAAAAAGACTGCAAACTTAGCGCACAAGAAAAATCACGCTGCGCTGAAATCTGCCAAACTTGTCAGCCGACATATCAAGGTGTCGGCCGACACCCACTTCTCACTTCGGATTCTACCGCGTATTCAGCCGCGGATTCCACAGAAGCTGCTCCAACAGCTTCATGTCGGCCGACAAATCACAGTATCGGCCGACACCATCCAGAACTCTTCGGTATCGGCTTCTTTGTCCTTTCCGGCCACGGTTTCGACTCCACATTCCAACAATCTCCCACTTGGAGGCGAAACCCAATCACCTCCCACTGCAGCGGCGTCCCCGGTCCTTACCAATGTCGCCCAGTCAAAGTTTCAACAAACTTCGACGCATCACGACTTCTCAGGTTTTTCCAGGCCTTATTCACATTGCCATCCCCGTTAACCTTCTCATCACCTCGCAACTCTCTTTCGATCCTCCGAAACCGCAACATTGACATCAAGCTTTTCAAAGCTCCCCAACGTCGCTTCCCCGAATTGCTTGTGAACCGGCTAACTCCCACTGTATGGTCAACGTCGGCATTCGCATACCCGTCGTCTATCCCCGACGACCCTTTTCGAAATCCTCCAACATTCTCACCGTTAGCTTCACGATTCCCTTGCATACTCCTCTTCATTTCTAGAATCCTAATCACCGGACTCTCTCCAAAACGATCCTCAGAGCTGCATCCAAATCGTCTAACAACTCCCACCGCATGGGAAATGTCGGACTTCTCAACAATGCTATTCGAATTTTTCATAAGTCCTTCTTCAGCAGAGTCACAAGAAGACTTACCCGAATGCATTACCTCGTCTCTTACCAACGAGTCACACCTTGACAATAACGAGCTCATCTCGTTTTTCATTGTCCTATTGCTCGCATTTTCAGCCAACATTGCTACGTCATCTCGCTTTGAAAGCATATGATTGAACATCGAGACCTCCTCCGGTTGGTCTACATGGGCCACATCTACCGGAACATCTCCCAAATCATATCTCAGCTCTCCATCTTCCGATTCTCTCTCGGCTACTGAGAATCGTACTCTTCTCTGCTTCTCGAGACACGGACTCCGATCCATATGAGGTTCCTCCGAACTCACTTTTGGTTGCAACCTTCTTTCGCTCATATGACCCAGCCCACAATGCCCAGGCTCATTGGTGTCGTCGGCCACACCAATATCACGACCACAAGTCGTAGTGTAAAGGGTAGCCGTCCTTCGACCACGAGCAATAACCATCGCACCCTTTGACACCTTCCAAGACCCCTTCTCGAACGTAACTTTGTGTCCACCCCTCTCAAGCTGGCTAACCGAGATCAAATTCCTCCACAGCTTCGGCACACACCTTACATTCGACAGCTTCAACGTCTGCCCAAACGACGTTTTTAATCTCACGTTACCAACACTCACGACGCCCAAGGTCTTTCCATCCCCGAGATGAACCTTACCGTGATCTCCGGCAACAAAATCCTCCATGCCTTCACGTCTCGTCGTTGTGTGAAACGATGCTCCTGAGTCAAGCACCCAAGAGTCTCCGAGAGGCTCAGAAGATGTTAGCAAGACATCTCCACTCTCGTCTTTTTTCGTCACCGCATTTGTCCCGCCTCCGATCCCCGAAAGCTCTCCACAATGCCTCTTTAAGTGACCAAGTTTTCTGTAATTCCAGCACTTGAATTGCTTCTTCTTTCGGTTGCTCGAACTCACCCTTCCGCTGCGTTTAGAATTCCCATAGCGATGCTCACATCGGCTCATAGACATGGCCGATGTAGTTGAAGTAGATGCTTCCCCGAAATCCCTCCTCCGAACTCCCTCGGCAAGGACGCGGTCCCTTACATCTTCAAGCTTCAACTTCCCACCTCCCATGGAATCACCCAACGCCTTTCTTATTGGTTCCCAGCTAATCGGTAGCGATGCCAATAAGGTCAGGGCCAGAACTTCATCATCAACCTCGATCTCAAACAAAACCACTTCTTTGACAATCGAGTTGAACTCGTTCACATGAGTCGCAACCACACCATCGTCTTCCATCTTCAAATGGAACAACCTCTGCAACAGCGCTGCTTTGTTCGTCACCGATGGCTTCTCGTACAAGTCAGACAGAATTTTCATCATCCCCGCGGTTGTCTTCTCCTTCATCGCCTTCTTGGAAACGTTCTCCGACAACGTCAAACGGATCAATCCGAGTACTTGTCGATCAAGGAGAGCCCAATCCGCCTCGCTCGTCTCCTCCGGCTTTGCGCCTTCCAACGAGTGATGAATATTGTTCTCGTCCAAATAGTTCACGATTTCCATCCTCCAAGATGCGAAACCCAAGCCATCAAATCTCGTAACTCCAAAGGTCGTGATGTCTCCCATCGTTTCTTCGATTGCCCAGCTTTTCCACCAAAGCTCTGATACCAGTTGTTGGGATTTGCGCCCAATTCCGTCGCTGCAAGAAACGATAAACACGAACAAAAAATAATCGAGAAATAAACGACACAAGAATTATAGTGGTTCACCCAATAAGGCTACGTCCACTCTCGCCGCTGCAGATCTTTCACTAGAATAATAATAGACGACTCCGGGAGATTACAAACGTAGACACGTATTTTCAGTATTCTCGCTCTCGTCTACTCTCGCTGTTCTAGAATTCTCACGCTTATATATTTACATTGATGGGAATATCTATTATATAGGCTAGACCCATATAAAACCCTAATATTAATTAAGGTAAAGTCACGCTGAAATCTGCCAAACTTGTCGGCCGACATATCAAGGTGTCGGCCGACACCCACTTCTCACTTCGGATTCTACCGCGTATTCAGCCGCGGATTCCACAGAAGCTGCTCCAACAGCTTCATGTCGGCCGACAAATCACAGTGTCGGCCGACACCATCCAGAACTCTTCGGTATCGGCTTCTTCGTCCTTTCCGGCCACGGTTTCGACTCCACATTCCAACAGAATCACTGGATCCGTACGAGGGCTACGCGAATGAATCAGCGTCACCTCGCATGAACCCCGCATCACCGGCGACTCTCTCGGCGATAGTTCCGGCGATCCATCATGGCACGACGGCAGGAGGCGGCTGACGGATGGCCGGCGACGGCAGCGGAAGGCTGGAAAGTTGCGTCCGACCTATCCCGTAATTAGTATTTTAATTAATACTAATTAATATTTAATTTAGTATTTTCTTTATTTAGTTTAATTAATTAATTAGTTTATTTAATTAAGTAATTAGGGAAAATAGTAGTCTAATAGTATCCTAGTTTATTTTATTAGTTTTCTTTACTTGGTGGACAAGTCTTGAGCTCTATATAATAGAGGCTCCGCTATGTAATTCATTATGCTGAGATATCAATAGAAAAGACTGAGTTCTTTTATAAGCCTTCGGCTTTTGTGTTTTGAGTTATCATAAACTCTATGGTCGATTACAAGACTATCTAAATTGTTCAGTGGTTGTGTAATTGCGTTGCAATTATTCACAAGGGTAAAAGTTTAATTGTAATAATTAATTTGAAGGGTTCTCGGGTTGACTAATAATCCCCGTAGAATAAACGTGTACAACGGCGTAGTGCCTGAGTATTCGTGCGAACAACTCGATAATATCGGTTGTATTCGCTTAAACAAGGCGTGCAGAACGAGAAGTGACGAACTCATAAACCTCCGTAGCCAAATCGAGCCATTACCGCGTAAGCGCCTTGGACTCTTTTGGATATTGGTATTTGTGATTCGGGATTGAAACCGGGGTCCCCATCACTATCCTCGTCACTGGGTTTCGTCCCTCGGATCTTCGTTCATATATATACGCGATAATTCAATTAAAATCATTGAGAAGATTTTCATGATTTTACCTTTGTTCTCGTTATGCGTAGAAACAAGATCTTTGAAGACCTTTAGACCTTCCCACGTATTCTTTGCACTCGTTCGAACGTAGGGGTGGGCGACGAACCTCTGAACTCTATGGATCTCCTTCACGAACTCTCTAGACTTATCAAGTATGATTATCTTGTCTTGTCTAATTGTGAAGACCATGTAGTGCTTTTATAGGCTACGTAGGGGATCTTGGAGGTGGAATATTGGGCTTCCAATAAATTAATTAAATTGAGCACAAACCCAAGTCTATTAATTCAATCTATTAATTATATTTAATTCCACTATATAAATATAATTCCCAATATTATACCATATTATATCAAATAATATTCTCTCCGTAGTATTATTTATTCCGTGCGTTTAAGATAGAAATGTCAATGAATAAATTATATTTATTGCTAATTAATTTATTCATCTCTTGAATCTGAGAATAGTATCTGTTGGAATTCGATATCCCGGGCTATTAAAATTTGCGGAAACTAATAACCCGAACGAAAACCTTCCGCCAGAGATCACGTGAACACCGCCATGCGAACCGGAGCACGGCCGAGGACACGACGCACCCGAAGGCACGTCGCTGCCCCAGCCGAGCCCCCGCGGGCGGGGCTCCATGCGATCGATGATCACGCCATCCGCGCGATCGGGTGGGGCTGCCCAGCAGCCCCCGCGGCGAGTCCGGCGACTCGCCGCCGCCTGGGGAGGTCGGCCCGCCACCAGCAGGCCGCCACGGGTCTCAGCCCGCGGCCAGCGATCGATCACAAGGATCGATCACACCCCCGGCGTCCAGCCGGGGTTCGCCCCCCATGCGCACGCCGAAACCCTAGGTGGGTCGACCGCCGCGATGCCGTGGTCTTCGACCACCATCGCCGGTTGATCCTCTTGGGGTTTCGTACCTCGGATCTTTGCGTTCACGGTATTTCACGATAATTCGAATCAAATAAAATCATAAAGGGCGTTTAGATTTTATACCTTCGATTCGTTGTTCGGAGAAACGAAATCAAGACGACCTTTGAATCTTCCCACGTATTCCTTGCACTAGCTTGAACGTCGGGTGGGTGACGATCCTCCAAGCTTATGGATCTCCTTCTCTCCTTTCTCTCTCTAGAATTGTGATCTTCAAGTTATGAGAATAGAGAAGACCATGTAGTGCTTTTATAGGCTACGCAGGGGATCTAAAGGAGGTGGAATATTGGGCTTCCAATATTAATGATTAAATTGAGTCCAAGCCCAAATCTATTAATCCCATCAATATTAATTAATTTATTTTCCACTATATAAATTAATTGCACTCTCAATATTAAACCATATTATATCAAATAATATTTCTCCGGTTAGTATTATTTATTCCGTGTATTTAAGATTTAAATATCCATAAATAAAATTTATTTATTGCTTAATAAATTTATTCATCTCTTATATCCGATAATAGTACCACTCAACCTTATTATTATGCGGGAACAAATCCACTCGCGAGGTTTACATAATAAATCCTTATGAGCTCATCTCGGGGATATTATCAACCCTTTCGGGATACACTGTCCCGTCAAGAATTCACGGCATGCCATATATAAAATATAGTGACCCAACTTAACCGGTAATTAACCCAATAATTAAATAGGTTAATTCCTTTGGAAAATCAAAGTCACTTATATTAAATATATGCACCCGCAATTGTTTCGGGGATTAAGAATAAAATACACTGAGACTTAAATCAATTATCACAGAGCAATCCTAATTGATAAATCTCAAGCGATCCGCCCAATACACCAAGTGTACAAGTGTGATAAAATAATCAAGACAAATTATTTTCTCTCTCACACAACGACTATACCGATGGATTGGTCCGTGTCCATCTAGGTCGTGAGCAACTGTTTGATTAAATACGAGTAACCGATAGTATGATCTTCTGTGTGACGGCGCACACCATACTAACTACAACGTATATAATCTAAGACTATAATTTGCATATATTTAATTAACAATAATTAAAAGCAAATGAATGTTTATTTCAATAGATAAATGATAGTGTACAAGGAGTTCAGAATACTCAAATCTAGACATTAAGTATACTACTCCAACATTCTCCCACTTATACTAAGGTCTAGTCTTATCTTCCAAACTTCTGACTCCCAAACCCTTCAAGTGCTTGAAATATACTTCCTTAGGAAGTATCTTTGTGAAGGGGTCTGCTAGGTTGTCATCTGAAGCTATCTTGGTGACTACAGCGTCGCCTCTCTTGACGATGTCTCGAATCAGGTGCTACTTGCGCTCTATGTGTTTCGTAGCACTATGGGACCGTGATTCCTTACTGTTTGCCACTGCACCGCTATTGTCACAATAAATTGTCATAGCTTTGGGCAAACTCGGAATCACATCTAAGTCCTGGAGGAAATTAAGGAGCCACACTGACTCTTTCGCTGCCTCTGAGGCTGCAACATATTCAGCTTCCATGGTAGAGTCTGAAATGCACTTTTGCTTAACACTCTTCCATGATACGGCTCCACCTCCCAAAGTGTACACATAGCCTGATGTCGACTTACGCCGGTCCTTATCAGCTTGGAAATCTGAATCTGTGTAACCCAAAGGAATCAGATTGTCTGCTCCGTATTTCAGAACATAATCCTTAGTATTTCGCAAATACTTGAAAATGCTCTTTACGGCAGTCCAATGAGCATTTCCAGGCTTACTCTGATATCTTGCCACTATGCCAACTGCATAACAGATATCAGGCCTCGTGCATAACATTGCATACATTAAGCTTCCCACAGCCGAAGCGTAGGGAACTGCTTTCATGTCATCTTTCTACTTCTGTGTTTGAGGACACATTTCCTTAGAAAGATAAGTTCCTTTACTGAAGGGTAACTTACCCTTCTTGGAATCTTGCATATTAAAACGAGCCAGAATCGTGTCTATGTAAGATTGCTGGGAAAGGTACAATGTTCTATTCCGGTGATCCCTTATAACCTTGATCCCTAGAACATGTCCAACCTCCCCTAAATCTTTCATATCGAATTGTCTAGGAAACCATCCCTTTATGTCTGATAACATCTTCACACTATTGCCAATGAGAAGTATGTCGTCTACGTAAAGCACGAGGAACACCACCTTTTTTCTATCACGTTTCCAATACACACACGATTCGTCCATGCTTTGAATGAATCCAAAAGATTGGACTACTTCATCAAACCGCAGGTTCCACGATCTCGAGGCTTGTTTCAATCCATAAATGGATCGATTAAGCTTGCACACTAGATGATCTTGCCCCTTAGCAATGAATCCTTCTGGTTGTTTCATATAAATCGTCTCGTCAAGACTTCCATTAAGGAAAGCTGTCTTGACATCCATTTGCCACACCTCATAATCCATATGAGCTGCTATGGATAAGAGAATCCGTATCGACTTTATCTTGGCTACCGGCGAGAAGGTCTCCTCAAAATCGATTCCCTCTTTCTGAGTATATCCTTTCGCAACAAGCCGAGCTTTTAAAGGTTTCAACCTTTCCGTCAGATCCTCTCTTTCTCTTGTAGACCCATTTACACCCAATTGGCTTTACGCCGTTTGGTGGTTCTACAAGATCCCAGACTTTATTAGAATCCATAGATTCTATTTTGGATTTCATCTCTTTCTTCCAAGAAGGCGCATCTATATCTTGTACCGCCTCATCATAGGTCCAGGGATCGATTTCATGAACTCCGGGTGCCGAGTCCGAAGACTCACCCAGTCCAATCCATCTGTCTGGTTGTTTAACAACCCTCCCACTACGACGGCGTTCCGGTGTATCAACAGTGACAGTATTAGGTGCAGGTTCTAGTGGTGTATCTACACTCGGTTCGGCTGTATCTAAGTCTTCTTTGTTACCTCTCAACTCATCAAGCATTATGTCACTTTTGGGCTTGTGGTCCATGACATAGTCTTCCTCTAGGAACCGAGCGTTAGTACTTATAACGATCTTCTGGTCCGTAGGACTATAGAACATGCCACCCTTAGTTCCTCTAGGATATCCTATAAACAACCGCACTTCAGTACGAGGTTCTAACTTATCAGCCCCTGTCTTCAACACGTGTGCAGGACACCCCGAGATCCGAACGTGTCTTAAGCTAGGCTTGCGCCCGCTCCAACGTTCCATGGGCGTTGAAGGAACTGTTTTAGATGGAACCAAGTTCAGATTGTGCGCCGCTGTTTCTAAGGCATATCCCTAGAACATAATAGGTAAATCCGAGTAACTCATCATTGAACGTACCATCTCCATAAGAGTCCTATTCCTTCGTTCTGACACACCATTCTGTTGAGGAGTATATGGTGATGTCATTTGGGAATCAATCCCATTCTCTGCCAAGTATGCCTTGAATTCTCCAGACAGGTACTTGCCTCCGCGATCAGATCGCAGGCATTTTATAGATTTACCATGAAGGTTCTCCACAAGAGCCTTGAATTCCTTGAACTTGTCAAAGGATTCGCTCTTGCGGCGCATCAGGTATACAAATCCATACCTTGAATAATCATCAGTAAAAGTGATGAAATATTCGTACCCTCCTCTTGCCTGAGTAGACATAGGTCCGCATACATCAGAGTGAATCAAATCCAATACTTGCTCGGATCTCCGTCCTTTACCAGAAAAAGAACGCTTGGTCATTTTTGTTGGAATTCGCTATCCCGGGTTATCAAAATTGCGGAACCGATAACCCGAACGAACCCTTCGCCGGAGATCGTACAAACGCCGACTCATCCGCCGGAGTCCGGGCTTTGGAGACCACGCACCCAAAGGCACGTAATCCGCCCCCACCCGAAAACCCGCGAGCCGAGGTTCATACAATCGACAACCTCAATCGCCGGAGAAACCACGAGTCCACGCGAACCGGGACCCGACCGAACGCGTCGCGTGCACGAGGCACGCGGACGCCCAGCCGAGTCCCCGCGAGGGGACTCGCGATCGCTCGCAGCGATCGCACGGGATGCCTCGCGGCATCCCCGCAGCGGATCCGGCGATCCGCTGCTCGCGGCTAGGGCTCGCGTCCAGCGAGCCGCTGCGGGAAAACCCGCAGCTCGCTACGAGCTGCTACGGGTAAAACCCGTAGCCCTAGCGATCAGCCCCGTAGGGCTCGATCGATCCTCGGCGTCCAGCCGAGGGTCCGCGCGTTCGATCCCCCCGAGGGATCCACGAGCCGCCGGCGGTCCGGTGGTCCAACCACCACCGCCCGGCTCGACCCTCGTCCCGGGGTTCGATCCTCGGATCTTTGTTCTACGGTATTCTCAATAAAACAAATCGAACAATTAACAAGTTAGTTGAGAATTGTACCTACGATTCGTTGTTCGGAGAAACGAAATCGATGACCTCGTGATCTTCCCGCGTATTCCTTGCACTCCGTTCGAACGTCGGGTGGGCGACGAGCTATCGAACTCTATGGATCCTCTTCACTCTCAGAACTTTATTGTTGGCGTAACTTAGGTTGTGAAAAGTGAAGACCATGTAGTGCTTTTATAGGCTACGAATGGGATCAAAAGGAGAATAAATATTGGGCTTCCAATATTGAAAATTAAATTGGGTCCAACCCAAATCCATTAATTCTTATCAATATTAATTTTATTTATTTTCCACTATATAAATAAAATTGCACTCCCAATATCATTCCATATTATACCAAATAATATTTCTCCAACTTAGTATTATTTATTCCGTGTATTTAAGATTTAAATATCCATGAATAAAATTTATTTATTGCTTAATAAATTTATTCATCTCTAATATCCGAGAATAGTACCACTCAACCTTATTTATTATGCGGAACAAATCCACTCGCGAGGTTTACATAATAAATCCTTATGAGCTCATCTCGGGGATATTATCAACCCTTCCGGGATACACTGCCCCTTCAAGAATTCACGGCATGTCATATATAAAATATAGTGACCCAACTTAACCGGTAATTAACCCAATAATTAAATCGGTTAATTCCTTTGGAAAATCAAAGTCACTAATATTAAATATACACACCCGCAATTATTTTAGGGATTAAGAATAAAATACTCCGAGTCTCAAATCAATTATCGCCGAGCAATCCTAATTGATGAGTCTCAATCGATCCGCTCAATACACCAAGTGTACAAGTGTGATAAGATAATCAAGACAAATTATCTTCTCTCTCACACAACGACTATACCGATGGATCGGTCCGTGTCCATCTAGGTCGTGAGCAACTGTTCGATTAAATACGAGTAACCGATAGTATGATCTTCTGTGCGGGCCCGACACACCATACTAACTACAACGTATAAAATCCAGGACTATGATTTGCATGTATTTAATTAACAATAATTAAAAGCAAATGAATGTCTGTAATAGATAGGTAAATGAAAGTGCATACAGAGTTCAGAATACTCAAATCTAGACATTAAGTATACTACTCCATCAATCTCCCACTTATACTAAGGTCTAGTCTTTTCCTCCAAACTCCCGACTCCCATACTCATCACGTGCTTAAGTTGTACTTCCAAGAAGTACTATGTGAATGAGCACTCTAGGTTGCCGCTCTGAAGTTATCTTGGTGACTACAGCGTTGTCTCCCTCGACGATGACTCGTATCAGGTGGTACTGGCTCTATGTGTTATCTTACACTTATGGACTTGTGATTTCTTACCATTTTCCATCGCACCGCTATTGACATAGCCTTTGGCAAATTAAGAATCACATCTAAGTCCCAGAGATTATCCCGGAGCTATACCAAAACTTCCGCTGCCTCTGAGGCCGCTTATTTGGTTACCCATGGCAGAGTCCGAAAAGCATCGTGCTTATCACTCTTCCATGTTAAAACTCCTTCTCCTTTAATAGTGAAACACATAGCCTGATATCGACTTACACCGGTCCTTATTCGATTAGAAATCTAAGAGAATGTAATCCAAAGGAAATGTTTGTCTGCTCCGTAATCCAGAACATAGTTTCCAGTACTTCGAAAGTACTTAAAATGTTCATTACAGCAGTCAAGTATTCCTTTCCAGGATTACCTTGATATCCTCCCACTATGCTAACCGCATAGCCGATATCAGGTTCTTGTTTTCAACAATGCATTCATCGAGCTTTCCACACTTAAAGTGTAGGAAACTGCTTTCATTGCTTCTATCTCCTTCTGTGTTCCAGAACACATATCCTTAGATAGATGCATTCCGTATCTGAAAGGTAACGAACCTTTCTGGGAATCTTGCATGTTAAAACGAACCACAATCATATATATGTAAGATGTCCAGGAGAAGTACAATGTTCTCTCCTAGAGATCCAAGATCTCAAGAACAGGTCCAACTTCTTCCTATATCTTTCATAATGATTTATCCAGACAACCATCATTTCATGTCTGATTACATCTTTACATTGTTGCCAATGATAAAATGTTATCTACATAAAACCCGAGAAACACCACCTTGTTTCCATCACGTTTCCCATACACACGATTCGTCTATGCTTTGATGAATCCATAAAATGGACTATCTCATCAATTTGCAAGTACCACGAACTCGAGGCTTGTTTCAATCCATAAATGGATCGATTAAGCTTGCACACTAGATGATCTCGCCCCTTAGCAATGAATCCTTCTGGTTGTTTGTCTCGTCAAGACTTCCATTAAGGAAAGCTGTCTTGACATCCATTTGCCACACCTCATAATCCATATGAGCTGCTATGGATAAGAGAATCCGGATCGACTTTTATCTTGGCTACTGGCTAGAAGGTCTCCTCATAATCGATTGTCTCTTTCTGAGTATATCCTTTCGCAACAAGCCGAGCTTTAAAGGTTTCAACCTTTCCGTCAGATCCTCTCTTTCTCTTGTAGACCCATTTACCCAATTGGCTTTACGCCGCTTGGTGGTTCTACAAGATCTCAGACTTTATTAGAATCCATAGATTCTATTTCGGATTTCATCGCTTTCTTCCAAGAAGGCGCATCTATATCTTGTACCGCCTCATCATGGGTCCAGGGATCGACTTCATGAACTCCGGGTGCCGAGTCCGAAGACTCACCCAGTCCAATCCATCTGTCCGGTTGTTTAACAACCCTCCCACTACGACGGCGTTCCGGTGTATCAACAGTGACAGTATTAGGTGCAGGTTCTAGTGGTGTATCTATACTCGGTTCGGCTGTATCCAGTCCTTATCGTTCTCTCTCATTCAAAGTGTTACGTCACTTTGGGCTTGTGATTTATCTAATAGTCTTCCTCTAAGAACCGGGCGTTAGAACTTATAACGTCCTTCTGGTTCATAGTACTATTTGAACACACATCTTTTGTTCTTCTAGGATATTCTACAACCGCATTTGAATGCGCCGTTGTTTCCAGACATATCCATAGAACATAGGTAGTTCCGTATAACTCATGCCTTTACTATTTCTATAAGAGTTCCATTTCTTAATTTCCGACACACCATTCCTACACAAGAGTGTATGGTGTAGTCATTTGGGATCAAATCCCAATCTCTGATCAGTATGCCATGCATTCCTCAGACATGCACTTGCCTCCGCGATTAGATCGCAGGCTTGATGGAGTTATATTCTAAATGTCTAGTTTAGTGACAATATGGAACTCCTTATCTGTGTTTTATTATCTATTAATCAAACAGTCTGCATTTTTGTTTATTATAAATCTGTGCTCTATAGTCCTAGATATATATGTTGTAGACAGTATGGCGTGAGGAGACACGCAGAAGATCATACTGTCGGTTACTCGTATATTATCGAACAGTGGCTCACGACTTAGATGGACAGGGACAATCCATCGGTACGTCGTTGTGTGACTGGTAGATAGTCGGTCTTGACTATCATGTTACACTCGTACACTTGGTGTATTGAGCAGGACCACGGGAGGGCGTTCGATTTATACTAATCGACGAAATCGAACTAGACCTCAGAATTACGGATATACGAATTCTTAATCCCTATATAATTATAGGTGCGTATGTCCAATTCTCGGTTCTTTAACTTGCCAATGAGTGAGACTATTTGATTAGTCGAGATACTCGGTAAATTGGGAATCGGAATTGTACACACGGCATGCTATAGATTATAGACAGGAAACCGTGTCCCGTTTATCGGGTTGATGACGTCCCCGAGATGAGCTCATAAAGTTTATCATGTAAACCCTGCAGGTGGATTTGTTCCACATGATAATAAGGATGAGTGGTACTAGTCTCGGATAATAAGAAACGAATTAATTTATATATTAGTAATTAAATAAATTCGTGGACGTTCGATATCTTAAACACGGGGAAAGTCGTATATGTAATTTCGGCGGATTTATTATTGTTGAAATAATATTAAAATTAATTTCGGGAATTCAATTATTATTTTATAGTGGAGTTAATAATAATTAAAATTGAAATCGATTAATTAAGGAATTGCTTTTACGTATTCCAAGTTAATTAATATTTCAATTTAGCCCTTAATTAATTTATCCTTAGGTCCCTAACGTAGCTCTATTTAAACCCCCTCCCTTACCCTCTCTAAACCTAACATTCGCCGCAATTCTCATTTTTCATCTGAGAATAATTATTTTGCTTAGCGCAAAAATATTTTTCTCTGTGTGAAAAATAGAGTTAACGCAATTATAATTTTATTCTCTCATTGAGAATAATTATACCGTGGTTGAGAAAGAGAGAGTATAGACGGGAGAACTCCAGCGGATCGTTGCCCACACAGCGGTTGGAGACGAGGTCAGAGAATACGTTAGAAGCTCTAAGGTCTCAACAATCGACCGATAAGGTATGAGATCGGAACTTTCAATTCCGCATTTATTCGATCTCAATTTCCTCGTTGAACATACATGAACGTAGATCGGTTCCCGTGGCTTGGATGTGATATTCTCGGACTGCTGGGAGGTTTCTGACCTCCGGCGTGGCAGTCGGATCGAGAAAATCGCGTCGGAACAGCCGGAACGGGCGAACGGGGTCGCTGTTCGCAGCGACGAGGCGCCCGCCTGAGGGGCAAGCGCCCGCTCGCGACAGGCAGCAGGCGCTCGCTTGGGCAGCAGGCGCTCGCTTGCCCTGCTGCGCGAGCGCTCGCTTGGTAGGCAAGCGGCCGCTTGCTCCGGGCAGATCGCGAGCCGCGGCTTCGGCTGCGGCGGACGCGCGATCTCTTGGGCGGGCGGCCATGGCTGTCTAAGGGTGACCTCCAGAAGTCGATTGGGGACGTCCGGATGTTCGATGGTTCGAACGGACGTGTCCCGGGTAGTCGATTTCCATCAAGGCTTTCAATGGATATACCATGATGGTTCCCCACAATAGCTTTGTGTCCATTGACTTGTCAAAACACTTTGCTTTTGTGGCACATCAGGTATGCTAATCCATTTTTCGAGTAATCATAAAATGAAGTACTCGTATCTTATTGTCTGAGTAGACAAAGGTCTGCATACATCAGAGTTAATCAATTCTAATACTTGTCCGGATCTTATACCTTATATCCATAAAGGATTGCTTAGTCGTATTATCTTCCAAATTAGATTCTTAGGTCGGAAGGTCCACTCCTTCAACTTAATTGATCTTACAATCAATTTTCGACCCTTGAACTTCTCATTTGAATAAATATGACTTAGCATAAGAATCCACAAGTATAAATGATTAAATAAAGAAATCTCTTATTAGTAAAACGAGTTATATATAAAACGGTTCGTTGCATCGTGGTGGACTCAGGATTTATATATTGCTAGCTAATGTACCAAAATAGATAATACCATTATTTCTCCTTATAACCATCAAATGATTAAAAGAAATAAAATATCCATTTATTAGAAATCCAGAACAAAGTTCTTTCTAATTTGAAAGTTACATAAAAGCAATAACCCAAAATGAAATCCTATAAAATGTCCTCCACTGCAACTGCTGCCTCCTCTACAGCATTGCCCATGTAGACTACGATTTCTTCTTTTCTAAGTCGTCGGGTTTCCTGGAACCCTTGCATTTAGAATGCACATACCGTCAGTGGTTCTATATCTACACACCAGGTTCCGGCAGATAATACCACTGACTATGTTTTATGACTAAAGAAGATTTCGTACTTTTGATGAGAGGACAATCAGACCTCCAGTGCCCAAACTGCTTGCATTGAAAGCACTTGCCCAAAGGCTTGCCTTTCCCAATCCGTGGCTTTGAGCCACTGGGTTTCTTTGCATGCTTTTCCTCTAGCCTTGCCACAAAAGCTTGTGATTTTCTCAACCTACGCACAAACTCCGCTTTCGCCGAATCCTTTTTAAGGGACTCATTGAGAGAGAACTCTGTGAGTATGTTAATCACCTCTTGTCCGGCTTCCACGCTATGTCTCAACATCATCCTGAGGTCATTTCGAATGTCCTCATCACTTGGGACAACAGTGGATTCGGAAAGCTCAACAGTCTGAACAATGTCCAGATTTCGTTCCCAATCATCACCATATGGAACCGGTGAGTTTTCATCCTTAAGTATATCACAAAGTGGGGTCACAGTCATTCTTAACCTATAAGCACATAAAACAAACAAACAATTTAATATCCGATATTATCTCCCTCAAATAATATCATTAAATCACTAATCACATCTAAAATCCCATCAGGTAAGGCAAGCCACGTTCGTGTGGACGTTTACCCACCCAAATGATTTAGCAATTAGATTTTACTTCGGTCATACATCACTTATAGCGTAACCTCGTTGGGAGGAATACTATAACGCGTATCTAAGTGTAAACCATTACTCAGTACTAAGGTGAATCGTTTAGAACTGTTATGTCACCGCAAGCCACGTTCGTGTGGACGTTTACGACAACTCGCAACTCTTCACAATTCCCTATAACTGTCTACATCAATTATTTTAAAATCCCATTCAGTATAGCAAGCCACGTTCGTGTGGACGTTTACTCCACCAAAAAGATTTATATAATTGAAATCCAATTACTAGATCCATTCAATCTCGTAAATCAAGACGTGGAGAATCATAAGTGAAACTCGAAGTTTCTAACCAGTGATTCACCATGCGAACGACCCTATCTCTCATAAATGAGGGAGCCGAGCAGACAATCGATCCATCTATCAAAGAATGGTACGAAGGTCTCTAATTTGTGTCCTCTACATGACCAAGTGGCTCTGGCTCCATTCCACTCCCCGGGGTGAGAATGAGTCGACTTGAAATCAGCTTTGGAAAGACAAATTAGGCATTGTTTGATAAACTCAATCAATGTCTCTTGTAAGAGGAATTACAAGAACTCTCCTCCAATGACTTATCTATATAAATTTCAAAAGTTCATAAAAGTCACCAAGAGAGCAGCAATGGAGACCATGGGCATGTTTCCATACCCTCTCCCACTTAGCTTTTTACAATAAAGGGATACGCTATCTAGTGCATAAAATAAACACATATAGCATGCATACATGTAATAAAGCACATAGTATTATCACATAGTCAAAATAATTACTAGAATATTATTTTCCGACTATTATGTCTTCATCACATCCTCGTACGCATCTTCTAGTCTTCAGTCTTCGTTTCTTGAATGCTCCTTGTGACGAGAATATTAATTTCCAATATTTAAATCTATTTATTTTCAATTAATCCAAAAGTTACTTAATTCAAAAATTAAGTCAATTGAATATATCAAAAATAAAATTAAATATTATTAATATTTTTATTTATTTTATTTTCTTTTTCCACTTCATTAAATCTCTAGAATAATCCATCCAAGAAAATCTTGGAATATTCTAGATGATATCCATAAAGAAATAAAATAATTAGGACTATTATACTTTTCCAAATTTATTTTATTCCTAATCCATGAATATTCCCATGAGTAGGAATAATCAAATAGGAAAAATAAATTTAGTACTAAATTAATTCTTTTTCTATTTTTCTAGAATATTCCTTTCCAGAAATAATCAAAATAGGAAATAATGAATTAATTAGGAAAGTATATTTTCGGTAGGAGTAGCCCGGGTTGGGAGACCCCGAACCACCCCCACCACATCGGACCTCCAGCCACGGGGAGGAGCGCCGCCGCCCAGCCACGCCGCCAACCACCGAACCGGTGGCAGCCGCGGCTAGAGCAACAGCCCTCCCGCCCCACGCCTTCGATCGGGCATCATGGGGATCGATCCAATCGATCCCTAGCCCTTCGTCCATCTCGTCACTTCGTCTTCTCCGGCGGTCTTCGATACGTCGATCCAATCGCAAAATAAATTTACAAAATCTAAATTACAATTCTGGTATCGATTCTATACACGAAATCGACCCTATACATTTTCCGGAAAAACAACGAACATAATAATAAATCCTAAATTCGGTCAACCCCCGAATTTTTACTATTACAAGCATTCACCACCAAAAACGAATCTCGACATGTCCGAGAGTTTAATAAAACCAACAATCATGACAAAATAAATTAAACGAATAATAAATTAAGCCATAATAGTCGGAACCCTGCAAGGTAGAACAACATTTATCGAAAATACCGCGAACGTAAACCACGCTCTGATACCAGTTGTTGGAATTCGCTATCCCGGGTTATCAAAATTGCGGAACCGATAACCCGAACGAACCCTTCGCCGGAGATCGTACAAACGCCGACTCATCCGCCGGAGTCCGGGCTTTGGAGACCACGCACCCAAAGGCACGTAATCCGCCCCCACCCGAAAACCCGCGAGCCGAGGTTCATACAATCGACAACCTCAATCGCCGGAGAAACCACGAGTCCACGCGAACCGGGACCCGACCGAACGCGTCGCGTGCACGAGGCACGCGGACGCCCAGCCGAGTCCCCGCGAGGGGACTCGCGATCGCTCGCAGCGATCGCACGGGATGCCTCGCGGCATCCCCGGGATGCTCGCAGCGGATCCGGCAATCCGCTGCTCGCGGCTAGGGCTCGCGTCCAGCGAGCCGCTGCGGGAAAACCCGCAGCTCGCTACGAGCTGCTACGGGTAAAACCCGTAGCCCTAGCGATCAGCCCCGTAGGGCTCGATCGATCCTCGGCGTCCAGCCGAGGGTCCGCGCGTTCGATCCCCCCGAGGGATCCACGAGCCGCCGGCGGTCCGGTGGTCCAACCACCACCGCCCGGCTCGACCCTCGTCCCGGGGTTCGATCCTCGGATCTTTGTTCTACGGTATTCTCAATAAAACAAATCGAACAATTAACAAGTTAGTTGAGAATTGTACCTACGATTCGTTGTTCGGAGAAACGAAATCGATGACCTCGTGATCTTCCCGCGTATTCCTTGCACTCCGTTCGAACGTCGGGTGGGCGACGAGCTATCGAACTCTATGGATCCTCTTCACTCTCAGAACTTTATTGTTGGCGTAACTTAGGTTGTGAAAAGTGAAGACCATGTAGTGCATTTATAGGCTACGAAGGGGATCAAAAGGAGAATAAATATTGGGCTTCCAATATTGAAAATTAAATTGGGTCCAACCCAAATCCATTAATTCTTATCAATATTAATTTTATTTATTTTCCACTATATAAATAAAATTGCACTCCCAATATCATTCCATATTATACCAAATAATATTTCTCCAACTTAGTATTATTTATTCCGTGTATTTAAGATTTAAATATCCATGAATAAAATTTATTTATTGCTTAATAAATTTATTCATCTCTTATATCCGAGAATAGTACCACTCAACCTTATTTATTATGCGGAACAAATCCACTCGCGAGGTTTACATAATAAATCCTTATGAGCTCATCTCGGGGATATTATCAACCCTTCCGGGATACACTGCCCCTTCAAGAATTCACGGCATGTCATATATAAAATATAGTGACCCAACTTAACCGGTAATTAACCCAATAATTAAATCGGTTAATTCCTTTTGAAAATCAAAGTCACTAATATTAAATATACACACCCGCAATTATTTTAGGGATTAAGAATAAAATACTCCGAGTCTCAAATCAATTATCGCCGAGCAATCCTAATTGATGAGTCTCAATCGATCCGCTCAATACACCAAGTGTACAAGTGTGATAAGATAATCAAGACAAATTATCTTCTCTCTCACACAACGACTATACCGATGGATCGGTCCGTGTCCATCTAGGTCGTGAGCAACTGTTCGATTAAATACGAGTAACCGATAGTATGATCTTCTGTGCGGGCCCGACACACCATACTAACTACAACGTATAAAATCCAGGACTATGATTTGCATGTATTTAATTAACAATAATTAAAAGCAAATGAATGTCTATAATAGATAGGTAAATGAAAGTGCATACAGAGTTCAGAATACTCAAATCTAGACATTAAGTATACTACTCCATCAATTTTACCCTCCAAACAGGATTCGCAGGTTGGAAGGTCCTCTCCTTCAACACCACTGATGAGACCATCAACTTTCAACCTTTGAATTCTATTCGAATTAATATGACCTAGCCTTAGATGCCACAAGTATAATTGATTCATTTTAGAAGGTTCCTTTGAATTGGTGTTCGTAGATGTGTTATTACTCTCGGTTAGTTGCATCGTGTTAGACTCAGGATTTAGAACATACAAATCGTCTATCAATGTACCAGAACAGACAATCTCACTATTTCTTCTTATGACCACAGAGTGATCAAAAGAAACAGAATATCCATTCAGAATTAACTTAGAAACTGAAATTAAATTCTTTCTAAAATTCGGTACATAAAGACAATTCTGTAAAACTAAAATCCTATCACTACTAAAGCGTAAGTGAACGTCTCCCACTCCAACAGCCGCCACCTTCGCGGCATTGCCCATGTAGACCACGATCTCTCCTTCTCTAAGTCTCCGGGTTTCCTGGAACCCCTGCAATGAATTGCAGACATGGTCAGTGGCGCCCGTATCTACACACCAGGTGCTGGTAGATATCACCGCTGACAATGTTTCAGTGACTAAGGAAAATTTCGTACCTTTGATGAGAGGACAATCAGACCTCCAGTGCCCAAACTGTTTGCATCGAAAGCATCTGCCTAAAGGCTTGCCTCTCCCAATCTGTGGTTTTAAACCACTGGGCCTCTTTGCACGCTTTTCCTTTAGCCTTGCCACAAAAGCTTGTGATGCCCTTAACTTGCGCACAAACTCCGCTTTTGCCTAATCCCTTTTAAGGGACTCATTGAGAGAGGATTCTGTGAGTATGTTAATCACCTCTTGTCCGGCTTCCAGGCTATGTCTCAACATCATCCTGAGGTCATCCTTAATGTCCTCATCAGTTAGGACAACAGTGGATTCGGAAAGCTCAACAGTCTGAACAATGTCCAGATTTCGTTCCCAATCATTACTATATGGAACCGGTGAGTTTTCATCCTTAAGTATATCACAAAGTGGGGTCACAGTCATTCTTAACCTATAAGCACATAAAACAAACAAACAATTTAATATCGATATTATCTCCCTCAAATAATATCATTAAATCACTTATCACATCTAAAATCCCATCAGGTAAGGCAAGCCACGATAGTGTGGACGTTTACCCACCCAAATGATTTCGCAATTAGATTTTCTTCGGTCGTACATCATCAATAGCGTTACTTCGATGGGAAGGATACTATGAAGCGTACCTGAGTGTAAACCATTACTCAGTACTAAGAAGTTTGTTTGGGACTCGCATATCACCGCAAGCCACGATAGTGTGGACGTTTACGTTGACACACGGATCCTTTACTCCCTTCTATAACTGTCTACATCAATCGATCCAAAATCACATTCAGTGCAGCAAGCCACGATAGTGTGGACGTTTACTACCCCAAAAGATTTTTACAATTGACTCCCAATTATTTGATCCATTCAATCTTGTAAATCAAGACGCGGAGAATCATAAGTGAAACTCGAAGTTTCTTACCAGTGATTCACCATGCGAACAACCCTATCTCTCATAAATGAGGGAGCCGAGCAGACAATCGATCCACCTTCAAAAGGATGGTACGAAGGTCTCTAATTTGTGTCCTCTACATGACCAAGTGGCTTTGGCTCCATTCCACTCCCCGGGGTGAGAATGAGTCGACTTGAAATCAGCTTTGGAAAGACAAATTAGGCATTGTTTGATAAACTTAATCAATGTTTCTCGTAAGAGGAATTACAAGAACTCTCCTCCAATAACTAATCTATATAAACTTCAAAAGTTTATAAAAGTCACCAAGAGAGCAGCAATGGAGACCATGGGAATGTTTCCATACCCTCTCCCACATAGCTTTTTACAATAAAGGGATACGCTATCTAGCATAAAGTAAACATATATAGCATGCATACATGTAATAAAGCACATAGTATTATCACATAATCAAAATAATACTAGAATATTATTTTCCGACTATTATGGCTTTATCACATCTCCGTACGCATCTTCTAGTCTTCAGTCTTCGTTTCTTGAATGCTCCTTGTGACGATAATATTAATTTCCAATATTTAAATCTATTTATTTTCAATTAATCCAAAAGTTACTTAATTCAAAAATTAAGTCAATTGAATATATCAAAAATAAAATTAAATATTATTAATATTTTATTTATTTTTATCTTCCTTTTCTACTCCATTAAATCTCTAGAATATTCTATCCAAGACCCACTTGGAATATTCTAGAAGATTTCCATAATGGAATAAGGAAATAAAATAATTTAGACTCTTATACTTTCCAAATTTATTTTATTCCTAATCCATGAATATTCCCATGAGTAGGAATAATCAAATAGGAAAAATAAATTTAATACTAAATTAATTCTTTTCCTATTCCATGAATATTCAATAAAAGAAATAATCAAATAGGAAAACCGAATTAAAATAGGAAAGTAAATTTCCGGACCGGAATAGCATGGGGTGGGAGTCCCCACGCCACCCTCGACCCACGCGGCTCCTCCACGCAAGGATCGATCGATCCTCATGGATCGACCATGGGGATGGTCGATCCGAGCCCTAGTCCCTTCTCGTCACTTCGTCTTCTCCGGCGGTCTTCAATTCATCGATCTAACGTAAATAAATTACAATAATTTAAATTACAATTCCGGTATCGATTCTATACATGAAATCGACCCTATACATTTTCCGGAAAAACGAAGAACAATAATAATAAACCTAAATTCGGTCAACCCCCGAATTTTTACTTTTACAAGCATTCACCACCAAAAACGAATCTCGACATGTCCGAGAGTTTAATAATCCAACATAAATATGACAAAATAAATTAACGAATAATTAATCAAGCCATAATAGTCGGAACCCTGCAAGGTAGAACAATTTTATCGAAAATACCGCGAACGTAAACCACGCTCTGATACCAATTGTTGGAATTCGATATCCCGGGCTATTAAAATTTGCGAAAACTATTAACCCGAACGAAAACCTTCCGCCGGAGATCACGTGAACACCGCCATGCGAACCGGAGCACGGCCGAGGACACGACGCACCCGAAGGCACGCCGTTGCCCCAGCCGAGCCCCCGCGGGCGGGGCTCCATGCGATCGATGATCGCGCCATCCGCGCGATCGGGTGGGGCTGCCCAGCAGCCCCCGCGGCGAGTCCGGCGACTCGCCGCCGCCTGGGGAGGTCGGCCCGCCACCAGCAGGCCGCCACGGGTCTCAGCCCGCGGCCAGCGATCGATCACAAGGATCGATCACACCCCCGGCGTCCAGCCGGGGTTCGCCCCCCATGCGCACGCCGAAACCCTAGGTGGGTCGACCGCTGCGATGCCGTGGTCTTCGACCACCATCACCGGTTGATCCTCTTGGGGTTTCGTACCTCGGATCTTTGCGTTCACGGTATTTCACGATAATTCGAATCAAATAAAATCATAAAGGGCGTTTAGATTTTATACCTTCGATTCGTTGTTCGGAGAAACGAAATCAAGACGACCTTTGAATCTTCCCACGTATTCCTTGCACTAGCTTGAACGTCGGGTGGGTGACGATCCTCCAAGCTTATGGATCTCCTTCTCTCCTTTCTCTCTCTAGAATTGTGATCTTCAAGTTATGAGAATAGAGAAGACCATGTAGTGCTTTTATAGGCTACGCAGGGGATCTAAAGGAGGTGGAATATTGGGCTTCCAATATTAATGATTAAATTGAGTCCAAGCCCAAATCTATTAATCCCATCAATATTAATTAATTTATTTTCCACTATATAAATTAATTGCACTCTCAATATTAAACCATATTATATCAAATAATATTTCTCCGGTTAGTATTATTTATTCCGTGTATTTAAGATTTAAATATCCATAAATAAAATTTATTTATTGCTTAGTAAATTTATTCATCTCTTATATCCGAGAATAGTACCACTCAACATTATTATTATGCGGGAACAAATCCACTCGCGAGGTTTACATAATAAATCCTTATGAGTTCATCTCGGGGATATTATCAACCGTTTCGGGATACACTGTACCGTCAAGAATTCACGGCATGCCATATATAAAATATAGTGACCCAACTTAACCGGTAATTAACCCAATAATTAAATAGGTTAATTCCTTTGGAAAATCAAAGTCACTTATATTAAATATATGCACCCGCAATTGTTTCAGGGATTAAGAATAAAATACACTGAGACTTAAATCAATTATCACGGAGCAATCCTAATTGATGAATCTCAAGCGATCCGCCCAATACACCAAGTGTACAAGTGTGATAAAATAATCAAGACAAATTATTTTCTCTCTCACACAACGACTATACCGATGGATTGGTCCGTGTACATCTAGGTCGTGAGCAACTGTTTGATTAAATACGAGTAACCGATAGTATGATCTTCTGTGTGACGGCGCACACCATACTAACTACAACGTATATAATCTAAGACTATAATTTGCATATATTTAATTAACAATAATTAAAAGCAAATGAATGTTTATTTCAATAGATAAATGATAGTATACAAGGAGTTCAGAATACTCAAATCTAGACATTAAGTATACTACTCCAACAGTATCATTCAACCTTAATTATTATGCGGAACAAATCCACCTGCAGGGTTTACATAATAATTCCTTTTGAACTCATCTCGGGGACATTATTAACTTCTGTCAAGAATTCACAGCATGTCATACATAAAATATAGTGACCCAACTTTGCCGGTAATCGACCGGTTATTCTAATCAGTCAATTCCTTTGGAAAATCAAAGTCACTAATATTAAATGCACACACCAATAATATCATGGATTAAGAATAAAATACACTGAGATTTAAATCGATTATCTAAGGCAATCCTAATCGATAAATCTCAAGCGATCCGCCCAATACACCAAGTGTACAAGTATGATAAAATAATTAAGAAAAATTATTTTCTCTCTTATACAACGACTATGCCAATGGATTGGTCCCTGTCCATCTAGGTCGTGAGCTACTGTTCGATTGATATACGAGTAACCAATAGTATGATCTTCCGTGTGACGCCATACTAACTACAACGTATATAATCTAGGACTATAATTTGCATATATTTAATTAAAATAATTAAAAGCAAATAATTTTTTATTTAATTAAATAGATTAGTGGTAATGGATCAGGAGTTAATATCACTTAAATCTAGACATTAAGTATATACTCCATCAATCTCCCACTTATACTAAGATCTAGTCTTTTCTTTCAAACTCCCGACTCCCATACTCGTCACGGGCTTAATATGCACTTCCAAGAAGTGCCTTGTGAAAGAGCAATCTAGATTGTCGTTCTGAAGTTATCTTGGTGACTACAATGTCGTCTTCCCTGACGATGACTCGTATCAGGTGGTACTTGAGCTCTATGTGTTATCCTTCACAATGGACTTGTGATTTCTTATTGTTTGCCATTGCACCGCTATTTACATAGCCTTTGGTAAACTAAGAATCACATCTAAGTCCCAGAGGTTATCCCGGAGCCACACCAAAACTTCCGCTGCCTCTGAGGCCGCCATATTTGGTTACCCATAGTAGAGTCCGAAAAGCATCGTGCTTGTCACTCTTCCATGTTAAAGCTCCACCTCCTTTAATAGTGAACACATAGCCTGATATAGACTTACACCAGTCCTAATCTGATTAGAAATCTTAGAGAGTGTAATCCAAAGGAAAAACTCGTCTGCTCCGTAATCTAGAACATAGTTTCCAGTTACTTCGAAAGTACTTTAAATGTTCTTTACAGCAGTCGAATACTCCTTTCCAGGATTACCTTGATATCCTCCCACTATGCTAACCGCATAGTAGATATCAGGTTCTCGTTTTCAACATTGCATCAAAGTTTTCCGATATTATCTCCCTCAAATAATATCATTAAATCCCTAATCACATCTAAAATCCCATCAGATATGGTAAGCCACGATAGTGTGGACGTTTACCTATCCAAATGATTTAGCAATTAGATTTGCTTTGGTCGTACATCATTATAGCGTTACTTCGATGGGAAGGATACTATAAAGCGTACCTAAGTGTAAACCATTACTCAGTACTAAGAAGATTGTTTGGGATTCGCATATCACCGCAAGCCAAGATAGTGTGGACGTTTACGTTAACACACGGTCCTTCACTTTCTCCTATAACTGTCTACAACAATTAATCCAAAATCTCATCCAGTGCAGCAAGCCACGATAGTGTGGACGTTTACTACACCAAAAGATTTTTATAATTGACATCCAGATACTCGATTCATACAATCTTGTTAATCAAGACGCGGTAAATCATAATTGAAACTCGAAGTTTCTTACCAGTGATTCACCATGCGAACAGCCATATCTCTCATAGAATGAGGGAGCCGAGCAGACAATCGATCTAGTCATAAAATGACACGAAAGTCTCTAATTTGTGTCCTCTACATGACCAAGTGGCTTTGGCTCCATTCCACTCCCCGGGGTGAGAATGAGTCGACTTGAAATCAGTTTTGGAAAGACAAATTAGGCATTGTTTGATAAACTTAATCAATGTTTCTTGTAAAAGGAATTACAATAATTCTCCTCCAATGACTTGTCTATACGAACTTCGAAAGTTCATAAAAGTCACCAAGAGAACATCAATGGAGACCATGAGATTATTTCCAATCCCTCCGGATGGACACCTCAAAGCATGTTGCGCAAGTGCGCACAGCGCAATGCATGCGCTCGTCTTCACAGTTTGGAGCGCATTTCATGCGCTCATCTCATTCCATGCGCTCAGCTTCATCGCAGGAGCGCAAATGCGCTCAGACGACCTAGGCGCTCACGCGCTCGTCGTCCAGTGTTGGAGCGCAAATGCGCTTGGCGCTCCGTGCCATGCGCTCGGCTGTTTACCTGCATACACAACAAGCAACAAACACACAAACGAGTCGACGCCAAAACATACATTAACAGAAATGTGACTATTGTGTTGGGACAGAGGTAGTATTACTAATGGATTAAATGATCACATCGAGCATAAATGGGCGTTTATTCGTAAAAAATTCGGACTTGAGTTTTTTTGCAATGATTTATTTTTTTCATGGAATTCGGTTACCAACGTCACTATCACATTTCTATTTTATGGTTCAAAATTGCATTTTTCGTTATTGTCTATATAGAATTTTGGATATGTACGTGTAGTTGCGGAATTCAAACATAAAAGCAAGTTGAACATAGTTGAAGGAAAGATTAATTTATCATATATAACAAACGCACATGCTCTTAAGTGTTAATAATTACACTTGTTGTAGCTCTTGCTCTTGGTCTACTTCAAACACTTCAAAATGGATCCTAAATGAAAGTGCGTGGCAGGAGTATTTACGAAGAAAATACGCTGCCAAGCTTAAGGCAGGGTGATGCGCTACTTCAGTATGCCGCACCACGAAGCCTTACGATTTAGTTTGTTCGTTTTAATTAATTTAAGTATTTTAATGTGTATCTTAAATTATCAGTTTAATATATATGTGATATATGTATATATTATGCAGCGGAAAGATAAACGTTAGGCAGAACGAACAAACTCACACACACACAAACGAAACGAGAAATAAATAAAACAAGGAATTAATCTTTGTATGGGTATTTAAATTAAATTTAAATTACCCATACGAATGTGCCTTACGGCAAAAATATATTATTAAAGATCAATGTCTTTACAAAGGATAATCTCGGATTTACAATCGATTAAACTTAAGGCAATGCGAAGGCATTCCTTCTCGTTTATCGGATCCGGAGATTAGTGAACAATCAAAACTGAAATAAAGTAAATAAATCTATCATATACTAAATTCCAGATCATTCCTTAGTCATACGTAATTCTCTTCGACGAGAAGATAAATGGACGAAGAACTTCCAATGAAGATCTTGCCTACAAAACTGACTAGTGAATAATCTGGAGTACAATTCGTGTTTTGGGATAGATGAAAGTGTTAATGAAAGAGCTGAAGTCTCCTGGTATTTATAGGAGAAGCTCTCAACCGAAATCCCTAGTAAAACTAGGTTTAAAGTGGTTAAAGTGGTTCTCTATGCCTATCGCTCCTACTCGAGTCTTCTGCTCTTGTTCGTCGTGCGGCATGCCGAAGGTCTTCGTCCTGCCGCATGAATCTGCTAACGACTTTGAGTCTTCTGCTCTTGTTCGTCCTGCGGCATGCCGAACACCTTCTTCGTGCGGCATGCCGAAGCTTCGTCCTGCCGCAAAGTCTTGCGTAAGTATTCAAGGTCACTATCTTCAGCTTGCCTTCTTGAGTCCTTAGCACTTGGTCATCTTGCGGCATTGCGAGTCTTCGTCATGCCTTGCGTATCTTCGTCATGCCGCAAGGTCTGGTTCAGTAATTCAAAGTATTGATTGTTCGTACAAGCACGGATCAAGTGATACATCATGCTAAAATACATCACACATAAAATGAGTGACAACAACAATATACAAGTGTGAAGAAAGGAGAAAAACATGTAAATATGATCAAGGCATTGTTATGCCCAGTAACTCTGCGGCATTGCTCTGCCTGACATATTTACACTAACAAACTCCCCCTTTTTATCTTTCTTCACAAAACATGAGGAAAAGCATAAGAACAACTCCCCCTCAATGAAAACCCTCTTAACATAGAAGTGTAAAATTTAATCTTAGTATATCACTAAGGAAAACAAACTCCCCCTTAGTGAATTACCTCTAAGTTAAGAAATAAAAAAACATGTAGATGAAGCTTATCTATAAAAGAGAATCACACCAATTTTAATTTAATATAACAAAAACAAATAAACTAAATTAAAAACTAAACTACACTAAAATAACTAAATATTTCTTCTTCTCTTCTTGCCCTTGCCCTTGCTCTTCCCAACGGCTCCCCCTTGCGCATGTCCGGCTCCCCCTTACTCATGCCCTTGCCTTTGCTCTTCCCAAACTACTACTCCCCCTTTTTGTGACGAAAGGTGCTCCAGGAAAAAAAATAATACAAGTCATTAGAAGGAGCTTTTGCGTCAAAGGCATGGAGGTCCATCCAAGGTAGGCAATGAAAATAAACACGTCTTTATTTCAAATTCTTGATCGATTTCTATTTCGGAATGGCTAAAACATCGATCTCTAATGGCACCGAAAAGAAACGCTACGGTCAAAGCACATCATGTTGGTTTTAAATTGAAAGCACAATGCATTTAAAACAAGAAAACAACGCTTCCTTATGCGGTAGTAAGAGAAGTTTTTTTTTTTTTTTTTTTTTTTTTTTTTTTTTTTTTTTTAATAAAAAATATTTTTGAGGTGTGATAACTTCTACGATAAACTAGGCAATTAATATCCAAAAATAAAAAAAAAACAGGAAGTGTGTAAAGAAAAGACACACTCCGGTTGGGCAACACGCTACATGTGGAATAAGCTGCATACTTCTCTTCATAGATGCCAAGATTCAGAAGATGAATGTATTGAATATCTTAGGCACTTAGTACATTGAATCAAAACCCTTTGTATATATAGTTTTTTTTTTTTTTTTTACAAGTATTTGGGTTTGTCTATGTTGCCTAAGAGCTTTGGATATTCTCTCTGCCTTCGGAAGATTTTACATTCTTTATTATGGCATTCTGAAGTGGCAAACTTGAAAGAGAAGTTGAAACTGCCATGTCAATGCGGCAGCGCGTTGCAGTCGTGCATCTAGGGCACGCTGCACATACTCAATGGTTTGTTTATGTCAATTTGTCTATTTCCTGCCTTCGTGTCTTCAGGTGATGCGGCAGCAGCAACAACAATTGAGGAAACATCAGCAACATCGGTTGAGGCAGCAGCAACATTAGTTGAGGCAGCACGATCAGCTGAGGCAAAAACACCGATTTTTGTTTTGGTAATCCAAACTTGATTCACTTTCTTCTTCATCGGCTTAGTAGGAGACATTGATTTGTTGAGATATTTGCTGGGATTCCAAGGTCCTACATTTGAGGATAGAAAACGACCGTTTTTTATGTCTTCTTCACGTCTCCAACAATAGGGTCGAATATGACCAGGGACGAGGCAATAGTGGCATACATATCGTCGTTTTGATTTGTTCTTCAGTTTAGGCAGGGGTTGCCTTGTTCTCGTCTTGCCTGATTCTGCATGCCCTTGCCTCTGCCTTCTGCCTTTGTTGGGGGCAGGGGCAGAAACCTTGCCTTTGGTTGGTGTGAATTCTTGTGAACTTGAAGGCTTAGAAGCATCATTTGAAACACCTTCTGATGCTTTCACAAAAGTAATTCCCGTGGATATCTTCTTTGGAGGGAACACGGCATCGATAGTCTTTTGGTAATCGAGACCTTGTCTTTCAACATTTGATATGCTCATCACGGCATCCAATTTGGAAGTACCTGTGTTGAGCTTCTCAAAAGTATTGTTGGCAGCCTCCAACTTTCCATTTGATCGCTCGAGATCGATCTTTAGTCTGCCTATTTCCATAATCTTCCTCGTCAGCTCCACATCAAACTTTTTTAATCGTTCTTCGTAATATCCTTTGTCGGCCATCAAGCTCTCCACCACCTTGGATTGATTCCTGAATCGTTCTTCGGTTGAGGCTTTGTCGGCAATCAAATTCTTCATCATCGTGGATTGCTTCTTCAAATCCATTCGAAGGTCATCAAAATTGTCTTTTAGTTCCATGAAAAGTTCAAGGGAGATTGGAACTTCTTCAAACTCATCGTCATTAATGGAGGCAGTGAGACACATGAAACTCCCTGCCTTGGTTGCAGCAGCTGTATGGCAGACTTTCGGGTATGCTATGGCAGGGTCTGCGGCAGAGGTTGCGGCAGAGTTATCATCTTCATCATCTGATAAGCACCTGCCTTCAAAGCGAGCTGCAAAGGCAGTGTTAGTACAAAAATTCTCAGCCTCAGTTTGATTAAAGAGATCTAAGTCCTGAAATGCTATCATGTTAACAAAATTTTCAATTTTTCTATTTTTAGTTGGGCATTCGGTATCATAATGTCCAATTCCATGGCATGAGTGACACTCAATTTTGGACCAGTCCTTCTCTTGGCTTGAATTGGAATTTGAGTTTGATCGTTGAGGCACAAATCTTCTTCCTTGACTCGTTGCGGCCTTTGATGGATTCCTCATTCGTCGTGGATCAAACTTACCTTTGAGAGATCGTACAAGAATAACATCGAGCTTCCTTGAGAGTAGATCAAACTTATCATCACCATCATCGTATCCAAGTGACTCGTAAATTTCGTCATCATTCAGGGCATTTGCTGCGGCAGGGTTATCAAAGGCAGCATGATTGTTGCCTTTCGAGCTGCCTTCCTCCTTGTCGCTTGGTTCTGCCACAAAGTACGTCACATTTTCCTCATTATTTATCTCACGTGACTGACCATGAGTTGCACGATCTTGCATATTTAGCTCATAGGTCTTGAAGACTGCCATTAAAGAGACGAAGTCTTCAGAGGAACCTAAAGGGCCATCTTCAATTGCCGTAACTTTTGCTTGAAATTTTGAATTCAAGGATCTCATTACTTTGCTACAAACAGCCACATTGCTTATGGGAGAGCCAAGATCAGCACATTCATTGACGATAGACATGATTTCGCCAAAGTACTGCCTTGCCGACTCATCATCACGCATGCGCAAATTCTCAAAACGAGACATGAGCATGCGGAGCTTTGTCTTCTTCACTGTGGTATTTCCTTCACAATGAAGAGCGAGTTGATCCCATATGTCTTTAGCAGATGCGCATTGCTTGACAATTTTGTACATATCACAATCGATAGACTCAAGGATGGCACACCTTGCCCTATCGTTGGCAGTACTTATGGCAACCTCATCGGTAGACCATTTTTCAGGTGCTTTTTCAAGCTTACTACCTTCCGGTAACTCCTCAATGGGAGGTTTCCATCCTCTAAGGACTGAAAGCCAAGCATTGCGGTCAATAGATTTTATCCTTGCCTCAATACGAGTTTTCCAAAATCCATAATTATCACCATTAAGAACAACCGGTGTTCGTATGATGTAAGATGTATCTGACATTGTGAGTGTGTAAAATCAGAGGGACCGTTAGCACTAAGTGAGTCTAGTGTCGGCTCTGATACCACTTGAAAGTGCGTGGCAGGAGTATTTACGAAGAAAATACGCTGCCAAGCTTAAGGCAGGGTGATGCGCTACTTCAGTATGCCGCACCACGAAGCCTTACGATTTAGTTTGTTCGTTTTAATTAATTTAAGTATTTTAATGTGTATCTTAAATTATCAGTTTAATATATATGTGATATATGTATATATTATGCAGCGGAAAGATAAACGTTAGGCAGAACGAACAAACTCACACACACACAAACGAAACGAGAAATAAATAAAACAAGGAATTAATCTTTGTATGGGTATTTAAATTAAATTTAAATTACCCATACGAATGTGCCTTACGGCAAAAATATATTATTAAAGATCAATGTCTTTACAAAGGATAATCTCGGATTTACAATCGATTAAACTTAAGGCAATGCGAAGGCATTCCTTCTCGTTTATCGGATCCGGAGATTAGTGAACAATCAAAACTGAAATAAAGTAAATAAATCTATCATATACTAAATTCCAGATCATTCCTTAGTGATACGTAATTCTCTTCGACGAGAAGATAAATGGACGAAGAACTTCCAATGAAGATCTTGCCTACAAAACTGACTAGTGAATAATCTGGAGTACAATTCGTGTTTTGGGATAGATGAAAGTGTTAATGAAAGAGCTGAAGTCTCCTGGTATTTATAGGAGAAGCTCTCAACCGAAATCCCTAGTAAAACTAGGTTTAAAGTGGTTGAGAGAAGATAGGAACCGCCTTTGACCCAGCTTCTGTCTTTGCCGCACAGCGAGCTGTTCTTCAGGCAGGGCGAACCTTCTTCAATTTACTGGAATGCCTTGCTTCTTGCCAATGCCTTCCAATTCTCTTTGTTTTCAGGTTCTCTATGCCTATCGCTCCTACTCGAGTCTTCTGCTCTTGTTCGTCGTGCGGCATGCCGAAGGTCTTCGTCCTGCCGCATGAATCTGCTAACGACTTTGAGTCTTCTGCTCTTGTTCGTCCTGCGGCATGCCGAACACCTTCGTCGTGCGGCATGCCGAAGCTTCGTCCTGCCGCAAAGTCTTGCGTAAGTATTCAAGGTCACTATCTTCAGCTTGCCTTCTTGAGTCCTTAGCACTTGGTCATCTTGCGGCATTGCGAGTCTTCGTCATGCCTTGCGTATCTTCGTCATGCCGCAAGGTCTGGTTCAGTAATTCAAAGTATTGATTGTTCGTACAAGCACAGATCAAGTGATACATCATGCTAAAATACATCACACATAAAATGAGTGACAACAACAATATACAAGTGTGAAGAAAGGAGAAAAACATGTAAATATGATCAAGGCATTGTTATGCCCAGTAACTCTGCGGCATTGCTCTGCCTGACATATTTACACTAACACTAAACACAACGACGGCAATTCCCTCGAGTCAGGCGGCAACCACCTCGGCCGGAGCAACAACCACCACCACCACTATATCCCCGGCACAACTGTTAAAATCACTCTTTTGTTCTTTGTGTTTGGCATAACTTGCCTTATTCATATTCTCCGGTTTCATCATTGTGAATGTCATGCAAGAAAATGTTACATCACAAAACCTAGCTTTTCCGGTAAGTTAGAATATAAGTCACTTTACCCCACTTTGATTCTTTTATCTTTATAAAGAGAAATTGCTGAGTTCATGTGTCTATATATGATCAAAATGCTTTGATTTTACTCTTATATATCTCTCTACGTGACTGAGTGACTCATGACTTTGGCAGAGCGCATTAATTACCACAAATTAACACGAAGAATCCTATCTACAAAGTGATTCAACTCACTTTGTCGATATGATTTATTAACTGTCAATTTTGAATGCTCGTCGTGTTTTCAATGGAAACGTGTGCTTTATTTTATTTTTTTATTATTTTAATTAAGCACTAGTCAAAATAGTTGACTAATCAAAGTTTTGACATTTGTATTCCAACGTGCAGAATATATATTGAAATTGACTATTTTTCATCGTTATTCAATTTGTTTATTGAAATACTTATTAATTGATACTATCTATTAATAAAATCAGGGAAATAAGGAGGCGCCGCGGAGTTCAGCCAAGATTTTGGCATGGTGTCGGCCGACAGGGAGGCCGAGAATCGACTTTCTGCGAAACCCGAGGCTGAACACGAGTTTGAACCCGAACTGAGGGTTGTGTGTCGGCCGACACCTCTTTTCTGTCGGCCGACAGGTGTCCAGATCCTTTTACGTATTTCCTTTTTTCTTTCGTGGCTTTCTAGGTTTGCCTATTTAAAGGCTTGGACCCCATTGTTTTAAAACACAACATTATTCATAATTATTATTTCGTGAGTTTAATTCTCTCTCGTTTTTCGTTCTCTTTTCGATTGTGCCAAAAGAGTTCACTTGACGAATCTACAAGAAAGTCCAATCTCGTCGTGTGTCGTTCATCGATTTCCGAGTTGCTGCATCGATCTCGTGTTGGGGTTTAGGGTTTCATCCTTAAATTATTTCACGAATCAGGTTCAGAGGTTTGGGATCTTCCACCAGGTATCCGAATTAGTTATTTTGTCTTCTTTCCGTTCAATCCATCAACTAGGTACATATCAAATTATCACTGTTTTGTTGTCTTTCATGGCTGCTTTTCTCAACATAGATTTCAATTTATTTTTCTCCTCCTCGGCTCACGTCCGACCTCCGTTCCAACGTCTTCTTCGTCGTTCCAGCCTGAAACTCAAAGTCCTCTGTTGGAATAGCCTCCTCGTACGTAATCAAGTTGATAAGGCTCGGCTTCTCCACATCACCAATGGGTTTCTTCAACAGCTCTTGCGCCCAAACTTTTTGGATCATCTCCATTAAGCTTGCCTTGAACTTCTTAGCTCTCGAGCGCGTAACTGGTCCAACTGGAACATGCACCGGGTCTTGTATCATCGACGACTCTTGGGCTGCATCATAATTACTACCCTGAATGCAGCATGGACCGAGCCAAACTCCATATTCGACATGTTCATCGAGAGCTTCAAAATCGGAAACGGAACCGAGAAGCTGTTGAAACATATTGTGGTCGCGGCACTTGACCAAAAGGCATATTCTCGTTGTTTGGAAGTGCGATATCTTCACTGCTACGCCCTAACTACAGACGACGTTGATTTTTCCGGCGAAGCATTTTTCATGTCCGAAGATTACTTAAAAATGATGTGGAGAAGGATTGATTTTCTACCCACGGTCCTTGAGATGGGGTATAACTTCGTTTTCACCGTAAGTTCATCTTAACTCAATTGAATTAATAAAATTAAAACATAAATTAATACTATAGTATATCATTTTGAATTTGATTTTTATTATCTCCGTTCCAATTAATTATATTCATAAAATGTTAGTCCACAAATTAAATCAGGATGCTGATGTAATGTGGTTGAGGGATCCATTCGAAAGATTCTACCCGGATGGAGATTTTCAAATCGCGTGCGATCACTACTGGTACAACTCCACCGACTTGGAAAATTCACCCAACGGAGGCTTCAATTATGTCAAGTCCAACAACCGGACTATCTGGTTTTACAAATTCTGGCATGCCGGGCGAGAATATTTCCCCGAAAAACACGACCAAGATGTGCTCAACATGGTCAAGTTCAACCCATTCATCCAGAGAATAGGGTTGGAGATTCGATTCTTGGACACGGCTTATTTTAATTGGTGGATTCTGCGAGCCGAGTAAGGATCTGGATCTGGTGATCACAATGCACGCCAACTGTTGTATCGGACTTGAAAACAAGATCCATGATATTAAGATGGTGATCGATGATTGGAAAAGATATACGTCGTCGACAATCGGTAGCGAATTGAACACTAGTAGATCATGGAGTGTCCCTAGAATTTGCGGGTAATTAATTTAGTTTTAGTTTAATTTTGGTACATTTTAATTAATAATTATAAACAAAAAAGTATATGGTTTTAATAGAATTGTGTAGAGCATACAATAAATAAAAACTCGCTATTTTATTTTCAATTGTATTGAAAAAGAATTGATTTTAAGGACCATGATCAATGTAACATTGTCTTTGGAACTAAAATAAATATTGAAAAACAATTTTTTTTTTTAAATTCAAGATTTTTTTAGTGATTACTACATTTTTATTTTTGGAATATTAAAAACAAACAACCTAAACATGATTTTATTTGCACTCCAAAATAATTCAATACACAAATTCAGATTGTATAGTGTTTCTCAACATTCAAACTAATATAATTTTGACAACATTGTAACTTTGTTATTATATGTTACTAGTAAAACCTGCCCGTGCGATGCACGGTAATATTTAATGTTTTTATTTAATATTAAATAAAACACATAGAATTTAATATAAGTATTTTTAATAATTAATTATAAATTTTATACTAATTAAAATTTAAATACAATTTTTTTTAATTAGTGTATTTTTAAATTCTATTTTTAACAATTAATTATTATGTTCTAGTATGTTAAAAGTTAAAATGAATTAATTTCATGCTTCAAAATTGTTATTTTTAGAAAATAAAAATTAATTACTATTGAAAAATATAATTTATTAAATTTTCTATTACATTCAGATAAAGATTGACATTAAATTAGTAACTTATTAATTTAATATTATAATCTAAAACATTTATATCAAAAGCACAAATTAAAAATAACATAAAAAATGATATCACATAATTATTTTATATATTTTAAAAGACTTTTTTGTAAACTATATTGTTTTATTTGTTAGATCCGACTCTATTTGTGACCTTTGAAAGTGTAACATACAACCATCCATGTGTAAACACCGGTTTCTTTAAATATATTCCAACATTGGACAAAGATTGATCTTGACTCTTGTTAATGGTCATAGCTAGCGTAACATACCATTAAGGGGAATTAACGACGTTGGAATCGAAATGGGATCCTGACATCTGAAGGATTAAGAGTCAACCTTGGAATATATACTATGTAATTCGAGTTTTTTCCTCCTAAAACTTTAGCTTTTACTACGTATGTTCCATCTTCAACACAACCATTCGAGTTCTGTTACACAAACCGGCAGCGTGATCCATATTTCGTAAAAACATTACTGACACTACAACCTTACAAAAGAAATTAGAAGGTATAGATTTTTTTTTCAAATATATATATACATATTTAATGAATAAATATTGAATATAATATGTTAAAAAAATAAACATAATTTTTTTAATTTTTAAGATTTAATATCACTAACTTTAAGCTTCAATTGATGGTTAGGCATTTCTGAGCACTTGATAGTGTTTAAGAATTCCACTGAATGCATTTAATCAAACATGTTTACGCTTGTTATGCAGATAAAATTCAACGATCATCCGAGCATGAGAGACCCCTTTTTGGGCAAGCGACCAGAAAGATAGCGGCCAGCTCGCCCGTGGAGAATACCCGAGTAGGACGAACATAGAGAAACCCTTGGAAATGACGTGGGGCGACATATCGTCCGATCATGGATCGGGGAGGGGTTCCGTTCCTCTCATGGTCGGACCGCCGGGGACCGAGCTCTTTGTGTCTGGGCCAGGAAAGAGGGGATGGGCTTAATGGTGGATTTATTTGATGGGCTTGGCCCATTAACCAACTTAGGAAACCCTAATTTGTATTTTCTATAAATAGATGATGTAATTTTCCATTTAGGGATATCTACACATTCCCCCAAAAATCCTTGGAGAGCTCAATTGCCTTGTTCACCATTCAATCCCCAAATCTTTATATTTTAGTTGATTACGGAGAGCACGACTTTTCAGCTATCAACAATTGGCGCTAGAAGGAGGGGGAATCCTCGGGCGTTGAGTGAATTAGAACGAACTTAGGCATGAGTTATTCGAACACCACAACGGGTCTTCTGACCACGACCGGGGTCTCGGGCTTGACCTCGGCAGAGAAAGGAAAGGGTCCCGAGGAGCCGAATGATGTCCGGACCGGAGGGGCAGAGATCTCCCAGATTGAGAGAGAGCAGCTCGAACACATCGAAATGTTGAGAGCTGAGCAGCGAGAAATCAGGGAAGAGCAGAGGGTCCTTCAGGAGAAGAAGAGGGAAGCCATCAGAAACAGGCGAGCTGTTGAGAGTTTACCCGACCTGAACCTCGAATGCCTCCAAACCCCGGAGGACATCAAGAGAACCATACGGCTGCTGCAGGAGAAGTCAGCTCGCATGGAAAGGGCGAACAAGAATCCGGCCCAAGGACCCATAGTGAGGAACCTAGATGGAGACTTTCAAGAAGAAGAATTCGAGGAGGAGTTGGAAGCTCGGGCGATCTCCCCTGTACGCCCTCGCAAGAAAGGTCGCGGGTTTTGGTTGATTCGACAAGAGGAGTATGATGGCGATTCCAGCGAATCGCAGGAATCAGATGAGGTTTATGAAGAGTGGGATGACCAGAGGGACGTCAGAACTCCACCTCGGGCCGTTAGACGAGACCGGAAGGCGAGGAGGCAACCCCGCGGTCGCCCCGACGAAGATGTGATTAGAAGGTTGGAAGAGATGGAGAGGCAGATCGCTTTGCAGAAAGGCGAGGGGCCTCAGAGGACGATTTTGACTGATCCACTATCCCGCCGGCTCGCAAGTGCGAGGACCCAAGTGGACATCGCGCCGATGATGAATAGGATTTATGATGGAAAGGCGGATCCGGAGGTCCATTTGAGCAAATATAACATATACATGATCGGGCGGGGAGCTAGCGATGCAACCAAATGCCGACTCTTCCCGCTCACTTTGGGAGATACGGCACATAAGTGGTATACTAGCCTCCCCAGTCGATCTGTTAGCAGCTTCGAGGAGTTGGGAGATTTATTCGTCACCTATTTCGCTGCGAAGATCCATCGCCCGGAAAGCAGGCAAAGGCTTATGGGGATCAAGCAAGGAAACGAAGAGACGGATGAGCAGTATCTGGATCGAGTAGAGAAAATAGTGTCTCAAGGAGAACCTATCAGCGATGATGTGCTCGTGCACGCCGTGGTCGGGGGCCTAAAGCCCAGTTCAGAGCTATTCAAACCTATGATGCGGGAATACCCCAAGACTTATGCTGAATTTCGCCGGCGCGCGGGCGAGGAGATCATGCAGCAGCGCATCTACGAGCAGAGGCTGTGTTGGAAATCGACTACCCGGGACGAGTCCGTTCGACCTCTCAAACATCCGGACATGCCCAGTCGACCTCCAGCGTCCCTACTGCACTCAGCATGAAGCCCCAAACCCGGTTTACGCCCAGCCATCATGCCAGAGGCACAACCGCGCAAAACCGAGGGCTTCTGCCCTGTCTGTCGCCCGACACCAGGAGGGTGTCGTCCGACAGGGCTGTGTCGGCCGACAGTCAAACATGTCGGCCGACAGCGTCGCTGTTCCAGCGGCGGGTCGCGGCTGTTCGGGCTGTTCTGGCCGTTTTTCTCGATCTGACCACTGTTCCGGCGATCCGCGATTGCCCAGGGGTCCGAGACCATCGTACCTACGCCATCGAACTCGATCGGTGGTTCGTTGTATGATTACGTACGAGAAGAAATCGAAACGATGCGGAAAAGGGTTTTCGATTCTTTACCTTTGATGCGTGATTCGGAGAAGCCGAATAGGCGAACACCCTGAGATCTTCTAGTGTGTATCCTAGCCCTCGACGCCGGACGTTGTGTGGGCAACGATCCACCGGAGTCTTCTCTTCTTCTTCTCCCTCAAACCCACCGTGAGATGTTTTTCTGTCTCCAGAAATATATTTGCGCTAGCAAATTATTTTCTACAGAAAAAAGTTATTGCGCAAACTAAATTAATTAAGTAGAGAAAAAGAATAATTGCGCTAACAATTATTTTTCTTCACAGAATTAATTATTGCGGCGAAACTTAGGTTAGGAGAAGAGAGATGGAGGGGTTTATATAGGCCACACTAGGGACCTTAGGACAATTAATTAATTAGGCTAAATTGTAATTTAATTAAACCGGTGTCCTTAAAAGAAAACCTTTAATTAAATCCAATTTTAATTATAATTAATTCCACTATAAAATTATAATTGAATTCCCAATTAATTAATCTATATTATTTTACCAATAATATTTCCGCCGAAATTACATATACGACTTTCCCCGTGTTTAAGATATCGAACGTCCACGAATTTATTTAATTACTAACAATTAAATTAATTCGTTTCTTATTATCCGAGACTAGTACCACTCATCCTTATTATCATGTGGAACGAATCCACCTGCAGGGTTTACATGATAAACTTTATGAGCTCATCTCGGGGACGTCATCAACCCGATAAACGGGACACGGTTTCCTGTCTATAATCTATAGCATGCCGTGCGTACAATTACGATTCCCAATTTACCGAGAATCTCGACTAATCATTTAGTCTCACTCATTGGCAAGTTAAAGAACCGAGAATTGGACACACGCACCTATAACTATATAGGGATTAGGAATTCGTATATCCGTAATATCTGAGGTCTAGTTCGATTACTGCGATTAGTATAAATCGAACGCCCTCCCGTGGTCCTGCTCAATACACCAAGTGTACGAGTGTAACATGATAGTCAAGACCGACTATCTACCAGTCACACTACGACGTACCGATGGATTGTCCCTGTCCATCTAAGTCGTGAGCTACTGTTCGATAGTATACGAGTAACCGACAGTATGATCTTCCGCGTGTCTCCTCACGCCATACTGTCTACAACGTATACATCAAGGACTATTGCATTAAATGCAATTATGCTTGAATCATATATCGAATTAAGGTATAGATAAGGAGTTCCGTATTTGCACTAAACTAGACATTTAGAATACAACTCCATCAATCTCCCACTTATACTAAAAGTCTAGTCGCCCTCTCCCAAACATCAGATTCCCATAACCTCATCACGCCTTCCCAACGCTTTCGCTAGAAGTGCCTCTGTGAACGGGTTTTACCAGGTAATCCTCTCGATGCTATCTAGGTGACAACTGCATCGTCTTACTAGACGATCTCTCGAATCAGGTGGTACTTGCGCTCTACGTGTTATCTCCCACTGTGGACTCGTGGCATTTCAAGTTTGCCAATACCGCTATTCAAAATAGCTTTGGGTGAACTAGAAACTACATCTAAGTCCCATAGGAAGTTCTGGAGCCACACTGACCTTTTAACTGCCTCAGAGGCCGTTATCCTTTCAGTTTCCATGGTAGAGTCCGTAATGCATCGCTGCTTTACATTCTTCCATGTGACTGCTCCACTTCACAGTGAGAACACATAGCCTGACTTCGACTTTCAACTGTCCCTGTTTGATTTGGAAATCCAATTCTATGTAATCCAATGGAAATAACTTGACTGCTTTGTAACTCAGAACATAATTCCTGGTCCTCTGCAGGAGCCTAATCATGTTCTTTACATCAGTCGAGTGATCCTTTCCAGGATTACTATGATATCTTACCACCATGCCCACGGCATAGTAGATATCAGTCTCATGCATAGCATTACATACATTAAGCTTCCCACCATTAAGGTGTAGGGAACTGCTTAATCTTCATCTATCTCCTTTATTGTGTCGGACACAAAACTTTAGATATATGAATTCCATATCTAAAAGGTGAAGACCTTTCTTGGAATTCTGTATGCTGCAACGAGTAAGAATTGTATTTATGTATGAGACTCGAGATAAGTTCTATGTTCTTTTCTGGCGATCATTTGTAACTTTGATCCCAAGAACATTCTCGACTTCTCCTAAGTCTCTTACATTGAATTACTCGGACAACCATCCCTTCATGTCCGACAACATCCTTCATATTGTTGCCAATTTAGAAGGATGTCGTCTACATAAATAATGAGAAAACACCACATCTTTTCTGTCACATCTTTATTACACACAGGACCTAAACATGCCTTGAATGAATCCATGTAATGGATTTTCTCATAGGTCCGCATGTGTCCAAGATCTTAAAGCTTCCTTCAATCCTAAGATTGATTAAGCTTGCTTACCGAATGCTCTTGGCTCTTTTCGATGAATCTCTCTGGCTGTCCCACACAGATGGCCCCGTCAAGACTTCGATTTAGGAAATCTGTCTTGACTTCCATCTTCCATGTAAAGACAAAAGAATCCGGATCGACTTTTGCCAAGACTGAGCATCTTGATCTTTCAGCGTCTCGTCATAGATCTAGGGTTCGGCTTCATGTTCTCCAGGTAACAAGTCCGAAGACTCACCTATAAACATGAACCTGTTGGGTTGTCTAACAACCCTCCCACTACGACGACGCTCCGGTGTATCTTTAGTGACTAAAGATTATAGTAGTGAACTACTCAGTTAGGCTGGTTCTAAGTTTTGATCAGTCCCTCTAAGCACATTAAGTATTACTCTACTCTTGGGCTTGTGATCTTGCATATATATATAGTCCATGTCTAAGAACTGAACATTGATGCAATCAACGAACATCTGGTCCTTTGGACTATATTACATATCTCAATTCGTTTTCTTAGGGTATCCTATAAACAGCCGAATATCTGTACAAGTTTCCAAAGGAATCAAGTTCAGGATAAACGCCGCTGTTTCCAAGCCATATCCCAAAAACGAATTAGGTAACTCCGAATAACTCATTGTCTACTTTCCCATATCTATAAGAGTCCTATTCCTTCTTTACAACACATTATTTTGCCGAGGCATAAATGGTGTAGTCTGTCGGGGTTTAATCCCATTTTCTGATAAGTATGCCTTACTCCTCAAAGAGGTCTGCATATATCAGAGCGAATCAACTCTAGTACTTTCTTGGATCTATGCCCTTTAACCGTAAAGGGTTGCCTGGTCATTTAAACTTCCAAGAATGATTCGAAGGTTGGAAAGTCCTTTCCTTCAACCTAGCTGAGTAGTCCATCAGCTTTCACCCTTTGAATCGTACTCAAGTTAAAATGATCTATCCTAAGATTCCATAAGTACATTTGATTCATCCTAGAAGGATCTTTACTCTTATTGGGTTTTGACAATGTGTTATTAGCTCCGGTGTGTTGCATCGTGGAAGAAAACGGATTTAGTATTAAATTGTCTATCAATGTAACAGAATAGATAATATCCCCGTTTCCTACTCTGATAGGTATGAAACCATCCAAAGAAACGGAATATCCATTCTAAGCCAATTTAGAAATCCGAAATGAAATTTCTTTCTAAATGCCGGCACATAAAGACAATTTGTTAGAACTAAAATCCTACCGTTAAAACATTTAACATCTCCCACTGCAACGGCTGTTACCTTAACAGTATTGCCCCTGTAGGTTATAACTTCTTCCTTTCTAAGTCTCCGGGTTTCCTGGAACCCCCGCATTAAGTGCAGACATGATTAGTGGTTCCCGTATCCACACACCAGGTACTGGTAGATACTACCACTAAACATGTTTCGGTGACTAAGGAAGAGTTAACTTCTTGTTGCTTGAGAGGACAATTAAAACTCCCAGTATCCAGACTGCTTACAACGGAAGCACTTTCCCCTTGGGCTTGCTCGTCCCATTCCGTGGTCCAGATATATTAGGGCCACTGGGTTTCCGTATTTGCTTCTTCTTCCTTTTGCCGCCCGAAGGCCTAGGAAGAGCCAATTTCTCAGCCATAAGTGCTTTGAGAGCCCTTAAAGATTCCCTCAGCCGCTTGAAGTTCAACCAGGAGCTCCGCCAATGAATAAGACCTCTTATCCATGTTATAGTTTAGGCGGAACTGCTCAAAACTTCTCGGCAGAGACTGGAGCATAGTATCAACCTGGGTTACCCCATTGATAATTATTCCCAGAATCTCTATCTCATTAAGATAGCACATCATCCTAAGAACATGATCCCTCACGGGCGTTCCTTCGGATGCGATGGCCGTCATGAGTTGCCTCATTGCATTTTGCCCGGCTGTCCTGTCCTGATAACCAAAAAGCTTCTTGAGGTTAAGCATCATATCATAGGTGATGGTCATGGCTTGATCCCGATGTCGCAGTACATTTGACATGAAAGCCATAATGTAGCTCCGCGTCATCTCAGAGCCTTGATCCATTTCCATGAGCTTCCTTTCCTCAGGAGTGGAAGCATCATTTGGTTCAGCAGGTCCATTGACTTGGAGTACATATTTGTACTCCTCTGCAGTTAGTACAATGTCCAAGTTACCTCTCTTATCCATACAATCAGGTTCAGTGAGTTTACTGACTTTTAATGGGAATAATACCATATAAAACAAACAATTAGTTTAATTCGATATCATTTCCCTCAAATAATATCATTAAACTACCAATCATTTCCAAAATCCCATCAAACTAGCATGCCACGTTCATGTGGACGTATACTAATCCAAACGATTTTATAATTGGATTTTTACTTCGGTCGTACATCATTATAGCAGTGACTCCGATGGGGAGGATACTATAAAGCGTACCTAAGTGTATACCATTTCTCAGTACTAAGTCCACCGCTCGGGAACTACATGCCCACCGCAAGCCACGTTCATGTGGACGTTTACGTTGACATGCGGTCCTCCACGACTTTCTATAACTGTCGAGCCTCAATTAATCCTAAAGTTCCGTTTCCATCTAGCAAGCCACGTTAGTGTGGAAGTTTACTAAAACAAACAACTTTATTAATTGAATCCCATTTATTTAAATGTCATAGAGTCTCAATTAACCCAAAGTACCGTTTCCATTTAGCAAGCCACGATAGTGTGGACGTTTACTAAAACAAACAACTTTGTTAATTGACTCTTACATTTATTAAATACCACAATTTTATTATTCAAAGCTTGATATCTCGTAAGTGAAACTCGAAGTTTCTAACCAGCGATCAATCATGCAATTGAGCCCTATCTCTCACTAGGTGAGGGAGCCAACCAGACAATCGATCTAGTCATCGAATGACTCGAATGTCTCTAATCTTTGTCATCGACATAAGCAAGCGCTTTGGCTCCATTCCACTCCCCGGGGTGAGAATGAGTCGAGTTGAACTTAGTCTTTGAAAAACAGATTAGGCACTTGCTTTTGAAAAATATAATTGTTCGATTTTTATAAGTGGAATTGAATTCGAATTTTGATCCAGTGATATCCGTGTATCGACTTTATCCGATAGGGAGGATGACACTAAAGCCAACTCGTAAGTCAATACACATCACATTCAAAACAGAGAATGGAGACCGCGGGATTGTTTCCAATCCCTCTCCCACTTAGTATTTTACGATTGAGGGATAACATGCATAAAATAATTAAGCATAATAAAAGGCACGTAAATCACATAAAAGGCAATTAACGTGGCCCCGATTATTATGGCCTTAAGTATTCTCCAATGCACGTCTCTTGGAACTTCATCTCGTTGCTCATCTCGATCTCGGTCCACCACCGACTCGCTCGAGGGTCAAGAGACGAACTCCTCCCACTGGAGCCTCGTCTCGAGCCTCGTTGAGTCGTCCGTGGGGTCGAACGAACCCCAGCCCCGCTGCTGCCCGTCGCGAACACGGGGTGTGTTCGATGGCTGCCCGTTGCCGGTTCGCCCTCCTCGATCCTCGTTTCTCCGGGTTTTGGTCTCGTCTCGATCCACCAAAATTAGTAAGAAAAATTACAAGAATAAATCTACTAAATCCGGCATCGATCCTATACAAGGTGATCGACCTTATACATGCCCGGAAACGACGAAATAAATAAATAAACCTAACGACTCAACCCGTCGTTTTTATCTATTACAAACAAGCAATGTTATTCCAAAAAACAAAACAATCTCGACAAGCCCGAGAGTTTAATCAAACCACAAAATTAAAGCACAACATCCATCACAACATTGGCCATAATAATCGGGTTCATCCTGCATCACAAAACGTACGAACAATACAACAAACCGATAAACCGGCTCTGATACCAATTGTTGGAAATCGACTACCCGGGACGAGTCCGTTCGACCTCTCAAACATCCGGACATGCCCAGTCGACCTCCAGCGTCCCTACTGCACTCAGCATGAAGCCCCAAACCCGGTTTACGCCCAGCCATCATGCCAGAGGCACAACCGCGCAAAACCGAGGGCTTCTGCCCTGTCTGTCGCCCGACACCAGGAGGGTGTCGTCCGACAGGGCTGTGTCGGCCGACAGTCAAACATGTCGGCCGACAGCGTCGCTGTTCCAGCGGCGGGTCGCGGCTGTTCGGGCTGTTCTGGCCGTTTTTCTCGATCTGACCACTGTTCCGGCGATCGGCGATCGCCCAGGGGTCCGAGACCATCGTACCTACGCCATCGAACTCGATCGGTGGTTCGTTGTATGATTACGTACGAGAAGAAATCGAAACGATGCGGAAAAGGGTTTTCGATTCTTTACCTTTGATGCGTGATTCGGAGAAGCCGAATAGGCGAACACCCTGAGATCTTCTAGTGTGTATCCTAGCCCTCGACGCCGGACGTTGTGTGGGCAACGATCCACCGGAGTCTTCTCTTCTTCTTCTCCCTCAAACCCACCGTGAGATGTTTTTCTGTCTCCAGAAATATATTTGCGCTAGCAAATTATTTTCTACAGAAAAAAATTATTGCGCAAACTAAATTAATTAAGTAGAGAAAAAGAATAATTGCGCTAACAATTATTTTTCTTCACAGAATTAATTATTGCGGCGAAACTTAGGTTAGGAGAAGAGAGATGGAGGGGTTTATATAGGCCACACTAGGGACCTTAGGACAATTAATTAATTAGGCTAAATTGTAATTTAATTAAACCGGTGTCCTTAAAAGAAAACCTTTAATTAAATCCAATTTTAATTATAATTAATTCCACTATAAAATTATAATTGAATTCCCAATTAAATAATCTATATTATTTTACCAATAATATTTCCGCCGAAATTACATATACGACTTTCCCCGTGTTTAAGATATCGAACGTCCACGAATTTATTTAATTACTAACAATTAAATTAATTCGTTTCTTATTATCCGAGACTAGTACCACTCATCCTTATTATCATGTGGAACGAATCCACCTGCAGGGTTTACATGATAAACTTTATGAGCTCATCTCGGGGACGTCATCAACCCGATAAACGGGACACGGTTTCCTGTCTATAATCTATAGCATGCCGTGCGTACAATTACGATTCCCAATTTACCGAGAATCTCGACTAATCATTTAGTCTCACTCATTGGCAAGTTAAAGAACCGAGAATTGGACACACGCACCTATAACTATATAGGGATTAGGAATTCGTATATCCGTAATATCTGAGGTCTAGTTCGATTACTGCGATTAGTATAAATCGAACGCCCTCCCGTGGTCCTGCTCAATACACCAAGTGTACGAGTGTAACATGATAGTCAAGACCGACTATCTACCAGTCACACTACGACGTACCGATGGATTGTCCCTGTCCATCTAAGTCGTGAGCTACTGTTCGATAGTATACGAGTAACCGACAGTATGATCTTCCGCGTGTCTCCTCACGCCATACTGTCTACAACGTATACATCAAGGACTATTGCATTAAATGCAATTATGCTTGAATCATATATCGAATTAAGGTATAGATAAGGAGTTCCGTATTTGCACTAAACTAGACATTTAGAATACAACTCCATCAGGCTGAAGGAAGTTGGTGGCCAAGTCAAGAAGGAAAAGCCAAATTTCGAGAAGAAGGATTGGGTTAAGAAGAACTCGGGCCCCAGGAATTTCAACGGACCAAGAAGGGATCAACCAGTCGAGCCAGGAGAGAACGGGGTGTTCCGTGGAAGAACGGCGGGGAAGATTCTGGAGATCTTCCGGGATAACAATGTGTTCGCCCTGATGCCGCCACCACCACTAGTCGGGCCACCCGAGAGGAGGAACCCTAATAAGTGGTGTGAATTCCATGAAGACATCGGGCATCCGACTGACGAATGCAGGCAGCTGCTCGACCAATTGAGACAACTGTTCAGAGAAGGGAGGCTCGAACAGCTGCTAAGGAAACCGGGGAGGGGAAGGGGTCGAAGGAGGGATGGCCATCATAACCGCCCATACGTTCCGAACAATCAGAGATTGCAGGAACCGCAGAGGTTGCAGATCGAACAGCCCCCACCCCCTCCGCCGGTCGAAGTGAGAGGAAACAGAGATATACCCCCAATGAGAGAAGGGGGAAGAATCAACATGATTGGAGGCGTAACCCCCGGGACCCAGAAATCGAAGAGGCAGAGGAAGGCCGAGTTGCGAGCATGGGAGAGCATCAACGCCGTGATTCCCTTGAAGGAACCAAGCATCGCGAAGGGCGTCGTCATACAATTCACCGACCAAGATCGGGCCGGGGTCAGGTACCCGAAGGTCGAATCGCTGGTCGTCCTGGCTAGAATCCAGGGGGTCGAGGTAGCCCGCATCTTGATCGATAATGGAGCCCACTGCAACATTCTGTTCAAAAGGACTTTTGATCAACTGGGGAATATGTCGGGATACCTCAAGTCTTATGAAGGATCGCTGAGGGGTTTCGGCGACGTGGAGGTGAAGCCCTATGGGAAGATCAAGCTGGCGGTGGAGCTCGTGGATCACCAAGACGCTGCTGTTCGGATGACTCGAACCACTGAGTTCGTCGTGGTCGACATCGAGAACATTTATAATGCTTTTTTAGGTAGACCATTTATGTAGGCATTCGAGGCTGTGGCCTCGTCCCATTATTATTGTATTAAGTTTCCAACCCTGAACGGATCTGTTGGGACCGTGAGGGGAGACCAATATATGGCTAAGAAGTGTTTCGATTATGATGCGTGTCCGGCCGAAAAAGCAGCAAATTGTGCTGTTAGGAATAAGAATACTCCCTAAATTAGAGTAACGAGGAAGATAACCGAGGAAGGGAAGGTCGAGGTCCGAGAGATTGATCCCGCGGGGGACATGGAGATCGAAGACAGTGATTATCTGGCTGCTCTATGGGAAGAAGGAGAGTTCGGTCGAACAGGTCCCATGATCGCAGAGATAGGGGATGACCAGAAGGCCGAGGAGGACATAGAACCTCGCATCGGCGAAGATAATGAAGAGATTGTGGACCCGCGAGGACCCTCCTCATGCTCGGCGGTTGACGACCTAGAGAGTGTATGTTTGGACCCAAACAGGCCGGAGACGGTAGTTCTTGTCGGGACAAGGCTACCCGAAGACATCAAACAAGAGTTGGTCGCATGCTTGCGGAGAAACATGGATGTGTTCGCCTGGTCACACAAAGACATGACGGGAATTGACCCGAGGCATGCGTGTCACCACCTGAAGATTGATCCGATGAAGAAGCCCGTGGCGCAAAAGCGCCGCAGGATGGGTCCGGAGAAATATGAAGCACTGGCCATAGAAGTGAAGAAGCTGATTGACAACGACTTGGTGGTGGAAGCACGAGGAGAACCTCAGTGGTTATCCAATTCGGTGCTCGTGAAGAAGACGGGCAATGCATGGAGACTGTGCGTGGATTTCACCGACCTCAATCGAGCATGTCCGAAAGATCATTTTCCCATGCCACATATTGATCACCTCGTCGATAACACATCAGGCTACGCGGTACTCTCAAAATGCGATTGCTATTCCGGCTATCATCAAATCCCGATGGCCCCCGAAGATATCGAACACACCTCATTCTACACGGAGAAGGCGGTGCTGAGCTGGAAACGGATGCCATTCGGCTTAAAAAATGCGGGGGCCACGTATCAGCGACTAGTGAACAAAATGTTCTCCGATCAAATCGGAGAGACCATGGAAGTATATGTGGACGATCTCATCATAAAGAGTAAGGTGTTGGGGGATCACGTGAAGGACGTGGAGACCACGTGTGAGATTCTGAGGAGGTATAACATGAAGTTGAACCCGAAGAAGTGCCACTTCGGAGTGTTCGAGACGAAATTTCTGGGCCACATCGTAAGCACCCGGGGGATCGAGGCAAACCCGAGTAAGATACAAGCCATAGTCGACCTGAGGGAGCCCCGGTGTTTGAAGGACGTTCAGCGTCTGACTGGTTGCTTGGCCGCGCTCAGCAGATTCATACCGCGCCTGGGGGATAAGAGCCGACCTTTCTTTCAGGCCATAAAGAATCAAAAATTTAAGTGGAAGAAAGACAGCCAGGAGGCTTTTGACAAGTTGAAGCTACACCTGCAGGATCCGCAAATCCTCTCGAAGCCAGTCCGAGGAGAAAAGTTGTACCTTTACCTGGCCGCGTCAGAGCACGCCATTAGCTCGGTCCTGGTGCGAGCAGAGGATAAGCTTCACAAGCCCATCTATTATGTTAGTCAGACCCTACAAGACGCCGAGTCAAGATACACGCCATTGGAAAAATTGGCATATGCCCTAGTGATGAGCGTCCGTAAGCTGAGATCCTATTTCTTCGATCATCCCGTCGAGGTGCTGACCACCATGCCTTTGAGACAGGTGCTGCAACGGCCAGACACCACAGGCCGCTTACTAAAGTGGAGTTTGGAGATCGGCCAGTATGACATCACCTATGCGCCGAGGACGGCGATCAAAGGTCAAGCCTTGGCCGATTTCATCGTGGAACTTACATTCCCGCGGATTGACTCCTCGCTCCCTATCCCACCGTGGAAGTTGTATGTCGACGGGTCGTCTACAAGCTCCCGCGCTGGGGCTGGAATAGTCTTGGTCGGACCCAGGAGTCAATCTTTCGTGTTGGAAATCGACTACCCGGGACATGTCCGTTCGACTACTCGAACATCCGGACAAGCCCAGTCGACCTCCAGCGTGCCTACTGTGTCCACGACGAAGCCCCTGACCCGTCTAACGCCCAGCCATCGCACCCGAGGCACGACCGCGCAAACGAGAGGCTTCTGGCCTCTCTGTCGTCCGACACCAGAAGGTGTCGTCCGACAAGCCAATGTCGGCCGACAGCTATACATGTCGGCCGACAGTCGTCGCGAACAGCAGCGCGACGCTGCTGTTCCAGGCTCGTTTCCGGTTGGTTTTTCCGATTCCGACCACCGCTCTTGAAGTCAGCGACTCCACAGTGATCTAGGAACACCAACCACGATCCCGGAACTCGATCGGAGGTTCGTTGTATGATTACGTACGAAAAGAATCGAAATAATGCGGAAATAGGGTTTCGATTTCTTATACCTTTGATGCGTGATTCGGAGAAGCCGAATAGGCGAACACCCTGAGATCTTCTAGTGTGTATCCTAGCCCTCGACGCCGGACGTTGTGTGGGCAACGATCCACCGGAGTCTTCTCTTCTTCTTCTCTCTCAAACCCTCTTTTTCACGTTTTAATTATCCTGTCTCCAGAAATATATTTGCGCTAGCAAATTAATTTCTACAGAATTAATTATTCTGTCTCCAGAAATATATTTGCGCTAGCAAATTAATTTCTACAGAAATAAAAACACTGCGCTAATCTAAATTAATTAAGCAGAGAAGAAAATAATTGCGCTAACAAAATAATTTCTCCACAGAATTAATTATAGCGGCGTTTCGTAGGTTAAGAGAAGAGAGATTGAGGGGTATATATAGGCCACACTAGGGACCTTAGGACAATTAATTAATTAGGCTAAATTGTAATTTAATTAAACCGGTGTCCTTAAAAGAAAACCTTTAATTAAATCCAATTTTAATTATAATTAATTCCACTATAAAATTATAATTGAATTCCCAATTAATTAATCTATATTATTTTACCAATAATATTTCCGCCGAAATTACATATACGACTTTCCCCGTGTTTAAGATATCGAACGTCCACGAATTTATTTAATTACTAACAATTAAATTAATTCGTTTCTTATTATCCGAGACTAGTACCACTCATCCTTATTATCATGTGGAACGAATCCACCTGCAGGGTTTACATGATAAACTTTATGAGCTCATCTCGGGGACGTCATCAACCCGATAAACGGGACACGGTTTCCTGTCTATAATCTATAGCATGCCGTGCGTACAATTACGATTCCCAATTTACCGAGAATCTCGACTAATCATTTAGTCTCACTCATTGGCAAGTCAAAGAACCGAGAATTGGACACACGCACCTATAATTATATAGGGATTAAGAATTCGTATATCCGTAATATCTGAGGTCTAGTTCGATTACTGCGATTAGTATAAATCGAACGCCCTCCCGTGGTCCTGCTCAATACACCAAGTGTACGAGTGTAACATGATAGTCAAGACCGACTATCTACCAGTCACACTACGACGTACCGATGGATTGTCCCTGTCCATCTAAGTCGTGAGCTACTGTTCGATAGTATACGAGTAACCGACAGTATGATCTTCTGCGTGTCTCCTCACGCCATACTGTCTACAACGTATACATCAAGGACTATTGCATTAAATGCAATCATATTTGAATCATATCTCGAACTAAGGTATAGATAAGGAGTTCCGTATTTGCACTAAACTAGACATTTAGAATACAACTCCATCAATCTCCCACTTATACTAAAAGTCTAGTCGCCCTCTCCCAAACATCAGATTCCCATAACCTCATCACGCCTACCCAACGCTTTCGCTGGAAGTGCCTCTGTGAACGGGTTTTACCAGGCAATCCTCTCGATGCTATCTAGGTGACAACTGCATCGTCTTACTAGACGATCTCTCGAATCAGGTGGTACTTGCGCTCTACATGTTATCTCCCACTGTGGACTCGTGGCATTTCAAGTTTTCCAATACCGCTATTCAAAATAGCTTTGGGTGAACTAGAAACCACATCTAAGTCCCTTAGGAAGTTCTGGAGCCATACTGACCTTTTAACTGCCTCACAGGCCGTTATCCTTTCAGTTTCCATGGTAGAGTCCGTAATGCATCGCTGCTTTACATTCTTCCATGTGACTGCTCCACTTCACAGTGAGAACACATAGCCTGAATTCGACTTTCGACTGTCCCTGTTTGATTTGGAAATCCAATTCTATGTAATCCAATGGAAATAACTTGACTGCTTTGTAACTCAGAACATAATTCCTGGTCCTCTGTGCTGGGTTTCGATGTCCCGGGGTATCAAAAATTGCGGAACCGATAACCCCGAACGAAATCCCGTCGCCGGAAACTGGATCCCCGACTCATCCGCAGGAGTCCGACCTTTGGAGACTACGCGCCCGAAGACACGCAGCCCGCCCCCAGCCGATTTTATCCCACGAGTCGGATCCACGAACGCGAACCACACAAACGGAGCCGGGCTCGACCCGAGCATCGCCGCGGGATAAACCCGCGGCTCAAACCCTAGCCGAGCCCCCGTCGGGGCTCGCTATCGCTAGCCCTAGCGATCGCCGGGGATGCACGCGCATCCCCGTGGGGCTGTTCCGAACAGCCCCCGGCGGTGAGTCCGGCGACTCACCGCCACCGCCGAGGAGGGCGGTGCGCCCAGCGCACCAGCCGCGGCCCAGCCGCGGCTCGCCCGGCGATCGACCACGCGGTCGATCGCATGCCCCGGCTCCAGCCGGGGCGTCCTCGTGTGGGCCCACGATCGACGCCCCTAGGGCTCGATCGCACCCCTCGGCTCCCAGCCGAGGGTCCTTCGAACCTTCGCCGGGGATCTCGAATCCCCGTCCCCGAAGTTCGTCGTTTTTCCCGGATCTTGTGTTCATGCATGTATTACAATTAAATCACATAAATTCACACGAAGGAGTTTATGATTGTACCTTTTGATTCGTTGTGCGGAGAAACGAAATCAAGTTGAAGACCCTTGGATCTTCCCACGTATTCCTTGCACTTCGTTCGAACGTCGGGTGGGCGACGATCTATCGAACTCCTATGGATCTCCTTCAACTCTCTAGAATATCAAGTATGATAATCTTGTCTTATGATTTATGAAGGCCATGTAGTGCTTTTATAGGCTACGTAGGGGATCTAAAGGAGGTGGAATATTGGGCTTCCAATATTGAAGATCAAATTGAGCCCACTGCCCAAGTCCATTAATCCTTATCAATATTAATTAATTTATTTTCCACTATATAAATTAATTGCACTCCCAATATTAAACCATATTATATCAAATAATATTTCTCCGGTAGTATTTATTTATTCCGTGTATTTAAGATTTAAATATCCATGAATAAAATTAATTTATTGCTAATTAATTTATTCATCTCTTTAATCCGAGACTAGTACCATTCAACCTTAATTATTGTGCGGAACGAATCCACTCATGAGGTTTACACAATAATTCCTTATGAACTCATCTCGGGGATATTATCAACCCTTACGGGATGCACTGTCCGGTCAATTATTCACGGCATGTCATATATAAAATATAGTGACCCAACTTAACCGGAAATTAACCCAATAATAAAATCGGTTAACTCCTTTGGTAAATCAAAGTTACTTATATTAAATATACACACCCGCAATAATATCGGGGATTAAGAATAAAATACACTGAGACTCGAATCGATTATCGCCGGCAATCCTAATCGATGAATCTCAACGATCCGCTCAATACACCAAGTGTACAAGTGTGATAAAATAATTAAGATAAATTATTTTATCTCTCACACAACGACTATACCGATGGATTGGTCCGTGTCCATCTAGGTCGTGAGCAACTGTTTGATTAAATACGAGTAACCGATAGTATGATCTTCTGTGCGCCCATGCTTGCACCATACTAACTACAACGTATAAAATCCAGGACTATATTTTGCATATATTTAATTAATAATAATTAAACGCAAAACAATTGTTCGTTAATTTAATAGATTAAATGCTATGATCGGGAGTTTACCGTTACTTAAATCTAGACATTAAGTACACAACTCCAACAATCTCCCACTTGTACTAAGGTCTAGTCATTTCCTCCAAACTCCCGGTTCCCATACTCATCACGTGCTTAAGGTGTACTTCCGAGAAGTACTATGTGAATGAGCACTCTAGGTTGCCGCTCTGAAGTTATCTTGGTGACCACTACGTCGTCTCCCTGACGATGACTCGTATCAGGTGGTACTTGCTCTATGTGTTATCATCACTTTTAGACTTATGACTTCTTCCAGTTTATCACGCACCGCTATAAAATAGCCTTTGATAAACTAAGAGTCATTTCCAAGTCTTAGAGGTTATCCCGGAACCTAACCAAACCTTCCGCTGCCTCTGAGGCTGCTATTCGGTTATGAGAGAGTCTGAGAAGCATCCCGCTTATCACTCTTTCATATTAAAGGTTCCACCTTTTCCAAAAGTGAACACATAGCCTGATATCGACTTACACTGGTCCTTCTCTGATTTGAAATTTGAGAATATGTAATCTAAGAAAATTTCGTTTGAATATTTCTTATCCAGATTACTTTGATATCCTCCCACTACGCTGACCGCATAGTTGATATCAGGTTCTCGTTTTCTAACATTGCATTTAAGCTTTCCACACAAGGTGTAGGAAACTGCTTAGTATCATCTATCTCCTTAATGTGTTCAAAACACATGACCTTAGATAGATATACATGTTCTGTCTCTGAAAGGCAACGACCTTTCTCAGAATTATGCATGTTAAAACAAACCGTAATCGTATAAGATATCCAGGAGAAGTACAATGTTCTTATCCCTAGATCATAAGATCTCAAGAACATGCTCTAACTTCTACTTAATCTTATATCCCGATTTAGACAACCATTATTTTATGCTTGATAATATCTTTACATTGTTGCCAATGATAAAATACTATCTACACAAAATTCCGAGAAACACCACCTTGTTTCCATTACGTCTCCAATACACCTATCGTCTCTGCCTTTTTGATGAATCCATTGAATGGATTATCCCATCAACACGCAAGTTCCACGATTCATAGCTTTGTAACCATCCATAAATGGATTTACCAAGCTCGTACTCTAAATGATCTAGCCTCTTAACAATAATCCTTATTGTTTTTCAAACAGGCTCATTTAGATCTAGTACTGCCTTTACGCAGAGCTAGGGATCGATTTCATGTTTACTAGATCCAGAGTCCGAACTCCTCTAGTCTTATGAATATCTCCGGTTGTTCAACAACCTCCCACTGCAATGGCGTCCCGGTGTATAACAGTAATAACAATAGGTGCAGTGTGTGGTGTACTTCTACTCGGTTTGGCTGGTTCCCAGTCTTTTGTCCTTTTTCTCATTCCAAGGTATTAATTCAGTTCAGGCTTTGTGGTTCATCTAATAGTCTTCCTTTATGAACCGAACGAAAGTTCTTCTGGTTCATAGTACTATAGAACACACAATACTTCGTTCACCTAGGATATCCTACAATCACACAGAATGTGTTATTGTCTCCAGAAATATCCATAGAACATAGGTAGTTCCGAACAACTTGTTCTCTTTTACTTTTAGATTTCCATTTCTTATTTTCAACACACCATCTCTACACGTAAGTGTATGGCGCGGCCCTTTGGGATTGAATCCCAATCTTTGATTATGCTATGTGTTATTTAGTAGGTGATGGCCTCCGCGACCGAGTCGCAGGCTTTTAATGGATATACTTTAATGGTTCCCCATAATAGCTTTGTGTCCATTGACTAGTCAAAACACTTTGCTTTTATGGCACATTTAAGTACTCTAATCCATTTGAGTATTCTTGAAAGAACTACTCGTACCTTTCTAATTCACACATGTGTCTGCATATCTAATCATTTCCAATACTAGGTCCGAATTCTATCCTTTATGAAGAAAGGTTTGCTTAGATGTATTATCCTCCAAATTCAATTCTCAGGTCGGAAGGTCCATTCCTTCAACTATAATTGATCAAATCAATTTCGACCTTTTGAATCTTATTTGAAAATACTACTAAGTACAAGAATTCACAAGTATAATGATTTAATAAAGAAACATATCTAATCAAGTAAAACAAGTTATAGAACGGTTTGTTGCATCGTGGTAGACTTAGGATCTATCATTCATATATTGGTATCTAATGTACCAGAATAGATAATGCCATCATTTCTTATCAAAATCATCCAATGATTAAAGAAATAAAATATCCATTCATAAATAATAGAAATCCAGAACAAAATGTTCTTTCTAAAATAAAGGGTACATAATGCAATAATCTTGAAATGAAATCCTATTTAACTACTAAAGCAGATAAATGTCTTCCACCGCAACAGCTGCCTCCTCTACAGCTTTTGACCGTGTAGACTCGAACTCTTCTTCTCTAAGTCGCCGGGTTTTCTGGAACCCCTGCATTCAAAATGCACATACCGTCAGTGGTTCCATATCTACACACCAGATTTCTGGTAGATAATACCGCTGACTATGTTTTTACGACTAAAGAAAAATTCGTACCTCTGAGAGGACATTTAGACTTCCAGTGTCCAGACTTGTTGCATCGGAAGCAATTGCCCCTTGGCTTTGCAGCCCCCACTCGTGGTACAGTCTTCTTGACACCACTGGGTTTCCCGGCTTGCTTCCTTCTCTTGCCCCTACCTCCACCAGGCTTAAAGCCTTTGGACTTGGTAGCTACAAGCGCTTGAGACTTGCCCTTCTTGTAGATCCCCTCTGCCGCCTTCAGTTCAGTCAGGAGTTGCGCAAGAGTATAAGATAGTTTACCCATATTATAGCTCATACGAAACTGCTCAAACTTAGGGGTCAGAGACTGGAGTATGATGTCGACTTGCGTCTCATCATCAATAGAAGCTCCTAGGACCTCAAGTTCATTCAACAAACTCATCATTTTGAGAACGTGCTCCCCGACGGGCGTTCCTTCAGACTGAGTAGTCGACATGAGGACTCTCATGGCTTCTTGCCTTGCCGCACGATCCTGCTCCCCAAACATCTCCTTGAGGTTAGTCATCATATCCCGGGCAGTGTCCATCGGCTCATGTTGGGTTTGGAGTACATTTGACATGGAAGCCAAAATATAGCACCTAGCCATTTCATCAGCCTTTTTCCACTTCCGATATGTTGCCTTTTCCTCATCAGTTGAGGCAGCCGTGGGCTCAGCAGGGCATTTATCAGAAAGTACAAACTTGTACTCCTCGGAAGTCAGGACAATGTCTAAATTTCTCTTCCAATCAATATAGTTGGTGCCAGTGAGCTTATGCTCCTTGAGTATCATAGAAAGTGGGTTCATAGCTATTCTCTAAACCTATAAGCACATTTAAACAAACAATTAATTTAATATCCGATATTATCTCCCAATAATAATATCATTAAATCACTAATTACATCCAAAATCCCATCAGATAAGGCAAGCCACGATAGTGTGGACGTTTACCCATCCAAATGATTTAGCAATTAGATTTGCTTTGGTCGTACATCACTATAGCGTTACTTCGATGGGAAGAATACTATAGAGCGTACCTAAGTGTAAACCATTACTCAGTATCTAAGAAGATTGTTTGGGACTGCATATCAGCGCAAGCCACGATAGTGTGGACGTTTACGTTAACACACGATCCTTCACTTTCTTCTATAACTGTCTACATCAATCGTTCTAAAATCCCATTCAATGCAGCAAGCCACGATAGTGTGGACGTTTACTACACCAAAAGATTTATACAATTGACATCCAATTACTTGAACCATTCAATTTCGTAAATCAAGACGCGGGGAATCATAAGTGAAACTCGAAGTTTCTAACCAGTGATTCACCATGCGAACAACCCTATCTCTCATTAGATGAGGGAGCCGAGCAGACAATCGATCCACCTTAAAAAGATGGTACGAATGTCTCTAATTTGTGTCATCCACATGACCAAGTGGCTCTGGCTCCATTCCACTCCCCGAGGTGAGAATGAGTCGACTTGAAGTCAGTTTCAGAAAGACAAATTAGGCATTGTTTGATAAACTTAATCAATGTTTCTTGCAAAAGGAATTACAAGAATTCTCCTACAATGACACATCTATACGAACTTCAAAAGTCCATAAGAGTCACCAAGAGAACAGTAATGGAGACCATGGGAATGTTTCCATCCCCTCTCCCACTTAGCTTTTTATAACAAAAGGGATACGCTATCTAATGCATAATTAAACACATAAGCATGCATACAAGTAATAAAGCACATAGCACATAGTCAAAATAATGCTAGAAAAATTATTTTCCGACTATCATGGCTTTATTCCATCTCCGTATGCTTCTTCTAGTCTTCAGTCTTCGTTCTTGAATGCTCCATGTGACGAGAATATTAATCCCAATATTTAAATCTATTTATTTTTAATAAATCCAAAAGATACTCAATTCGAGAATTAAGTCAATCGAATAAATCAAAAATAAAATTAAATATTATTAATATTTTTTATTTATTTATTTTTTCCCATCTAATTCTATTAAATCTCTAGAATAATCTATTCAAGTCAAACTTGGAATATTCTAGAAGAATAGAATAAGGAAATAAAATAAATTAGGACTCTTCTACTTTCCAAGATTAATTAATTTCCATTACTATGAAAATTCCCATAAAATAGAAATAATCAATTAGGAAATAAATTAATCCTAAATTATTATTCCTTTCTAATTCTATTAAATCTCTAGGATCCTATTCCAAGTAGAACTCGGAATACTCTAGAAGACTTCCATAATAGAATAAGGAATAAAATTAACATTAATTAATTCTTTTCCTAATCTATGAGAATTCCCAAAAAAAAAAGGAAAAACTCAAATAGGAAAAACGAATCAATTAGGAAAGCGAATCTAGGTAGGAGTAGCACGGGATGGGAGTTCCCGCACCACCCCACCATCATCGGCCGACCGCCGGGAGGGAGCACCCGCCGCCGCCGCCTCAGCCGGCCAGCCGCCACCGTCGCCGGCGACGACCCACGGCCGAAGGGGCGCGACGCCCCCACCCTTTGGGCGATCGATTGGGGTCGATCAAGGGGTTTGATCGATCCCGGTCCTTCGTCCTCTTCGTCTTCTTCGTCACACGCGTTTTTCCGGCGGTCATCTCGGCATCGATCCAACGTAAATAAATTACAAGAAATAAATTTACAATTCCGGTATCGATTCTATACATGAAATCGACCCTATACATTTTCCGGAAAAACATAGAACAATAATAATAAATCTAAATTCGGTCAACCCCCGAATTTTTACTATTACAAGCATTCATCCACACAAAACGAATCTCGACATGTCCGAGAGTTTAATAAACGAACAATCATGGTAAATTAAATAGCAATTAATTAAACAATAATTAACAATTAATTAAACCATGATAGTCGGAATCCCTGCAAGGTAGAACACAATTGAATACATACATGAACACGAACCAAACGCTCTGATACCAATTGCTGGGTTTCGATGCCCCGGGGTATCAAAAATTGCGGAACCGATAACCCCGAACGAAATCCCGTCGCCGGAAATTGGATCCCCGACTCATCCGCAGGAGTCCGACCTTTGGAGACTACGCGCCCGAAGACACGCAGCCCGCCCCCAGCCGATTTTCTCCCACGAGTCGGATCCACGAACGCGAACCACACAAACGGAGCCGGGCTCGACTCGAGCATCGCCGCGGGATAAACCCGCGGCTCAAACCCTAGCCGAGCCCCCGTCGGGGCTCGCTATCGCTAGCCCTAGCGATCGCCGGGGATGCACGCGCATCCCCGTGGGGCTGTTCCGAACAGCCCCCGGCGGTGAGTCCGGCGACTCACCGCCACCGCCGAGGAGGGCGGTGCGCCCAGCGCACCAGCCGCGGCCCAGCCGCGGCTCGCCCGGCGATCGACCACGCGGTCGATCGCATGCCCCGGCTCCAGCCGGGGCGTCCTCGTGTGGGCCCACGATCGACGCCCCTAGGGCTCGATCGCACCCCTCGGCTCCCAGCCGAGGGTCCTTCGAACCTTCGCCGGGGATCTCGAATCCCCGTCCCCGAAGTTCGTCGTTTTTCCCGGATCTTGTGTTCATGCATGTATTACAATTAAATCACATAAATTCACACGAAGGAGTTTATGATTGTACCTTTTGATTCGTTGTGCGGAGAAACGAAATCAAGTTGAAGACCCTTGGATCTTCCCACGTATTCCTTGCACTTCGTTCGAACGTCGGGTGGGCGACGATCTATCGAACTCCTATGGATCTCCTTCAACTCTCTAGAATATCAAGAATGATAATCTTGTCTTATGATTTATGAAGGCCATGTAGTGCTTTTATAGGCTACGTAGGGGATCTAAAGGAGGTGGAATATTGGGCTTCCAATATTGAAGATCAAATTGAGCCCACTGCCCAAGTCCATTAATCCTTATCAATATTAATTAATTTATTTTCCACTATATAAATTAATTGCACTCCCAATATTAAACCATATTATATCAAATAATATTTCTCCGGTAGTATTTATTTATTCCGTGTATTTAAGATTTAAATATCCATGAATAAAATTAATTTATTGCTAATTAATTTATTCATCTCTTTAATCCGAGACTAGTACCATTCAACCTTAATTATTGTGCGGAACGAATCCACTCATGAGGTTTACACAATAATTCCTTATGAACTCATCTCGGGGATATTATCAACCCTTACAGGATGCACTGTCCGGTCAATTATTCACGGCATGTCATATATAAAATATAGTGACCCAACTTAACCGGAAATTAACCCAATAATAAAATCGGTTAACTCCTTTGGTAAATCAAAGTTACTTATATTAAATATACACACCCGCAATAATATCGGGGATTAAGAATAAAATACACTGAGACTCGAATCGATTATCGCCGGCAATCCTAATCGATGAATCTCAACGATCCGCTCAATACACCAAGTGTACAAGTGTGATAAAATAATTAAGATAAATTATTTTCTCTCTCACACAACGACTATACCGATGGATTGGTCCGTGTCCATCTAGGTCGTGAGCAACTGTTTGATTAAATACGAGTAACCGATAGTATGATCTTCTGTGCGCCCATGCTTGCACCATACTAACTACAACGTATAAAATCCAGGACTATATTTTGCATATATTTAATTAATAATAATTAAACGCAAAACAATTGTTCGTTAATTTAATAGATTAAATGCTATGATCGGGAGTTTACCGTTACTTAAATCTAGACATTAAGTACACAACTCCAACACTCTGCAGGAGCCTAAACATGTTCTTTACATCAGTCGAGTGATCCTTTCAGGATTACTATGATATCTCACCACCATGCCCACGGCATAGTAGATATCAATCTCGTGCATAGCATTACATACATTAAGCTTCCCACCATTAAGGTGTAGGGAACTGCTTAATCTTCATCTATCTCCTTTATTGTGTCGGACACAAAACTTTAGATAGATGAATTCCATATCTAAAAGGTGAAGACCTTTCTTGGAATTCTGTATGCTGCAACGAGTAAGAATTGTATTTATGTATGAGACTCGAGATAAGTTCTATGTTCTTTTCTGGCGATCATTTGTAACTTTGATCCCAAGAACATTCTCGACTTCTCCTAAGTCTCTTACATTGAATTACTCGGACAACCATCCCTTCATGTCCGACAACATCCTTCATATTGTTGCCAATTTAGAAGGATGTCGTCTACATAAAGAATGAGAAAACACCACATCTTTTCAGTCACTTCTTTATTACACACAGGACCTAAACATGCCTTGAATGAATCCATGAAATGGATTTTCTCATAGGTCCGCATGTGTCCAAGATCTTGAAGCTTCCTTCAATCCTAAGATTGATTAAGCTTGCTTACCGAATGCTCTTTGCTCTTTTCGATGAATCCCTCTGGCTACAGGATCCCAGACATGATTTGAATCCAAAGATTCAATCTCATATTTCATCGTCTTTTACCAAGACTGAGCATCTTGATCTTTCAGCGTCTCGTCATAGATCTAGGGGTCGGCTTCATGTTCTCCAGGTAACAAGTCCGAAGACTCTCCTATAAACATGAACCTGTCGGGTTGTCTAACAACCCTCCCACTACGACGACGCTCCGGTGTGTCTTTAGTGAATAAAGATTACAGTAGTGAACTACTCAGTTAGGCTGGTTCTAAGTCTTGATCAGTCCCTCTAAGCACATTAAGTATTACCCTACTCTTGGGCTTGTGATATTGCATATATATAGTCCATGTCTAAGAACCGAACATTGATGCAATCAACGAACATCTGGTCCTTTGGACTATATTACATATCTCAGTTCGTTTTCTTAGGGTATCTTATAAACAGCCGAATATCAGTACAAGTTTCCAAAGGAATCAAGTTCAGGATAAACGCCGCTGTTTCCAAGCCATATCCCAAAAACGAATTAGGTAACTCCGAATAACTCATTGTCTACTTTCCCATATTTATAAGAGTCCTATTCCTTCTTTACAACACATTATTTTGCCGAGGCATAAATGGTGTAGTCTGTCGGGAGTTAATCCCATTTTCTGATAAGTATGCCTTACTCCTCAAAGAGGTCTGCATATATCAGAGCGAATCAACTCTAGTGCTTTCTTGGATCTTTTCCCTTTAACCGTAAAGGGTTGCTTGGTCATTTAAACTTCCAAGTATGATTCGAAGGTTGGAAGGTCCTTTCCTTCAACCTAGCTGAGTAGTCCATCAGCTTTCACCCTTTGAATCGTACTCAAGTTAAAATGATCTATCCTAAGATTCCATAAGTACATTTGATTCATCCTAGAAGGATATTTACTCTTATTGGGTTTTGACAATGTGTTATTAGCTCTGGTGTGTTGCATCGTGGAAGAACACGGATTTAGTATTAAATTGTCTATCAATGTAACAGAATAGATAATATCCCCGTTTCCTACTCAGATAGGTATGAAACCATCCAAAGAAACGGAATATCCATTCTAAGCCAATTTAGAAATCCGAAATGAAATTTCTTTCTAAATGCCGGCACATAAAGACAATTTGTTAGAACTAAAATCCTTCTGTTAAAACATTTAACATCTCCCACTGCAACGGCTGTTACCTTAACAGTATTGCCCATGTAGGTTATAACTTCTTCCTTTCTAAGTCTCTGGGTTTCCTAGAACCCTCGCATTTAAGTGCAGACATAATTAGTGGTTACCGTATCCACACACCAGGTACTGGTAGATAACACCACTAAACATGTTTCAGTGACTAAGGAAGAGTCAACTTCTTGTTGCTTGAGAGGACTTAAAACTCCCAGTATCCAGACTGCTTACAACGGAAGCACTTGCCCCTTGGGCTTGCTTGTCCCATTCCGTGGTCCAGATATATTAGGGCCACTGGGTTTCCGTATTTGCTTCTTCTTCCTTTTGCCGCCCGAAGGCCTAGGAAGAGCCAATTTCTCAGCCATAAGTGCTTTGAGAGCCCTTAAAGATTCCCTCAGCCGCTTGAAGTTCAACCAGGAGCTCCGCCAATGAATAAGACCTCTTATCCATGTTATAGTTTAGGCGGAACTGCTCAAAACTTCTCGGCAGAGACTGGAGCATAGTATCAACCTGGGTTACCCCATTGATAATTATTCCCAGAATCTCTATCTCATTAAGATAGCCCATCATTCTAAAAACGTGATCCCTCACGGGCGTTCTTTCCGACATGATGGCCGTCATGAGTTGCCTCATTTCACTTTGCCCGGCTGTCCTGTACTGATAACCAAAAACTTCTTGAGGTTAAGCATCATATCATAGGTAATGGTCATGGCATGATCCTGATGTCGCAGCACTTTTGACATGAAAGTCATAATGTTGCTCCGCGTCATCTCATTAGCCTTGATCCATTTCCAATGAGCTTCCTTTCCTCAGTAGTGGAAGCATCATTTGGTTCAGCAGGTCAATTGACTTGGAGTACATAATTGTACTCCTCTGCAGTTAGGACAATGTCCAACTTTCTTCTTTAATCCATACAAAATAGGTTCAGTGAGTTTGTTGACTTTTAATGGGAATAATACCATATAAAACAAACAATTAGTTTAATTCGATATCATTTACCTCAAATAATATCATTAAACTACCAATCATTTCCAAAATCCCATCAGACTAGCATGCCACGTTCTTGTGGACGTATACTAATCCAAACGATTTTATAATTGGATTTTTACTTCGGTCGTACATCATTATAGCAGTGACTCCGATGGGGAGGATACTATAAAGCGTACCTAAGTGTATACCATTTCTCAGTACTAAGTCCACCGCTCGGGAACTACATGCCCACCGCAAGCCACGTTCATGTGGACGTTTATGTTGACATGCGGTCCTCCACGACTTTCTATAACTGTTGAGCCTCAATTAATCCTAAAGTTCCGTTTCCATCTAGCAAGCCACGTTAGTGTGGACGTTTACTAAAACAAACAACTTTATAACAACTTTATTAATTGAATCCCATTTATTTAAATGTCATAGAGTCTCAATTAACCCAAAGTACCGTTTCCATTTAGCAAGCCACGATAGTGTGGACGTTTACTAAAACAAACAACTTTGTTAATTGACTCTTACATTTATTAAATACCACAATTTTATTATTCAAAGCTTGATATCTCGTAAGTGAAACTCGAAGTTTCTAACCAGCGATCAATCATGCAATTGAGCCCTATCTCTTACTAGGTGAGGGAGCCAACCAGACAATCGATCTAGTCATCGAATGACTCGAATGTCTCTAATCTGTGTCATCGACATAAGCAAGCGCTTTGGCTCCATTCCACTCCCCGGGGTGAGAATGAGTCGAGTTGAACTTAGTCTTTGAAAAACAGATTAGGCACTTGCTTTTGAAAAATATAATTGTTCGATTTTTATAAGTGGAATTGAATTCGAATTTTGATCCAGTGATATCCGTGTATCGACTTTATCCGATAGGGAGGATGACACTAAAGCCAACTCGTAAGTCAATACACATCACATTCAAAACAGAGAATGGAGACCGCGGGATTGTTTCCAATCCCTCTCCCACTTAGTATTTTACGATTGAGGGATAACATGCATAAAATAATTAAGCATAATAAAAGGCACGTAAATTACATAAAAAGCAATTAACGTGGCCCCGATTATTATGGCCTTAAGTATTCTCCAATGCACGTCTCTTGGAACTTCATCTCGTTGCTCGTCTCGATCTCGGTCCACCACCGACTCGCTCGAGGGTCATGAGACGAACTCCTCCCACTGGAGCCTCGTCTCGAGCCTCGTTGAGTCGTCCGTGGGGTCGAACGAACCCCAGCCCCGCTGCTGCCCGTCGCGAACACGGGGTGTGTTCGATGGCTGCCCGTTGCCGGTTCGCCCTCCTCGATCCTCGTTTCTCCGGGTTTTGGTCTCGTCTCGATCCACCAAAATTAGTAAGAAAAATTACAAGAATAAATCTACTAAATCCGGCATCGATCCTATACAAGGTGATCGACCCTATACATGCCCGGAAACGACGAAATAAATAAATAAACCTAACGACTCAACCCGTCGTTTTTATCTATTACAAACAAGCAACGTTATTCCAAAAACAAAACAATCTCGACAAGCCCGAGAGTTTAATCAAACCACAAAATTAAAGCACAACATCCATCACAACATTGGCCATAATAATCGGGTTCATCCTGCATCACAAAACGTACGAACAATACAACAAACCGATAAACCGGCTCTGATACTAATTGTTGGAAATCGACTACCCGGGACATGTCCGTTCGACTACTCGAACATCCGGACAAGCCCAGTCGACCTCCAGCGTGCCTACTGTGTCCACGACGAAGCCCCTGACCCGTCTAACGCCCAGCCATCGCACCCGAGGCACGACCGCGCAAACGAGAGGCTTCTGGCCTCTCTGTCGTCCGACACCAGAAGGTGTCGTCCGACAAGCCAATGTCGGCCGACAGCTATACATGTCGGCCGACAGTCGTCGCGAACAGCAGCGCGACGCTGCTGTTCCAGGCTCGTTTCCGGTTGGTTTTTCTGATTCCGACCACCGCTCTTGAAGTCAGCGACTCCACAGTGATCTAGGAACACCAACCACGATCCCGGAACTCGATCGGAGGTTCGTTGTATGATTACGTACGAAAAGAATCGAAATAATGCGGAAATAGGGTTTCGATTTCTTATACCTTTGATGCGTGATTCGGAGAAGCCGAATAGGCGAACACCCTGAGATCTTCTAGTGTGTATCCTAGCCCTCGACGCCGGACGTTGTGTGGGCAACGATCCACCGGAGTCTTCTCTTCTTCTTCTCTCTCAAACCCTCTTTTTCACGTTTTAATTATCCTGTCTCCAGAAATATATTTGCGCTAGCAAATTAATTTCTACAGAAATAAAAACACTGCGCTAATCTAAATTAATTAAGCAGAGAAGAAAATAATTGCGCTAACAAAATAATTTCTCCACAGAATTAATTATAGCGGCGTTCGTTTCGTAGGTTAAGAGAAGAGAGATTGAGGGGTATATATAGGCCACACTAGGGACCTTAGGACAATTAATTAATTAGGCTAAATTGTAATTTAATTAAACCGGTGTCCTTAAAAGAAAACCTTTAATTAAATCCAATTTTAATTATAATTAATTCCACTATAAAATTATAATTGAATTCCCAATTAATTAATCTATATTATTTTACCAATAATATTTCCGCCGAAATTACATATACGACTTTCCCCGTGTTTAAGATATCGAACGTCCACGAATTTATTTAATTACTAACAATTAAATTAATTCGTTTCTTATTATCCGAGACTAGTACCACTCATCCTTATTATCATGTGGAACGAATCCACCTGCAGGGTTTACATGATAAACTTTATGAGCTCATCTCGGGGACGTCATCAACCCGATAAACGGGACACGGTTTCCTGTCTATAATCTATAGCATGCCGTGCGTACAATTACGATTCCCAATTTACCGAGAATTTCGACTAATCATTTAGTCTCACTCATTGGCAAGTCAAAGAACCGAGAATTGGACACACGCACCTATAATTATATAGGGATTAAGAATTCGTATATCCGTAATATCTGAGGTCTAGTTCGATTACTGCGATTAGTATAAATCGAACGCCCTCCCGTGGTCCTGCTCAATACACCAAGTGTACGAGTGTAACATGATAGTCAAGACCGACTATCTACCAGTCACACTACGACGTACCGATGGATTGTCCCTGTCCATCTAAGTCGTGAGCTACTGTTCGATAGTATACGAGTAACCGACAGTATGATCTTCTGCGTGTCTCCTCACGCCATACTGTCTACAACGTATACATCAAGGACTATTGCATTAAATGCAATCATGTTTGAATCATATCTCGAACTAAGGTATAAATAAGGAGTTCCGTATTTGCACTAAACTAGACATTTAGAATACAACTCCATCATTTCGCACATGCGATTATTTTCGAGTTCGATGCCACCAACAACGAGGCTGAATATGAGGCATTGATAGCAGGGCTAGAGCTCTCTTTGGCCGTTGGAGCCGAACAGTTGAAGATTTTCACTGACTCCCTCCTAGTGGTGAACCAAATCAAAGGGAAGTATGAGACCAGGAGCACCAGGATGGAGCAATACTACGAACATGTGATGGAGATGATAAACAAGTTCCCCCGGGTCGAGATTGAGCAGATCCCCCGGGAGCTGAATACACAGGCGGATGCCCTGTCCAAGTTAGCTTCGTTAGAAGGGACGGCCGACCTGTCCAACGTGATCCTCTTGAGTCAGGTTCGGTCGGCCTTGGATAGAGCCGAGATCAACAGGGTCGAATTGATCGATCGGGGGGAGGACTAGATGAAACCAATCCTAAATTATCTACAGACGGGCGAGGTTCCCGAGGACAAGGTGGATGCGCGGCAGCTCCGGATACGCGCATCGAGGTACACACTGATCGGGGGTATGCTGTATCGGAGAAGCTTGTCTATGCCATTGCTACGGTGCATAACCCCCGCGGAGGGAAGAAGGGTGTTCGCGGAGATTCATGATGGAGTGTGCGGAAATCATGCCGGCGGGCAATCTCTGGCGCACAAAACCATCAGAAAAGGTTACTATTGGCCGACCTTGAGGCGAGACGCGATTGAGTACGCGAGAAGGTGCCATCGATGCCAGATAACGGCACCAATAAAAAGAATCCAACCCGAGTACTTGAACTCTATATACAGCCCTTGGCCATTCGCGACCTGGGGAATTGATCTGATCGGGCCTTTGCCGACAGGGCCAGGAGGGGTCAAGTATGCGATAGTGGCCGTGGACTACTTCTCCAAATGTGCAGAAGCCGAACCACTGAACAAGATCGATCAGCCTCAAATCATCCGTTTCCTATGGAAGAACATCATATGCCGATTTGGTATACCTCACACTATCTCGTCGGATAACGGGAAACAGTTCGAGGGGCTAGAAATCATGAAGTTTTTCGATAAGTGGAAGATAAGGAAGGTGTTCTCCACGCCGTACCACCCCCAGACTAACGGACAGGTGGAGGCGGTGAATAAAATCCTGAAGCACACACTGAAGGCCAGGATTGAAGAAAGGCTGGGAAGATGGGCGGCCGAGCTGCCCGACGTGTTGTGGGCTTACCGAACTACGAGCAAAGTGGCCACGGGAGAAACGCCATTCGCCCTCGCTTTCGGATACGAGGCGGTCATCCCTTCCGAGGTAGAGGTGCCGACCCACAGGACATCGCAAGAGCTGACGGATCAGAACGACCAGATGATGCGGATCGAGCTGGATTTATTAGAAGAGAGGAGAATAAACTCGATATACCGAAACGCGGCGGCCAAACAGAGGGCCGAAAAGTATTTCAATTCGAAAGTCAAGGTGAGAAAATTCAAGCAGGGGGACCTGGTACTAAAGGAAATCCTGGGAGCTAACCCAGGAGCGTTAGGGCCCTCCTGGGAAGGGCCACTTCGAATAAGGAAGGTCTTACAAAATGGCTCATACGAACTGGAACATCTGAACGGGGTGGCCGATCAGTATTTCTGGAATGCCGTGCACCTCAGGAAATACTACTAGTAAGCTTTTGGCATTGTACCGTGAGTTTTTGTTTTCCCTTATGCTAATAAAAATGAAGTTTCGGAATCTTTCGTAATCTAAATTAATCTTAAGGGGTAGAGCTCGGCTCCCCCAGAGCCCGACCGAGCATGGACCAGGTGTCCCTCGAGTCCGGGAGAGTTTAAAAGAAATTAATCTTAAGGGGTAGAGCTCGGCTCCCCCAGGGCCCGACCGAGCATGGACCAGGTGTCCCTCGATTCCGGGAGAGTTTAAAAGAAATTAATCTTAAGGGGTAGAGCTCGGCTCCCCCAGAGCCCGACCGAGCATGGACCAGGTGTCCCTCGAGTCCGGGAGAGTTTAAAAGAAATTAATCTTAAGGGGTAGAGCTCGGCTCCCCCAGAGCCCGACCGAGCATGGACCAGGTGTCCCTCGAGTCCGGGAGAGTTCAAAAGAAATTAATCTTAAGGGGAAGAGCTCGGCTCCCCCAGAGCCCGACCGAGCATGGACCAGGTGTCCCTCGAGTCCGGGAGAGTTCAAACGAAATTAATCTTAAGGGGAAGAGCTCGGCTCCCCCAGAGCCCGATGCGGAAAAATAGAGTTAAACAAGAACAAAATTAGACAAGCACACTGGGGCATTTTTGGGCGAACAAACATCCCGCCCAAAAATAGATAAAAACAATTCTCATAACATAACCACAAGAGGGATACTTTATTGCACATAATAAGTCATGTTCGAACAAGAACTGGGGCATTTTCGGCGAAAAAAAGACCCCCCGCCGAAAATCCCGAACAAGATAAGCAAAAGAAAGGAGGCGAACACGTTAAGGCCTCGGGCGCCTGAATTGCACGGGAAGGGTCACGAGCTGGTTATCAGCGTTGAACAACGCGACAGCCCACCCGCGGTCGGCGTCATAACGAATGCGAATGAAATTCGACGGCTGAGGATCGAACTGACGAACGAAGCCTCTCCACATCGGGCCCTCGAACCGATATTGCCCACGGCGGCGAGAAACGTACATAACCCACCGGTCGCCATTCAAGTCTACCAATGGAAGGAAACGGGGGAGCGCCGATTCATGATCCAGGTCGGCAGTGAATTCAACAGGTAAAGGCAGCCTTATCCGGTAACGTCGATCGGTGAACGGAAGCTCGAACCACTTGGACCCGTTGGGGTTCACCTGGATGTGCATCATGGGAAGAATAACAAACGGAGGGAAAGGAAATGTAAGGAAGCAAGACAACAATGAGCTAAGGTGCGAGGTCTATAAAGGAGACCTCTGCATAAAAAGGCGCGCCAAAGAAAGGACAAGACAAGCAGAGTTTGGCAGTGAGAAGTCACATCCAAACAGAGAAGGAGAAAACGACAGGTAAGTACGGGGCTGACAAGGAACATAACCCAAAGAGAATCCGGTTCTCCCAAAGACCGGAGTGACCGAGCACAATTCGGAAGCCCACGAGGCCGAGGAGAGGAAATGATCCAGGAAACGCGATGCATTCTCCGAACGTGACTGGGGCATTTTTGGGCGAACAAATCAGTCCGCCCAAAAATCGAGGCAAAACCACGCATTGGGGGAAAGAGCGAGCGAGGAACCATTCAAACCCCGCTCGCGGCTAGTCAGTGCGAGCATGTAAAATCATAACGAAAAACAGCAATCCTGAGTCGACAATTTATCTTCCGAGAGAACAAATGAAAAGCACAAGAACACTAAATATCCCAAACACAATTGTTAGCCGAGCATCTTGATCCCGCGAGGATCATTCGATAATAACAGTATTTAATGCCCATTAAAAATACCGACAACAGGTAAACTAAAGATACGAGAAAATAGGTTAACACGGAAGCGAGATGGAGAGGATCAGGCAACTAAGAGAAAGCCCCTCTCGTCGTACACCCGGATGCAAAAGCCCTCGTCCTCGATCCAGAGGAATCGGATGATCAAGCCCTGGTGAAGCCCTTTCTCGCGAACAAAACGCTGCCACGCAGGGCCCCCGAGAGCGAGCTGTCTCCGATGCCGAGCAAGAGCAAACGACCAGGGATTCCCCCGGGAGTCCCGAACAGCAACGAAATGAACAAGAGGCGACCTGGCGGCCCGCCGGAAAGCAGCTGGCAAGGGGAATCAGCGACCATGCCACCTCCCGTTGAACACTTGGTCAACGTAGCAGTATTGATCTCGAACGACGAGGCGAACCATGGTCGGCTGAACGAAACAACAAATCCCAAATCAAGTGAGTGCGCGGTTATAAAACGATGGAGAATAAGCATTAACACGGGAACGATACTTCAAGAAAAAAATGCAAGTCAAAACATTGACATAAACGAACATTGTAATAAGCTTAGATAAATAAATATTCAAACACGAGATGTTCGGAATAAAACGATATTGTTTTGACAAATTTAAACATTAACAAAATAAAAGAAGTAAACAGAAACATTTTTCATTCAATATTGATCGGATCAACAACTCCCGCCTCCTCTTCCGCCGCCACGAGTTGACCCTGATCGGGCCACCAAGATAGATCGATGCCGTGCACTTCAACCAAGTCCATGACAGGCAAGAGGAAAGTGGAATCCAAGTTAGACTGGAGGCGACGGACACGAAGATCGTCCAGGAGCAAGTCGTAGGGCAGGCCGGCACGAGCATGACGCCGAATACAATCGAAATGGCTCAGGAAGTAAGAATAATCGCTATGCTGATCGAGGTCCTGCTGGGGATCCGCAGCCCTGTCCCTTTTCTCTTTCTCCAAGGCCTCAGCCCTCTGGTTCAACCTCCCGACCAGAAGATCCAGATTGTTCCGGTTTTCCTCGGCCAGCCGCACCCTCTCCGTCATCTCCATCAATTGGTCGTGCTCGGAGGCCGCAACCGCTTTCAACTTATTCAACTCCTCTTGAAAAGCGTCCTTTTCCCTGCTCGCCCCCTCCGCGCTCGACTCCGCCTCGCTCACTTTGGTCCGCAATGCCACCTCGGCCTCCTGATATTGATCCACCAAGGATCGGAGGCTGGCAATCTCGAGTTCCTGCTCGGCCAACTTATCAGTCAGGGCCCCCGAAGCGGGGGCAGAAGTAGGAGTCTCGGGTTGAACAGAATGGTCCCGAGACTTTCTCAAAGTGACCAGAAGCATGAGCACTCTAGAGGCCATTATGATGGCCATCTGCTCAGCATGATCAGGCTTTTGGGCAGACAGTTCGGCTGGAATGGTCCAGGCGCGGGGGATGCACTCCATCGCTTCCCTCATCAACGGGGGTAAAGTGGAAAAGTCGTGAGGACGAGCAGCCAAAAATTGAGCGAGGCTGGTAGCCATGCTCGCCCGAGGACCGCCCAAACTAAGGAATGAAATTAAGTTAGTGAATAGGGGGCAAATGGCGAAAGTCAACAAAGGCTTACCGATCAAGGGCCTCCTCATCAACTGAAGCCACGTTGCTATAAGGATGACTTTCAGGAACATCCGGCATCGGCTCCTTGCCCCGACGACGCTTCGGAGCCCGGGTGTTCGAAGTACCCACAGTTTCTATAACGGGTCCAGAGGGCGGGGGAGCAAGACCCGTTCCCTGCGCGGGAGGAACCGAGGTGGCCTCGGAATGACCTGACCGGGTTGGTTGAGCAGGTTGAGGAGGCGCAGCAGGTTGATTAGCGGCGGCAGCAGCAGCAGCGGCCTCGGCAGTTCGGCGCGCGCGGTCGGCAATAGCAGCTAGACGAGCACGAGCATTATTACCGGCCATCTCGAGCGGAGGTTCGGGAAAAGTGGGAAATCTAACCACTGAGAAAAGAAGAAAATGTTAAGTATCACAAGCGAGAAAAGAAAAGACGCGAATCAACACACTCACGAGGATATCGACCCCGAGCATTACGGGGAATGGTAATGAAACGAGAAGATCGGACACGAGCACGGGTAAACACGTTCTCGATAAGCCGCTGATCTTCAGGGAGGGAACGAACACGTTCATAAACAGCGGCAAAGTCCCAATTGAGTTCGGAAACAGACGGAACAGGAGGACCTACCGAACAGAGAATGTCCGAACAGGATAAAGTCAGATCAAAACAAAGAGTTTCAAAAAAAGGATAGACTAGGAAGAAAAAGACTGACGATGATATCTGGAGGCGAAGGAGGTCGGGATAGGATACGCTTCAGAGCCCCAGGCACCATCCACATAGAACCAATCAGCCCACCAGGCCGTCACCTTGCTGGGAAGCTTCTCGAGAAGTTTGTTCGGGGCGCGCAGGTAGTGGTCCCCACCTCGGAAATGGTTGATGATAAGGAGAAAAGAAATCTCGGAAACCGAAAGATGGCGATAGAGGCCATAATGGCCGAATAGAACATTCAGGCTTATAAGCAATGACCAGGAGTTCGCGTGCAACTGCATGGGTGCGATGCCCCACGCTTGCAAAATAGCGGCTATAGAATCATGGAGGGGAAAACGGAGACCCGCATCCATCATCGAGCTGGTCACAGCAACCATGCCCGGCGGAGGACAATTCGCCCGCTCGTCGGGTGTGGGACAGTAAATGTGGACATCCGAGGGGATCCCCCAGGTCGCCCGCATGTCTTGCAGTTTGTCCTCCAGGACAATCGAGCTGCGATTGCTCGCGTACATGCCCGCCTGATCAGGTCCGGGGCGCGCCCCGAATCTCGTACGCTCCACAAAGACGTAAGGGTTCTCATGAAGGTAATGAGTATATATAAAAGGGGGAAGGGGACCCCGGATTTCACCCATCATATCAATAAACCGGCGGTAACAATCCGTTACTCCGCCAGCGAACAGCTCCAATTTCTCCTCGTCAGAGAAGCCAATCATGGGAGTCGGATCGTCCCCGGAAGAAGATGACGCGGAGGTTCCGAAATCAGACGATTCATCAGAAGCAAGAATGTCGGAAAGCGTAGCAGAACTATCGTGATCGCTCATTCTCACTCGTTTTAAGATGCTAATACGAGAGTAATATCTGAAATCTACTAATATAAGCCCGCAAATAGCCGTAAAAGGAGGGAGAAGAGAAACCTACGTGATCAAGGGTGAAGCCGAGCACTTTTCGTGATAGCCGAGCAAGAAAGTCAGGGTGTCCGGATGTCTATAGCTTGGAAGCAAAAGGTGCCAAATGAAGAATATCGCGAAGTATTTATAAGGAGAAGAAGCGGCAAATTTCAAATTTTGAATTTGAAAGGACGCTTGACAGGAATCGAAGCGTCACGTCAGTCAGAAACCTCTCAGAAAATGACACGTGGCAGTAACCGCCGTCCACCATTTAATGAATCGGCGTAACCGTCGAGGCAATAAACTCTGCTCGGATTCATCAGTGACCATCTGCATTCCGAGACCGACCTTTTCTACCGAACAGGACGATCTCGGGGGGCATTTGTTATGCAGATAAAATTCAACGATCATCCGAGCATGAGAGACCCCTTTTTGGGCAAGCGACCAGAAAGATAGCGGCCAGCTCGCCCGTGGAGAATACCCGAGTAGGACGAACATAGAGAAACCCTTGGAAATGACGTGGGGCGACATATCGTCCGATCGTGGATCGGGGAGGGGTTCCGTTCCTCTCATGGTCGGACCGCCGGGGACCGAGCTCTTTGTGTCTGGGCCAGGAAAGAGGGGATGGGCTTAATGGTGGATTTATTTGATGGGCTTGGCCCATTAACCAACTTAGGAAACCCTAATTTGTATTTTCTATAAATAGATGATGTAATTTTCCATTTAGGGATATCTACACATTCCCCCAAAAATCCTTGGAGAGCTCAATTGCCTTGTTCACCATTCAATCCCCAAATCTTTATATTTTAGTTGATTACGGAGAGCACGACTTTTCAGCTATCAACAACGCTCTTTTAAGTTTTTTCAATAAAATTAGCGCTAAGATAAATCATTTATTCAGTTGAATGCATCGATACCATATAATCATTAATTGCATCTACATCTCCCAACGTTGGCGCCAGAATTGCATGTCCTAGCAAATAATTAACGTCTCCATTATGAACGGCAAGAGATGAAAAAATTGCGTCTACAATGGAGAAATCTACATGAAGCAACCGGAGGGTTTTGAAGTCCGAGGCAAGGAGAAGCTGGTGTGTAAGCTTCAAAAGAGTTTGTATGGGTTGAAGCAAGCTCCGAGGCAGTGGTACAAGAAGTTCGACATGTTCATGAAGCGAGTCGAGTTCACGCGGTGCGAGGCGGACCACTGCTGCTATTTCAAGAATCTTGGAAAAGGTAACTACATAATTTTGCTCCTTTATGTAGATGACATGCTGATAGTCGGGGCGAGCTTGGCGGAGATCGACAAGCTCAAGAAGAGTCTATCAAGGGAGTTCTCTATGAAGGATTTGGGTGCTGCCAAACAAATCCTGGGGATGAGAATCACGAGGAGTAAAGAGGGTCTTGAGTTGTCTCAAGAGGAGTACTTGAAGAAGGTACTGGCAAGGTTTAACATAGAGGATGCTAAACCGGTTGGCACTCCTTTGGCTAGTCACTTCCATTTGTCAAAAGAGGACTCGCCGACGAGCGAGAAGGAGATGGAGCATATGGATAAGGTCCCTTACGCCTCTGCAATTGGGAGCCTTATGTATGCTATGGTGTGCACGAGGCCTGACATCGCCCATGCAGTGGGAGTTGTCAGTCGGTTTATGAGCAACCCGGGGAAGCAACATTGGGAAGCCGTGAAGTGGATCTTTCGATATTTGAGGGGGACTTCCGATTTTGCTTTGAGGTTCCTAAAATCAGATGTGGGGTTACTCGGGTTCGTGGACGCGGATAACGGAGGTGATGTGGATAGTAGGAAGAGTACTACTGGGTACGTGTACACCTTCGGGGGTACTGCGATTAGCTGGGTGTCGAGGTTGCAGAAGATCGTAGCATTGTCGAGTTGCGAGGCGGAGTACGTCGCTGTGACGGAAGCCGCGAAAGAGATGATGTGGCTACAGGCTTTTCTGCTTGAGCTGAGGCAAGATCACTCGGGGAGTATCTTGTATTCCGACAGTCAGAGCACCATTCACTTGGCTAAGAATCCCGTGTACCATGCTCGAACGAAGCATATCCAGCTGAGATATCACTTTATTCGATCGGCCTTGGAGGAAGGCGTTTTGGTGTTGGAGAAGATTCTTGGGAGTAAGAATCCGGCCGACATGTTTACGAAGGTGGTGCCGTGCGAGAAGTTGAGGTTGTGTTCAACCTCGGTTGGTCTTCTGGGATGAGGACCGGGAACGCCGCTGCAATGGGAAGAGAAGATAGGGGTCGTGAATTAGCTTCAAGTGGGAGATTGTTGAGTGTGAAGGTCAAATTCACGCCGGATCGACGAGTAAGGTCGAAGGAGGAAACGGCGGTCGCCGGAGGAGAATCGGCGACCGCGGGCTGAAAATGGCGGGCGCCATTTAGATTTCGGCGGGCGCCGAAACCGGGAGAAGCGAGGGCTGGACATCTGCCCATATTGGGCCCTTTCGGCGGGCGCCAAACCAGCTCCGGCGGTCGCGGAAAGATTTCGGCGGGCGCCGAAATCAAAACGGCGGTCGCCGTTTTTCCCGATTTCTGGAAACGCGTTTTTCTTGTCCCCCAAGTTTTATTCCCCCTATAAAAACCCTATGTGCGTGAATAATAGGGTTAACACCTCCAGAACTAGAATTGAGATTATAGCTATTACGAGTCTTGTAATTACGTTCTATAATTGTTCTAGTAAAAGAATTGCAGCGGCAAGAGTGGACGTAGCCCTCGTTAACGGGTGAACCACTATAAATCTTCGTGTCTCTTTTATTCCGTATTTTTCGTTCGTGCTTTCGTATTGTTTTTCAGGCGGGGATTTCGGACGCGAATTTCCCAACACTTCTAACCATAAAGTATGTCAAAGCAGCCGAGTTTCACGTCAGTTTCCTGAATAAATCTATGAGAATATATTCATGTTCGTTTACGGGTGTATTTTCTGTTTGTGATGTTTTTTCCTTAATTCTTAGACTTAAGGCGATTTTACCGGCTTCTCTGAACACTCTGATAAATGCACCATGAATGGTTGCCGGATAGTTTCTGTTGTTGGGCTCGCCAGGAAAGAAGAGTCTCCCTCGACACTAGAGTACAAGCCAAAATTTTAATATATAATAGTACAAAAAGTAAAAATATATAAGCAAAATAATATATATATATATATATATATATATATATATATATATATATATATATATATATATATATATAGCCACAAAAGTAATTATACAAAATAAAAATATATAATAGCCCAAATAAAATATTACAAAAATATATAATAGCGCAACTAAAATATTGTAAATTAGCGCTAAAAAGACAAAATAAAAATATTAGCTCTAAAAAGGCCATAAAAATATATAACTGCCCAAAAAGTAAAAAATATATAAGCAAAATAATAATATAAAAAAAAATATAATAGCAAAAAAATAAAAATATGTAATAAAAATATATTATAGTGCAACTAAATACTAGCAAATATATAATAACGTTACTAAGATGAAATCATCCTAGCCTTATTGATAGAATAAATGAATGAATCACTAATGTGAACCTTAAATGAAATCATCCTAGTTCTTAGACATAAGGCGATTTTATTGTCTTCTCTGAGAAAAGCACCATGCATGGTTGCCGATAGTTCCTGTTGGTGTCCTCGCCGGCAAAGAAAAGCCTCCCTCCGACGCTTTCTGCTAGAACGTGGAGGTCATCTTCGGATGCACCAATTGCAACACTAGAGTACGAGCCAAAAACTAAAAATATATAATAGCACAAAAAGTAAAAATATATAAGAAAAATAATAATACACTTCCATCTAAATCACTTCCAGTTACTTTCACCACTAAAAAGTAAAAATATATAATAGTACAAAAAGTACAAATATATAAGAAAAATAATAATACACTTTCATCTAAATCACTTCCAGTTACCTTCACCAATTAAGCCTTCATCTTCGTAGATAATTACCTATAGAAGTGAGACTCATGTTGTTGTTTTAATTTAGAATGATGTTTCTCAAAGAGCGGGTAAGTCGAACAAAGCTCATCAAATTTCTCATGTTCGAAAAGTGTAACCCTTAAAATCGCCATTCAACTTCCTTCTAACCATAAATGATGTCAAAGCAGCCGAGTTTCGAGTCAGGTTGCCTGAATAAATCACCGAGAATATATATTCACGTTCGTTTACGGGTGTATTTTCTGTTTGTGATGTTTTTCCCTTAGTTCTTAGACTTAAGGCGATTTTACCGACTTCTCTGAACCCTCTGAGAAAAGCACCATGCATGGTTGCGGATTGTTGGATTTGTGTCTTTCATTCCACGTGTGTTGAATCGAGATAAGTTATATAGTGCGTCCTATATAGATGGATCGATTAGTCGGTGTTATGTGTCTTGTCGAGAACACGAACTTAACACTCGATGATCATGCCAAATGAGTCACACGACCCTCTTGATCATGTATACTTGGAGTATACAAACGTCGTTTGGGAACCGAGGTGAAACGACGATGAAAACGGAGAGAAATCGTATTCTGGACAGCCAAGCGACCGCTACGCCCCCCAAGCGGGCGCTTGGGGGTAAGTCGGTGGACCAAGCGGCCGCTTGACCCCCCAGGCGGGCGCCTGGTCCTCCAGATCGTGAATTTTTGGAAATTTTCCGATTTCCTTCCTTTTTGGACTCCTACGCCTACTAGGAAACCCTATGGAAATACTCCTATATAAAGGGACCCTATGGCCACGAAATTCACTACTACATTATCATATATTCGTGAGAGAATTTCGTGGAGAGGCCGGAGGAATCGAGGAATCGAGCGAGGTTCGTTTCAAGTCCAAGTTCGTGTCGTTTCAAGGATCAACGAAGGGTTCGTGCAACGAAATGAGGCCGGGTATTATCGCGGCTGATCTATCTACGTCCGGGAATCGATTACATACGAAGAATCACAAGGTACACGATTCTTATACTAACTAAATAATTGTTCTTAGTACTACGTGCGCACTAGATCCATGTTTAGGATTTTACGTGTTATGAATGATTTCTTCTTCCGCACCTTTTCATGCTTGTAAAATACGTAAACTCCATCTATTGGGGTATGGATGAGATCCATACAAAACCCAACAGTGGTATCAGAGCTTTGGTCGTGCGTTTGTGTATGCGCGTAGAACAAGTGCCTATAAAATTGTTTTTATTTTTATTTGTGAATTTTTCGTGGAGTGTTTCTTGGAATAAATAGTATTTGATTGTATGTTAATTTAATTGGATTATTTTTTCATAAATCAAGTGTCCGTGAATTTTTGTGATTTATTCATGTAATTTTTCATGGAATATTTTTTGGAAAAATAGTAATTGATTTGATGTTACCAGTTCATTTTGTTTTAAGGTCTTGAAACTGAACTAAACTAAACTGAACTGAACTTAACTTATGACATGTTCTTTTGGATTTATTCTCAGTTCAGTTCACTTCATTTAAGATTCAATAAACACAGTTCAAATCTATTAAGTCCATTTAAATTCAGTTCAATTCTGAACTTAATTGGTCGGAAAGAACATGTCCTTAATGTTGATAATGATTTAGGACATGTTCTTTGGACTTATTCTAAGTTTGCTTAGTTCAGTTCAGTTTCATTAAGTCAAGTTCAGTTCAGTTCAGTTCAATTCAGTTGAGTTCAAACCTATTAAGTTCAGTTTAATCCAGACCTATTAAGTTAAGTTCTGTTTAGTCATTTAATTATTATTATTATTATTTCAATATCTTAAAATTTAATTAAATTGAAATTAATTTTAATTTAGTTAAGTTCATACCTATTAAGGTCATTTCATTTCAATTCAGACATATTAAATTCATATAATTTAATTTCAATTAATTTCGGACCTAATAAATTCAGTTCAGTTCAGACCATTCATTTTGTTTTAAGAAATTGAAACTAAATTGGTCTAAAATGAAATGAACCTAACTGAACTAAACTTACTGAACTTAAGACATGTTCATTTAGACTTATTCTCAGTTTGCTCAGTTCAATTCAGTTCAGACTCATTCAATTTAGTTCAGTTGTATTAGGACCATTGAGTTCATTTGAGTTTAATTCAGACCTCTTAAGTTCATTTCAGTTGTCATTTTGTTTTTCAATATTTTAAAATTAAAATCAATTTAAATTAATTTTAGTTTAATTCTAACGTATTATATTCAGATGAGTTCAAACCTATTAAATTCAGTTCAGTTCAGTTCAGACCTATTAAGGTTCAATACAATCCTATTAAGTTAAGTTCACTTCAGTTGAATTCAATTCAAACAAGTTTAGTTCAATTCATTTACTTGAGCATTGAACTGAATTTAATTTGTTTGAACTGAGCTGAAGCAAACTGAAAATACATCAAAAAAAAGTAGGTTATTAATGCTAATAATGATTTAAGACCTATTCTTTTGGACTCATTAAACCAAGTTAAGTTCAAGTTTAGACCAATTAAGTTCAGTCATTTAATTTTTAATTTTTAATTTTTATTACTATTATTTCAATATCTTAAAATATAACTCAATTGCACTTAATTTCATTTCAGTTCAGATCTATTAATTTCAATTATGTTCAGTTAAGTTCAACCTATTAAATTCATTCCATTTCAGTTCAGACATATTAAGTTTAATTCATTTCAGATTAGTTCAGACCTACAAAGTTCAGTTCAGCTCAATTCAAACCTACTATGTTCAGTCCAGTTCAGTTCAATCAGTTTTAGTCTAAAAGAACAGATCATTTGTCCAAACCCATTTAGCAACTTTGCACACATGAATAAAGTATTTTTTTAGCATCACTAAAACCTATTCTTTTGGACTGAAACAGGCTGAACTGACCTAAACTTATTATGAGTTTGCTTTAGTTTAGTTTAGCTTAATTCAGATCCATCAAGTTAATTTCACTTCAATAAGTTCAGTTCAAATCTATTAAGTCCACTTCTGCTCAATTCGATAATTTTTTTCAATATTTTAAAATTAAATTAAATTAAATTTCAGTTTAGTTCAGATCTATTAAGTTCAGTTCAATTTAATTAAGCAAACTTCAGTCCAAAAGAACAGGTATAAGTCTGAACTAAACTTACTAACTTAGGACTGTTAATTCTCAGTTCATTTTCATTCAGTTTAGACTAACTTTAGTTTAGTTCATTCATTTAATTATTATTATTAATTAATTAATTAATTAATTAATTAATTAATTAATTAATTAATTAATAATAATTATTATTATTATTAATATTATTATTATTATTATTAAAATTATTATTAATATTATTATTAAAATTATTATTAATATTATTATTATTATTATTATTATTATTATTATTATTATTATTATTATTATTATTTCAATATTTCAAAATTTAATTCAATTGAACTTAATTTCAGTTCAGTATAGTTTAGACTTATTGAATTCAGTTAAGTTAAGTTAAGTTAAGTTAAGTTAAGTTAAGTTAAGTTTAGTTCAGTCAGTTTCAGTCCAAAAGAACGAGTCTTTATTCCAAAAGTATTTTCAATTTTACACACATGAATAAAATATTTTTTTAGCATCACTTACGGTTCTTTTGGACTTATTCTAAGTTCATTCAGTTCAGTTTAGTTCAGTTCAGATTCAATAAGTTTAGTTCAGATAAATTAAATTCAGATCAGATCTATTAAGTAAACAGTTAAGACCTATTAAGTTCAATTCAATTAGTTTAATTCAATTCATTTCACTCAGTTTCAGTTCAAAAGAGCAGATCCTTAGGACTGTTCTTTTGGACTGAAGGGATCTAAACTGAACTGAATTGATTTTTTTTATAAAAATAATAATAATTTTTATAAATTAGTGAATATTTTTTGTTCTTTTGGACTGAAATTGGTTGAACTGAACTGAAGGGATCTAAACGGAACTGAATTGATTTTTCTTATAAAAATAATAATAATTTTTATAAATTAGTGAATATTTTTTTAAAAATATTAATAATATTGTGACCGTAACTAGATTGTATATTTAAAATTATTGATTAAAATTATTTTTTATTAATTTTATTTTAATTTATTTTGAACTGAATTGAACTAGATTGAAATTAAGTGCAAAAGAACAAGTTTAGTATTGGTACTTGGTACGTATACCGATGCGAGGCGTTAACAAGTTTAGTGTTGATAATGATTTAAGTCATGTTATTTTGAACTTATTCTTAGTTTGCTTCATTTATGTTTAGTTCAATTCAAATTTACATCATTTCAATTCAGCTATTTAATTTTTTTATTTGTTTATTTTATTTATTATTATTTAAATATTTTAAAATTAAATTCAATTGAACTTAATTTTATTTCAGTTTGGCCCATTAATTTTAGAATAGTTTATAAACTTCCAAAGTTTGAATTTAAAAAAAAAATGATTACAGAGATAGTTGAAATACAAACAAAATAAAATTTTTAAGTATTAAAATATTCACCATTCATAATTTACACAGGTTATAAGATTTAAAAGATGAATGGAAATATTAGAAAATACTACTTAAAAACATTTTCAAGTTTTTTTTGTTTATATTTCTAATTTTAAAATTTATAATACAAACAAAATAATTATTTTAACAATTTAATTTTATTAACAATACAATTATTTTTTATAATTTACACGAAATATATGTTTCAAGGAAATGTTGAAAATGTTGTAAATTAATATTTGAAAACATTCTCAGCACATATTAAATTCAACATTTATTCATTAAATATGAAATTTATTGAAAAAAAATCCCAATCTTCTAATTTGTTTTGTACATTTCATATAAATATTTTAGATTATAACCTTAAGTTAATAAGTTACTAAATCAAAAATAGTTTTATCTATACTACACCCACACCATGCATTTAATAACCGTAGATTTAATATTATTTTATACAAGTGCACACACAATCACACACACCGATGTGTAGCATCTAATACACCAGAGTAATACACCAGGTGTAGCATCTAATAGACCTCCAAAAGTCAATCTTTAACGGAATGTAATAGAAAATTTTAAAAAATATATTTTTTTACAATAGTAATTAATATTCATTTTTCAAAAAATCAAATTTATTGCATGGAATTAATTAATTTGAATATTATCATAGTAGAAGGTAATAGTTAATTAAGTAAAAAATTATTTAAAAATATACTAATTAAAAAAATTATTTGTAATTTTTAATTAGTATAAAATTTATAATTTTTATGAAAATACTTATATTCAATTATCTATTTTGTATTTAGTACTAAATAAATTACATTAAATATTTTTTTATGAAAATACTTATATTCAATTATTTGTTTCGCGCGGAGAAATTGTGTTGAATGTTACTTACTTATATTCAATTATCTGTTTCGCGCGGAGAAATTGTGTTGAATGTTACTTCAATTGGTATATTATGCTTTTACCTGGCGGTAGGATAACTCATTCTAAATTTCCAACCTATTAAACTTGAATGATTTTTTCACGGTGCAACATTGCTCAAAGGAGTGATACGTCAGTATGATTTTAAAGGCGAAACTTATTACTATATGGGATGAAGCTCCAACTCACAGGTAAAATTGCTCTTAATTTTTGAATATTATATATATATATATATATATATATATATATATATATATATATATCCATATTTTTAAATAAATTGAACAAGTCATCTTTTGTTATTTTATTGAAAATTTGAATTCGCAAATACTAATTTTCGAAATTCATTTTGTAAAGTTATTATATACAGTATATTTGTAAATTTATAATCTTAGTTGAATCTTTTGAACAAGTTTTTTTTTATATTATCCATTATGAATGTTATTAGTTAGAACTAAAATAAAATTTTAGTTATCATGTTATACGAAGATAGATAATTTTTATACGGATATATATATATATATATATATATATATATATATATATATATATATATATATATATATATATATATATATATATATATATATATATATATATATATATATATTTTTTTAATAAAGTTTTTTCGTATATTCATTAATTTTTTATTTAACATTGTAATATAATTAATTAATTACAGATTTAATTAATTTGTATATATTATGAGGGTTCAAAATTCCGATACTGCTAATATTCCATTTGGAGGCAAGGTTATAGTCTTCGGTGGGGATTTTCGCCAGGTTCTGCCGGTGATACCGAAAGGAACCAGGCCAATAAATTGTTAATGCGACTATTAACTCATCTAAGATATGGAGGGATTGCAAAGTTTTGATATTAACGAAAAATATGAGATTGTAAAATAATGTTGAAGGATCAGATTTGAACGAGTTGAGAAATTTCTCAAATTGGATACAATCAATTGGGGGCGGTTCAATTGGTGAAGATAATGATGGACATATCTTCTCATAGACTAAAGTGATAACTACATAAAATCCATTGTAGACGCAATTTTTTCATCTCTTGCCGTTCATAATGGAGACGTTAATTATTTGCTAGGACATGCAATTCTGGCGCCAACGTTGGGAGATGTAGATGCAATTAATGATTATATGGTATCGATGCATTCAATTGAATAAATGATTTATCTTAGCGCTAATTTTATTGAAAAAACTTAAAAGAGCGTTGTTTGAAATGAACTAAACTTAAATGATATGAACTGAACTGAAATTAAGTTCAATTTAATTTAATTTTAAAATATTGAAATAAAAATAAAAAAATAAAAAAATTAAATGACTGAACTGCACTAAACTTAATAATACTGAAATGAATAGAACTAAACTGAACTAAAAAGTCTGAATTTCAAAACTTAAATGATATGAACTGAACTGAAATTAAGTTCAATTTAATTTAATTTTAAAATATTGAAATAAAAATAAAAAAATAAAAAAATTAAATGACTGAACTGCACTAAACTTAATAATACTGAAATGAATAGAACTAAACTGAACTAAAAAGTCTGAATTGAATTGAACGGAACTAAACTGATCGAAATGAGAATTAACAGTCCCTAAGTTTTGTAAGTTCTGTTCAAACCTATTAAAAACTTATTCTTTTGGACTGAAACTTGCTAAAATGATCCGAACAGAACTTAATAGGACTGAACTAAACTGAAATTAAGTTCAATTTAATTTAATTTTAAAATATTAAAATAATAAAAAAAAATGTTGAACTGAAATGAACTTAATAGATCTGAAGTAAATTGAGCTGAATTGAACTTAATCGATCTTAATTGAAGTGAAGTTAACTTAATCGATCTGAACTGAACTGAACTGAAGAGAACTGAGAATAAGTCCAAAATAACATGTCATAAGTTCGGTTCAATTCAGTTTAGTTCAATTTAGTTTAGTTCAATTGATTCAGTTTATGTCCAAAGAGAACATGTTCTATGTAGTGCTAAAAACCATTATTCATGTGTGTAAAATTGAAAAAAAAATTGGACGAAAAATCTGTTATTCTGAAATGAAATTGGATGAACAGATCTTGACTGAACTTAATAGGTTTGAACTAAATTGAAATAAACTTAATATGTCTGAACTGATGTGAACTAAATTAAACTTAATAGTTTTGAACTCAAATAAATTTAATAGGTATGAACTGAACTGGACTGAATTGAACTTAATAAGTCTGAACTGAAGTGAAATTTAGTTGTATTGAATTAAATTTTAAGATATTGAAATAATAATAATAACAATTAACATTAAAATTAAAATTAAAATTAAATAACTTAACTGGAATGAACTGAACTGGTCTTAATAGGAACTGAACTGAAATTAGCATAAATGAATTTAATATAAAATGAGCTTAATAGGTTTGAATGAAATTAAGTTCAATTAAATTAAATTTTAAGATATTGAAATAATAATAATAATTAAAAATTAAAAATTAAAATGACTAACTGAACTGAATATATTTGAATTAAACTGAACTTAATAGGTTTGAACTCAACTTAATTGAATTAAACTTAACTTGAATTAATGTATTAAAACTTTAGAACAATTAAGGTTAGTTCAGTGTTGAACTGAATTGGTCTTTTTTGAACTGAACTAAGTGAACGGAACTTAGTAGGTATGAAATGAACTTAACTGAACTTAATAGTTCTGAACATAACTTAAATTAAGTTCAATTTAATTTTATTTTAAAATATTGAAATAATAATTAAAAAAATAAATGACAAAACTGAACTAAAGTTAAGATGTCTAAATTGAACTCAACTTAATATGTCTAAACAAAACAAAACTAAACGGAACTGAATGAGTCTAAACTGAACTGAGTGAACTGATAATAAGTCCAAATGAACAGGTCTTAAGTTTTGTAAGTTCAGTTCATACATATTAAAGACATGTTCTTTTGGACTGGGACTGGGTGAACGGAACCGAAATGAACTGAAATTAAGTTCAATTTAATTTAATTTTAAAATATTGAAAAAAAATTACAATGGTTGACCTGAACTGAATTGAACTTAATAGATCTGAACTGAGCTTATTGTATCGTAAATGACGTGAACTCAACTGAGTATAAATCCAAAACCTTGAAACAAAACTGAGTATAAATCCAAAACCTTGAAACAAAATGAACTGGTTTGAAATGAACTGAACTTAATAGGTATGAACTGAACTGAAATTAAGTTCAATTGAATTTAATTTTAAAATATTGAAATAAAAATAATTAAAAAAATTAAATGACTAAACTAAACTTAATAGTTCTGAAATGAACTGAATAGGTATGAACTGAACTGAAATTAAGTTTAATTGAATTTAATTTTAAAATATTTAAAATAAAAATAATTACATAAATTAAATGACTAAACTAAACTTAATAAATTAAGTTCAATTAAATTTAATTTTAAAATATTAAAATAAAAATAATTAAATAAATTAAATGACTAAACTAAACTTAATAGTTCAGAAATGAACTGAACTAAACTGAACTAAATGAGTCTTAACTGAATTGAACTGAACAGATTGAAATGAGAATTAACAACCTCTAAGTTCAGTTCAAACTTATTAAGGCCCTATTCTGAACAGATTGAAATGAGAATTAACAGCCTCTAAGTTCAGTTCAAACTTATTAAGGCCATATTCTTTTGGACTGAAACTTGCTAAAATGATCTGAACTGAAGTTAATAGGAGTGAATGATATTAAGTTCAATTTAAATTAATTTTTAAATATTGAAATAATAAAAAAAACCGAAATGAATCGAACTTAATATGTTTGAACTGCACTGAGTTGAAATGAAATTAAGTTTAATTGAATTTAATTTTCAAATATTGAAATAAGAAAATAAATAAATTAAATGACTTAATAGGTTTCAATAAAACATAACTGAACGGACCTGAATGAGTCTAAACTGAATTGAACTGAGCTAACTGAGAATAAGTCTAAACGAACGGGTCTGAAGTTTACTAAGTTAAGTTCAGAAGAATTAAGGAATTGTTCTTTTGGTCGCTGAGAATAAGTCTAAACGAACGGGTCTGAAGTTTACTAAGTTAAGTTCAGAAGAATTAAGGAATTGTTCTTTTGGTCGGAAACACTGAATTGAACTGAACAAAAATTAAGTTAATTTTAATTTTAATTTAATTTATAATTGCACCATAATACATATTAACTTCTTATAATAATATTTATTATTTATAAATTAATTATTTAATATACTATTTCACATTTAATTTATTATTTTTATTATTTTAATATGTCCATTAAAACTAAAAATAACTTAATTAATATATATAACTATTAATTGGGGGATAAATATTAAATTGTAGTAATACTTAAATACTTATTTTGTACATTGTCTTTTAAAGAACTAAGTTTTTGTTTCATTATTTTTTATTGAGATTTTTTTTTAAACTTTGACATTTTATATAACTTACATTACTTTATACAATCACGCAAATAAAAGCCAAATATGTCATGATGCATCAATTCATTAATAAAAATCCAAATAAAAAAATAAAAGCGTACACTGCTTAGAGCATCTCCAACCGATACCAAAAATCTATTTTGGAGTAGGCGAGATATTCCAACCGATACTAAAATATAAATTTATTATAAGTATTATGTTGGAACCCACATAAAAAATATTTAGATTTACGTTTACCTTAAACTCAAACCAAAAACTATTTATTATTTATAAAATCATCATTTTATTTTACAAACTAATAAAAAAGACCTATTAACCTTTTATTTTAATTTTTTATTTAATATATTTTGTAATGTAATTTTTTTAATAATTATATATTAATAATTAAAATAAAATTTTATTTTAAAAATAAAAATAAATATTTATAATTAAATATTAAATATTTTATGTTTGCACAATTTTGTCATATTTAATAACTTTATTATATTTTTTATTTTTAAAATTTATATTGAAAATAATATTTATTAATTTTTTTAAATTTAATGTCAAAAGTTACGGAGTTCAATTATAAATTTGTAAAGATATTGGTTATTTATAAAAATAGTATAAAAAATTGTATAAGAAGAATAATTTGAGAATATTCTTTTAAGTTTAAGTATTGGAATTTCGGTTGGAGCTAATTTACAGTAAACTTAAAACTAAACTTATTTTTGAGTTTAAGTTTTAGTGTTCGTTGGAGATGACCTAAGATTTTGAGTGTTAATAATAATTAACTAATTCATGTGATTATTCAAAAATAATTAGATATTTAATCTTGAGTGTTAAAAGATAATTTTCTAATGTTGTGACTATTCAAAAATAATTAGATATTCTAGATGAAGTATGGTATAATTTGATTTTTTCCTTTCATATAATTATATTAAAAGAAATTAACAAATAATATTTTGTTAAAATTAAATGAAGTATGAGTTTTGTTAATAATTTCATTTGCTTTAATTAAAATTAAAATATGGTAATTTAATTCAAATTCTGCCAAATTTTATTATAATTTTATTGGAGATAATATCTATCAATTTTATTTGGTTTCTTAAATTAAAGAGAACATAGATTACTAATTGAATTAATATTATTATTTATACATCTATAGAATTGACTAATTGAAATTAATTTAAATTGAGTAAAATTTAATAGGAGATAATATCAAAGTTTATTTGGTTTCTTAAAATAAAGAATTGATTTACTATAAATTGAATTAATATTTATATTTATTATTATTATTTATATATTACATAAATAATCGTTTAGAATATATTATGCCAATTCTCTCACCTTAAAATACTTATAATTAAGAAATTTTTGTAATACTTAATAACTATATTTAAGAAATGATTAAGAAATTCTATTTGAATTAATTTTTGTAAAACTTAATTGCGTAAGTGTAGAATACTTAATTAATTTTTTTCCTAATTAACATTTCGTTTATTAATGATAAATATTGATAATTAAATAATTAAATAGAATAATAATTTGAATTTATTACCTTAATCTTCCGTGAATCGAATTAATATTTAAAAATACATTTAAAAAGAAGAATTAATATCTTTAATAAATATTACTTGAATATAAAATTAATATCAAAACTAAAAATAAGATTAATGTATATTTAATAAATATTCTGAAATACACTTAATAAAATTAAATTCCATTAATTGAATCATACAATCATACATCAAACGAAGTTTAATTTGTTTACAACAAAACTTTGCTAAACCTAATTCAAATTATCAAATAAACCGGACAAATTCTTCTTAATTTTACCTGCAAAGGAAAAAAAAAGAATAAAACAAATTATTTATAAAATATATAAAAACTACTGCAGAAGACTTGTTTAAAATATGAGAAACATAAAAAAAATTATGAACATAATTACATGCAAAAAAAATAATAATAGACGAATGCCATAAAAATTATATAGTGCATAAATCGAAATAATTACTTTGATAGCTACAAAAAATAAGAACAAAACAAATTAGACGAATATATAAAAATTATACATGACATTAATTGAAATACTTACTTTCATAGGTACAAAACATAAAAACAAAAAAAATTAGAGAATACCATAAAAAACAAAATATAAGAATACGAAAAATAAATAAATAATACTTACAATTCTTATCTGCAAAAAAACACAAATTACATTAAAATAAATTATAAGACCTGAAAAAACATCAAGAATAATAACTAAAACATTAGAAAAAATAAACATATAATAAATTAAAACAAAAATAATAAAATCAATACTTACCATGTGTGTGACCTACAAAAAAAATATTTATAAGCATTAGTATAATTTCTAATTATAATAATTAGAATAACAATAATAATAATAACCAATACAAAATATATGAATACAGTAAAAAATTTGAAAATGAAAGTTAAAGAATGAATGAAAATGATGATCAATTTATATTTGAAAAAATGAAATTAAGATTTCCAAATTAATATTAAATAATTAATTTAAAATCCCACAATTACATAAATAAAATCGTAAATTTGGTTAATAATTACTATATAGTCAACCTAAATCAATTCGAATTTGAAAAAATAAATCAAGAATCTGCATAATTAAAGTAATATTAATAAAAGATAAAATCAAAATTATTTGATTGCTATAATTAAGGAGTTGATTTATGTTTATTTGAATTAATGTTATTATATATATTATATTTAAAATCGCATTATTTAAGGACGATATTTGAATGATTAATTAGGGAATTGTTTTCTTAAAATAAAATATACTTATAATCTTTTTTTAATTAATAGTGCGGATTCTTATTAATTAATATATATATCAAAATATTCATTAATATTTAATAATATTAATAATAGATAATAATTAATAAATATAATGAGATGTCTAGTTATGGAATAATTTGATTAAATCACATAGTTATTACCATTTATTATTATTACCATGTATACAATAAGAATGAATGTAAATTAGCTAGCTAATTAATAGGTAATGCGTGTATATGTCCATAACCATAGCTAATTAATAGGTAATCATGTAAATTATCGATTTCAAATCATAAATAATTAAATTGCTATAATTAATTAAAAGCCACGTCATATTTAGAAAAGCCACGTACTCAAATATAGACCAATGAAAGTTTTGTCTGTGCCACGTAAGTGTGAACATGCTCATTTTTCATAGTGTATTTTTTTGTGTTCACATTGTCCACGTGGAATCAGCAAATTCTGGATTTATATATTAAATAGATTATTATTTTGATGTTCCACATATATTTTTTATTTTTTTTATGTTTATGCTCCACACATAATTATTATTTTTTACTCATATATAATTTAGTTTTATATAAATATTGAATATTATTTGTTCTCCATACATTTTTTTCATATATAATTTCTATACTAGTTTAATTTATTCAAGTTTGTGTCATAATAAATAATGTAGGGCATGTAGTAGGTTGTCGTTCATGAAACGAAGTACGTACTTCTTAAACCATCTACAATATCATGTTTCATATTTATCATCCTAATTAAACTATCTACAATATCCTTTACACGTGTTGCATGTTTACCACACACGTCATTCGTGCGTGGTTTGGTCATAGTTGTGTTCTGAGACGACATAACTACACATTCTATTATTTATGAAGAAGATGAAGTTATATGATTGAAAAACCTTACTAGTGAGATGCAAAGCCAATTTATTACTTTGATAATTGTTTGTGTAAATATTGTAACTTTTTATATTAATTTAGAGTTGTAATGTATCTCTTTCCTTCTTAACCAGTTGCTTAAATATATAAAACAATGGATAAAAAGAGAGAAGTCTCACCTTACTTCTGTTGATGGGTTCTTTTGCCTGTCATGTTTAACAAACTAACACTCACGTGATATGCATAGATTTCATAGAAATAGAATAAATCAAAAATAGAATAAATCAAATCCAAAAAAAATTAGGGTTCTTGATTTCGAGCTTTATTGACAGATAATTTAGCTTTCGTACGTTGTTGACATATAATTTGAGAGTTTATGATGCGGAGTAATGAATGTTTTCAAATGATTAATTTCTTGTTTTAGTAATGATTTTTCCAATTTTGCAGATTTTTTCTAACGGGAGTTGGTGGTGGATAGTCTGTTCAGTTGTTCATGGATGACAATGCATCTTATCACTGTTGTCAATGCTCCCAATTAATTAATATCAAGTCCAGTCAAAAGCTTCATCGATTCCTACCAAAGACAGCGGCCTACGCCAACTCCTGCTCCGAGTGCGTTTGAGTCGTCTGCTGCTAAACCGTTAGCAAGTCTTGGGGCTCCTTAAATGTACCAAATTCGATCCCTCGAGCCACCACCTCCTTGTTTGTAACAATTTTGTATCTCAGTAAAGATATATCAGGACCCTTCAATTATGGGATGTGGCTTAATTGCTTCTCTTATGTGGATATGGTAAAACTAACAATTAAAGAGATCAGTAGCTTGTTTTTTCATCTTTATTTTTCAATTTTCAAATAAATATTTTTAATGAAGTTCTTCATTGCTGTTAATTAATTGTTCTACAAAGATAATCGGTAAATCAGTACAATACATTATTATGATTGGAGTGTAATTAGTAATAGAAATAGATATAAGGGTAATATAGATATTTTACAAGTGTATTTTTAAAAACAATAGAAAAGATGGTGCGTAAAGTCAAAATAGAGGTGTAAATAGTTTGAACCACGAATACCTCAAGGACAATAGAATCCATTCACGTTTATAAAAAAAATATAATCAATAATTCCAAAGGGACCAAGTATACATAAAGAGATAAATTATGTAGAGTTGTATAGAAGACCAACTCTCAATTTTTTAGTACTTCTGATACTCGTTTTAAATATATTTATTTTCCCCGTTCAAAAATAAATAAATAAGACCAACTCTTAATATATAAAGGTCGATAAACTTTCACTTACCGTACCCTAGTTTTATTTCTTTTTCTTCATGTGTCTATCAATGCTTTAAATGCAATTTTAGGATGCTCAAGTTGGCAAGTTGTTCCTCTATTCTTCCTTGTTAATATTTGTATATTTATTATTGTAATTTGTGAACCAACATTGAATGAAGAGTTGATTTGATAAACTGAAAGTTCAATACATTGTCTTGCGGCTGCTACTGTGTTATTACATATTTATACTACAAGTCTAAACCTAGCTGTAGGAGAAAAGGGAACAAGTAGAATAAGTAAATCCACGGTAGACAGCACGCCAAGTGTTATCCATCTGCAGGCAAGCTGAATAAAATATCCAAGGGCATAAAAGTCATTTCCTCTTCATAGGAGGGAAACCGAATTCAAAATAAACCCAATTAGGGTTATCAATTTGGGGATTTTCTGTATACCCCCCCCCCCCGCAATCCAAGCACGGCAGAGGGATAAATGCGAAGTTTATGTCGAAGCCGAGTGAAGGATTGGACTGGAAGCGCCTTGGTGAGAGCATCGGCAATCTGATCTTGAGCTGGTACGTGAAGGATGATGATTCTTTTGTTCTGCACTTTATCACGAATGAAGTGAAGATCAATCTCGATATGCTTCGTGCGAGCTTGCACAACTGCGTGGTTGGACATGTGGACGGCGCTCTGGTTATCAACCCAGAGTGTGGGAATACGAGCAGAGGTGGCACGAAGCTCAGAGAGAAGAGATTGGATCCAGGAAATTTCGACCAGAGCATGACCAATGCTTCTGTACTCAGCTTCGGCACTCGAACGAGAGACAGTATTTTGCTTTTTGGAGCTCCAAGAGATCAAATTGGGGCCGAGAAAGATGCAAAAACCAGAGGTCGATTTGCGGTCATCAGGGTCAGAAGCCCAGTCAGAATCAGAGAAGGCTGTAAGCTGTAAATGAGGGGATCTGGAGATGAGAAGGCCATAGGTTGAAGTTCCAGCAAGGTAACGAAGTAATCTTTTTACAGCTTTAAAGTGGACCTCAGTAGGTTGTTGCATAAATTGACTTAGCCTGTTAACACTGAAATTTATATCTGGTCTTGTGACTGTAAGGTATTGTAAGGAGCCAATTAGTTGTCTGTAAAGAGTTGGATTAGGAAAGGGTTGGCCATCATATTTAGAAAGAGTGGTAGAAGAAACCATGGGGGTGGGGGTTCCATTTGCATCTGACATTTGGGCTTTGTGCAAAAGATCTTTGGTGTATTTGTTTTGTGATAGTAGGAATCCTGTGGATGTGGGAATGACTTCAATACCAAGAAAGTAGTTGAGGGTGCCAAGATCTTTTAGAGAAAAAGATTGTGAAAGTCTGGTAATAAGGGCTGAAATAGCAGTAGTGGAGCTCCCTGTGATGATAATGTCATCCACATAGACCAAGATATATATGATATGAGTAGGGAAGTGTCCAATGTAAAGAGAAGAATCAGTTTTGGAACTTTTAAAACCAAGGGAGTGTAGGACAGATTTCAACTTGTCAAACCAGGCCTTAGAGGCTTGTTTGAGGCCATAGATAGTTTTGTTTAATTTGCAAACAAGTCCTGTGTGAGCTGCAACTTCAAAACCAGGGGGTTGGCTCATGTAAATAGGTGTGGCAGGGTCAAGGTTGCCATGGAGGAAGGCATTATCAATGTCAACCTGTCTCATGGACCATCCTTTGGAGAGAGCTAGAGTTAAAATAACTCTGATTGTGGTAGGCTTAACAACAGGGCTAAACACTTCAGTGTAATCAATGCCATGTTCCTGTGTATAACCCTTGGCAACTAGTCTTGCTTTATGTTTAAGAATAGTGCCATCAGGGTTTGTTTTCAATTTAAAGACCCACTTACATCCCACAATGTTTCTGTCAGCAGGTGGAGGGTCTAGAACCCAAGTATGATTTTGAAGGAGAGCTGCATATTCAGATTCCATGGCAGCTTTCCAAGAAGCATGACCAAGAGCTTCTTTGACAGTGGAGGGTTCTGTGAGAGTAAGATTTTTGGATGGAACCTTGGTAAGCAAGGCTGACAGGTATGTTTTAGGTTTATAAATGCCATGTTGGGATCTAGTAGCCATTTTGTGTTGTCTAGCAGGTGGTGGGGAGGGTGGTGGTGAATCAGAATCAGTAGAGGTTGAAGAAGAGGATTCTGAGGGGCTAGAACTAGATTCTGTGGGATCAGATGTGGGAGGTGAATGTACTGATGGTGTGGGTGAATTTGGATCTGGTAAGGGTAAAATAGGAACAGGGTCTGAGATTGGAAATTTGGGTGGAGAAACAGTAGCTCCAGGTATTGAAGAAGTGGGAGGAAAACCTGTTTTAAAAGGGAATACTTCTTCATTAAAAACAACATGTCTGGATAAAATGGTTTTTCCTGAAGGTAAGAGGATTCTATAACCTTTATATTGTGGATTGTAACCTAGAAAAACACCAGGTTGAGATTTTGGTTCAAGTTTATCAGAATTGTAGGGTTTAAGAAGTGGATAAACCTGGCAGCCAAAAATTTTTAAGGATGAGTAATCAGGTGGTTTGTGAAATAGAAGATGATGTGGGGTAGTGAAATTTATAGGGCTCTGTGGTGTTCTATTGATCAGGAACACAGCAGAGCCAAAGGCTTCTTCCCAAAAGGTTTTAGGGACACCAGAAGTAGAAAGTAGGCTGAGGGCTGTTTCTACTATGTGTCTGTGCTTTCTTTCAATAGCACCATTCTGTTGTGGGGTGTAGGGGCAAGAAATCTGATGGTGAATTCCAGAGGACTTAAATAGGGGTGCAAGAGATTTAAACTCTGTGCCTCCATCACTTTGAACCCTTTTAATTTTAAGATTCAACTGATTTTCAACATAAGTTTTGAACTGAATGAAAGCAACTAATGTGTCTGATTTTCTTTTTAGGAAATAAATCCAGACATGCTTGGAAAAATCATCTAAAAAGGAGACATAGTACAGTGACTCATTAGTGGACTGTAGGGGTGCAGGGCCCCATAGGTCTGTGTGTATGAGTTCAAGAGGAGTATGAGACACAATAGTGCTAACAGGAAAAGGTAATTGGTGAGATTTTGCCACAGCACAGTCATTACAGAAATTAAAAACAGACTTGTCATGATATTGTATGTTACATAAATTGAGAGCTCTCTTAGTAACAGCAATATTAGGATGTCCTAGTCTTTTATGCCATAGCTCTAAGCTAGAGGGCCTAACAACACAAGAAAAACCACTGCAGGGGGAAGGTTTGGGACTGGTGGTAGACACAGACTTGAGTGAGGGTTGATTGAGTGTGACTGGCTTTTTGAGTAGCTTGAACTGATACAAACCATCCTTGAGGATCCCTCTAAGAAGAGCCTGCCTTGTGGTTTGATCCTTTACAATGCAAAAAGATGGGTGAAATTCAAAAAATACATGATTGTCTTTTGAAAATTGTGACACACTTAGAAGATTTTTGGTTATTTCAGGAACATGAAGCAAGTTGTTTAGCTGAAACTGATAGGAGTGAGGTGACTGTGATAAGGTGAGCATAGACTTACCAATGTGGGAAATATCAAGGCCTGAGCCATTTCCAATTTGCAGCTTTCCACCTCCTCCATATTCAGAGGCTATACTCAGATTTGAGAAATCATTGGTCACATGATGGGTAGCTCCAGAGTCTGGATACCAGTTAGCTTCACTTCCAGAATCAACAGAGGATAGGTGAGCTGAGGATTGTTGATTAAAGTGCTGATTTTGGTTGAAACCTCTGCCACTGTTGTTATCATTCTGCCTCTGAGGTTGCTGGTTTGGCACAAACTCAGAATTAAACCTGTGATGGCACCTGTCTGCAGAATGATTAGAGTAGCCACAGATTTGGCAGCAGATTCTTGAGGTATTTCTTCCTCCTCTTCCTCTATATGGACCACCTTTTCCTCTGTTTGAAGTGTTGTTTCCTCTGCCCCTACTGGATTGACTCTGGTTCTGACTGCCTCTTTTGTCCTGGTAGGCCATATTTGCACTTGGAATCAGCTTCTCAACATCAGCCATGGCTTCCAATCTGCTCTCAAAACTAAGGAGCAGAGCTGTCAGATCTTTGATTGTGTAGGCTTCACTTCTAGCACTAACAGCCACCACCACTGAGTCATACTCAGTACCCAAGCCACTGAGTATATACATAAGTTGATCCTCCTCTCTCATTCTTTCTCCTGCACTTGTAAGAGCATCACAAAGAGTCTTGATTTTATTTAAATATTCCCTCATTTTCATTGTGCCTTTTTTGACATTTTGCAGCTGCATCTTGAACTGCATTTTTCTGGCTACTGACTGACTTGAGAAGTTGGCCTGTAGGCTTTCCCAGATCTCATAAGAGGTATTTAAACCAACAGTTGATATAAGTATTGCTTCAGATAGGGAAGACATCAACCAAGAAGCTAGCAACTGGTCTTGTCTCTGCCACTTGATGAACTGGGGGTTGATGCGTGCTTCTTCATCCTCTGTGGGTGGAAGGAAACGCCTAGGAACCGGCTGAGATCCATCAAGATAACCTTCAAGGCCATAGTCTCGAACCGCGGCCATGACTTGTTGTTTCCAAACAAGATAGTTCTCATCTGTCAACTTGACAGATATGAGCTGGTGTTGCAGCTGAACACCATTGTTTTGGTTTCTTTCAACAAATGGATCTTGCTCAGCCATGTTGATAAATAGAAGGAAAAAGGCTCAGTGATTTAACAACTCGAGCTCTGATACCATGTTAATATTTGTATATTTATTATTGTAATTTGTGAACCAACATTGAAGGAAGAGTTGATTTGATAAACTGAAAGTTCAATACATTGTCTTGCGGCTGCTACTGTGTTATTACATATTTATACTACAAGTCTAAACCTAGCTGTAGGAGAAAAGGGAACAAGTAGAATAAGTAAATCCACGGTAGACAGCACGACAAGTGTCATCCATCTGCAGGCAAGCTGAATAAAATATCCAAGGGCATAAAAGTCATTTCCTCTTCATAGGAGGGAAACCGAATTCAAAATAAACCCAATTAGGGTTATCAATTTGGGGATTTTCTGTATACTTCATTATTCCTACACGATGTTGCAGGCGAACATTGGATTGTTCTTCTCGTCATGGTGATGGAACGAGGTGCCTCCTTTTCTACTAGCTGGAGATTTTTTCAGTCATGATCATCAACTCTAGAGGGGAATGGTAATGATTTTTTAACACGTTTTAATTTCTCCTAGATGAGTAACAAGTAACTACTCTAGAGAGTCAAATCTGTCGGTATTATTGAGTGACTCAAAATCCATCAGTAATTTTTACACGTAATTGATGACCACACCATTAATGTAATTTAATTTGTAATCTATTTTTCTGATTGGGCGTTAAAGTATATTTACAGTAATAATTTAAAGAATATTGCTATAAAATAATGGGAAATTGAAGACGACATTTCGTGGGCATTCAAATGAATTCCACTAAGGCGACGGTCCACGTGAATTGGAATTTGTCATTTAGTACAATAATTGAGCATATAATTTTGAAGAGACCACGACAACATACTAACAATTACTGATTTTAAAAAAACTTCAAATCAAATAAATAAAACAATAAAATTAAACGATATTTTATGTTTATGATACTTAGCGGCTCCATCAAACCAAGTTTTTAAAGTTCCATAATTTCCTTAAATAGCTTGTTTTACTCGAATGATATAGACATTTTTACTAGCTAATCAAATTATTCATTCTTGATATGATGAGGATCGGAGCTATTATTTATGGATTAAACGATCACATCGAGCAGACATTTTTACTAGCTAATCAAATTATTCATTCTTGATATGATGAGGACCGGAGCTATTACTTATGGATTAAACGATCACATCGGGCATGGCAGTTTATTCGTAAATATTTCGACTTGAGTTTTTTTTGCAATGATTTTTTTTTCATGGAATTCGGTTACCAACGTCAATGTCTCATTTCTATTTTATGGTTCAAAATTGCAATTTTCGTTATTGTCTATTTAGACTTTTGGTATATAAATTTGCATGTTCCGTGTAGTTGCGGAATTCAAACATAAAAGCAAGTTGAACATAGTTGAAGGAAAGATTAGTATATAACAAACGCACATGCTCTTAAAAGTGTTAATAATTACACTTGTTGTAGCTCTTGCTCTTGGTCTACTTCAAACACCTCAAAATGGATCCTAAACACGACGACGGCAATTCCCTCGAGTCAGGCGGCAACCACCTCGGCCGGAGCAACAACCACCACCACCACTATATCCCCGGCACAGCTATTAAAATCTTGTTGTTGTTCGTGGTGTTCGGCATAACTTGTCTTCTTCTCAATCAATCCTCAATTCCTACACAATTGCTACAAAGGTCTTATTCTCCGATTTCATCATTAGGGCCTAAAGACAACCTTACGACCGGAAAATTATCTGCTCCGACGAACTGTGTGACTGCCATGCAAGACAATGATACATCGCAAAACCTACCTTCTCCGGTAAGTTAGAACATATGTCACTTTACCCTTTGATTCTATTTTAGTTTTATAATGTCTATATATATGATCAAAAGGATTTATGCTTTTATTTCACTCTTGTTCTCTCTACGTGACTGGTGACTTTGGCAGAACGCATTAATTACCACTAATTAACTCGATGCTCAATCCTATCGACAAAGCGATTCAACTCACTTTGCCGATATGATTTATTGACTGTCAATTTTGAAAGCTCGTCGTGTTTTCAATTGCGACGTATGCTTTATTTTTATTTTTATTATCTTAATTAAGCACTAGTAAAAAAAAATTGACTAATAAAACTTTGGACATTTGTATTCTAACGTGTGGATTATATATTGAAATTGACTATTTCATCGTTATTCAATTTGTATAATGAAATATTTATTAATTGATACTATATATTAATAAAATCAGGGAAATAAGGAGGAGAATAATCAACTGAAGTCTACCTTAAGAAAAGCAGCCATGAAAGACAACAAAACAGTGATAATTACAACCCTGAATGCTGCATGGACCGAGCCAAACTCCATATTCGACCTGTTCATCGAGAGCTTCAAAATCGGAAATGGAACCGAGAAGCTGTTGAAACATATTGTGGTCGCGGCACTTGACCAAAAGGCATATTCTCGTTGTTTGGAAGTGCGATATCTTCACTGCTACGCCCTAACTACAGACGACGTTGATTTTTCCGGCGAAGCATTTTTCATGTCCAAAGATTACTTAAAAATGATGTGGAGAAGGATTGATTTTCTACGCACGGTCCTTGAGATGGGGTATAACTTCGTTTTCACCGTAAGTTCATCCTATTAACTCAATTGAACTAATAAAATTAAAATATAAATTAATATAATATATATCATTTTGGATTTGATTTTATTATCTACGTTCCAATTAATTATATTCAAAAAATGTTCGTCCACAAAATCAGGATGCTGATGTAATGTGGTTGAGGGATCCATTTGAAAGATTCTACCCGGATGGAGATTTTCAAATCGCTTGCGATCACTACTGGTACAACTCCACCGACTTGGAAAATTCACCCAACGGAGGCTTCAATTATGTCAAGTCCAACAACCGGACTATCCGGTTTTACAAATTCTGGCATGCCGGGCGAGAATATTTCCCCGGAAAACACGACCAGGATGTGCTCAACATGGTCAAGTTCAACCCTTTCATCCAGAGAATAGGGTTGGAGATTCGATTCTTGGACACGGCTTATTTTGGTGGATTCTGCGAGCCGAGTAAGGATCTGGACCTCGTGATCACAATGCACGCCAACTGTTGTATCGGGCTTGAAAACAAGATCCATGATATTAAGATGGTGATCGATGATTGGAAAAGATATACGTCTACGACAATCGGCAGCGAATTGAACACGAGTAGTAGATCATGGAGTGTCCCTAGAATTTGCGGGTAGTTAATTTAGTTTTAGTTTAATTTGGTACATTTTAATTAATAATTATAAACAAAAAAGTACATGGCGTTAATAGAATTGTGTAGCATACAATAAATAAGAACTCGCCATTTTATTTTCAATTGTATTGAAAAAGAATTGATTTTAAGGACCATGATCAATGTAACATTGTCTTTGGAATTTAAATATATATTGAATTTTTTTAAGAAATTCAAGATTTTTTTTAAGTGATTACTACAATTTTTATTTCTTTTTGGTTCTCTAGAATATTAAAAACAAACAACCTAAACATGATTTTATTTGCACTCCAAAATATTTTAATACACAAATTCATATTGTAGTTGTTTCTCAACATTCAAACTAAATTAATTTTGACAACATAACATTGTTATTATGTTATTATTATTTTGATGTTCTACATATATTTATTATTTTTTATGTCAAAAGCCTAGTGCATTGACAAACAACATCTAATAATCCAACTACCACTAACCAATTAAGTGGTGAACATGTTTTGTCTCTAATTCTATTGATTTTGTTGCTAATTAAAATAGGTGAAAAAACAAGGTGAACATGTTTTGTCTCTAATTATATTGATTTTGTCGTTAATTAAAATAGGTGAAAAAACAATTTTATCATTAAGTTCGTCACTTATAGTGCGTTGTAGATAGTTTTTTGTGTCAAAATTTAGATTAAGTCCCCCAAAATTAAAGAAGACAAAATAAGTTTGTCTCCTATGCAATTATATTTTGTTACAAAAGTCATTTTTATAATAATAAAAAAAGTATAATTATTACATTTTAGTGACAAACTATTAAAAATTAGGGAAAAATGGCAATAATGCCAATTTTCAGCATTTTTTGACCAATAAGGTCAATCTTCAGTTTTCGTGTCAATTAGGCCAAAATGTTCCGATTGGGCCAAAAAATGTATTTGGAATGACGAAAACACCCCCACGGCAGCGTCTTCTCCGACGAGTACGAGATCAATTCCTTTTCGTTCATCGCCGATTCGACTTTCCTCATCAAAACCGACAAATTGGGGATGTTCACCATCGACGTAGGACGCCGACGACCCCACCTGGCGGAATTCCCAAATCACGACCCCACCATCGACGAGTACGACGTCGTTCGCTTCGACGCTCAGAGCTCCGGCCTCCGAGGCACTATCGCACCCGCCACCCTCTCCCGCCTCGACCAGCTCTTGCTCCGACGTCAAGCTCGAGTTCGTCGTGGCTGTGAGCTACAACAGCTGCACCGTGCTGATGGTGAATCTGGACAACAGCTTCTCGATCGATTTCAAATGAAAATGAAAAGCCCATTCTTCTCAACAAATCTACGAACACAAATCCAAAGCAATTCGAGAAGTAGTATAAGTCACAGAAGAACTGTAGATTTTTTTATTCGCGGTACAACTTATTCGTAAACGCAGCCGTTCTCGGAGCTCCCGACAACAACAGGAAAAGGAGCGGAAGGTGTTGTAGAGCTACGTGGAGAGGTCGTCGTCGATGGCGCCAGAATCGGGGCAGCGAAGGAGGGCGGAGATGCAGGAGGCGACGTCAGAGTCGTGGAGGAGGGCGGAGGCGGGGGCGTAGAGGAGGAGAGGGAGGCGGGGAGGGAGGGAAGGACGGAGTCGATGACGTGAGCTACTGTTTGGAGTTCGAGAACCGGTCGTCTCTGGCCGAGCTGAACGCGATCAAACGTGGCGGCCTTCGGATTACCTCTCCACTTCGATCAAATGAGAAGTCATTCCGGTCAACGTGTTCGGTTTCGGGGCGGAACACGTCCCGATTTTGATGCACACGATCTCCGATTCCTCGGGGGAAACTTTCTACTTCGTCGAGGTTCACGAGATGGTGAACGACACGTTCGCTCGTTTCATCGGCGGCCTCCTGAGCGTCGTGGTGCGTGACCTCGTCTTCGACGAGATTTGATCACGGTGTAGTTGTAGAGGGAATGTGAACGACGTCGTCAAGCTCAAATGGTGTTTTTTGTAGCATTCATTGTATTTTTTAATCAAACAGCGTATTCATGTGACATTCAGTGTTTTTCATTCCTATTCAGTGTGTTTCAGTCTTCTTAAGTGTATTTTTTAATCAAACAATGTATTTATGTGACATTCAGTGTTTTTCATTCCTATTCAGTGTGTTTCAGTCTTGTTCAGTGTATTTTTTAATCAAACAATGTATTTATGTGACATTAAGTGTTTTTCATTTCTATTTAGTGTGTTTCAGTCATGTTCAGTGAATTTTTTAATCAAACATTGTAGTCAGGTGACATTCAGTGTTTTTAATTCATATTCAGTGTGTTTTAGTCATGTTCAGTCCTGTTCAGTGTATTTTTTAATCAAACAGTGTATGTATTTATGTGACATTCAGTGTTTTTCATTCCTATTCAGTGTGTTTCAGTCCTGTTCAGTGTATTTTTTAAATTCATGTGACATTCAGTGTTTTTCATTACTATTCAGTGTGTTTCAGTCTTGTTCAGTGTATTTTTTAATCAAACAGTGTATGTATTCATGTGACATTCAGTGTTTTTCATTCTTATTCAGTGTGTTTCAGTCTTGTTTAGTGTATTTTTTAATCAAACAGTGTATGTATTCATGTGACATTCAGTGTTTTTCATTCTTATTCAGTGTGTTTCAGTCTTGTTCAGTGTATTTTTTAATCAAACAGTGTATTTATGCGACATTCAGTGTTTTTCATTCCTATTCAGTGTGTTTCAGTCTTGTTCAGTGTATTTTTTAATCAAACAGTGTATTTATGTGACATTCAGTGTGTTTCTTGTTGATCAATAAAATATGCTACACAGTAATATGCTACACAGAGTCATAACTCAAAATTAGTTACAAAAGCCTACAACAAACCTATAATAATATATTTCTTCTAAACAATTAAATTCCTATCTCTATACATCAAGAGATCCATCAGTAGAATCCTTTGTTGAACTACAACTCATCCTGAACATCATTGCAGATACCTCCTTCATATTCGGCCACGAATACGGGCTCTCGACCGTGCACCGAATCCCGATCCTCAGCAGCTCCCCCATCTTCTCTGCCCCTTCTCCCAGTCTCGAAACCAACCGCGATATCTCCTGATCTTTAGATTCAATAATGGCAGAAATAGCTTCTTCGGCTTCAGCTGGTGCTTGAAAGATGAATGGGAATGCTTACTAGTTACATTCTTTAAAAAACTCAGAACTGAAGCTCGCTCACCTCCAATAGTCCCCAGTGTCGGACTCACCATCACCGCCAAAACAACTCACCTGTTAAACAGACAGTTAAAAGAAACCAAAACAAATAAACTTGATAATCACGCCACATCAGCACATAGCCCATTCTATAGAAATTGATAGATTTGCTAATTTAATGGATTAAGTTTGATGAGGGCCAAAATGACAATTCTTTTTAAGAAACGTGTTAATGAATTGGACCTGAATTGGACCAGAATTGAGATTTTTCCTAAAACCAAAATCTGTGGATAAGGAGTCTTTTCACGTTAAAGAAAAACAATGATTAACACAAGAAGCAATGACGAATGCTTCATTGACAATTGTTGTATCATGTATGCACCAGACTGGTGAACACATGTATCACAGACATGTATTGACTAAAGAAAGCCAAAGGTCTGTACTATCTTCTCTTTCATTGACTACTAGATGAGGGAGAAGAACATGGGCAGGAAAATGATAATGAACTCTTAAACCTAAAGAACACACAAATGGGATAAAAACTACGGAAGTACTATGTTTCGCAGTGTTCTAGCTCCGATGCATGCAAATACAAGTAATGGTGTATAAATTTTTAAGAAATGACCATATCCTTCACATATCACATGCATGCATAATGACATCTAAATTTCCGGATATAGGAGACGCATGTAAGTGGCTGTGCAGCCATTTTCTAAGCCTCCTATGTAAATAGCCAAATGAATGTTATGAACATAATGAACACACACACACACACTGATCAACCGAGCTACTATAATCTCAGAAACAAAACACAGTTCAAAATCTCCATCGCAATTACGACACGGAAAATAAACCTAATCGAGAGGAACAACAGAGAGAACTAAAAAGCACCTTCTGTTCCAGTATCTATATGACTGTGCGGCATTTCGTCGAATAGGTTGCGGTCGAGCTCGGAAACGGAGTCCACGCGACGCGCTTGATCGCCTCGTTCTCCGAATCTCTGCTCGTCATTTCATCGAGCACCTTGCGAGCACTCCAGAAACACCCGCCCCTTGGGCATTTCGTCGAGGCGCAGATCCTCGAGTCGATCGTCGTCGACTACGTCGACGAGAGAGAATCCCTGGCCAAGGTCGTAGATCTGGATTACGACCTCGTCAATGGCGGGCAGGATGAGGGGCGCAGAGGCGGCACCCGCGCGCGTCTTGATCTGCATCAGGAATTCGACGAGGGATTGGAGCTTCCGGAAGAGGAGGAGCTCGCGGGCGATGTTGAGGCCGTCGTCGTCATCGGGCCCCGCGGCGGCGTGCTGAAATCGGCCGGGAGAGATGAGTACGGAGTGTTGAGATGAGATGAGGACGAATCGAACATGAAGAGAGGAGAACGTATAAAAGAAAGGGTAATAGTGTCTTTGTACATTTTAGGCGGCCTAAATAACACGCGTAATTTCTCGAAAGCCTTATTGCCGAAAAAATGTTGAAAAATGACCTTATTGTCATATTTCCTTAAAAATTATTGACAAAATAAATTTGTCTCTTAAATTTTATATTTCCCAAAATTATTCAAAATGAGTGAAGCAATATTTTGTCAATTATTTTTTTTAATAATTTAATATTAAATAATTAAAATTTGTTTTAAATGTAATTTAAAAAAAAAATGTTTTTCTTTAATTTCAATAAAATTATATATCTAGTAATAATATTTAATTTAATTAAATTTAATAAAATTATTCGAAATTGATTTAATTAAATTAAATGACAAAAATATGAAAATAATTAAATGAACTAAATATGAAAAATAATTAAATGAACTGAATAACTAAAAATGATGCAAATACATCACAATATTTTTAATATTACTCTTCAAAAGGCATTGAGCAGAAATTGAAATAAAAAAAACATCAATTTGAACCATCATCTTCACTCATTTCTACTTCTTGATCAAGGGTGGATCTTCATTAGGGCTAGGGGGAGCTCTAGCCCGCCCTCAAATATTATTTTAAGAAGAATTTTTATAAGATTATGTGTAGTTCAACTGGTTAGCCCTCCCTAAAATATTCAAATTAGTCATGAGGTCAAGGGGGTTCAAATAATTGGTATGCTTTTTATTCATTTTAGCCCCTCCTAATATTTTTTTTCTAGATTCGCCCTTGTTCTTGATCATCATCATCATCATCATCAATAGAATCATGAATGGTATAACCTTCTACCATAGCAAATTGAGCTTTCATATGCTTGATATGCCTCACGAGTTTATTCACAATGCCTGTCAACTTAACCACTTTTTTTTTCTCCACCATTGAAGCAGTCGATTGACATTTGTCAGACGATGAGGCACATTCTTTTCTTGGACCATAACCTAAACCTTTAATGCCTCTACCTTTTGCAGCTCCAATACCCTAGTCAAGATCTTCTATCTCGTTTGTTGAGGGGGCTCCAAGAGACTCGGCTAAATTTTCCTTTGTTCTATTCAATTCATCTAGCATTTGCTTCTGCATAATTGATGAATGAAATAGTATAATATTGATAAAAACTGAAAAGATTACAACATATAACTAAAAATTTAAAATCAAAATCTAAGCCCTTTTTGTTCGGCTATTTCATTGATCCATTTACCGTTGCGGTGTTGATGCATAGTGCTCCAATTCTCAACAGGAGTCACATTTTTACCCTTCTGTTGTCCTCAAAATAAACATTAATATCAACAACATATTAATCCTACTTAAAACTAAAATCAGGAGTAAAAACTGATACTAATTTATTACACATATTTCTTTTTTTAAGCTAATAAAGACTATATAATTAATACCTTACTATAAAACATTAGTACCTTTGTTGCAGCATGTGTTTTTGATATGGTCTTGAACCTCCACAGTGATTAAATTCCTTTTTCTTCCGACTCTCAACATTAGCTTGACTTTGTTTCTATAGTGACAATAATTTAAAATATAATTAATTTGGTTCAATACTTCAAATTTAAAATCAAATTGATAAAAAGTTATTTTGAACATGAGCTTACCATAGACAAAGGTAAAATGTGAATGATTAAAAGATAACTTCCTACTCAAAAGATGTATATGAATAAGTACACATACTTGATTCGCATGAGACAAATTTATAGCAAGAAGGCTCTATCTACAATGAATAAATAATTATTACACAGTAGAACATGGGTTTTTCTAGACAAATTGAAGTATGTGAATTCTCTTTATAATATAGAAAAAGGGGTTGAGGGGAATAAATAATTATTACACAGTAGAACATGGGTTTTTCTAGACAAATTGAAGTATATGAATTCTCTTTATAATATAGAAAAAGGGGTTGAGGGGAATAAACAAACAGGGCAACAAACTAATGAGAATGCACAGATTTAATATGAATATGCATACCATATAGATTTCATTTGTCAACAACTCATCACATAACCACTCTCATTCTTCAATTGTTGTTTCACCAAAGAGTTTCTCACAAGGTGGGTTTGCTCGAGCATTTTCAAGATCGTGACTGTATTTTTTGAAGTGCCCATGCAACTTGTTTCACCACGTTCCAAATGCCTTAGCCATCTTCTTCTCAACAAATCGAAGTCAAAATTGGTCTACAATTAATTTAAAAAATCCAATAATTAGACATAAAAAATAAAAAATACTATATAACACAACAAACCGTCAAAGTCTCTATTAACAAACATAGCACTGACTTCCACAGTCTCAGGGAGATTTTGATTCTTGTCCATCTTGATTGGAATCCTACATGTTAAGATTTTATTTAACTAGTATTTTTGTTATGCAAATAATCTGACTTAGTCACAGTAGATAACTTGGTGATAGAAACAAAGAATAGAGAGAAAAGAAACAGAGAACAAAAGAGAAAAACAATCAATCACGAACACCAGTTCGGTTTGCCCAATAGCCTCCAGGCTCCAATTCAATTCAATAATTCGATAATCTTAATCAACCTACACTGACACTTTAAATAAGAATAGCAGAAAAAATAAATAAGCCTAACCCTAAAGCCCAAACTTAACAAAACTCTAAAGCCCATAAATAATTAAAAGGACATAATTAAAAAGACATAATAATTAAATCCTCCAGCTCTCGCTCTCTATCAATTCCATCCCCAAATCAACCTTGTCCCCAAGGTTGAGAAACGTCCTCATTTTTCGTTACGTCCTCTTGGCCGGTGGGGTCGTAATATTCATGATTGTGTAGGTCTACTTTGTCATTCGGCTCCACGAGCAACACTCGTAGCTCCCGGAGAGGACAGACTTTGTCGTGGCCCGGTGTGTAAGTCTTGCGGCACTTGAAGCATAATCCTTTAGCTCGCAAGTCTGTCAGCTCGTTCGATGTGAGACAAGAGAAACTCGAGCGCGTAGTAGACTTCTCCGAGGCTGCTAAAGTATCAGCCCTTGAGTGGTGGACCGGCCGAGTCATTTGACTGGTAGAAACACCTCCTGTTGGGCCTGTGACGGTGCTAGCTTGCGCACCAAACGGACGCGAAAAGCTAGGAGAGTGATGCCATGAATCTGATTCCCTCAACTGTCTATCACCCTCTGGCCAAGACAAATTTTCCTCTATATCCCTCGATAGCTACATCGCAGTCTCTAGGTCCGCTGACCGAAGCAGACGCAACGAGTTGCTAATTGGAGTTTTCAGTCCGGACATGAAGTAACCCAAATAGTGTGCGTCCGTCAGCCCAGAGACCTGCCCGGCGTGTTGTACAAACACGTTTACATATTCCTCCACTGTTCTTATTTGTCGAACCCTCGCCAATTTTTCGTACGGGCTGCCTTTAAATCGAGAATCAAACCTCGCCACCAAAGCTTCCGCAAACTCGGTCCAGGTCACATTGGGCTTCCGCCCTCGAAACCAGATTATCCAATGCAGCGCTGAGCCATCCATTGCAACCACAGCGGCTGTAACCTTCAAACCATCTGGCGTGCCATGGAGTGCGAATTGTTGGTTGGCTCGAGCTAACCATGCGATCGAGTCTATGCCCTCGAACGTTGGTAACTGCACTAGCACCGGTGTAGCGTGTTGTCCCTTCACGGTGTGCGAAATATTGTGCGCCTCAAAACCCTACTCGTGCGATTATGATATCAAAATCGACCCTTCTCTGGGCTTCAAAATTGCGCGGGAGAGCGCAGCCAAGGTGGTCGACATCTTCGTCAAGCCCGATTGCATCTCGGTGAGTTGTGTGGAATGTGCAGCCAGCTTGTTCATCACATTAACCTGCTCGTGTTCAAGGTTCTCGAGTCTTTCGGTAGTAGTACGAGTCGGCATAACGCTGGTTCAAGAAGGGGAAAAAAATATCTGGGAGGAAGGGAAGAAGTCGAGATCCGGCAGGTCGGACCAATTTGATAGAAACAAAGAACAGAGAGAAAAGAAACAGAGAACAAAAGAGAAAAAAAATCAAACACGAACACCAGTTCGGTTTGCCCAATAGCCTCCAGGCTCCAATTCAATTCAATAATTCGATAATCTTAATCAACCTACACTGACCCTTTAAATAAGAATAGCAGAAATAATAAATAAACCTAACCCTAAAGCCCAAACTTAACAAAACTCTAAAGCCCATTGATTTATGTCGTGTGTGTGTGTTTTCGTTGATGTTTTTATGTCATTTTTGAGTTGTGTGTCGTCATGTTTGTGTCGTTTGAGTCGTATTTTATGTTCTTGTGTGTTTCGGATCTCACGGGGTGTGTTGGAGTGGTTTGAGTTTATTTTGTAGGTCAAATGTTGAAGGAAATCGAAGAGTCGAGTGAAAGATCGAAGAAACGAGCAAAGAGACGAAGAATGAAGAAACGGCGACCGCCAAAATGAATCAACGGTCGCAGAGGATAAACGGCGGTCGCTGGAGACAGAATGACGACCGCCAAAAGAGCCGAAAAGAGTCAGATGTCCAGTCAAGATAAGTGGGCAAAACGGCGGTCGCCGAATTCAAATGGCGGTCGCGGAACTGAGAATGGCGGGCGCCGTTTTGAAGCAGTTTCAGGGCGGTTCCATGCGAAGTCAAAGGTGTATTTAGGCGAGGTTTTGAAGAGAAAAACATAACTTTCGCTGGGGATTTGAGGAGAGGAAAAAGGAGAGATCCACTCGTAGCAGACAACTACGAGGTCACTTTCAAGTCACGAGCCGATTAAATCATTGTAATTTTAGTTGTTATTTCGTTTTCTAAATTCTTAGTTAATCTTGTTTCATGTATTTCTTTTCCTTGCAAAACCTTGAATGCTTAAGAATTTGAGAATGCTATGAATATTTGTTTCAATGAAGTTGTTAATGTTTAAAGATTTCTTGAAATTATTCCTTTGTTTTATTCTCTTGCTTAACTTTTTATTCATTGTCGAAAATATCTTAAAGTCAATCATGTCATTAGTTGTTATTTTTGTTGTTCGTTTTATTATGAAGATGATGAACTAATCGTTTGGCTCGGATGATAATATGAAGGACAAGGTTGAATATTTGTAGGAATCGGAAGACTATATATAAACGACATAATCTTAAACTCGTAACCCGACCGGGAGCGAGATTTCAAGTGAATTAAACGTTTCTAACGAGTTAAGCAACCCGACCGGGAACTTGACTTTCATGTGTCGATTATATAGAGTTGATAAAGAGGAATACAACTTAAGATCTTAGTCTAGATTATTATCGTCCGAGTGTTTTTCTTATTGTTTATTTCAAGCTTGCCATTTTAATCGAGAGTTTCAAAATGAATCTAGGATTTAGTACAATGAACTACGTTTCTACTACTTTTCATTCACTTAAACATTCCTCTTTCGTTTCCTTGGATTGATACCGATTCAACTACAATTGACCTCGGATTTTGACGAGAGACGCGCACGAAAACGTCTAATCAAAATTGGCGCCGTTGCCGGGGAAACGGATAGTTTTGTTTAAGTGTTTGTTTAGTTTTAGTTTCGTATTTCCTTTAGTTAATTTAGTTTAATTGTATTGTTATTACTAATCTTCTACTTTGAGTGTGCATGGTCACTACAAGAAGTAAGGCGGCTAGTGAGCAAGAAGGTTCATCTACCGAAGGAATGGAGAAGAATAAAGAAAGGGTTGAGGTTGAAGATGAAACCGGACAAGATTCGTCGGGATTAAAGAAAGGTCAACCTTCCCAAGGACATGTTCTATCTCCTAATACTCAAGGACCTCTTCTACCTTTGGGAGCTCCTCAAAATAGCAACAATCAAGCGGGAGGAAGTAATTTACAGATTCAAATTCCTCAATTCAATGTACAAGCACAACTTACTCCTCCAACACCTCTAAATCCTCAAGATGAAGATCATTCTACTCCTCATACCGTGATGAGTCCTAATGTTGGATATCATCCAAATATGATGAATCCTCAGATGATGAACCAACCACCGATGATGAATCCGAACATGATGAATAATATGGCTTATCAACCAAACTACGGGTATCCATTTCAGCAACCCGGAGTTCAAGTCAACCAAAACATGCAAGGACAATTCCAACAACAATGGCCAAACATGGTGCCTAATATGATGCCGTGTGGGGGTTATGGGATGCAACCAAATCAGTGGAATCAATATGGAAATCCAGCGGCACGACGAGTTCAACAAGGTGACATTACAAGGCCTATTATTGGAGCAACTCCGGCATGTGTGGATTTACCGGAAGTGGTAAAGAATTATAAAGTGAATCCGATGGACTTCAATCAGCTACCGGAGTACCATGGGAATAACAACGAGGATGTGTTGAGTTTCATCCGAGATTTCTACAATACCATTCATACTTTTCCGTTGAATGGTCTTCAAGAAGACGAGTTGCATTGTCGGTTCTTTCCGATGACATTGAAAGATAAGGCCAAGTCTTGGTGGATAGCTTTGCCACCAAATTCTCTACAAAATTGGAATGACATCTATGACGAGTTCATGAGTCAATTCTTCCCACACCATAAGACGACGGACTTTAGGAATCAAATTTGTGGTTTCACTAGTCGTCCGGGAGAATTTTTCCACGAGACTTGGGATCGTTTTCAAGATTTACTTCTTAAATGTCCACATCACACTTTTACTCAAGTCTTACTTAATCAAATTTTCTATGACTCTTTGACAGATTCTTTGCAAGGGTCGGTAGATAATCAAGCCGGAGGCGACATCACTTATCGATCACCGGAAGAGATGGTTACTATATACAAGACTATGGCTGGGAATTCAAGGAGGAAAAGTTCGAGAAGGAGAGTTGTGAATGATGTGAAAGAAGTGGAAGCGAGCAACCTCGACTTGAAAATTGAGGAGATGTCAAAAGAAATCAAAGAGTTGAAAATGGAGGACGGGAACCGGAAAACACAACTCCTTTTGAACCAAATGGAGGTGTGTACTTTGTGTGGATATCAAGGGCATGGACCAGCTACTTGTCCGATGCCTCAAATGCATGCTCCTTTGATGATTGAAGGGCAGCCTATGGTTGGAGAGCAAGGGAACATGGCATGAGTTCCATATCAACCACAACAAGGTGAAATGGTGATTTCGGAAGTACAAGCTTCGGTGGTACAGCCGTATAATCAACAAGGAGGCTATTACAACAATCAACAAGGAGGAAATCAAAGGCCTAATTATCCATATCAACCAAGGCCACAACCTCAACAATGGCAACCGAGGCAAAATTTTCAGCAAGGTCAATCTTCGAGCACACCGTACCGAGCTCCTTATCAAGCACAGAACCAACAATACCGGGCTCCGTATCAAGCTCCTACTCAACAACAACAGCCTCTTAGACCTCCTCAACAACCCTCGAGTAATAATTTCGAAGAGTGGATGAAGAAATATGCCGAGAAAAATGATTTGAGGATGGACAACTTAGAAGTGAAAGTAGGAGGTTATGATGCGGTACTTAATAGCATCAACACTCAAATGGGGCAAATGGCTACTATACTTGGAAAAATGCAAGCTAAGGAAGAGTCGGGAAGACTTCCAAGTCAACCATCCCATGCAAAAGCTCTTACGGTATTGAGATCGGGAAAGATAATAGACAATAAAGTAAGGATGCCGGGTGAAGAGGTTGAGAAAGAAAAAAATGCAGCGGTTTTTGATGAAGAAAATGAGGAAGAAATCGAGGAGATTGTTTGTGAGAACAAGGAGGAGGAAAAAGAGAAGGAAGACGAAAATGAGGAGAAGGAAGAGGAAAGGAAGAAGAGAAAAAGAGTAGAAGCCGAGGCCGAAAGTGAAAGGGTAGTTCTTCATAAGTCGAAGAATCCGTACAAGCCTCCCGTTCCTTTTCCGAGCAATCTTAGGAACAAAAAGAAGGATCAACAATTTCAGCAACTTTATGATCTTCTAGCAAAGGTTGAGGTAAACTTCCCTTTGCTCGATATGATTTCTAATATTCCTTCTTACGTTAAATTTTTTAAGGAATTGGCTTCTAACAAGAGAAAGTTCGAGGAGAACGAGAAAGTTGTGTTGTTTGCAGGTGCTAGTGCCGTGATGCAACACCAAGTACCACCAAAGGAGAGCGATCCGGGAAGCTTTGTTATCAAAATTGTGATTGGAGCCGGAAACGAGGTGTCCGGTATGTTAGACTTGGGAGCCGGGATCAACTTGATGCCGTCGTCTATATTTGACCAATTGAAGCTTGATAATTTGAAGCGGACAAGAATTTGCCTTCAACTAGCTGACCGATCAGTGAGGTATCCGAGGGGAATTGTTGAAGATATTTTAGTTGAAGTCGGAGGGTTGATAGTGCCGGTTGATTTTGTCGTGTTAGATGTTGGAGATATACCGGAGAATTCCCAAGATCATTCTATCTTATTGGGACGTCCGTTCATGGCTACAACCAATACTCTCATCGACGTGAAGAAGGGACAACTCCAAATGTCGGTACTTGGAGAAACGGTGTCGATTTCGGTGAGAAAGAAGAATATGGCTCCAGCTGCAACTTTGATGGAAGAATGTTCATTTTTTGATGTTATCGATACATTGACCATGCAAGCCTTGGAGATTAAGGAAGAGAATGAAGTGGAACTTGGAGATGATGATTTGGAAGAGTTAGAAGAGAATGAACAAGCTCCACGGTTTGTTGACTTGAGCGTGGGGGGGGGGGGGGGGGGGGGGGAGGACCGAAAGAAGGAAGTTTCGTTGCCAACAAAAAGTGTGAAGTTGGTGTTGAAAGACTTGCCTCCTAATCTCAAGTACGTGTTTTTGGAGGAAGGTGAAAACAAACCGGTCATCATATCATCGAAGTTGACCGTTGAAGAAGAGGTGAGATTGGTTGAAGTTTTACAAGAAAACAAGGCGGCCATTGGTTGGAGCATTGAGGATTTGAAGGGAATCAGCCCTTCTATGTGCATGCATCGTATTAATTTGATCGAGAATGCAACTCCGAAGAGGCAGCCCCAAAGACGACTTAATACACTTCTTAGTGATGTCGTGAAGAAGGAGATTATCAAGCTACATGGAGGTGGTTTGATTATACCGGCAGCGGATAGTGAATGGGTATCACCGATTCATATGGTACCTAAGAAAGGCGGAATCACGGTTGAGGAGAATGAGGCGGGACAACTTATAGCTACTCGGGAGAGGACCGGGTGGAGAATGTGCATGGATTATAGGGAGTTGAATGCCGCTACGAAAAAGGATCATTTTCCTTTACCTTTTATTGACCAAATGCTTGATAAACTTGCCGGTAATTTCTTATATCATTATCTTGATGGACTTTCAGGTTATTACCAAATATTCATAGCACCGGAGGATCAATCAAAGACGACCTTTACGAGTCCTTTCGGAACCTTTGCATGGAAGAGGATGCCATTTGGGCTTTGCAATGCCCCAGGTACGTTTCAACGTTGCATGCTTTCCATATTTTCCAAGATGGTAGGGGATTTTGTTGAGGTGTTCATGGATGATTTTTCCGTGTTTGGTTCGACATTTGATGATGCTTTGAAAAAGATTGACACGGTATTGAAAAGATGCATTGAGTGTAACCTTACTTTGAGTTGGGAAAAATCTAATTTTATGGTTACACAAGGGGTTGTACTTGGGCATGTTGTTTCGAGGAGAGGGATAGAAGTTGATCCCTCGAAAATTGAAGTGATTAAAAATTTGCCACCCCTGGTCAATGTGAAAGGTGTGAGAAGTTTTCTCGGGCATGCCGGTTTTTATAGACGTTTCATCAAAGATTTTTCTAAAATTGCACAACCTTTGTGTCATTTACTTGGTCAAGATGTTGAGTTTGTCTTTGATGATTCATGTTTGAATGCCTTTAATACTTTGAAAGAAAAGCTTGTGAGTGCACCTATTCTTGTATCACCGAATTGGAATTTGGAATTTGAAATCATGTGTGATGCTTCGAATTTTGCTGTGGGTGCGGTGTTGGGTCAAAGAATAGATAAGATGTTGCATGTGATTTATTATGCTAGTATGACTTTGAATGATGCACAAGTGAATTATACGACTACGGAAAAAGAGATGTTAGCGGTTGTTTTCTCGCTAGATAAATTTAGGTCGTATTTGCTTGGTACTAAGGTTATTGTTCATAGTGATCATGCGGCTCTTAGGTATTTAATGACTGAAGCACAAGCAAAACCGAGAATAATTCGATGGATTCTTTTGTTGCAAGAATTTGATGTGGAAATAAGAGATAGGAAGGGTTGTGAAAATGCTGTAGCCGATCATTTGTCTAGACTTGAATCGTGTGAGAATAATGTGATTTCTAATGTGCCTATCTCTGAAACTTTTCCATATGAACAATCCATGCTTATAAATGATATTGATGAAAAAGTTCCATGGTATGCCGACATTGCTAACTATTTGGCAAGTGGAGAGATGTGTGAGGGAATTACTTCCCAAGAACGCAAACGATTGTTGCATGTATGTAGGTACTACTATTGGGATGATCCGTTGTTGTTCAAGCTTGGGAAGGACAACTTGTTGAGAAGATGTGTACCGGAAGGAGAGCAAAGGGCTATAATTTCTAAATGTCATGAAGATGCATCGGGCGGACACTTTGCAAGTAGGAAGACCGGAGCTAAATTCTACAATCGGGTTTTTTCTGGCCTTCTTTGTTTAAAGATGTTCATTTCTTTATTCTTTCATGTGATCAATGTCAAAGAATTGGTAACATTGGTAAAAGGAACGAAATGCCCATGCAAGTTAATCTTGTTTGTGAAATTTTTGATGTTTGGGGTATCGATTTCATGGGTTCTTTTAACAATGCTAACAAATACGAGTACATTTTGTTAGCCGTTGATTATGTGTCGAAGTGGGTTGAGGCAATCCCCACTCGAACATGTGGTGCTAATGTTGTATTGAAGTTTGTGCAGGAGAATATCATTTCTCGCTTTGGATTTCCAAAGGCTATCATTAGTGATGGAGGGTCACACCTTTGCAACAAACTTTTCAAGAGATTGATGAAGTTAAATGTGATTGATCATCGAGTTGCTACTCCATACCATCCTCAAACTTCCGGTCAAGCCGAGACAAGCAACAATCAAATAAAGACGATCATTGCTAAGACGGTGAAGCCATCGAGGAAAGATTGGCCGGAAAAACTTCGAGATGCACTTTGGGCTCACCGGACAGCTTTCAAGACAATCCTCAATGCTACTCCGTTCCAAATAGTCTATGGAAAGTCGTGTCACTTACCGGTTGAGATTGAGCACAAGGCTTTTTGGGCTATCAAGAAAGTAAATTTGGAAATGACAAAGGCCGGGAAAGAGCGTGCTTTGCAAATCGAGGAGTTAGAAGAGCTTAGAAATGAAGCTTATGAGAATGCTGTGATTTCAAAGGCTAAAATGAAGAAAGCTCACGACCGGAAATTGATTGAAAAAGACTTACAACCGGGTATGAAAGCACTTTTGTTTAATGCCCGACTTCGGTTATTTCCGGGAAAGTTAAAGTCGAGATGGGTCGGGCCATATGAAGTTGTAGCAATTCATGAGAATGGATCAGTCACGTTGAAGAAGGAAGGAGATGAACATGAGTTCAAGGTCAATGGCCATTTAGTGAAACGGTATTATGAAGGAGAGTCGAAAATCGGAAATGTCGAGGTTTTTCGACTCGAGGAAAACGCCATTTGAACTTAGAAATGGGAATAAGTCCAGCTCTGGACAATAAACTGAGCATGAATAAAGTTACTAGGCTTGGACGGGCTCGGAAGACGTTGTAATCGAAGAAAAAGGGTCGGAAATTGAAATTCGAGAATTCTGGGAGTTTGGCGCACCCGAAACTGAAATGGCGGTCGTCAAAGCAAAACGGCGCTCGCCAAAGGCAAAATGGCGGTCGCCGAAAGAGACCGAAATTGGAAAAAATGATCTGCCCATTCTGACGGTCGTCAAATGGCATTCGGCGACCGCCGAAATTTTTCTGCGACCGCCAAACAGAAACGGCGGTCGCCGTTTTTGAAATTTCTGGGAATTAAAAGACGGGCTAGGGCAGTTTCTCCCTTACATAAAAATACTCTTTTCTTAATATTTCTCTTGCGATTTTCTCTTCCGATTTTTCATCGATTTAGCTCAAATTTCTTCCATAAAATCACTCACAAATCATCTTGAGATCATTGCTTGCAGGTTTTGGGGATTTTTATTGGCAAATTTTCAAGAAATTCGAAGGTTTCAAGAGTGTATACAAGGTGTTCGACGAAAGTTCCGAACCAAAATTTTCAACTTTCTTCATCCAATTCAATGGTGAGAAGTGGACGAAGGGCCGGAGATCGCAATCCTTCACCACCACCAAGGAAGAGGGGACGAGGTGCCGCTACTACTTCCGCCTCAACCAGACCTCGAGACATCTCCGCGCAATATGGAGCTCCATTTCCCATTTTCCACGTCGAGGAAGGAAGGGTTTACGAGAAGTTGGTATCGAAGGGTGAACACATCTTACCTCGTCCGATAGATTGGGAGTTAATGGAGAAATTGAAGATTACGGAGAGGATTAAAGAGATTTTCCGGCGTATGAGCTTAAGGATATTCGTGGAGATGGATTTCAAGTATTCCACGAAGCTTGGATTGGAGATGCTTAGTACATTAAAACTAGTGCATGAGAAGAGGAAGCCATCGTATGCTACGTGTCGACTCAATGGAGTAGATGTCACGATAACGGAAAAAACCATGGACGAGGTGTTCGGAATTCAAGATGGAGATGGTAGGCTTACCGAAGAACGGGAAAGTGGGACCGTGAAGACAACACATTGGCAAGAGTTGGCCGGGCCTAATGAGAAGTGGAAGGATCATGGTCGATCAATTGCGTTCATCGATCCCGTGCTATGCATTGTCCACAAGTTTTTGACCTACAACATCTTCGGGAAGGTGGAGGGCAACAAAGTAAACTCCTTGGAGTTTTCATTTATTAATGCGGCTTTGAACGAAATACCTTCGACTCCATTGAAGAAAGTGTGGGGTTTGATGGATCAAGCGGCTAGGGGAATACGGACTCGAGGGGCTTTGTTCCAATTTGCCCGACACCTTGCCATTCACAATCAAATTGTTGATGAGGATGATGAGATGTATGATGGAGAACCGTGGGAAGTACCTCGAGCTTTGGATGTGGATGAGTTCGAGGCTAGTGGATTAATTTTGGCCGGAGAGTTCGTACCGCATGAAATCCGAACCGACAAGAGTGCTCAAGCAATGGTGGATTATCGGCAAAAGAACTCGGCTCGTATTAAAAAATGGAAGTTGGAATTGGCGGGAGAAAGAGTGAATGCGTCGATTTTGAGAGAGGCTCAACTTGAGGAAGAGAATCTCATGCGTGAGCGAGCCGGTTCATCGGCGGGAGGAGGTCCAAATGTTGATGATGGGACGACGAGGGATCCGGTTTGGGACATAGCGTACTCGGGCTACGGAGCACAAGGAAATCAAGGCTCCGGGTGGACCGATTCGGGGATGAATTGGAATTCTTCATACGAGGTTCCTCAAACCGGAAACTACTACTCGGATTCGGGAAGAATGCATCCCGAGGACATTCAAGAAATCATGAATGCTAATGCGAGGGCATATGATATGATAAATGCTCGGTTGGACCGAATGGCTCTCGACGATGCTACGTGGACGAATCGGATGGCGGTCGAGAGAAGCTACTACGAGGAAACTAACCGCCAGATTGTAAGAGAAGCATTGGAGGAGAATGACCAACGTTGGACGACTCGAATGGAGGCCTATGCTAGAGGAGGAGGCCACTTTCCACCACCTAACATGTGAGAGAGGTCGTGCTAGGCACGACCTAGGTACGTTTTCTTTTGTTTTTGTTTTTGTCTTTGTAAATGTTGTGTTGGTGCTTTATTTGTTTTATTTGGTTTAGTTATGTTCTTTTTCATTGTTAGTTTGTGTGTTTGGTCTGAATTACTCTTCTACGCTCAAAGAATTGTTTTGTCCCGAATGTGGTAGTGTTTGCATGGGATATGGTTAAGTTGTTACTTGAACTCACTTGGTTGTTGGATGTACCACTTGTTAAGTGTCGAGAAAATGAGTTTATGATGTACATGATTTCTTCCTCGCTATATATACATGTGAGCTTTTGAGCCTATTTTCTTTGGAGTGTATTTGTGATTTTTCTCGAGTGTGAGCATGAGATAATTGAGAATGGATAATTGGACTTTGTTGTGTCATTGCATGAATATGAAGTTACTTTGCCTTGGTTAAGAATGAGAAAATGAAGTATGAGATTGCTAGGATTTAACTCTACATATTTAAAATTCCTCAAAATGACCGTGCCCGTCGAGGGACTCCCTAGTTAACCCTTTGTGCTTACATGGTGCCTTTTTCTTGTAAACGAGAGTTCCACGAGCGATGTGAGGTTGTGAGGGTGTTACAAGTTTGATAGTGAGGGTTGATAAGGGATATTGTGATGTATTGAACATGTTTTCTCGTATAAAGGCATACTATAAAAGGAAAAGCTTACTCCTTAAATAAAAAAAAGTAAAAAAAATAATTAAAAGGAAATAATTAAAAAAACATAATAATTAAATCCTCCAGCTCTCGCTCTCTATCACTTGGTCTATTAGGAAGTTAGGATTTGGTGTTTTTATTGTTGCTGGTTTCTAGCTAGTTAGTTTCTCTATTAGGTTGGTTTGTATTGCCTATTTAAAGGCTTGAGTTCATCTAATAAAGGCATCAATTCAGTCTTAACCTTCAATATATATTAACAGTGGTATCAGAGAAAAAAAAAATAGAAAAAAATCGTGAGAAAAAAGAAGAAGAGTAGCAGTAGCAATCTTCTTTTCATTTTTTCTCATTTTGTAGTAGCAACTAGAAAGTGAAGATGTCCACAGATAATTTCGTGCAACCAGCCATCCCTCGCTTTGATGGTCATTATTATGATCATTGGAGCATGCTTATGGAAAACTTGTTCAGATCGAAAGAATCTTGGCACATCGTGGAGGCGGGCGTTGGAGACACAACATCCATCACGACACTATCAGACACTCAACGAGCAGAAATCGAAAGCAATAATTTGAAGGACTTGAAGGCTAAGAATTATCTTTTTCCAAGCGATTGATCGTACAATCTTGGAAACTATTCTGAACAAGAAAACCTCTAAGGATATATGGGACTCTATGAAGACAAAGTATTAGGGGACAACAAGAGCAAAGAGACAACAACTCCAAGCTCTGCGTTCTGAATTTGAGACGCTCCAAATGAAACAAGGGGAAACAATCATGGCTTATATATCACGAGTACTGGCGGTAGTTAACCGGATGCGGATCAACGGTGATTAAACGGAGGACGTTATGATTGTAGAGAAAATTCTTCGATCGTTGACTCCAAAATTTAATTTTGTGGTCTGCTCAATAGAAGAATCCAATGACGTTGATAAACTCTCAATTGATGAACTTCAGAGTTCATTATTGAATAATGAACAAAGGTTCACCAAGCAAGATAAAGAGGAGCAAGATCTAAAAGCCTCGACCTACAATCGATCGGCAGATCGCGGCAGAGGCGGAGGAAGAGACTGTGGAGGTAGAGATGGACGAGGACGAGGACGGGGTAATCGAGATGGTGGCAGACATTATCAGAATTCAAATGATAGTCCTCAAGGCAGAGGTAATCAACATGTAGATCGATCAAAAATAGAATGCTACATGTGTCATAAGTTTGGTCATTACCAAAGTGAATGTTATACCAAGCTGCCGCAAGCCAAACGTGGGTCAGAAACGTCAAATTTCGCTGAAAAGGAAGAAGAAACTTTGTTGATGGAATTCCATGAGAAAGACGAAAAGCATGAACCGCACACATGGTACTTGGACACGGGCTGCAACAACCATATGTGTGGGAGTAAGTCATTCTTCTCTCATTTAGATGAAAGTTTTCGATCTACTGTGTGTTTCGGCGATAATTCAAAGACCAGTGTCATGGGAAAAGGGGATGTGCGATTCATAACCAAGGATGGTAATGTGGAGGTTATGTCCAATGTTTTTTATCTTCCTGACAAGAAAAGTAATTTATTAAGTCTTGGCCTGTTGCAAGAAATGGGGTACGAAGTCACCATAAAAAATGATGCATGTCATATACGTGATGCCAAAAAGGGTCTCATTGCTCATGCTAAAATGTCGGCAAACAGATTATTTCCGCTGCAAATTAATACCGTGGATGCCTGCTATCTCACTAATGTGAGTGATCCAACATGGCGATGGCACTATCGGTATGGTCATCTAAATTTTTGTGGCTTGAAGACACTCTACCAGAAGAATATGGTAACCGGACTTCCGCAAATTAGCACTCCAAGTAAGATCTGTGAAGAATGTGTTGTAGGAAAGCAACACAGGGACAAATTTCCTAAAGGGAAATCATGGAGGGCAAAAAGTATTCTCGAATTGGTTCACTCAGATATATGTGGGCCAATAAATCCATCTTCTAACGGTGGAAGAGGTACTTTATTACGTTTATCGACGATTTTAGTCGGAAAATATGGGTGTATTTCTTGCAAGAAAATTCAGAAGCTTTTGTCACGTTTAAAAGCTTCAAAGCGAGGGTTGAGAATGAATCGGGGGAAAGGATTAAACTCTTCGCACAGATCGTGGTGGAGAGTATTGTTCAAAGGAGTTTGAATCATTTTGCGACGACAAAGGCATTAAAAGACAACTTAAGACAGCATATACGCCTCAACAAAATGGGATCTCGGAGAGAAAGAATTGAACAATCTTAAATATGGTCAGGAGCATGTTAAAAAGCGGAAATGTTCCAAAGAAATTTTGGCCAGAAGCTGTGAATTGGCGGTTAGAAACATGACTCCACAGGAAGTTTGGAGCAATAAAAAACCATCAGTGGGTTATTTTAAAGTATTTGGGTGCATTGCATATGCACACGTTCCCGATCAAAAGAGGAAGAAGTTGGATGACAAGGGCGAGAAATGTATTTTCATTGGAACAAGTGATTATTCAAAGGCTTACAGGCTGTTCAATCCTTTCACAAATAAAATTGTGATCAGCCGCGACGTTATTTTTTATGAAGAAAATACATGGGATTGGAGTGAAAAGGGTCGACTCAACATCAAATATCAGTGAGTCATGATGAAATTCCAAATTCAAATATTCCTGAAGTCGCGCCACAAATCGATGAACCACAACAAGCACAAGATTCTAATGGCGATCAATTAGTGGCTAATAACCCCAGGCCACAAAGACATAAAAGGAGGCCAACATGGATGAGAGACTATGAGGTTAGTGGTGTAAATGATCAATCTGATAGTGATATATTAGCACATTATGCTCTTTTATCAGAATGTGATCCTATCACATTTCAACAAGCTTTCTCCGAAGCAAAGTGGCAAAAAGCGATGAATGAAGAGATGACGTCCATTGAAAGAAATAACAGCTGGGAGTTGATGGAACTTCCAAAATGGCAGAAATCTATCGGTGTTAAATGGGTTTATAAAACAAAGTTGAACAAAGAAGGTGGAGTCGAGAAGTACAAAGCTCGCCTCGTCGCAAAAGGGTACAAACAAGAATTTGGGGTTGATTACAATGAGGTGTTTGCTCCGGTTGCTCGGTTAGACACCATTCGTTTGGTGTTATCAATGGATGCTAAACAATCATGGTTCGTCTATCAACTTGACGTGAAATCAGCATTCTTGCATGGTGATTTAGAAGAGGAAGTGTACGTTGACCAGCCACAAAGATTTGTGAAGCGCGGGCATGAGAATAAGGTATACAAATTGAAAAAGGATTTATACGGACTTAAACAAGCACCACGAGCTTGGTACGGTGGTATAAATGCCTATTTCATCAAGGAAAGGTTTGTGAAATGTCCTTATGAACACACACTCTACACAAAAGTCGGAGATGATAAGAAATTACTGATTGTGTGTTTATATGTGGATGATCTGATTTATTCTAGCAATGATGAAATGATGCTGTACAATTTTAAGAAATATATGATGCATTAGTTTGATATGAGTGATTTGGGATTAATGCATTATTTCTTGGGAATAGAGGTGTTGCAATCACCAGGAGGCATTTTTCATCTCGCAAAAGAAGTACACAATGGAGATTCTGGAGAGGTTCGAGATGAAATATTGCAATTCAGTTAACACCCCAACTGAATTCGGATTGAAGCTGACCAAGAATGGATAAGGTGAACAGGTTAATTCTACTCTTTACAAGCAAATTGTTGGAAGTCTTATGTATCTGACAGCGAGACGACCAGACATTATGTACGCTGTTTGTTTAATTAGTAGATACATGGAGAAATCAACAGAAGCTCATTTGTTGGCTGCGAAACGAATCCTTCGTTATTTGAAAGGTACGACTGATTTTGGAGTTATGTATAAGAAGAATGAGAGATCAGATTTGATTGGATATACTGATAGTGATTACGCTGGGAATATCGACGATCGAAAGAGCGCCTCGGGTTCAGTTTTCATATGGAATGTTGGAGCAATTTCATGGTCATCCAAGAACCAACAAATAGTGACGTTTGTTTTGGGTCGTTTTTGTTGGAAAGAATGAAGTACGGGGTGGATACGAGGGTTTCGCAACGACTACCAAACCAAGTAAATTTTTATGTAGAAAGGGCTGAAATTTCTAGATCGGGGAGGAAAAGGATAAGAATCCGAGCTCAAGAAGATAATGTCTTTTATTTCGATAATACTTTTAATCGTATTTTTCCGCCGCCCTTACAATGAGACGGGGAGGCCGGCTTTTATTGGCGAGTGCACATGCTCATGCAGAGCCACGACATCACGACACGTTAAGTTTACTCTAGGATCATTAAATGTCGGGGCACGTTTTCGAGCTGGGTTTAAGCGGGGCCCGGGGCCTGAGTTCGGCTGGGCTTGTGCGGCTTTCGTTCGGAGACTTCGGCGGGGTTGCTTCCCAGTTTGTCATCTTGGATCAGCCATGAGAGTGCGAAGCTCTTTCCTCGGCCCGGGGTGGCGCTTCGAGCGCGTTGCATGAGCCCGGGCCCGGGGTCCGGTTGGGACTCGTCGCGGGGCGTGCCATGTCTTCTGACTCGGGACGTCGCTCCCTAGTTGTCGGGTCGTGAGGATCAGCGCAGCTCCCCCCTCTCCGTCGGTTTCCCAGGGCTATGTTCTTGCATGGTTCGCATGGGCTCGGACCCGGTGTTCGGCCTAAACTTCCTTCGTCGGTTTTGAGCGCCGCGGGCTAGCCTGCCTTGCCACGTGTACAAATTGATTTTTTATCCCCCAACATTGGCCCCCGGAAACATCGTCGGAAGGTACGAAATCCGGGGAGTTTTCCGCTCGTTGGGCCGGCGACGCCCCATCTCTACTGCTGATTGGGCTGATTCCCTGCCGGTCGGTCCTTCTTTAAATGAGGTAGTTGGCGGCTGGGTGACCTGTTCGTCTCACAGTTTTCCTCGAGGGGCTCGTCTCGGTCTGGGTGCCTTTCGTCCTGCGGCTCTCTGAAAGACTGAATTAGCTAATAAATGTTGTGCTCTCGGAGTGGTGCTTTCAGGAGGTGGCGTTGGGGAGTGGGATTGACCGTCTGGTTCCTCTGGGCTATAAATCGGATTCGAGGCCGCTGCTCGCTTTATCTCGCTCCTTTCATGTCTAACCATCCTCAGCGATCTGCTAACTCCGCGGTGGGCCCTATCATTCAGGTTCGCGAGCATTGTTGGAAATTGACTATCCGGGACACACCGTTCGATCACTCGAACATCCGGACGTGCCCAATCGACTCCAGGAGTTCACCTCCGAACAGCCATGGCCACCCGCCAAGCAGATCGCGCATCCGCCACAGCCAAAGCCGCGGCTCGCAATCTGCCCGGAGCAAGCGGCCGCCTGCCCACCAGGCGAGCGCTCGCGCAGCACCGCAAGCGAGCGCTTGCTGCCCAGGCGAGCGCCTGCTGCCTGACGCGAGCGGGCGCTTGCCCCTCAAGCGGGCGCTTGCCTGCTTCGAACAGCAGCGCGATGCTGCTGTTCCGGGCCGTTTCCGATCCGTTTTTCTCCGTCCAGCCACCGATTCGGCGGTTCTCAACCGCCCAGAGGCTGGAGAAAAACTATCCTTAACCCCGATTACCAATCGATGGTCCGATGTATAATTACGTACGAGATCGAATCGAAACAATGCGGAAGAGGGTTTCGATTCCATACCTTTGTCGCGTGATTCGGAGAAGCCGAATTGACAGAGACCTCGAGACTTCTAGCGTATGTCCTAGCCCTCTTACTCCAGCCGATGTGTGGGCATCGATCCGCTTGGAGCTCCCCGTCTCTTCCCTTCTCAACCACCGTGAATATATTTCTCTGTCTCAGAAATATATTTGCGCTAACAAATTAATTTCCACAGAGAATTTCTGTCTCAGAAATATAATTGCGCAAGCAATTAATTTCTACAGAATGTTTCTTGCGCTAATCTGAATTAATTAGGCAGAAAAGATAATTGCGCTAACAATTAATTTTCTCTGCAGAATTAATAATAGCGGCGAAACTCAGGTTACAGAGAGAGGGGGGAGGGATTTATATAGGCTACACTAGAGGACCTCTAGGCAATTAATTAATTAGGCTTAAATTGTAATTTAATTAACTTGGTGTCCCAAAAGGAAAACCTTAATTAAATTCCACAATTTTATTTATAATTAATTCCACTATAAAATTATAAATGATTTCCCAATTAATTAATTCAAATTATTCCGTCAATAATTTTTCCACCGTATTACATATGTGACATTTCCCCGTGTTTAAGATATCGCATGTCCACGAATTAATTTTAATTACTAATAATTAAATTAATTCATTTCTTATGATCCGAGATTAGTACCACTCATCCTTATTATCATGTGGAACGAATCCACCTGCAGGGTTTACATGATAAACTTTATGAGCTCATCTCGGGGACATCATCAACCCAGTAAATGGGACACGGTTTCCTGTCTATAATCTACAGCATGCCGTGTGTACAATTCCGATTCCCAATATACCGAGGATCTCGACTAATCAATTAGTCTCACTCATTGGCACATCAAAGAACCGAGCATTGGACACACGCACCTATAATTATATAGGGATTAAGAACTCACATATCCGTAATATCTGAGGTCTAGTTCGATTACTCCGATTAGTATAAATCGAACGCCCTCCCGTGGTCCTGCTCAATACACCAAGTGTACGAGTGTAACATGATAATCAAGACCGACTATCTACCAGTCACACTACGACGTACCGATGGATTGTCCCTGTCCATCTAAGTCGTGAGCTACTGTTCGATAGTATACGAGTAACCGATAGTATGATCTTCCGCGTGTCTCCTCACGCCATACTATCTACAACGTATATATCTAGGACTGTTGCATTAAATGCAATCATGCTTGAATCATACATAGATTAAGGCATAGATAAGGAGTTCCGTATTTGCACTAAACTAGACATTTAGAATACAACTCCATCAAGCATGAGCCGGGTGATGAGTCACGGGTGGAGACGGCGGATTCCGGGGCGCGACGCTACGTGGTCTCTCGCAAGTTTAACCTGCGTTATCACCGTGAGGTTCTTCTAATGCCGTCGCCCTTTGCGCAGATGTACAAACATGTGTGGCCCGCCATGCTTGCTGTTAGCGACTCTTCCGGCTGCCTCTGGGTTTTTGACTTGATCCCCGGTGGCAACCGTCTGGGTATCGGCGGCATTGGCTGGGCCGTGTTCGTGAAGCACATGCAGCTTCAAGATGGATGGCGGGTGGAGCTTCGGTGGTCGGAGACGGAGGATATCAACGTCGCCGTTACTCGAGAGGACGGGTCTTTGGTTCCTGTCCCGCCGACCTTGTTTTGACTCGGCGGTCGGGGTAGCTCTCTCTCCCGCGTCGTGCTTCGGCGGCTTTTGAAAGGGTTTTGTAATTTTGTGTGCTTGTATCTCGGGCTCCTCCTCGTCATTTCGTCTTCTCCGGCGGTCTTCGATTCATCGATCCAATCGCAAAATAAATTACAATAATCTAAATTACAATTCCGGTATCGATTCTATACAGGAAATCGACCCTATACAATTTCCGGAAAAACATAGAACGTAATAATAAATCCTAAATTCGGTCAACCCCCGAATTTTTACTATTACAAGCATTCACCACCAAAACGAATCTCGACATGTCCGAGAGTTTAATAAAACCAACAATCATGACAAAATAAATTAAACGAGTAATTAATCAAGCCATAATAGTCGGAACCCTGCAAGGTAGAACAATTTTATCGAAAATACCGCGAACGTAAACCACTCTCTGATACCAATTGTTGGAATTTGATATCCCGGGTTATTAAAAAATATGCGGAAACCAATAACCCGATCAAACCCTTCGCCGGAGATCACACGAACGCCGACGAACGCGCCGGAGTCCAGCCGAGGAGACCACGCACCCGAAGGCACGCGGCCCGCCCCCAGCCGAACCCCCGCGTCGCGGGGTTAAAACGATCGCACGCCGATCGCTCACGCGACCGGCCGGGACTGCCCAGCAGTCCCCCCGCGGCGAGTCCGGCGACTCTCCGCCGTCTGGAGGTCCCCACCGTCCAGGTGGGGTCGGGCACGACACCAGCCCGTGACCAGCGATCGATCCCCGTGATCGATCGCAAGCCCTCGGCCCAGCCGAGGGTCGATCCTCCCGCGCGCCGCCAAACCCTAGCGGGAGATCCCGCGGTCCGGTGGCTTCGCCACCACCGCGTGATCGTTCGTCTAATCCGGGTTCGACTTTCGGATCTTTGTTCTACGGTATTTTCAATAAATTCAAATCAAAATAATATCAAGGATGTTTAGATATTATACCTTCGATTCGTTGTTCGGAGAAACGAAATCAAACACCTTTGAATCTTCCCACATATTCCTTGCACTCCGTTCGAACGTCGGGTGGGCGACGATCTATCGAACTCCTATGGATCTCCTTCAACTCTCTAGAACTATCAAATAATGATATTCTTGTCTTATGATTTATGAAGGCCATGTAGTGCTTTTATAGGCTACGTAGGGGATCTAAAGGAGGTGGAATATTGGGCTCCTAATATTGATGATTAAATTGAGCCCAGCCCAAATCTATTAATCCTTGTCAATATTAATTTTATTTATTTTCCACTATATAAATAAAATTGCACTCCCAATATTTACCCATATTATATCGAATAATATTTCTCCGGTTAGCATTATTTATTCCGTGTATTTAAGATTTAAATACCCATGAATAAAATTTATTTATTGCTTAATAAATTTATTCATCTCTTATATCCGAGAATAGTACCACTCAACCTTATTTATTATGCGGGTACAAATCCACTCGCGAGGTTTACATAATAAATCCTTATGAGCTCATCTCGGGGGTATTATCAACCCTTCCGGGATACACTGTCCCTTCAAGAATTCACGGCATGTCATATATAAAATATAGTGACCCAACTCAACCGGTAATTAACCCAATAATTAAATCGGTTAATTCCTTTGGAAAATCAAAGTCACTTATATTAAATATATACACCCGCAATTGTTTCGGGGATTAAGAATAAAATACTCCGAGACTTAAATCAATTATCACAGAGCAATCCTAATTGATAAGTCTCAAGCGATCCGCTCAATACACCAAGTGTACAAGTGTGATAAAATAATTAAGACAAATTATTTTCTCTCTCACACAACGACTATACCGATGGATTGGTCCGTGTCCATCTAGGTCGTGAGCAACTGTTCGATTAAATACGAGTAACCGATAGTATGATCTTCTGTGTGACGGCGCACACCATACTAACTACAACGTATATAATCTAGGACTATAATTTGCATATATTTAATTAATAATTAATTAAAAGCAAATGAATGTTTATTATTAATAGGTAAATAAAAGTGTACAAGGAGTTCAGAATACTCAAATCTAGACATTAAGTATACTACTCCTACAATCCCATGGTCTCCATTGCCGCTCTCTTGGTGACTTTTATAAAGTTTTGAAGTTTATATAGATAAGTTATTGGAGGAGAGTTCTTGTAATTCCTCTTACAAAAGACATTGATTAAGTTTATCAAACAATGCCTAATTTTTCTCTCCAAAACTGATTTCAAGTCGACTCATTCTCACCCCGGGGAGTGGAATGGAGCCAAAGCCACTTGGTCATGTCGAGGACACAAATTAGAGACCTTCGTGCAATTCTTTAGAATGGATCGATCGTCTGCTCGGCTCCCTCATTTATGAGAGATAGGGTTGTTCGCATGGTGAATCACTGGTAAGAAACTTCGAGTTTCACTTATGATTCTCCGCGTCTTGATTTACAAGATTAAATGAATCAAGTAATTGGATGTCAATTATAAAAATCTTTTGGTATAGTAAACGTCCACACCACGTGACTTGCTATGCTGAATGGGATTTTGGAAAAATTGATGTAGACAGTTTTAAGGAATTGTGAAGAATTGTGATGTTATCGTAAACGTCCACTGATGGAGTTATATTCTAAATGTCTAGTTTAGTGACAATATGGAACTCCTTATCTGTGTTTTATTATCTATTAATCAAATTGTCGGCATTTTGTCTTTCATGTACTTTATGCAATAGTCCTAGATATATACGTTGTAGACAGTATGGCGTGAGGAGACACGCGGAAGATCATACTGTCGGTTACTCGTATACTATCGAACAGTAGCTCACGACTTAGATGGACAGGGACAATCCATCGGTACGTCGTTGTGTGACTGGTAGATAGTCGGTCTTGACTATCATGTCACACTCGTACACTTGGTGTATTGAGCAGGACCACGGGAGGGCGTTCGATTTATACTAATCGCAGTAATCGAACTAGACCTCAGATATTACGGATATACGAATTCCTAATCCCTATATAATTATAGGTGCGTGTGTCCAATTCTCGGTTCTTTAACTTGCCAATGAGTGAGACTAATTGATTAGTCGAGATCCTCGGTAAATTGGGAATCGTAATTGTACGCACGGCATGCTGTATATTATAGACAGGAAACCTTGTCCCGATTATTGGGTTGATTACGTCCCCTAGATGAGCTCATAAAGTTTATCATGTAAACCCTGCAGGTGGATTTGTTTCACATGATAATAAGGATGAGTGGTACTAGTCTCGGATAATAAGAAACGAATTAATTTAATTATTAGTAATTAAATAAATTCGTGGACGTTCGATATCTTAAACACGGGGAAAGTCGTATATGTAATTTCGGCGGAATTATTATTGTTGAATAATATTAAATTAATTTCGGGAATTCAATTATTGTTATTTAGTGGAATTAACAATAATTAAAAATGTAATTAATTAAGGATTTCTTTTTAAAGACTCCGAGTTAATTAATATTGCATTTTAGCCCTTAATTAATTTAACCTTGGGTCCCTAGTGTAGCTCTATTTAAACCCCCCCCTTGCCCTCTCCTAAGACCTAACATTCGCCGCAACATTTTATTTCAGCAGAGAAAAGAATTATTTTGCTTAGCGCAATAAAAACTTTTTCTCTGTTAAAATAAATATAGTTAACGCAAATAAAAATTATTCTCACAGAATAGTTTATACGCTGGTCTTGGAAGGAGAGTGCAGAAAAGGAAGAACCCAGCGGATCGTTGCCCACACAACGGCTGGAGTCGGGCAGAGTCATACACTAGAAGCTTCTAAGGTCTCAACAATCGACCGAGAGGTATGAGATCGAATTCTCTATTCCGCTTTTATCGATCTCATTTTTCTCGTTGATTGTACATGAACGTAGATCGGGTTCCGGGGCTGTGGGTTTCATTCCTCGACTACTGGGGGTTCAAGGACCTCCGGATCGGTAGTCGGAAGAGGAAAAACGACCCGGAAACGAGCCCGGAACAGCAACATCGCGTTGCTGTTCGCGGACGAACAGCGCCCGCTGGTGGGCAAACGGCGGTCGCCGTTTGCAGCTCCACCAGCGACCGCTGGACTGCAATCGGCGGGCGCTGATTGGGTGCAGTCCGGCTCCGTTTCGCGCGGTTGTCCTCCGGGGCAATGGCTGGGCGTGATTCGGGTCATGGGCTGTCGTGTGAACGAAGTAACGGACGTGGAGGTCGACTGGGATCGTTCGGATGTTCGAGCGATCGAACGAACGCATCCCGGGTAGTCGATTTCCAACAAATGGTATCAGAGCCGGTTTGTGCGTTCTTGTATCGTTTGCGAGATTTGTTTTTGCAGGATCACCCGATTATTATGGTCACGTTCATTGTACTGTATTTTGTGGTGTGTTAAACTCTCGGGATTGTCGAGATCTTTGTTTTTTGAATCGTTGCTTGCTTGTAATAGTTAAAACGACGGGTTGAGTCGTTTAGGTTTTATTTTCGTTTTTCGTTTATCCGGATGTATAGGATCGATCGATATGTATAGGATCGATGCCGGAAGTAGTTAGCTTTATTGTGTAATGTAGCTGCTGCTTGGTGGATCGAGACGAGATCGAAGGCCGGACGAACGAGGGTCGAGGAAGTCGAACCCGCAGCCTGCTGTGCATAAACGGCGCCCGCTGGAGGGCAAACGACGACCGCCGTTTGCAGCTCCTCCAGCGACCGCTGATGGTCATACAGCGGGCGCTGTTCGAGGTTTGGCAGCAGCGGCTCGGGGGTTCGACGGACATCACGGAACGCTCGGCTTTTGCCCGGGATGATACTCCAGTGGGAGGGGTTCGTCTCTTGGCACTTAGACGAGTCGGTGGTGGACCGAGACCTAGACGAGCAACGAGACGAAGATCCGAGAAGACGTGCATCGAAGAATTTTAAAGGCCATAATAATCGGGCCACGTTAAATGCTTTCTATGTGTTTACGTGCTTTATTATGCTTTAATTTTATATGCATGTGAATGTTATCCCTTTCATAAAAACTAAGTGGGAGAGGGATTGGAAACAATCCCGCAGTCTCCATTCTCTGTTTTGATGGTGATGTGTGTCGCTTACGAGTTGGCTTTAGTGTCATCCTCCCTATCGGATAAAGTGGACACACGGATATCACCGGATCAAAATTCGAATTCAATTCCATTTATAGAATTGAACACTTAAGTTTTTCAAAGCAAATGCCTAATCTGTTTTTCAAAGACTAAGTTCAACTCGACTCATTCTCACCCCGGGGAGTGGAATGGAGCCAAAGCGCTTGCTTATGTCGATGACACAGATTAGAGACATTCGAGTCATTTGATGGCTAGATCGATTGTCTGGTTGGCTCCCTCATTTTGTGAGAGATAGGGCTCAATTGCATGATAGATCGCTGGTTAGAAACTTCGAGTTTCACTTACGAGACATCAAGCTTTGATTAACAAAATTGTGAAATTTATTAATTGGAATTCAATTAACAAAGTTGTTTGTTTAGTAAACGTCCACACTATCGTGGCTTACTAGACGGAAACGGAACTTTGGGTTAATTGAGGCTCGACAGTTATAGGAAATCGTAAAGGGACCGCATGTCAACGTAAACGTCCACACTAACGTGGCTTGCGGTGGATATGTAGTTCCCGAGCGGTTAACTTAGTACTGAGAAATGGTATACACTTAGGTACGCTTTACAGTATCCTCCCCATCGGAGTCACTGCTGTGATGATGTACGACCGAAGTAAAAGTCCAGTTATAAAATCATTTGGACTAGTATACGTCCACATGAACGTGGCATGCTGGTCTGATGGGATTTTAGGATTGATTGGTAAATTTAATGATATTAATTAAGGGAGTTGATATCGAATTAAATTTGACGGTTTGATTTGTCTCTTTTATAGATATGGCACTCAACCCACTGTCTGTGATACTAAAAGAAAACAAACTCACTGGTCCAAATTATGTTGATTGGAAACGAAACTTGGACATTGTCCTAACTGCTGAGGAGTACAAGTATGTACTCCAGGTCGAATGTCCTGTTGCACCTACTGAAACATCCTCTCCTGAGGAAAAGGAAGCTCATCGGAAGTGGGTCAAGGCTGATCAGATGGCGCGGTGCTACATTTTGGCATCTATGTCAAATGTGCTGCAACATCAGCATGAAGCCATGGACACTGCCTATGATATGATGCTTAACCTTAAGGAGATGTTTGGTAGTCAGGACAGGGCAGCCAGGCAAGATGCTATGAGGAAACTCATGACGGCCACTATGTCCGAAGGAACGCCCGTGAGGGGTCACGTTCTTAGGATGATAGGCTATCTGAATGAGATAGAGATTATGGGAGGTGCTATCGATGGGAAAACCCAGATCGACATAGTGCTCCAGTCTCTGCCTAGGAGTTTTGAGCAGTTCCGCCTGAACTATAACATGAACAAGAGGTTATATACGTTGGCGGAACTCCTGACTGAACTCCAGGCGGCAGAGGGAATCTTTAAGAACTCTCAAGCACTTGTGGCTGTGAAATCGACTCTTCCTCGCCCTTCGGGGATTAAGAAGAAGAAAAAGCAAGGACGGAAACCCAGTGGGCCCAGAGTTGGTGGACCACAGAATGGAGTGAACAGGCCTAAGGGCAAGTGTTTCTGTTGCAAGCAGTCTGGACATTGGAAGTCTAATTGTCCTCTCAGACAAGGAGGTATGAACTTTTCCTTAGTCACTGAAACATGTTTAGCGGTGTTATCCACCGGTACCTGGTGTGTGGATACGGGAGCCACTGATCATGTCTGCAATTCTTTGCAGGGGTTCCAGGAAACCCGGCGGCTTAGAGAGGGAGAGATCACCATCTACATGGGCAACGCTACGAAAGTGGCGGCGGTTGCAGTGGGAGATATTCATTTATCTTTTAATAATAATGTTTTGGTATTGAATAATTGTCTTTATGTACCGGATTTTAGAAAGAACCTTGTTTCGGTTTCTAAATTGGTTTTGAATGGATATTCAGTTTCTTTTGATAATTCTGTTATTGTCAAAAAGAATGGTGATTATATCTGTTCTGGTGCATTGATAGGCAACTTATATATACTGAATCCTAATTATTTCACGATGCAACGAGTAGAGTCTTATAACACATCTAGTACCAATAAGAGAAAGGAGCCTTCTAGGATGAATCAAAAGTACTTATGGCATCTTAGGCTAGGTCATATTAACTTGGGCAGGATTCAAAGGTTGATAACTGATGGAATACTCAGTGATGTGAAAGATGAGGACTTTCCAACCTGCGGATCATGCCTGGAAGGAAAAATGACCAAGCGACCCTTTAGTGATAAGGGGTATAGATCCAAGGAAGTACTGGAATTGATTCACTCTGATTTGTGCGGGCCTTTATCTGTCCAAGCGAGAGGAGGTTACGAATATTTTGTAACCTTCACTGATGATTACTCAAGGTATGGTTTTATATACCTGATGCGCCGCAAGAGCGAGTGCTTTGACAAGTTCAAGGAGTACAAAGCTCTTGTGGAGAACCTTCATGGTAAAACCATAAAGACTCTACGATCTGATCGTGGAGGAGAGTACCTCTCGGGAGAGTTTAAGGCGTACTTATCGGAGAATGGGATTGACTCCCAGATGACTGCACCATACACGCCCCAGCAGAATGGTGTAGCAGAAAGAAGGAACAGGACTCTTATGGAAATGGTAAGATCTATGATGAGTTACTCAGAACTACCAGTTTCGTTCTGGGGATATGCCTTGGAAACAGCGGCTTATATCTTGAACTTAGTTCCTTCCAAATCAGTCCCTAAGACGCCCTCGGAATTGTGGACCGGGCGTAAGCCAAACTTGAAACACATTCGGATCTGGGGTTGTCCAGCACATGTGCTGAAGCATGGGGCTGATAAGTTGGAGTCACGTTCAGATATTCGGTTGTTTATAGGATATCCTAGAGGAACGAAAGGTGGTCTATTTTATAGTCCTAAGGACCAGAAGATCGTTGTTAGCACCAACGCTCGGTTCTTGGAAGAGGATTATATAATGGACCACAAGCCCAATAGTGAGATAATACTCAACGAACTGAGAGGGAACGATCAAGGCTTAGATCCAACCCAACCGGGTGATACGCCACCACAGTCTGCACCTGTAGTTACTGAGGTTACACCGGAGCGTCGTCGTAGTGGGAGGGTTGTTCGACAACCCGATAGGTTCATGTTTATAGGTGAGTCTTCGGACTTGTTACCTGGAGAACATGAAGCCGATCCCTGGACTTACGACGAGGCGCTTAAAGATCAAGATGCTCAGTCTTGGCAAAAGGCGATGAAATCTGAGATTGAATCTATGGATTCAAATCAGGTCTGGGATCTTGTAGCACCGCCCAAAGGTGTAAAAGCCATTGGTTGCAAGTGGGTGTACAAGAGAAAAAGAGGATCTGACGGGAAGGTGGAAACCTTCAAAGCTAGGCTTGTTGCGAAAGGGTACACTCAGAAAGAAGGGATCGATTATGAGGAAACTTTTTCGCCGGTAGCTATGCTAAAGTCGATCCGGATTCTTTTGTCTATAGCATCTCATATGGATTATGAGGTGTGGCAAATGGACGTCAAGACAGCATTCTTGAATGGGAATCTTGACGAAACCATTTATATGAGACAGCCAGAGGGTTTCATCGAGAAAGGCCAAGAGCATCTAGTGTGTAAGCTAAAGCGATCCATTTATGGATTGAAGCAAGCTTCTAGATCTTGGAACATGCGGTTTGATGAGGTTATCCAGTCTTATGGATTCATTCAAAGCATGGACGAGTCGTGTGTATACCGGAGAAGTGACGGAAACAGCGTGGCGTTTCTCGTGCTTTATGTAGACGACATTCTTCTAATTGGCAACAATGTGAAGATGTTGTCAGACATAAAGGGATGGTTGTCCAAGCAATTCGATATGAAAGACTTAGGACAAGTAGGGCATGTTCTTGGGATCAAGGTTATACGGGATCGCCAGGAAAGAACATTGAGCTTGTCCCAGGCTTCATATATTGATACGATTCTAGCTCGTTTCAACATGCAGAATTCCAAGAGAGGTTCTCAACCTTTTTGCCATGGAATTCGTCTATCTAAGGATATGTGTCCCAAGACACAAAAGGAGATAGATTACATGAAGACAGTTCCTTATGCTTCGGCAGTGCGTAGTCTAATGTATGCTATGTTGTGCACGAGACCTGATATCTGCTATGTCGTAGGCATGGTAGCTAGATATCAGAGTAACCCTGGACAGGGTCACTGGACTGCTGTAAAGAACATACTTAAGTACCTGCGAAGGACTAGGAATTATGTTCTGAGTTACAAAGCGTCCGAGTTGATTCCTATTGGTTAACAGACTCGGATTTCCAATCTGATAAGGAACAGCGAAAGTCTACATCAGGCTATGTGTTCACATTGGGAGGTGGAGCAGTTTCATGGAGGAGTGTTAAGCAGAAATGCATTTCGGACTCCACCATGGAAGCCGAATATGTAGCAGCCTCTGAGGCAGCTAAAGAATCGGTGTGGCTCCGGAACTTCATCATGGACTTAGATGTGATTCCTAATTTGCCTAGAGCTATCACAATTTATTGTGACAATAGCGGTGCAGTGGCAAATGCGAAGGAACCACGAGCCCACAATGCGAGTAAACACATAGATCGCAAGTACCACCTGATTAGAGACATCGTCAAGAGAGGCGATGCGGTTGTCACCAAGATTGCATCAGCGGATAACCTGGCAGACCCCTTTACGAAGGCACTTCCAGCGGAAGCGTTCAAGAGACACGTGAAGGGGATGGGTATCGGATGTATGGGAGAGGGCAACTAGACTTTTAGTATAAGTGGGAGATTGATGGAGTTATATTCTAAATGTCTAGTTTAGTGACAATATGGAACTCCTTATCTGTGTTTTATTATCTATTAATCAAATTGTCGGCATTTTGTCTTTCATGTACTTTATGCAATAGTCCTAGATATATACGTTGTAGACAGTATGGCGTGAGGAGACACGCGGAAGATCATACTGTCGGTTACTCGTATACTATCGAACAGTAGCTCACGACTTAGATGGACAGGGACAATCCATCGGTACGTCGTTGTGTGACTGGTAGATAGTCGGTCTTGACTATCATGTCACACTCGTACACTTGGTGTATTGAGCAGGACCACGGGAGGGCGTTCGATTTATACTAATCGCAGTAATCGAACTAGACCTCAGATATTACGGATATACGAATTCCTAATCCCTATATAATTATAGGTGCGTGTATCCAATTCTCGGTTCTTTAACTTGCCAATGAGTGAGACTAATTGATTAGTCGAGATCCTCGGTAAATTGGGAATCGTAATTGTACGCACGGCATGCTGTATATTATAGACAGGAAACCGTGTCCCGTTTATTGGGTTGATTACGTCCCCGAGATGAGCTCATAAAGTTTATCATGTAAACCCTGCAGGTGGATTTGTTCCACATGATAATAAGGATGAGTGGTACTAGTCTCGGATAATAAGAAACGAATTAATTTAATTATTAGTAATTAAATAAATTCGTGGACGTTCGATATCTTAAACACGGGGAAAGTCGTATATGTAATTTCGGCGGAATTATTATTGTTGAATAATATTAAATTAATTTCGGGAATTCAATTATTGTTATTTAGTGGAATTAACAATAATTAAAAATGTAATTAATTAAGGATTTCTTTTTAAAGACTCCGAGTTAATTAATATTGCATTTTAGCCCTTAATTAATTTAACCTTGGGTCCCTAGTGTAGCTCTATTTAAACCCCCCCCCCTTGCCCTCTCCTAAGACCTAACATTCGCCGCAACATTTTATTTCAGCAGAGAAAAGAATTATTTTGCTTAGCGCAATAAAAACTTTTTCTCTGTTAAAATAAATATAGTTAACGCAAATAAAAATTATTCTCACAGAATAGTTTATACGCTGGTCTTGGAAGGAGAGTGCAGACAAGGAAGAACCCAGCGGATCGTTGCCCACACAACGGCTGGAGTCGGGCAGAGTCATACACTAGAAGCTTCTAAGGTCTCAACAATCGACCGAGAGGTATGAGATCGAATTCTCTATTCCGCTTTTATCGATCTCATTTTTCTCGTTGATTGTACATGAACGTAGATCGGGTTCCGGGGCTGTGGGTTTCATTCCTCGACTACTGGGGGTTCAAGGACCTCCGGATCGGTAGTCGGAAGAGGAAAAACGACCCGGAAACGAGCCCGGAACAGCAACGTCGCGTTGCTGTTCGCGGACGAACAGCGCCCGCTGGTGGGCAAACGGCGGTCGCCGTTTGCAGCTCCACCAGCGACCGCTGGACTGCAATCGGCGGGCGCTGATTGGGTGCAGTCCGGCTCCGTTTCGCGCGGTTGTCCTCCGGGGCAATGGCTGGGCGTGATTCGGGTCATGGGCTGTCGTGTGAACGAAGTAACGGACGTGGAGGTCGACTGGGATCGTTCGGATGTTCGAGCGATCGAACGAACGCATCCCGGGTAGTCGATTTCCAACATCCACACCACGTGGCTTGCGGTGATATAACGATTCCAAAAGATTCTCTTTGGTAACTGAGTAATGGTTTACACTTAGATACGCGTTATAGTATTCTTCCCCACGAAGTAACGCTATAAATGATGTATGACCGAAGCAAATCTAGTTGCGAAATCATTTGGGTAGGTAAACGTCCACACCACGTGGCTTGCCATATCTGATAAGATTTTAGATGTAATTAGTAATTTAATGATATTATTTGAGGGAGATAATATCGGAATTAAATTGATTGTTTGTTTTATGTGCTTATAGGTTAAGAATGACTGTGATCCCATTTTGTGATATACTTAAGGATGAAAACTCACTGGTTCCAAATAGTAATGTTTGGGAAAGATATCTAGACGATGTTCAGACTGTTAAGATTTCCGAGTCCACTATTGTCCCAACTGATGAGGACATTCGGAATGACCTCAGGGAGATGTTGAGACATAGTGTGGAAGCTGGACAAGAGGTGATTGACATACTTTCCGAATTCTCTCTTAACGAGTCACTTAAAAACGATTCAATGAGAGCGGGTTTTGTGCGTAAGTTAAGGAAATCACAAGCTCTTGTGCCCAAGTTAAAGGAAAAGCGAGCAAAGAGGCCCAGTGGTTTGAAACCACGGATTGGGAAAAGCAAGCTGCAAGGCAAGTGCTTTCAATGCAAGCAGTCTGGGCCCTGGAAGTCTGATTGTCCTCTCATCAAAGGTACGAAATTTTCCTTAGTCACCGAAACATTGTCAGCGGTGTTATCTACCAGCACCTGGTGTGTAGATACGGGGGCCACTGACCATGTCTGCAATTCAATGCAGGGGTTCCAGGAAACCCGGAGACTTAGAGAGGGAGAGATCGTGGTCTACATGGGCAATGCTGCGAAGGTGGAGGCTGTTGCAGTGGGAGACGTTCACTTACGCTTTAGTAGTGATAGGATTTTAGTTTTACAAAATTGTCTTTATGTACCGAATTTTAGAAAGAATTTTATTTCGGTTTCTAAGCTAATTCTGAATGGGTATTCTGTTTCTTTTGATCACTCTGTGGTCATAAGAAGAAATAGTGAGATTATCTGTTCTGGTGCATTGATAGACGATTTATATGTACTAAATCCTGAGTCTAACACGATGCAACTAACCGAGAGTAATAACACATCCACGAACACCAATAAGAGAAAGAAACCTTCAAAGATGAATCAATTATACTTGTGGCATCTTAGGCTAGGTCATATTAATTTGAATAGAATTCAAAGGTTGAAAACTGATGGTCTCATCAGTTGTGTTGAAGGAGAGGACCTTCTGACCTGCGAATCCTGTTTGGAGGGTAAAATGACCAAGCGTTCTTTTTCTTGTAAAGGACGAAGATCCGAGCAAGTATTGGATTTGTTTCACTCTGATGTATGCGGACCTATGCCTACTCAGGCAAGAGGAGGGTACGAGTATTTCATCACTTTTACTGATGATTACTCAAGGTATGGATTTGTGTACCTGATGCGCCGCAAGAGCGAGTGCTTTGACAAGTTCAAGGAGTACAAAGCTCTTGTGGAGAACCTTCAAGGTAAATCCATAAAATGCCTGCGATCTGATCGCGGAGACGAGTACCTATCTGGGGAATTCAAGGCATACTTAGCAGAGAATGGGATTGATTCCCAAATGACATCACCATATACTCCTCAGCAGAATGGTGTGTCAGAAAGAAGGAATAGGACTCTTATGGAAATGGTGAGATCGATGATGAGTTACTCGGATTTACCTGTTATGTTCTGGGGACACGCCTTAGAAACTGCGGCGTATATTTTGAACAGGGTTCCAACCAAAACGGTACCAACTACACCCATGGAATTGTGGAGTGGGCGCAAGCCTAACTTGAAACACATTCGGATCTGGGGTTGTCCAGCACATGTGTTGCGACAAGGAGCCGATAAGTTAAAAACCTAGATCAGAAATACGGTTGTTTATAGGATACCCGAAAGGAACTAAAGGTGGCATGTTCTATAGTCCTAAGGACCAGAAGATCGTTATTAGCACCAACGCTCGGTTCTTAGAGGAAGACTATGTCATGGACCACAAGCCCATAAGTGACGTAATGCTTGATGAAGTGAGAGGTAACGAGAAAGACTTAGATACAGCCGAACCGAGTAGTGATACACCACTAGAACCTGCACCTGACACTGTCATTGTTGATACACCGGAACGCCGTCGTAGTGGGAGGGTTGTTAGACAACCGGACAGATGGATTGGACTGGGTTAGTCTTCTGACTCTGCACCTGGAGTTCATGAAATCAATCCATGGACCTATGATGAGGCGGTACAAGATATAGATGCGCCTTCATGGAAGAAAGCGATGAAATCCGAAATTGAATATATGGATTCTAATAAAGTCTGGGATCTTGTAGAACCACCAAACGGCGTAAAGCCAATTGGGTGTAAATGGGTCTACAAGAGAAAGAGTGGATCTGACGGAAAGGTTGAAACCTTTAAAGCTCGGCTTGTTGCGAAAGGATATACTCAGAAAGAGGGAATCGATTATGAGGAGACCTTCTCGCCGGTAGCCAAGATAAAGTCGATCCGGATTCTCTTATCCATAGCAGCTCATATGGACTATGAGGTGTGGCAAATGGATGTCAAGACAGCTTTCCTAAATGGAAGTCTTGACAAAACGATTTATATGAAACAACCAGAAGGATTCATTGCTAAGGGGCGAGCTCATCTAGTGTGCAAGCTTAATCGATCCATTTATGGATTGAAACAAGCCTCGAGATCGTGGAACCTGCGGTTTGATGAAGTAGTTCAATCTTTTGGATTCATTCAAAGCATGGACGAATCGTGTGTGTATTGGAAACGTGATGGGAAGAAGGTGGTGTTCCTCGTGCTTTATGTAGACGACATCCTTCTCATTGGCAACAGTGTGAAGATGTTATCAGACATAAAGGGATGGTTGTCTAGACAATTCGATATGAAAGATTTAGGAGATATTGGACATGTTCTAGGGATCAAAGTTATAAGGGATCGCCGGAATAGAACATTGTACCTTTCCCAGGCATCTTACATAGACACGATTCTGGCTCGTTTTAACATGCAAGATTCCAAGAAGGGTGAGTTACCCTTCAGCAAAGGAACTTATCTATCTAAAGAGTTGTGTCCTCGGACACAAAAGGAGAAAGATAAAATGAAAGCAGTTCCCTACGCCTCGGCTGTGGGAAGCTTGATGTATGCAATGTTATGTACAAGATCTGATATCTGTTATGCAGTTGGCATAGTGGCAAGATATCAGAGTAATCCTGGAAGGGAGCATTGGACTGCTGTAAAGAGCATTTTCAAGTATATCACGAAATACTAAGGATTATGTTCTGAGATACGGAGCAGACGAGCTTGTTCCTTTGGGTTACACAGATTCAGATTTCTAAGCAGATAAGGACCGGCGTAAGTCGACATCAGGCTATGTGTACACTTTGGGAGGTGGAGCCGTATCATGGAAGAGTGTTAAGCAAAAGTGCATTTCAGACTCTACCATGGAAGCTGAATATGTAGCAGCCTCAGAGGCGACGCTGTAGTCACCAAGATAGCTTCAGAAGACAACCTAGCAGACCCCTTCACAAAGATACTTCCTAAGGAAGTATATTTCAAGCACCTGAAGGGTTTGGGAGTCAGAAGTTTGGAAGATAAGACTAGACCTTAGTATAAGTGGGAGATTGTTGGAGTAGTATACTTAATGTCTAGATTTAAGTGTTCTGAACTCCTTGTACACTGTCATTTATCTATTAATAAATGATTATTCATTTGCTTTTAATTATTGTTAATTAAATACTTGCAAATTATAGTCCTAGATTATATACGTTGTAGTTAGTATGGTGTGCGTCGTCACACGGAAGATCATACTATCGGTTACTCGTATTTAATCGAACAGTAGCTCACGACCTAGATGGATAAGGACCAAGCCATCGGTATAGTCGTTGTGTGAGAGAGAAAATAATTTGTCTTAATTATTTTATCACACTTGTACACTTGGTTTATTTGGCGGATCGCTTGAGATTTATCAATTAGGATTGCCTTTGATAATTGATTTAAATCTCAGTGTATTTTATTCTTCATTCCGTATACTATTGCGGGTGTGTATATTTAATATGAGGGACCTTGATTTTCCAAATGAATTGACCGATTAGAATAACCGGTCGATTACCGGTAAAGTTGGGTCACTATATTTTATATATGACACGCCGTGAATTCTTGACGGGAAAGTGTATCCCGATAAGGGTTGATAATATCCCCGAGATGAGATCATAAGGAATTATTATGTAAACCTCGCGAGTGGATTTGTTCCCGCATAATAATAATGTTGAGTGGTACTATTCTCGGATATAAGAGATGAATAAATTTATTAAGCAATAAATAAATTTATTCATGGATATTTAAATCCTAAATACACGGAATAAATAATACTACCGAAGATAATATTATTTGATATAATATGGTTTAATATTGGGAGTGCAATTATATTCATATAGTGGAAAATAAATATAATTAATAATAGTAAGGATTAATATATTTGGGCTTGGGCTCAATTTAATCACTATTATTAGAAGCCCAATATTCCACCTCCTTTAGATCCCCTACGTAGCCTATAAAAGCACTACATGGCTTTCATAATTATTAAGACAAGAATATCATACTTGATAGTTCTAGAGAGTTGAAGGAGATCCATAGAGTTCGGAGGATCGTCGCCCACCCGACGTTCGAACGAGTGCAAGGATCGAACGTGTGCAAGGAATACGTGGGAAGATTCAAAGGTCATCGATTGATCTCGTTTCTCCGAACAACGAATCGAAGGTAAAATCGTAAACACCCTTTATGATTTTAATTGATAATTATTGAAAACACCGTAGAACAAAGATCCGAGACTCGGGATCCGGGGACGAGGTCAAACCGGGCGGTGGTGGTGAAACCACTGGACTGCCGGTGGGACGACGGCTCGCCCACGCGGATCGCACGCGAGGGGCCGAGCTCGATCGCGGCTGGGATGCGATACTTCGCGCATCGCCCAGCAGCCCGCTGCGGGGTTTCCCGCAGCACCCCGTAGCAGCGAGTCGCCGGACTCGCTGCGGGCTGCTCGTAGCAGCCCATGCGATCGCTACGAGCGATCGCGAGCCCCATGCGGGGGCTCGGCTGGGCGCGCGCGGGTTTTCCCGCGTGGCGCGTTCGGTCGTGTCCTGGTTCGTGCGGCGGCTTCGCGTGATCTCTTCGGCGATGGGTTTTCGATAGGGTTATCGGTTCCACAATTTTAATAGCCCGGGATATCGAATTCCAACAGTTGACACAAATTAGAGACTTTCGTATCATTTTATGACTAGATCGATCGTCTGCTCGGCTCCCTCATTCTATGAGAGATAGGGTTGTTCGCAGGGTGAATCACTGGTAAGAAACTTCGAGTTTCACTTATGATTCACCGCGTCTTGATTAACGAGATTGAATGATTCAAGTAATTGGATGTCACTTATAAAAATCTTTTGGTGTAGTAAACGTCCACACTATCGTGGCTTGCTGCACTGAATGGGATTTTGGATTAACTGATGTAGACAGTTATAGGAGAAAGTGAAGGACCGTGTGTCAACGTAAACGTCCACACTATCGTGGCTTGCGGTGAATATGCGAATCCCAAACAATCTTCTTAGTACTGAGTAATGGTTAACACTTAGGTACGCTTCTTAGTATTCTTCCCATCGAAGTAACGCTAATGTTGATGTACGACCGAAGCAAATCTAATTGCTAAATCATTTGGATAGGTAAACGTCCACACTATCGTGGCTTACCATATCTGATGGGATTTTAGATGTGATTAGTGGTTTAATGATATTATTTGAGGGAGATAATATTGGGATTAAATAGATTGTTTGTTGTTATATGTGCTCATAGGTTAGGTATGGCTTTGAACCCACTTTCTGTGATACTTAAGGAATTTAACTCATTGGTCCCTGATTGTATTGATTGGAATAGAGATCTAGACATTGCTCAGACTGTTAAAGAGTACAAGTTTGTACTCAAGTGAGTTTTATCCTCCCGAGCCTACCAATGTCTTAACTGATGAGGAAAGGACTGATTTTGATATCATGTTCAAACTCAAGGAGATGTTTAGACATGACGTAGCGGCTAGAAAATAGGCGATGAGGATACTCATAAAGGCCATTAGATTCGAGAAAACGCTTGAACACGTTTTTGAGATGATGGACCTTTTGGATGAGTTGAGACGAAAATCGCAAGCTCTTGTAGTCAATGCCAAAGGTTTCGAACCTAAGGGCAAAACCGGGGGAAAGGAAAAGCAAGCAAAGAAACCCAGTGGTCCTAAGCTACTTGGACCACAAGATGGGACGAGAAAGCCAAGAGGCAAGTGTTCTCGATACAAACAGTCTGGGTACTGGAAGTCTGATTATTCTCTCAAAGAAAGTACGAAATTTTCTTTAGTCGTAAAAAATAATCAGTGGTATTATCTACCGGAACCTGGTGTGTAGATATGGAATCACTGACGGTATATGCATTCTAAATGCAAAGGTTCCAGGAAACCTGACGACTTGGAAAGGAAGAAATCGTAGTCTACATGGGCAATGCTGTGGAGGAGGCAGTTGTTGCAGTGGAGGACATATTATAGGATTTCATTTTGAAATATTGCTTTTATGTACCTTTCATTTTAGAACGAACTTTGTTCTGGATTTCTAATGAATGGATATCTTATTTCTTTTAATAATTTAATGGTTATAAGAAGAAATAATGATATTATCTATTCTGGTACATTAGCTAGCAATATAAAAATGATAAATCCTGAGCCCACCACGATGCAACGAACCATAGTATATAACTCGTTTTACTTTTAAGAGATGTTTCTGTAATGAATCATTTATACTTGTGGATTCTTATGCTAAGTCATGTTTATTCAAATAAGAAGTTCAAAGGTCGAAAATTGATATTTTGATCAATTAAGTTGAAGGAGTGGACCTTCCGACCTAAGAATCTAATTTGGAAGATAACATAACTAAGCAATCCTTTGAGAAGGATATAAGATATAAGATCCGGACAAGTATAAGAATTGATTGACTCTGATGTATGCAGACGTATGTCTACTCAGACAATAAGGAACGAGTACTTCATTTGATGATTACTCGAGAAATGGATTAGAATACCTGATGTGCCACATAAGCAAGTGTTTTGACAACTCAATGGACACAAAGCTATTGTGGAGAAACATCAAGGTATACCAATTGAAAGTCTGCGATCTGGTCGCGGAGGCAAGTGCCTGTCTGAGGAATGCATGACATACTGATCAGAGATTGGGATTTGATCCCAAATGACTACACCATACACTCTTGTGTAGAAATGGTGTGTCGGAAATAAGAAATGGAACTCTTATAGAGATAGTAAAAGACAAGTTATTCGGAACTACCTGTGTTCTATGGATATGTCTGAAGAACAACGGCGCATTTAAATGCAGTTGTAGAATATCCTGGAAGAACAAAAGATATGTGTTCAATACTACTATGAACCAGAAGGACGTTATAAGTTTTAACGCCCGGTTCTTAGAGGAATACTATGTGATGAACCACAAGCCCAAAGTGACGTAATACTTTGAAATGCGAGAGAACAAAGAAGACTGAAAACCAGCCGAAACTGAGTAGCGGTACACCACTAACTGCACCTATTGTTATCACTATTAGTACACCGGAACGTCGTTGTAGTGGGAGGTTGTGGGTCAACTAGAGATATTCATAAGACTAGGAGAGTCTTCGGACTCTGGACCTAGTATACATGAAATCGATCCTTGGATCTACATAGAGGCATACCTAGATCTAAATGCGCCTTCTTAGAAAGCAATAAGGTTTATTGCTAAGAGGCAAGATCATTTAGAGTACAACCTTAGTTGATCCATTTATGGATTAAAACAAAACTAGAGATCGTGGAACTTGCGAATTGATGAGATAGTCCATTTTATGGATTCATCAAAGGCATAGACGAATCGTGTGTATTGGAAACGTGATGGATACAAGGTGGTGTTTCTCGGGTTTTATGTAGATAACATTCTTATCATTCGTAACAATGTAAAGATGTTGTCAGACATAAAATGATGGTTGTCTGGATAAATCATTATGAAAGATATAGGAAGAAGTTGGACATATTCTTGAGATCTTGGATCTCTAGGAAAGAACATTGTACTTCTCCTGGACATCTTACGTAGATATGATTATGGTTCGTTTTAACATGCAAGATTCCGAGAAAGGGTTGTTACCTTTCAGACACAGAATGCATCTATCTAAGGACATGTGTTTTGAAACACAAAAGGAGATAGAAGCAATTAAAGCAGTTTCCTACACTTTAAGTGTGGAAAGCTTAATGAATGCAATGTTGAAAACGAGAACCTGATATCTGCTATGCGGTAGGCATAGTGGGAGGATATCAAGGTAATCCTGGAAGGGAATATTCGACTGTTGTAATGAAAATTTAAAAGTACTTTCGAAGTACTGGAAACTATGTTCTGGATTACGGAGCAGACGAGCTTTTCCTTTGCATTACACTCTCTTATATTTCTAATCAAATAAGGACCGATGTAAGTCGATATCAGGCTATGTGTTTCACTATTAAAGGAGGTGGAGCTTTAACATGGAAGAGTGATAAGCACGATGATTTTCGGACTCTCCCATGGGTAACCAAATAGCGGCCTCAGAGGCAGCGGAAGTTTTGGTATGGCTCTGGTATTACCTCTGGGACTTAGATGTGATTCTTAGTTTACCAAAGGCTATGTAAATAGCGGTGCAGTGGCAAACTCTAAGAGATCACGAGTCCATGAGTGTAAGATAACACATAGAGCGCAAGTAGCACCTGATACGAGTCATCGTCAGGGAAGACGACGCTGTAGTCACCAAGGCACTTTCACAAGGCACTTTCTTGGAAGGCACTTCTTGGAAGTGCATATTAAGCACGTGAAGAGTATGGGAGTCGGGAGTTTGGAAGAAAAGACTAGACCTTAGTATAAGTGGGAGATTGATGGAGTTGTATAATTAATGTCTAGATTTAAGTGATATTAACTCCCGATCCATTGCCACTAATCTATTTAATTAAATAAACAATTATTTGCTTTTAATTATTATAATTAAATATATGCAAATTATAGTCCTAGATTATATACGTTGTAGTTAGTATGGTGTGCGACGTCACACGGAAGATCATACTATCGGTTACTCGTATATAATCGAACAGTTGCTCACGACCTAGATGGACAAGGACCAATCCATCGGTATAGTCGTTGTATGAGTGAGAAAATAATTAGTCTTGATTATTTTATCATACTTGTACACTTGGTGTATTGGGCGAATCGCTTGAGATTTATCATTTAGGATTGCCTTAGATAATCGATTTAAATCTCAGTGTATTTTATTCTTAATCCCTGATATTATTGCGGGTGTGTGCATTTAATATTAGTGACTTTGATTTTTCAAAGGAATTGACTGATTAGAATAACCAGTCGATTACCGGTAAAGTTGGGTCACTGTATTTTATGTATGACATGCCGTGAATTCTTGACGAGAAAGTGTGTCCCGATAAGGGTTGATAATGTCCCCGAGATGAGTTCATAAGGAATTATTATGTAGACCTTGCAGGTGGATTTGTTTCGCATAATAATTAAGGTTGAATGATACTAGTCTCGGATACAAGAGATGAATAAATTAATTAGCAATAAATTTAATTTATTCATGGGCATTTCTATCTTAAACGCACAGAATAAATAATACTACCGGAGAGATAATATTATTTAATACTACCCGAGTATCGAGACCCATGGAGGAGGTCGAACCGGGCGGTGGTGGTTGTACCACCGGACCGCCGACGGATCGACGGCTCGACCATGAGGGCCGCACGCAAAGAAACCCCGGCTGGACGCCGGGGGTGCGATCGAACCTAGGGTTTGATCGCGGGGTGCTACGGGATCGACCCGTAGCTGCTCGCGCGTTGCTACGGGTATTCCTGTGCGGGTTCGCGTGGGCGAGCCGCCCCACGCGTGGCAGCGGATCACCGGATCCGCTGCGGGGATGCTACGAGCATCCCCAGGATCACTACGAGGCGATCCGAGAGCCCCTCGTGGGGGCTCGGCTGGGCGTGCGGGTTTTCCCGTACGAGGCTCTCGGTCGAGCCTCCGGACACGTGGGCTTGGGATTTCCTCCGGCGATGGAATTTCGGTTGGGTTGTCATGTTCCGCGTTTTCCGACGACCTGGGATATCGATTTCCAACAATTTTGAATCGAGACGATTGAAGTTCGTACAAAAAAGATATGACAAGAATCGAGAAGTTGCGCAAAGAGAAGAATTTCGAGTAGTCACCTTCCAGTAGTGTCATTCGAGTAGTCACCTTCCAGTAGTGTCATTCGAGTAGTCATCTTCGAGTAGTCACCTTCTAGTAGAGAAGGGTTTTCATCGAGTAGAATAGGGTTACCATTGAGTAACCAAGGAGGTCTCATCGAGTAGTGAAGAACATGACTCATTTTTTTCAATTTTAAGGGCGTTTTTTGATTTCTAAGTGTGTATTTGCGTATGTAACATCATTTTAATGAAAATATTTATTAAAAATGTTTGATGTTCAATTTTGAAATTTTAATCAATAACATGTCAACATTAAACAATATTATATTTTGTTTGTTGTAAACTTTCCTAAGATATTTAGAAAAATAACGACTAATGATCCAAATTTCACTTGTTATCACTCTAAACGAATCGATTGATCATCTAACTTGTTTTATGAATGTTTTAAGTCTCTAAATTAAACTTATTAGTGGAAACAACAACTTAATTATGTAAAAAATGACTAAAATACTAATTTTAACATCTCTACTCGATGGTTACTCGATGGCGTTTCGAGTAACATGCCTTCGAGTAACCAGGGAGATTGATCATTACAGGATCCTGGCTACTCGAACATCTTCCTCTTTGCGCAGTTTCTCGATTCTTTTCGTATCTTTTTCAGCCGAACTCCGATTGTCTCGTTTCAAAATTCCTCGAAATCTATACTTCAAGATATTTGCATTCATGTATGGCAAGAACCAAGAATCCGAATGAGCAAAATCAGTTTAATCCTTGAAGTTATTACTCGAATTCGAGTTACTCAAAATTCTTCTCTTTGCGCAACTTCTCGATTCTTGTCATATCATTTTTGTACGAACTTCAATCGTCACGATTCAAAATTTCCCAGAATATAGACTTCAATATCTTTGCATACATCTATGGCACGAACCATGATTAGGAATGAGCAAAATCAGTTTAATCCGTGATGTTGCTACTCGAATTCGAGTTACTCGAAATGTTTCTCTTTGCGCAACTTTTCGATTCTTGTCATATCTTTTTCTTACGAACTCCAATTGTCTCGATTCAAAATTCCTCATAATATAGACTTCAAGATATTTGCATCCATATTTTTTGTACGAAGCAACATTCCGAATGAGCAAAATCAGTTTAATCCGTGAAATGGCTACTCGAATTCGAGTTACTCGAAATTCTTCTCTTTGCGCAACTTCTCGATTCTTGTCATCTCTTTTTCGTACAAACTCCAATCGTCTCGATTTAAAATTCTTCGGGATCTAGACTTCAAGATCTTTGCATCCATGTATGGCACGAACCAATATTCCGAATGAGCAAAATCAGTTTAATCCGTGAAGTTGCTACTCGAATTCGAGATTTCGAGTTACTCAAAATTCTCCTCTTTGAGCAGTTTCTCGATTCTTTTCGTATCTTTTTCGTCCGAACTCCGATTGTCTCGATTCAAAATTCTACGGAATCTAGACTTCAATATATTTACATCCATGCATGGAACGAACCAATATTACGAATGAGAAAAATTTGTTTAATCCGTGAAATTGCTACTCGAGTAATGTACCGTCGAGTAACGTACTATCGAGTAATAATGATCTTCAATTGTTCTTCACTACTCGATGGGTTACTCGATCGAGTAGTCCATCGAGTAACAGTCCTAAAAAAAAACGAAAATGGTAGTGGTCTTGTAGAGATCTTTACATCCTCTTCAGGTTCGGACGCCGACACCGACTCAAATAACATCTCCGGTAAGAAAATTGGCTGAATCGAAATCGAAAAAAAAACACGCCGATTTTTTTTTTTTTTTGGGGGGGGGGGGGGGGGGGGGGGCGGGGGGAGGGGAGAGAGAGAGGAAGAATAAAATGGGGACCATTTTTTTTTTAATTCTTTTTGTCTTTTTTTGAAAAGTTTGAAGGGTAAATAAGCCAATTTAATTATAATTGGTGCAAAAAACTCATAGTTTTATGGTGTAGATTAAATAAGATACATTTCTTACAAATGTGACCATTTATCCAGAGGTTTCTATTATTATTAGTAAATTTATATTGATGAAATGTTGAGGATTCTCACAATAAAATGTTTTATGATTTTATGATATAGTTCATAAAATGATTGTTATTTTAACCATCTTATAAAATTATATTTTATTCTTAATTTATTATTCACACATAATTCTTATTTTTGTATTTTTGTGCTCCACGGTTTTTTTTTTTTTTTTTTTTGAAGATTCTCACAACAAAATATTTTATGATTTATGATATAGTTCATAAAATGATTGTTATTTTAACTGTCTTATAAGATTATATTTTATTCTAAATTTATTACTCACACATAATTCTTATTTTTGTGCTCCACATAATTCTTTTGTGCTCCATATATAATTATATTATATGGATCAGGGCTCAATCAAATTATTAATATCTCTTATCTTTTCCAATATGGTTTCATGGATGAATCAATATGTCATGGGCGGCAGTGATTTCACATTTGATATCATTGAAATTGTCACTTATGTCTTTGCAGATTGTGTGTAACCTCAGTGCTTCGCTTATAACGAACACGACTTGAATATTATGTGGGCAACCCTCTCGTGGTCTTTCGGCTGCAATTTTAAGAATTTGTTAAACGCAACGTCTATACTGGATCTATTAACTTTGAGCCCTTCAAATTTATTTCTTCCAACAACAATCCATAATCCTTCGTGCCCATCAGGTATGAATTCAGAATTCTTGATGAAGTGCTTCATTTTGTCATTTTGCAATTCATACCATTATCGTTGTCATACTCAGGCTCACGGTACTTTTCCTCTGCAGTACCGACACAGTATCCTAGTAGGTAGAGATTATCTGCCCGAAATCTGAAAGTAGCCTCTCCATTCTTGGTGAAGAAGATGGCGTTGAAAAACGTCGCCTCAATTTGTTGAAGGGTGAGGGTATACGTGTTATTATTGTGAATCTATTTGCTCACTTCAAGACGATGCTACTCAGGTGAGGTTGAAAATTTTCGTAAATTAATAAAAATGAGCTATCAAACTTTTTTTTAGTTTCTTATTTAATATTTTTGTAATATAATTTTTTTTAAATATTCATATCATTAATAATTAAAATAAATTTTAATGAAAAATATTTTTAATAATGAAATAAAAATAAATATCACAATATAAAATTTTAATAAAAATAATTTTAATTAATATTTTATTTAGTATTTTATTTTATTTATTATGTTTGAAATTTTAAATTGAAAATAATATTTGTTATATTTTTTAATATCAAAAGTTAAGGGATTAAATTGTAAATTTATAAAGATATTGGTTGTTTATAACTACAATTGATTCTCGTTTGTATGAAAAATAAATATCACTTGATCCGAAGCATGTTCACAAGTCTAAGTATAACTACAAGTGATTTAGAGTTACAGATTACATGTACCCACATAAATATAGAAAAAATGTCATTAAACTACACCAATATACATATGCAACATTCTTTAATTAGTTTATGGAGAGCATGTTCACAAAGTACAAGTATAACTACAAGTGATTTAGAGTTACAGATTACATATACCCACATAAATATAGAAAAAATGTCATTAAACTACACCTATATACATGCAACATTCTTTAATTAGCACATAAATATAGGGAAAATGTCATTAAACTACACCTATATACATGCAACATTCTTTAATTAGTTTATGGAGCGCATGTTCACAAAGTCTAAGTATAACTACAAGTGATTTAGAGTTACAGATTACATGTACACACATAAATATAGGAAAAATGTCATTAAACTACACCTATATACATGCAACATTCTTTAATTAGTTTATGAAGCAACACAAACACTTGGGAATCCACGAGAAACCGACCTCATTTCATTTAATCATTTTTCATTTTTGGCAATCTAAATTTTTACAATTGTACACATACACCTAAAACAACTTAGCTTACTTTTGCCTCCATAGCTTAGGCTACATTCTTTAATTAGTTTATGGAGCAACACAAACACTTGGGAATCCACGAGAAACCGACCTCATCTCATTTAATCATTTAGCAATCTAAATTTTTACAATTATACATAAAATAACTTAGGTTACTTTTGCCTCCAATCTCCATAGCTTGTCATTATACTTCTGCATCTTTTGCTGAACATTTAGGATCTTAGCTGAGCTGCTACTAGAGGTTTTCAATAAGTGGCTTGAAACTATGGAACTACCAAAGCATATCAAATGTTTACGTGACTAACAGACATGCAACATGGGTTGACCAATGACCATATAGATTAAACCAATAATAGAGAACAACTTCAAATGAGCTTTGCATATCAAAATAATAAAAGGAAGTATCATAAAACATTAAGGGAATAAATATAAAAGAAAAACCCAAGTCTAAAATCAGGGTGATGTTTTGTATACAACAAACAAAGGAAAAAAATAAAAACATACTTGTCTTTTTGTCCCAAGAAACCCTGGCATAAGGAAGTTAAAAAGAGACCGCAGATCCAATACATTATTCTGCGCATTTGGAGAATTTTTGTTAAAGAAGCATAACAAGAACAAGTTTGTATTTGAAACTATGTAATACAATTTAATAACAAACCTGGATCGGTGTTCCACTCAATATAAGGCGGTGCATAGCTTTAAGCTGTTTCACGGCTCCTGTGACTTTGTACTTCGAGTTTTTTATAATATGACCTTCGTCTAAGATACATAAATTCCAGAAAAGCTACTTGAGATGATCAATATCCTTCCGGACAACATCATACCATATCACAATAGTGTTATACTTGTGAAATTGCATTAGCAAAGATGTATGATCTTGGACAAAATCAATGTATTGGAGTGTCGTCAAAAGAGAAGGATCAATAAACTTCTCAATCTTGGAGACCCAGAGCCCAACCAGAGTCAACGGACATATAATTAAGGATGGTAATCACCCTTGTTGGCAGCAATGTGCTCTGCTATATCAGATGCTACAATAGCCGATGATTGAAGTGTCTTACCTCGTCCCAATGTCATCACATAGGATGTCGTGAAGGTTAAACCGTTTCAAGAATGCTAGCCAGTTTATATCTGATATGATGCGCAGAAATTAATTAGTATTTTTATTATATTATTATTAGTATTATTATTATTATTATGGGCTTTGAGTACTAGTTATTAGCAGTGATATTATTTGGGCTTTAATTAGGGTTTTAATTATTATAAGTACGTCTTTAATTTCTAGGTTCAGGCCTCTTTTGGGATCATTTGGAATTGTAGTCTTTAGACTTTGGACGGAAGAGTGCTTTCGTTGGCTTGTTTTTCTTCGTTTAAAATATTTATTTCTTGTTTTTCTTCGTTTAAAATATTTATTTCTTTCTTCATCCTTCTGTACTCGTTTTTTTCGTTTAAAATATTTATTTCTTTCTTAATCCTTCTGTATTCTAACAATACCTTCCTGTTGATACCTGATTACAGAAGAAAAGGGAAATATAAACGCCGCCAGATATAGCATGCAACAGATTGAAAATAATCGTTTTCAATTTCCATTCTCCTTATGAAAATACATCTCAAGACTATTCAATCACATTCGTAAGGATGTGGGACCCACCATCGTCTACTTAAAAATATAACTGTTTTTAAATTATAAATATAACCTCACGTCACCTACAATGTTATTACTTATATTTACATTGAACTTAAAATTTTAAAGTGAACTCCAATAATAACTACTTTTAAATTTTCATATATATAGTAAAAAAAACTATTCATCCAAACATAATCTTAATAGGCACAAGAAAATCAATATAAATTATAATAATTCATGTTTCTAACACTAGAAACTAGAACAGCCCCTATCTAGGCATTAGACATGGTCAGTTTGCAGGTAGTCTCTATAAACAACATCCACCAAAAGAAAACATAATAATCTTGATTGAATTTTATGCGGTGAGTGAAAACAAAGCAGCAACTTATATCCTCCTTCTGGACAGTATCTGTTTGAGGCACAAGAAAAACTATTTCATGAAATCTATTTTAACGAGGAATACTATCAACCTGAATCAGTGAATCTTACTTGAACATGATGAAATGAAAACTCTTATCATACTCACTTGAATATTATTTATCAAAATCTGAGGATCCTTAATTGAATAAATAGATTGATCGATCAGCTTCTCATCTTCTGCAGTCAGGCTTTCAAGGTTACAGGGTCTAAGGACCTCAACAAGGCAGTGCCAAATTTTAGGAAGTTTTTCAAACAAAGACCCACCAAACTTCATGCATAAATATTTTAATGCAAGTTCAGAACCACGTCTACTTATGAAACCTTCAACCTGTGTACGTTCTTCACCAGCGGAGAACATACTAACGTTTGTTTTTTGTCTACCACCACCACTAGTACTTCCAAATGATAAAAGATCTTGGTCTTCAATTATCTCAACAGAATTTAAGGCTCCAGCCTGGGGCGTTTCACAAGGATCCATGCATGATAAAGTACACAGATTCTTAATTAGCTTGTCATTGGGTCCCGGTTTGCGCTCAATACAATGATAGATGAGCTCTGCCTAACTTTGAAGTATTTCCTCCTACAAGCAAAATGGAAACACGATTATACAAGCAAATTGAGCTGTTTATGTACCAAACTGTACAAAATACCTGTTCTCTTTCTATAGATGACATAATGGGCAGAATTATTGGATTGAGTTTGGCAGGAAGCTCCGACATCCAAACAACTGCTGCAGCTAATAAACCCGAGACAGTAAGATGCAAATTGTTCTGTTACCATACAAAATCTAGTGAGTGGAAAATATCAGGAAATATTTTGCATACAGAAAACTGATCACCCATTAGTATATACGATAAAACTTGAGAGTATTTAAATCAAGAAAATAGTTATTTGATGCAAGCTAAAATGCACCTGAACATATTTCAGATATCCAGCTGTTGTCAAAAGCTTTTGCTTTTGAGACTCTAATTCCTCAAACAAATTCGTACCTTTAAACTCTGGCCCACAATTACCAGTATCCATAAATGCAAGCTGAGATGCAAAACTCACAGCATCATCTGCAGACAAATGCTCAATGTTCACCTTCATAATAGATGACAAGAGATCTCCATACAAGCCAGATGCCTCAGTAGCACTATACAACTGGCTGGCCTCATTTCGCATCTTATCATATGTTCTCGAGAGTTCAACATAAGGTAGAGGTGAATCTTTTGTCGGATATGCAGGGTTACTACAAACTAACAAATCTAACAACACACTACCTAAAGTTACTTGAAATGTCAGCAAGAAATTCATCGGACATCGGAAAGTCTTTCAATTCTTTAAACCAAGATATAAGGACCATTGAGAATTTGAGACCACCTGACACAATCAACAAATACATCAAATCATCAATATATCATCTGTTACATACTCAACAAGAAATATTGCCAGATATTAAAAGATATAGAAATGCATGAAACACTTCATTTAATCTTTGGCATCCAAGAGTTTACCTGCCGCTGAACTCCTGATAAAGAAGTCAATCCCTTCCACAGAAGATCAACCACAAATTGCAAGGATAGACCATTTAACTTTGAGGCTAATACACCTAGAGCTGTTGATGTAACCAAATCTTGTGTAAGTTACTGAGATATCCAAATCTGAACCAACAATTATCTTGGCCGCCGAATTTGCAGAACCACCTTCATTTTGTTCTCCACGCATGCTCTCTGAAGATTCAAGGCCTTGTTTTTCTGATTTTCAGTTTCCAACATAGCAGCTCTCATTTTAGCTGCAGCTTTGAAATGACTTTTATGAGGCAAAGCTACAGGCCAAAACATTTTTGTAGCATCCAAAGGAGATCCATACGGACTAGTTGCAAGCTCAATCCATGACGAGAAGTATAATTTTGCAGAACTTTCTAGGTCCTCCACCAAGCACTGATAAATTGAATGATTACTTCAGTACTAAAGCAGGAAACAACTCAAACAGACAAGCTTCGAAAAAGACATTAAGAATAAATATTAATTAAGACCAAAAAGATATGAACATGATTGAAGCTCATTTTGCATTTTCAACATGCTATAAATAAATACAATACAAATTATTAAAATACACGGTCGATTAATCAACATTTTATACAAAAAGTAACACGATCTCTGGTTTAATTATCAGTGTTCCAAAAAAAGGCAAGACTCTAGAAGGACAGTGACATAAGCCCTAGGCGGCTAGGCCTAGTATTAGTTTTATAGATGGGTAAGTTGCCTTAATACATCTATAATAATTTTACACATTCTTGATTTTAACAAATATGTATGGGTAAATTGTATATATTGTAAACACCCTCTAAATTAAATGAAAGTTCCTAAAGAAAAGCATGATAAAAGTTTGTTGATTTACCAATTGAAACTGAAATGCAGCTAAGGGCAATAAAGACGAGGATAAGAAACTTTGGTAAGGGAAGTAAAACACTAAATACAGGCATAAGTGTCAGTGAGTAAAGTTGACAGAAGCCTAAATAAAGAAGAACTACAAGAACTTCAGATCAACATAGTATTTCTACTGAAATCTAACCAAAATTAGAGTATTTGGTCAAATATATCCATCAAGAACATGTTACCCAAAGAGGTCTGTTAAAGAGCAGAGAAGATAACCACATTGCAAGACATTCAGAAAAGGCATTCCCAAATGACACATGGAAGGTAGAGAAGTGCATAAGCAGAAAAAAATAAGTGTGTGTGTGTGTGTACCTGCTTGTCGAGTGGCTCAAATCATCCAGGTCAAGCAGAATATCCGAGAGCAGCATAATAATTGAATGCAAAGTTGAACCTTTGAGAGAAACAATAGCAGAAGATGTTGGTATCAGAGCCTCAGCTGCCACTGCCCTCACATCATCATCAGGATCTTTAAGACCAGTTTTGCATGCAGGAAGAACAAAGCCCAGTAAATCATGAAGCATCTCCTGGAGGTAACAATGTGAAAGTCTTAGTAGCTATTATACAAAAACAATGAAAAAAAGGTAACAGAAAGTACAGATTAAACTAAATTCAATGAAGCATAAATGTGTCATAAAAAAAATCAGCATACCCTGGAAGGTTACGTGCTCAAAAGGCATTACAATGGGCTTTCTGGGGTTAATTATGATTGCTGTCTTGTTTAGTTCGTTAGTAATAAAGTAATAATAGGCTTTGTGAATGAGCCTTAGTTTAAGGTTATTTAAATAAGGTGTTTCATTACGCTTAGGATTATATTGAGATTCATTATGTTGGCACAGTCCATCGTCGTGGCAGAGATTAACTATGTGGGCCTGATTGAGGAATTTCACTTTTCAGCAATATAAGTTCTTATTCTTATTCTTCAAATCGTCTTTACTATACCAAACAAACCTTGTAAACATGAAACAAAATTACCCAAAGGCACATGGCTTCATAATATAAGCCCAATCCTGGATGAGTTATGCCTACTTCCCAATTAGCTTTATGGAAGAATAAAATGGGACTTTTAGAATCAATGTCTGGTCTAGGTCGAGCCTTCTCGGAAGCTAGAAACACAAGGAACTGCAACTTAAGCGATGAGTATACCAAGTATTTACTTTGTATATGTAGTTAATGTCAACTAATCAAAATTATTAGTCTCTTTTCGAAGTTAAATAGAAGCAATTGTCGATTGACTTCTCATTTATATAGTTGTCATTCCTTCCAAGATAATACCCCAAAGGCCCAAACAACTCAAGTAATTAAAACCAAATGAAAAAAAAATCGAGACCAAACAGAATTCTGCTGGAACATGAACATGATGGAATGAGGTGACATAGTACCGGAAGTCAAACAAAAAAACCAGAATTCTAAATCAGCAAACCATAATGTAATCCAATGTTATATTTTATTTCATTCATGCTAACATCAACAATGTCTGTACTCTGTAGGTGTTTGTATGTTATCTGGAACATCTCTTAAGCACCTAAAAATCAAACTCATAATAATTTCAAAACAAAATGAATCAAATAATTTATTGCTGCATCAAACTCCAGAAAGTAAGTGCTAATTGGCAGGAACAAATCAAACCAAGAAGTTTGTCCAGAACCAGTATTAGATGGGAAAAAAGGACTCACAGCACAAGAATATATACCTGTCGCACAGCTACTAAATATTTTATACCCAAAAGACTCCCATGACGAATCTCCCACTCCGATCTACGCTGAAAGAAGAGAAATAAAAATTAAAAATATAATGCAGTCAAAGAAACAAATATAAGAATCGCAAATGAATAGACTTTAAGAAGCTTAACCATGTTAATCAATGTTTACTTGCATTTTCAATAAAACGTTCAATGTCTCTTGAACCAATGTCGGTGCATGTACTTGAGCACAGCACCTAAAGCTTGCGCACAGGTTTCCCTTACGGGTGCCACAACTTGATCAGAGACATAGTCTCCGAACCTGTAAAGAGAGAAACACTCTTCAGATAGGAAAGTAACCAAAATTCTAAAAATAATGAATAGCTCAAGGCATAACAAGATACAGTCATATTTAAAGCAAGAGAGGTCCTCGTTTTCCTAATACAGTAGTTTCAATTTCTTTTCACTAGCATCAATGTTTAGCAGTGAAGTAAGAATTTGGTTTATACAAATCCAAACATACCGGTCCAGTGACAAGACACATAGAAAACGAATTGAACAATCTTGTAGAAATTCAAGGTTCCTTAGCCATGAAGTACTGGCATGTTTGAGAAGGTTCATGAGTTCAGGATTTTGAGAATGGTTCTTCAATATATTCAACTTCTCCGTAGATTCATTGCCTTCAGGGTGTTCATTTGTCACCATATAATCATTAATAGAATGCCAAGCACTGTCAATGCCGGAATGAGATTCCACCTTCATAAAAAAATTAGTTTCTCCATCATGCATAGTAGGAATAGGTAGTCCATCCTCAAGTTTTATACAAACATCTACATCTACTGGTGAAACACCTTCAACTTTTGGTCTCTTTGGAACCGGCTCTGATTCATCCGGGGACACTTCACACTTGCATATTCAAGTCGATTTCCCCTTCTCTTTCAATTGAAGGTTCATTATCTTTACCTTTCAAATTAGAAACCAACGGACCAAGGGCGCTGGCTTCAGGCACAAAGATTCCAGCAGAAGCTCCTTGATAAGTTAGTATTTCATAGGATAACTAAAGAACCTCTAACTCCAAATCTCACAGCCATTTCAGATCATACTTATGCTTGTAATAACTTATATACAATATCAGTGTTTTCACATTACATAAAACAATACTGAATTCTGAAATATACAACATGATTATACAATATGAGATTTGTTTTCTATCTATATGAATACTAAAAAAATCCCCAACTTGCAGCACTGTTTAACAGTTCATCTGCAAATTGCAATGTTATGTGAACATCATGCACTGCCTTATTCACCTTATTAGAGCTTGTTGAGTCCATAGAAATGGCCTTTGGTAATACCATATCACGTGATTGTGTGGCATCAGTATCTCCATCTTTTAACCACCCCTTGAATTGATCTTGCGAGTTGCTTTTCGCCTTACGTTTCAAGAGATTCAGCTCCCTAGCACTTGGCCTTCTAGATCTAAATTTGGGCACCATGCTGGTCACAAAGTGTTGGATATTACGCGGTTGTGAGGAAAAATACTGGAAACCAACCCCATTCCCAGGGTAATTACTCCAAACGTTCTTTAGGATTCTGCTGTTATCGTTTGCAATATCATATTCCTGTAAGAGAAAGGAAGATCAACTTTTATCACACTTATATAGTTATAAAGTCCACAGCCCAGAACATTTATCCGAAACTAGGAAGATAAGTAACACAAAACATACAAATTCAACTAGTGTTGTTCGAGAAAAAAAAGGAAGGAAAAAGTCTAATGTTGCACCAAAAATCTGATTCAAAATAACATTGTGTTATTAAAATATGCGAAGTACCTGACCACCAGATGCCACCAAAGCCCCAAACTCCCAACACCTTTTTTAGATTAAAACTGCAAGATATAAAATCCACATCACCAAAGAGAACTGTAGGAACCAAATCGGGGCTGCCTACATAACATGACATCACTTAGCACCATTGCCTGTGTAAATATTAACCATCTGTATATGTTGTTACACAGACAATATGTAAAGACTGCAAAAATGAAATAAACACATATAACTAAGAAAAAAAATACCTTCTAAAAGAAGTGCTTCCTCCAATTTTAGTTTGGAGATTTTGCCAAGTTACAAATTCCTCAAACGTTGCAGATATCCCAGCTTCTAACATCTTTGACTCAACACAAGTAGAGATTTCGTTCAATATTATATGTTTGACATTCTCTGCAATAGCTCCAACCGCATGAGCAGCAGCTACTCTGGTATCCCACCTTTTACTACGTAGATACTGTGACAACTGCATTTGAGTTTTAAGGGGATCAAGCTCACATTGAAAAGACAGAAGCATAAAAAAAACGAAAAGTACTAATTTTTCTAAAACCCAACTCACAGGCCAATCAACAGAAAATTAATACTAGGGCTTGTTGAAAAACGCAAGAGAGAGTTTGAAATTTATTGGATATTGCAACCAGATGAATAAATAAATAAATAATCAGAAAAATAAAAGAAACCCAGGAGAAAAGCACACCTTACTCAAGAGGGCATTCAGGTCCTGGGGATGTGACTTGGCAATTTCTCCAATTTGCCTTGCTGCTGAAAACCTTGTCGCTTGTGTGTGGAACCCGCTTAGCATTTGTTATAGATGACTCTTTTTAGACACTCACATCGGTAAATAAAAAGACCCAAAAAATCGAAAGCAATTAAAAAAAATCATAATATGTTTTATCAAAATGATATTTGGATAGAAGTCGATAGCCAATATCTGCCACATAGCTGTGAAAATATGATGACACCCGAAATAACCATTAAAAATCTAAACGTACAAAAATGTGAAGCAAGCTTATTAGTACAAAGAGAAATTGGTAACTAATTTCTGATGTTTTATAATAAGCAGTCGATGTACAAGGATACTGTCCAACAAAGTTAGCAGCCGATTAAGCCGCGAAGACTGTTGAGCCATTTTCAGAAACCTTCACCAAATTCCACTCAAGTTGATTTCGTGTCTAATGCTTGAAAAATAGCATATGGCCATTAACTGACACCTGTGGGAAAATGTACCAGTAGGCAGTAACTGTCATCTCCTGAATGTAACTAACGAATCACCTCCACCACCATAAAGATATCCCTAACATTAATGGAAAAAATGGATTTAAACTACAAAAAGTAGAATCCCCTTAAACAAATGAAATCGAATTGCATATAAATATAGGACAGTGCTAAATGGGCAGAATCTGCCCATGGGCAGAAACTACTTAAAAACTTATTTTATAAAATCTAATAATATTTTAATTAAATTTTTTACATGTAATATAATTAATTATACTATATAAAATATATATTGCACAAAAAAAATTAAATAAAAAAATAATTTGTTAAAGATAATACATATTTTTATATTTATATTAAAAAAATCAATTAAATAGAAAAAATATATTTTAACCTATAATAATAACAAATAAAAATTATATTTTTACATATATATTATAATAATTATATTTTAAGTCATATAAAAATAAAAAATAAAATAAATAAATAAAATTGGGCGTTCTGCCCATGGGCAGAATCTGCCCACACGGAATTACCCATAAATATAATAATGAACGAAAAAATTGCAAAATAGTCCAGTAAAATTTCGCGTGGAAGTTCTTTCTAAAACACAATTAATTTTATGTGGGTGTAAAGGAGAAGAGGGTTTCGAGCGAGAGAATTGGGAGGGCCGGAGGGGTAACCCTCCCAAATGAAGAATTCAGACAAATGCCCCTCCCCTCATTTTCCTTTTATTTTTAAATTAAACTATAATAAAAATAAATCAAAAATAAATATTAAGTTTAAAACATTTACAAATTAACCTATGAAGTTTTAAAAATTACAAATCGATCCCTCCTCATTTTCAAACCCTAACCCGCTGCCCCTTTCTTTCACTACGCCATTTTCACAGAAAATAGAAAGAAAAATCACAGCAATCGGCGGCGAAAAAACCGAACTCCGACCGACGAAAAAACGAACTCCGGCAAGAGCGTCCCGCCCCTCTCACTTTTCAGGTAAGTACTCCTCCCAATTCTCTCTGCCCCGCATCTCTCTCTCTCAGTCGAGCAAATTGAACGGAAAAAAATTCAAAATGCAGTTCGATTCCGGCGGCCTCCTCCTCCTCCTCATCTGACAATGTCTCACGCCGCCTCCTCATCCATTGGAAGGGGCTCCAAAAGGGCTCGTCGGCCGTCCCAGTCCCCAGCCCACTCCGGCAGCGGCCGCACTGAACCGAGAATGAAGGCGGCGCATGACCGTGAACCTCTCCTTGGATTGTCGCCATCACAGGCTCAGAGAATTTATCAGGTAATTCCTCAATTTTGCCTAATTTCGTAGCATGAATTGGCTGTGGATTTTGAAAATTCTGGGTTGGTGTTCATGGGCGTAGGGCGCAGGCTGTTGCCTGCGTCAAATGTTATTTAGGGCGTAGGGCGTAGGCTGAAGCCTGCGTCAATTTTTATGTGTTCTGTTGTCTTGGGCGTAGGGCGTAGGCTGAAGCCTGCTTCTATTTTGTGGCGTTCTGTTGTCGTGGGCGTAGGGCGTAGGCTGAAGCCTGCGTCAATTTTTTTTTTGGACGCAGGCTGAAGCCTGCGTCAAATTTGTATACGGACGCAGGCTAAAGCCTGCGCCCTACGCCCAAGGCAGATCAGTTTTGAGGTTTTTAACTGTGTGTTTTTGTACTGTTTTTTTTCAGGATGAATATCGCCCTGTGGCAGCATCGGACATCGGTGAGCTACCCCAGCGCAAATACGGCGACGTGGTGATGAGGGGGAAGTTAACGACGCGCCACAGCTACAAGAAAATCCCCGATATAGCGGGACCACTGCTGGCCGCCTTCCCGAACGTTGTGACCGATTACCCTCAGCTGGGTAATTTCTTACTCTTGGACGGGCAAGGTGTAGTGCCCAATGCGGCCATCCATCAGTTGATGGCTCGAGTCTGCGTGTGGCCTGACCCGAAGAAGAAGCGATTCAGGTTGTTCGTGACGAACAACATGGTAGCTCGTCTGAGCCCAGTGGAGTTCAGCTTGATTACAGGGTTGCACTTTTCTGACTCCCGCTCCCAGGATGACGTGGATGGTGATGATGCTGACCTGAAAGAAAGAGCATTTCTGGCTCATGACCTGGACAAGAAACTGGTGACGACGGAGGAGCTGCTTCTGAAAATCGAATCGCTTTTGGCCAAAAAGCATCCCGAGAGGCACCCAGATGTAATCAACCTAACATTTGTTTGGTTGATTACGACTCTGTTAGACATACCTAACAGACAATTACATGTCCCTGATGAGTACTTCGAGGTAATACGCGATTTTTTTTTTTTTATTGTGTATTGAAATTTATTTTTAATTTTTTAATTTTTGTATTTATTACAGCTTTGCAGTAACCTCGAAATATGCCAGAAGTATCCATGGAGACGGAGGGTGTGGAAGGCTATCGTCGATGATTGCTTCGAGCAAATCGGTGCAATCGATGGGGCAGGGGTGCGCGCATGGAATGCTTATGGATTCATCCATTTTTTTGCGGTATGTTTAAAACTAGTTTGTTGATAATTGAATAGTTTTTGTAGTGTTTAATAATATACACTTGTTTTGGTTTTAGTTTTATATGATGGAGGCTTTCGAGGGTGCGGTTGTAAAACTGAACGCATCCCCCAGGAGAGACTACATTCATTCGTACCCCAGGATGCTCCGATGGTCTCTGAGTAACAACGCACCGCAGGGCGAAGATATCAGGAACTTCTTGGTTAACGGTGTGCAGGTAAATGTTTGAACAAGTTTATTGCGTGAATTAAATTTATTTAAATTATCCACTTATAAAATTTCAAAAACAAACATGCAGGTTGTGTATCCGCGCTTGAAGCCGGACGTTGACGAGTTGATGTCTCCAGCTTTTTACGGGACCCTGTGCTGGTTCGAGCGGAACTATTATGGTCTCGAAGCAAACGCTCTACGACTCGACGACGACAACATCTTCTGCCATGACTACGTGAAGTTCATTGCTCCAGCCCCAGCTCGAGTTCCACGACAGAGGACACCCCCACCTCCACCCAAGACGACATACTCAGCTTTTCCTGAGACAGTCTTTGACCATGTCGGTCCGTCGTCTTCTCAGGCTCAGCCATCCGGAGGACAGCCGGGTTGGTTTTCTGATTTTCTGCAGATGCATAGGGACGAGAGGACTGCCGACAGAGAGCGTGAGACGCAGCGAGACGAGGCTAAGAGGAAACATAACGAGGCTATGCTAGCAAAGCTGACGAAGCAGAGGAAGCTGGTTGCAGAGTTACTTTCACGGGTGGACAAGTACGGTGTTGAGCAGGTGACGCTACCGTCGTGGAGTAGCGCAAAATAATATTTATAAGTCCTAAACTATTTACTAATACAAGTACTAGTAGCAAGTATAGGGTCGATCCCACGAGGAGGCGATTTAGCTTATAGTTTTCCCGGCTTTGAATGCTCAATTGGGTTGTCACGTTTGAAAAGGTTTTGTTTTGGAGAGCAGTTGGGCACTGCCGAACCGTGGTCACCGTGTTTACTTGACTGGAAAATAACAAATAACTTTAAACAGAAATAAAACTAGCATGCAACCTAATAAATGGACTGAGCAATTGACAGACTCGACTAAGCAGATAAGATGAAACAAATAAAGACTAAAGTATCCAGGCATTGACTCCCCTGACTTCCCCCTTGACTTATGTGCTGCCGATCATTGGTACGTATATCATTTTGCTAACAGTTTTGTCTTCCAGTTATAGACCCCAAGTATTAGCATCCCTATAATGTCACGCATATTAATACCCCGAACCCTTATTCGCTCTTATGTTTAAGTCCTGCTAGATCTCTCTCAACAGGTCTCCTGACGTTGACCAATTCGACACTATGTGACCGCATGAGTCTAAGTTGATCAAGTCGCCTTCATCCTCCAAGCGAACCCGGAATGGCCAATAGCATGCCTGGACAGACCCAAGTCATACGACCACATCTCCAGCAACATGTTGTAGTTCGCGGACGCCCAGTCTCCCGGTCGTGTTGATCCACGTACTCCTGTGTTAGGCAAGTCGGGGTTCCCACTGGTCACTGTAGGATTGCCCAAGTCCCTAACATGCTTAAGTTACTACCCTGTTGAATCGGGAACAAAACTCAGCTAGTTGTTGTCATCAATAAGCCTCCCGGCACGATCACGTCTTAGGGTTGGTCAGGTTCTGTCTTTGCCCAGATACAAACTATTTAGCTACTTGACATAATTAAAACAGAAAATAAAACAAAGGGATTACGACGAACTATATTATGCATTAAAACTGGAAATCGTTCAAAGGGAAATAAAATCAAAGTACGAAATTAAAAACATGAAAGCATAAAAGAAATTGTTTTTAGCCCGAGGGCTTAACAGAACATAAACGCCGGCGAGTGGTGTTGCTCACGCGGCCGCCTTCTTCGTCACTGGTCAGGTAGGGTTCCGATCCGGATTTCTCGCTGCTCATACGTCGTACGTCTTCTTCATCAGTCACTCTCTTATATAGACGGGCTTCAGATGCTAAGAGACGTGTGGGGGAAAATACCTCCAAGTGCGGACGAGAGTCCTACTTGGGTTGGAGTTTGAATCTGGTCGCCTTTGAAGACTCCGCAAATTTCAGGACTCCTGGTACACCGAATGCCCAACGTTCCGCCTCCGTCAATGTTAGTGCTTGCCCATGTACTTCCTTCTTTGACTGACCGAGGTAGCGGACCATGTGCGGTACTTGGTCGGACTCAAGTCTTGCTCCACCTGCTGACGTCTTGGTTGCTTGCTCAACTCTGCTGGACCCTTTTCGTCAGTCTGGCTTGCTCAACGAGTGCTCTTGACCATGGAAGGTGATTTCCTTGCCTCTTTCACACAGTGCGCTCCTCTTTTCACTTCTTTACCTGCCCACCTGCAAAACTTGCCCAAGTACCCAAACGTGCCCTCCAGACACAAATAAAGTAAAAACAAACTAAGGACTCGATATACTTGACTCTAAAAACCTAAAAATGAGCCAAAAAATATGGCTCATCACACGCACACACTTTACTTCGCTTGTCCTCAAGCGTGTACGGTGACTTGCCTGCTCAAGCAGAAAACAAACAGGGGGTAGAGAAAGAAAGGAAATAGAAGACTTAAGGACAGCATGCTTATCAAAATACAGAGAGTTGATCAAGTGAACAGATAATCAAAATCATAGTCAATGGAATGCATAAAAAACGGTCAAGAGTTTGCAACAGGATTTTGGGATTCTCACTAAGTGTGTCTCTCTATGTAGTGGATGGGTAGTGTTTCGCTCAATGCTGTTTTAAAAGAAGTTCTGCTTTGGGCTTGACCAAATTCTATCCTGTGACATTTTCAATTGAGTTGGGCAATATCATTAAGGCTTTCTAGGGTGACTGTATAGGCTAGCTTGGGCAATGCCCAGAATTGATCTTAGGTAGGACATGCATTTTACTTAGAAACTTTCCTCCTAGTCTCTTCTCTCTCTTACGGGCCTTAGCACACCCTTTTATTCAAAGATCTATTTTTTTCTTTTTCTTTGTTTTTTTTTTTTTTTTTTTCAGAGAAGACTTTGCCATGACTTGCTCTTTTTATGAACTTGAGCATATGATGAGCCATTTTATTTGCTCATCTTAGAGCACTTTTACACCCTTTATTGAGTCAGTTTGAGTCGTTAACGTGTCTGGGAGGGCACAATTAGGTGTTTGGGCAGAGTGTGTGGTGATGCAGGTAACAGGTGGCGCACTGGGCAAAAGAGGCAAGGAAATCCCCTTCTTTGGGCAAATCAGATTCTGGAGCGGTAGTGACAAGCAACAGTTTGACCACATCGGGCAAATGGGTAAGGTCACGAAGCAGAAGACCCAGAATTCCTACCAAGTACCGTGCCTGGTCCGACCACCTGTGGAGGAGAAGAATTACCTGCAGATTTCGATTTGGGCAGAGAGCGGTTGTTGACAGGAGATTCGCTGCGGGCAAGCTGGCAGCATACCAGAATCCCTGGATTCGGGGGATCTGACTTATCCCCCAGCCCATTGACCAAGGACGCCTATTCCTAAGGGGCGAGCAACAGCCGGGAATTCAAATTCAAATTGAAGTCTATTAAAGGGGCGCGACGGGCAGCAGGAACACACACATTACGCACCGAGAAGTCGGAAGAGCCGCCGGTCCCGCAGTCGCCGGAGAGAGATCGGAGCTGTTCGTCCGAGTCTCTTTATTTGTTTGTAGTAGATCCGACCTTCGGGTCGAGAAACAATTTGGTTTATGTTTTGTTTTTAAGTTTTTAATTCCGTATTTCGCTTTCCTTCAAAAACGTTTTTACGATTTGAAGCTATGGTTAATATGATTTGTTTTCCCTTAATTATTTTGTCTTTTATTTTCAGTATGATCGGCTAAGTTAATTGTGCATCTGGGCAGGGACGGATCGAAGGTGATTTAGGGTTTTAGTTAGGCCGCGAGGTTGATGGGGCTGAACTAACCGGTTGGGTGTTTGTTCCCGAGGCAAAGTTGTTTGAGGTTTATTTCTGGGGAGTTTGGGTAAACTAGGACGACCACTAGTGAACCTTTACAAACTGGGATACTGGTGATTGGCAAACCGCATAGATGTACCTTGTAGTATTGTTGCGGGCATAGCACTAGAACTTGCAGGAGATGCGGTCGTATGTTTCGAGCATGCTATTGGCCGAGCGGGTCTGTCTAGAGGGTAATGCGGGTTTGGGCAAACTAGATCCATGTTTGGTCGCATAGGTTATCGAATTGTTCAGATCCAGGGGGTTAGGCATAGTGATAGCTAGCCTTCTCTTTACACAGTAAGGATAGATAAGGGGTGGGGCAATTGCTGGGCGTGACGCAATAGGACTACTTTTGTTTTTGCACCCTATAACTGCTGACAGACCGCTGGTAAAAATCCTTAATGCCGATGAACGGTAGTTTGCCCTAATGATCCTGAGTGAAGTCATCTGCCCGGATGCTTTGTTTCCTATTTGATTTAAGTTTTACTTTTTAGTATTCTGCTACTAGATCTGAGTGTTTGCTTGCTTTGCTTTTGTTTTTATTTAATTGCATGTTATTTCTGTTAGCTGTAGTTAGATCAAAGTGTTTGAAACGATTACAAAACCGCTGTGCCCACAGCAACCAAACTCAAAATCTTTTTGTGACAACCCCTTGGGCAAAGCCGAGATCACCTACTGTAATTGCCTCCTTGTGGGACCGACCCCACGTACTTACCATTATCTGCGTTTTGTAGTTAAAGGGGTACTGGCTAAATACAAATATCATTTTGCCGACGCGTGTGCTCTAACGACAAGCATTCGCGCTCGTCAAAATTGGCGCCGTTGCCGGGGAGGCAAATTTCCAACAGTAAGTCGTCTGTGCTAATAGTTTGACTTGTTTTGTTTATGCAGGATTCTGTTGCTGGCAAAGAGATTGTAACCTGGTACGATCCAGAGATCGAAAAGACCGCAAAGCGAATCCGGAAAGAAACAAGGCTAGCCAAAGCGTTAGCACGTGCTGCCCAAGAAGCTGCCCATACACCAAGGGCAGAAAATCCGCGAAGGGCAAGGAGAGGTGACCCAATTACCCCACCAAGACCTTCACCGGAACCAGCCACAATGGCAAACCAAACCCTCAGGGAAATGATGTTCCCTGCCAATCTGAACCTCCGACCACCAGGCATCACTTTGCCCACCATCAACGAGAACTGGGAGATGAAACACAATTTCATCCAAATACTGCCTAAGTTCAGCGATATGCCCATGGAAGACCCACAGAGGCATCTTCAAGACTTCGAGTTAGCCTGCGGAACTATAAGGGGAGGGCCCCCTTTGAGTGAATACATCCGACTGCTGGCTTTTCCCTTCTCACTTGGGGATGGAGCACGGGAGTGGCTCTACACTCTGCCCGAAGGACAAATCACTACTTGGGCACAGCTCCAACAGAAGTTCTTGGAAAAGTACTTCCCTGCCGCCCGAATCCAACACATGCGAAGAAACATCAGTAGCATTAAGATGGGGGCAGGCGAAGAGTTTTCAGCATATTGGGCACGGTTTAAACAGATGTTGGCAAAGTGTCCTCAGCACCAGATCCCTGACCACGATTTGATCCAGTACTTTGTGTCTGGGCTAAGGATGCACGAGAGAACCCTCCTGCATGCTGCCAGTGGAGGGTCTATCCTGAATAAAAGTGCTGAGGAGGCATTTAAACTCTTCAAGGAGATGGCAGAGGAGTTCAGGGATGATGGAAGTGAGTTGCCCAGGACCAATTTGGGGACAACCACCGCTGCGGATTTAAAAATCGACAAACTGTGCAGCGCAATGGAGAAGTTTATGAACTCTATGGCCACCGGGCCAAAGAGAGGAGTGAAATCTTGCCAGATCTGTCAGGGCACAGAGCATGCCACTGATGAGTGCCCCACGCTGTATGACGAGGAGGTCAAAGCAATGGGGCAGAGTAACGGTAACGGGCAAGGAAGGGGGAAACCATACTATGATAATAGGTATGGGAATAACAACAACTACAATGAGGGGTATAATGGTAACCAAAATTTCCAGCGCTACAACCAACCGGGGCAGTACCAACAGCATGGCCCCGGGATGTATCACCAACCTACTCAGACCAAAGGGCCGACTTTGTCCGAAATGATGGAAACTCTGGTCAAAGAGAACATCAAGTTCCAGCAAGAGAATACCAAAGCCCACCAAGAGAATGAAAAATTCAAGCAAGAGACTAGAGGGCAGTTCCAAAGTCTAGGAGCCCAAGTCTCTCATCTTACTCAGGTGGTGGCAAAGCTAGAACAGAAAGGAGGTACCTTGCCCCCGAAAGTTGAAGTGAACAATGCCCATGTTAATGCCGTCCAGCTCAGGAGTGGCAAATCACTTACCATAGTGGAAAATTCTGCAGTAAAGGGCAAAGAGCCTGTGTTAGATGATCCCCCAGTCATTGAGGAAGACCCTGGGACAGATAATGAGCAAGAAGAGATGATAGTCAGGGCAAAGAGGGACAAGTCCCCACCACCGAAAATCAAGCCACCCTTCCCGGGCAGACTGAGTAAAAACCGTGAGAGGGAAGAAACTCAAGAGATGTTCAAGATGTTTAAGAAGGTGGAAATCAATATGCCCCTTCTGACCATACTGAACGCTATGCCCAGATGTGCTAAGTTCTTGAAGGAGCTTTGCACAAAGAAGGTCAAGTATCAGGATGATGCGAAGTTTGAGGTGGGGGAGAATGTCTCTACCGTGATTAAAAAGACTGGACCTACAAAGTGTGGAGACCCAGGCATGTTCTACATTCCGTGCATCATAGGGCATATGAAGATAGAGAAGGCAATGCTCGATCTGGAAGCATCAATAAACGTTATGCCCAAAACGATGTACGAGGACCTGGAAATAGGGCAACTAAAGCCCACTCGAGTTGTGATCCAACTGGCTGATAGATCGAACGTTTATCCTGAGGGCATACTGGAAGATGTCCTGGTCAAAGTGGAAGAGTTGATATTCCCTGCTGATTTCTATGTGCTCGATATGGGCAGATCAAGTAAAGCCCCAGTGATGATATTGGGCAGACCGTTCTTGAAAACAGCAAGGACCCACATCGACTGCGAAACCGGTAGGCTGACGTGCAAATTCGAGGGAGAGACGGTCACCTTTGACCTCTACAAGTCCATGAAGCACCCAGCTGACACCGAGGAGATCCACTACATTGACCAAATTGAGAAGGCAGTAGAGGCAAAGGCGCTCCAATGTGGCAAGTATGACCATACTGAGATAGCCATTCAACAAGGGCTTACAGAGTTTGACATGTAGGACGAACCGGAAGAATTGCAAGAGGAAATTGAGCAGTTAGATTCTCTGGAGAGTTACAAAGGCAATCCGGGCAAACCGATAGAGATTGAAGAAATGATCATGGTGCCTTCCCTCGAAAAGCCACCAATGCTGGAATTGAAAAAGCTGCCCAAGCACCTCAAGTATCTATACTTAGGAGATAATGACACTTTGCCCGTCATCATAAGTGCCTATTTACAAGAGGCAGAGGAGGCAAAGTTGAGATATGTGCTGGGGCAGTACAAACAGGCCATAGGATGGACTTTGGCTGACATCAGAGGGATAAGTCCAAGCATCTGCCAACACCACATTCTTCTGGAAGATGACTCTGTGCCCGTACGTGATCCTCAAAGGAAGCTCAATCCAGCAATGAAGGAAGTTGTGCTCAAAGAGATCAAGAAGCTTCTCAGTGTGGGCATAATCTACCCAGTGTCAGACAGCAAGTGGGTTAGCCCAGTGCATGTGGTGTCAAAGAAGTCTGGAGTTCAAGTCATAGAGAACGAAAGGAACGAGCAGATTGCCACCCGACTACAAACTGGGTGGAGAGTTTGCATTGACTACCGCAAACTGAACAAGGTAACCCGCAAGGATCACTTCCCTTTGCCTTTCATTGATGAAATGTTGGAAAGATTGGCTGGGAAGAAGCACTTTTGCTTTCTGGATGGCTACTCAGGGTACATGCAGATATGGGTTGCTCAAGAGGATCAGGACAAAACCACCTTCACCTGTCCTTTTGGCACCTTTGCCTACAGGAGAATGCCCTTTGGCCTCTGCAATGCACCAGGAACTTTTCAAAGGTGCATGATGAGTATCTTCGCTGACCTGCTCGAAAATGGAATTGAAGTGTTCATGGACGATTTCACCGTGTATGGCAACTCCTTTGACTCCTGCCTGGAACACTTAGAGATGGTGCTCAAAAGGTGTGTGGAGAAGAGCCTTGTTCTGAACTACGAAAAATGCCATTTCATGGTCGAAGAGGGAATTGTCCTTGGGCATGTTATTTCGGCTAAGGGCATAGAGGTGGATAAAGCCAAGATCGAAGTCATATCCAAGCTACCATACCCGAGAAATGTGAAGCAAGTCAGAGGGTTCTTAGGGCATGCTGGCTTTTACAGACGTTTTGTGAAGGACTTTGCCCAAATTGCTCGCCCTTTGACCAGACTGCTTCAGAATGATGTAGAGTGGGACTTTGATGAGGACTGCAAGGCTGCCTTCAATCACTTGAAGGAGAGATTGGTCACAGCGCCTATTATTCAACCACCAGAATGGGGCATGCCATTCGAGCTGATGTGTGATGCAAGTGGATATGCAGTAGGAGCTGTGTTAGGGCAAATGAAAGGGAAAGAAAGGCATGAGATTTACTATGCCTCGAAGACCCTTAATGCTGCCCAAAGTAACTACGCCACGACTGAGAAGGAGCTTTTGGCAATAGTCTTTGCCTTTGAGAAGTTCAGGTCTTATCTGCTGGGCAGTAAGACCATAGTGTACACAGACCACGCTGCACTGAAGTACCTCATGGCAAAGAAGGAGACTAAACCAAGGCTTATTCGATGGATCCTGTTACTTCAGGAGTTTGACATCGAAATTCGAGACAAGTCTGGCAATCAGAACCTCGTTGCAGATCACCTAAGTAGGATTCTACAGAAAGAAGAGGATATGCCTATCACCGAGACGTTCCCTGATGAGCATCTGTATTCTATTACCACTTTGGGCGAAGAGCCATGGTTCGCTGATCTTGTAAACTTCATGGTTACTGGTATTTTCAGGGACGGCATGACCTACTACGAGAAAAACAAAATGAAGCGTGAGGCAAGGAGCTACGTCTGGGATGAACCCTATTTGTGGAAAAGATGTGAAGACCAAGTCCTTAGAAGATGCATTTCTGAGTCCGAGCAGCAGGGCATAGTGGATCACTGCCACAAGCAACCCTGTGGAGGCCACTTTGGGCCTAGGCGTACAGCAAGAAAGATTCTGGATTGCGGATTCTACTGGAACACTTTTATTCGAGACTGCTATGAGCTATGCAAGAGATGTGATGAGTGCCAGAAGGAAGGCAATTTGACCAAGCGCAATGAAATGCCCTCTGTGCCCATACTGCCAGTGGAAATCTTTGATGTCTGGGGTATAGACTTCATGGGGCCATTTCCAAATTCACAAGGTAAGGAATATATACTCCTAGCAGTTGATTATGTCTCAAAATGGTGTTGGGAATCGACTTCCCGGGACATGTCCGTTCGACTACTCGAACATCCGGACAAGCCCAGTCTACCCTTGGCGTCCCTACTGACCTCAACGCAAAGCCCCAGACCCGAAACACGCCCAGCCATTGCACCGGAGGTGCAACCGCGCGTTTCGAGGGCTTCTGCCCTGTCTGTCGCCCGACACCAGAAGGGTGTCGTCCGACAGGGCTGTGTCGGCCGACACATATAGCTGTCGGCCGACAGCGTCGCGATTCCAGCAGCGGATCGCGCCCGTTCAGCCCTTTCCGACGCGTTTTTCTCGATCCGACCACCGTGCTGGAAGTCAGAAACTTCCCAGCGGTCCGAGGAACACGAATCCAAGCCACAGAAACCAGTCGATGATTTGTTGTGCAATTACGTAGAAAGTAGAAACGAAACGAAGCGGAATTAAGGTTTCGATTCTATACCTTTGTTGCGTGATTCGGAGAAGCCGAATAGGCGAACACCCTGAGATCTTCTAGTGTGTATCCTAGCCCTTGACGCCGGACGTTGTGTGGGCAACGATCCACCGGAGTCTTCTCTTCTTCTTCTCCCTCAAACCCTCTTTCTCACGTTTTATTTTCTCAAGTGAAGAAAAATAAAAGCTGCGTAAGTTAGGTTAGGAGAAGAGAGAATAAGGGGTTTATATAGGCCACACTAGGGACCTTAGGATAATTAATTAATTAGGCTAAATTGTAATTTAATTAAACCGGTGTCCTTAAAAGAAAACCTTTAATTAAATCCAATTTTAATTATAATTAATTCCACTATAAAATTATAATTGAATTCCCAATTAATTAATCTATATATTATTTTACCAATAATATTTCCGCCGAAATTACATATATGATTTTCCCCGTGTTTAAGATATCGCATGTCCATGAATTAATTAATTACTAATAATTAAATTAATTCATTTCTTATTATCCGAGACTAGTACCACTCATCCTTATTATCATGTGGAACAAATCCACCTGCAGGGTTTACATGATAAACTTTATGAGCTCATCTCGGGGACATCATCAAACCAATAAATGGGACACGGTTTCCTGTCTATAATCTATAGCATGCCGTGTGTACAATTCCGATTCCCAATATACCGAGGATATTGACTAATCAATCAGTCTCACTCATTGGCACATTAAAGAACCGAGCATTGGACACACGCACCTATAATTATATAGGGATTAGGAACTCATATATCCATAATGTCTGAGGTCTAGTTCGATTACTCCGATTAGTACAAATCGAACGCCCTCCCGTGGTCCTGCTCAATACACCAAGTGTACGAGTGTAACATGATAGTCAAGACCGACTATCTACCAGTCACACAACGACGTACCGATGGATTGTCCCTGTCCATCTAAGTCGTGAGCCACTGTTCGATAATATACGAGTAACCGACAGTATGATCTTCTGCGTGTCTCCTCACGCCATACTGTCTACAACGTATATATCTAGGACTATAGAGCACAAAGTTATAATAAACAAAAATGCAGACTGTTTGATTAATAGATAATAAAACACAGATAAGGAGTTCCATATTGTCACTAAACTAGACATTTAGAATATAACTCCATCAAATGGGTCGAGGCAAAGGCAACCCCCACCAATGATTCACGCATTGTGGCTGAATTTCTCAAAGGAAATATTTTCACTCGGTTCGGTGTGCCCAGAGCACTAATAAGCGACCAGGGGACCCATTTTTGCAACTCTGTAATTGAGAGGATGTTGCGGAAATATGGAGTCACTCATCGAATTACTTGTGCCTATCACCCCCAGGCAAACGGCCAAGCAGAGCTCTCCAACAGGATTATCAAAGCTATTCTGAGAAAGACAGTTAGGCCAGAGGGGAAGGATTGGGCAGGCAAACTGGATGATGCACTGTGGGCATACCGCACTGCATTCAAGACTCCATTTGGTATATCCCCTTACCGAATGATATTTGGGAAAGCTTGCCATTTGCCAGTGGAGATAGAGCACAAGGCACACTGGGCGGTGAATAAAGTCAACTTTGATTGGGATCTGGCCGGGAACGAGCGTAAACTTGACTTGGTCGAGTTAGAGCAGCTTCGCATTGAGGCGTATGACCATGCCGCCCACTACAAAGAGCGGACCAAGAGGGCTCATGACAAACTGATCAAGAGGAAAAAGATTGAGGCTGGACAGTTGGTGTTACTATACCAAACCAGAAATCAGTTCCGTTCGGGCAAACTGTCCTCTAAGTGGGAAGGACCTTATTTTGTTCACCATGTCAGCCCAAATGGATCTGTGGATTTGAAAAGCAAAAAAGATGATGACTATATTTTCAAAGTGAATGGCCATAGAGTGAAGCTCTACTTTGGGCAAGAGAATCTGGAAGGGCAGCTTGCCCTGATTGAGTGAACGAATAAAGCAATTGGGTCCTGCCCGGGACTATAAATAGGGCGCTGGCCAGGAGGCAACCTGGTATGTTTGTATAATTTTGTTATTTCATTTTTTTTAGATTAGGAATAAACTACTAGCAACAAGGGACTTTGACTATGCCGTGAGAAAGGGTATTGTTTGTTTTTGATTTTGCAGGAGGACTTTGGGCAGACTAAGCCTTTGGGCAAACGGGGACGCAATTGGGCAGTTGCGATTTTCAAGGGGCTGGAGCCCGTCCCATCAGGGACTCTACAGTTCCACCATCAGCACGCCTCATCCACCCGCGATTCCCGATAACTGCCAATAACTCCTCTATTTTCAAAATTCAAAAAGAATTATATATTTCTTCTTCTCTCTCCATATGGTTTCCACAAGAGCAAAAAATAAGTTAAGAAAAATCCCTCACGGAACCCTAATTGATCTTACTATAGGTACCGCCGCATCCAAACTGAAAAAGATGGTGTCTCCAAAAAGATCGAGTCCGGCTAAGCCCAAATCCCCCGCCGCCGAAGAAGTCATCCACGCCGTTCCTTTGGTCACCATACCACCGAGCCCCGCCACGACGGAAACTGACAACACCCCTATCGACGAATTGGCCAAGGAGATTGACGAATCCAAAACCACCGGCGAAAAGGAAGATCTGGAAACCCTAGCCACCGCCGCTCAGAAGGAGGAGGGCAAAACCACCGCTGAGAGCCCCCCGAAAAAGAAGCAAAAGAAGGCGGCGGGCAAAGGCAAGAAGAAGGTTACTCCCACCCCCACTGCCGGATCCACCTCCGACGATGATGAGCCATTTTATTTGCTCATCTTAGAGCATTTTTACACCCTTTATTGAGTCAGTTTGAGTCTTTTGTGTGTCTGGGAGGGCACATTGGAGTGTTTGGGCAAAGTATGCAGGCTTGCAGGTAGTAGGTGGTGCATTGTGCGAAAGTGGCCAAAAAAATCATCCACTTTGGGCAAACACGGGGATCCGAGCCAAAGTGACTTGAGCAGTTTGACCCAAGGAGGCAAAGTCACCACTATGGGCAAAGTCACGAAGAGAAGAACCAAACGCCGAAGTTGAAGTTTTCACTTTGGGCAAAGTCAAGACTTTGGACAGACACATCTTTGGGCAAACGGCGAGTATCGGGCATAACAGTGCAACAAAGTCCGAAAATTTGGGGATTCTGCCTTATCTCCCCATCTCTATCCGGTCAACAGATAAGGAAAGAGACCCTAAAGACCAGGAGTTTCTTTGACCGCCAAGAATCCCAGCAAGAACAAACTCTGGACGGACTACGCCCAGACGGCCCAAGCCCACCAGGCCCATCAGCCCATTAATACAAATCTGATGCCCTAGAGACCACACATATATAATTGCTGATCAGAAAAACCCTAAAAAAAGAACACGGGAGCACACCAGAGAGAGAGAGGCACGAAATCAACACCCAAAAATTCAGAAAAACGCCATTGATGGGCTGAAGAAGAAGGAGTTGAGTTCTCGCCGGTTATGGGCCTTCGGGCATAGCAGGGGGAATTCGTTTCTATTTAATGTTTTTAATTTCGTCAATTAATTTCTTTATGTTCTAGACATTCAGTACTTTAATTCAAGATGCAATTTCAGCATGTTTTATTTTGTTTTTATTTTATTTATTTTCGATTTGATTATGCATAGCTAGTAATCTGTGTCTGGGCAAAGGCAGATCGAGGGGGATTTTGGGCTAAGTGAGACCGAGAGGCTGAAGGGGCTAGAGTAGCCGGTTGGGCGTTTGTTCCCGAAGCAAAGTTGTTTGAGGTTTATTTCTGGGGAGGTTGGGCAAACTAGGACGACCACTAGTGAACCTTTACAAACCGGGATACTGGTGATTGGCAAACCGCATAGATGTACCTTGTAGTATTGTTGCGGGCATAGCACTAGAACTTGCAGGAGATGCGGTCGTATGTTTCGAGCATGCTATTGGCCGAGCGGGTCTGTCTAGAGGGTAATGCGGGTTTGGGCAAACTAGATTCATGTTTGGTCGCATAGGTTATCGAATTGTTCAGATCCAGGGGTTTAGGCATAGTGTTAGCTTGCCTTCTCTTTACACAGTAAGGATAGATAAGGGGTGGGGCAATTGTTGGGCGTGACGCAATAGGACCACTTTTGTTTTTGCACCCTATAACTGCTGACAAACCGCTGGTAGAAATCCTTAGTGCCGATGACCGGTAATTTGCCCAGATGACCCTGAGAGAAGCTGTATGCCCAGATGCTTGTTTTCCATTATTTAATTTTCGTTATTTTAGTTATCTGTTCAGTTTGGTCATAGTGTTTAGTTTATTTTATGTCTGTTCAGTTTAGTCATAGTGAGTTTATATGTAATTGTTTGATTTGGGTAGCTTGATTAAAACCGCTGTGCCCACAGCAACCAATCAAAACTTTTTGTGACAATAAGTCTTCTGTGTTATTTGACTTGTTATTTTTGTTTTTGCTCCAGCTTGACCGTACAGGGCAAAGGAGGGCAGAACGAGAAGAGCAGGGCAAAGAGCACGTGCAGTCCAAAGAAGAGCAAGAGGGCAGTACCCTTTTGGCTTGAGAATAGAGATGGGTAACCAGTATGACCCATCAGTAGTCCAGACCTTGAGGGAAATGATGTTCCCCACCGATTTGAGCTTCAGACCCCTGGGCATCACTTTGCCCAGAATCACTGCAGATTGGGAGATGAAGCAGAGTTTTATTCAGATCTTGCCCAAATTCAGCGATATGCCTTGGGAGGACCCTCAACGACATTTGCAAGATTTTGAGATGGCATGTGGTACTATACGTGCTATGGGCACACTGGCAGAATACATTCGACTGTTAGCCTTTCCCTTCTCCCTTGCTGATGGGGCAAGAGATTGGCTTTACAGTTTGCCCAGAGGCGAAATTACAACATGGCAAGAATTGCAGCATCAATTCTTGAAGAAGTACTTCCCCATGTCTCGAATCTTGCAAATGAAGAAGAGAATTTACAACATCAAAATGGGCGCTGATGAATCGTTCCATGACTATTGGGTTCGATTCAAAGAAATTCTAGCACTATGCCCATACCACCAGATTCCAGATCATGAATTGGTCCAATACTTCGTATCCGGGCTAAGAGGACAAGAGAGGATGATAATTCGTGCAACATGTGGGGGTTCTATTCTGAATAATAGTGCAAATGAGGCGTTTAAAATAATCAAAGAGTTGGCTGAAGAATCCCGCGAAGATGAGCATGAATTGCCCAAACAGACAATTGCTATGCCCATAGCAACTGATAATAAAATCGATCAGCTTTGGAACACCATTGAGAAATTCATGGAGCATATGGTCACCGGACCAATCAAGGCAGACGATAGAGGTGAACTTAACAGCTTTGGGCAAAGCAGAACGGATTACTATGACCCGTATGCCCATACCAGCATACCAGAAATCAGATATCAAAAGAAATTTGGGTATGGGCAAGACAACTATCAAGAGGGAAGCCAAGAGCGAGATCAACAATACTTTGAACCCCAACAATATGATGAAAATCAAGAGTCGTCTCTAGCCGAGCTTGTGAACCATGTAATGATGGAGAACATGAAAGCTCAACAAGAGAACATAAAAGCTCAACAAGATAACGAAAATTTCAAGAAAGAGATGGTGGAAGGATTTCAGAATCTTAATGCCCAAATATCACAGCTTGCCCAAACTGTGGCAAGATTGGAAGAGAAAACAGAGGAGCAGTCTGCCCAAGAGGAGCAATCTGCCCAAGAGGCGCAACAAAGTACCGTCCAAATAAAGAGTGAAGACATACTTTCAGAGAAGGGAAAGAGACCAATCCGAGACATGGTAGAATTTGAAGCCCTAAAGAGACTTTTCAAACGTGAAGACAAGTCTGCCCAAATAAAGGAGTCAAAGCCCAAACCACAGACTATAGTGATCAAACCCCCATTTCCAGGAAGGTTAGCAAAGGTCAATAAATCAGAAAACAAACAATTGGGCACACCTGATAGTCTGGGCAGAGAAGCAGGTCTAAACGTAGCAACCAGTTTGGGCAAAGTGGCGAATGTTGAACAGTTTGCCAAAGATGACGAAATGGAAGAGAAAATGGAGGCGGTACTACATATTAGAATCCTAGAACCATCTAGCACTTTCATCCCCAGGAGCTCAACTAATAAATTTGTCACAGAGGAGAGATTGGTGTCGCCCTTTGAGCAAGCACCTGAGCAAGAATTGAAGAAGTTCCACAAACTTATCAAATATCTCTACCTAGGACAAGTGAATAATATCTCCAAGAGCATCAGTGATGAGTCCAGTGAAAGTTCAGAAAGGAAAGCCCATGAGACGTTTGCCCAACATCCTAATGACAAGAGGAAGACGCCCACCACCAACATGCGAATACCATTTGGTTTGGGCAAAGCTCCTGATACTTTAAAAGGATGGATGATGAGCAACTTTTCAGATCTTCTTAATTATCTGAAGGCTTCTTATGGGCACAATGAGGAGAAGCTTAAACCTCGCACCATGAAGAATGGTGAGCATACATCACGTCATGCCATGACGATAACTAAGGCGCTGACCGGGAGGCAACCTGGTATCTTCTTGTATAATATTTTAGTTTTATTCTATTTTGTTTTATTTTGAATAAATCGAATGGAGAACTTTGACTTTTTTGATCCCATAAGGGGAAAGGATTTCTTTGTTTTTGAGGTGCAGGTCATTGAAGGCGAAAGGGTAGCTGTGTGGGCATACCGACTACTTGGTCAAACTGCAGATTACGCTAGAAGATGGATGAGTTCCCTAAAGTTGCAAGGATGACCCCTGGAACGAAGTCAAGGTCTGGGCAGATGTGCTCACGCTACTGATTCCGGGCAAAGTCCTAAGGCGACCAGAAAGCATATAAAAAGGCCTCGCGGAGCTTCTAAACACATTAATGGCCACTTTGCGTGCACCTAATTCAGGTTCTACCTTGCATTTACCTCCACCTCATTTGCCCTGCCAAATTATTTTTATTTTTATTTTTGAGTCGGTTTCCCTTTGAGTTAAGGGATGATCTTTTCCTTGGCACACTTTGCCCAAGGCAAAGTGTGTGAGGGGGAAGGTGCGCCGACGATTTTAGAGTCATAGTCTGGTCGTGGTTAGCCCCTACTGATCTTATTACTTTTGCACACTTTGCCCAGGCAAAGTGTGTGAGGGGGGAAAGGGAAAGGGCAAACCCCTGGTTCTAATCGAGTCAGCATGATTATGTGTCACCTTGGGCAAACATACATACAGTAACTCAAACTTTATAGTTAAGATGCATGAAATAGGGATGATGGAACTGTTCTAGGCAAACTGTGAGAATTGAGCCTACATTGATAAATGATTTCTTTCTTTGAGAGTCTGATGTGATCTTTACAATGCTTGTTTTTGCCTGTTTGCTGAATTGAGTAGTTTGACTGAGTAGGGTTGTTACGTGATTAGGGCATTTTCTTGTTTCAGTTTGCCTGAATAAATAACACTGCCCCTTGCTAGCCCTTTGAGCCTGATTGATTTTCTTTGTGAACCCATTCTGGTATTATGCCCACATTACATAGGCAGCCAGAGAGAAGAAAGGGAGTTAGGGCATAGTGTTCAAAAAAAAAAGAAAAAAAAAGAAAAAAAAAGAAAAAAAAAAGAAAAAAAGAGAGAAAAAAATCAGAAAAAGAAAAAAAAAGGATGAATAAAAAAGTTGTTGTGCTGAGGCCCGTAAGAAAGGGGCAAAGTGGCAGAGAAAAGGCTAACATCAAAAAGCCCTCTGCCCAAATAGAGCCTACTCCCAGAAAAATCTATTCATATGAGCCCTATATTACAACCCAATACAAGTCCCTTTGATAAAACCCCTACTTAGTTAAAACCAACTCAGACTAGCAATACGGCAAATTTAGGCAAAGTGGAGTCACAGCAGAAAATGAGTGTCATCAAACCCATACACTAAAAAGAGAGAAACACTGTGAGGGAGTGTACCCAAAGACCTTTAACAGCCTCTTGACTTACTTTTATCTCTACTAGAATTTTGTGTTATCTGTATGTATTATGCCCTGTACTGATCATGCTAAAGTCCTCTGCTTTGTTTCCCCCTCTTTCCTTTGATTTCTTTTTTCACTTTGGTCTTGAGTCAGGCAAATCAGAGCCCACGCTTGGGGACAAGCGTATCCAAGTGTGTGCGGTTCTGATGAGCCATTTTATTTGCTCATCTTAGAGCATTTTTACACCCTTTATTGAGTCAGTTTGAGTCTTTTGTGTGTCTGGGAGGGCACATTGGAGTGTTTGGGCAAAGTATGCAGGCTTGCAGGTAGTAGGTGGTGCATTGTGCGAAAGTGGCCAAAAAAATCATCCACTTTGGGCAAACACGGGGATCCGAGCCAAAGTGACTTGAGCAGTTTGACCCAAGGAGGCAAAGTCACCACTATGGGCAAAGTCACGAAGCAGAAGAACCAAACGCCGAAGTTGAAGTTTTCACTTTGGGCAAAGTCAAGACTTTGGACAGACACATCTTTGGGCAAACGGCGAGTATCGGGCATACCAGTGCAACAAAGTCCGAAAATTTGGGGATTCTGCCTTATCTCCCCATCTCTATCCGGTCAACAGATAAGGAAAGAGACCCTAAAGACCAGGAGTTTCTTTGACCGCCAAGAATCCCAGCAAGAACAAACTCTGGACGGACTACGCCCAGACGGCCCAAGCCCACCAGGCCCATCAGCCCATTAATACAAATCTGATGCCCTAGAGACCACACATATATAATTGCTGATCAGAAAAACCCTAAAAAAAGAACACGGGAGCACACCAGAGAGAGAGAGGCACGAAATCAACACCCAAAAATTCAGAAAAACGCCATTGATGGGCTGAAGAAGAAGGAGTTGAGTTCTCGCCGGTTATGGGCCTTCGGGCATAGCAGGGCGAATTCGTTTCTATTTAATGTTTTTAATTTCGTCATTTAATTTCTTTATGTTCTAGACATTCAGTACTTTAATTCAAGATGCAATTTCAGCATGTTTTATTTTGTTTTTATTTTATTTATTTTCGATTTGATTATGCATAGCTAGTAATCTGTGTCTGGGCAAAGGCAGATCGAGGGGGATTTTGGGCTAAGTGAGACCGAGAGGCTGAAGGGGCTAGAGTAGCCGGTTGGGCGTTTGTTCCCGAAGCAAAGTTGGTTGAGGTTTATTTCTGGGGAGGTTGGGCAAACTAGGACGACCACTAGTGAACCTTTACAAACCGGGATACTGGTGATTGGCAAACCACATAGATGTACCTTGTAGTATTGTTGCGGGCATAGCACTAGAACTTGCAGGAGATGCGGTCGTATGTTTCGAGCATGCTATTGGCCGAGCGGGTCTGTCTAGAGGGTAATGCGGGTTTGGGCAAACTAGATTCATGTTTGGTCGCATAGGTTATCGAATTGTTCAGATCCAGGGGTTTAGGCATAGTGTTAGCTTGCCTTCTCTTTACACAGTAAGGATAGATAAGGGGTGGGGCAATTGTTGGGCGTGACGCAATAGGACCACTTTTGTTTTTGCACCCTATAACTGCTGACAAACCGCTGGTAGAAATCCTTAGTGCCGATGACCGGTAGTTTGCCCAGATGACCCTGAGAGAAGCTGTATGCCCAGATGCTTGTTTTCCATTATTTAATTTTCGTTATTTTAGTTATCTGTTCAGTTTGGTCATAGTGTTTAGTTTATTTTATGTCTGTTCAGTTTAGTCATAGTGAGTTTATATGTAATTGTTTGATTTTGGTAGCTTGATTAAAACCGCTGTGCCCACAGCAACCAATCAAAACCTTTTTTAAAACGTGACAACCCTTGGGCTAGCCGAGATCACTTATTGCAATTGCTTCCTCGTGGGACCGACCCCTCATACTTATCACTATACACCGTAGTGTTGAGTTTGGCAGAATTATAAATATCATTTTGACCGGCGTTTGTTCCCACGACAAACATTCGCCGCTCGTCAGACGACAAGGAAAAGGAAGATTCGACGGCCGCCGGCAAAGCGGCGGCGGAAGAAGAGGAGGAGGAGATTATCAAGAGTCCAGCCCCCAAAAGTAGGACCCGCGCATCCGCCAGAAAGAGGAAGGCGGTTGATACCACGGCGCGCGAAATCGCGGCTCCCAAAACCGGGGGTTCTTCGAATCGCTCAAACTGATGGGTGTGGAGAAGGAGGTTCGAGGCTATTTCAAAGCCATAGGGTGGGAGCCGTTTCTTGAGTGGTCTGGGCAAATCAATGAAGGCATCGTGAGGGAATTCTTTGGGTCTTTGGGTATCAAAGAGACCAAGGATGAGGGAGTTATAGGGATTCAATTTGAGTTGTTTGATCGAGCTGTCTCTATTGGTGGTAATGAATTGGATTTGTGTTTGGATATGGCATGTATTGCAGATCTGAAGTCAAAGGCCTACCAGGAGTCATTGAGGGCTTTGCCAGAGTACACAAAGAAGGAGTTGCAGAAGATCTGGATGAAGCTGGGCAAAGGAGGCGAGTTCGTGGGGCAAAGCACCAAGTCAATCCAGTTGAAGAGCCATGCACTCAGGGTTTGCCACAGGATCCTGGCCATCAACTTCTTTGGCAAGACGGACACTAGCAGTGCTGTTTCCCATCTGGAACTGGGCATACTGTGGTGCATGCATCAGAAGATCAGGCTGCATTTCAGTGCCTGCCTCTGTGCCCAAATGAAGTGGCTGCAAACTCATCCCCTCCAGCGCCTATCATTGGCCCATTTTCCGATGGTGTACGCGGCCAAGATGAACCTGATCAAGAAGGGCAAAGAGCTGGAGATGATGGTGGAGGGCAAGTTTGACATCCAGTGCTTCAAGCGCATGCAGGATATTGTGCCTATGGGTGATGGCAGTGTGAAGTTTCTGGAGGAGAAACCAGTGAAGGTTGAGGTGAAGGATTCGGTTGCTGAGGCTAAGGCCAAAGAGGAAGTTGCAGAGAGACAGGGAGCCATCGAGGCTCGTTTGGATAAGATCGAGAAGGTGTTCGAGGAAGTGAAGGCGATGATGATCGCATACTTTGACCACAGTGGATTCAGGTACACACCTGCTTCCACCTCCTAATTTGTTCCCTCCCTTGTTTTTAGTAGTTGTTAGTTTTTTTTATTTTCTTTTATTTTTTCTGTTTTTGTTAAGGTCACCCCCGAGTCACTCTGGTTCGGGGGAGACTAGGTTGATCTCTCTGCTGACACACTTTGCTCAGGCAAAGTGTGTGAGGGGGCAGGTGCGCCAACTTTTTGAGTCATAGTCTGGTCGTGGTTAGCCCCTACTGATCTTATTACTTTTGCACACTTTGCCCAGGCAAAGTGTGTGAGGGGGGAAAGGGAAAGGGAAAATCCCTGTTTCTAGTCGAGTCAGCATGATTATGTGTCACCTTGGGCAAACATACATACAGTAACTCAAACTTTATAGTCAAGATGCATGAAATAGGGATGATGGAACTGTTCTAGGCAAACTGTGAGAATTGTGCCAACATTGATATATGATTTCTTTCTTTGAGAGTCTGCTGTGATCTTTACAATGCTTGTCTTTGCCTGTTTGCTGAATTGAGTAGTTTGAATGAGTAGGGTTGTTAAATGATTAGGGCATTTCTTTGTTTTATTTCCCCAGAATAAATAACATTATCCCTTGCTAGCCCCTTTGAGCCTTATTGAATATTCTTTGTGAACCCATCTGGTATTATGCCCACATTACATAGGCAGCCAGAGAGAGAAACGGAGTTAGGGCATAGTGTTCAAAAAGAAAAAAAAAAGAAAAAAAAGAAAAAAAAAGAAAAAAAAAAGAAAAAAAAAAGAGAAAAAAAAGAAAAAAAAGATGAATAAAAAAGGTTGTTGTGCTAAGGCCCGTAAGAAAGGGGCAAAGTGGCAGAGAAAAGGCTAACATCAAAAAGCCCTCTGCCCAAATAGATCCTACTCCCAGAAAAATCTACCCTTATGAGCCCAACACTACAACCCAATAAAAGCCCCTTTGATAACCCCCTGCTTAGTTAAAACAAACTCAGGTTAGCAATAAGGCAAATTTAGGCAAAGTGGAGTCACAGCAGAAAATGAGTGTCATTGAACCCATACACTGAAAAGAGAGAAACACTGTGAGGGAGTGAACCCAAAGACCTAGAACAGACTCTTGACTTATTTTTTATCTTTACTTGAATTTTGTGTTATCTGTATGTACTATGCCCTTTACTGATCATGCTAAAGTCCCTTGCATTATTTCTTCCTATTTCTTTCATTTCTGTTTTCACTTTGGTCTTGAGTCAGGCAAATCAGAGCCTACGCTTGGGGACAAGCGTATCCAAGTGTGTGCGGTTCTGATGAGCCATTTTATTTGCTCATCTTAGAGCACTTTTACACCCTTTATTGAGTCAGTTTGAGTCGTTAACGTGTCTGGGAGGGCACAATTAGGTGTTTGGGCAGAGTGTGTGGTGATGCAGGTAACAGGTGGCGCACTGGGCAAAAGAGGCAAGGAAATCCCCTTCTTTGGGCAAATCAGATTCTGGAGCGGTAGTGACAAGCAACAGTTTGACCACATCGGGCAAATGGGTAAGGTCACGACGCAGAAGACCCAGAATTCCTACCAAGTACTGTGCCTGGTCCGACCACCTGTGGAGGAGAAGAATTACCTGCAGATTTCGATTTGGGCAGAGAGCGGTTGTTGACAGGAGATTCGCTGCGGGCAAGCTGGCAGCATACCAGAATCCCTGGATTCGGGGGATCTGACTTATCCCCCAACCCATTGACCAAGGACGCCTATTCCTAAGGGGCGAGCAACAGCCGGGAATTCAAATTCAAATTGAAGTCTATTAAAGGGGCGCGACGGGCAGCAGGAACACACACATTACGCACCGAGAAGTCGGAAGAGTCGCCGGTCCCGCAGTCGCCGGAGAGAGATCGGAGCTGTTCGTCCGAGTCTCTTTATTTGTTTTGTAGGAATTCGATATCCCGGGTTATTTAAATTTGCGGAACCGATAACCCGAACGAACCCTTCGCCGGAGATCACACGAACACGACAACCATGCCGGGATACGACCGAAGCGCACAGCGAGGCCCGAAGGCCGCGCACGCCCCAGCCGCACCCCCACGGCCGCGCGCTCGCGCGATCAAGGATCGATCGCGCTCGGGCGATCGATCGGGGTGGGGCTGCCCAGCAGCCCCCGCGGCGAGTCCGGCGACTCGCCGCCACCAGGAGGCCCCCGCCTTCACGGCGGGGTAGGGCACGGCACCAGCCCGTGCCCAGCGATCGATCCCCGTGGATCGATCGCACACCCTCGGCCCAGCCGAGGGTTCGCCCTCCACGCCCCGCCGAAACCCTAGGCGGGCGTACGGCGTGGTCCGGTGACTTCGTCACCACCACGCGTTCGTCCGTCTATCCCGGGCTTCGATCTTCGGATCTTCGTCCTACGGTATTCTCGATAAATCAAATCAAATAATATCAAGGGCGTTTAGATATTATACCTTCGATTCGTTGTTCGGAGAAACGAAATCAAGATGACCTTTGAATCTTCCCGCGTATTCCTTGCACTCCGTTCGAACGTCGGGTGGGCGACGATCTATCGAACTCCTATGGATCTTCTCCACTCTTCAAGACTTTATGATTGGCGTATCTTAGGTTAATGAATTGTGAAGACCATGTAGTGCTTTTATAGGCTACGTAGGGGATCAAAAGGAGATTAAATATTGGGCTTCTAATATTGAAAATTAAATTGGGTCCAACCCAATTCCATTAATTCTTATCAATATTAATTTTATTTATTTTCCACTATATAAATAAAATTGCACTCCCAATATTTATCCATATTATATCAAATAATATTTCTCCGGTTAGTATTATTTATTCCGTGTATTTAAGATTTAAATATCCATGAATAAAATTTATTTATTGCTTAATAAATTTATTCATCTCTTATATCCGAGAATAGTACCACTCAACCTTAATTATTATGCGGAACAAATCCACTCGCGAGGTTTACATAATAAATCCTTATGAGCTCATCTCGGGGATATTATCAACCCTTCCGGGATACACTGTCCCTTCAAGAATTCACGGCATGCCATATATAAAATATAGTGACCCAACTTAACCGGTAATTAACCCAATAATTAAATCGGTTAATTCCTTTGGAAAATCAAAGTCACTTATATTAAATATACACACCCGCAATTGTTTCAGGGATTAAGAATAAAATACTCCGAGACTTGAATCAATTATCACAGAGCAATCCTAATTGATAAGTCTCAAGCGATCCGCTCAATACACCAAGTGTACAAGTGTGATAAAATAATTAAGATAAATTATTTTCTCTCTCACACAACGACTATACCGATGGATTGGTCCGTGTCCATCTAGGTCGTGAGCAACTGTTCGATTAAATACGAGTAACCGATAGTATGATCTTCTGTGCGCCCATGCACACCATACTAACTACAACGTATAAAATCCAGGACTATAATTTGCATATATTTAATTAACAATAATTAAAAGCAAATGAATGTCTGTTATAAATAGGTAAATGAAAGTGCACACACAGAGTTCAGAATACTCAAATCTAGACATTAAGTATACTACTCTATCAATCTCCCACTTATACTAAGGTCTAGTCTTATCTTCCAAACTTCTGACTCCCAAACCCTCCAAGTGCTTGTAATATACTTCCTTAGGAAGTATCTTGGTGAAAGGGTCCGCTAGGTTGTCTTCCGAAGCTATCTTGGTGACTATCGCATCGCCCCTCTTGACGATGTCTCGAATCAGGTGGTACTTGCGCTCTATGTGTTTTGTAGCACTATGGGACCGTGGTTCCTTACTGTTTGCCACTGCACCGCTATTGTCACAATAAATTGTCATAGCTTTGGGCAAACTCAGAATCACATCTAAGTCCTGGAGGAAATTAAGGAACCACACTGACTCTTTCGCTGCCTCTGAGGCTGCAACATATTTAGCTTCCATGGTAGAGTCCGAAATGCACTTCTGCTTAACACTCTTCCATGATACGGCTCCACCTCCCAAAGTGTACACATAGCCTGATGTCGACTTACGCCGGTCCTTATCAGCTTGGAAATCCGAATCTGTGTAACCCAAAGGAATCAGATTGTCTGCTCCGTATCCCAGAGCATAATCCTTAGTATTTCGCAAATACTTGAAAATGCTCTTTACGGCAGTCCAATGAGCCTTTCCAGGGTTACTCTGATATCTCGCTACTATGCCAACGGCATAACAGATATCAGGCCTCGTGCATAACATTGCATACATTAAGCTTCCCACAGCCGAAGCGTAGGGAACCGCTTTCATGTCATCTTTCTCCTTCTGTGTCTGAGGACACATTTCTTTAGAAAGATAAGTTCCTTTACTGAAGGGCAGATCACCCTTCTTGGAATCTTGCATGTTAAAACGAGCTAGAATCGTGTCTATGCAAGATTGCTGGGAAAGACACAATGTTCTATTCCGGCGATCCCTTATAACTTTGATCCCTAGAACATGTCCAACTTCTCCCAAATCTTTCATATCGAATTGTCTAGACAACCATCCCTTTATGTCTGATAACATCTTTACACTGTTGCCAATGAGAAGTATGTCATCTACATAAAGCACGAGAAACACCACCTTCTTTCCATCACGTTTCCAATACACACACGATTCGTCCATGCTTTGAATGAATCCAAAAGATTGGACTACTTCATCAAACCGCAGGTTCCACGATCTCGAGGCTTGTTTCAATCCATAAATGGATCGATTAAGCTTGCACACTAGATGATCTCGCCCCTTAGCAATGAATCCTTCTGGTTGTTTCATATAAATCGTCTCGTCAAGACTTCCATTAAGGAAAGCTGTCTTGACATCTATTTGCCACACCTCATAATCCATATGAGCTGCTATGGATAAGAGAATCCGGATTGACTTTATCTTGGCTACCGGCGAGAAGGTCTCCTCATAATCGATTCCCTCTTTCTGAGTATATCCTTTCGCAACAAGCCGAGCTTTAAAGGTTTCAACCTTTCCGTCAGATCCTCTCTTTCTCTTGTAGACCCATTTACACCCAATTGGCTTTACGCCGCTTGGTGGTTCTACAAGATCCCAGACTTTATTAGAATCCATAGATTCTATTTCGGATTTCATCGCTTTCTTCCAAGAAGGCGCATCTATATCTTGTACCGCCTCATCATAGGTCCAGGGATCGACTTCATGAACTCCGGGTGCCGAGTCCGAAGACTCACCCAGTCCAATCCATCTGTCCGGTTGTTTAACAACCCTCCCACTACGACGGCGTTCCGGTGTATTAACAGTGACAGTATTAGGTGCAGGTTCTAGTGGTGTATCTATACTCGGTTCGGCTGTATCCAGGTCTTCCTCGTTACCTCTCAACTCATCAAGCATTATGTCACTTTTGGGCTTGTGGTCCATGACATAGTCTTCCTCTAGGAACCGAGCGTTAGTACTTATAACGATCTTCTGGTCCGTAGGACTATAGAACATGCCACCCTTAGTTCCTTTCGGGTATCCTACAAACAATCGTATTTCTGATCTAGGTTCTAACTTATCGGCGCCTTGTCGCAACACATGTGCTGGACATCCCCAGATCCGAATGTGTTTTAAGTTAGGCTTACGCCCACTCCACAATTCCATGGGTGTAGTTGGTACCGTTTTGGTCGGAACCCTATTCAGAATGTACGCCGCTGTTTCCAAGGCTAGTCCCCAGAACATAACAGGTAAATCCGAGTAACTCATCATCGATCGCACCATCTCCATAAGAGTCCTATTCCTTCTTTCTGACACACCATTCTGCTGAGGAGTATATGGTGAGGTCAGCTGGGATTCAATCCCATTCTCTGCTAAGTATGCCTTGAATTCTCCAGACAGGTACTCGCCTCCGCGATCAGATCGCAGGCATTTTATGGATTTACCACGAAGGTTCTCCACAAGAGCCTTGAATTCCTTGAACTTGTCAAAAGAATCACTCTTGTGGCGCATCAGGTAAACATATCCATACCTTGAGTAATCATCAGTAAAGGTGATGAAATACTCGTACCCTCCCCTTGCCTGAGTAGACATAGGTCCGCATACATCAGAGTGAATCAAATCCAATACTTGTTCAGCTCTACGTCCTTTACCAGAAAAAGAACGCTTGGTCATTTTACCCTCCAAACAGGATTCGCAGGTTGGAAGGTCCTCTCCTTCTATGCCGCTAATGAGACCATCAGCTTTCAACCTTTGAATTCTATTCGAATTAATATGACCTAGCCTTAGATGCCACAAGTATAATTGATTCATTTTAGAAGGTTCCTTTCTCTTATTGGTGTTCGTGTTGGAGTTGTGTACTTAATGTCTAGATTTAAGTAACGGAAACTCACGATCCATTGCCATTAATCTATTTAATTAAATAAACAATTATTTGCGTTTAATTATTTATAATTAAATATATGCAAATTATAGTCCTGGATTTTATACGTTGTAGTTAGTATGGTGTGCATGGGCACACAGAAGATCATACTATCGGTTACTCGTATTTAATCGAACAGTTGCTCACGACCTAGATGGACACGGACCAATCCATCGGTATAGTCGTTGTGTGAGAGAGAAAATAATTTATCTTAATTATTTTATCACACTTGTACACTTGGTGTATTGGGCGGATCGTTTGAGATTTATCGATTAGGATTGCCGGCGATAATCGATTTAAGTCTCAGTGTATTTTATTCTTAATCCCCGATACTATTGCGGGTGTGTATATTTAATATAAGTGACTTTGATTTTCCAAAGGAATTAACCGATTTAAATATTGGGTTAATTACCGGTTAAGTTGGGTCGCTATATTTTATATATGACATGCCGTGAATACTTGACGGAAAAGTGTATCCCGTAAGGGTTGATAATATCCCCGAGATGAGTTCATAAGGAATTATTATGTAAACCCTGCAGGTGGATTTGTTCCGCATAATAATTAAAGTTGAACGGTACTATTCTCGGATATAAGAGATGAATAAATTAATTAGCAATAAATTAATTTTATTCATGGATATTTAAATCTTAAATACACGGAATAAATAATACTAACCGGAGAAATATTATTTGATATAATATGGATAAATATTGGGAGTGCAATTTTATTTATATAGTGGAAAATAAATAAAATTAATATTGATAAGAATTAATAGATTTGGGTTGGACCCAATTTAATTTTCAATATTAGAAGCCCAATATTTAATCTCCTTTTGATCCCCTACGTAGCCTATAAAAGCACTACATGGTCTTCACAATTCATTAACCTAAGATACGCCAATCATAAAGTTCTTGAAGAGTGGAGGAGATCCATGGAGTTCGGTAGATCGTCGCCCACACGACGTCCGGGCTAGTGCGAGGAATACGTGGGAAGATCTCAAGGTCGTCAATTGAGTTCTTCGTTTTTCCGAACAACGAGAACGAGGTAAATCGTAAAACCCCCTTTATGATTTAATCGTTTTTAATTATCGTAAAATTATCGTGAACCAAGATCCGAGATTTAGGATCCTCACCGGGGTCGAGCCGAGCGGTGGCGATCGAGGATCGCCGGACCGCCGCGGATGGAGCGACTCGCCGGCGAGAATCACGCGACGGAGCTTCGCTGGGAGCGAAGCGCCCGCCTGGGGACCAGGCGCTCGCCTGGTCCATGTCGCGCGACCACCAGGCGCTCGCCTCGTATGGCTGGGCAGCGGGCTGCGCACTTTTGCGCTGCGGATCCGCGGGGCGTCGCTGGCCATGCTCGGAGCTGCACGGGGGCTGTGCAGCTGAACCCTAACGCACGTCCATGACGTGCGCACGCCTCGAGCAAACATGCGGCGGCTTGGCCGCGGCTAGGGTTTGCTTGGGGGGCTGTTTCGCGAGGGTTCGGGCGTGGATAGGGGGCTGCTACGAGCAGCCCGTGGAGGCTGCTGTGATCAGCTGCGTGCCCCATGAAGGGGCTCGACCGAACAGCCATGGGTTCGCCCATGGTTAGGGTTTGGTTGGGCTCGGCTTCGTGGTGGTTCGTGGCGGGATATTCCGGCAACCGGGAGTCGATTGGAATTGTCGTTCCGCATTTGAGGATTCTGGATATTCGTTCTCCGAAGGATTTCGGTCGGAATTAATTAGATAATTAATTTTAATTAATTTATTAATTCCGGGATATCGATTTCCAATAAATGGTATCAGAGCGTTGGTTTTCGTTCACGGTATTTTTCGATAAATTGTTCTACCTTGCAGGGTTTCCGACTATTATGGCTAGATTTAATTATTTTAATTAATGTCATAATATTGTTCTTGATTATTAAACTCTCGGACATGTCGAGATTCGTTTTATGTGTGGTGAATGCTTGTAATAGTAAAAATTCGGGGGTTGACCGAATTTAGGATTTATTATTATGTTCATCGTTTTTCCGGAAAATGTATAGGGTCGATTTCATGTATAGAATCGATACCGGATAATTGTAATTTAAATTCTTGTAATTTATTTACGTTGGTTCGATGTTGAGACGATCGCCGGAAGAAGAAGACGATGTGACGAGGGAGACGATGGGACGAGGGATCGATCATCATGATCGACCCCATGTAGGATCGAGCCCTAGGCGAGGGGGCTGCCCGCGGGACTCCTCGGCCACGCCGTCCACCAATGGTGGTGGCGCGTGGGCTGGGGTGGCTGCGGCATGCTTCTCCGAAGGGTAGTCAATGGTGGTGGTAGGGCGCGGGGACTCCCAACCCGTGCTCTTCCGCCGAGATCCAACTTTCCTATTTTAATTCGGTTTTCCTATTTGATTATTTCTTTCATGGGAATTTTCATGGATTAGGAAAAGAATAAATTTAGAATTAATTTGTTTTTCCTATTTAATTATTCCTTTATGGAATTTTTAATGGATTAGGAAAATAATTAATTTGGAAAGTTTTGAAAGTCCTTAATTAATTTTTCCTATTTAATTATTCCTTTATGGAATTTTTAATAGATTAGGAAAAGAATTAATTTGGATGGATTAAGAGTCCTAATTTATTTTATTTCCTTATTCTATTATAGAGGTCTTCTAGAATATTCCAAGTTTTACTTGGATAGACTATTCTAAAGATTTAATAGAATTAGAAAGGAAAATAAATAAATAAAATATTAATAATATTTAATTTTATTTTCGATATATTCGATTGAATTAATTTTCGAATTAAGTAACTTTTGGATTAATTGAAAATAAATGGATTTAAATATTGGATATTAATATTCTCGTCACATGGAGCATTCAAGAAACGAAGACTGAAGACTAGAAGATGCGTACGGAGATGCGATAAAGCCATAATAGTCGGAAAATAATATTCTAGTATTATTTTGACTATGTGATAATATTTATGTGCTTTATTACATGTATGCATGCTATATGTGTTTATTTTATGCACTAGATAGCGTATCCCTTTATTGTAAAAAGCTAAGTGGGAGAGGGTATGGAAACATACCCATGGTCTCCATTGCTGTTCTCTTGGTGACTCTTATGGACTTTTGAAGTTCGTATAGACGAGTCATTGGAGGAGAATTCTTGTAATTCCTTTTACGCGAAACATTGATTAAGTTTATCAAACAATGCCTAATTTGTCTTTCCAAAGCTGATTTCAAGTCGACTCATTCTCACCCCGGGGAGTGGAATGGAGCCAAAGCCACTTGGCCATGTAGAGGACACAAATTAGAGACCTTCGTACCATTCTTTTATAGATGGATCGATTGTCTGCTCGGCTCCCTCATTTATGAGAGATAGGGTTGTTCGCATGGTGAATCACTGGTTAGAAACTTCGAGTTTCACTTATGATTCTCCACGTCTTGATTTACAAGATTGAATGGATCAAGTAATTGGGAGTCAATTATAAAAGTCTCTTGGTGTAGTAAACATCCACACCACTGTTGGAAATCGATATCCCGGAATTAATAAATTAATTAAAATTAATTATCCAATTAATTCCGACCGAAATCCTTTGGAGATCGAATATTCGGATTGTCTAAAAATTGCGGAACCGACAACCCAATCGAAATCCCGATCGCCGGAGAAAACACGAACACCGACTCATCCGCAGAAGTCCGACCTTTGGAGACTACGCGCCCAAAGACACGCAGCCCGCCCCCAGCCGAAGTCCCCCGCCAGTCGGAAACCACGAACACACCACGTGACCCGGGGCACGACCGAACAGCCCGCCGTGGGAGAACCCACGGCTGCCCAGCCGAGCCCCCGCGTGGGGTTCGCGGATTGCTCGTAGCAATCCCTGGGGCTGCTCGTAGCAGCCCCGCAGCGAGTCCGGCGACTCGCTGCTCGTGGATGGGGCGCGCACATGCGAGACCCTGCGGGTAACCCCGCAGCACTCATGATCGATCCCACGGGCTGCTCGCTGCAGCCCGTAGCGCGTCCGGACGGGACTCGCGTCCAGCGATCCCGCTACGGGAAATCCCGTAGCTCGCTGCGGGTCCGTCCGCGGCGATCGAGCATGAGCTCGATTGAGTCTCGGCGCCCAGCCGAGGCTCACGCCCCTTGACCCGTCCAGCCGAGTCGTCGAGCCGCCGGCGGTCCGGTGGTCCGTGCCCACCACCGCCCGGTTCGACCTCGTCTTTGGGTCTCGTCCCTCGGATCTTGGTTCACGGTATTTTCACGATAATTAACATGTAAAATCATCGAGGGGGTTTTCACGATTTTACCTTTGTTCTCGTTGTACAGAGAAATGAGATCTATGAAGACCTTGAGACCTTCCCACGTATTCCTTGCACTAGCTCGAACGTCGGGTGGGCGACGATCTTCCGAACTCCATGGATCTCCCTCTCTACTTTCTCTCTCGAGAATTGTGATCTTCAAGTTATGAGAATAGAGAAGACCATGTAGTGCTTTTATAGGCTACGTAGGGGATCTTAAGGAGATGGAATATTGGGCTTCCAATATTAATGATTAAATTGAGCCCAAGCCCAAATCTATTAATCCATTAATATTAATTAATTCTATTTTCCACTATATAAAATTAATTGCACTCCCAATATTAAACCATATTATATCAAATAATATTTCTCCGGTAGTATTATTTATTCCGTGTATTTAAGATATAAATATCCATGAATAAAATTAATTTATTGCTAATTAATTTATTCATCTCTTGTATCCGAGACTAGTACCATTCAACCTTAATTATTATGCGGAACAAATCCACCTGCAGGGTTTACATAATAATTCCTTATGAACTCATCTCGGGGATATTATCAACCCTTACGGGATACACTTTCCCGTCAAGTATTCACGGCATGTCATATATAAAATACAGTTACCCAACTTAACCGGTAATTAACCCAATAATTAAATTGGTTAATTCCTTTGGTAAATCAAAGTCACTTATATTAAATATACACACCCGCAATAATATCGGGGATTAAGAATAAAATACGCTGAGACTTAAATCGATTATCGCCGGCAATCCTAATCGATAAATCTCAAGCAGATCCGCTCAATACACCAAGTGTACAAGTGTGATAAAATAATTAAGATAAATTATTTTCTCTCTCACACAACGACTATACCGATGGATTGGTCCGTGTCCATCTAGGTCGTGAGCTACTGTTCGATTAAATACGAGTAACCGATAGTATGATCTTCTGTGCGCCCATGCTTGCACCATACTAACTACAACGTATAAAATCCAGGACTATGATTTGCATATATTTAATTATGAATAATTAAATGCAAATAATTGTTTATTTAAATAGATTTATGGCAATGGATCGTGAGTTTGCGTTACTTAAATCTAGACATTAAGTACACAACTCCAACAATCTCCCACTTGTACTAAGGTCTAGTCATTTCCTCCAAACTCCCGACTCCCATACTCATCACGTGCTTAAGTTGTACTTCCAAGAAGTACTATGTGAATGAGCACTCTAGGTTGCCGCTCTGAAGTTATCTTGGTGACTACAGCGTCGTCTCCCTCGACGATGATTCGTATCAGGTGGTACTTGCACTATGTGTTATCTTACACTTATGGACTAGTGATTTCTTACCATTTGCCATTGCACCGCTATTTACATAGCCTTTGACAAATTAAGAATCACATCTAAGTCCCAGAGATTATCCCGGAGTTATACCAAAACTTCCGCTGCCTCTGAGGCCGCTATTTGGTTACCCATGGCAGAGTCCGAAAAGCATCGTGCTTATCACTCTTCCATGTTAAAACTCCTTCTCCTTCAATAGTGAAACATGTTGGAAATCGATATCCCGGATTACCGAAATATGCGGAAACCGACAATCCGATCGAAATCCCATCGCCGGAAAAACGCGAACCATCTCACGTCGACGAAGCTCGACTTGAGCATCACCGCCGCGGGATGAAACCCCGCGGCTAGAAAACCCTAGCCGAGCCCCCCAGCCGCGAGGGGCTCGCGATCGCACGCCGCGATCGCCGGGGCTGCCCAGCAGCCCCCGGTGGTGAGTCCGGCGACTCACCACCATCGCCGGAGGAGGGGCGGTCAGCCCCCAGCTGACCCGCCGCGGCTCCAGCCACGGCTTTCCCCGCGATCGACCTCGCGGTCGATCGCATGCCCCGGCTCCAGCCGGGGCTCCTTCGTCGCGTCTGGCCGCCGGTCAAGGGCTGGGGAGGGACCAGCTGCCGTGGCACCAGCCCACGGCGGTCTCCCCGCGATCGACCCATGGTCGATCGCTCGCCCCGGCGTCCAGCCGGGGCTCCCTCGTCCGCGCGCCGCGATCGAACCCTAGGGTTCGATCGCCCCCTCGGCTCCAAGCCGAGGGTTCTCTCGACCTTCGCCGGGGTTCTCGAATCCCCGTCCCCGAAGTTCGTACGTTTACCCGGATCGTGTGTTCATGTATATACTACAATTAATCACACAAAATCATAGAAGAGGGTTTGTGATTTATTACCTTCGATTCGTTGTACGGAGAAACGAATTTACGCGTTGATGACCTTGCGATCTTCCCACGTATTCCTTGCACCTTGTCCGAACGTCGTGTGGGCGACGATCTATCGAATACCTTATGGATCTCCTTCACTCTTCAAGACTTTATTGTTGGCGTAACTTAGGTTGTGAAAAGTGAAGACCATGTAGTGCTTTTATAGGCTACGTAGGGGATCATAAGGAGAATAAATATTGGGCTTCCAATATTGAAAATTAAATTGGGTCCAACCCAAATCCATTAATTCTTATCAATATTAATTTTATTTATTTTCCACTATATAAATAAAATTGCACTCCCAATATTATTCCATATTATATCAAATAATATTTCTCCATCTTAGTATTATTTATTCCGTGTATTTAAGATTTAAATATCCATGAATAAATTTATTTATTGCTCAATAAATAATATTCATATCTTATATCCGAGACTAGTACCGTTCAACCTTTATTATTATACGGATTAAATCCACCTGCAGGGTTTACATAATAATTCCTTATGAACTCATCTCGGGGATATTATCAACCCTTACGGGATACACTGTCCCTTCAAGAATTCACGGCATGCCATACATAAAATATAGTGACCCAACTCAACCGGTAATTAACCCAATAATTAAATCGGTTAATTCCTTTGGAAAATCAAAGTCACTTATATTAGATATACACACCCGCAATAATATCGGGGATTAAGAATAAAATACTCTGAGATTTAAATTGATTATCCAAGGCAATCCTAATCAATAAATCTCAAGCTGATCCGCCCAATACACCAAGTGTACAAGTGTGATAAAATAATTAAGACAAATTATTTTCTCTCTCACACAACGACTATACCGATGGATTGGTCCGTGTCCATCTAGGTCGTGAGCAACTGTTCGATTAAATACGAGTAACCGATAGTATGATCTTCTGTGCGCCCATGCTTGCACCATACTAACTACAACGTATAAAATCCAGGACTATGATTTGCATTAATTATAAATAATTAATTGCAAATAATTGTTTATTAATTAAATAGGTTAAATGCTATGACCGGGAGTTTACCGATACTTAAATATAGACATTAAGTACACAACTCCAACAATCTCCCACTTGTACTAAGGTCTAGTCATTTCCTCCAAACTCCCGACTCCCATACTCATCACGTGCTTAATTTATACTTCCCAGAAGTATTATGTGAATGAGCAATCTAGGTTGCCGCTTTGAAGTTATCTTGGTGACTACTGCGTCGTCTCTCTGACGATGACTCGTATCAGGTGGTACTGGCTCTATGTGTTATCATCACCTTTTTGAACTTATGACTTCTTCCAGTTCTCCACGCACCGCTATTTACATAGCCTTTGGTGAACCAAGAATCATATCCAAGTTCAGAGGTTATTCCGGAACCTAACCAAAACTTCCGCTGCCTCTGATGCTGCTATTCGGTTTATGATAGAGTCCGAGAAGCATTACGCTTATCACTCTTTCATCCTTAGGTTCCACCTCTTCTAAAAGTGAACACATAGCCTGATATCGACTTACACTGGTCCTTTCTCTGATTTTGGATCTGAGAAACTGTAATCTAAGAAGATTTCGTTTTTGCCAGTAATCCAGTACTTCCAAGTACTTTACAGCATTCGAATATTTCTTATCCAGATTACTTTGATATCCTCCCACTACGCTAACCGCATAGTTGATATCAGGTCCTTGTTTTTCAACATTGCATCCACAAAGCTCTCCACACTCGAAGTGTAGGAAACCGCTTTGTCTATATCTATCTCCTTTATGTGTTCAAGACACATACCTTAGATAGATGTATTCTGATCTCGAAAGGCAATAACCTTTCTCAGAATTGTGCATGTTTAAAACAAACCATAATCGTATAAGATATCTTAAGAGAAGTGCAAGTGTTCTTATCTAGAGATCGAAAGATTTCTAAGAACATGATACAATTTCATCTTAATCTTATATCTCGATTTATTTAGACAACCTCTATTTTATGTTTGACAACACTTTTACATTGTTGCCAACGATGAAGTGTTATCTACACAAAATTCCGAGAAACACCACCCTTGTTTCCATTACGTCTCTAACACACCTTTCCTTGCCTTTTGATGAATCCATAGAATGGACTATCTCATCAATTCGCAAGTTCCTATGCAGAACTAGGGATCGATTTCATGTATACTAGATCCAGAGTTTAAAAACTCCTCCAGTCTTATGAACATCTCCGGTTGGTTAACAACCTCCCACTGCAATGGCGTTCCGGTGTATAACAGTAATAACATTAGGTGCAGTTAGTGGTGTACTGCTAATCGGTCAGGTTGGTTCTCAGTCTCTCCTTTCCTCATTTTAAAGTACTTTGTCAGTTAGGGCATTGTAGTTCATCTAATAGTATTCCTCTAAGAACCGGGCGAGGACACCCATCTGGTTCGCAGTACTATTGAACTTACAATTACTTGTTCTTCTAGGATATTCTACAACCACATTGAATGTGACGTTGTATCCAGAGATATCCATAGAACATAGGTAGTTCCGAACGAACTTGTTCTTTTACTATTAGAATCTCATCTCTTATTTCTGACACACCATGTCTACACATCAGTGTATGGTGTAGTCGTTTGAGACTTAATCTCAATCTTTGATTTATGCTATGTGTTATTTAGATAGGTGATAGCCTCCGCGAACAAGTCGCAGGCTTTCAATGGATATACTTTGAAGGATCCCCATAATGGCTTTGTGTTGAAAACACTCCGCCTTTATGGCACATCAAGTATTCTAATCCATCTTCGAGTATTCTTGAAAGAACAACTCGTACCTCTCTAATAGCACCGCATCAATCATTAATCATTTTCTATACTTGTCCGGCGGCGATGAGAGCGGGGGGATCCGCCGTGGCACCAGCCCACGGCATCCCCGGCGATCGACCGAAGTCGATCGCATGCCCCGGCGTCCAGCCGGGGCTCGTCCCTTATCGCGCGATGCGGCGGTCCGAACCCTAGGGTTCGGCCGCCCCTTCGATCCTCGCCGGGGATCTCGAATCCCCGTCCCCGAGGTTCGTCGTTTTCCCGGATCGCACGTTCATGTATATATCACAATTATTCAACGCACATAATCATAGAGGGGGTTTCTCGATTATACCTTCGATTCGTTGTACGGAGAAACGAAATCGGTTGACGACCTTGTGATCTTCCCGCGTATTCCTAGCACTCCGTTCGAACGTCGTGTGGGCGACGATCTATCGAACTCTATGGATCCTCCTCACTCTCAAGACTTTATGAATTCCGTAGGTCAATTAATTCTCTCTTGGTTATGAAAAGTGAAGACCATGTAGTGCTTATATAGGCTACGTAGGGGATCATAAGGAGAATAAATATTGGGCTTCAATATTGAAAATTAAATTGGGTCCAACCCAAATCTATTAATTCTTATCAATATTAATTTTATTTATTTTCCACTATATAAATAAAATTGCACTCCCAATATTATTCCATATTATATCAAATAATATTTCTCCAATTAGTATTATTTATTCCGTGTATTTAAGATTTAAATATCCATGAATAAATTTATTTATTGCTCAATAAATAATATTCATCTCTTATATCCGAGACTAGTACCGTTCAACCTTTATTATTGTGCGGAACGAATCCACTCATGAGGTTTACACAATAATTCCTTATGAACTCATCTCGGGGATATTATCAACCCTTCCGGGATACACTTTCCCGTCAAGTATTCACGGCATGTCATATATAAAATATAGCGACCCAATTTTACCGGTAATTAACCCAATAATTAAATCGGTCAATTCCTTTGGAAAATCAAAGTCTCTAATATTAAATATACACACCCGCAATAATATCAGGGATTAAGAATAAAATACTCCGAGATTTAAATTGATTATCTTTGGCAATCCTAATCAATAAATCTCAAGCTGATCCGCCCAATACACCAAGTGTACAAGTGTGATAAAATAATTAAGACAAATTATTTTCTCTCTCACACAACGACTATACCGATGGATTGGTCCGTGTCCATCTAGGTCGTGAGCAACTGTTTGATTAAATACGAGTAACCGATAGTATGATCTTCTGTGTGGGCCCGACACACCATACTAACTACAACGTATAAAATCCAGGACTATATTTTGCATAATTAATTAATAATAATTAATTGTAAATAATTGTTTATTAATTAAATAGGTTAAATGCTATGACCGGGAGTTTACCGATACTTAAATCTAGACATTAAGTACACAACTCCAACACATATATTGCTATCTAATGTACCAGAATAGATATCGCCATTATTTCTTATCTAAACCATCAAATGATTAAAGAAATAAAATATCCATTAATAATAGAAATCCAGAACAAAAGTTCTTTCTAAAAGGTACAAAGCAATAAACTTGAAATGAAATCCTATAACTATCAAAAAGATAAACGTCTTCCACTGCAACCGCTGCTTCCTTAACAGCTCTGCCCTAAGGACTCGAACTCTTCTTATCTAAGTCGCCGGGTTTTCTGGAACCCCTGCATTTAGAATGCACATACCGTCAGTGGTTCCATATCTACACACCAGAATTCTGGTAGATAATACCGCTGACTATGTTTTACGACTAAAGAAAAATTCGTACCTTTGAGAGGACAAGATGTAGACCCCCAGTACTCAGACTGCTTCCCTTGGGGATGTTTGCCAGAAGGCTTCTTTATCCCACCCTTTTGTCCAAGTCCCTTAGGACCACCGGACCCCCTTGTCTTCTTCTCCTTTCCTTTGCCTTTAGGTCCGAAACCTTTGGCTTTGGCTATAAGAGCTTGCGATTGTTTCAACTCGTCCAAAAGATCCATCATCTCAAAAACATGATCAAGTGTTTCATCGAAGTAACAGATCTTTACGAGTATCCTCATCGCCTCTTTTCTAGCCTCCCCATCATGTCCAAACAGCAACTTGAGTTTGAGCATGACATCACGATTAATGGCTAGTGAACGAGCACTCTCCCATTTTTCAAAGTCAAAAATCTCATCCTCAGTTGAGTTAATGGTGAGTCCAGGAGGACAAGTTTTACTGAGTACGTCTTTGTACTCCTTTGCAGTCTGAGCAATGTCTAACTCTTCTTTCCATTCAACACAGTATGGAACCAGTGCGTCAAATTCCTCAAGTATCATCTTAAGTGGATTCATAGACATTTTCTAAACCTATAAGCACATTTAAACAAACAATTAATTTAATATCCGACATTATTTCCCTGGAATAATATCATTAAATCACTAATCACATCTAAAATCCCATCAGGTAAGGCAAGCCACGTTCGTGTGGACGTTTACCCACCCAAATGATTTAGCAATTAGATTTGCTTTGGTCGTACATCATTATAGCGTTACTTCGTTGGGAAGAATACTATAAAGCGTACCTAAGTGTAAACCATTACTCAGTACTAAGGTGAATCGTTTAGAATTGTTATGTCATCGCAAGCCACGTTCGTGTGGACGTTTACGATAACTCGCAATCCCTCACAATTTCCTATAACTGTCTACATCAATTATTCTAAAATCCCATTCAGTATAGCAAGCCACGTTCGTGTGGACGTTTACCATACCAAAAAGATTTATATAATTGAAATCCAATTATTTGATCCATTTGATCTCGTAAATCAAGACGCGGAGAATCATAAGTGAAACTCGAAGTTTCTAACCAGTGATTCACCATGCGAACGACTCTATCTCTCATAAATGAGGGAGCCGAGCAGACAATCGATCCATCTATCAAAGAATGGCACGAAGGTCTCTAATTTGTGTCATCCACATGACCAAGTGGCTTTGGCTCCATTCCACTCCCCGGGGTGAGAATGAGTCGACTTGAAATCAGTTTCAGAAAGACAAATTAGGCATTGTTTGATAAACTTGATCAATGTTTCTTGTAAAAGGAATTATAAGAATTCTCCTCCAATGACTCGTCTATACGAACTTCGAAAGTCCATAAGAGTCACCAAGAGAATAGTAATGGAGACCATGGGAATGTTTCCATCCCCTCTCCCACTTAGCTTTTTATAACAAAGGGATACGCTATCTAGTGCATAAAATAAACACATATAGCATGCATGAAAGCAATAAAGCACATAGATCACATAGTCAAAATAATGCTAGAGAAATTATTTTTCCCGACTATCATGGCTTTATCTTCATATGCATCCTCTAGTCTTCAGTCTTCGTTTCTTGAATGCTCCATGTGACGAGAATATTAATTTCCAATATTTAAATCTATTTATTTTCAATTAATCCAAAAGTTACTTAATTCGAAAATTAAGTCAATTGAATATATCAAAAATAAAATTAAATATTATTAATATTTTTATTTATTTTATTTTCCATCTAATTCTATTAAATCTTTAGAATAATCTATCCAAGTCAAACTCGGAATATTCTAGAAGACTTCTATAATAGAACAAGGAAATAAAATAAATTTAGGACTCTTCTACTTTCCATTATTAATTAATTTCCATCTAATGAAAATTCCCAAGAGTAGGAATAATCAAATAGGAAATAAATTAATACTAAATTAATTAAATTCCTAGTCCATGAATATTTCCATAAAGGAAATAAAACAAATAGGAATAAAATTAATTCAATTAATTCTTTTCCTAATCCATGAGAATTTCCTAAAAGGAAGATACTCAAATAGGAAAGTCGAATTAATTTAGGAAAGCCGGATTATGGCAGGAGTAGCACGGGTTGGGAGTCCCCGCACCACCCCCACCACCATGATCGACCGGCCACCGGAGGGGATCACCGCCGCCGCCACTCCAGCCGGCCAGCCACCACCAACGCCGGCGGCAGCCCACGGCCGAGGGGCGATCGGCCCCCTCCTCGCGGTCGATCGTGAGGGTTGATCATGGGGTTGATCGTCCCTCTCGTCCATCGTCTTCTTCGTCACACCTTCTTCGTCTTCCGGCGATCGTCTCAACATCGAACCAACGTAATAAAATTACAAGAATTAAATTACAATATCCGGTATCGATTCTATACATGAAATCGACCCTATACATTTTCCGGAAAAAAAGTGCGTAATAATAAATCCTAAATTCGGTCAACCCCCGAATTTTTACTATTACAAACATTCAACCACACAAAAACGAATCTCGACATGTCCGAGAGTTTAATAATCATGATAATTAATTAAAAACAATTAATTAAATCCAACCATGATAGCCGGAAATCCTGCAAGGTAGAACAATAATCGAGCACATACATGAACACGAAACCAAACGCTCTGATACCAATTGTTGGAAATCGATATCCCGGATTACCGAAATATGCGGAAACCGACAATCCGATCGAAATCCCATCGCCGGAAAAACGCGAACCATCTCACGTCGACGGAGCTCGACTTGAGCATCACCGCCGCGGGATGAAACCCCGCGGCTAGAAAACCCTAGCCGAGCCCCCCAGCCGCGAGGGGCTCGCGATCGCCGGGGCTGCCCAGCAGCCCCCGGTGGTGAGTCCGGCGACTCACCACCATCACCGGAGGAGGGGCGGTCAGCCCCCAGCTGACCCGCCGCGGCTCCAGCCGCGGCTTTCCCCGCGATCGACCTCGCGGTCGATCGCATGCCCCGGCTGCTGGGATTCGATGTCCCGGGCTATCAAAAATTGCGGAACCGATAACCCGATCAAAAACCCTCAATCACCGAAGACTGAATCCCGACTCATCCGCAGGAGTCCGACCTTTGGAGACTACGCGCCCGAAGACACGCAGCCCGCCCCCAGCCGATTTTCTCCCGCGAGTCGGATCCACGAACGCGAACCACCTCACGAGCCGGGGCCCGACCGAATGCCCAGCGAGGTCCGAAGACCGCGTGCACCCAGCCGAGCCCCCGCGAGGGGCTCGCGATCGTCCTCGACGATCGCTGGGATCGCTCGTAGCGATCCCCAGGGCTGCTCGTAGCAGCCCCGCAGCGAGTCGCGGACTCGCTGCTCCAGCGCACGGGATCACCCCGTGCGAGCCGCTACGGGCGAACCCGTAGCATGCACGGGGTCGCTGCGAGTCACCTCGCAGCTGACCCGCGAGCGATCCGAGGATCGATCGCATCCCTCGGCTTCGGCCGAGGGCTTCCCGTATCCGCGCCGGCGGCGATGAGAGCGGGGGGATCCGCCGTGGCACCAGCCCACGGCATCCCCGGCGATCGACCGAAGTCGATCGCATGCCCCGGCGTCCAGCCGGGGCTCGTCCCTTATCGCGCGATGCGGCGGTCCGAACCCTAGGGTTCGGCCGCCCCTTCGATCCTCGCCGGGGATCTCGAATCCCCGTCCCCGAGGTTCGTCGTTTTCCCGGATCGCACGTTCATGTATATATCACAATTATTCAACGCACATAATCATAGAGGGGGTTTCTCGATTATACCTTCGATTCGTTGTACGGAGAAACGAAATCGGTTGACGACCTTGTGATCTTCCCGCGTATTCCTAGCACTCCGTTCGAACGTCGTGTGGGCGACGATCTATCGAACTCTATGGATCCTCCTCACTCTCAAGACTTTATGAATTCCGTAGGTCAATTAATTCTCTCTTGGTTATGAAAAGTGAAGACCATGTAGTGCTTATATAGGCTACGTAGGGGATCATAAGGAGAATAAATATTGGGCTTCAATATTGAAAATTAAATTGGGTCCAACCCAAATCTATTAATTCTTATCAATATTAATTTTATTTATTTTCCACTATATAAATAAAATTGCACTCCCAATATTATTCCATATTATATCAAATAATATTTCTCCAATTAGTATTATTTATTCCGTGTATTTAAGATTTAAATATCCATGAATAAATTTATTTATTGCTCAATAAATAATATTCATCTCTTATATCCGAGACTAGTACCGTTCAACCTTTATTATTGTGCGGAACGAATCCACTCATGAGGTTTACACAATAATTCCTTATGAACTCATCTCGGGGATATTATCAACCCTTCCGGGATACACTTTCCCGTCAAGTATTCACGGCATGTCATATATAAAATATAGCGACCCAATTTTACCGGTAATTAACCCAATAATTAAATCGGTTAATTCCTTTGGAAAATCAAAGTCTCTAATATTAAATATACACACCCGCAATAATATCAGGGATTAAGAATAAAATACTCCGAGATTTAAATTGATTATCTTAGGCAATCCTAATCAATAAATCTCAAGCTGATCCGCCCAATACACCAAGTGTACAAGTGTGATAAAATAATTAAGACAAATTATTTTCTCTCTCACACAACGACTATACCGATGGATTGGTCCGTGTCCATCTAGGTCGTGAGCAACTGTTTGATTAAATACGAGTAACCGATAGTATGATCTTCTGTGTGGGCCCGACACACCATACTAACTACAACGTATAAAATCCAGGACTACATTTTGCAAAATTAATTAATGATAATTAATTGCAAATAATTGTTTATTAATTAAATAGGTTAAATGCTATGACCGGGAGTTTACCGATACTTAAATCTAGACATTAAGTACACAACTCCAACAATCTCCCACTTGTACTAAGGTCTAGTCATTACATCCAAACTCCCGACTCCCATACTCATCACGTGCTTAATTTATACTTCCCAGAAGTATTATGTGAATGAGCAATCTAGGTTGCCGCTCTGAAGTTATCTTGGTGACTACTGCGTCGTCTCTCTGACGATGACTCGTATCAGGTGGTACTGGCTCTATGTGTTATCATCACCTTTTTGAACTTATGACTTCTTCCAGTTCTCCACGCACCGCTATTTACATAGCCTTTGGTGAACCAAGAATCATATCCAAGTTCAGAGGTCATTCCGGAACCTAACCAAAACTTCCGCTGCCTCTGAGGCTGCTATTCGGTTCATGATAGAGTCCGAGAAGCATTACGCTTATCACTCTTTCATCCTTAGGTTCCACCTCTTCTAAAAGTGAACACATAGCCTGATATCGACTTACACTGGTCCTTTCTCTGATCTTGGATCTGAGAAACTGTAATCTAAGAAGATTTCGTATTGCCAGTAATCCAGTACTTCCAAGCACTTTACAGCATTCGAATATTTCTTATCCAGATTACTTTGATATCCTCCCACTACGCTAACTGCATAGTTGATATCAGGTTCTTGTTTTTCAACATTGCATCTACAAAGCTTTCTACACTTGAAGTGTAGGTAACTGCTTTGTCTATATCTATCTCCTTCATGTGTGCAAGACACATACCTTAGATAGATGCATTCTGTTCTCGAAAGGCAATAACCTTTCTCAGAATTGTGCATGTTTAAAACAAACCATAATCGTATAAGATATTCAAAGAGAAGTACAAATGTTCTTATCCAGAGATCGAAGATTTCTAAGAACATAATCCAACTTCATCTTAATCCTATATTTCGATTTATTTAGACAACCTCTATTTTATGTTTGACAACACTTTTACGTTGTTGCCAACGATGAAGTGTTATCTACACAAAATTCCGAGAAACACCACCCTTGTTTCCATTACGTCTCTAACACACCTTTCCTTGCCTTTTGATGAATCCATAGAATGGACTATCTCATCAATTCGCAAGTTCCTATGCAGAACTAGGGATCGATTTCATGTATACTAGATCCAGAGTTCAAAAACTCCTCCAGTCTTATGAACATCTCCGGTTGGTTAACAACCTCCCACTGCAATGGCGTTCCGGTGTATAACAGTAATAACATTAGGTGCAGTCAGTGGTGTACCGCTACTCGGTTAGGCTGGTTCTCAGTCTATCCTTTCCTCATTTCAAGTACATTGTCAGTTAGGGCATTGTAGTTCATCTAATAGTCTTCCTCTAAGAACCGGGCGAGGACACCCATCTGGTTCGCAGTACTATTGAACATACAATTACTTGTTCTTCTAGGATATTCTACAATCACATAGAATGTGCCGTTGTATCCAGAAATATCCATAGAACATAGGTAGTTCCGAACAAACTTGTCCTTTTACTATTAGAATCCTATTTCTTATTCCTGACACACCATGTCTACACATCAGTGTATGGTGTAGTCGTTTGAGACTTAATCTCAATCTTTGATTTATGCTATGTGTTATTTAGATAGGTGATGGCCTCCGCGAACAAGTCGCAGGCTTTCAATGGATATACTTTGAAGGTTCCCCATAGTGGCTTTGTGTTGAAAACACTCCGCTTTTATGGCACAACAAGTAGTCTAATCCATCTTCGAGTATTCTTGGAAGAACGACTCGTACCTTCTCTAATTACACATACCGCATTAATCACAAATCATTTTCTATACTTGTTCGAATTCCATCCTTTATCCAGAAAGGTCAACTTAGTCATATCATCTATCAAGATCGATTCTCAGGTCGGGAGGTCCATTCCTCCAACTATAATTGATCAAATCAATTTCGACCTTTTGAATCCCTTTTGAATAGATATTACCAAGTTTAAGAATTCACAAGTATAATGATTAATAAGAGAAATACATCTAATAAGTAAAACAAGTTACACATAACGGTTTGTTGCATCGTGGTAGACTAAGGATTCATCATTCACATATTGCTATCTAATGTACCATAATAGATATCACCATTATTTCTTATCCAAACCATCCAATGATTAAAGAAATAAAATATCCATTAATAAAGAAAACCAGAACGAAGTTCTTTTTCAAAATGAAGGGGTACATAAGCAATAACTGAAATGAAAACTTAAAACAGATAAATGTCTTCCACTTCAACCGCTGCTACCCCAACAGCTTCGCCCATGTAGACTCGAACTCTTCTTCTCTAAGTCGCCGGGTTTTCTGGAACCCCTGCATTTAAAGAAATGCACATACCGTCAGTGGTTCCATATCTACACACCAGAACTCTGGTAGATAATACCGCTGACTATGTTTTTACGACTAAAGAAAAATTCGTACCTCTGAGAGGACATTCAGACTTCCAGTGTCCAGACTTCTTGCATCGGAAGCACAAGCCCTTTGGCTTACTAGACCCCACTCGTGGTCCATTCCTCTTGGCACCACTGGGTTTCATGGCTTGCTTCCTTTTCTTGCCCCTACCTCCAATAGCTTTCAAGCTTTTGGGCTTGGTAGTCACAAGCGCTTGAGACTTGCCCTTCTTGTAGATCCCCTCTGCCGCCTTCAGTTCAGTCAGGAGTTGCGCAAGAGTATAAGACAGTTTACCCATATTATAACTCATACGAAACTGCTCAAACTTAGGGGTCAGAGACTGGAGTATGATGTCGACTTGCGTCTCATCATCAATGGAAGCTCCTAGGACCTCAAGTTCATTCAACAAACTCATCATCTTAAGAACGTGCTCCCCAACGGGCGTTCCTTCAGACTGAGTAGTCGACATAAGGACTCTCATGGCTTCTTGCCTTGCCGCACGATCCTGCTCCCCAAACATCTCCTTGAGGTTAGTCATCATATCCCGGGCAGTGTCCATCGGCTCATGTTGGGTTTGGAGTACATTTGACATGGAAGCCAAAATATAGCACCTAGCCATTTCATCAGCCTTTTTCCACTTCCGATATGTTGCCTTTTCCTCATCAGTCGAGGCAGCCGTGGGCTCAGCAGGGCATTGCTCATAGAGTACAAACTTGTACTCTTCAGCAGTCAGGACAATGTCCAAATTTCTCTTCCAATCAATATAATTGGGGCCAGTGAGTTTATGTTCCTTGAGTATCACAGAAAGTGGATTCATAGCTATTCTCTAAACCTATAAGCACATGTAAACAAACAATCAATTTAATGTCCGATATTATCTCCCTCAAATAATATCATTAAATTACTAATTGCGTCTAAAATCCCATCAGGTAAGGCAAGCCACGTTCGTGTGGACGTTTACCCACCCAAATGATTTAACAATTAGGTTTGCTTCGGTCGTACATCATTATAGCGTTACTTCGTTGGGAAGAATACTACAAAGCGTACCTAAGTGTAAACCACCACTCAGTACTAAGGCAAATCGTTTAGAATTGTTATGTCACCGCAAGCCACGTTCGTGTGGACGTTTACGATAACTCGCAATCCCTCACAATCTCCTATAACTGTCTACATCAATTATTCTAAAATCCCTTTTAGTATAGCAAGCCACGTTCGTGTGGACGTTTACTATACCAAATAGATTTATATAATTGAAATCCAATTACTTGATCCATTTGATTTCGTAAATCAAGACTCGGAGAATCATAAGTGAAACTCGAAGTTTCTAACCAGTGATTCACCATGCGAGCGACCCTATCTCTCATAAATGAGGGAGCCGAGCAGACAATCGATCCATCTATCAAAGAATGGTACGAAGGTCTCTAATTTGTGTCCTCTACATGACCAAGTGGCTCTGGCTCCATTCCACTCCCCGGGGTGAGAATGAGTCGACTTGAAATCAGTTTTAGAAAGAAAAATTAGGCATTGTTTGATAAACTTGATCAATGTTTCTTGTAAAAGGAATTACAAGAATTCTCCTCCAATGACTTGCCTATATGAACTTCGAAAGTCCATAAAAGTCACCAAGAGAACAGTGATGGAGACCATGGGAATGTTTCCATCCCCTCTCCCACTTAGCTTTTTACGATAAAGGGATACGCTATCTAGTGCATAAAATAAACACATATAGCATGCATGAAAACAATAAAGCACATAGATCACATAGTCAAAATAATGCTAGAGAAATTATTTTCCCGACTATCATGGCTTTATCTTCATATGCATCCTCTAGTCTTCAGTCTTCGTTTCTTGAATGCTCCATGTGACGAGAATATTAATTTCCAATATTTAAATCTATTTATTTTCAATTAATCCAAAAGTTACTTAATTCGAAAATTAAGTCAATTGAATATATCAAAAATAAAATTAAATATTATTAATATTTTTTATTTATTTATTTTCCTATCTAGTTCTATTAAATCTCTAGAATAATCTATCCAAGCAAAATTGGAATATTCTAGAAGACATCTATAATAGACCAAGGAAATAAAATAAATAAATTAGGACTCACTACTTTTCTAATTTATTTTTATTCCTAATCCATGAATATTCCCATGAGTAGGAATAATCAAATAGAAAAAATAAATTTAGTACTAAATTAATTAAATTTCTAATCTATGAATATTTCCATGAAGGAAATAAATCAATAGAAATAAAATTAATTTAAATTAATTCTTTTCCTAATCCATGAGAGTTTCCTAAAAGGAAAGTACTCAAATAGGAAACCCGAATTAACTAGGAAAGTAGATCTTGGTAGGAGTAGCATGGGATTGGGAGATCCCACGCCATCCCCACCATGTGATGGATCGGCCAGCCACTCGGGGAGGAGCGCCGCCGCCGCCTAGCCACGCCGGCTAGGCCATGGGTCGATCACCATGTGATTGATCCCAAGCCCTTCTCTCTTCGTCACTTCTTCGTCTTCCGGCGATCGTCTCATCATCGAACCAACGTAAATAATTTACAAAAAATTAAATTACAATTCCGGTATCGATTCTATACATGAAATCGACCCTATACATTTTCCGGAAAATAAAGTGCGTAATAATAAATCCTAAATTCGGTCAACCCCCGAATTTTTACTATTACAAACATTCATCCACACAAAAACGAATCTCGACATGTCCGAGAGTTTAATAATCATGATAATAAAATTAACAATAATTAAATTAACCATGATAGCCGGAAATCCTGCAAGGTAGAACAATAATCGAATACATACATGAACACGAAACCAAACGCTCTGATACCAGTTGCTGGGATTCGATGTCCCGGGCTATCAAAAATTGCGGAACCGATAACCCGATCAAAAACCCTCAATCACCGAAGACTGAATCCCGACTCATCCGCAGGAGTCCGACCTTTGGAGACTACGCGCCCGAAGACACGCAGCCCGCCCCCAGCCGATTTTCTCCCGCGAGTCGGATCCACGAACGCGAACCACCTCACGAGCCGGGGCCCGACCGAATGCCCAGCGAGGTCCGAAGACCGCGTGCACCCAGCCGAGCCCCCGCGAGGGGCTCGCGATCGTCCTTGACGATCGCTGGGATCGCTCGTAGCGATCCCCGGGGCTGCTCGTAGCAGCCCCACAGCGAGTCGCGGACTCGCTGCTCCAGCGCACGGGATCACCCCGTGCGAGCCGCTACGGGCGAACCCGTAGCATGCACGGGGTCGCTGCGAGTCACCTCGCAGCTGACCCGCGAGCGATCCGAGGATCGATCGCATCCCTCGGCTTCGGCCGAGGGCTTCCCGTATCCGCGCCGGCGGCGATGAGAGCGGGGGGATCCGTCGTGGCACCAGCCCACGGCATCCCCGGCGATCGACCGAAGTCGATCGCATGCCCCGGCGTCCAGCCGGGGCTCGTCCCTTATCGCGCGATGCGGCGATCCGAACCCTAGGGTTCGGCCGCCCCTTCGATCCTCGCCGGGGATCTCGAATCCCCGTCCCCGAGGTTCGTCGTTTTCCCGGATCGCACGTTCATGTATATATCACAATTATTCAACGCACATAATCATAGAGGGGGTTTCTCGATTATACCTTCGATTCGTTGTACGGAGAAACGAAATCGGTTGACGACCTTGTGATCTTCCCGCGTATTCCTAGCACTCCGTTCGAACGTCGTGTGGGCGACGATCTATCGAACTCTATGGATCCTCCTCACTCTCAAGACTTTATGAATTCCGTAGGTCAATTAATTCTCTCTTGGTTATGAAAAGTGAAGACCATGTAGTGCTTATATAGGCTACGTAGGGGATCATAAGGAGAATAAATATTGGGCTTCAATATTGAAAATTAAATTGGGTCCAACCCAAATCTATTAATTCTTATCAATATTAATTTTATTTATTTTCCACTATATAAATAAAATTGCACTCCCAATATTATTCCATATTATATCAAATAATATTTCTCCAATTAGTATTATTTATTCCGTGTATTTAAGATTTAAATATCCATGAATAAATTTATTTATTGCTCAATAAATAATATTCATCTCTTATATCCGAGACTAGTACCGTTCAACCTTTATTATTGTGCGGAACGAATCCACTCATGAGGTTTACACAATAATTCCTTATGAACTCATCTCGGGGATATTATCAACCCTTCCGGGATACACTTTCCCGTCAAGTATTCACGGCATGTCATATATAAAATATAGCGACCCAATTTTACCGGTAATTAACCCAATAATTAAATCGGTTAATTCCTTTGGAAAATCAAAGTCTCTAATATTAAATATACACACCCGCAATAATATCAGGTATTAAGAATAAAATACTCCGAGATTTAAATTGATTATCTTAGGCAATCCTAATCAATAAATCTCAAGCTGATCCGCCCAATACACCAAGTGTACAAGTGTGATAAAATAATTAAGACAAATTATTTTCTCTCTCACACAACGACTATACCGATGGATTGGTCCGTGTCCATCTAGGTCGTGAGCAACTGTTTGATTAAATACGAGTAACCGATAGTATGATCTTCTGTGTGGGCCCGACACACCATACTAACTACAACGTATAAAATCCAGGACTATATTTTGCAAAATTAATTAATGATAATTAATTGCAAATAATTGTTTATTAATTAAATAGGTTGCTATGACCGGGAGTTTACCGATACTTAAATCTAGACATTAAGTACACAATTCCAACACCGGCTCCAGCCGGGGCTCCTCCGTCGCGTCTGGCCGCCGGTCAAGGGCTGGGGAGGGACCAGCTGCCGTGGCACCAGCCCACGGCGGTCTCCCCGCGATCGACCCATGGTCGATCGCTCGCCCCGGCGTCCAGCCGGGGCTCCCTCGTCCGCGCGCCGCGATCGAACCCTAGGGTTCGATCGCCCCCTCGGCTCCAAGCCGAGGGTTCTCTCGATCTTCGCCGGGGATCTCGAATCCCCGTCCCCGAAGTTCGTACGTTTACCCGGATCGTGTGTTCATGTATATACTACAATTAATCACACAAAATCATAGAAGAGGGTTTGTGATTTATTACCTTCGATTCGTTGTACGGAGAAACGAATTTACGCGTTGATGACCTTGCGATCTTCCCACGTATTCCTTGCACCTTGTCCGAACGTCGTGTGGGCGACGATCTATCGAACACCTTATGGATCTCCTTCACTCTTCAAGACTTTATTGTTGGCGTAACTTAGGTTGTGAAAAGTGAAGACCATGTAGTGCTTTTATAGGCTACGTAGGGGATCATAAGGAGAATAAATATTGGGCTTCCAATATTGAAAATTAAATTGGGTCCAACCCAAATCCATTAATTCTTATCAATATTAATTTTATTTATTTTCCACTATATAAATAAAATTGCACTCCCAATATTATTCCATATTATATCAAATAATATTTCTCCATCTTAGTATTATTTATTCCGTGTATTTAAGATTTAAATATCCATGAATAAATTTATTTATTGCTCAATAAATAATATTCATATCTTATATCCGAGACTAGTACCGTTCAACCTTTATTATTATGCGGATTAAATCCACCTGCAGGGTTTACATAATAATTCCTTATGAACTCATCTCGGGGATATTATCAACCCTTACGGGATACACTGTCCCTTCAAGAATTCACGGCATGCCATACATAAAATATAGTGACCCAACTCAACCGGTAATTAACCCAATAATTAAATCGGTTAATTCCTTTGGAAAATCAAAGTCACTTATATTAGATATACACACCCGCAATAATATCGGGGATTAAGAATAAAATACTCTGAGATTTAAATTGATTATCCAAGGCAATCCTAATCAATAAATCTCAAGCTGATCCGCCCAATACACCAAGTGTACAAGTGTGATAAAATAATTAAGACAAATTATTTTCTCTCTCACACAACGACTATACCGATGGATTGGTCCGTGTCCATCTAGGTCGTGAGCAACTGTTCGATTAAATACGAGTAACCGATAGTATGATCTTCCGTGTGGGCCAGACACACCATACTAACTACAACGTATAAAATCCAGGACTATATTTTTCATAATTAATTAATAATAATTAATTGCAAATAATTGTTTATTAATTAAATAGGTTAAATGCTATGACCGGGAGTTTACCGGTACTTAAATCTAGACATTAAGTACACAACCCCAACAAAACACATAGCCTGATATCGACTTACACCGGTCCTCATTCGATTAGAAATCTAAGAGAATGTAATCCAAAGTAAAAACTCGTCTGCTTCGTAGTCTAGAACAGTACTTCGAAAGTACTTTTACGGCAGTCGAATATTCCTCTCCAGGATTACCTTGATATCCTCCCACTATGCTAACCGCATAGCCGATATCAGGTTCTTGTTTTCAACAATGCATTTATTAAGCTTTCCACACTCAAAGTGTAGGAAACTGCTTTCATTGCTTCTATCTCCTTTTGTGTTCCAAAACACATATCCTTAGATAGATGCATTCCGTCTCTGAAAGGTAACGAACCTTTCTCGGAATCTTGCATGTTAAAACGAACCATAATCATATATGTAAGATGTCCAGAAAAGTACAATGTTCTTTCTAGAGATCCAAGATCTCAAGAACATGTCCAACTTCTTCCTTTATCTTTCATAATGATTTTTCTAGACAACCATCATTTTATGTCTGACAACATCTTTACATTGTTACCAATGATAAAATGTCATCTACATAAAACCTCCGAGAAACACCACCTTGTTTCCATCACGTTTCCCATACACACGATTCGTCTATGCATTTGATGAATCCATAAAATGGACTATCTCATCAATTTGCAAGTACCACGAACTCAATGCTTTGTTTCAATCCATAAATGGATCAACTAAGCTTGTACTCTAAATGATCTCGCCTCTTAGCAATAATCCTTATTGCTCTCCAAGAAGGCACATTTAGATCTAGTACGGCCTTCATGTAGATCTAGGGATCGATTTCATGTATACTAGGTCCAGAGTCCGAAGACTCTCCTAGTCTTATGAATATCTCCGGTTGTCCCACAACCTCCCACTACAATGGCGTTCCGGTGTATAAACAGTGATAATAGTAGGTGCAGTTAGTGGTGTACCGCTACTCGGTTCGGCTGGTTCTAAGTCTTAATCTTTCTCTCTCATTTCAAAGTATTACGTCACTTTGGGCTTGTGGTTCATCTAATAGTCTTCCTCTAAGAACCGGGCGTTAGAACTTATAACGTCCTTCTGGTTCATAGTACTATTGAACACACATCTTTTGTTCTTCTAGGATATTCTACAACCGCATTTGAATGCGCCGTTGTTTCCAGACATATCCATAGAACACAGGTAGTTCCGTATAACTCATGCTTTTACTATTTCTATAAGAGTTCCACTTCTTATTTCCGACACACCATTTCTACACAAGAGTGTATGGTGTAGTCATTTGGAATCAAATCCCAATCTCTGATCAGTATGCTATGCATTCCTCAGACAGGCACTTGCCTCCGCGATTAGATCGCAGGCTTTCAATGGATATACCATGCTGGTTCCCCACAATAGCTTTGTGTCCATTGACTTGTCAAAACACTTGCTTTTGTGGCACATCAGGTATTCTAATCCATTTCTCGAGTAATCATCAAATGAAGTACTCGTACCTTATTGTCTGAGTAGACATAGGTCTGCATACATCAGAGTCAATCAATTCTTATACTTGTCCGGATCTTACATCTTATATCCATAAAGGATTGCTTAGTCATATTATCTTCCAAATTAGATTCTTAGGTCGGAAGGTCCACTCCTTCAACTTAATTGATCAAATATCAATTTTCGACCTTTGAACTTCTTATTTGAATAAACATGATTTAGCATAAGAATCCACAAGTATAATCGATTTAATAAAGAAATCTCTTATTAGTAAAACGAGTTTTATACTACGGTTCGTTGCATCGTGGTGGACTTAGGATTCATCATTTATATATTGCTAGCTAATGTACCAGAATAGATAATATCATTATTTCTTCTTATAACCATCAAATGATTAAAAGAAATAAAATATCCATTCATTAGAAATCCAGAACAAGGTTCTTTCTAAAAGGTACATAAAAGCAATTACTCAAAATGAAATCCTATATAATTGTCCTCCACTGCAACAGCTGCCTCCTCAACAGCTTTGCCCATGTAGACTACGATTTCTTCTTTTCCAAGTCGTCGGGTTTCCTGGAACCCTCGCATTTAGAATGCGCATACCGTCAATGGTTCCATATCTACACACCAGGTTCCGGTAGATAATACCACTGACTATGTTTTACGACTAAAGAAGATTTCGTACTTTCTTTGAGAGGATAATCAGACTTCCAGTACCTAGACTGTTTGCATCGAGAACACTAGCCTATTGGCTTTCTCGCCCCATCTCGTGATCCAAGAAACTTAGGACCACTGGGTTTCTTTGCTTGCTTTTCCTTTCCCCCGATTTTGCCCTTAGGCTCGAAACCTTTGGCATTAGCTACAAGAGCTTGCGATTTCCGTCTCAACTCGTCTAAAAGGTCGATCATCTCAAAAACGTGTTTAAGCGTTTCCTCGAATTGACTGGCCTTTATGAGTATCCTCATCGCCTCTTGTCTAGCCTCTACACCATGTCTAAACATCTCCCTGAGTTTGAACATGATATCAAAATCAGTCCTTTCCTCATCAGTTAGGACATTTGTAGGTTCGGGAGGACAAAGCTCACTGAGTACAAACTTGTAATCTTCAACAGTTTGGGTAATGTCTAGATCTCTATTCCAATCATTACCTCCAGGGACCAATGAGTTTAAAATCCTTACGTATCACATAAAGTGGGTTCAAAGCCATATCCTAATCTATGAGCACATATAACAACAAACAATCGATTTAATCTCCGATATTATCTCCCTCAAATAATATCATTAAACCACTAATCGCATCTAAAATCCCATCAGATATGGCAAGCCACGATAGTGTGGACGTTTACCTATCCAAATGATTTAGCAATTAGATTTCCTTCGGTCGTACATCATCATTAGCGTTACTTCGATGGGAAGAATACTAAGAAGCGTACCTAAGTGTAAACCATTACTCAGTATCTAAGAAGATTGTTTGGGACACGCATATTCACCGCAAGCCACGATAGTGTGGACGTTTACGTTAACATACGCTCCTTTACTCCCTTCTATAACTGTCTACATCAATCGTTCCAAAATCCCATTCAATGCAGCAAGCCACGATAGTGTGGACGTTTACTACACCAAAAGACTTTTACAATTGACTCCCAATTACATGAATCATTCAATCTTGTAAATCAAGACGCGGAGAATCATAAGTGAAACTCGAAGTTTCTAACCAGTGATTCACCATGCGAACGACCCTATCTCTCATAAATGAGGGAGCCGAGCAGACAATCGATCCACCTTCAAAAGGATGGTACGAAGGTCTCTAATTTGTGTCCTTGACATGACCAAGTGGCTTTGGCTCCATTCCACTCCCCGGGGTGAGAATGAGTCGACTTGAAATCAGTTTCAGAAAGACAAATTAGGCATTGTTTGATAAACTTAATCAATGTTTCTCGTAAAAGGAATTACAAGAATTCTCCTCCAATGACTTGTCTATACGAACTTCAAAAGTACATAAAAGTCACCAAGAGAACAGCAATGGAGACCATGGATATGTTTCCATACCCTCTCCCACTTAGCTTTTTACAATAAAGGGATACGCTATCTAATGCATAATTAAATACACATAAGCATGCATACATGAAATAAAGCACATAGAATATTATCACATAGTCAAAATAATACTAGAATATTATTTTCCGACTATTATGGCTTTATCGCATCCCCGTACACATCTTCTAGTCTTCAGTCTTCGTTCTTGAATGCTCCGTGTGACGAGAATATTAATCCCAATATTTAAATCTATTTATTTTCAATTAATCCAAAAGTTACTTAATTCGAAAATTAAGTCAATCGAATATATCAAAAATAAAATTAAATATTATTAATATTTTTATTTATTTTTATTTTCCTATCTAATTCTATTAAATCTTTAGAATCCTATCCAAGTCAAACTTGGAACATTCTAGAAGACTCCTATAATAGAATAAGGAAATAAAATAAATTAGGACTCCTAATCCTTCCAAATTAATTCCTTTCCTAATCTATTAAAAATTCCATAAAGGAATAATTAAATAGGAAAAATTAATTAAGGACTTTAAAACTTTCCAAAATTAATTATTTTCCTAATCCATTTAAAATTCCATAAAGGAATAATAAAATAGGAAAAATAAATTAATTCCAAATTTATTCCTTTTCCTAATCTATGAAAATTCCCAAGAATAGGAATAATCAATAAGGAAAAATAAATTTATTCTAAATTTATTCTTTTCCTATTCCATGAGAATTCCCAAAAATAGGAATACTCAAAATAGGAAAACCGAATAATTTAGGAAAGTGAATCTTGGCCGAGATGAACGCGGGTTGGGGATCCCCACGCTCACCATGATCGACCACCCACCTAGAGGAGTCGAACTCCTCATGGTGGTCGATCGAGCCTCATGAGATCGGCCATGGGGATGGCCGATCGAGCCCTCCCTCTATTCGTCTCCTCCGTCACACGTCTTCTTCCGGCGGTCGTTTCGGCATCGATCCAACGTAAAATAAATTACATAATTTAATTACAATTATCCGGTATCGATTCTATACATGAAATCGACCCTATACATTTTCCGGAAAAAGTAGAACGTAATAATAAATCCTAAATTCGGTCAACCCCCGAATTTTTACTATTACAAGCATTCACCACACATAAAACGAATCTCGACATGTCCGAGAGTTTAATAAAAAATTATGACAATAATTAACGAAGAATTATATCTAGCCATAATAGTCGGAAACCCTGCAAGGTAGAACAATTTATCGAAAAATACCGTGAACGAAAACCAACGCTCTGATACCAATTGTTGGAAATCGATATCCCGGAATTAATAAATTAATTAAAATTAATTATCCAATTAATTCCGACCGAAATCCTTTGGAGATCGAATATCCGGATTGTCTAAAAATTGCGGAACCGACAACCCAATCGAAATCCCGATCGCCGGAGAAAACACGAACACCGACTCATCCGCAGAAGTCCGACCTTTGGAGACTACGCGCCCGAAGACACGCAGCCCGCCCCCAGCCGAAGTCCCCCGCGAGTCGGAAACCACGAACACACCACGTGACCCGGGGCACGACCTGATGGAGTAGTATACTTAATGTCTAGATTTGAGTATTCTGAACTCTGTATGCACTTTCATTTACCTATTTATAATGAACATTCATTTGCTTTTAATTATTGTTAATTAAATATATGCAAATTATAGTCCTGGATTTTATACGTTGTAGTTAGTATGGTGCAAGCATGGGCGCACAGAAGATCATACTATCGGTTACTCGTATTTAATCGAACAGTTGCTCACGACCTAGATGGACACGGACCAATCCATCGGTATAGTCGTTGTGTGAGAGAGAAAAAATAATTTATCTTAATTATTTTATCACACTTGTACACTTGGTGTATTGAGCGGATCGATTGAGACTCATCAATTAGGTTTGCTCGGCGATAATTGATTTGAGACTCAGTGTATTTTATTCTTAATCCCCGATACAATTACGGGTGTGTATATTTAATATATGTGACTTTGATTTTCCAAAGGAATTGACCGATTTAATTATTGGGTCAATTACCGGTTAAGTTGGGTCACTATATTTTATATATGGCATGCCGTGAATTCTTGACGGGACAGTGTATCCCGGAAGGGTTGATAATATCCCCGAGATGAGCTCATAAGGATTTATTATGTAAACCTCGCGAGTGGATTTGTTCCGCATAATAAATAAGGTTGAGTGGTACTAGTCTCGGATAAAAGAGATGAATAAATTTATTAAGCAATAAATAAATTTTATTCATGGATATTTATATCTTAAATACACGGAATAAATAATACTACCGGAGAAATATTATTTGGATATAATATGGTTTAATATTGGGAGTGCAATTAATTTATATAGTGGAAAATAAATTAATTAATATTGATAAGGATTAATGGACTTGAGCATTGGGCTCAATTTAATCTTCAATATTGGAAGCCCAATATTCCACCTCCTTTAGATCCCCTACGTAGCCTATAAAAGCACTACATGGCCTTCATAAATCATAAGACAAGATTATCACACTTGATATTTTAGAGAGTTGAAGGAGATCCATAGGAGTTCGATAGATCGTCGCCCACCCGACGTTCGAACGGAGTGCAAGGAATACGTGGGAAGATTCAAAGGTCATCTTGATTCCGTTTCTCCGAACAACGAATCGAAAGGTACAATATCTAAACTATACTTGATATTATTCGATTTTGGTTTATCGATTATACCGTAGAACCAAGATCCGAGGACGAACCCCGGACGAGGATCGAACCGGGCGGTGGTGGTCGAACCACCGGACCGCCGGCGGTTCAAGGATCCCCGTGGGGATCGAACCAAACGCGCCCCGGCTGAACCGGGGGCGTGCGCATCGAAGGACCCCAGCCCTCGGCTGGGGGTGCGATCGAACCTAGGGTTCGATCGCTGGGGTGGCGGGCTGGCGCCGCCGCGGCTCGTGGGACGAGCCGCCCCCTCCTGTGCGAACGGCGAGTCGCCGGACTCGCCGTAGGGTTGCTTCGACGCAACCCAGCAGTCGCATGATGCGATTGCGTGAACCCCGGCTCGCGGGGGTTCGGCTGGGGGCGGGCCGCGTGTCTTCGGGCGCGTGGTCTCCGAAAGCCGGACTCCGGCGGATGAGTCGGTGTTCATGTGATCTCCGGCGAATGGTTTTGATCGGGTTATTGTTCTTTCCGCAATTTTAATAGTCCGGGATATCAAATTCCAACAATTGGTATCAGAGCGTGGTTTACGTTCGCGGTATTTTCGATAAAATTGTTCTACCTTGCAAGGATTCCGACTATTATGGCTTAATTTATTATTCGTTTAATTTATTTTGTCATGAATGTTGGTTTAATTAAACTCTCGGGCATGTCGAGATTCGTTTTTGGTGGTGAATGCTTGTAATAGTAAAAATTCGGGGGTTGACCGAATTTAGGATTTATTATTACGTTCTACGTTTTTCCGGAAATTGTATAGGGTCGATTTCATGTATAGAATCGATACCGGATAGTGTAAAATTTATTTTGTAATTTATTTTGCGTTGGATCGATGCCGAAACGACCGCCGGAAAAGACGCGTGACGAAGGAGATGACCGTGAGGGTGAGGACAAGGATCGACCATCCCCATGGTCGATCCACAAGGACGATCGACCCTAGCCGGAGGAGGGCTGCCCGCGGGAGCTCCGGCCACGCCGGCCACCAGTGGTGGTGGCGCGTGGGCTGGGCGGCGGCGGCATAGGCGGCGGTCGATGGGTGGCGCGGGGATCCCCACCCCGTGCTATCCCGGTCCGGTGATTCTCTTTCCTAATTGGTTCGGGTTTTTCCTATTTGAGAATTCCTATTTTTGGGAAGTCTCATGGATTAGGAAAAGAATCAATTTGGAGTTGATTAGGATTCCTAATTGATTATTTCTATTTTATGGAAATATTCATGGATTAGGAATCTAATTAATATGGAAAGTAGAAGAGTCCTAAATTATTTTATTTCCTTATTTCATTATGGAAATCATCTAGAATATTCCAAGTGGGTCTTGGATAGATTATTCTAGAGATTTAATGAAGTAAAAAGGGAATATAAAATAAATAAATAAAAAATATATATTAATAATATTTAATTTTATTTTTGATATATTCAATTGACTTAATTTTGAATTAAGTAACTTTTGGATTAATTGAAAATAAATAGATTTAAATATTGGAGATTAATATTCTCGTCACATGGAGCATTCAAGAAACGAGGACTGAAGACTAGAAGATGCGTACGGAGATGGAGTAAAGCCATAATAGTCGGAAAATAATATTCTAGTAATTATTTTGACTATGTGATAATATTATGTGCTTTATTACATGTATGCATGCTATATGTGTTTATTTTATGCACTAGATAGCGTATCCCTTTATTGTAAAAAGCTAAGTGGGAGAGGGTATGGAAACATACCCATGGTCTCCATTGCTGCTCTCTTGGTGACTTTTGTAAACTTTTGAAGTTTACATAGATAAGTCATTGAAGGAGAGTTCTTGTAATTCCTCTTACAAGAAACATTGATTAAGTTTATCAAACAATGCCTAATTTGTCTTTTCAAAGCTGATTTCAAGTCGACTCATTCTCACCCCGGGGAGTGGAATGGAGCCAGAGCCATTTGGTCATGTAGAGGACACAAATTAGAGACCTTCGTACCATTCTTTGATAGATGGATCGATTGTCTGCTCGGCTCCCTCATTTATGAGAGATAGGGTTGCTCGCATGGTGAATCACTGGTTAGAAACTTCGAGTTTCACTTATGATTCTCCACGTCTTAATTTACGAGATCAAATGGATCAAGTAATTGGATTTCAATTGTATAAGTCTTTTGGTATGGTAAACGTCCACACTATCGTGGCTTGCTATATTGAATGGGACTTTAGATCGATTGATGTAGACAGTTATAGAAGGGAGTGAAGGATCCGTGTGTCAACGTAAACGTCCACACTATCGTGGCTTGCGGTGATATGCGAATCTCAAACAAACTTCTTAGTACTGAGCGATGGTTAACACTTAGGTACGCTTCATAGTATTCCTCCCATCGAGGTAACGCTATTGATGATGTACGACCGAAGGAAATCTAATTGCTAAATCATTTGGGTGGGTAAACGTCCACACTATCGTGGCTTGCCTTACCCGATGGGATTTTAGATGTGATTAGTGATTTAATGATATTATTTAAGGGAGATAATATCGGATATTAAATTGTTTGTTTGTTTTATGTGCTTATAGGTTAAGAATGACTGTGACCCCACTTTGTGATATACTTAAAGATGAAAACTCACTGGTTCCATATAGTACTGATTGGAAGCGAAATCTGGACATTGTTCAGACTGTTGAGCTTTCTGAATCCACTGTTGTCCCAACTGATGAGGACATTCGAAATGACCTCAGGATGATGTTGAGACATGGCGTGGAAGCTGGACAAGAGGTGATTAACATACTCACAGAATTCTCTCTCAATGAGTCCCTTAAAAAGGATTCAGCGAGAACGGAGTTTGTGCGTAGGTTAAGGAAATCACAAGCTTTTGTGGCAAGGCTAGAGGAAAAGCGTGCAAAGAAACCCAGTGGTTTAAAACCACGGATTGGGAAGAGCAAGCCGCGAGGCAAGTGCTATCGATGCAAGCAGTTTGGGCACTGGAGGTCTGATTGTCCTCTCATCAAAGGTACGAAATTTTCCTTAGTCACTGAAATATTATCAGTGGTGTTATCTACCAGCACCTGGTGTGTAGATACGGGGGCCACTGATCATGTCTGCAATTCATTGCAGGGGTTCCAGGAAACCCGGAGACTTAGAGAGGGAGAGATCGTGGTCTACATGGGCAATGCTGCAAGAGTGGCGGCTGTTGCAGTGGGAGACGTTCACTTACGCTTCAGTAGTGATAGGATTTTAGTTTTACAAAATTGTCTTTATGTACCCAACTTTAGAAAGAATTTAATTTCGGTTTCTAAACTTATTATGAATGGATATTCTGTTTCTTTTGATCACTCTGTGGTCATAAGAAGAAATAGTGAGATTATCTGTTCTGGTACATTGGTGGACGATTTGTATGTTCTAAATCCTGAGTCTAACACGATGCAACTAACCGAGAGTAATAACACATCTACGAACACCAATAAGAGAAAGGAACCTTCTAAAATGAATCAATTATACTTGTGGCATCTAAGGCTAGGTCATATTAATTCAAATAGAATTCAAAGGTTGAAAGCTGATGGTCTCATTAGCGGCATAGAAGGAGAGGACCTTCCAACCTGCGAATCCTGTTTGGAGGGAAAAATGACCAAGCGTCCTTTTTCTGGTAAAGGACGAAGAGCTGAACAAGTATTGGATTTGATTCACTCTTATGTATGCGGACCTATGTCTACTCAGGCAAGGGGAGGGTACGAGTACTTCATCACTTTTACTGATGATTACTCAAGGTATGGATTTGTATACCTGATGCGCCGCAAGAGCGAATCTTTTGACAAGTTCAAGGAATTCAAGGCTCTTGTGGAGAACCTTCAAGGTAAATCCATTAAATGCCTGCGATCTGATCGCGGAGGCGAGTACCTGTCTGGAGAATTCAAGGCATACTTGGCAGAGAATGGGATTGATTCCCAAATGACATCACCATATACTCCCCAGCAAAATGGTGTATCAGAAAGAAGTAATAGGACTCTTATGGAAATGGTGCGATCAATGATGAGTTACTCGGACTTACCTATCATGTTCTGGGGATATGCCTTAGAAACGGCAGCGCACATTCTAAACTTGGTTCCATCAAAAACGGTTCCTTCAACACCCATGGAACGATGGAGCGGGCGCAAGCCTAGCTTAAGACACGTTCGGATCTGGGGGTGCCCTGCACATGTGTTGAAGGTAGGTGCCGATAAATTAGAACCTCGTACTGAAGTGCGGTTGTTTATAGGATATCCTAGAGGAACTAAGGGTGGCATGTTCTATAGTCCTACGGACCAGAAGATCGTTATAAGTACTAACGCTCGGTTCTTAGAGGAAGACTATGTCATGGACCACAAGCCCAAGAGTGACATTATACTTGATGAGTTGAGAGGAAACAAGGAAGGCCTAGATACAGCCGAACCGAGTAGTAATACACCACTAGAACCTGCACCTACTGTCACTGTTAATACACCGGAACGCCGTCGTAGTGGGAGGGTTGTTAAGCAACCCGACCGATGGATTGGACTGGGTGAGTCTTCGGACTCTGGACCTGGAGTTCATGAAATCGATCCCTGGACCTATGATGAGGCGGTACAAGATATAGATGCGCCTTCTTGGAAGAAAGCGATGAAATCCGAAATTGAATCTATGGATTCTAATAAAGTCTGGGATCTTGTAGAACCACCAAGCGGCGTAAAGCCAATTGGGTGTAAATGGGTCTACAAGAGAAAGAGAGGATCTGACGGAAAGGTTGAAACCTTTAAAGCTCGGCTTGTTGCGAAAGGATATACTCAGAAAGAGGGAATCGATTATGAGGAGACCTTCTCGCCGGTAGCCAAGATAAAGTCGATCCGGATTCTCTTATCCATAGCAGCTCATATGGATTATGAGGTGTGGCAAATGGATGTCAAGACAGCTTTCCTAAATGGAAGTCTTGACGAGACGATTTATATGAAACAACCAGAAGGATTCATTGCTAAGGGGCGAGATCATCTAGTGTGCAAGCTAAATCGATCCATTTATGGATTGAAACAAGCCTGGAGATCGTGGAACCTGCGGTTTGACGAAGTAGTCCAATCTTTTGGATTCAGTCAAAGCATGGACGAATCGTGTGTGTATTGGAAACGTGATGGGAAGAAGGTGGTGTTTCTCGTGCTTTATGTAGACGACATTCTTCTCATTGGCAACAGTGTGAAAATGTTATCAGACATAAAGGGATGGTTGTCTAGACAATTCGATATGAAAGATTTGGGAGAAGTCGGGCATGTTCTAGGGATCAAGGTTATAAGGGATCGCCGGAGTAGAACATTGTACCTATCCCAACAATCTTACATAGACACGATTCTGGCTCGTTTTAACATGCAAGATTCCAAGAAGGGTGATCTACCCTTCAGCAAAGGAACTTATCTTTCTAAGGAGATGTGTCCTCTGACACAAAAGGAGAAAGATGAAATGAAAGCAGTTCCCTACGCTTCGGCCGTGGGAAGCTTGATGTATGCAATGTTATGCACGAGGCCTGATATCTGCTATGCAGTTGGCGTAGTAGCGAGATATCAGAGTAACCCTGGAAAGGCTCATTGGACTGCCGTAAAGAGCATTTTCAAGTATTTGCGAAATACTAGGGATTATGTTCTGAGTTACGAGCAGACAATCTGATTCCTTTGGGTTATACGGATTCAGATTTCCAAGCTGATAAGGACCGGCGAAAGTCGACATCAGGCTATGTGTACACTTTGGGAGGTGGAGCCGTATCATGGAGGAGTGTTAAGCAAAAGTGCATTTCAGACTCTACCATGGAAGCTGAATATGTTGCAGCCTCAGAGGCAGCGAAAGAGTCAGTATGGTTCCTTAATTTCCTCCAGGACTTAGATGTGATTCCGAGTTTGCCCAGAGCTATGACAATTTATTGTGACAATAGCGGTGCAGTGGCAAACAGTAAGGAACCACGGTCCCATAGTGCTACGAAACACATAGAGCGCAAGTACCACCTGATTCGAGACATCGTCAAGAGGGGCGATGCGATAGTCACCAAGATAGCTTCAGAGGACAACCTAGCGGACCCTTTCACCAAGATACTTCCTAGCGAAGTATATTACAAGCACTTGGAGGGTTTGGGAGTCAGAAGTTTGGAGGATAAGACTAGACCTTAGTATAAGTGGGAGATTGATGGAGTAGTATACTTAATGTCTAGATTTGAGTATTCTGAACTCTGTATGCACTTTCATTTACCTATTTATAATGAACATTCATTTGCTTTTAATTATTGTTAATTAAATATATGCAAATTATAGTCCTGGATTTTATACGTTGTAGTTAGTATGGTGCAAGCATGGGCGCACAGAAGATCATACTATCGGTTACTCGTATTCAATCGAACAGTTGCTCACGACCTAGATGGACACGGACCAATCCATCGGTATAGTCGTTGTGTGAGAGAGAAAATAATTTATCTTAATTATTTTATCACACTTGTACACTTGGTGTATTGAGCGGATCGATTGAGACTCATCAATTAGGTTTGCTCGGCGATAATTGATTTGAGACTCAGTGTATTTTATTCTTAATCCCCGATACAATTACGGGTGTGTATATTTAATATATGTGACTTTGATTTTCCAAAGGAATTGACCGATTTAATTATTGGGTCAATTACCGGTTAAGTTGGGTCACTATATTTTATATATGGCATGCCGTGAGTTCTTGACGGGACAGTGTATCCCGGAAGGGTTGATAATATCCCCGAGATGAGCTCATAAGGATTTATTATGTAAACCTCGCGAGTGGATTTGTTCCGCATAATAAATAAGGTTGAGTGGTACTAGTCTCGGATAAAAGAGATGAATAAATTTATTAAGCAATAAATAAATTTTATTCATGGATATTTATATCTTAAATACACGGAATAAATAATACTACCGGAGAAATATTATTTGGATATAATATGGTTTAATATTGGGAGTGCAATTAATTTATATAGTGGAAAATAAATTAATTAATATTGATAAGGATTAATGGACTTGAGCATTGGGCTCAATTTAATCTTCAATATTGGAAGCCCAATATTCCACCTCCTTTAGATCCCCTACGTAGCCTATAAAAGCACTACATGGCCTTCATAAATCATAAGACAAGATTATCACACTTGATATTCTAGAGAGTTGAAGGAGATCCATAGGAGTTCGATAGATCGTCGCCCACCCGACGTTCGAACGGAGTGCAAGGAATACGTGGGAAGATTCAAAGGTCATCTTGATTCCGTTTCTCCGAACAACGAATCGAAAGGTACAATATCTAAACTATACTTGATATTATTCGATTTTAGTTTATCGATTATACCGTAGAACCAAGATCCGAGGACGAACCCCGGACGAGGATCGAACCGGGCGGTGGTGGTCGAACCACCGGACCGCCGGCGGTTCAAGGATCCCCGTGGGGATCGAACCAAACGCGCCCCGGCTGAACCGGGGGCGTGCGCATCGAAGGACCCCAGCCCTCGGCTGGGGGTGCGATCGAACCTAGGGTTCGATCGCTGGGGTGGCGGGCTGGCGCCGCCGCGGCTCGTGGGACGAGCCGCCCCCTCCTGTGCAAACGGCGAGTCGCCGGACTCGCCGTAGGGTTGCTTCGACGCAACCCAGCAGTCGCATGATGCGATTGCGTGAACCCCGGCTCGCGGGGGTTCGGCTGGGGGCGGGCCGCGTGTCTTCGGGCGCGTGGTCTCCGAAAGCCGGACTCCGGCGGATGAGTCGGTGTTCATGTGATCTCCGGCGAATGGTTTTGATCGGGTTATTGTTCTTTCCGCAATTTTAATAGCCCGGGATATCAAATTCCAACACGACCGAACAGCCCGCCGTGGGAGAACCCACGGCTGCCCAGCCGAGCCCCCGCGTGGGGTTCGCGGATTGCTCGTAGCAATCCCTGGGGCTGCTCGTAGCAGCCCCGCAGCGAGTCCGGCGACTCGCTGCTCGTGGATGGGGCGCGCACATGCGAGACGCTGTGGGTAACCCCGCAGCACTCATGATCGATCCCACGGGCTGCTCGCTGCAGCCCGTAGCGCGTCCGGACGGGACTCGCGTCCAGCGATCCCGCTACGGGAAATCCTGTAGCTCGCTGCGGGTCCGTCCGCGGCGATCGAGCATGAGCTCGATTGAGTCTCGGCGCCCAGCCGAGGCTCACGCCCCTTGACCCGTCCAGCCGAGTCGTCGAGCCGCCGGCGGTCCGGTGGTCCGTGCCCACCACCGCCCGGTTCGACCTCGTCTTTGGGTCTCGTCCCTCGGATCTTGGTTCACGGTATTTTCACGATAATTAACATGTAAAATCATCGAGGGGGTTTTCACGATTTTACCTTTGTTCTCATTGTACGGAGAAACGAGATCTATGAAGACCTTGAGACCTTCCCACGTATTCCTTGCACTAGCTCGAACGTCGGGTGGGCGACGATCTTCCGAACTCCATGGATCTCCCTCTCTACTTTCTCTCTCTAGAATTGTGATCTTCAAGTTATGAGAATAGAGAAGACCATGTAGTGCTTTTATAGGCTACGTAGGGGATCTTAAGGAGGTGGAATATTGGGCTTCCAATATTAATGATTAAATTGAGCCCAAGCCAAAATCTATTAATCCATTAATATTAATTAATTCTTTTTTCCACTATATAAAATTAATTGCACTCCCAATATTAAACCATATTATATCAAATAATATTTCTCCGGTAGTATTATTTATTCCGTGTATTTAAGATATAAATATCCATGAATAAAATTAATTTATTGCTAATTAATTTATTCATCTCTTGTATCCGAGACTAGTACCATTCAACCTTAATTATTATGCGGAACAAATCCACCTGCAGGGTTTACATAATAATTCCTTATGAACTCATCTCGGGGATATTATCAACCCTTACGGGATACACTTTCCCGTCAAGTATTCACGGCATGTCATATATAAAATACAGTGACCCAACTTAACCAGTAATTAACCCAATAATTAAATCGGTTAATTCCTTTGGTAAATCAAAGTCACTTATATTAAATATACACACCCGCAATAATATCGGGGATTAAGAATAAAATACGCTGAGACTTAAATCGATTATCGCCGGCAATCCTAATCGATAAATCTCAAGCAGATCCGCTCAATACACCAAGTGTACAAGTGTGATAAAATAATTAAGATAAATTATTTTCTCTCTCACACAACGACTATACCGATGGATTGGTCCGTGTCCATCTAGGTCGTGAGCTACTGTTCGATTAAATACGAGTAACCGATAGTATGATCTTCTGTGCGCCCATGCTTGCACCATACTAACTACAACGTATAAAATTCAGGACTATGATTTGCATATATTTAATTATGAATAATTAAATGCAAATAATTGTTTATTTAAATAGATTTATGGCAATGGATCGTGAGTTTGCGTTACTTAAATCTAGACATTAAGTACACAACTCCAACAACCACGTGGCTTGCTATGCTGACGGATTTTGGATTAATTGATGTAGACAGTTGTAAGTAATTGTGAAGAGTTGTGAAGTTATCGTAAACGTCCACACCACGTGGCTTGCGGTGATGTAGCAATTCCAAACGATTTACTTTGGTACTGAGTAATGGTTTACACTTAGATACGCATTATAGTATTCCTCCCCACGAGGTTCCGCTATAAGTGATGTATGACCAAAGAAAATCTAATTGCTAAGTCGTTTTGGTGGGTAAACGTCCACACCACGTGGCTTGCCTTACCTGATGGGATTTTAGATGTGATTAGTGGTTTAATGATATTATTTGAGGGAGATAATATCGGAGATTAAATCGATTGTTTGTTATTATATGTGCTCATAGATTAGGATATGGCTTTGAACCCACTTTATGTGATACGTAAGGATTTTAAACTCACTGGTCCCTAAATGTATTGATTGGAATAGAGATCTAGACATTGCCTAGACTGTTAAAGAGTACAAGTTTGTACTCAGTGAGCTTTGTTCTCCCGAACCTACTAATGTCTCGACTCTTGAGGAAAGAACTGATTTTATCATGTTCAAACTCAAAGAGATGTTTAGACATGACATAGGCGGCTAGACAAGAAGCGATGAGGATACTCATAAAGGCCAGTCGCTTCGAGGAAACGCTTAAACACGTTTTTGAGATGATTGACCTTTTGGACGAGTTGAGACGGAAATCGCAAGCTCGTGTAGCCAATGCCAAAGGTTTAGAACCTAAAGGCAAAACCGGGGGATAGGAAAAGCAAGCAAAGAAACCCAGTGGTCCTAATTCTTGGATCACGAGATGGGGCGAGAAAGCCAATAGGCTAGTGTTCTCAATGCAAACAGTCTAGGTACTGGAAGTCTGATTATCCTCTCAAAGAAAGTACGAAATCTTCCTTAGTCGTAAAACATAGTCAGTGGTATTATCTACCGGAACCTGGTGTGTAGATATGGAACCATTGACGGTATGCGCATTCTAAATGCGAGGGTTCCAGGAAACCCGACGACTTGGAAAAGAAGAAATCGTAGTCTACATGGGCAATGCTGTTGAGGAGGCAGCTGTTGCAGTGGAGGACAATTATAGGATTTCATTTTGAGCTATTGCTTTTATGTACCTTTAGAAAGAACTTTGTTCTGGATTTCTAATGAATGGATATTTTATTTCTTTTAATCATCTGATGGTTATAAGAAGAAATAAAGATAGTATCTATTCTGGTACATTAGCTAGCAATATATAAATGATGAATCCTGAGTCCATCACGGTGCAACGAACCGTAGTACAAAACTCGTTTTACTAATAAGAGATTTCTTTAAATCGATTATACTTGTGGATTCTTATGCTAAATCATGTTTATTCAAATAAGAAGTTCAAAGGTCGAAAATTGATATTTGATCAATTAAGTTGAAGGAGTGGACCTTCCGACCTAAGAATCTAATTTGGAAGATAATATGACTAAGCAATCCTTTATGGATATAAGATGTAAGATCCGGACAAGTATAAGAATTGATTGACTCTGATGTATGCAGACCTATGTCTACTCAGACAATAAGGTACGAGTACTTCATTTTATGATTACTCGAGAAATGGATTAGAATACCTGATGTGCCACAAAAGCAAGTGTTTTAACAAGTCAATGGACACTAAGCAATTGTGGAGAGCCATCAAGGTATATTCATTTGTAGCCTGCGATTTGATCGCGGAGGCAAGTACCTATCTGAGGAATGCAATGGCATACTGATCAGAAATTGGGATTTGATCCCAGATGACTACACCATGCACTGTTGTGTAGAAATGGTGTGTCGTAAACAAGAAATGGAACTCTTATAGAAATAGTAAAAACATGAGTTATACGGAACTACCTATGTTCTATGGATATGTCTGGAAACAACGGCGCATTCAAATGCGGTTGTAGAATATCCTAGAAGAGCAAAAGATGTGTGTTCAATAGTACTATGAACCAGAAGGACGTTATAAGTTCTAACGCCCGGTTCTTAGAGGAAGACTATTAGATGAACCACAAGCCCAAAGTGACGTAGTACTTTGAAATGAGAGAGAAAGATTAAGACTTAGAACCAGCCGAACCGAGTAGCGGTGCACCACAAACTGCACCTACTGTTATTACTGTTTATACACCGGAATGTCGTTGTAGTGGGAGGTTGTGGATCAACCGGAGATATTCATAAGACTAGGAGAGTTTTCGGACTCTGGACCTAGTATACATGAAATCGATCCCTGGATCTACATGGAGGCAGTACTAGATCTAAATGTGCCTTCTTGGAAAGCAATAAGGATTATTGCTAAGAGGCAAGATCATTTAGAGTACAAGCTTAGTTGATCCATTTATGGATTGGAACAAAGCTTTGAGTTCGTGGTACTTGCAAATTGATGAGATAGTCCATTTTATGGATTCATCAAAGCATAGACGAATCGTGTGTATTGGAAACGTGATGGAAACAAGGTGGTGCTTCTCGGGTTTTATGAAGATAACATTTTATCATTGGCAACAATGTAAAGATGTAATCAGACATGAAATGATGGTTGTCTGGATAAATCATTATGAAAGATATAGGAAGAAGTTGGACCTGTTCTTGAGATCTTGGATCTCTAGAAAAGAACATTGTATTTCTCCTGGACATCTTTACATATAAATGATTATGGTTCGTTTTAACATGCAAGATTCCGAGAAAGGTATGTTACCTTTCAGATACGGAATGCATCTATCTAAGGATATGTGTTTTGGAACACAAAAGGAGATAGAAGCAATGAAAGCGGTTTCCTACACTTCAAGTGTGGAAAGCTTGATAAATGCAATGTTGAAAACGAGAACCTGATATCTGCTATGCGGCTAGTATAGTGGGAGGATATCAAGGTAATCCTGGAAAGGAATACTCGACTGCTGTAATGAACATTTTAAGTACTTTCGAAGTACTGGAAACTATGTTCTGGATTACAGAGCAGACAAGCTTTTCCTTTGGATTACATTCTCTTAGATTTCTAATCGAATGAGGACCGGTGTAAGTCGATATCAGGCTATGTGTTTCACTATTGAAGGAGAAGGAGTTTTTAACATGGAAGAGTGATAAGCACGATGCTTTTCGAACTCTGCCATGGGTAACCAAATAGCGGCCTCAGAGGCAGCGGAAGTTTTGGTATAGCTCCGGGATAATCTCTGGGACTTAGACGTGATTCTTAATTTGCCAAAGGCTATGTAAATAGCGGTGCGATGGCAAATGGTAAGAAATCACAAGTCCATAAGTGTAAGATAACACATAGAGCAAGTACCACCTGATACGAGTCATCGTCGAGGGAGACGACGCTGTAGTCACCAAGATAACTTCAGAGCGACAACCTAGAGTGCTCATTCATATAGTACTTCTTGGAAGTACAACTCAAGCACGTGATTAGTATGAGAGTCGGAAGTTTGGAGGAAATGACTAGACCTTAGTACAAGTGGGAGATTGTTGGAGTTGTGTACTTAATGTCTAGATTTAAGTAACGGAAACTCACGATCCATTGCCATTAATCTATTTAATTAAATAAACAATTATTTGCGTTTAATTATTTATAATTAAATATATGCAAATTATAGTCCTGGATTTTATACGTTGTAGTTAGTATGGTGTGCATGGGCACACAGAAGATCATACTATCGGTTACTCGTATTTAATCGAACAGTTGCTCACGACCTAGATGGACACGGACCAATCCATCGGTATAGTCGTTGTGTGAGAGAGAAAATAATTTATCTTAATTATTTTATCACACTTGTACACTTGGTGTATTGGGCGGATCGTTTGAGATTTATCGATTAGGATTGCCGGCGATAATCGATTTAAGTCTCAATGTATTTTATTCTTAATCCCCGATACTATTGCGGGTGTGTATATTTAATATAAGTGACTTTGATTTTCCAAAGGAATTAACCGATTTAATTATTGGGTTAATTACCGGTTAAGTTGGGTCGCTATATTTTATATATGACATGCCGTGAATACTTGACGGGAAAGTGTATCCCGTAAGGGTTGATAATATCCCCGAGATGAGTTCATAAGGAATTATTATGTAAACCCTGCAGGTGGATTTGTTCCGCATAATAATTAAAGTTGAACGGTACTATTCTCGGATATAAGAGATGAATAAATTAATTAGCAATAAATTAATTTTATTCATGGATATTTAAATCTTAAATACACGGAATAAATAATACTAACCGGAGAAATATTATTTGATATAATATGGATAAATATTGGGAGTGCAATTTTATTTATATAGTGGAAAATAAATAAAATTTATATTGATAAGAATTAATAGATTTGGGTTGGACCCAATTTAATTTTCAATATTAGAAGCCCAATATTTAATCTCCTTTTGATCCCCTACGTAGCTTATAAAAGCACTACATGGTCTTCACAATTCATTAACCTAAGATACGCCAATCATAAAGTTCTTGAAGAGTGGAGGAGATCCATGGAGTTCGGTAGATCGTCGCCCACACGACGTCCGGGCTAGTGCGAGGAATACGTGGGAAGATCTCAAGGTCGTCAATTGAGTTCTTCGTTTTTCCGAACAACGAGAACGAGGTAAATCGTAAAACCCCCTTTATGATTTAATCGTTTTTAATTATCGTAAAATTATCGTGAACCAAGATCCGAGGTTTAGGATCCTCACCGGGGTCGAGCCGAGCGGTGGCGATCGAGGATCGCCAGACCGCCGCGGCTGGAGCGACTCGCCGGCGAGAATCACGCGACGGAGCTTCGCTGGGAGCGAAGCGCCCGCCTGGGGACCAGGCGCTCGCCTGGTCCATGTCGCGCGCGGTCGCGCGACCACCAGGCGCTCGCCTCGTATGGCTGGGCAGCGGGCTGCGCACTTTTGCGCAGCGGATCCGCGGGGCGTCGCTGGCCATGCTCGGAGCTGCACGGGGGCTGTGCAGCTGAACCCTAACGCACGTCCATGACGTGCGCACGCCTCGAGCAAACATGCGGCGGCTTGGCCGCGGTAGGGTTTGCTTGGGGGGCTGTTTCGCGAGGGTTCGGGCGTGGATAGGGGGCTGCTACGAGCAGCCCGTGGAGGCTGCTGTGATCAGCTGCGTGCCCCATGAAGGGGCTCGACCGAACAGCCATGGGTTCGCCCATGGTTAGGGTTTGGTTGGGCTCGGCATCGTGGTGGTTCGTGGCGGGATATTCCGGCAACCGGGAGTCGATTGGAATTGTCGTTCCGCATTTGACGATTCCGGATATTCGTTCTCCGAAGGATTTCGGTCGGAATTAATTAGATAATTAATTTTAATTAATTTATTAATTCTGGGATATCGATTTCCAATAGTTCGTAGATGTGTTATTACTCTCGGTTAGTTGCATCGTGTTAGACTCAGGATTTAGAATATACAAATCGTCTATCAATGTACCAGAACAGACAATCTCACTATTTCTTCTTATGACCACAGAGTGATCAAAAGAAACAGAATATCCATTCAGAATTAACTTAGAAACTGAAATCAAATTCTTTCTAAAATTCGGTACATAAAGACAATTTTGTAAAACTAAAACCCTATCACTACTAAAGCGTAAGTGAACGTCTCCCACTGCAACAGCCGCCACCTTCGCGGCATTGCCCATGTAGACCACGATCTCTCCCTCTCTAAGTCTCCGGGTTTCCTGGAACCCCTGCAATGAATTGCAGACATGGTCAGTGGCACCCGTATCTACACACCAGGTGCTGGTAGATATCACCGCTGACAATGTTTCAGTGACTAAGGAAAATTTCGTACCTTTGATGAGAGGACAATCAGACCTCCAGTGTCCAAACTGCTTGCATCGAAAGCACTTGCCCAAAGGCTTGCCTCTCCCAATCCGTGGCTTTAAGCCACTGGGTTTCTTTGCACGCTTTTCCTCTAGCCTTACCACAAAAGCTTGTGATTCTCTTAACTTACGCACAAACTCCGCTCTCGCTGAATCCTTTTTAAGGGACTCATTGAGAGAGAATTCTGTGAGTATGTTAATCACCTCTTGTCCGGCTTCCACACTATGTCTCAACATCATCCTGAGGTCATTTCGAATGTCCTCATCAGTTGGGACAACAGTGGATTCGGAAAGCTCAACAGCCTGAACAATGTCCAGATTTCGTTCCCAATCATTACTATATGGAACCGGTGAGTTTTCATCCTTAAGTATATCACAAAGTGGGGTCACAGTCATTCTTAACCTATAAGCACATAAAACAAACAATTTAATATCCGATATTATCTCCCTCAAATAAATATCATTAAATCACTAATCACATCTAAAATCCCATCAGGTAAGGCAAGCCACGTGGTGTGGACGTTTACCCACCCAAATGATTTAGCAATTAGATTTTCTTTGGTCATACATCACTTATAGCGTAACCTCGTGGGGAGGAATACTATAATGCGTATCTAAGTGTAAACCATTACTCAGTACCAAAGTAAATTACTTGGAATCGCTACATCACCGCAAGCCACGTGGTGTGGACGTTTACGATAACTTCACAACTCTTCATAATTACTTACAACTGTCTACATCAATTAATCCAAAGTCCGTCAGCATAGCAAGCCACGTGGTGTGGACGTTTACTACACTAAGAGACTTTTATAATTGACTCCCAATTACTTGATCCATTTAATCTTGTAAATCAAGACGTGGAGAATCATAAGTGAAACTCGAAGTTTCTAACCAGTGATTCACCATGCGAACAACCCTATCTCTCATAAATGAGGGAGCCGAGCAGACAATCGACCCATCTATCAAAGAATGGTACGAAGGTCTCTAATTTGTGTCCTCTACATGACCAAGTGGCTCTGGCTCCATTCCACTCCCCGGGGTGAGAATGAGTCGACTTGAAATCAGCTTTGGAAAGACAAATTAGGCATTGTTTGATAAACTTAATCAATGTTTCTCGTAAGAGGAATTACAAGAACTCTCCTCCAATGACTTATCTATATAAACTTGAAAGTTTATAAAAGTCACCAAGAGAGCAGCAATGGAGACCATGGGTATGTTTCCATACCCTCTCCCACTTAGCTTTTTACAATAAAGGGATACGCTATCTAGTGCATAAAAATAAACACATATAGCATGCATACATGTAATAAAGCACATAGTATTATCACATAATCAAAATAATACTAGAATATTATTTTCCGACTATTATGGCTTTATCACATCTCCGTACGCATCTTCTAGTCTTCAGTCTTCGTTTCTTGAATGCTCCATGTGACGAGAATATTAATCTCCAATATTTAAATCTATTTATTTTTAATTAATCCAAGAGATACTTAATTCGAAAATTAAGTCAATTGAATATATCAAAAATAAAATTAAATATTATTAATATTTTTATTTATTTTATTTTCTTTTTCCACTCCATTAAATCTCAAGAATAATCTATCCAAGATACTCTTGGAATATTCTAGATGATATCCATAATGAAATAAAGAAATAAAATAATTTAGGACTATTATACTTTACAAATTTATTTTATTCCTAATCCATGAATATTCCCATGAGTAGGAATAATCAAATAGGAAAAATAAATTTAGTACTAAATTAATTCTTTTTCTATTTCTTGAATATTCCATAAAGAAATAATCAAAATAGGAAAAACCGAATTAAAATAGGAAAGTATATTTCCGGTAGGAGTAGCGTGGATTGGGAGACGCCACGCCACCCCCACCTTGATCGACCGCCACCTAGGGCACGCCGCCGCCGCCGCCCAGCCCACGCGCCACCTCCTCTGGTGGCCGGCGTGGCCGAGACTCCCACGGCAGCCCCTTGTGGGGCCGAGGGTCGATCGATCCTCATGGGATCGATCATGGGGATTGATCGATCCCCGGTCCTTCGTCTTCTCGTCACTTCGTCTTCTCCGGGGTCTTCGATTCGTCGATCCAATCGCAAAATAAATTACAATAATCTAAATTACAATTCCGGTATCGATTCTATACATGAAATCGACCCTATACATTTTCCGGAAAAACGATGAACATAATAATAAATCCTAAATTCGGTCAACCCCCGAATTTTTACTATTACAAGCATTCACCACCAAAAACGAATCTCGACATGTCCGAGAGTTTAATAAAACCAACAATCATGACAAAATAAATTAAACGAATAATAAATTAAGCCATAATAGTCGGAACCCTGCAAGGTAGAACAATTTTATCGAAAATACCGTGAACGTAAACCACGCTCTGATACCAATTGTTGGAATTCGATATCCCGGGTTATTTAAATTTGCGGCACCGATAACCCGAACGAACCCTTCGCCGGAGATCACACGAACACGACAACCATGCCGGGATACGACCGAAGCGCACAGCGAGGCCCGAAGGCCGCGCACGCCCCAGCCTCACCCCCACGGCCGCGCGCTCGCGCGATCAAGGATCGATCGCGCTCGGGCGATCGATCGGGGTGGGGCTGCCCAGCAGCCCCCGCGGCGAGTCCGGCGACTCGCCGCCACCAGGAGGCCCCCGCCTTCACGGCGGGGTAGGGCACGGCACCAGCCCGTGCCCAGCGATCGATCCCCGTGGATCGATCGCACACCCTCGGCCCAGCCGAGGGTTCGCCCTCCACGCCCCGCCGAAACCCTAGGCGGGCGTACGGCGTGGTCCGGTGACTTCGTCACCACCACGCGTTCGTCCGTCTATCCCGGGCTTCGATCTTCGGATCTTCGTCCTACGGTATTCTCGATAAATCAAATCAAATAATATCAAGGGCGTTTAGATATTATACCTTCGATTCGTTGTTCGGAGAAACGAAATCAAGATGACCTTTGAATCTTCCCGCGTATTCCTTGCACTCCGTTCGAACGTCGGGTGGGCGACGATCTATCGAACTCCTATGGATCTTCTCCACTCTTCAAGACTTTATGATTGGCGTATCTTAGGTTAATGAATTGTGAAGACCATGTAGTGCTTTTATAGGCTACGTAGGGGATCAAAAGGAGATTAAATATTGGGCTTCTAATATTGAAAATTAAATTGGGTCCAACCCAAATCCATTAATTCTTATCAATATTAATTTTATTTATTTTCCACTATATAAATAAAATTGCACTCCCAATATTTATCCATATTATATCAAATAATATTTCTCCGGTTAGTATTATTTATTCCGTGTATTTAAGATTTAAATATCCATGAATAAAATTTATTTATTGCTTAATAAATTTATTCATCTCTTATATCCGAGAATAGTACCACTCAACCTTATTTATTATGCGGAACAAATCCACTCGCGAGGTTTACATAATAAATCCTTATGAGCTCATCTCGGGGATATTATCAACCCTTCCGGGATACACTGTCACTTCAAGAATTCACGGCATGCCATATATAAAATATAGTGACCCAACTTAACCGGTAATTAACCCAATAATTAAATCGGTTAATTCCTTTGGAAAATCAAAGTCACTTATATTAAATATACACACCCGCAATTGTTTCAGGGATTAAGAATAAAATACTCCGAGACTTGAATCAATTATCACAGAGCAATCCTAATTGATAAGTCTCAAGCGATCCGCTCAATACACCAAGTGTACAAGTGTGATAAAATAATTAAGATAAATTATTTTCTCTCTAACACAACGACTATACCGATGGATTGGTCCGTGTCCATCTAGGTCGTGAGCAACTGTTCGATTAAATACGAGTAACCGATAGTATGATCTTCTGTGCGCCCATGCACACCATACTAACTACAACGTATAAAATCCAGGACTATAATTTGCATATATTTAATTAACAATAATTAAAAGCAAATGAATGTCTGTTATAAATAGGTAAATGAAAGTGCACACACAGAGTTCAGAATACTCAAATCTAGACATTAAGTATACTACTCTATCATGTTTGTAGTAGATCCGACCTTCGGGTCGAGAAACAATTTGGTTTATGTTTTGTTTTTAAGTTTTTAATTCCGTATTTCGCTTTCCTTCAAAAACGTTTTTACGATTTGAAGCTATGGTTAATATGATTTGTTTTCCCTTAATTATTTTGTCTTTTATTTTCAGTATGATCGGCTAAGTTAATTGTGCATCTGGGCAGGGACGGATCGAAGGTGATTTAGGGTTTTAGTTAGGCCGCGAGGTTGATGGGGCTGAACTAACTGGTTGGGTGTTTGTTCCCGAGGCAAAGTTGTTTGAGGTTTATTTCTGGGGAGTTTGGGTAAACTAGGACGACCACTAGTGAACCTTTACAAACTGGGATACTGGTGATTGGCAAACCGCATAGATGTACCTTGTAGTATTGTTGCGGGCATAGCACTAGAACTTGCAGGAGATGCGGTCGTATGTTTCGAGCATGCTATTGGCCGAGCGGGTCTGTCTAGAGGGTAATGCGGGTTTGGGCATACTAGATCCATGTTTGGTCGCATAGGTTATCGAATTGTTCAGATCCAGGGGGATTAGGCATAGTGATAGCTAGCCTTCTCTTTACACAGTAAGGATAGATAAGGGGTGGGGCAATTGCTGGGCGTGACGCAATAGGACCACTTATGTTTTTGCACCCTATAACTGCTGACAAACCGCTGGTAAAAATCCTTAGTGCCGATGAACGGTAGTTTACCCTAATGATCCTGAGTGAAGTCATCAGCCCGGATGCTTTGTTTCCTATTTGATTTAAGTTTTACTTTTTAGTATTCTGCTACTAGATCTGAGTGTTTGCTTGCTTTGCTTTTATTTTTATTTAATTGCATGTTATTTCTGTTAGCTGTAGTTAGATCAAAGTGTTTGAAACGATTACAAAACCGCTGTGCCCACAGCAACCAAACTCAAAATCTTTTTGTGACAACCCCTTGGGCAAAGCCGAGATCACCTACTGTAATTGCCTCCTTGTGGGACCGACCCCACGTACTTACCATTATCTGCGTTTTGTAGTTAAAGGGGTACTGGCTAAATACAAATATCATTTTGACAGCGTGTTTGCTCCACGACAAGTATTGGCGCTCGTCAGCATATATGCAGGTTGGGTCAGGGCAGTGGGAGTTTTCCCCCAGGTGATCAAGACATATTGGCTCGGCTCTAGGGGCTAACAAGGGTCTTCTTTTATTTGCAGTACAGAAAGAAAATGCCTAAATCATTTACTTACTCAACTCAATTTTCAAATAATCACAATGGTCAGAACTTGGGCAAGCTTCAGCATTACAAACTTTTAAACAGCTACTCTCATGAAAGAAATATAACACACAGATGTAGGCTCAAATCCTCACAGCTTACCTAGTTGCAATTCCATCGTCCCTAATATTTTTCATGCAAAGACTATTAATTTTGAAAACTGTTCAAATTGATCAAGGTATTTATCAAGCATGCGACTCGATCAAACTATGGGGTTGCTCTTGTCCTTCCCCCACTCACACACTTTGCCTCTGGCAAAGTGTGCAAACAGTAATAAGTTGGGCAAGCATCCCCCCCGACTCCGACTCCAACGATGTTGGCGCACCTTCCCACATACACACTTTGCCTTGGGCAAAGTGTGCAAATAAGGAGGTCGACCCCATCAGACATGAGCCGGGCAGACTCAAGATAAAATAAAAAAAACAAAAATAAAAACCTAAACTACTAAAAACAAAGAGAGGGTACATTTAAGTTTTGGGTTCAGGTGGGTACTTGAATCCAGCATGGACGAAGTATGCCATGAGGGCAGCGTGCAGCTCCTCCTGCCTCTCTCCAATCCGGTCCTGCTTCTCCTCGAGGACATCCAACTGTTCAAGGATCTCCTCCTTCTGCAACTCGACCCTCTCACTTGGTCGACTCACAGGCTCGGTCTTCACTTTCGCCTTGGCTTCCATCGCCAAGGCCTTTACTTCCTCTGGGTTTGTGAACACCCAATCCTCTCCTTCAACTCTGATATCCGCCATCCTATTCAAACACGCGTGGTCAAACTTCTCCTCGGGCATCATCTCCATCAACTAAAAGTCAAGCTTTGTTGGAGTTGTGTACTTAATGTCTAGATTTAAGTATCGGTAAACTCCCGGTCATAGCATTTAACCTATTTAATTAATAAACAATTATTTGCAATTAATTATTATTAATTAATTATGCAAAATATAGTCCTGGATTTTATACGTTGTAGTTAGTATGGTGTGTCGGGCCCACACAGAAGATCATACTATCGGTTATTCGTATTTAATCAAACAGTTGCTCACGACCTAGATGGACACGGACCAATCCATCGGTATAGTCGTTGTGTGAGAGAGAAAATAATTTGTCTTAATTATTTTATCACACTTGTACACTTGGTGTATTGGGCGGATCAGCTTGAGATTTATTGATTAGGATTGCCAAAGATAATCAATTTAAATCTCGGAGTATTTTATTCTTAATCCCTGATATTATTGCGGGTGTGTATATTTAATATTAGAGACTTTGATTTTCCAAAGGAATTAACCGATTTAATTATTGGGTTAATTACCGGTAAAATTGGGTCGCTATATTTTATATATGACATGCCGTGAATACTTGACGGGAAAGTGTATCCCAGAAGGGTTGATAATATCCCCGAGATGAGTTCATAAGGAATTATTGTGTAAACCTCATGAGTGGATTCGTTCCGCACAATAATAAAGGTTGAACGGTACTAGTCTCGGATATAAGAGATGAATATTATTTATTGAGCAATAAATAAATTTATTCATGGATATTTAAATCTTAAATACACGGAATAAATAATACTAATTGGAGAAATATTATTTGATATAATATGGAATAATATTGGGAGTGCAATTTTATTTATATAGTGGAAAATAAATAAAATTAATATTGATAAGAATTAATAGATTTGGGTTGGACCCAATTTAATTTTCAATATTGAAGCCCAATATTTATTCTCCTTATGATCCCCTACGTAGCCTATATAAGCACTACATGGTCTTCACTTTTAAAAAAAAATAAGAACTTGATTTTAACCTACGGAAATCATAAAGTCTTGAGAGTGAGGAAGATCCATAAGAGTTCGATAGCTCGTCGCCCACCCGACGTTCGAACGGAAGTGCAAGGAATACGCGGGAAGATCACGAGGTCATCAACGATTCGTTTCTCCGTACAACGAATCGAGGTAATAATCGAGAACCCCCTTCTTTGATTATTTGTGCGTTGAATAATTGTAATATATACATGAACACGCGATCCGGGAAAAACGACGAACCTCGGGGACGGGGATTCGAGATCCCCGGCGAGGATCGAACGCGGCGGTCGAACCCTAGGGTTCGGACCGCCGGACGCACGACAAGGGACGAGCCCCGGCTGGACGCCGGGGCATGGGATCGACTTCGGTCGATCCCCGGGGTGCCACGGGCTGGTGCCGTGGCGGACCCCAGCCCCCTCGTCGGAGGCGCGTGGCGCGAAGCCCTCGGCTAGAGCCGAGGGGCGATCGAGCCCGTGAGCTCGATCGCGGGTCGCTGCGGGGATAACCCGCAGCTGCCTCGTGCGCGCTACGGTGTTTCCCGTAGCGGATGCGCACGGGGCTGACCCCGTGCGAGCAGCGAGTCAGCGACTCGCTGCGGGGCTGCTACGAGCAGCCCCGGGGATCGCTACGAGCGATCCCAGCGATCGTCATGGACGATCGCGAGCCCCTCGCGGGGGCTCGGCTGGGCGCACGCAGCCTTCGGGCTTCGCTGGGCGTTCGGTCGGGCCCCGGCTCGTGAGGTGGTTCGCGTTCGTGGATCCGACTCGCGGGAGAAAATCGGCTGGGGGCGGGCTGCGTGTCTTCGGGTGCGTAGTCTCCAAAGGTCGGACTCCTGCGGATGAGTCGGGGATCCAATCTTCGGTGATCGAGGGTTTTTGATCGGGTTATCGGTTCCGCAATTTTTGATAGCCCGGGACATCGAATCCCAGCAACTGGTATCAGAGCGTTTGGTTTAGTGTTCATGTATGTATTCGATCATTGTTCTACCTTGCAGGATTTCCGGCTATCATGGTTAATTTAATTATGGTTAATTTAATTATCATGATTATTAAACTCTCGGACATGTCGAGATTCGTTTTTGTGTGGTTGAATGTTTGTAATAGTAAAAATTCGGGGGTTGACCGAATTTAGGATTTATTATTACGCACTTTATTTTCCGGAAAATGTATAGGGTCGATTTCATGTATAGAATCGATACCGGAATTGTAATTTAATTTTTGTAAATTATTTACGTTGGATCGATGAATTGAGACGATCGCCGGAAGACGAAGAAGTGACGAAGAGGGAAGGGCTTGGGATCGATCACATGATGGTGATCGACCCATGGCCTAGCCGGCGTGGCTAGGCGGCGGCGGCGCTCCTCCCCGAGTGGCCGGCCGATCCATCTAGGTGGGGATGGTGTGGGGTCTCCCAATCCCATGCTATTTCTACCAAGATCTATTTTCCTAATTAATTCGGGTTTCCTATTTGAGTACTTTCCTTTTAGGAAACTCTCATGGATTAGGAAAAGAATTAATTTAAATTAATTTTATTTCTATTGATTTATTTCCTTCATGGAAATATTCATAGATTAGAAATTTAATTAATTTAGTACTAAATTTATTTTTCCTATTTGATTATTCCTACTCATGGGAATATTCATGGATTAGGAATAAAAAATAAATTTGGAAAGTAGTGAGTCCTAATTTATTTTATTTCCTTGTTCTATTATAGATGTCTTCTAGAATATTCAAATTTTACTTGGATAGATTATTCTAAAGATTTAATAGAACTAGATAGGAAAATAAATAAATAAAAATATTAATAATATTTAATTTTATTTTTGATATATTCAATTGACTTAATTTTTGAATTAAGTAACTTTTGGATTAATTGAAAATAAATAGATTTAAATATTGGAAATTAATATTCTCGTCACATGGAGAATTCAAGAAACGAAGACTGAAGACTAGAGGATGCATATGAAGATAAAGCCATGATAGTCGGGAAAAATAATTTCTCTAGCATTATTTTGACTATGTGATCTATGTGCTTTATTGCTTTCATGCATGCTATATGTGTTTATTTTATGCACTAGATAGCGTATCCCTTTATCGTAAAAAGCTAAGTGGGAGAGGGGATGGAAACATTCCCATGGTCTCCATCACTGTTCTCTTGGTGACTTTTATGGACTTTCGAAGTTCATATAGACAGGTCATTGGAGGAGAATTCTTGTAATTCCTTTTACAAGAAACATTGATCAAGTTCATCAAACAATGCCTAATTTGTCTTTCCAAAACTGACTTCAAGTCGAACCATTCTCACCCCGGGGAGTGGAATGGAGCCAGAGCCACTTGGTCATGTAGAGGACACAAATTAGAGACCTTCGTACCATTCTTTGATAGATGGATCGATTGTCTGCTCGGCTCCCTCATTTATGAGAGATAGGGTCGCTCGCATGGTGAATCACTGGTTAGAAACTTCGAGTTTCACTTATGATTCTCCGCGTCTTGATTTACAACATCAAATGGATCAAGTAAATTGGATTTCAATTATATAAATCTATTTGGTGTAGTAAACGTCCACACGAACGTGGCTTGCTATACTGAAAGGGATTTTAGAATAATTGATGTAGACAGTTATAGGAGATTGTGAGGGATTGCGAGTTATCGTAAACGTCCACACGAACGTGGCTTGCGGTGACATAACAATTCTAAACGATTTGCCTTAGTACTGAGTGGTGGTTTACACTTAGGTACGCTTTGTAGTATTCTTCCCAACGAAGTAACGCTATAATGATGTACGACCGAAGCAAATCTAATTGCTAAATCATTTGGGTGGGTAAACGTCCACACGAACGTGGCTTGCCTTACCTGATGGGATTTTAGACGCAATTAGTAATTTAATGATATTATTTGAGGGAGATAATATCGGACATTAAATTGATTGTTTGTTTACATGTGCTTATAGGTTTAGATAATAGCTATGAATCCACTTTCTGTGATACTCAAGGAACATAAACTCACTGGCCCCAATTATATTGATTGGAAGAGAAATTTGGACATTGTCCTGACTGCTGAAGAGTACAAGTTTGTACTCTCTGATAAATGCCCTGCTGAGCCCACGGCTGCCTCGACTGATGAGGAAAAGGTAACATATCGGAAGTGGAAAAAGGCTGATGAAATGGCTAGGTGCTATATTTTGTCTTCCATGTCAAATGTACTCCAAACCCAACATGAGCCGATGGACACTGCCCGGGATATGATGACTAACCTCAAGGAGATGTTTGGGGAGCAGGATCGTGCGGCAAGGCAAGAAGCCATGAGAGTCCTTATGTCGACTACTCAGTCTGAAGGAACGCCCGTTGGGGAGCACGTTCTTAAGATGATGAGTCTGTTGAATGAATTGGAGGTCCTAGGAGCTATGATTGATGGTGAGACGCAAGTCGACATCATACTCCACTCTCTGACCCCTAAGTTTGAGCAGTTTCGTATGAGTTATAATATGGGTAAACTATCTTATACTCTTGCGCAACTCCTGACTGAACTGAAGGCGGCAGAGGGGATCTACAAGAAGGGCAAGTCTCAAGCGCTTGTGGCTACCAAGTCCAAAAGCTTGAAAGCTATTGGAGGTAGGGGCAAGAAAAGGAAGCAAGCCATAAAACCCAGTGGTGCCAAGAGGAATGGACCACGAGTGGGGGCTAGTAAGCCAAAGGGCTTATGCTTCCGATGCAAGAAGTCTGGACACTGGAAGTCTGAATGTCCTCTCAGAGGTACGAATTTTTCTTTAGTCGTAAAAACATAGTCAGCGGTATTATCTACCAGAATTCTGGTGTGTAGATATGGAACCACTGACGGTATGTGCATTTCTTTAAATGCAGGGGTTCCAGAAAACCCGGCGACTTAGAGAAGAAGAGTTCGAGTCTACATGGGCGAAGCTGTTGGGGTAGCAGCGGTTGCAGTGGAAGACATTTATCTGTTTTAAGTTTTTCATTTCAGTTATTGCTTATGTACCCCTTTATTTTGAAAAAGAACTTTTGTTCTGGTTTTCTTTATTATTAATGGATATTTTATTTCTTTAATCATTTGATGGTTTGGATAAGAAATAATGGTGATATCTATTATGGTACATTAGATAGCAATATGTGAATGATGAATCCTTAGTCTACCACGATGCAACAAACCGTTATGCATGACTTGTTTTACTTATTAGATGTATTCCTCTTGTCAATCATTATACTTGTGAATTCTTAAATTTAGTAGTATCTATTCAAAAGGGATTCAAAAGGTCGAAATTGATTTGATCAATTATAGTTGGAGGAATGGACCTCCCGACCTAAGAATCGATCTTGAAAGATGATACAACTGAGTTAACCTTTCTGGATAAAGGATGGAATTCGGACAAGTATTGAAAATGATTTGTGATTAATGCCGTGACATGTGTAATTAGAAAGGTACGAGTCGTTCTTTCAAGAATACTCGAAGATGGATTAGAATACTTGATGTGCCATAAAAGCGGAGTGTTTTCAACACAAAGCCATTATGGGGAACCTTCCAAGTATATCCATTGGAAGCCTGCGGCTTGTTCGCAGATAACACTTCATCGTTGGCAACAATGTAAAAGTGTTGTCAAACATAAAATAGAGGTTGTCTAAATAAATCGAGATATAAGATTAAGATGAAATTGTATCATGTTCTTAGAAATCTTTCGATCTCAAGATAAGAACACTTGCACTTCTCTTAAGATATCTTATACGATTATGGTTTGTCTTAAACATGCACAATTCTGAGAAAGGTTATTGCCTTTCGAGATCAGAATACATCTATCTAAGGTATGTGTCTTGAACACATAAAGGAGATAGATATAGACAAGGCGGTTTCCTACACTTCGAGTGTGGAGAGCTTTGTGGATGCAATGTTGAAAAACAAGGACCTGATATCAACTATGCGGTTAGCGTAGTGGGAGGATATCAAAGTAATCTGGATAAGAAATATTCGAATGCTGTAAAGTACTTGGAAGTACTGGATTACTGGCAAAAACGAAATCTTCTTAGATTACAGTTTCTCAGATCCAAAATCAGAGAAAGGACCAGTGTAAGTCGATATCAGGCTATGTGTTCACTTTTAGAAGAGGTGGAACCTAAGGATGAAAGAGTGATAAGCGTAATGCTTCTCGGACTCTATCATAAACCGAATAGCAGCCTCAGAGGCAGCGGAAGTTTTGGTTAGGTTCCGGAATAACCTCTGAACTTGGATATGATTCTTGGTTCACCAAAGGCTATGTAAATAGCGGTGCGTGGAGAACTGGAAGAAGTCATAAGTTCAAAAAGGTGATGATAACACATAGAGCCAGTACCACCTGATACGAGTCATCGTCAGAGAGACGACGCAGTAGTCACCAAGATAACTTCAGAGCGGCAACCTAGATTGCTCATTCACATAATACTTCTGGGAAGTATAAATTAAGCACGTGATGAGTATGGGAGTCGGGAGTTTGGAGGAAATGACTAGACCTTAGTACAAGTGGGAGATTGTTGGAGTTGTGTACTTAATGTCTAGATTTAAGTATCGGTAAACTCCCGGTCATAGCATTTAACCTATTTAATTAATAAACAATTATTTGCAATTAATTATTATTAATTAATTATGCAAAATATAGTCCTGGATTTTATACGTTGTAGTTAGTATGGTGTGTCGGGCCCACACAGAAGATCATACTATCGGTTACTCGTATTTAATCAAACAGTTGCTCACGACCTAGATGGACACGGACCAATCCATCGGTATAGTCGTTGTGTGAGAGAGAAAATAATTTGTCTTAATTATTTTATCACACTTGTACACTTGGTGTATTGGGCGGATCAGCTTGAGATTTATTGATTAGGATTGCCAAAGATAATCAATTTAAATCTCGGAGTATTTTATTCTTAATCCCTGATATTATTGCGGGTGTGTATATTTAATATTAGAGACTTTGATTTTCCAAAGGAATTAACCGATTTAATTATTGGGTTAATTACCGGTAAAATTGGGTCGCTATATTTTATATATGACATGCCGTGAATACTTGACGGGAAAGTGTATCCCGGAAGGGTTGATAATATCCCCGAGATGAGTTCATAAGGAATTATTGTGTAAACCTCATGAGTGGATTCGTTCCGCACAATAATAAAGGTTGAACGGTACTAGTCTCGGATATAAGAGATGAATATTATTTATTGAGCAATAAATAAATTTATTCATGGATATTTAAATCTTAAATACACGGAATAAATAATACTAATTGGAGAAATATTATTTGATATAATATGGAATAATATTGGGAGTGCAATTTTATTTATATAGTGGAAAATAAATAAAATTAATATTGATAAGAATTAATAGATTTGGGTTGGACCCAATTTAATTTTCAATATTGAAGCCCAATATTTATTCTCCTTATGATCCCCTACGTAGCCTATATAAGCACTACATGGTCTTCACTTTTAAAAAAAAATAAGAACTTGATTTTAACCTACGGAAATCATAAAGTCTTGAGAGTGAGGAAGATCCATAAGAGTTCGATAGCTCATCGCCCACCCGACGTTCGAACGGAAGTGCAAGGAATACGCGGGAAGATCACGAGGTCATCAACGATTCGTTTCTCTGTACAACGAATCGAGGTAATAATCGAGAACCCCCTTCTTTGATTATTTGTGCGTTGAATAATTGTAATATATACATGAACACGCGATCCGGGAAAAACGACGAACCTCGGGGACGGGGATTCGAGATCCCCGGCGAGGATCGAACGCGGCGGTCGAACCCTAGGGTTCGGACCGCCGGACGCACGACAAGGGACGAGCCCCGGCTGGACGCCGGGGCATGGGATCGACTTCGGTCGATCCCCGGGGTGCCACGGGCTGGTGCCGTGGCGGACCCCAGCCCCCTCGTCGGAGGCGCGTGGCGCGAAGCCCTCGGCTGGAGCCGAGGGGCGATCGAGCCCGTGAGCTCGATCGCGGGTCGCTGCGGGGATAACCCGCAGCTGCCTCGTGCGCGCTACGGGGTTTCCCGTAGCGGATGCGCACGGGGCTGACCCCGTGCGAGCAGCGAGTCAGCGACTCGCTGCGGGGCTGCTACGAGCAGCCCCGGGGATCGCTACGAGCGATCCCAGCGATCGTCGAGGACGATCGCGAGCCCCTCGCGGGGGCTCGGCTGGGCGCACGCAGCCTTCGGGCTTCGCTGGGCGTTCGGTCGGGCCCCGGCTCGTGAAGTGGTTCGCGTTCGTGGATCCGACTCGCGGGAGAAAATCGGCTGGGGGCGGGCTGCGTGTCTTCGGGCGCGTAGTCTCCAAAGGTCGGACTCCTGCGGATGAGTCGGGGATCCAATCTTCGGTGATCGAGGGTTTTTGATCGGGTTATCGGTTCCGCAATTTTTGATAGCCCGGGACATCGAATCCCAGCAAGCTTCAACTCCATCCTCTGGGCATAGATTCCTGGAAAGTGGGCAAGGGACAACCTCTGTGCTGGCTTGCTCAATATGTTCTTCAACTGTGCGCACAGGAAAGCTCCAAAGTTGACCTTGATCTTCTTGGTCATGCACCACAGTAGATCAAGCTCGGTCAGGGAGATAGTGTTGCTGTTGTCCTTTTTCCCATAAAAATTGTATGCCAATATACGGTGGCAGATGCGCAACGAGTCGTCCTTGAGCTGGTGATTCTTGGCCTCCTGTGACTAGAACACTTTTTCCTTGCTCAAGGCCCTCCAGATCTCGTTCCTCTCCTTCTGCGTGCGCTCTGGTGGTGTGGTCAATCTGTCCTGGTACTCTTTTGAAAACTTATCTTTGAAACTGGCCGCTCCCATGGCCATGTTGATCTCGAAGATGCTCGCCTCATTATACGATCCCATCAATTTGAAAGAAATGCCCAACGGCCCGCCATCCTTGCTCGTTCTCACCTCCAAATCTTCATAGAACTCCTTGACCAACTTCTCAGAGACTTGCCCTGGCCAGGTCAAGAAGTCCTCCCACCCTATAGCTGCAAAATAACCCTTAACTTGATCAATAATATTCAAATCCTTAAGGGTTTCGAAACATACCGTCTTGGGCACGACAACTGCCCTTTTCTGGATGTTTGAGGGTGGGGGTACTGACTGCTTGCCCTTGCCACGGGTGACTCGGGTCGTCGCCGGAGTTTTGAACTTCTCAGATGGGGTGACCGGGACAGAGTGCTCCGACTCCTCTTTTACCTCAGTTTCTTCCTCGCCGTCTTTTTCTTCCTCTTCGTCGCCAGCAGTTGACATGTCGTCGGCCTTCTCGTCAGATGACAACTCCATGGTGGCGGTCGGCGAAGCTTCACGGGGCTTCTTGAACTTACCTTTCTCCTCCGCCGTAAACTTCCTTTTCTTCAGGACGTCCTCACTCGGCTCAGCGCTGTGGCTCGCCGGGTCTGACTCCTCTGATGGCTTTGGGGTCGTGTCGAGGTCAGACAGTTTCGGGGCTTCAATTTCCGCCGTCAGTTGGTCTACCAGTATGGTGTTGATGGGGGCCAGGCTTGCCTCGCGCGTCGGGCTCTGTTTGGCCGGCGAAGGGGTGGTTTCTTTCTCTGTGGGTGGTGGTGGTGGTGGTGTATTTTCCTTCGCGGGCACAGAGGCGGCGGCGGCGGCTTTCGACGATTTTCCTCCGGCCATCTTCTTCGACGGTTGTGATTGAGGGCTTGTGAGATCGATTTTGGTACCGTGAAGGATTTTGTTTAACTTTGTGTTTTTGGGGCGGGTGGATACCATGATTTTTGGAGTTAGGGTTATGGGGGTGGTAGTGGTAGTGGGGAAGTTGAGGAGTTGTGTGCGGTTTTTGAAGTAGAGGGGTAGTGGTAGAGGTGAATTAGGATTTTGAAATTATTTAGGACTCTGCAAATTCAGAGTCGATGGGACTCTTTTGCGGATTCCCGATAATTCCGCAATCATCACAGCTGGCCACCCCCACTCGTTGCTCAACTACCGCAGTTGCTCACTCAATTTTCCTGTTTCCTGCAGACAAAAACAGACCAAAACCCTTTCCTGCCCAAGGTTACTCCTTGGCGTGGTGAATTTATTAATCAACATAAAATGAAATAAGGGAAAAAAAACATAGTATACATACCGAGTTCGCCTTCGGTATTTGCCTCTATTTATTGTCATGGGCCTGACTTATTATTCTTGCTTCACTTGGTCAAGTGGCTGGCTCAGGGGGTATCATCCCTTTTGAGGTCCTCATTCCCATAATAAGCCTTGACTCTCTGCCCATTCACTTTAAAGATCTGATCGTCACCTGGCTTAAATAGCTCAACCGAACCATTTGGGCAAACAACATGGACTATGAATGGTCCTGCCCATTTGGTGGATAGCTTTTTAGACTTGAATTTAAACTTGGTTTGGTAAACCAGAACCAGTTGACCAGGCTCGATCTTCTTTTTCTTGATAATTTTGTCGTGGGCTCTCTTTGTCCGTTCCTTGTAATTGACCGAGTTATCATACGCTTCAATCCTTATCTCCTCCAGCTCAGTTAGGTCAAGTTTACGTCCTTCGCTGGCCGCATCCCAGTCGAAATTGACCTTGTTCACTGCCCAATGCGCCTTGTGTTCGATTTCTACGGGCAAGTGGCATGACTTGCCAAACACCATGCGGTAGGGAGAGATCCCTGAAGGTGTTTTGTAGGCGGTTCTGTAGGCCCAAAGTGCATCATCGAGCTTGTCACTCAAATCCTTTCCTTCTGGCTTGACCGTCTTTCTCAAGATGGTTTTGATGATACGATTGGATAGCTCGGCTTGCCCATTGGCCTGGGGGTGATAAGCTGTGGAGATCCTGTAGTGCACTCCATACTTCCTGGGCAACCTTTCAATTATATAATTGCAAAAGTGCGTACCTTGGTCGCTGATCAATGCGCGGGGTACACCAAATCTGCTGAATAAGTCGCCCTTGAGGAAGGTGGCTACCACTCTCGAATCATTAGTTGTTGTAGCCTTGGCCTCGACCCATTTTGATACATAGTCAACTGCCAAGAGTATGTACTCCTTCCCTCTGGAGTTGGGCAACGGTCCCATAAAGTCGATGCCCCATACATCGAAGACTTCTACAGGCATGATGGGCATCATGGGCATCTCATCTCTTTTGGTCACGTTCCCCTCTCTTTGGCACTTGTCACAGCTCCTGCACCACTCAAAACAATCCCTTAAAAGAGTTGTCCAATAAAAACCACAGTCAAGTACCTTCCTTGCTGTGAGTCGGTGGCCAAAATGTCCTCCGCAAGCTTGCTCATGGCAGTGCTTCAGGATGTCTTCTTGCTCAACTTCAGGAATGCAACGTCTCAGTACTTGGTCTTCTCCCCTCTTCCACATGTAGGGATCGTCCCAAATGTACTTCTTGCTCTCCCGCTTGAGCTTGTTCTTACCGTAGAGGGTCATGTCTTCCCTTATATCTCCTGTGACTATGTAGTTGGCCAAGTCTGCGTACCATGGCTCTTCTGATTTGGTTGAAATCTGATACAAGTACTCATCTGGAAAAGTCTCCGTGATGGGCATGCCTTCTTCTCGCTGGATTATCCTGCTCAAGTGGTCAGCCACTAAATTTTGGTTACCTGATTTGTCTCTGATTTCGATGTCGAACTCTTGCAGCAACAAGATCCATCTAATCAGTCGTGGCTTGGTCTCCTTTTTGGCCATTAAGTATTTCAGTGCGACATGGTCAGTGTAGACTATGGTTTTGCTCCCGAGCTAGTAAGATCTGAACTTCTCGAATGCAAACACCACAGCCAGTAGTTCTTTCTCTGTGGTCGCGTAGTTGCATTGGGCAGGGTTCAAAGTCTTGGATGCATAATAGATTACATGTCGTTCCTTGCCCTTCATCTGCCCAAGTATAGCTCCAACAGCGTACCCGCTCGCGTCGCACATAAGCTCAAATGGCATTCCCCATTCTGGTGGTTAGATGATGGGGGCAGTGACTAACCTCTCCTTGAGGTGATTGAAGGCAGCTTGACAATCATCATCAAAGTTCCAGTCAACCTCATTTTGCAACAGTCTGATCAGAGGTTGGGCAATCTTGGCAAAGTCTCTCACGAACCTCCTGTAGAATCCAGCGTGCCCAAGGAAACCTCTAACTTGCTTGACATTCCTTGGATAAGGCAGCTTCGATATGGTTTCTATTTTGGCTCGGTCAACTTCAATTCCCTTGGCAGAGACTACGTGCCCAAGGACTATCCCTTCCTCAACCATAAAGTGACATTTCTCATAGTTAAGTACCAAACTTTTCTCCACACATCTGCTGAGGGCCAATTCCAGGTTGTTCAAGCATGTCTCGAACGAGCTGCCATATACAGTAAAGTCATCCATGAAGACTTCTATCCCTTGCTCGAGCAGAACGGCAAAGATGCTCATCATGCATCTCTGGAAAGTCCCTGGGGCATTGCATAGACCAAATGGCATGCGTCGATATGCAAAGGTACCGTATGGGCAAGTGAAAGTAGTCTTGTCCTGGTCTTCTGGGGCCACCCAAATTTGCATGTAGCCCGAGTATCCGTCAAGGAAACAGAAATGGGTCTTCCCAGCTAGCCTCTCGAGCATCTCGTCAATGAAGGGTAGGGGAAAATGGTCTTTCTTTGTTACCTTGTTCAACTTCCTGTAGTCTATGCACACTCTCCATCCAGTTTGAAGTCGAGTGGCTATCTGCTCCTTTTTCTCGTTCTCGATCACTTGAATTCCTGACTTCTTGGGCACCACATGAACTGGACTTACCCATTTGCTGTCTAAAACAGGGTAGATAATGCCCAAGTTGAGCAGCTTGAGTATCTCTTTGAGCACTACTTCCTTCATAGCGGGGTTCAGTTTTCTCTGTGGATCGCGCACTGGATTTGACTTTTCCTCGAGCAATATGTGGTGTTGGCATATGGTGGGACTGATTCCCCGTATATCTGCTAAGGTCCATCCAATGGCTTGCTTGTACTGGTCAAGGATGTTCCTCAGCCTGCTTTCTTCCTCCTTCTTCAGTTTCGAACTTATGATTACGGGCAATGTATCATTTTGCCCAAGGAACATGTACTTGAGATGTGCAGGGAGTTTCTTCAATTCTAACTCTGGTGGCTTCTCCAGGGATGGTACCATGATTGTGACTTCATGGGGTGGCAACTTGCTCATGCCCATGGGGTGATTCTCCAGAGCTCCCAGTTGCTCAACTATCTGTTGAACTTCAAGTTGCTCATCCTCTGCATCTTCTCTGGTCAATCCCCTTTGTATCACCAGATCTACTTTGTCAGAAACTCCATATCCTAGAGCTTGCTCCTCGATCAATTCATCAATCTGATCAACATAATGCACTTGCTCGGTATCTTCTGGGTGCTTCATTGACTTGAACAAGTCAAATGTGACCGTTTCTCCTTCAAACTTGCAGGTTAGCTTTCCAGTCTCGCAGTCAATGTGTGTCATTGCTGTCTTCAAGAATGGTCTGCCCAAGATCATTACTGGCTGCTTGCTTGATCTCCCCATGTCCAAGACATAGAAATCGGCAGGGAAGATGAGCTCTTCTACCTTGACCAATACATCTTCCAGAATTCCTTCGGGGTACACATTTGATCTGTCTGCTAACTGGATTACTACCCTTGTTGGTTTCATCGGCCCTATGCCCAAGTCTTCGTACATTGACTTAGGCATAACATTGATCGATGCTCCCAAGTCTAGCATGGTTTTTTCTATGTTCATGTTGCCTATTATGCAGGGAATATAGAACATTCCAGGGTCTGCACATTTCCTTGGTACATTCCTCTTGAGCACCGCTGAAACATTCTCTCCTACTTCGAATTTGACATCATCTTGATATTTCACCTTTTTGGTGCACAGCTCCTTGAGGAATTTGGCGCACCTTGGCATGGATTTCAGGATGGTCAATAGAGGCATGTTGATTTCCACCTTTTTGAACATATGGAACATCTCATTAGTGTCCTCCTTCTCTTTCTTCTTGCTCAATATGCCAGGGAAAGGAGGGTAGATTTTTGGTGGTGTCACTGCTTGAGCAGGTACTGATGTTTCCTTCTGTTTGGGTGGTATCAGCTCAAGTTCTTCCTCTGATTCTTCTTCCTCGTTGACCTCTTCAACAGTTCCTTCCACTCGAGATGGTGGAGTGGGCTTCTTAGGCGCTTAAGCCAGGACCTTTCCATTTTTGAGATAGATTGCATTCAGTTGGGCGTTGTTTAGTTCAATTTGCGGAGGTAGACCGTTGGTCTTCTTTTTCATTTCGGTCATAGCCTGAGTCAAGTGCGCCAGTTGGGCATTGATGTTCTGGAATTGCCCGCGCGACTCAAGCATTTGAGCATTGATATTCTGCAGTTGACCTCGAGTCTCCACCTTGTACTTCTCGTTGTCCTGTTTGTACCGGTCATTCTCCTGCTGGGCTTTGATATTTTCATTGACCAAGGTCTGCATCATGTCTGCCAAAGTTGGGCCATTGCTCTGGTTCTGCTGGTTGCCCTGATTTTGGTAGTTGTTCCTCTGATGATTGTTCTGGCCGTGGTATTGCTGGCCTTGATTGCCTTGGTTTCCTCCGCCCTGGTAGTTGTTGTTTCCATACCGGTTGTTGTCATGATTTTTCAAGTTGTTCGAGTTGTACGTGTTCCCATTGGGCCTCTGTCCATTCCCATTGTTCTGCATTATCACCTTGACCTCTTCGTCAAACAACTCAGGGCACTCGTCAGTGGCATGGTTACTCTCCTTGCAGATTTGGCATGCCTTGACTCCTCTCTTTTGCCCCGGGTTTTGGTTGAGCACCAGTTGCTCAACTATGTTGCAAAGTTTGTCTAACTTGACTTCAGTTGCAGATGGTATGTTGGAAATCGATATCCCGGAATTAATAAATTAATTAAAATTAATTATCCAATTAATTCCGACCGAAATCCTTTGGAGATCGAATATCCGGATTGTCTAAAAATTGCGGAACCGACAACCCAATCGAAATCCCGATCGCCGGAGAAAACACGAACACCGACTCATCCGCAGAAGTCCGACCTTTGGAGACTACGCGCCCGAAGACACGCAGCCCGCCCCCAGCCGAAGTCCCCCGCGAGTCGGAAACCACGAACACACCACGTGACCCGGGGCACGACCGAACAGCCCGCCGTGGGAGAACCCACGGCTGCCCAGCCGAGCCCCCGCGTGGGGTTCGCGGATTGCTCGTAGCAATCCCTGGGGCTGCTCGTAGCAGCCCCGCAGCGAGTCCGGCGACTCGCTGCTCGTGGATGGGGCGCGCACATGCGAGACGCTGCGGGTAACCCCGCAGCACTCATGATCGATCCCACGGGCTGCTCGCTGCAGCCCGTAGCGCGTCCGGACGGGACTCGCGTCCAGCGATCCCGCTACGGGAAATCCCGTAGCTCGCTGCGGGTCCGTCCGCGGCGATCGAGCATGAGCTCGATTGAGTCTCGGCGCCCAGCCGAGGCTCACGCCCCTTGACCCGTCCAGCCGAGTCGTCGAGCCACCGGCGGTCCGGTGGTCCGTGCCCACCACCGCCCGGTTCGACCTCGTCTTTGGGTCTCGTCCCTCGGATCTTGGTTCACGGTATTTTCACGATAATTAACATGTAAAATCATCGAGGGGGTTTTCACGATTTTACCTTTGTTCTCGTTGTACGGAGAAACGAGATCTATGAAGACCTTGAGACCTTCCCACGTATTCCTTGCACTAGCTCGAACGTCGGGTGGGCGACGATCTTCCGAACTCCATGGATCTCCCTCTCTACTTTCTCTCTCTAGAATTGTGATCTTCAAGTTATGAGGATAGAGAAGACCATGTAGTGCTTTTATAGGCTACGTAGGGGATCTTAAGGAGGTGGAATATTGGGCTTCCAATATTAATGATTAAATTGAGCCCAAGCCCAAATCTATTAATCCATTAATATTAATTAATTCTATTTTCCACTATATAAAATTAATTGCACTCCCAATATTAAACCATATTATATCAAATAATATTTCTCCGGTAGTATTATTTATTCCGTGTATTTAAGATATAAATATCCATGAATAAAATTAATTTATTGCTAATTAATTTATTCATCTCTTATATCCGAGACTAGTACCATTCAACCTTAATTATTATGCGGAACGAATCCACCTGCAGGGTTTACATAATAATTCCTTATGAACTCATCTCGGGGATATTATCAACCCTTACGGGATACACTGTCCGGTCAATTATTCACGGCATGTCATATATGAAATATAGTGACCCAACTTAACCGGTAATCAACCCAATAATTAAATCGGTTAATTCCTTTGGTAAATCAAAGTCACTTATATTAAATATACACACCCGCAATAGTATCGGGGATTAAGAATAAAATACACTGAGACTTAAATCGATTATCGCCGGCAATCCTAATCGATAAATCTCAAGCAGATCCGCTCAATACACCAAGTGTACAAGTGTGATAAAATCATTAAGATAAATTATTTTCTCTCTCACACAACGACTATACCGATGGATTGGTCCGTGTCCATCTAGGTCGTGAGCTACTGTTCGATTAAATACGAGTAACCGATAGTATGATCTTCTGTGCGCCCATGCTTGCACCATACTAACTACAACGTATAAAATCCAGGACTATGATTTGCATATATTTAATTATGAATAATTAAATGCAAATAATTGTTTATTTAATTAAATAGATTTATGGCAATGGATCGTGAGTTTGCGTTACTTAAATCTAGACATTAAGTACACAACTCCAACAATCTCCCACTTGTACTAGGGTCTAGTCATTTCCTCCAAACTCCCGACTCCCATACTCATCACGTGCTTAAGTTGTACTTCCAAGAAGTACTATGTGAATGAGCACTCTAGGTTGCCGCTCTGAAGTTATCTTGGTGACTACAGCGTCGTCTCCCTCGACGATGATTCGTATCAGGTGGTACTTGCACTATGTGTTATCTTACACTTATGGACTAGTGATTTCTTACCATTTGCCATTGCACCGCTATTTACATAGCCTTTGACAAATTAAGAATCACATCTAAGTCCCAGAGATTATCCCGGAGTTATACCAAAACTTCCGCTGCCTCTGAGGCCGCTATTTGGTTACCCATGGCAGAGTCCGAAAAGCATCGTGCTTATCACTCTTCCATGTTAAAACTCCTTCTCCTTTAATAGTGAAACACATAGCCTGATATCGACTTACACTGGTCCTCATTCGATTAGAAATCTAAGAGAATGTAATCCAAAGGAAAAACTCGTCTGCTTCGTAGTCTAGAACAGTACTTCGAAAGTACTTTTACGGCAGTCGAATATTCCTCTCCAGGATTACCTTGATATCCTCCCACTATGCTAACCGCATAGCCGATATCAGGTTCTTGTTTTCAACAATGTATTTATTAAGCTTTCCACACTCAAAGTGTAGGAAACTGCTTTCATTGCTTCTATCTCCTTTTGTGTTCCAAAACACATATCCTTAGATAGATGCATTCCGTCTCTGAAAGGTAACGAACCTTTCTCGGAATCTTGCATGTTAAAACGAACCATAATCATATATGTAAGATGTCCAGAAAAGTACAATGTTCTTTCTAGAGATCCAAGATCTCAAGAACATGTCCAACTTCTTCCTTTATCTTTCATAATGATTTTTCTAGACAACCATCATTTTATGTCTGACAACATCTTTACATTGTTACCAATGATAAAAATGTCATCTACATAAAACCTCCGAGAAACACCACCTTGTTTCCATCACGTTTCCCATACACACGATTCGTCTATGCTTTTGATGAATCCATAAAATGGACTATCTCATCAATTTGCAAGTATCACGAACTCAATGCTTTGTTTCAATCCATAAATGGATCAACTAAGCTTGTACTCTAAATGATCTCGCCTCTTAGCAATAATCCTTATTGCTCTCCAAGAAGGCACATTTAGATCTAGTACGGCCTTCATGTAGATCTAGGGATCGATTTCATGTATACTAGGTCCAGAGTCCGAAGACTCTCCTAGTCTTATGAATATCTCCGGTTGTACCACAACCTCCCACTACAATGGCGTTCCGGTGTATAAACAGTGATAACAGTAGGTGCAGTTAGTGGTGTACCGCTACTCGGTTCGGCTGGTTCTAAGTCTTAATCTTTCTCTCTCATTTCAAGTATTACGTCACTTTGGGCTTGTGGTTCATCTAATAGTCTTCCTCTAAGAACCGGGCGTTAGAACTTATAACGTCCTTCTGGTTCATAGTACTATTGAACACACATCTTTTGTTCTTCTAGGATATTCTACAACCGCATTTGAATGCGCCGTTGTTTCCAGACATATCCATAGAACACAGGTAGTTCCGTATAACTCATGCTTTTACTATTTCTATAAGAGTTCCACTTCTTATTTCCGACACACCATTTCTACACAAGAGTGTATGGTGTAGTCATTTGGGATCAAATCCCAATCTCTGATCAGTATGCCATGCATTCCTCAGACAGGCACTTGCCTCCGCGATTAGATCGCAGGCTTTCAATGGATATACCATGATGGTTCCCCACAATAGCTTTGTGTCCATTGACTTGTCAAAACACTTGCTTTTGTGGCACATCAGGTATTCTAATCCATTTCTCGAGTAATCATCAAATGAAGTACTCGTACCTTATTGTCTGAGTAGACATATGTCTGCATACATCAGAGTCAATCAATTCTTATACTTGTCCGGATCTTACATCTTATATCCATAAAGGATTGCTTAGTCATATTATCTTCCAAATTAGATTCTTAGGTCGGAAGGTCCACTCCTTCAACTTAATTGATCAAATATCAATTTTCGACCTTTGAACTTCTTATTTGAATAAACATGATTTAGCATAAGAATCCACAAGTATAATCGATTTAATAAAGAAATCTCTTATTAGTAAAACGAGTTTTATACTACGGTTCGTTGCATCGTGGTGGACTTAGGATTCATCATTTATATATTGCTAGCTAATGTACCAGAATAGATAATATCATTATTTCTTCTTATAACCATCAAATGATTAAAAGAAATAAAATATCCATTCATTAGAAATCCAGAACAAGGTTCTTTCTAAAAGGTACATAAAAGCAATTACTCAAAATGAAATCCTATATAATTGTCCTCCACTGCAACAGCTGCCTCCTCAACAGCTTTGCCCATGTAGACTACGATTTCTTCTTTTCAAAGTCGTCGGGTTTCCTGGAACCCTTGCATTAAAAATGCACATACCGTCAGTGGTTCCATATCTACACACCAGGTTCCGGTAGATAATATCACTGACTATGTTTTACGACTAAAGAAGACTTTGTATTTTCTTTGAGAGGATAATCAGACTTCCAGTACCTAGACTGTTCGCATCGAGAACACTAGCCTATTGGCTTTCTCGCCCCATCTCGTGATCCAAGAAACTTAGGACCACTGGGTTTCTTTGCTTGCTTTTCCTTTCCCCCGATTTTGCCCTTAGGCTCGAAACCTTTGGCATTAGCTACAAGAGCTTGCGATTTCCGTCTCAACTCGTCTAAAAGGTCGATCATCTCAAAAACGTGTTTAAGCGTTTCCTCGAATTGACTGGCCTTTATGAGTATCCTCATCGCCTCTTGTCTAGCCTCTACACCATGTCTAAACATCTCCTTGAGTTTGAACATGATATCAAAATCAGTCCTTTCCTCATCAGTTAAGACATTTGTAGGTTCGGGAGGACAAAGCTCACTGAGTACAAACTTGTACTCTTCAACAGTTTGGGTAATGTCTAGATCTCTATTCCAATCATTACCTCCAGGGACCAATGAGTTTAAAATCCTTACGTATCACATAAAGTGGGTTCAAAGCCATATCCTAATCTATGAGCACATATAACAACAAACAATCGATTTAATCTCCGATATTATCTCCCTAAAATAATATCATTAAACCACTAATCGCATCTAAAATCCCATCAGATATGGCAAGCCACGATAGTGTGGACGTTTACCTATCCAAATGATTTAGCAATTAGATTTCCTTCGGTCGTACATCATCATTAGCGTTACTTCGATGGGAAGAATACTAAGAAGCGTACCTAAGTGTAAACCATTACTCAGTATCTAAGAAGATTGTTTGGGACACGCATATTCACCGCAAGCCACGATAGTGTGGACGTTTACGTTAACATACGCTCCTTTACTCCCTTCTATAACTTTCTACATCAATCGTTCCAAAATCCCATTCAATGCAGCAAGCCACGATAGTGTGGACGTTTACTACACCAAAAGACTTTTACAATTCACTCCCAATTACATGAATCATTCAATCTTGTAAATCAAGACGCGGAGAATCATAAGTGAAACTCGAAGTTTCTAACCAGTGATTCACCATGCGAACGACCCTATCTCTCATAAATGAGGGAGCCGAGCAGACAATCGATCCACCTTCAAAAGGATGGTACGAAGGTCTCTAATTTGTGTCCTTGACATGACCAAGTGGCTTTGGCTCCATTCCACTCCCCGGGGTGAGAATGAGTCGACTTGAAATCAGTTTCAGAAAGACAAATTAGGCATTGTTTGATAAACTTAATCAATGTTTCTCGTAAAAGGAATTACAAGAATTCTCCTCCAATGACTTGTCTATACGAACTTCAAAAGTCCATAAAAGTCACCAAGAGAACAGCAATGGAGACCATGGATATGTTTCCATACCCTCTCCCACTTAGCTTTTTACAATAAAGGGATACGCTATCTAATGCATATTTAAATACACATAAGCATGCATACATGAAATAAAGCACATAGAATATTATCACATAGTCAAAATAATACTAGAATATTATTTTCCGACTATTATGGCTTTATCGCATCCCCGTACGCATCTTCTAGTCTTCAGTCTTCGTTCTTGAATGCTCCGTGTGACGAGAATATTAATCTCAATATTTAAATCTATTTATTTTCAATTAATCCAAAAGTTACTTAATTCGAAAATTAAGTCAATCGAATATATCAAAAATAAAATTAAATATTATTAATATTTTTATTTATTTTTATTTTTCCTATCTAATTCTATTAATACTTTAGAATCCTATCCAAGTCAAACTTGGAACATGCTAGAAGACTCCTATAATAGAATAAGGAAATAAAATAAATTAGGACTCCTAATCCTTCCAAATTAATTCCTTTCCTAATCTATTAAACATTCCATAAAGGAATAATTAAATAGGAAAAATTAATTAAGGACTTTAAAACTTTCCAAAATTAATTATTTTCCTAATCCATTTAAAATTCCATAAAGGAATAATAAAATAGGAAAAATAAATTAATTCCAAATTTATTCCTTTTCCTAATCTATGAAAATTCCCAAGAATAAGAATAATCAATAAGGAAAAATAAATTTATTCTAAATTTATTCTTTTCCTATTCCATGAGAATTCCCAAAAATAGGAATACTCAAAATAGGAAAACCGAATAATTTAGGAAAGTGAATCTTGGCCGAGATGAACGCGGGTTGGGGATCCCCACGCTCACCATGATCGACCACCCACCTAGAGGAGTCGAACTCCTCATGGTGGTCGATCGAGCCTCATGAGATCGGCCATGGGGATGGCCGATCGAGCCCTCCCTCTATTCGTCTCCTCCGTCACACGTCTTCTTCCGGCGGTCGTTTCGGCATCGATCCAACGTAAAATAAATTACATAATTTAATTACAATTATCCGGTATCGATTCTATACATGAAATCGACCCTATACATTTTCCGGAAAAAGTAGAACGTAATAATAAATCCTAAATTCGGTCAACCCCCGAATTTTTACTATTACAAGCATTCACCACACATAAAACGAATCTCGACATGTCCGAGAGTTTAATAAAAAATTATGACAATAATTAACGAAGAATTATATCTAGCCATAATAGCCGGAAACCCTGCAAGGTAGAACCATTTATCGAAAAATACCGTGAACGAAAACCAACGCTCTGATACCAATTGTTGGAAATCGATATCCCGGAATTAATAAATTAATTAAAATTAATTATCCAATTAATTCCGACCGAAATCCTTTGGAGATCGAATATCCGGATTGTCTAAAAATTGCGGAACCGACAACCCAATCGAAATCCCGATCGCCGGAGAAAACACGAACACCGACTCATCCGCAGAAGTCCGACCTTTGGAGACTACGCGCCCGAAGACACGCAGCCCGCCCCCAGCCGAAGTCCCCCGCGAGTCGGAAACCACGAACACACCACGTGACCCGGGGCACGACCGAACAGCCCGCCGTGGGAGAACCCACGGCTGCCCAGCCGAGCCCCCGCGTGGGGTTCGCGGATTGCTCGTAGCAATCCCTGGGGCTGCTCGTAGCAGCCCCGCAGCGAGTCCGGCGACTCGCTGCTCGTGGATGGGGCGCGCACATGCGAGACGCTGCGGGTAACCCCGCAGCACTCATGATCGATCCCACGGGCTGCTCGCTGCAGCCCGTAGCGCGTCCGGACGGGACTCGCGTCCAGCGATCCCGCTACGGGAAATCCCGTAGCTCGCTGCGGGTCCGTCCGCGGCGATCGAGCATGAGCTCGATTGAGTCTCGGCGCCCAGCCGAGGCTCACGCCCCTTGACCCGTCCAGCCGAGTCGTCGAGCCGCCGGCGGTCCGGTGGTCCGTGCCCACCACCGCCCGGTTCGACCTCGTCTTTGGGTCTCGTCCCTCGGATCTTGGTTCACGGTATTTTCACGATAATTAACATGTAAAATCATCGAGGGGGTTTTCACGATTTTACCTTTGTTCTCGTTGTACGGAGAAACGAGATCTATGAAGACCTTGAGACCTTCCCACGTATTCCTTGCACTAGCTCGAACGTCGGGTGGGCGACGATCTTCCGAACTCCATGGATCTCCCTCTCTACTTTCTCTCTCTAGAATTGTGATCTTCAAGTTATGAGGATAGAGAAGACCATGTAGTGCTTTTATAGGCTACGTAGGGGATCTTAAGGAGGTGGAATATTGGGCTTCCAATATTAATGATTAAATTGAGCCCAAGCCCAAATCTATTAATCCATTAATATTAATTAATTCTATTTTCCACTATATAAAATTAATTGCACTCCCAATATTAAACCATATTATATCAAATAATATTTCTCCGGTAGTATTATTTATTCCGTGTATTTAAGATATAAATATCCATGAATAAAATTAATTTATTGCTAATTAATTTATTCATCTCTTATATCCGAGACTAGTACCATTCAACCTTAATTATTATGCGGAACGAATCCACCTGCAGGGTTTACATAATAATTCCTTATGAACTCATCTCGGGGATATTATCAACCCTTACGGGATACACTGTCCGGTCAATTATTCACGGCATGTCATATATGAAATATAGTGACCCAACTTAACCGGTAATCAACCCAATAATTAAATTGGTTAATTCCTTTGGTAAATCAAAGTCACTTATATTAAATATACACACCCGCAATAGTATCGGGGATTAAGAATAAAATACACTGAGACTTAAATCGATTATCGCCGGCAATCCTAATCGATAAATCTCAAGCAGATCCGCTCAATACACCAAGTGTACAAGTGTGATAAAATAATTAAGATAAATTATTTTCTCTCTCACACAACGACTATACCGATGGATTGGTCCGTGTCCATCTAGGTCGTGAGCTACTGTTCGATTAAATACGAGTAACCGATAGTATGATCTTCTGTGCGCCCATGCTTGCACCATACTAACTACAACGTATAAAATCCAGGACTATGATTTGCATATATTTAATTATGAATAATTAAATGCAAATAATTGTTTATTTAATTAAATAGATTTATGGCAATGGATCGTGAGTTTGCGTTACTTAAATCTAGACATTAAGTACACAACTCCAACATGGTACGGGCAAGTTGTTCCTGGGTAGGTCACTGCCATCCTCCCTTGTTTCTTCGGCCATTTCCTTGAAGATTTTGAACGCTTCGTCGGCCCTCTTGTTTAGAATGGATCCTCCACAAGCTGCGTTGACCCATGTCCTCTCCGTATCTCTCAATCCAGATATGAAATACTGGACCAAGTCATGGTCAAGGATCTGATGCTGTGGGCACTTGGCCAACATCTGCTTGAACCTGACCCAGTAGTCATGGAAGTTCTCTCCTCCCATCTTGATGCTGTTGATCTTCTTCCTCATCTGCTGGATGCGTGCAGCTGGGAAGTACTTTTCAAGGAATTTCTGCTGAAGCTGACTCCAGGTGGTCACTTCTCCAGCAGGTAGAGTGTAAAGCCACTCTCGGGCACCTTCGGCCAGTGAGAAAGGGAAGGCTAGGAGCCTGATGTATTCCCCTAGCCCTTCACTTGCTCGGATGGTGCCACATGCCAATTCAAAATCCTGGAGATGTCTCTGGGGATCCTCCAATGGCATGTCACTGAACTTGGGCAAGATCTGGATGAAGCCATGCCTCATCTCCCAAGTATTGTTTTCAACCGTGGGCAAGGTGATGCCCAGCGGTTTCAGATTCAAGTTCTCTGGGAACATCGTGTCCCTCAACGTCTTGGCTCTCTCTTCTCCCATCCTTGATCGCGTAGGTGACCTGGATGTGTTCGGTGAATCTTCTCTCGATGTGTCCGAGATCGACTCTCCTTTCTCAGTTATGGTCAACTGAGTTACTTGAGCGGCACGTGCTAATGCTTGTTTCTGCTTTGCTGCCTTCCGATTCTTCCTCGCGGTTCGCTCGATTTCAGGATCAAATAGTAGCCCTGTATCCTTGCTTCCCGATGAGTTAGAGTCCTGCATACAAAGATAGGTCAAGCGTTAGCACGGAAAACTATTGGCTTGGAATATTGCCTCCCCGGCAACGGCGCCAATTTTGACGCTACCGTCGTGGAGTAGCGCAAAATAATATTTATAAGTCCTAAACTCTTTACTAATACAAGTACTAGTAGCAAGTATAGGGTCGATCCCACGAGGAGGCGATTTAGCTTATAGTTTTCCCGGCTTTGAATGCTCAATTGGGTTGTCACGTTTGAAAAGGTTTTGTTTTGGAGAGCAGTTGGGCACTGCCGAACCGTGGTCACCGTGTTTACTTGACTGGAAAATAACAAATAACTTTAAACAGAAATAAAACTAGCATGCAACCTAATAAATGGACTGAGCAATTGACAGACTCGACTAAGCAGATAAGATGAAACAAATAAAGACTAAAGTATCCAGGCATTGACTCCCCTGACTTCCCCCTTGACCTATGTGCTGCCGATCATTGGTACGTATATCATTTTGCTAACAGTTTTGTCTTCCAGTTATAGACCCCAAGTATTAACATCCCTATAATGTCACGCATATTAATACCCCGAACCCTTATTCGCTCTTATGTTTAAGTCCTGCTAGATCTCTCTCAACAGGTCTCCTGACGTTGACCAATTCGACACTATGTGACCGCATGAGTCTAAGTTGATCAAGTCGCCTTCATCCTCCAAGCGAACCCGGAATGGCCAATAGCATGCCTGGACAGACCCAAGTCATACGACCACATCTCCAGCAACATGTTGTACTTCGCGGACGCCCAGTCTCCCGGTCGCGTTGATCCACGTACTCCTGTGTTAGGCAAGTCGGGGTTCCGACTGGTCACTGTAGGATTGCCCAAGTCCCTAACATGCTTAAGTTACTACCCTGTTGAATCGGGAACAAAACTCAGCTAGTTGCTGTCATCAATAAGCCTCCCGGCACGATCACGTCTTAGGGTTGGTCAGGTTCTGTCTTTGCCCAGATACAAACTATTTAGCTACTTGACATAATTAAAACAGAAAATAAAACAAAGGGATTACGACGAACTATATTATGCATTAAAACTGGAAATCGTTCAAAGGGAAATAAAATCAAAGTACGAAATTAAAAACATGAAAGCATAAAAGAAATTTTTTTTAGCCCGAGGGCTTAACAGAACATAAACGCCGGCAAGTGGTGTTGCTCACGCGGCCGCCTTCTTCGTCACTGGTCAGGTAGGGTTCCGATCCGGATTTCTCGCTGCTCATACTGATGCAGCCCCAGAGTCGTCCATGATACAAGACCAGGTGCATGTTCCAGCTGGACCAGTGACGCGCTCGAGAGCCAAGAAGTTCAAGGCAAGCTTGATGGCGATGATTCAAGAAGTCTGGGCGCAAGAGCTATTGAAGAAACCTATCGGTGATGTGGAGAAGCCGAGCATTATCAATATGATTTCGTACGAGGAGGCCGAACCAATCGAAGGTGATGAGTTTCAAGCTGGAACCATGAAGAACAAGTTGGAACGGAGGTCAGACGAGAGCCGAGGGCGCGCCGCGGAGTTTAGCCACGAAAAAGGCTTGGTGTCGGCCGACACCAAGGCCTGTCGGCCGACATCTTCAGAAACGGGGTTGGCTGGACAGGGGAATAAGGCCGCGATCGAAGGATTTCCCGCGGGCGCAGGTTAAATGTCGGCCGACAGAGTGTTCTGTCGGACGACAAGGGGAATGTCGGCCGACATCCCATATTGTCGGCCGACACGGAATTTAGAAATCGGGAATTTTGCCAGCGTCGCGATTTTTGACGATTTTGGCGTTTTTGTACCTTTTCCTTTGCTTTTTAGGTCAGCCTATATAAAGGCTTATGAACCCAATTGTTTAGAACACAACTTTGATATTAATTAATTTAATTCGTGAGATTATTCTCCCTTCTTTTCGTTCTCTTTCGATTGTGCCAAAAGAGTTCAACCCGACGAATCAACGAAGCATACATACTTCGTTCGTGTGTCATACATCGATTACCGAGTTGCTGCATCGATCTCGAGTTGGGGGTTAGGGTTCCGTCCTTAATTGATTTCTCGATTTCAGATTCAGAGGTTTGGGATCATCCGCCAGGTATCCAATTTATCGTTTCTTCTTCTTCCGCTCAATTCCATCAACGAGGTACGTATCACATACGTCGTACGTCTTCTTCATCAGTCACTCTCTTATATAGACGGGCTTCAGATGCTAAGAGACGTGTGGGGGAAAATACCTCCAAGTGCGGACGAGAGTCCTACTTGGGTTGGAGTTTGAATCTGGTCGCCTTTGAAGACTCCGCAAATTTCAGGACTCCTGGTACACCGAATGCCCAACGTTACGCCTCCGTCAATGTTAGCGCTTGCCCATGTACTTCCTTCTTTGACTGACCGAGGTAGCGGACCATGTGCGGTACTTGGTCGGACTCAAGTCTTGCTCCACCTGCTGACGTCTTGGTTGCTTGCTCAACTCTGCTGGACCCTTTTCGTCGGTCTGGCTTGCTCAACGAGTGCTCTTGACCATGGAAGGTGATTTCCTTGCCTCTTTCACACAGTGCGCTCCTCTTTTCACTTCTTTACCTGCCCACCTGCAAAACTTGCCCAAGTACCCAAACGTGCCCTCCCAGACACAAATAAAGTAAAAACAAACTAAGGACTCGATATACTTGACTCTAAAAACCTAAAAATGAGCCAAAAAATATGGCTCATCAGCAGGGTAGGCAGAGAGAGCTGATTGTTGAGGTTAGCAGTCGGATCGACGCTCTTCAAGCGGACCTTAAGCGTTGCAACCTAGGAGATAGGGCAGATGAGGAGGTTCAGTAGATGTCTTGTTGTTTGTATTTTTTTTTTTTTGTTTGTATTTTTCAAAAACATGATTTTAAAAATTATATTACTATTAATATATTTTGAAAAAATTTGATTAGTTCTTTCTTTGTTTGTTCTTTTTTCTGTGTCGACCTAAATTATTTTTTTGTTCAGTTTCCTCCAATGGAGTATTACTCTGCTCCAACTTAGGATAGTCCACAACCACAACCGCAAACGATGATCGAGTATTATCCTTCTCTTGTGCCACTCTCGCGCCATTTCGAGCAGCCTCAGGTCGAGCAGCCCCATTTCGAGCAGACGACCGTTGGCGATAGCTATCGCACACCGGCACAGACTCAGGCTGTCTGGGGAGATAGCAGTCATTCTTCGCCACCGAGGGCGCTGCGTAATTTTCAGGGTGTCTTCGGTCCCTTCCCTGCGATTCCCACCGACGGCATCTTCCCTCCGACTACTGCTAATCGGCCAGAGTATGATCCTGGTTTTACTGTACCGATTGGGGCTGATATACCACAGGTTATCATCGATGCAGAGACTTTTTTTCCGACTGGGACGCAGGTCGAGTTGTTCAAGATGACATCTCCCGTGGAAAATGAACACGAAAAAGAGATTGCATTGTCGGAAGAGGAAAAAGAACTTGGGGCTGATGAGGAGGAGGATGATGTCGTCGAGAGTAGTCTCGGACCCCGTGTGAGGAGGCCCTCGGAAGCTCTTCGGAGCCCGTACGTCGCGCAGTTCGCACGGAGAGGCAGCAAGAAGGTTAGGGGGCTCTATTCGATGTTCCGTCGTGACGGGCATGGATTGAGTGTCTATATCCCTTTCAACGGAGTCACTCTGGACCAGAACTACTTCGACCTGATTGAGTCACTACATCGTTGGTACTCGAACATGGTAAGTTAATTTGTAGTTAAACTTTGAAATTTATAATGTTTATTAAAATGTGCTTAATTGTGATATGTATATTTTTCAGGAGATTGACATGTACATTACGTACCTGCGGGACAAGATAAAGCAGAACAATGGTGTAAAAGATGAAGTCACTCCAAAGAAGACTATACTTTTGTGTACCGATTTCTTCGTAAGATCCAATCATCCTATCAAATACAAGTTTTTTTTTTATCATTTTCCTAATACTAATCGTTTAAATTTATTTTTAATTAACAGAACGCTATAAGGACCCAGTACGCTGGGGTTGAGGTGCCGAATGCACATGCAAGGAGAAATAACTTGGAGAGGAAATATGAGTCCTGGGCACCGCCGGACTACATACTGAAATACATCACGGGAGACGATAGGCACGAGAGTTGGGAACACGCACGAGAGGTAATTTAAAGAACCGTACATTTTTATTTTTTTAATTCAATTTAATATTTTAATTTAATTGTAAATAACGTTTTATTTTATTTTTTATTTTTTTAGGTGATAACGGTCTGTAATACCGGGGACCATTGGGTCGTGATACGGATTGACCTGAACCTCTGGACTATACAGTTGTACGACTCGTTGTGGCACCGTTGTCCAGAAGTAACTACCAAGTCTCGTGTACTAATGCCGGTGTTGGAGTTGTTGCCTCGTCTTTTGGTAGCTGCGGGATTTTGGGAGGGTACAAACTTGTTTCATCGAACCCACAAGAAGACTCATATGACGGTCGAAGTCCCGACGGAGCAGTTTGTCCAAGTCGACAACAACAACTGCGGCCCGTACGTGTGCATGTATCTGGATCGTCTCGTCAACAAGTACCTCACTCACCGGGGTAAAGAACTCGAAGACGCGTACTTGATGAAGTATCGCCGATATGTAGCTCGAAAAATCTTCAGTTTGAGTCATCGAGTCGATTGATTTGTATTTTGGATAATTTTAGACTTTGTATTTGTGTTGTATTGAATTGTAAATATTAGAATTGCTTGAATGTGGTGTAAATGTGTTCTGGACAGGTTGGAATCACAAAAAACGGGGAAATCCATGAAAATTATGTTCTGTGGTGGGCGTAGGGCGTAGGCCACTGCCTGCGCCCTACGCCCACTCTGTCGCATGCCACTGCCTGCTTCTTGATGGGCGTAGGGCGTAGGCCACTGCCTGCGCCCTACGCCCACTCTGTCGCATGCCACTGCCTGCTTCTTGATGGGCGTAGGGCGTAGGCCATTGCCTGCGCCCTACGCTCGCTCTGTCGCAGGCCACTACCTGCATCCTGATGGGCGTAGGGCGTAGGCCATTTCCTGCGCCCTACGCCCAACCTGCCGCAGCCCACTGCCTTACACTAGACTGACGCAGGGCGTAGGCCACTACCCTACGCCCATCAAGAAGCATGTAGTGGCCTGCGACAGAGTGGGCGTAGGGCGCAGGCAGTGGCCTACGCCCTACGCCCATCAAGAAGCATGCAGTGGCCTGCGACAGAGTGGGCGTAGGGCGCAGGCAGTGGCCTACGCCCTACGCCCACCACAGAACATAATTTTCATGGATTTCCCCGTTTTTTGTGATTCCAACCTGTCCAGAACACATTTACACCACATTCTAGCAATTCTAACATTGGATGATTAAGGACAAATACAAAGTCTAAAATTAAAACACTTCTAACATGAAAGATTCATTACAACACAAAGTTTGTTGCACAATTGTCTCAATACACAAAATAATTGTAAAAAATCAAAGAGTTCTAGTCATGCCCTCTTCTTCGCTACACCCGGGCATCTACAACTTCCTCCTCTTGACATCACAACCTGCATAGTAAATATTTCACACAAGTCAAATTACACAAAAATATATGAAAAAACACACACAACTACATAAAAGTTCAACAGTGTTTACTCTGGTGGAATCGGACAAGTCTGTGCATTGTGACCCTCTCCTTGACATTTCCCACATCGATATGTTTTCTTCGAAAACCTCTCAATTCGACTCGTGAAGCGGTCCATTCTCGGCCGTCCTGGAGTTCGTTTCACCGGTGGGGGCAACACTATCATGTTTTGGACATATTCGGGAATCTCCGTCCATTGATCTTCTGAAGGAACAGGTATAATGTTCTCCTTATATGCTTGCATCATATACTCACGGGTGAAATAAAGAGAAGTCATATCATAAGCATATTGTCATGCCCGACTCGGGTCCTTGGCACACGCTGCGGCAATGGCATGCTCACACGGCATCATGTCAATTTGAAACACACCACATTCACACGTCATTGCCTCCAAATCCACAACCCCACATCATCTAGTCGACTCCACAGTGTACATCCAAGTACTTATTTTTTTGGTAACCCATTTAGGAGCACGGTCATAACGCTCACGCAACGTTGTTTCCCTTCTCGGTGTCAATACACCGGTGAACGCACGAGCTTCTTCACGATGTCTGCAAAACCATTCAACCATCTTATCCACGATAAAGTTGATCAAGGAACATATGGGAAAGTCTTTAGCGTCTTTCATCACGGCATTTATCACTTCCACTGTGTTAGACGTCATCACCTCGTATCTATTCACACGGTGGTGGACTCTTGACCATTTCTCAAACGTGATATCTTCTAGCCACTTTGCACATTTCTCGCTCGCTGCTCTAAGCTCTGAAAAATGTCGATTGAACTCGGGTACAGTGTACGAGCATGCAGCCTTCTGAAAATGACCAACCAAGTCGTTTCTCCTGTTGTACTTGGACTTGATGTTTTGCATGATGTGCCAATAGCAGTGTCCATGTTCTGCCTTAGGGTAAACAGCAGCTACAACATTTATAATTGGCTGACCTCTGTCAGACACGATTACCAGATCAGATCTATCTGCAATCAAAAACTGCAAGCACTGAAGGAACCAAATCCAGCAACTGGTGTCCTCTGCATCACCCACACCCCAAGCAAGTGGGTAACTGTGATGCTCACTGTCAGTAGCAGAATCAATAAGAAGCGTTCCCTTGTATCTATTGGTCATGAACGATGCATCAATGACGATAACGTCCTTCATGTACTGAAATCCCCGAATACACGCTCCGATAGCCATGAAGAAGTACTGAAATTCATTGTTGGCATCTGTCTGAATACGGGTGAACGTACCTGGATTCCTTTGTTCAAGCATGTAACAATACGAAGGAAGCTTCGAGAAATTATCTTCGTAGGATCCGCGAACATTTTCCAGGGCTCTCTGCCGCCCTCTCCATGCTTTGTCGTAACTGACAGTAATATTTTCCTCAGTACGCATGAACTGCTGAATTGCAGCTGGTGTCATAGGTTTCTTTGCGTTCAAGAACTGGTCCTGGAGTCGATTGCCGATAAGACTGCTAGAGGCCTGCCTGTGCACACCGCTTCTATCAATCAAAGAACAAGTGTGGATGTTGGTGTAGGTTTTAATCACAAACTCATCGTTCGTCTTCTTCCTCGTTGCACGAATTTTCCATTTGCAATTTTTTTCAACACATTTCACCACCTTTCGATTGTGATCAGATTTGGCCACAACAAATTCAAACTTGCCCTGCAATGCTACCCGAGCGACAACATAGTTGAAATCGTCTTTGTTCTTGAAAGTCTGACCAACTACGAAATCGGAACCATCATACCGACCACCCCCTTCTCGATCACAAAGTCTGAAAGCAGGAACAACAACATCGTCTACAACAGGATTATTATAATAAGAACTACCGCCCTCATTATAACCGTCGTCACCACCTCCACCATTGTTATTATCATCGTCATCAACAACAACAACATCATCGTCGTTAGCATCGACCTCGACACCATCAAAACCATCATAATAATCACCACCCACACCACCATCATAATCACCAGAAACACCACCATACGAAGTATTACATAAATCAATGCTATCCCAAATAGATACAGACTGATCATAAGTAGATGGCACTATTACTTGACTGTAATATTGTGATGTTTCACCTGAAGTTCTTCGAGTTGGAAGTTTTTCAGGGCGAATTGGACTTTGACGTGCTGGACTTTCACAAGCAGGACTTTGACGTGCAGGACTTTCACGTGCAGGACTTCGGGGTACACAAGGACTGTATGTCACAAACAACTCCATTTCATCTTGTTTTCTATGAATCCACACAGTCGTATTCCAATCATCTTCATCATTAAGATATATCGGAGGAGACTTTTCTTTTGGGAATCGAGAGATCGCAACTTCATTTGATGATGGATCGATGCCGATTTTTCCACACACCTTGTCAATAAGTGCATCAAACGAAATGCTCCTATCAATCAATGTTGTACTCGAGTGTTTCAAATCTCTCATTATCCATCTCCAATATCCCTCCAAGAGCTGCCACTCTCCACCAAAATGTATGATGATTGATATATTATCCATGCCTGTAATTACAATAAAACGGGAAGAATCAAAATTCAAAACTGGACTGGTAAGGGCGTAGGGCGCAGGCCACTGCCTACGCCCTACGCCCATCTGGAAGTAGCTCACTGCCTACTTCCAGATGGGCGTAGGGCGTAGGCAGTGGCCTGCGCCCTACGCCCGCCTACGATTCAAGAGCGATTTTCCAGAATTTTTTTGTTTCGAAAAGCACCCAAATCGCAAAATTCAAGCTCGATATTGACAACAACACACACACAAGTCATGTAGAAGTGAATGCTAACCTTTTTACGTCGAATTGTTGGTGGAAAATCGTCGATTTCAGAGCCGTTTTTTTTGGGCGATTTACGGTTACGGGAGAGAAAAATCGGAAGAGATGAAATGAAAGTGAGACTATTGTGCAATTATTTTGTTGGGGTTATTGTGTAAATATTTTGTATTTTAATTTCTTTTACATTTATTTTTATAAAAGAGGGGTAAAGATCCAATATATTTTTTGTAAGAGTTATTTAACCCTTACTTACTATTCGGAGGGGCATAATTCCAAAGGACTCGTTTCGAGCAGATGATATTATAGAAGAGGAAGAGGAAGAGGAAGAGGATTGATTCATTGTTTCTTCGATACCCGAGTGACTAAGCCCATCCCGTTTAAAACATTACGGGAAAATGTTTAAAAATGCATTAAAGCATACTACTATAATGAAAGTGTGTTACCATATAAAAAAATTGAGTTTCTACACTAATACCCTTGATTTAATTTTTTGCGGGTATTCCCTTGACTAGCTCGAATGCTACTCTATGTTTGTCGAATGTAATCCATATTTGTCGAAAGATATCTCATGTTTGTCGAATGTTAATCCATGTTTGCGGTTGTCGAATGCTAATCTATGCTTAACGAATGCTTATTATCTATTTATATGTTTGTATAAACATCTTACTAGGTCGATTCATTGACAATGTCGGTTGAATTCAATTGTTTGTCGAATGGTATCATTTGTTTGTAGAATGGTATGAATTGTTTGTCGAATGTAATATACGAACGAAATAATTATCGAATCCAGAATTACGCAATATTATTCAATACATAATTACGAGATAAATTAAGATAATAACATTAATTATTGCAATTATTGCATTAACCCGTTCTGTCTGAGAATTTATCAATCTTGAATTCGTGAGCACCGAAAATACGAACCATAAAGACGGTTGTATCAGTTCTCTCAAACACTAGAACAATTTCATAAGATAATGAATTATCGTTGAAAATTTTAGGTCAACCTGTTGTGAAATAGAATTCCCCATCCTCTTTGATTATCCGTTGTGTTAGGGATAGGTCAGATGGAGGTTTAAATTTTTGAGAATGATCTTAGAAATTATGGTACGATAAAAAGTTTTCATAGGTAAAACGCAAAGGAAGTTGAAGGCAGACTAGGAATCAGTCATGAACTTGGTTTTATACACAAAAGAAGTTGAATGATGACTACAAGTATGGGTAGATACAATAAACTCATTTAATAGGTAAACCTTAAAATTTTATTACAAGTCAACCATATATTCAATGCAATTTCACTGTTCTGCCAAAAATAATTTACTTTCTTAATTTGTATCTACCACAACATATTTTAAATTTTTATATTTCATATTATTCGACAAAACATATTAAAATTACATAATTGACAAATTGACGGATATAAATTCTATAATTAAAATTTTATAATTCAAATTTAATTTAACTAATTGTGAATTCGACAAAAGAAATTTAATTTTGTGAAATTCACCACGTTCCATTAAATTAGTAATTTGACACCTCAATATATTTGACAAAGGCATCACATCATATATTCGACAAAGGCATCACAACATTGTGATTCGACAAAGGCAAAGCAAAAAATCGACAATCTAGAAATTACTAATCAACAAAGGTGTTTATATTCTACAAAGGCAAGTCAGAATAGGACAATGTAATCTGTTAATTCCAAATTCCCAAAATCAGAATCCATAAATCCCTAAATCAGAATTGTGTTTTTTTCCAAAATCAGAAACCCTAAATCCGAACAATAAAGCCTTAAATCATAAACCAAAAAATAGTCGCAAAACGATTATACACACCTGATCTTGTTCTTCCTCAATGGGTTGCGCGTACACATTTTTGGTCGTCTCTGCCCACGCTAGTAAACCCTCTGATGCTTGTGTCGACAGGTAACTTTCCTGGGAATCTTGTATATCACAATCCATCGTCGTCGAAACATTATCGGCCGAGGTGTTGTCGAATGGAGGCGAGTCTTCGATTGTCGTAGTGGAATTTTGAGAGACTAGAATTTGAAAAATCCTCGGTACAACCTTTTCAATTAATTTTTTCGATAGACAAAAATAGTAATCGACACAAATTACTTTTCGAAATTATTTTTAAAAATATAATTCTAAAACAGCATTAAAACAACAATATCAAATCAAATGTTAATTAAAACATTAACCTAGTCAATTTAATTAAAAATTAACCGAAGCTATTATTTGGCTAATGTAATTAAAAACCATTTTCGAATCCTTGTCGAATGATTCATAATTTGTTGTCGAATACTTCATAATCTTGGTCGAATACATTAAAACAGCAATATCGAATAAAAATGTTAATTAAAAATTATCCTAGTTTATTTAATTAAAAATTAATCAAAGAGATTATTTGGCTAATATAATTAAAAACTATTTTCGTATCCTTGTCGAATGATTCATAATCGTTGTCGAATGCTTCATAATTTTTGTCGAATGCTTCAAAATATTGGTCGAATGCGTTATAATCTTGGTCGAATGTTTTATAATCCTAAATTTTATGTTAATTAAAATATATAATAATTAAAAGATATAAATACTTTCGAATAAAAAAAATGTTAATTAAAACATTAAAACAGATAAAAGAAAATACAAATGATAATATGATTTAGATAATAGTAATATCTAAGAAACCCTGAAAAACATATCATATATCAGCGTTGTCATCATCATCACCACCAGCATCCTCCTCATCCTCAACATCGTCCATATCGTCGTCCTCCTCTTCACCCTCATCGTCATCATCTATGTACGTGTCAACAAAAGTTTTATTGTCACGCAGAATGAAATGTATAGCTTCACCGAGATTCAGCAAAGACTCAAATCTAGGAGCTCACGGACTATTGGAGTTCACAATCTTGTTCCCATCTCTCCCGTAAATTAAAACGAGAAAGCTCTTGAATTTTTTTTGCTCGAAGAAGACAATCTTACCCAACCTCAGATGATGCGCATCACAAAATTTGGACCAACCTTTTTGGAACGCAGTATAACCTTGAACCCATGTAACATGCAAATTCCACGCAAGTCCAAATTTGTCCGTAAGTTCGACAACACCAATCACGTACTCGTACTCGTGGGAATGTGCAAAATCCGATCCTAGGCGAAACACTTCCATGAAATCTACGTAAGTGATAATCTTCAACAACTTGTCAAGAGCTGTGGTAGCCATTTTTGTGGCTTTTTTTTGTGAAATATTTAGAAAAAAGTATTTGATGATTATATTCCCCGCACTAATTTATAGTAAAATTTGGGTGGAAACGAAGGTTCATTAAACATCTGTTCGTGGAATGGTGCATTCAATTCTTTCGCCACCATTTGAACTTTTGAATACAAAATACCAACTACACAGCCGATGATTCGACAAAACTACATTAAGTGCATTAAATTAACTATTTCAATATTAATTGTCTAATCACACCAACCAAATGAGATCGCGTGTTTTTTTTTTTTTTAAATCATTACAATTCAAAAAAGTGTGCATAAAATTAAAATTAGTATACTCGACAAAACTCAACACATTCGACAAATATAAACTTGATGCATCGGACAAACTTTTGATACTTATTCGACAACCTCCTCCAAAGGATTGCAACAATTGGCAAACTAAAAATCAAGAGATAGTACATTCGACAAAACAGGTGTGATACGACAAATATTCCACACCAGATGCATTCGACAAGCATTTGACAAATAATCCACACAGGTTAAATTCGACAAACGTTTTTGTAGGATAGTAATTCGACAAACAATTTTGGAATATAACATTCGATGAATTAAAAAACAATAGATAGTACGTTCGGCATAAAATTATATTCGACAAATATTTCACAGAAATTGCATTCGAAAAACATTCGATAAAAATATTTTCACAAATATTCGACAAACTTTTTGGGAAGATAGTAGATTTAAGCATTCGACCAACTACCTGCAAGAACTATTCGACAAAAATATAGAGTCAATTGGAATATTCGATAATACCTCAGGGCAAATTCGGTTGTTCACTGCTTTTTAATGTAGAAAATCATCTCTTTTAAACGGTAATGTTGAAAAGCACGTGTGCTATCCATTTTTGTGTACTTTTATTTTTCTCATTATTACTATTATTATTATTCAAATGAAGATACCGAACTTATTTTTATATAATGTTAGTAAATAAATGTCTTTAATCGTAAGTGTTTGGTATCCCACATGAATGTATATCTAGTCAGTGAATTTCTCACTAACATGGGCAAATGTAGTAATTGTTGTGTCGAAAATACACATATTGCTATACGAATGTTGTGGATTGTTATTATGTCGAATGTGTTGAAAATAAATATATTGTTATACGAATGTTTTGGATTGTTTATTGTGTCGAATATTATCAATACATGATTATAAGTAAGAGCGAACAATGTTTTACCTAATTTTTGTTGAATGCTTACATATTTTTGTCGAAAGATACTAAACATGAGTGAATGTTTTAATTACTTTATCGAATGATGAATCCAATTATCGAATGTAATTAAATGTTTTAATTAATGATTTTGTTTGTGTATTGTATCGAATATATTTAATACAAATGCACATATTATTATGTCAAATGTCTTCTTCTCGAATAATACATGCCGATGTTTTAATTACGGTCTCAAATTATTAAGTTAGTTGGCGAGTGTAAATGAACGTTTAATTAATGAATTGCAGTTGTGAAATAAAAACATAAATATCAATGCAGTTTTTCAATTCACACTTCTACCAATTTACTAAATGACATTTTTTTTCATTGAAAGTTATTACAGTTATTGAATGAGAAATCAGTCAGTTGATATGATTTGATCATTCAAATTAAAAACATCTAACACGAAAATTATTATAAATTTGAGATAATTTTACTACAGTAATATACAAAAAAATCACATTTTTTTATCATTTTTTATCAAGCATGAGAAGCAATAGGTTTTCAAACATTCGCACTTGCTTGTATTTCAATGAGTTGCTACAATTAGACGTTGATTTTGTACTTTCTCATGACGCGCAGAGAAATTCAAAAAAATTGCATTACTTTTTCTAAATCGATCTATTAACTTAAATACATTTGCTTTGAAGGAATTACTTAAACGACATAAGAAATTCGATAAAATTAAATTAGAAGACTTGTCTTCGATGTGGAAACGTAAATCGAATGGATCGAATCCTCTTGTTGCGTGTTGCTTCTCGTGCTACGCAGTGTCTACAACACTCTTCCGATTGGAGTGTTGAATTGTTTCACGATCAAAGAACCACGTACAATAACATTGTTCTATATGTTTATTTTTCTGTAATTTTTTGTTCAGCGTTTTGCAGGTTTTTAAGTCGCCAACCACAAACATATGAGAGCAAGATTACCTTATTGATTGTTTCAGCAATGTTTAGCTTTATCTTTACCTTGTTCTCAATTGCATACCTTATTAGTCACACATTTTCTATTAATAATTTTTTATAAGGATGTGAGACGAAATACACCATCGAATTCGATCGTTGGACCCTCGATCAGATAAGATGTAAACCGATCGTTAAACCCTTGTAGAAGAGAGCCAACAAGTCTCGACAAAGTCCATAATATTTCATTGGAAAATTTATCTCAGCCAACAAGTCTCGACAAAGTCCATAATATTTCATTGGAAAATTTATCTCACTCGAGGATCGAACCGGGCGGAAGAAGATGAGCTCGCCCTTAATAAATAGTCAAGGGGATTCAAGATGCTCGACTAAAAGGAGAGGAGTTGTAAAAGAGAGCCAACAAATCTCGACAAAGTCCATAATATTTCATTGGAAAATTTATCTCACTCGAGGATCGAACCTTCAAGTTGCAAACACTTGTAGACGAGAGCCAACAAGTCTCGACAAAGTCCATAATATTTCATTGGAAAATTTATCTCACTCGAGGATCGAACCCGAGTGATCGAACCTTCAAGTTGCAAACACTTGTAGACGAGAGCCAACAAGTCTCGACAAAGTCCATAATATTTCATTGGAAAATTTATCTCACTCGAGGATCGAACCTGCATCGCTGAAAAATTGTACTCAAATTACCACAAGTCTTACCACTCAACTACGTTCCTTGGGTCATTTTCTCTTTGCAAGGTAAAGGAACAAGAAAAGTAGTCCTGGTTGAATATAAACATACCTTTGAAACATAGACATTTCAATTTATATAATTAGTTTGTCATATACAGAATCTGATTGACCTTTACATGTCAAATCCTCAAGCAGAACTATTTGAACTATGTGAGGCACAATCCAACAAATTAGGAAATATTTCACTATAGCTGCAAAAACAGAGCTTATCTATCGGATAAAACCGAGTTACTCCATGAAAGCATCACGTCCCGAGCAACAGAAGGAAGATCTGCAAGAGCCACGAGTTGAAATTAGAAGTAAGAAGATGCATGCATGAGAGTTGAGCTAATTATATTTTTAAGACATATTTCAAGTAGGTTTTAAAGAAGCCTTCAATACCTTGTGCTACTTGCAAAGCTACCGAAGGTATGTCTATTTGGTCCTCCAGCAATCTGTATACATCTACAAGCTGATACAAACATATTATTGGTAGATATCAGGGACCACCTAAATAAATTACTTAAAAAAGAAATTCCGGGTATAATTAAAAAATCACAACTAATGGTTTAAATGTAGGAATATTTGTAAATTTGAAAGAAAACGGCCTTTTAATTTTATTTTTAAGGTTCCGCTAAACCTCAATGGTCCAAGAATTTACAAACACCTCTTGAATGTGAAGTTTGGAGTCTTCAGTAAGAGCAAGGAGAAGCTGTCTACGAATTCCTTCATCAATTAGGAAGAGCCGAGTCCCATCCTTGATTGTGTCTGTGAGGTCCAATTTCCCTTCAATTTGTTCCTCTCTAGACCTTTGCCTAGCATACCAAAGGGTCCAATGACAACAAGAAAAGAGAACAGGACTTAGGATATTACATGATTCTCATGTGCAAGAGTGAAAGAGAGAGAGAGAGAAGACTTGGACAAACATGCTATTTTTTTGCAATGCAGGATTGGTGCTCATCCTTGCCACATTTTCTTTCGCTAAGATTATGAGGTTCTCGAGTCGTTTCCACTGGAAAACCCCACCTTTAAATAAAACCTGGAAAATCAAGACATTACTTTAAGTCTAAAGAGCGATTAACAGTGTTGATTGCCAAACCAATAGTTTCCTTTTACTGATTAATCAAGTTATAAAGAAGCACACACCTCTTTATGATGAAGCAACTCTCACAATCCTTTAACATTTTTTAGTCTTCACAAATGTTAGCTTCTAGTTCTGCTTTCATGTTTGAAATGGAAAGTAGAGGGAAGTGTGCTTTACCTTTTCTTCTTATACTTAAAATTATACTTTTACCCACATTTTTTTTAAATCATCTTATCTCATCAAACATTCTTAACTCGATCAATTTTCTTGTCCAAGAAAAATCAACTTTATGGATTTCCAGTCCCTTTTTCCAAACACTACCAACTTCCCGATTCTTAATAAAACAAATCACTTCTTTATAACGCAGAAGTTTTTGAAAACCCAAACAAATGATGTGAAATAACCTGGATAAGACGTTCACGTAAGGCAGGATTAGGATCTGTCAGGAGGCGCTTTGCTATATAAGGATAGGCAACCTGTTGCAAACATATCCGCAAATGAAAAAGATCTAAGGAGCAAAGAGGTGAACGTGATAGGCATGTTTGACTAGCTAGCTCAATGCCAGATCTTTTCCATCATCTCAAATCACAATTAAATATTTAGAAAACCAGTTGCAACTCATCTCAAAACAAAAGGGTGGAATGACAAAAAAAAAACAAGCTGCAATAAGATACTGCATAAGAAATGTTATACTTTTACTCTTTCATGTGAGCAGTTTGTTATTCATCTGAACAAGTGAAAACCATGAAAAACAAGGAACCCACCTCAAGAAATTTGAAATCACGCTGGAGGGTGAAGCATATGCCTTCTTGAGTTAATAAAGAGCGAATAACAAGAGAGAACCTTTCTGGAATCCTAATAGGATAATTGTAGACTAGTTGATTAAATTTTCCTGCAACAAGTTCGAATATTATTAATTGGAAAGCTGTGAAATAATGATAATAAGAAAATTGCAATAATTTACAGGAAAAGCGAGAAGTCTCTGGGAAGTAAACTTATCATCAATTGCCAATAAAAAGATAATTGCAATAGTTGGACACACATAGTATATAATAAGTACAAAACATGCACTTTGACATACTTAAAGAAAAAACCATTCATGAAAAAGAAAATGGAAAAACTAGAATTGACACAGTTGAATCCTTTCCAACGAAAAATTACTAAGGATACCTGTAACACTTCTGAAGTTAAAGTCAGATAGCCCTTTCCCGACTGAGTTTTGCCATATTGCTTCTAGAGCTGGAACAATAGGAGAGACATCAGTTCCACTAGCTAGAAAACCGAGCCTGGTAAAATCGTTGGCCATCTCAGCATAATCTTCATTTACCGCATGGACAACCGCATCTATAAGAATTTGTTTATTTTGCTGCAAAGTGGAGAAAAGAAACCAGGTTCATCTCTGTTTCAAAAGTAATGAATATGAAAATGAAAAATCTCAGAGGCTAGGCAGGAGTTGCTGAGGTACGTTCAATGAGTAGTGCACCGAGACAGGAGAGGGAGACCCATTTCAGCTAGGAAGATTTATCCTAACATCAATTGGTGATAGAAGTAGCACCCTAGGCTTATGAGTTGGGTTCCCTTTCACATGCACATCACAATGCAATTTTAACACACCCTTCACTTGTGAGTTGTGAGTCCTAGAAAAGTCGGTCAACCCCGGAAAGAGCAACTACATACGCTCTGACATCATAATAATGGATGACTGAACCAACCGAGAATCGGTCGCAGCAGAAGAGACTTAAATTTGATACCATGTAGAACTTGGAGGTTACACGTGTAGCACAACGAAATGGGAGAAGGAGACGCGAGTCACATGGGGAGGTTCCATCCTAAAACTAATTGGTGATATGCCTAGCTTTCTACGCTTATAAGTTACAAGTATTAAATATGAGAAAGCTCACAAGTGCACATCACACTATAATTTTAACAAGCATGCAACTGCAAAATCAGGATTTTTTTGTTCATTTAAAGATAGGTAAGATTGTAAGAAACTAATGGAAGTGTTGTAATTGGGATTTTAACCATATGGGGTTTACATTTTATACCACTATGTTTATTTCTACCAGATAATCTAAAAATTCCAAAAACAAAAAGAGAGTAAAAGTTTAGAAAGACAAATAATAAACTGGGACAAGCAAATTATAAGGATCTCAATTGCAGTCAGATAAGAAAAACCTATAAAGCGGCAAGAGAAGAAAGCTAAATCACAAAATCAAATTTGCTCAATATTAGCTACTGTAAATATTACCTGACTAAGAACAGCCACATTCCCAAAATCAACGTACGCAATTCGCCCATCACGCATGGCAAAGATATTTCCAGGGTGTGGGTCCCCATGAAATAAACCAAATTCTAGCAGCTGCCGTAAGGCAGCACTTACTCCAACTGTCAAAAACCCATTTACGTCAATTCCTTCATCCTTGATAGCCTGTATTAATGAGAAACCAATCACTAAAGGCATAAATAAATAAAATTGCCCACGTAATAATTAGACATTCAGCTGCAGTTTTACAAACCTGAGGATCTGTGCATCTAATTCCATCAATCCACTCCATCACCAACACACGTGAACCAGATAGCTGCTTATAGACACGGGGTATTTTAACTGTTGGGTCATCCTTGAAGTTCTCGAGAAAATCTTCAATATTACGGGCTTCCTGGAAAAAGAATCTAGAAAGTACTGATGATGTCCATTTAAAATTTCAGTTTCAAACATATAAAACTCATGTGTTGGACAAAAGGAATTTGGTCAGAGGAGGCATCCACATGATCCAGAAGAAAAGCATAAAATGAATACATTTAAAATAAATGCTGAACAAAAGGAATTTAAATTTAGTTCCCTAGGAATAACAATATTGCTAAAGAAGAGTGAAACATAATTCTATAAGGAAACAGTATGCATTTAAATTAATTATTCAAAAATCTGTATGTGGGTGTATATACTTCATTTTCTATTGGATATTTACTTATTAATTGGAATTAAAAAAAAATACACAAGTGTTACCATCCATTACTTAAATGATTATTTAACACATGTGAACTCATCCATTTATTTAAGAACCTTCCAGTACATTTGTTGGCTTTTGATTTATTATAATTAAATTATTAAATTAGGTCCAAATAGTTTATTTCTTCTTATTTTTGTTTGTGTCCCCGAACTTGAGATCCATCTCTATAGAGAGTAAGAGGGAGGGGGAGGGGGAGAGAGAGAGAAATAAAGTGTGAATTACACCTTTACTCTATACAAATAGTTAAGAGTAGAATATGATACCAAGGTATAATCAAGCTCCTCTAAAAGTTTCTCTCCAAATTCATCAACGATAAGTTCTGCGTTACAACCCAACTTCTGTAGGCTGAACCCATTCAAGAATGATGCAAGTGTACGGAAGAGAAAAAGATCTCTGTATATAATGGGCTCTATCTCAGGCCTTTGCACCTGCAAGAACATAATTAAGTTTTGATTCAGGATGTAATTCATCATTTAAAAAAAATGAAAAAACTACTATCTAATCATGCAAAAGTAGAAAACTCTAGTTGAATTCCAGAACAGTGAAACAAGACGCAACATAAAATCACACTACATTTGCAACAAGATTGAAAATGAAATTATGTGATATATGATAAAAACAGCTAACCATCCATGCAAGACTATATGTGGAAAACCCTATACTACCCCTAACCTTTTCCAGTTCATACTTGATACATGTTACCATTTGTTTTTCTGCATTTTAGTGGTGCTGGATCTCCCTACACGTGGCTCAATCTTAGCTGTGGCAGTACTCCTAGGGAATAAGGGTTTAGCAGTATATATTTTGGTTCTGTAAGCCAGCTTTATGCTTAGTTTTCATTAATGGCAACTTAATATTTTTCCGCTTTCTCCATCTCTCACTTTATGTTTGTCTTCTTAATATATTTGGATTGTTTGGCATAAAGACATTTCAAGATAATGGCATTCTGCACAGAATTTCTTGCCCTTAGGCTCCTGAACAAAATGGCCTAGCCAAGAGAAAGCACAGGCACATTGATTAGGATGGTTTGTCCTTGGTTGCTCATTCTCATTTACCTCTCAAGTACTTAGATGATGCTTTTGCAGCAGCCTTCCAAAGTTATTCAGCGTAAGACTCCCTTTTAACCGCTCTACCCTAAAAAGCCACTTTACACTCACCTCAAGGTATTTGGATGATTGGATCCCTACCTCAGATCTTACAATAAACATAAGCTTGAGTTCAGGTCTCGTCCATCCAAATTCTTGGGTTATACAAAGGGTACAAAACTCTCATTTCTCCAGACAAAGTGATTATCTACAGAAATGTGATCTTTGATGAGTCCAAAATTTCTTTTGCCACAGATTTTACTTTTTCTAACTCTTCCCCTACGGCCTACCTAGAGGGTTCTTCTATTCTTGTCCCTCCTCATTTTATTGGTTCCTCTCAGTACAAGTCCTACTCTCCTCCTCCAGTTTCCCATCCTCAGAGTCCTTCCATTAAATCTCCATTGGCTCTTCCATCTCCTTCAAGCCATTCTTCCAGATTCTAGTATGATTGCAGGTGCTCTAAGTTCCCATTCAATGGTTACCAGGTCCAGGACAAGTTCTCTAAAACCTAAAGTGTATCAGGCTGTTCTCCCTTCTCCTGAACCTCTCAACTATCAAGAGACTCTTTTAGATCCTCATTGGAGCCATGGAAGAAAAAAATCACACCTGGGTAGCACGGATACGACAAAATTGGTGTCGTAACTCTTTTGGCAACGTTTGGGATACATTTCCTGAGAAAAACGGCTAAAGACAGAATTTGTGCCTTACTCTTTTATGTGAGGAAGTTTACATGTCACAACCTCCAGTTTTTAAATGGCTCCATCAACCAGTATATCTTCTACTTCTATTGTTTGCAAGATATATAAAGCCTTATATGGCCTTAATCAGGCTCCTAGAACTTGGTCTGATAAGCTCAGAATTACCTTGCTCTTACAGGGTTTTCAATGTAGCAACACTAATGCTTCCTTGTTCTATAAATCCACCGCTCAGAGATGTATCTGGTTGCTAGTTTACGCTGCTGATCTCTTATAATAAGAAGTGATTCCAGTGGGACTCAGAACCTCATCTCAGCGGTGAACAAAAAGTTATAACTTAAAAACTTGGGCTTGGTCCATCATTTCTTAGGCATTCAATTCAACAATCTCTGGCTTACACCTTCATCAAGATCAATATATCAGGGATCTCTTAGCTAGAGATGGTCACTGCCAAAAGTTCCCCTACTCATATGCTGTCCTCTCTTAAGCTTTCCAAATCAGAGAGTGATCCCACTATTGACATTACTATTTACAGAAACATTGTGGGAGCACCTGAATATGCAACTCTCACAAGATTTGATAAATCCTTCTCAGTTAATACTTAATAAAGTCTGCCGATTTATGCGCTCCCCACACTGGAGAGCTTTTAAAAAGATCCTAAGATACCATGCAGGTACTATTGATAAAGGGCTTCACACCCACTGTCTCTTTAAACATTATTGGTTATGTAGCTGAAGATTGGGGTTCTAATGTGGATGATAGGAAATCCATCTATGGTTTTAGATTCTTTCATGGTAGTAACTTGATCGGTTGGATTTCAAGAAGCAAACTCAATTTCTAGGAGCAGCACTGAAGCTAAATATAGGAGCTTAGAAAATGTGGCATCTGAGATCATGTGGCTTAACACCCTGCTGTCAGAATTTCAACTGATCTCCCCTAATATCCCCAAGATATAGATAGACAACCAAAGTGCTCTGTCCCTAGCTGCCAATCCTGTTCTCCATGAGCGCATAAAAGTATAAAACATGTTGAGCTAGATTTACACTTCATTAGAGACCTTGTCCAAAAGAATAAGCTCCAAGTTTACTTTGTTCACTTTATAGATCAATCAGTAGACATTCTCACTAAGCCACTCAATCAGCAGTTGTTCTCTAGGCAGTGACATAAGCTTCATTTTTCCACTGACCTCTTTTCAATTGAGGCGAAATGATAAGAAATTAAGACCAACCGACTATCCATGCAACACCACATGTGGAAAACCCTATATTACCACTCGCTCATACTTACTCCAACCTCTGTCCCACTGCAAGGGTTACAAGGCGAAGTGTAACTCTTTCAATGGGACAACATAAAAAGAAAGTGTAATCCTTTTTACAGGACAGAGAGAGTACACGTTACCACTTTTTCTTTTTCTGTATTATGATGTAGTGTTGAATCTCCCAACACATGGCTTAATCTTAGCCGTAGCAGTACTCCAAGGGTTAGAGTTTAGCAGTATATATTCTTGGTTCTGTAACCAACAACTTTATGCTTAATTTTCATTAGTGACAGCATTATATTGATAGGTCTCTCCATCTCTCACTTTATCTTTGTCCTCTATATATATTTGGATTGTTTGGCATAAGTGATAAATCCCATCAATAGATTCATTAATACTCTACCAGTTTACCTAAACAATCTTTTTTACTAATTAGCATTGCACTTACGCATAACCATTGGCTGTGTTGCACTTACCAGAAAAATATTCCTCAAATATATATGTTTCTCATCTTTTCTATTTTTAAATCAGGAGGATGAGAAAGTATGATAAGTTCACATATCAAAATTCAATACTCAAGTACATTCATAAAAGAGGAGGGAACTAAGTTTGCAGGAACAACCTAGTTCTAGAAGTATGGAGAGTTTTTTTTTTTTTTTTTTTTTAAATGAAAGAATAAATTTATACAATTTATAATAAAAAAATATATAAAAATAATGACCGGATAATGGATATGATTGCTAATTAGAGTTATGTGAGTGGGAGATGATAGACCTGCATGCGATTGATATAGGGCTTCGACAGTACGTAAGGGAAAATGTATAGTAATTCTTGATGATTAACAATATTTATTTATTTTTTATTTTGAAAATAAGTTGATGTAGGTAGAAGAATTGTGTGAAAATGGATGAACAATATAATATCTTGAAAAAAAATCAACTAGCAAAAAATTCCTAATATGAATTGGTATTCAATTGCACCCTACATCATCCAAATCATGGTTAATTAAAGTTAGAGCTCGAATGAAACCTTTATAGCAACATCCTCTCCAGATGATCGGAGTGTAGCTCGGTAAACTTGACCTAAGCTTGCAGCTGCAATTGTCTGCGATGAGATTTTGCTGAAAACGGCCTCTAGAGGTTGACCTAGCTCCTCTTCTATAATGTCAAAAGCTACCTACAAAACTTTAATGATGGGGTTGCTCCATTAAAAAAATGTATAAAAGAGATGCATCATCTACAAGAAAATCAGGTACCTGATTTGGAAAAGGAGGAACATCATCTTGAAGTATACAAAGTTCGTTCATGTAATCTTCTCTTATAATATCAGGCCTATTAGCAAGCACCTGTATGCAAGAGAATAAGAAAATAAAAATAGAAACGAATACAAACTGTTGGTAAAAGAAACACAAACAAAATGCAAAATAAACTTAAAAGGCATCAAACTAGGATTTTAACAGAATTAATAAGTGAAAAACAATGCAGTGTTCAAGAAAAAAAAAAAACAATAGTATCACAAAATCATGAGCTAAAAGGGGGGTCAATCCAGGCGCCCGCCCACCCTGTCTATGTCCTAGTACTGTTAAAAATAAATTTAGAAAACAATAGTGTTTCATGTAATTTTGATTTAACAAAAATCCCCTGGGTCGTCTCCATCTCGGTCCAAACAGTGTTAAATATAAGACATTTTTCTCGGCCCAGCATTATTTGATTAAAAATATCACTACTTGAGAAACTAAAAATGTTCATGAAGGATAGAGAAATTAGAGAAGACCTGCCCAGCCTTAATAAAAGAAGGTCCCAAGTCACACAGGAGATTCCTCAGCTGACGAGCACGAAAAGGAACAACTTCTTCATCACGACCAACAAAATAATCGTACATCAAGGTGGACCAATAAAATCCCAAACTCCATACGATTTCCACTCCTCTGCCGATTAATGACAGTATGGCCCCTCTCGACTCCAGTACTTTATTACTCACCTGCATAGGCAACCAAATCAGTAACATTGATATGAAACCATACAACAATGTGGAGAAAAAAATTGTGTTTGGGGGATAAAAATTCGGAAACAAATCTCATTCTCAAATAAAATCAATTGAGCTTCTAAAAACGAAAAAAAAAAAATCTCGGAAACAAAATAAATTTCAGTTGAAATGCATCATGGGTTCAGGATAATGGTATCACTTCTTACTTCTTACGAGATGGATTTCTTTTCAACTAAAACTACAGGGCAAGAAACGATACCAATATTAGAATCAATGCGCACAAAGAAAATCATTACCACCCCCAATCAGAGCTAACAAGCTAGCTCAATCAACAAAACTACGAATAAAAAAACCAACAAGAACTCGGCACATAAGAAATTAAATTTAAGTAAAGGAGAAAGGGAAAATTCACAGTAACATAAATACTACATACTGCTTCCGGGGTGTACTTCCGAAAGGGGATGCAAACACCGCGTTCAAAATCCAGTTGCTCCAACGCGCTGCTAATGCTTGTACTCAGGGTATTCCCGACTGAATCGGTTTTCTGCGCTCGGACACCCGTCTGTCTTCTAGTTTTACTTTTAGACGAATGATTTCTTCGATTCGGTCGGATCTTCGGATAACCGATCGCCGGCGACGGTAGCGACGAGGATGAAGCGATGCATACACAGTTAGAGTAAATTAACTCCATAATTTGGTCGGTGTGTGAGTCTCTCGGAATCTGACTAATTACGCGGCGAGATTTTGTTCGGGGTTCATGGGGAATGGTGGGTGTAATTGGGAAGTTGAAGGGGCCGTTCGCGAAGAGAAAAGAGGGGGTCACTGCTTGCGAGAGTTGTGCAATACGCTGTACAAGTTGTACCTTCGGTTTGTGGTGTTCGATGATGATGCGACATGGAAAAACAAGGACCAGAATTCTTCTTCTAGCGCGCTTGCTCACATGTCATAAAGTTGTCTTTGAGATAGTACATTTCAATTTCGCAATTATGTACCAACTAAAACAGTAAAACCTCTTTGAACTAGTAATAAAGTTTTACCCACTTCTGTAATTTCAAAGAAAGTTTTGAAAGTTTAATGTTTTTTAATTTTCAATAATAAAATCAATTGATCAACAAATTAATTTTTTTTCTAATTTAGAATATTTAAGTACATACAGTATATATTGTAACGCTCCGGCCCGTTGTGGGGTCGAAGCTCGACCTTAATGGACCGGCTTGGTTACCAATGACTGCCGTCGAGATTGATATTCTGGTCTCACTGTACCAACACTTGTATTTTCCAGGCTTAATTTTTGAATTCTTATAAAAGAATGCCAGAAAAAAAGATGAATTTGTTGGTAGTATGAATGCCAGAAAAAAAGATGAATTTGTTGGTAGTATGAGTAGGATATTCAATTCTTTTAATTATTTGAATTTTTTGGAACTTTGCATATATAATAAAAATAAATAAATTAACATTTTATTAATTATATTTATAAATTAAACAATTTTTTCTAACTCATTTTTTGGTGGGTGTTATGTTCAAAAGTACTCACTATTTTCTTTTGATTTATCATAATATATTATTAAATAATTACAATCAAACTCAATTTATTTATAATCACACTTCACTATACATATAAAATACATTATTTTTTAAATATTGTACATAATATATAGTGAGTGATTACTTTGTCACAAGAAGGATAGAGTATTATATTTATAAGAGAAGTCTAAGGTATATTTTACAATTTTAAATGTATGGTACATTTTACAATAGCCAATAAATGATGGACACATCATTTAAGATATGTGCACCTTAAAGCATGTGATTAATTCTTATTTATCATGGTAATGGAAATAAATAATTTTCTCTATTTATATTAATGACAAATAAATTAATATACTAATTATTTGTTTATTATTATGATTAAATAAAATTAAATTAAATTTATTAATTAAAAATATTACTTATTTCCTAATACTTTCAGTCTAACATAATTAATTGAAAAATAGTTTTATTAAGAAGGTAATACTATGTAACAATTAAAATGTAATACTTAAAATAAAATTAAAAATTAAAATATTACAAAAAATAAATTATCAGTGATTCAAATATTTAATTAGTTATTCAAATTTTATTTAATAAGGCTTTAGCTAATATTAAGATTTTTTTTATTAAAATAATATTTGTTTTTTAATATGTATTCAATATATAGAAAATTCAATATTGTTTAATATATTTTGATCTTTCACATGCATATTTTTGGCAATTTTATAAATATTAATGTTTGCTTAAATGTGATTAATACTGTTAATTTTAAAATTAATAATATATAATATTTTTTTTTAATTCATTAGTATAAAATTTATTTTTTATTTATTAACAGTTTAGTAAAAAAAATTAAAAAGATTAAGTTTATTATATTTTTTAATAACATATTTTATAAATAAAAATAACTAGAAGATGTTTAGTTTTTTATTTTAAAATATAAAAAGAATTGTTGAGTAAAACTTACATGTATGATACCACACTTTAAGATTGTGGACTTTCATTTGATCTAAAGGTCAATATTTAACTTTAAGATCTAATGGCTAAAATTAGAAAAATGTATAGTACCTTGTATGTACCGTAGAGGCTCCCTATATTTATAAACACATATCTCACTTAAATATACATGGTTTTATTAATTTGTTATACTTCAATAAAAATTCATTCATTCATTCATTCTTAATATGTAAACAAAACATTACATTAAAATCTAGTTGCTAAAATTTTTAGGTATGAAATCAAATTAAATTTGAATTTTAAGAAGAAATAAATATTTTGAATTGAAAATTTATATTATATTTATAATTTTAATATTTATGAATCAATAATTTATAGTTTTAATGAGACCTGATATATATAAAATACTAGTATAATTTTTTTTTAAAATATTATCTTACCGAAACTGATAATTTAACATTTAAATTATTAAAATCAACTCAAACAATTTGCAATATGCTATACATGATTTTTTATTTTTCTCCGCAAAGCACACTAATATATATACCAATTTCCTGAGTGTTTATCGAGAGTTCGACTTGAAACATTTTGACCATAAATAAACTTGTTCTTTTGCGAGAAACTGAACGTTTACTTTGGTAATATAAACAAACATATATACTCACGTGTAAAAGATAGATAAAATATAGTTTCTCTGTTCCAAAATTCTAATAATACTTTTTTTGTAATTTTGTAAATTACAAAGAAAAATGTAATTATAATTTAAGGATATTGACACTATACACGCTGCATGCTTCAGCATGCAGCTCATGCATGGCGTGTTGACGAGCGCGAATACTTGTCGTTTGAGCAAACGCGCTGCCAAAATGATATTTGTATTTAGCCAGTACCCTATCACTACAAAATGTAGATAATGGTAAGTACGTGGGGTCGGTCCCACAAGGAGGCAATTAGAGTAGGTGATCTCGGCTTTGCCCAAGAGGTTGTCACAAAAAGATTTTGAGTTTGGGTGCTGTGGGCACAACGGTTTTGCAATCGTTTCAAACACTTTAATCTAACTACGGCTAACAAAACTAACATGCAAATAAACTAGATCTAAAAAAGTAAACAAAGCAAACACTCAGGTCTAACAGAGTACGGAAGGAAACTTAAATCAAATAATTAACAAGGCATCCGGGCAGACGACTTCACTCAGGATCATTAAGGCAAACTACCGGTCATAGGCACTAAGGATTTCTATCAGCGGTTTTTCAGCAGTTATAGGGTGCTTTAAAAAGACAAAAGTGGTCCTATTGCGTCACGCCCAACAATTTCCCCACCCCTTATCTATCCTTTCAGTTTAAAGAGAAAGCAAGCTAACGTTATGCCTAAACCCCTAGATCTGAACAATTCGATAACCTATGCAGCCATACATGGATCTAGTTTGCCCAAACCCGCATTATTCTCTAGACAGACCCGCTCGACCAATAGCATGCTCGGAACTCCGAGTCATACGACCGCAATCTCCAGCAAGTTCTAGTGCTATGCCCGCAACAATACTACAAGGTACATCTATGCGGTTTTCCAATCACCAGTATCCCAGTTTGCAAGGGTTCACTAGTGGCTGTTCTAGTTTGCCCAGACTCCCCAGAAATATTCCTCAACCAACTTTGCTTCGGGAACAAACCCCCAACCGGCTACTCTAGCCCCATCGACCTCGCGGTTAAACTAAAACCCTAAATCACCTTCGATCCGCCCCTGCCCAGATGCACGATTAACTTAGCTACTAATGCTGAAAATAAAAGACAAAATAAATAAGGCAAAACAATCTATATTATTCATAGTTCAAAACGAACTATTTTGGAATTCAAAGTACGAACGAGAATTAAAAGAAAACTGAAAACATAAAGAAATTGAAATTGTTTTTCAGCCCGAAGGCTGGATCTACTCAAAACAAAGAAAAGAGACTCGACCGACTTGCTCTGATCTCTTCTCCGGCGACTCCTTCCGACGGCGGCGACGAACTATGGGATCGGCGGCTCTCTCGATTTCTCGATGCGTAATGTTGTGTGTCTTTTGTTGCCCATCGCGCCCCAACTTTTAAATACTTCAATTTGAATTCAAATTCGCGGCTGTTTCTCCTTCCCTAAAGAATAGGAGTCAGAGGTCAAGGAGTTGAGGGATAAGTGAGATCCCCCAAATTCAGGGATTCTGGTATGCTGCCAGCTTGCCCACAGCGAATCTCCTGTCTACAACCGTTCTCTGCCCAAATCGTCATCTTCAGGTATCTTCTTCTCCACAGGTGGTCGGACCAGGCACGGTACTTGGTAACAATTCTGGGTCTTCTGCTTCATGACTTTTACCATTTGCCCGATGTGGTCAAACTGTTGCAGTCACTACCCACTCCAGAATACTTCTTTGCCCAAAGAAGGGGATTTCCTTGCCTCTTTTGCCCAGTGCGCCACCTGTTACCTGCATCCAAACACACTCTGCCCAAACACCTAATTGTGCCCTCCCAAACACACTACTGACTCAAACTGACTCAATGAAGGGTGTAAAAACGCTCTAAGATGAGCAAATAAAATGGCTCATCAGAACCACACACACTTGGATACGCTTGTCCCCAAGCGTGGGCTCTGATTTGCCTGACTCAAGACCAAAGTGAAAACAGAAGTGAAAGAAATAGGGAGAAATAAAACGAAGGACTTTAGCATGATCAGTACAGGGCATAGTACATACAGATAACACAAAATTCAAGTAAAGATAAAAATAAGTCAAGAGTCTGTTCAAGGTCTTTGGGTTCACTCCCTCACAGTGTTTCTCTCTTTTTAGTGTATGGGTTCAATGACACTCATTTTCTGCTGTGATTCCACTTTGCCTAAATTTGTCTTATTGCTAATCTGAGTTTGTTTTAACTAAGCAGGGGGTTATCAAAGGGACTTTTATTAGGTTGTAGTGTTGGGCTCATATGGGTAGATTTTTGGGAGTAGGCTCTATTTGGGCAGAGGGCTTTTTGATGTTAGCCTTTTCTCTGCCACTTTGCCCCTTTTTACGGGCCTTAGCCTAACAACTTTTTATTCTTCTTTTTTTTTCTGATTTTTTCTTCTTTTTTTTTTCTTTTTTTCTTTTTTTTTTTTTTTTTTTTTTTTTGAACACTATGCCCTAACTCCCTCTTTTCTTTCTGGCTGCCTATGTAATGTGGGCATAATACCAGATGGGTTCACAAAGAATATTCAATCAGGCTCAAAGTGTTGGAATTCGATATCCCGGGCTATTAAAATTTGCGGAAACAATAACCCGAACGAAATCTCGTCGCCGGATTACACGCGAACACCGCATGCGAGCCGGAGCCCGAATCGAACGCACCCGAAGGCGCGGACAGCCGAGCCCCCGCATGGCGGGGCTCGCGATCGATTGGATCGATCGCTTCATGCGATCGATGGGCTGCTCAAAGCAGCCCCGCGGTGAGTCCGACGACTCACCGCTGTCGGAGGAGGGGGCAGCTCGCCCAGCGAGCCGCGGCGGCACCAGCCCGCCACCCCAGCGATCGAACCCTAGGTTCGATCGCACCCCCAGTCGTGGGCTGGGGTCCTTCGATGCGCACGCCCCCGGTCCAGCCGGGGCATGATTGGTTCGATCCCCACGGGGATCCTCGAACCGCCGGCGGTCCGGTGGTTCGACCACCACCGCCCGGTTCGATCCTCGTCCGGGGTTCGATCCTCGGATCTTGCGTTCTACGATATTTTAAATAATTATCGATTAAAATCATAAAGGGTGTTTACGATTTTATACCTTCGATTCGTTGTTCGGAGAAACGAGATCAATCGATGACCTTTGAATCTTCCCACGTATTCCTTGCACTCGTTCGAACGTCGGGTGGGCGACGATCCTCCGAACTCTATGGATCTCCTTCAACTCTCTAGAACTATCAAGTATGATATTTTTGTCTTAATCAATTGTGAAGGCCATATAATGCTTTTATAGGCTACGTAGGGGATCTAAAGGAGGTGGAATATTGGGCATGCGATCGACCACGGTCGATCGCGGGGATGCCGCGGGCTGGTGCCGCGGCGGATCCTCCCGCCCCCTCGCCGCCGGCGTGCTTCGAGAGAAGCCCCGGCTGGAAGCCGGGGCGAGCGATCGATCCCCGGAGGGTCGATCGCTGGGGGCCACTGTGGGCTGGTGCCACGGCTGGCGGCCCCCTCCTCGTACGGTGGTGGCGGTGAGTCGCCGGACTGACCGCCGGGGGCTGTCGGGCAGACCCATGCGATCGCCATGCACGGCGATCGCGAGCCCCCTCGTGGGGGCTCGGCTGGACGCTCGCGGCCCTCGGGCCTCGCTGGGTGTTCGGTCGGGCTCCGGCTCACGCGGTGGTTCGCGGTTGGTTCTCCGCCACGGGATTTCGGTTGGGTTATCGGTTCCGCAATTTTTGATAGCCCGGGATATCGATTTCCAACAAAATGTTCATTACAGCAATTGAATATTCCTTTCCAGGATTACCTTGATATCCTCCCACTATACTAGCCGCATAGCAGATATCAGGTACTTGTTTTCAACATCGCATTTATCAAGTTTTCCACACTCCAAGTGTAGGAAACCGCTTTTATTGCTTCTATCTCCTTTTGTGATTCTAAAACACATGTCTTTAGATAGATGCATTCCGTGTCTGAAAGTTAACGAACCTTTCTCGAAATCTTGCATGTTAAAACAAACCATAATCATATATATGTAAGATGTCCAGGAGAAGTACAATGTTCTTTCCTAGAGATCCTTGATCTTAAGAACATGTCCAACTTCTTCATATATCTTTCATATTGATTTTTCTAGGCAATCATCATTTTATGCCTGACAACATCTTTACATTGTTACCAATGATAAGAATGTTATCTTCATAAAACCCGAGAAACACCACCTCTTTCCATCACGTTTCCAATACACATAATTCGTCTATGCTTTGATGAATCTATAAACTGGACTATCTCATCAAATCGCAGGTTCCACGACCTTTAAGCTTTCCTTTAATCCATCAATGGATTAACTAAGCTTGTACTCTAAATGGTCTTGACTCTTAGCTAGGGGTGGGCATGGGCCGGGATGGGACGGGATTTACCTCATCCCGATCTCGTCCCATAAATTTTTGAACGGGACGGGATCGGAACGGGATCACACTTTTTAAAAATTGATCCCGTGAGCTCGGGATTTCGAAAAAAATGGGACGGGACCGGGATTAAAACGGGATCCCATTTAATTTAACTAATTTCAATAAAAAAATATTATATACTTCTAAAAACAATTTAATACACTTAATTTAACTATTTATTATAAAACATATTATTATCTTTTAATAAAAATCATAATTGTTTGATTTTGTTTAAATTTTAATATTGTAAAATTTATTTCTTACAAATTATGTAAAATTAAATACATTAGTATATTATAAATAATTTAAAAAATGTATTTTTAATATATATAAATATATAACGGGACGGGACGGGATCTTACGGGATTTATTTAAGCTCCCGTCCCATTATTTTAATTCGGGATCGGGACGGTACGGGATTAACACTTTTTATATTTCAATCCCGTCTCGTCCCGTCACATTTAAGAACGGGATCGGGACGAGATCGGGATTTTGGGACCAAACGCCCACCCCTACTCTTAGCAATAATCTTATTGCTTTCTAAGAAGCACCTTTAGATCCAGTACTGCCTCTATGTAGATTCAGGGATCGATTTCATGTATGCTAGATTAATCTAGGATTTTATTTAAAATTAAATTAAATATGAAAATCAAAAGAATTTTTCCGTCGCTCGGCAAAGTATTCAAGACGTAGAATGAAGACTCAAGGCAAGCATGCAGGAATTCATCAAGGTACGAATAGTCGAGAAATAATTTTACTTGAGCAATTATTTGATTATTTGTGTACGTACTTGCATGAAATGTATGTATGTTGTTATACTTATGTGTATTTTATTTATGCATTAGATAGCGTACCCCTTTGTTATAAAAAACTAAGTGGGAGAGGGATTGGAAACAATCCCATGGTCTCCATTGTTGTTCTCTTTGTGACTTTTATGAACTTTTGAAGTTCATATAGACAAGCCATTGGAGGAGAATTCTTGTAATTCCTTTTACAAAGGAACATTGATTAAGTTTATCAAACAATGCCTAATTTATCTTTCTGAAACTGATTTCAAGTCGACTCATTCTCACCCCGGGGAGTGGAATGGAGCCAAATCCACTTGGTCATGTCGAGGACACAAATTAGAGACTTTCGTGTCATTTTATGACTAGATTGATTGTCTGCTCGGCTCCCTCATTCTATGAGAGATAGGGTTGTTCGCATGGTTAATCACTGGTAAGAAACTTCGAGTTTCACTTATGATTTATCGCGTCTTGATTAACAAGATTGAATGAATCAAGTAATTGGATGTCAATTATAAAAATCTTTTTGGTGTAGTAAACGTCCACACCACGTGGCTTGCTATACTGAATGGGATTTTGGATTAATTGATGTAGACAGTTATAAGGAATTGTGAAGAATTGTGAGTTATCGTAAACGTCCACACCACGTGGCTTTCGGTGACAGTAGCAGTTCCAAACGATTCACTTTAGTACTGAGTAATGGTTTACACTTAGGTACGCTTTATAGTATTCTTCCCCACGAAGTAATATAATTTATGTACGACCGAAGCAAATCTAATTGCTAAATCGTTTGGGTAGGTAAACGTCCACACCACGTGGCTTTCCATATCTGATGGGATTTTGGATGTGATTAGTGATTTAATGATATTATTTTAGGGAGATAATATCAGAGATTAAATCAATTGTTTGTTGTTATATGTGCTCATAGATTAGGAAATGACTTTGAACCCACTTTCTGTGATACTTAAGGATTTTAAACTCACTGGTCCCTGAATGTATTGATTGGAATAGAGATCTGGACATTGCTTAAACTGTTGTAGAGTACAAGTTTGTACTCAGTAACCTTTGTCCTCCCGAGCCTACCAATGTCTCATGTTTAGACATGACGAGGCGGCTAGACAAGAAGCGATGAGGATACTCATAAAGGCCAGTCATTTCGAGGAAACGCTTAAACACGTTTTTGAGATGATGGACCTTTTGGACGAGTTGAGACGGAAATCGCAAGCTCTTGTAGTTAATACCAAAGGTTTTGAACCAAAGGGTAAAATCGGGGGAAAGGAAAAGCAAGCAAAGAAACCCAGTGGTCCCAAGTTACTTGGACCACGAGGTGGGACGAGAAAGCCATGAGGCAAGTGTTCTCGAAACAAACAGTCTGGGTACTGGAAGTCTGATTATCCTCTCAAACAAAGTACGAAATTTTCTTTAGTCGTAAAACATAGTCAGTGGTATTATCTACCAGAACCTGGTGGGTAGATATGGAACCACTGACGGTATATGCATTCTAAATGCAAAGGTTCCAGGAAACCTGACGACTTGGAAAAGAAGAAATCGTATTCTACATGGGCAATGCTGTGGAGGAGGCAGCTGTTGCAGTGGAGGACATATTATAGGATTTCATTTTGAAATATTGTTTTATGCACCCTATTATTTTAGAAAGAACTTTGTTCTGGATTTCTAAATTTTAATGAATGGATATTTTATTTCTTTTAATCATTTGATGGTTATGAGAAGAAATAATGATATTATCTATTCTGGTACATTAGCTAGCAATATATAAATGATGAATCCTGAGTCTACCATGATGCAACGAACCTTTTTATATAACTCAATTACTAATACGAGATTTCTTTATTAAATCATTTATACTTGTGGATTCTTATGCTAAGTCATATTTATTCAAATAATCATTCAAAGGTCGAAAATTGATAGTTTGATCAATTAAGTTGAAGGAATGGACCTTCTGACCTAAGAATCTAATTTGGAAGATAATAAGACTAAGCAATCCTTTATGGATATAAGATATAAGATCCGGACAAGTATTAGAATTAATTGACTCTGATGTATGATCAGAGCTTGGGATTGGATCCCAAGAAACTACACCATACAGTCCTCTGTAGAAATGCCCAGCTGTGTTCAGGTCACGCCCAGTAGCCCGCTCCGAGCCCGCATAGCCCGCACAGCAGCCCGCGCAAAAGTGTGTCCATGCCGCGATCGACAAGGTTCGTTTTCTCCGAAAAAAATTCTAATTAATTTCCGTCGTTCACGATTCATATGAGAGAGAAAAACAAAGACGTAGAACAACATATTTAGCACAATAATTTAATAAATTAAATTAATCTATAGCTATAAACAACGAGAATCGATTATCGAAACAATTAACGAAAAAACGTAATCGTACGCTCTGATACCAATTGTTGGAAATCGATCACCCAGAATCGTTGTAAAACCGACTCCGATCGACGTCCCGGAAACCACGACCGAACAGCCCAGAGCCACCGCCCGAGGAGCTCTTGATCGAGCCTTAGCCGCGGCGAAGCCGCGACCTCTCGATCGCTCCCCGCGGGGCGATCGCCCGCCGCATAGGCGGGCTGTGGGCTGCCCAGCCGAGGGCTCCACGCGGTGATCCGTCCAGCCGATTCCTCGAGTCGTCGGCGGTCCGGCGATCCTTTTGATCGCCACCGCCCGACTCGTCCCGGTTTGGATCTCCGACTTTCGGATCTTGTTTTTCGATAATATTTCGATGAAAATGAATTAAATAGCGGAAATATTTAATTCACTTTTTGATTCGTTGTGCGGAGAAACAAGATCTTATTGAAGACCTTGAGACCTTCCCACGTATTCCTTGCACTTGTTCAAACGTCGGGTGGGCGACGATCCTCCGAACTCTATGGATCTCCTTCTCTTCTTTCTCTCTCTAGAATTGTGATCTTCAAGTATGAGAATAGAGAAGATCATGTAGTGCTTTTATAGGCTACGTAGGGGATCTTAAGGAGGTGGAATATTGGGCTTCCAATAATAGTGATTAAATTGAGCTCAAGCCCAAATCTATTAATCCAATATTATTAATTATATATTAACTCCACTATATAAATATAATTGCACTCCCAATATTATACCATATTATATCAAATAATATTATCTCTCCGGTAGTATTATTTATTCTGTGCGTTTAATATAGAAATGTCCATGAATAAATTATATTTATTGCTAATTAATTTATTCATCTCTTGTATCTGAGACTAGTACCATTCAACCTTAATTATTATGCGGAACAAATCCACCTGCAGGGTTTACATAATAAAATCCTTATGAACTCATCTCAGGGACATTATCAACCCTTATCGGGACAAACTTTCCCGTCAAGAATTCACGGCATGTCATACATAAAATACCGTGACCCAAATTTACCGGTTATTCTAATCACTCAATTCCTTTGGAAAATCAAAGTCACTAATATTAAATGCACACATCCGCAATAATATCAGAGATTAAAAATAAAATACACTGAGATTTAAATCGATTATCAAAGGCAATCCTAATCGATAAATCTCAAGTGATCCGCCCAATACACCAAGAGTGTACAAGTATGATAAAATAATCAAGACCAATTATTTTCTCACTCATACAACGACTATACCGATGGATTGGTCTCTGTCCATCTAGGTAGTGAGCAACTATTCGATTATATACGAGTAACCGATAGTATGATCTTCTGTGTGACGTCGCACACCATACTAACTACAACGTATATAATCTAGGACTATAATTCGCATATATTAAAAAGCGAACAATTGTTTATTTAATTAATAGATTAAATGCTTTGTACCGGAAGTTTACGTTACTTAAATCTAGACATTAAGTATACATACTCCATCAAATGGTGTAGGTTGAGCAAGCTGGTCTGACTAGAACATCCAGGTCCCGTTGAGCAAGTTGGGACAGAGTCAGAAAGTGGAGCAAGACTGACGCACGACCAAGTACCGCGCATGATCTGCTACCTCGTAAAGAAGGCTATCGGAGATAAAGCAATTGGGCAAGAGCGACAATTGATCAGAGACGGACGTTGAGCAAGTAGTGTACGAAAGAGTCCTGGGAATCTTGGATTCCTCAAAGGCGACCAGATTCAGAGAAGTATCAAAGAAGGACTCTCATCTGACCTTAGAGTCATTGTCCAACACGTCTCTATCAAATCAGAGTCCTATATACACATGAGTCTGTCAAGACGTCAGCACAGGCAGGCAGCTAGAATCCTGAAAATCTAGGAGTCTTCAAGAGAATCCTTATCCAATCAAGATCAACGATTTTACTTGCTTCCCAAAACTCCTATCATCTATAAATATATAAGGACGTGAAGAACACAAGGAGGAACGAAAAAGAGAGTCGAACACAACAACACACAACCCGAGCTCCACAAAACAACACACGAAATTGAGAGTTTATATGTATTTGTTTTGAGAGTCGAGTGAGGAAGAACACCACCCTTTTGGGCAACCCGTTTGGGCGAAATTGTATATTATGTTTTTTCTTTAATTTATTTCTCTTTTGTTTCAGTTATTTAATTTCGGTTTTGCTTTCGTTATTTATTTTAATTATGTATTGCTGAATTAACATCGTTTGGTCAAGTTCTGATCCTGATCAGGCTGTTGTGTAAAATACTGTGAGGCTTCTTGATGACAGCAACTAGCTTAGCTTTGTTCCCGATTCAACAGGGTAGTATATTGAGCATGTTAGGGACTTGGGCAATCCTACAATGACCAGTGGGAACCCCGACTTGCCTAACACACAAGTACGTGGATCAACGCGACCGGGAGACTGGGCGTCCGCGAAGTACAACATGTTGCTGGAGATGTGGTCGTATGACTTGGGTCTGTCAAGGCATGCTATTGGTCATTCTGGGTTTGCTTGGAGGATGAAAGCGGCTTGATCAACTTAGACTCATGCGGTCACATAGTATCGAATTGGTCAATGTCAGGAGACCTATTGAGAGAGATCTAATAGGACTTTAAACATAAGAGAAAATGAGGGTCAAGTGTATTAATATGCGTGACATTATAGGGATGTTAATATTTGGGGCCTATAACCGGAAGATGAAGCTGTTAGCAAAATGATATATGTGCCAGTGAACAGTAAACACTTGACCAGTGTGATCAAGGTAACGACTTGCCCAAATGTTCTTAATTCGTTTTTATTTTGTTTTTGTTTTATTTCAGTCAAGGTAGTAAGGAGATCACGGAACCGATGTGCCCACAGCGAACACAAAATCCCTTTTTAAATCGTGACAACTCTTTGGGCAAAGCCGGGGGAAAGTAACAATAAACTCCTCGTGGGATCGACCTTATACTTGCCATAATACTTGTTGTTGGTGAAAGGTTTAGGAAACTTACAAATTTATTTTGACCGGCGTTTGTTCCACGACAAACATGCGTCGTCGTCAGAGATCCATTACCTACTTTGGATCAAATATTCAACTTGATTTCACAGGAAGAATCCAACATGGAGTTACAATCCTTTGGTTCCAGAAGCATCCCTGCCAATGCAATGGCCATTAAACAAGACACTAAAGGTTATCAACAGAAGGATTGGAGTAAAGCTTCAAGTAACCATAAGAAATGAACTGTTGTCTGCACACAGTGTGGTAAGAATAATCATACAGTTGATAAGTGTTATGAAGTATATGGATTTCCTCATGGCCATTCAAGGAATCCAGTCTCAGGTCAAACCAAGGGAGGTATGATTTGTACTCATTGTAACAAAACTACTCATATTATTGATAAATGTTTTGAGCTGCATGGTTTCCCTGGGAAGGATCCCAAAGCTCCTACAAAAACCTGGAAACCAACTGTGAATCAAGTTGATACTCAAGAATAAGAGCAGGAAGTCAAATTGACATCTAAAGAGTATAAACATTTGTGTTCTCTTCTTCAGAATCATACACTCAGTGAGAAGAAGGGATCAGGTAATTCAGACTTCTCTTATACTCTGGCTTCACACTGTTTATTAAGTATCAGGAATAGTATGTGGATATTAGATTCAGGAGCCAGTGATCATATTACCAATAATCTTAAACATATGATACATGTAAAAGTGAGAGACCCTATTACACTCAGACTCCCAAATGGATCTAGCACACAGGTTACTCAAATAGGAACAATTGTTATCAGTAATCACATCACTTTGCAGAATGTTTTGTTTGTACCATCATTTCAGTTCAACCTCATCTCAGTGAGTAAACTGCTATTGGATGCTCAAGCAAAGATAAGTTTTACCCATGGTCATTGTGTTATACAGGACAGTTACAGCTCCAGAGTGATTGAGACAGCTAAGGAAGTTGGAGGACTATATCAATTTGAAGCACAAGAAGATGATACAGTTATTAAAAGTAGCATACTTAATAGTATTTCAGTTGATGTTTGGCATATGAGAATGGGACATCCCTCTACTACCAGGATGATTTTTATGAATAAGATTAATAAAGCTTTTCCTTATGTTCCTGATTCATTTGTTAAAACTGCTTGTGAAGTATGTCATAAATCAAAACAGACAAGGCTCCCATTCCCAGATCATATTGATGTGAATATGAAGCTTTTTGAGTTAGTTCATGTTGATATATGGGGACCTCTATCAATTGAATCACATGGAGGCTTTAAATATTTCCTAGCTATTGATGAACACAACAACAAATTTACTTGGTTGTTTTTAATGCACTCCAAATCTCAGGCCAGACACCTACTACAAGGTTTCATAAACACAGTTAAAGTTCAACATGGCTGCAATATAATGAGTATTTGGGTGAGTTCTATAGGAGTAATGGCACTGAGCATCAGAAAAGTTGTGCCTATACTCCTCAACAAAACTCAGTAGTGGAGAGAAAGCATAGGCATTTTCTGGAAGTAGCTAGGGCTCTCAGATTTCAGTCCCAAGTACCTATGGAGTTTTGGGGAGAATGTGTCCTAACTTCTGCCTATCTAATCAATCGAACTCCATCCAAGGTAACTGATAATAAGGCTCCATACACTATAGTGTACAACAAAGAACCTGAAATAACTCATTTAAGAGTTTTTGGTTGCTTATGTTTTGCAACCAATGTTAATCCCCATAAACAAAAGTTTGCTACAAGAGGACACAAATGTATTTTCTTAGGATATCCCAAAGGAATTAAGGGTTATATTCATTATGATATCATAGAGAATAATCACTTTGTGGCCAGAGATGTGATCATTTATGAAAATACATTCCCTTACAGTAGTGAAGTGTTATCTTCCAACACTGATACACCAAATCATCCTCCTGATGTTTTGGATTATCATGAATATATTATTCATCATTCTGATGACACTGCAACTCCTGAAAACAACACTGAGCTGCTAGAAACTGAACATATAACTCCAGCTTCTCCAACCATGTTCTCACAGAAGCTTCAAACAGTGAAGATGTTCAAGTTAGAAGAACATGTAGAAGTTCTAAACCACCTAGTTACCTCAGAGACTATCAATGCAACTTAATCCAGAAATCTCAAGGGATCCCTACTCCTCCTATTTCAGAATACTCATTGGATAACCATTTGTATTTTGGAAGATTAAAGGAACCCTATCTGTCATATGTCATGTCCATAGTGGTTCATAGTGAGCCTAGGAGCTTCAAGGAGGCAGCTAAGATACCATAATGGCAACAAGCCATGGCTGCAGAAATCTTAGCTTTAGAAGCTAATAAAACATGGACATTAATTCCACTCCCACGAGGAAAGAAGTTAGTAGGATGTAGATGGGTATATAAGAGCAAAATAAATGCAGATGAAAGCGTAGAAAGTTTCAAAGCAAGGTTGGTGGCAAAGGGGTATACACAACAAGAAGGGTTGGATTTCTTTGAAACCTTCTCACCAATGGCCAAAATTGCCACAGTTAGAACTGTTTTGGCCTTAGCATCATCTCTGAATTGGTATTTATTCCAATTAGATGTTAACAATGCCTTCTTGTATGGTGATCTCCATGAGGAAGTGTTTGTGAGTCTTCCAGATGGTTATTCTGGATCTTCAACAGGTCAGTTATGCTACAAGCTTCACAAGTCCTTATATGGACTTAAACAAGCCTCAAGACAGTGGAATGAGAAGTTAACTTCTATTATTTCATCATATGGTTTTCATCAAAGCAATGCTGATTCTTCCTTGTTCCTATTGATCAAACAGACTTCAATTGTTTTCCTCCTCATTTATGTTGATGATATAATCTTGGGAGGGAATGATCTAACTGCCATTACTGAGCTTAAAGGTTATCTTGCTGGTCAATTCAAACTCAAGGATTTAGGGAATTTAAAATTCTTCCTTGGTGTTGAAATTCCCAGAAATTCAGATGGAATTTTCCTTTACCAGAGACAATATACATTAGACATTATTTCTTATTGCGGTCTTTTGGATAGTAAATCAGTCTCTTTCCCTTTTGAGCAAGGATTCAAGCTCACTAAGGAAGAAGGAACCTTGTTATTTAACCCTTCTGCCTATAGAAGATTAGTTGGAAGGTTGTTATATCTCACGTTAACTAGACCAGACATCTGTTATTCCATTCAGGTCCTTAGTCTGTTTATTGATCACCCTACAGATATGCACATAAATGCAGCTACTAGGGTTGTTAGATGTCTCAAACACTCACCTGGTCAAGGGCTATTCTACCCCTCCCAATCTGACCTACACCTCAAAACCTTTTGTGATGCTGATTGGGCAGCAGACATCACTACCGAAAATCAATTACAGGTTATTGTGTCTTTCTTCGAGATTCTTTGGTTGCATGGAAGTCCAAGAAACAAACCACAGTGTCTAGGTCCTCAGTCGAGTTAGAATACAGGGCTATGGCATCACGTGTATGTGAGTTGATTTGGTTCAAAAAGCTGTTAACTGATTTTAAGATTCCTCATCCACATCCTGCTCTGCTTTATTGTTACAATATAGCCGCCATTCATATTGCTTCTAACCCGATTTTTCATGAGCGTACCAAACATATAGAAATCGATTGTCATCTTGTTCGAGAATGGTTGCAGAAAGGTTTATTCAAGCTCTTTTATATGAAGACTACAGACCAGGTGGCCGATCTCTTCACCAAAGCCCTCGGTTCGAAAGTTTTTCATTCTCTTTTGCGCAAGATGGACGTCAAGGGTCTATACTGCCATCTGGGGGGGGGGGGGGGGGGTATTGACACTATACACGCTAAGCATGCAGCCCATGCATGGCGCGTATAGGCCCATGTTGGCCCGTTTATTAGGTTTAGTAATTGTTGAGTTTATTATTTTTGATAATCCTTATTATTATGGTAATCCTTACCTTCTAATAATAGGTTTAGGGTTTATTTTCAACTCTATATAAACTCAGGCTCATGTAATCGATCATCATCAAGTTATTATCAATTCAAGTCAAATTATAATATTCTCGTTTATTTTCTCATACTCTGTTTTCTTGTACTTAGGAGGAATTATTCCTCGTACTCTTTTACTCAACAAATTCTACAAAGGACAAATGGAGTGTTTCATTACGAAATTAATTAATCGTCAATATATGTAATTAAAATTTAAATAAGTTTACTCATTATTTCACCTATTTTTATGTAATGTTGTTAATTGTTAGTTATTATTCCTAGAGTAAGCAAATATTAATTAATTGTATTGATTAATATATACAAATTTATCTTTAAAGTTTCAAAGATTATAAATTGAAAGCTATAAAGTATTATGTTAAAATATGACTCGAATCCGTAGGAATTTTGTTTCCTTATTTAGGAAAATTAGAATTATATTTAATATAATATAATTCTATTCCTTATGGATTTAGGAGTCATATATTAGGAAAAAGAGTTTATTCCTATTCCTATTGGTTACCTAATTTATGGGTTTTCTACACCTATAAATAGGGATCTCCATAGACACAATTATAACACGAGTTAACACAAGTTAATACCATCATAGAGAGAGATAATATTGTGTGAGATTAGAGGGTTTTAGAGTGTATATCAATCCTTGTAATCATCGACAATATTATAGTAAAAGTTCTCGTCGTTCCTCCCGTGGTTTTTCCCGATTTGGGTTTCCACGTAAATTCCTTGTCTTCTTTTCTTGTCTCCTTCTTTATTTGTTGTTGAGTTATATTCGGGGTTCCGCATATTGTTCGTACTATACATCGTCGTTTTACAACAAGTGGTATCAGAGCTAAGGTTTCGATGGCGAGCGTGAGGTACGATCTACCGAATTTAAGTCTCAACACGAGGTTTCCTATTTGGCAATACAAGATGAGGTTAGTCCTCAGATCTCTTAAGCAAGAGATTGTTCTACTTGGTATTGACAACAAGCCGAAAGACATGAAGCATGACGAGTGGGTGGAGCTCGATCAGATGGCTATGGCGACCATAGGGCTTCATGTTTCGGATTCGTTGACTGAGGAAACGACGGAGGCGAAGACTGCAAAGGAATTATGGGAGTTGTTGGAGTCAATGTGCGTTGAGAAAACGGTGTCCAGCAAGCATCACTTGAAGAGAAGTCTCTACTTCCTCAAGATGGCGGAGGGGTCGTCGATTCAAGACCATGTAGCGAGATTCAAGGAGCGTGTAGCTGACCTTGGGAAAATTGGCGTGAAGATCGAAGATGATGATCTTGCGTTTTGGATGTTATGCTCGCTACCCCCCTCCATGGCGGCTTTTCGGGACACGCTTCTCTATGGACGAGATAGTCTCACGTTTAAAGACGTAACTTCGGCTCTCTCGTCAAGGGAAAACGTACAAAGGATGGAGTCCAACAAGGATGGTGTGCCCGATGTGGGTGAAGGACTTAGCGTCCAAAAGAAGTACCGTGATAAAGGGAGCGACTCGGGAAATTCGAAGTCGCGACACGGGAATAAGGTGTGTTTCTATTGCAAGAAGAAGGGACACATAAAGTCGGAGTGCTACGCGTGGAAGAAAAAGGAGAGCAACAACAATAATTCCGGTAATCGGAATTCCGGTGACGTTGGATTAGTAGATGGGAATTTCTATGGAGAACTACTAATGGCTCTAGGCGAGAACTCCAACTTATGTGGTGATTGGATCTTAGACTCGGGTTGCTCGTTTCATATGTGTCCGGACCGGTCGTTGTTCGAGACTTATGAATCTTTGGAGCATGGTGCGGTGTTCATGGCTAATGACACCTCGTGCAAGGTCGAAGGGATTGGGAATATCCGATTGAAGATGTTCGATGGCACGGTGCGCACGCTAGGCGAGGTAAGACATGTCCCTGACTTGAAGAGGAATTTGATTTCCTTGAGTACCCTTGATATGAAGGGCTACAAACTCACTTGTAAAGGTGGAGTTTTAAGGGTTACCAAAGGTGGTTTGGTAATATTGCGGGGAAAGAGAAAGGCGAGTCGCCTTTATGTCCTCGATGGAAGCTCGGCGAAGGAAGTAACCGAGGTTGATAAAAACTACACCGGAGAAGGTGGAGTTTATGAGGCTACCGAAGAGGCTTTGGTAGTGTTGGGAGGAGAAGAAAAGGCGAGACGACCTTATGTCCTCCAAGAAGGCACGGTGAAGGAAGTAACCGGGGCCAAAACCCGACTCTTGGTAGAAGAGTCTATCCGGCTTAGAGGCGCGCAACCAAGTAAGGCCGGAGTGACCAAGCTGATTAAAGATGAAGCGGTGAACGAAGTAACCGTGGGAAAAACTAGGCTCTCGGGTGAAGAGTCTACACGACTAGACCATGTGCGGCTTGGGCATGTGAGGAAAGTCGACAAGAAGGATCGAGTGTTTCTCGATCTATGGAGTGTTTCTAAACCTGGTGAGCCATGTGCGCTTGGAAAGCGGTCGAGAGGGTATATCTCGAATTGGGCTCACAATTCGAAGAAGACACTCAGGTATGTACGTTCCGATTCATGGGGACCTTTGAAGGTCCAATCTTCTAGGAACTAGGCCCGTTGGGGCATTTAGAGGAAGACGAGGGACGAGACTATTGAGGGCGATGTGATTTCGCTTTATGGTTTGATGTGCGATGAGATTTCGCATGCGTGATGGGATTTCGCGGTTTCTCGTCAAGGTGGAGATTGTTAAAATATGACTCGAATCCGTAGGAATTTTGTTTCCTTATTTAGGAAAATTAGAATTATATTTAATATAATATAATTCTATTCCTTATGGATTTAGGAGTCATATATTAGGAAAAAGAGTTTATTCCTATTCCTATTGGTTACCTAATTTATGGGTTTTCTACACCTATAAATAGGGATCTCCATAGACACAATTATAACACGAGTTAACACAAGTTAATACCATCATAGAGAGAGATAATATTGTGTGAGATTAGAGGGTTTTAGAGTGTATATCAATCCTTGTAATCATCGACAATATTATAGTAAAAGTTCTCGTCGTTCCTCCCGTGGTTTTTCCCGATTTGGGTTTCCACGTAAATTCCTTGTCTTCTTTTCTTGTCTCCTTCTTTATTTGTTGTTGAGTTATATTCGGGGTTCCGCATATTGTTCGTACTATACATCGTCGTTTTACAACATATTAATCATGAACTTAATACAGTATATAGCAATTAAGCAAATGTATTTATATTTAATTAAATAATTTAAACAAATCTAGTTTGATTGAAAATTATAATTAAAATAATATAGAATAAAAAATAATGAGTTGAAGTGATTTAATTGTGATTTTAATTAGTAATTTAATTCGTGTTCAAGTCCACACCATAAACTAGTAGGTATTGTAAAAAGTTGTTAGTTCAGTTGGTTGAGCACTTGAATTGAGAACAGTACGGTATAAGGTTTCGAACCCCAGACATGTGTGTGAGTATTTAAATACCGAGACATGTGTGTGAGTATTTAAATTTCTACAATTGACCTAAACAAAAAAAATACTAGTAGTATTATTAATTAAGTTGTTGCTTATATATATTTAATTTGATGTATAACATTGTCCAAACCTATATACAGTAAAATCTTTATAAATTAATAGCCTCGGGACCATGAAATTTTATTAATTTAAAGAGGTTATTAATTTATCGAGTGTATTTTTTTCATTTAAAAGACCAAATCGGGACTGAAAGATTCTATTAATTTAAAGAGGTTATTAATGTATCGAGTATTAATTTATAGAGGTTTCACTGTATATTTAAATTACATAAGAAAGAGCAAGTTGCTTAAACTTGTTCCACACCCACTTCATTCCCTCCCACAAATTCTTCTTCTTGCACATTGAAATTTGTGTTGGCCTCCACGTCGTCGTTTGTACTTGTGCTGATGAAAATATTTACACCGGGCACAAGGGATAATATAGCTTGAACCCATGCTATGTAACTCGTTAACACGATAAAAATACATTTGTACCATGAAAAGAGTAACACAATCACAGGATACACGTACCAGAAAACATATTGTGGGAAGAACAACGAGGCCAATAAACAAGTGAGTAGAGAAGGCGAGAAATTCTTGATTTTCACGTGAATATTAATGTTCGGAGATGTTAATGAGACCCCGAAGGAAACGAATGAGAACATGAATAAAAGAAAGGTCATGATCCAAAGTTTCATCCATGTGAATTCTGAAGCCACATGAAAAGGATCCCATTCCCATGTTTGGGATTTTGGAATATTGATCACAATTAGAAAGATAAATCTCAGATCAAAGTATGACATTTTTGTATTTTTATTTTAATTTAATTATGTGCTTGTTCGAGTGAGCTGAGCTATTTATAGTATTTCTATTGAATCATTAATAATAAGTGGAGAAATATTCTAATTATTCATTATTATTGAAATTAATTTGTTGTCAATGCAGCCATGCATGCACGGATGCACCGACGTGATATGAGAGAGTGGAGTTGCAACGAATCACTACTTTATTTGGAATAAGATGTATTTTTATTTATAAATATAAATATTTTTAATAAAAAAAATCAAGATTTAGCGTATTTACATTTAAGAAACACTTTTATGAATTAATATATAACTGAACAATCTGTCAACTCATAATTATAGGTTGTAATCAAATTTAATTTTAGTGATTTTTCTTGAAAAAACAATAAGAAATTTTATACATTAATACATATATGTATTGAGATTAAATACGCACTGAGGATTTAATTAAAAAAAAGTGATTGAATTATCTCTCTTTGTAAAGTTGATTTTTTAAAGTAAAAAAATTAAAATTTATTGTGAATAAAAATTAAAATCAATAAATATAAAAAATAGAAACAAAAAAAAAATAGATAATTCTTTACTATATTCACTGAGTTATATTACTTTTTGACATGCCAATTATTAATTCTAAATAAATAGTACAATTAAATAAATATAGTTACTAATAAATTTAACTATTTGTTTTGTGCTAATTTCATGTTATAATTATAATCGGTTGTAACCATAAATATTTTATTTCATGCTAGCTCATATTTCATAAAAAAAAAAAAAAAATCGATGTTATAAAAATATTATTCTATCTGTCCTAGAAAAAAATTGCATACATTTATTTTTGGTTCAATTATATGTTTGCACAAATCAAAATAAAAATCAATATAATATTTTTCCCTTGTTATATATAATATAAACTTATTTACACTAAATGGCATTTTTGTTAATAATCCTCCCAATTCCTAATTATGGTATAATTAATTATCAATTTTACTCAAATATGTTGACTCATAGTATGAATATAAATTCTCTTTTTATAGATAATTAAACACGGTGAAATACTTGGAACACAATATTAATACAACGTATTAGTTAATTAGAAAACGCAAGTTTCGTGATATTCTTGTTGAAAATATATAGTTTATCAAATTAATTCAATAAATTATTGAAATATAAAAGTAATAGCTTAAGACGTTAAAACATAAAAAATATAGTATACCATGTTAGCATCAATAAAGCATTTCATTCTTCTATATATTTGATAAAAAAAACAGAATTTTATTGTTAAAGTAAAATGATAAGATCCAATACCGAAGAGAAGAAAATCCTAGTAGAATTATGAAAGATGAATTATTCAATTGTAATGCAAAACATAGTAGAATTATAAATGATGAATCATTCAAGTGTAATTTTTGCAGTAACATATATGCCATGTTTGAAGAAGTATTTATAGTTGAATCCGAGTACATGGAAGGATCAAGAAAACAAGATGATGTATACATCATACATGGAACACACGCATGCTTGTAACAAATTTGGTTACACACAACAAAATTGGTTACACATGCTTTAAACAAGGGGTTTCATACACACAAACACGCATATAGCATGTGTTTATTTCATATGGTATTTAGTTGTTCAACTTGTTCAGTGAAACTGGTGAAGAATGTTGTACATGAACCATAAATTTTGTATCTAAAATGAGAGTATAAAAAAATTAAGAGCTCTTTAACGGCAATGACTTTAATATTTTTTGTATGATCAAATCTTAATACTTAAATTACAGTAAAAAAAAATGTGAAAGTACCATTTCAAATAGTCGCGTATGTTTGTCTATATATAGTACAGTATATACTAGCAAGTTGTGAGGAATTGTTTTATTGATACCTAAAGTTTTTGTAGGATAAAGGTACTTCAAATTAACAAATGTGGTCTTTATATAGTAGGTGGTCCGATGAGATGTTGCACGAGAAAAATTTTTATGATTGTATTCAAATGGCACTCAGGTGTATTGGCACACCAAACAACACATTGTGTATAAACAAATTATAGTACGAGCAAAATTAAAATGGTAATACAAGATACGTATGTGTGTTGGCACACCAAATAACACATTGTGTATAAAAAATTAATTTATAGTACGAGCAAAATTAAAATTGTAATACAAGATACATACGATGTAAATCATTCACCAAGTTCAAAAAATTGTGTGCCTCGAACTCAAAATTGTATTTCTCAAGGATTAAACAAAGATAATACATGTTGGACCAATCAAACATATTATATGTTAGAGACAACATTAATTATTTATTTGATTTTGACTAATTTTGACTTTATTTGGTAAAATATTTATTATTAGAATATTTATTATTGAAAAAATGAATCAAAATTGGAGAGATAAAATGTATTCAAAATAGTTATGAAAGAAATTTTCTTACATTTAGAAGAACAATTAAGTCTAACTATTCCGCTGCCTGGCTAAATTTGTTATCTGACGTGAGGCCATAAACTCAGTATAAAAACACATTTTTGTATGAACTACGAATCCATCTTTTTCACTATAGAAATCAAAATCTTAAGAAAAACTACGACAAACTATTGCAAGATCCCAGTACATAATGTACATTCAATAACAAGTTTCTTAGATCTAGATTTTGAGGAAAATTGAATTATATTTTTCTTAAATCGATAACTACAGTATATAATTTTTTAAAAGAGATGAAAACAAATTATATTAAAAATAAAACTAGAGGCTGATATATAACAACGAAAATAAAATTTGGCCATGGGCTATGGCTATGAGCCGCAAATAAATTAAACTAACAACATGAAAGAATTAAACAAAAAAAAACTACTAGTCCACAAATATTCAAGGGAGAAAAATAAAAGTACCACTATGCATATAGTGGACATGCTTTTTTGCCATCCCATATAAAAAACATGCTTTTCTACACTAAATTGTTGTGATAGACCGAAACTACCCTCAGATGGCATCGAATCTTACAAACCACACTAAATTCGACAAGCACTACTTGTCGAATTTAAATTATCGACAAGGTACTACTGGGCGAGTTATAATTAGCGAATGCTTGTCGAATGCTTGTCGAATTGTAGGGCGAATTGTAGGTCGAATTGTAGGGCGAATTCTAGGGCGAATTGTAGGTCGAATTGTAGGGCGAATTGTGGGGCGAATTGTTTGTCGAATGCTTGTCGAATTGTTGGGCGAATTCTTTGTCGAATGCTTATCGAATCAATTATATTTGTGGGGCGAATTGTTCGTCGAATAAAGTATATTTGTAGGGCGAGTTGTTTGTCGATTAAAGTATATTTATAGGGTAAAATCGTTTGTCAAATGCTTCAACTTTTGTCGAATGTTTGAATCCAATTAAAAAGTTAATTGAAGCATAGTTAAATATTCATTGAAAAATATCATTGCCCTTACCTTGTAGAATACATGTTTGTAGAATGAATGTAACATTCGACAAACACATTCGACATGTCGAATCACATTCGACAAACACATTCGACATATCGAATCACATTCGACAAACACATTTGACATGTCGAATCACATTCGACAAACACATTCGACAAACATATTCGACAAACACATTCGCCATGTCGAATTACATTCGACAAACATTTTATATTCGACAAACACATTCGCCATGTCGAATCACATTCGACAAACATTTTATATTCGACAAACACATTCGCCATGTCGAATCACATTCGACAAACATTTTATATTCGACACACATTCGACATGTCGAATCACATTCGACAAACACATTCGAAATATTAAATTTCATTCGACATAGATTCGACAAATCGAATTTGAGATTCGACATGGCGAATAATATTGTATTAAAATTTAATTTTTGCAATCAATACATTCGACAATTGATTCGCCAATAAAAAAATTACACAAAATGAATAATTTTTATTCTAGAATACAAATAATAGACTCACGTTAAATTGATGCAAAACTCATAAATAAAATCATTCGACATACATGAATTCTCACTCGACAAGGGTTAGATATCATTCGACAAGGGTTAGATATATTCGATATCACCATATGCCCTCCCAACATTCGCGTAGGATTCGACAAACAATGTGTACAATTCGACAAACAATGTGTACAATTCGATCTACTCAAAGGAATGCCCGCAAAAAGCTATAGTAAGGGTATAATCGTCCATTAGTGCAAGAAAGCATGTCTTTTATATGAGATGGCAAATAAGCATGTGGGCTATATCCATAATGGCATTTTTTTAGATTTTCACAATATTCAATATATTAACTTCAAGATGGAGTATGTTAACTTCAATAATATATATTAAAAGGTACGGATATTTACACCTCCGGTATTAATTTGCACACCCCCAATTTTTTATATTTCACTCAAAATACCCATTTTACCCCTTTTTAATAATTAAAATTATTATTCCCTGAAATCTGTTTTTTTTTTCTTCTTTGTCCGCACCCTTTTCGAAGTTCTCTTCTTCCTCGTCCGCACACAAAATAAACGCTGTTTTTTTCTTCTGAAATCTGCACGGCAAAGAGGCACAAACCACTGAAGAGGATGCCTTCACCAACAATCTTAAGTAAAAGTAATTATATTCAAGAAAAAAAATTATTTATATATATAATGATGAGATCGGCGGCGTCTAGAACGAGTACTGGAAGGTGTCGCCTTCTCAGTTCAGGGGCGGCGTCCCCGAGCCGAACTAGTACTGCAAATTTACAACAAGGCGGCGTAATCAATTTTGTGCCCGTGCTGGAGATGACCCCGGCCGACGAGATCGAGGCTCCTTCCTCGCCCCCCACTCCAAGGCTGCGATCGTCGAGATGATTAAGTTGTGAAGCACACTACCCGACGAATTTCAGATCCGGCGGAGCAATGGAGGAAGGACAGCAGCAGCAGCGGTGAAGCAAAGAGTGTGCAGATAGTAATTTAATTTTATGTGTAAAAGAGTATAATAGACAAATACTCCTTAGTTTTGGGAGTGTACAAATCAATATTGGAGGTGTAAATATCTCGAGCCTATATTAAAATGTCCGAAACAATATTTGTTTTGACACAAATAAAGACCCCTTTAGAAGACAGTAAATTTCAATTTCCAGGATATACCTCAAATCTCTCAAATCTTTAGTAGTGAAAAAACTCGTGTAAATATTTTTTAACATGTAATTTTACATGTCAATTACCATAAAGTACTAAGTCATCAACACACACAAGAAGAGCAGTAAATTTATCACCAACCAATTTATTACCATGGCAGATTACTTATAACCCTAGTTAATCAAAGTAAAAAGTTTACTAAACCATTGTCTAGAAGTTTGTTTCAGTCCATATAAACTTTTAAGCAACTACAAACTCTTTTATCACCTGATTTGCAATATCATGGAGGGCACATCTAAATCATTTCAATTAAGTTGCCAAGTAAAAAAACATTATTAACATCATATAAATTATTTCATTTAGGTCAAGATAATCTATTATCTCCTCTTGAGTATAGTCTTGTAGACACATTTGCAACCAATAACATGTTTCTCTAAAGGTAAATCCACTAATTCTCAAGTCTTATAGAGTTCAAGGGCTTGTAATTCTATATTCATAGCATTAACCCACTCAAAAAATATAGCACCTTGCTTATAACTCGTTAGTTTCAACAAAAGAGAAGTGGTTACTCAATAACATTTATATTCTCCAACTTCTCTTAGCTTTGTCAATCACATTGTAGTTGTATGTCATGTACAACACAATGTCCATGATAGAAATATAATAATTTTCACTATCCAACAGTAACTTACTCATTGAAATGAGATTGAATTGAAAAGATGGTACAAGAAGACCATTTTTCAGGATGACATGAGCACATAAAATGATTGTTCCCACATGAGTGACCAGTGTACTAGAACCATTAAGCCTGAGAGTGATGGGGTCTCTGATTCTAATTAATTAATTATCAATACATTGCTATTTATGCTCAATGTTCTGAAAAACACTAAGAACTAGCAGGTCGGTGATTATTCTTCCCACACTGTACACACCACCATATGTCCTCTTTTATGAGTCTCAGTCTAATTTAATTATATACTCGGTCTTTTCTAACCTCATTACTATCTTTCTATTACCAAAATATCTTGAATTTTTTCAAAATAAATAACAAAATATTCAAATATAATAAAGCAATAATTTATTGAGAACAAAATTAGAAAAATTAGAAAAACAAACTCAGAAGTTGACTAAAATATTGCAACATGTTATCAAGCCTTCCTTCGAATTTCAATTGAACATGTTAGGAAGTGGCCTCACAGCCATAAACGCATCAACCATCTACATCAACACAAAACAAATGCAAATAAGATATCATCACATAATAATCAAATCACTTGTAAGTAAAATTAATATCAAGGAGCTCACCTCTTCAGTTACAGAGGCTCGTGCCTTGCGATGCCGTTCAACCAATTCGGACAATACTTCAATCAGCCGTTTCTTCACTTCACCTGTTAGCATACGCCCTGCCCCATATTCCTGGGCATTACATGGTAAAAACAGGTCTTTAACCAAGTATATTTAATCGACACCTTAGGAAAAAGGAAAAGGAAAGTGTAAAGTACTCACTGTTCGGATGTATTCAAGTTCAGCATCGTCTTCCAAAAAAAATCCAAGGTATTTAATCGAAATATCTACCTGAACAGTTTCTAAGAGACATCAAGAGGAATACATGTAAATCTATCCCAAAAGTTAAAAGCATGAATAAACGTGTGAGAAATCCGGCCTGAGCCTATCTTAGAAAATTGGGCATGTCCGATCATTTTGCTTGGATCACAAGTACCACTAAAACCTAGTATTAATCTAATTCACGTTGGAGGAACCAGTCCCATACTAGTTTACCACAGATATACATGATGAGATTTGTTATACCTCGAGGTTTGCTCCATATTTCCGATGATTCTCTATTGAATCTTGCCCGCCAGAGAACGCGTATTTGTTTACCTGTATCATAAACATACATCATCCTAAGGTCCTAAACAACTAGAAGAAACCAGATTTCAAGTTGGGGCACAAAGTATTAAAAACCTATTAATAAAATACTTCAATTCTAACCTTTTTTCTTATTCAATCCTCTTTTTTTTTCGAAAAGATGGCCGCAAATAAAAGAATAAATTCCTTATAAATACAGTATATACTATTTCATTTTTTTAATTCTTTGCTCAAGATATTTTGTTCATATTTACATTTTTCCCCTTGTTTCAAACTCGATAATTTATTTTGTCCTTCCTTGTTCTTGATCTTTGATGTTAAAAGCAAATATATTTGTTGAAATTTGCCAAAAAATTCAAATATGTAAGAAAATTTTGAAAAAAGCACGAACAAAGAACAATAGGAAGTTGGTGACACTTGTTTTACAATTTACACTCAAGTGTTTGTTTTGAACAAAATCAGAACAAACACAAATGAGTTTGAATTCCATAGAAAGACCAAAACAACAATAAATATGAACAAAATAACATTTCAAGAAAAAAGAAAAGAAAAGGATATAATATACCCTGAAACTGAGAACTCAAATTTTTAAGGAGAGCCCCCTTGAGTAAAAAGAACTCCTTGGGTCCACATGAGAACTGTTCAAATCTAGGGCGATAGGTTTTCTAAAATATTTGGCCTAGCTTGAAATTATCACATTTTTAAAAGTGTGAAATTCTTGTTGGATTACAAATTTTACAATATAGCCAAAAAAAGAGTTAAACGGAGGAGAACCTTGTTTTTAATGTCCTTGGCAGAATCAGTCACATATATAGCAGAATTTGGATCACTGGCAGACATTTTTCCTGTCTCTCCCTGTAAGAAAGAACCTCACAATGAATTGTAAGGTAAACAACTATATTTAGTTGCAGTAAGGGTAATAAATTCAACAAATGAAGTTACTGTGTGTGCCATAGTAAACATTTACAGGCACAATCCATTTCCACGTCCACAGTCATATTCAAATGGAGTACGTTTTAATTTCAATGTTTAGTTTCCTTCAATTCGATGCTAAGAGAAAAAATGAATGATTTTATAGTTGGCACTAAAGCACAACATAATAGATAGCTTTAATAAAAATCTTGAGGTATAACGACATGCTTCTCAATGAGATGATAAGAAAGAAACCTGAAGAGCAGGAAAAAATATTGATTCAATCAAAGCAGGCTTGTGGTAACCAATTCTAGGAGCAACATCCCGTGTCATTCGGAAGTAAGGATCCTGTAAACAAGAAAAGTATAAAGGAAACAAAGAGTGAGAGTTAATGAGAGTAATTACTGTCATTCAAGATGAATTTTAGGTTTTCCACTGTAAACAATTACAAGACTAGAATCAGTACTTTTTCATCAAGTGTAGTACAAGCACATACAACATCACAGTTTTATCCTAAACAGAAAATATCAAACATATATCCAAATGGTCATCCAAATTAAAATAAACGGAATAAATGTGAAAGAAAAAGAGGAAAAAAAAGGAAGAAGAAAGACTTAAAACATAATAAAATATACGCATTAATAATAAGCAGGAATGTCAGGATGTCAAACAAACCCCTTAGATGTCTGTCAGTCTGTGTACTTAATTGGGTATGTTTAAGGCCCTGTAGTGTTAGTTTCTATTCTTTAAGGTCTCCTATAAAAATCTAAACCTATCCATTGGGCCCTAACTCAATAAAACTATAAAAGAAAAATATATATATGTTATGTTGAATTCTATGCATTAATAATAAGCAGGAATGTCAACACTAAAAGGAATGAAGATAAACCTCAATTGCTAGAGTTGAAATCTATAACATAAAAATTCAGAAGAGAACAAATCATACAATACTAAAAAAATGTGCCGCTGTTAAAATATCAAGATGTTTTTAATTATCTTAGCAGTCTCTAGTCCATAGTATTATTATATGTTGGGCCTTGGGTACTTTAGATTCAACTACAAATATCATTGGGCAATTATTTGATCAGAAATTTTCTTAGAGCTATTAAAGACATCTAAACTGAAAATACCTGGTCGATTGCACAAGGGACCAAACAACGAGGATTATCTTTATCGGAGAATAAATGTGGAAAAGAACTTGGAAAAGATGGTGCTGCCTGGCAGTATAAAAATTATAGTTAATGGTCTTTGCAGAGGAATAAAAAGAAAAAACTCTAAAACCATCAACCAACGAGCAAAATATTGAAAAACTCCTTTCCATTTTATCTTGATATAAGGTGAAGGGTTTATACCTGAATAGAAGGGAACCCCACTTTACCAATGTGATCTTCACCACTGAAACCAAAAATACCAACAACCTGCAAAACCCAATTATGCATCATATTTTAGCATGATATATAAAATATAAGTACAACACATAATATAATAACTAATCACCTTATTGTAGGTGACACACTTGGAAATCTTCACCATGTTCTTGTAGAAGGCACTGCAGGACATAGAAAATGTTTGCATGTGAAGCAGAATGTTTCTAGACAGTAGGATGGGAATCGTATAATACTTGATTTAAGGATATAGTATTAATATCGAGTACTTGTTAAGACTGTTGTTTGAAAAATCTATGAACTAATCAAGATTACTCTAAGAAGGAAAAAAGGCTAACCTTTGTTCCGAAAAGGTATAACACGAATAAAAGAAGAATAGCAGAGAGAAAATCACGTACCCTCCAACATAATCGAAATCAGAGAAAATGAACGTCCGAGAAATATCGAAACCACACGCGATAATATCTTTAGCATTTTCGCGTCCAAGCCGTTGGCTTTCCTCGGGTGTCAAATTCTTCCACATGCATTTCTCATCGTCTGTTAATTGTATCACGAGCGGCACCTTGAATGCATCCTGAAGATACCTGTAGAAAATTCGATGTTCTGTAAATTACAGATAAAGAAAACCTTATAATTCGATCACCAAATCCTCTGAGAATATAAAAATTACTTTGTGAACATGAAGGGAATGAGATGGCCCAAATGCAATGACTCGGAGGACGGGCCCCGGCCGGTGTATAGATAGAATTTCTCCCCTCTCTCGTAAGCATCGAGGAGGTCACTTAAATCTCGGTGGGCGAAAAACACGCCGCGACGGAGGAAGACGTGGGGAGGGCGGTTTGTGAGACGGGCGACTCGGTCTACGAGCGACTGGTCGATTCGCTGGCAGCCGAACTTGTCAACGAGCTTGTCGTAGTCGATTTTGCCGCCCTTATCAGCAGCCACTTCCCATGGAGTCACGACTTGCTCCTCTTCCTCATGATTATGATTCTCCTCCATTGCTGTAATTCGATTGGAATTGAAACTTAGAAAGGGGGAGAGACCAACAAGTTCTTGAGCTAGGGTTTTAACTCAGGGTGAAATACAATAAATCAATACTTATATCATCAAGAGGAAATTATTACTTTATAAATTATTGGCACCCCTATTTTTTATAAGTACACCATCAAATATATATTTATATAGTATCATAAATTGAAAAGTCAAATATAACCTTAAGTTATAAGCTTAAGGCCATCTCCAATCGTTGGCTTTAAATTGCCACCAAATTTGAGTTCAAACATTAAATTTTCTTCAATCATTAAACTCGAATTTTTACTCAAATACATAAAACTTCAATTAATTTTATTACAAATCTAATTTTATATAAAATATTTTTTAAAATATAACATATAAATTAAATTAAAAAATTACAATACAAAATTAAATAATAGAATATTATATTAATAATTAAAAACACATATTATTTAATTTTATTTTGTATTGTGTTATATAATTTATAATAGGTATGTTTTCCTTATCATTGAACTTTTATTTTAATTTATATTTTAATTTAAATTATAAATATTAATCACAAAATTAAAATTAAACAATATAAAATAATATAAGTTAGTTTAAACTTGAGTACAAAAACATAATTTTAAAAAATAATCAATTTTAGAAATATAGCTAAAGTTTACAAAATAATCATAAATTTAAAAATTATACAAGAATAATATTTTGTATACTTTTAAAAAAATATTTTAATGTTAAATTAATTAAATTTTAATAATTTATAAATTTAAAATACATAAAAAATATATAAATAGTGTGAGTAAAGATTTGAGTTTGAGGCAAATTTGAATGGTACTATTCATTATCTTCAAATTTAGTTAGGATTTGAGTAAATATGTACCACCCTTGGAGAGGATTTGGTGGCAAATTGGACATTTGTGTCCAACTTTGCCAGCCATTGGAGTTGGTCTAATAGTATTTATATGCTTCAAATCTCTTAATAGTTAATACTATACCTACTATATAAAATACTACCGTATAAATGTAATATATTTATCTTTATCTTCTTTAATTTAATTAATTAATTTATTTATCAAGCTCTTAAAAATTATTTTACTAATTTAAAATAGACCCGCACACCGTGCTGGGTTAGTGCGGGCCGGGCCGAATTGACCAGGCTACGGGTTAAAGAAATTCAGACTCGTAGCCCAGCCCGTGATTCGACGGGTCAGGCGGGCCGGATCCGAGTCGATGCAAATGCAACCCTGAACTTGCCCGTGACGAATTGGGCGTGGTTTTACACAGATAAAACCAAATTTCTAAAAAAAATCTAAAAATGTCATTAAAAACAAAATGTAATACCAGTAAATTCATTGTTTTTCTCGCAAGTTTATTAATAAAAATAAAATAGCTTTGAAGAAGAGTGTATGGTATGATACCTAGGCACTAAATCGAACACCACCGAGTCCGAATCCTACTGCCCGACTCTTGCCACGATGCAGAGAAGAAGGTTACCTTCCGTCGCGTATTGTTCAGATCTGTCGGAGCTTCGGGTGTTAGCGTCTTGTTGAGTGGTTTTAGATTGAAGTTTCTAGGGAGAGAAAGGTGAAGAAGGCGAGAGAGATAGGGTTTGAGAATAATCCGATTTGTATTGATTAATAATTAAATATTATATATATACTAATTCAATATACTGGTAGTATAAATATGGGTTGGGCTTGAGTAGAGGGCTGGAAAATGTGTACGGGCTAGGGCGGGTCGACGGGTGGGTACGGGTCGGGTTCTGCGGGTTGGTGGGCTGTCGCACCGTAGTTATGAAAATGGTGTTGGAGTTACTGAGTTTGAGGACATGGAAAGGCTTGATGAATTTGTGAAGATTGACCGTGAAGCTGCTGGATCGGGTGATTCAATGTAGGTTAATTTCACATGTCTCGTTATGTTTCATGTGGATTTGATTCAAATTCATCACCCACATATTAATTTATTGAAAGAGAATTTGTTCTTGTCTGCGTAAGAGCCAACCGTTTGTGAATATGTGGGTGATGAATTTGAATCAGAATTTGAATCTTACGCATAAATCCGAAGAGCCAACCGTTTGGTATCGTTCGGTCAGCTTCTCCGATCAACCAGTTGCCGGAGAAGAGCCATAAAAGCTTCTCTGATTTTACTCTTTTATTTCATTCTTATTTTCAGTATCCAGGCCGACGATCCTTACATCCCCAGTCACCTGGACTACTTCCAGGCTGCAGTGGACGATCGAGGCTATCCCCCGAGCATGGAGCGGTCGAGTGAACAATGTTCTCGTGCTAAAGATAAAAAACTGGCCTTGGACGAGTGTGACCGAGCTTGAGAGCAAGATGGTTGGGCTGAGGAAAGATAAGGATAATGCCCAGGCCGAAGTGTTTAAGCTGTTAAACGAGACGACCTCTTTGAAGAGGAAAAATGACGAGATGGAGACCAGGGCGAAACGAGCAGAGGAACTTGCCGAGGAAACTGGAAGGTCTCGAGCTGGCTGAGAAAAATAGACTCTGGCCAATGCCTTGGATAATCCACAGCCGTTCGGGATTTATTCATACTACTGCTGCTTCTTTGACTGCTTGAAAAATCTGCTCAAAGTCGGGCAGTCGACTGACATTTTGACGGACGCGGTCAAAAAGTTACTCCTAAAAACCGAAGCAATCGTTTAAGAGCGAGCCAATGATCATCTCTTGACCAATGCATGAATTATGGGAGTTTGTTGACGAAGAATGCGACATCGGCTCAAGTGAGGGCTAAGTACTAGAGAACACCAACTAAGGCTCAATATTATGTGGGTTTCAGAAGGGGACGCCCCTGTAAGAGTGAGCGAGGGAGAGGGATTCATGGGAGTGCTGACAGGGTTTGAGTTGAGCATGTTAGAAAGATTGATAATATTTGTGATGTATTTTCTTTGATGGATGAACATGTCATGGGGTGTAGGGACAACTTCGAAACCGAGAAAGTAGAAGAGGTAACCAAGAATCCAAGATTTTTGACAGAGAAACAAGAGGCAAAAATGATGGTAAATGTAGTAAGATGAATAGGGAGAAATCCAGTGAATAATATCATCAACATAAAAGAAGAGGTAGAATGAGATTGTTTCTTGTTTCAGTTGTTTGTAGATGAATGAATAGAGGTCTAAAAGATGGTGTGGAAACCCATAACAACTTGAGCTCATTATACCAAGCATGATGTTCTTTTTGAGGCCATAAATGGCTTTAGTGAGTTTAAAGTGAGTTTGCAAAAACGATTAGGATGAGTTTGATCATCCATAAATGGCTTTATTGAGTTTGCAAACATGATTAAGATGAGTTAGATCGATGAACCACAGAGGCATATTTGTTAACTACACACTTGAAACTATTACCGTTACTGTAAGAATTTAGTTGCAATGAGTACATGTTGAAATATTTCAAAATTATTAAATCCTCTTTTCTAATGAAAAATGATCCAACATAATCCACATTACCAGAACGGAAAATTATAAGAGGACTGACACTTCCTAGCGATGGTCTTTTTTTCGTTCAAAGTCGGATTACAGTAAAAGATCCAAATGGAAAAGAAATTACAAGGATCATAGCTGATAAGGTACTAAGAAGATCAAAGGAAGCATGTCACTCATCATCTTTATACGGGTACTCCTCGGGGATCTGTTTCAGAAGTTTCACCTGCAGCTCAAACACGTCATCCCCTCTAAGCATGTCACGTAGCCATGTGACCTCGGTTTTCATTGAAACCTAAAAACAGAGTACAGTGAATGTAACTGCATGTTAATACTTCAATATATCACTAAGTGACACTGCATTCATCTTAGAAGCTGATGCCCAGTCATATCTTCTGAATCAACAAAAAGATGCACAATAGAAAGCCACAAAAAGAGAGTGGGTCATTTCATGTACAAACAATTATTTTACAGACCAAGACTAAGAAGTACCACAATTTAATTTTTAGTTGTTTCTTTCTTAAACCCTACTCAGATAAGCTTCAGTTGCTTCTTTCTTAAACACTCAGATAAGCTTCAGTTGCAATAGTCGAAGATGGCAGATGCATTTAGATAGATATAGTTTTAAAATTAATATTTTAACAAAAAGTGATAGGTTCACAATGTGATTGATAATAGATCTATGGCAGAAATTGGAAATCCTAATTTGAAGTGGAAATCCTAATTTGAAGTGGAAACCCCTATTAAAAATTAAAAATTCATTCTTTTGAGTTGGATATTACAAATTAGGAGTTGAAACATAAACTAGTATGACCATACGCTTCCATATAAGAATTACTCATTATACTCGAGAATATATTTGACGATATTTCGATACATTCAAAGTTTAGCCCCTTAGCCACGTCCAAAACGAGTAGTTGAAACATAAACAAACACAACCATACGCTTCCATATAAGAATACCTCATTATACACGAGAATATATTTGAAGATATTTCAGGATATTAAAAAGTTTAGCCCCTTGGCCAAATCTGAAACATAAGTCACAGGAATACGTTTATAATCCCTAACACCCTGTCATACTTCAAAAGAAATAAAACAGAACACATAAGGTTACAATGTTTATAGAGGGGAGAGAGAAAGCTCACCATCTCAAGAGCTCCCCTGACAACTCCGCTCAAGATGTTGCAATAATGAAGACCTTGACAGGTGTCCGGAAGCTCAACAAAGTCTACCAAAGGATTATCTTCCAAAATTAGACTGCATGTTGTGCCTTCGGCGTCCCAGTTAGTGACAGATGCAGTGACCCCTAAGAACATTTTGAATCCGACCTATTCAGGTAAAGAAATATAATATAATATCCATAATAACCCTGAAATACTCAGACAATAATCTAACCACAAAGCAACATCATTTCATCCACATGTTTCGTTCAATCGTAAATCAATTAGTTCTAGTATTCAGAGTTTGGAAGCCTAGACTAATATCGAAATACAGCACAAAAGAAGCTATTTTCATCTTTCGATTTTTATAACAAACAACAATCACTACTGGTGAGAGAAATTCTAGAGATGTAGCTCACAATTATCTGACCTTAGCAATGACTTCAGCTGTTTCCCGAAAATCGACACATCGGGTAACATTGGATTTTGCAAGAAATTCATCTACTAGCCGGACCCCAATATTATAACCACTGTCATGGAAAAAACACCAGTACTCAGAACAGACTCACAAAATCATGGCAATTACTTGTAAAAATAAACATCACAAGTTTAATCAAAAGTGGAAAGGGCAATCACATTTGATCGAGCTGCTTGTTAACTTCCTCCACCTCCTCCAGATCAGTGAGCAGCTGGCGCACGATAGCGCCGTACGTAAGAGTAAAGAGCTCCGAATTCTGCGATTATAAATTGAGATCAGATCTAACAGAAAAAAAACACAAAATAAAATAAAAATGATCGATCTACTTACAACGCGATCAACACTGGCGAATATCGCATCACCGGATTTGGGGGCGGTCGGAGCCATGGAGATGGTGGAGATAGACGGAATCCCTAAATCGAGAGTCGCTAGTGGAGATGAAATCGCAGATGAAAATTACCTGAGAATGAAGGTGAGGGAGGGGTCCTGCCGAAAGATGGAAAATAGTAGTATAATTTAATAAAAATGGTAAAATTGATTTTAAATAAAAAAATATAATAAAATTTATGTTAAAAATAAAAATTAATTTGTAATGATAAAATAAAAATATTTTTCAAATAAAATTATAATTATTAAATAAATATTCAAGCAATAATTCAAAAATACAAGTTAGTATAAACTTAGTACAAAAACACAATTTTAAAAAGTAATCAATTTTAGAAATATAGCTAAAATTTACAAAATAATCATAAATTAAAAAATTATGCAAGAATAATATTTTGTATACTTTTAAAAAAATATTTCAATGTTAAAATAATTAAATTTTAATAATTTATAAATTTAAAATACTTAAAAAATATATAAATAGTATTAATTAAATTTTAATAATTTAAAATTTTAAAATACTTAAAAAATATATAAATAGTGTTTGAGTAAAGATTTGAGTTGGAGACAAATTTGAATTATACTATTCATTATCTTCAAATTAAGTTAGGATTTGAGTAAAAATGTACCACCGTTCGAGAGGATTTGGTGGCAAATTGGACATTTGCGTCCAACCTTGCCACCCACTGGAGTTGTCTAATAGTATTTATATGCTTCAAATCTCTTAATAGTTAATACACCTGATAGTATAAATGTAATATATTTATACTTATCTTCTTTAATTTAATTAATTAATTTATTTATCAAACTCTTAAAAATTATTTTATTAATTTAAAATAGACCCGCACACCCGGCTGGGTTAGTGCGGGCCGGGCCGAATTGACCAGGCTACGGGTTAAAGAAATTCAGACTCGTAGCCCAGCCCGTGATTCGACGGGTCAGGCGGGCCGGATCGCGAGTCGATGTAAATGCAACCCTGAACCTGCCCGTGACGAATTGGGCGTGGTTTTACACAGATAAAACCAAATTTCTAAAAAAAAAAAATCTAAAAATGACATTAAAAACAAAATGTAATTCATTGTTTTTCTCGCAAGTTCATTGATAAAAATAAAATAGCTTTGAAGAAGAGTGGATGGTATGGTACCTAGGCACTAAATCGAACACCACCGAGTCCGAAACCTACTGCCCGACTTTTGCCACGATGCAGAGAAGAAGGTTACCTTCCGTCGCGGATGGTTCAGATCTGTCGGAGCTTCGGGTGTTAGCGTCTTGTTGAGGGGTTTTAGATTGAAGTTTCTAGGAAGAGAAAGGTGAAGTAGGCGAGAGATAGGGTTTGAGAATAATCCGATTTGTATTGATTAATAATTAAATATTATATACTAATACAATATACTGATAGTATAAATATGGGTTGGGCTTGAGTAGAGGGGCTGGAAAATGTGTACGGGCTAGGGCGGGTACGGGTCGGGTTCTGCGGGTTGGTGGGCTGTCGCACCGTCGCGCCTCCATCCGCCGCCTCTATCCCAGCGCAATCGACATTGCCGTCCGTCCCTCCCCCCAAGCGAGTCCCACGCCCGCTCCGTATACGTCCGCCGCCTCCGCCTCTCCGTCGTTGATTCCCCCGACGTCCGTCCCTCCCCCCAAGCGAGTCCCACGCCCGCTCCGTATACGTCCGCCGCCTCCGCCTCTCCGTCGTTGATTCCCCCGACAGTTAATGCAGTGTATATATATTTTAATTTTTAAAAAAGATAAAATCACAATTAGTCCTCTTCCTTGAAAAATATGTTGCCTCCGAGGAACGAACCCGAGCAAAATAAGAATTTTAACAAACCTGTACCAGCCAACAATCAGGATGTTTACAAAATTGTGACACCTTTAAAATTTATACAAATACATCAACTATTGCTAAAATAATTACTAAAAAAATTGAATTTAAAAATGATGTTATAAAAAGAGAATTAATGTATAAAAAAAGTTTCTTTTAATATAAATCAAGTTAATTAAAATATTCTAAATTAAATAAAAAATCATTTTATACAAAAATAATTGTTTTTAAAGAAATAAATAATTTAAAATATAAAAATTGAGAAATTTTGAATTTTAATTTTTTTTTTCAAGTAGTACGTAATACTACGAAAATAAATAAATAGTACTACCTCGTCTCAACTATATATATACACTTTTTTTTACGATTCAACTAATTACGCACATCATTAAAAAAAATTATTTCAATTTTTCACTTTAAAATACTATTTTACATTTACCTTTTTCACTTATTTTTTAAATATTATTTGTAATTTAAATAAAAAATGCATTTTACCTTATATTTTTTTCTTAAAAAATCTAAAAGTTTTTTTTTTTAATTTACGTATCGGTCAACCTTTGCATATATAGTTATATCCCCCGAGCATGGAGCAGGTCGAGTGAACAATGTTCTCGTGCTTGAGAGCAAGATGGTTGGGCTGAGGAAAGATAAGGATAATGCCCAGGCCGAAGTGTTTAAGCAGTTAGACGAGACGACCTCTTTGAAGAGGAAAAATGACGAGATGGAAACCAGGGCGAAACGAGCAGAGGAACTGTAACGCCTCGGCCCGTTGAGGGGTCGAAGCCCGACCCTAACGGGTCGGCTCGGTTACCAATGACTGTTTGCGGGAGTGATATCCTGGCCCCACTGTACCAACACTTGTCTTTTCCAGCGCACTTTGTCCTCACTCGTGCGCACCCGGTAAACTTCCCAGGGGGTCACCCATCCTAGAATTACTCCAGAGCCAGCACGCTTAACTTTGGAGTTCTTATAGGAGGATGCCCAGAAAAGAAGATGCATCTTGTTGGTATGAGTAGCATATTCAATTCCTTTAAGCCTTTGAATTTTTTGGGGCGTTACAATCACCCCGCCTTTTTATGCGCAACGTCCTCGTTGTGCGCCTTTCCTTTCCCAGGACCTACCATCCGTGCAGGATTCTAGAGGTGGCCCCTACGGGTACTCTCACCAACTTCTGGGTGGAGCACTTGGTCCCGCATGGCACTTAGTTCCCGCAATTCCGGTCGGCACCTGCTCTGATACCATTTGTAACGCCTCGGCCCGTTGAGGGGTCGAAGCCCGACCCTAATGGGCCGGCTCGGTTACCAATGACTGCCGTCGGGAGTGATATCCTGGCCCCACTGTACCAACACTTGTCTTTTCCAGCGCACTTTGTCCTCACTCGTGCGCACCCGGGAGACTTCCCAAGGGGTCACCCATCCTAGAATTACTCCAGAGCCAGCACGCTTAACTTTGGAGTTCTTATAGGAGGATGCCCAGAAAAGAAGATGCATCTGTTGGTATGAGTAGCATATTCAATTCCTTTAAGCACATGCATTTTCGGGGCATTACAGGAACTTGCCGAGGAAACTGGAAGGTCTAGCTCGAGCTGGCAGAGAAAAATAGACTCAGCTGGCCAATGCCTTGGATAATCCACAGCCGTTCGGGATTTATTCATACTACTGCTGCTTCTTTTGACTGCTTGAAAAATCTGCTCAAAGTCGGGCAGTCGACTGACATTTTGACGGACGCGGTCAAAAAGTTTGTGGCCAAGAATCCTCTAGATTCGACCCTGGTTCTGGAGGTCCTTGACTTAGAGAAAGATTTTGGGTACGAATGTATGATTTTTTTTTTGGTGGCCCTACAGAACCCAGCTCGACTATCCTGAGGGCGCCTCTTCGTCTGTCGCTACTTCCGAAAATTAAGGTTATGCACGACCCCGCTTTCTCGACCAACTAAGGAGAAATAGTTCCAAAACAATTTTTAATTATATGTTAGTTTGTGTTTTATTCTTAATATTTTCTGTTTGTTTTGAACTCGTAGTGAAATTGTGTATTTTGTACTTGGTTCTACCTAAAACTGGATTGTGAAGGGTAGAGTACAAACACTTGACACAATTTGGAGATTCTAAAGAAAACTCTTTTGTATAACTTGTAAAGGGTGGAACCACTTACAAACACATCTACGAAATTCTAGCGAATCTTGTAGAAAGGTCAACACGACCAAAAACTAAGTCTATGTAGAACTAATCTAGCGACTCGTACTACCAAGACTAAACTGACAATAGAACCGGAGCTTTCTAGCGAAGTCTCTCGGTCTACAAATTTTCTCTCTCTAGAAAAATTTCTAATCAATTCGTAAATAGTGAATTCCAACAACCCGCTATTTATAGGTGTCGAGAAATAGGGTTTCCGGAATTCACGCTTAATGGGCCGAGCCCAAAGCATCTTCATGGAATATTCGAGATTCCATTTTTCCGTGCTTGACGAACCCAGCTCTACGCACTGCCACACTAGCGTGTCTTCGTGCTTCAAGCTTGTGGCGGGCATAACTGGTATACTTGACGTATTTCGTTGGACTACAATTCTTCTAGCGAAGTCTTCTAGTCGTACCCATAGCTGGCTTCATTCCTTAGCAGTCATTCGTCCAGCCGTATGTATAGCTATGCTTGCACCGCGTCCGTCAAGGTGTTAATTCTGATTCAAGGTCTTCACGGTAAGCCTTGAACTCTCTGATTTGTAGTGCGTTGATAAACTCGCAATTCTCTCTGATCCACGTTGAACCACGTTGATAGAATAGCTCGTTCTATGCTTACGCACTGATGCAACTCCATGTTGTCTGTAATGGCCAAGTCTGCTTGCTCCATGCTGATGAACCGTAGTCACGCGTTGAGCCACTTGTTAATTCCACAGTTCAGCCAGCTCGTTCTATGTAGACCTAGCAGACTTGTATGAATTAATGAATGGAAATCATACAAACATGAAACATGAAGTTACTACAAAACAAAGTGTATAGTTCAACGTAGTTCAAGCAAGAACAACGTGGTTCTATGTTAAACTAGGAAGAACTACACACTAACAACAATCTCCCCCTTTTTGAGTCAACTTCATAAGCGGGGGTTCGTAGAGAAACTCCCCCTCAAACTGGTATCATACTCAAAAAGTTCAACGTTGAGCAGGAGATAAAATAAACACAGTCATACGTAATACAAAGCATAAGAGATAAACATGCATACGTAGAGCAAAGAAAGATAGCAAAAATATTTACATAGCTCAACACAAACAACACAGCATTGTATCAACCTTATCATGCGTTTAACAGAGTGATAAAAACAGCATAAAAGAAAATTGTTCAACGAAGAGCGAGGATAGAAAACACTTGGTTAAATGGTTATTGGCTTGCTTCAGCTTCTGAGTCCTCGGGCGGCGTATGAGCACGAAGATCCTTCTTTGATCCTTCTTCGTCCGACGTCACATCCCTCAGTCTTCTCTGCTGCACGGGTTTGGGCTTGTTCTTGGTGGCCATTTGTTTTCTACGTTGACCCGTGGGCTTGTTCATCGCAACCTCCTTTTTGGTGAGCATCGCAGCACCGCCTGGTCCTGCAACCATTAAACCTTTACCTCCACTCGTCTTGGGCGTAGAAGCAGGAGCAACGTTCTTTGTAGGTGTTTCCTTGGTGACGCCCGTTTTGGTAACTTTCAATTTTGGCATTTTGGGCCTGTCCACCGTAGGAGCTACCTTTTCAACTTCCTTGGTGCCCGAAGAGCCGGCACCCTTGGCCTTTTCATCCTTCTTCACGGCATCCAACTCCTTCACCGTACCATCAGCATTTTTAACCAGGCCACTATGCGCATCGCCCGCCTCCTTCTTACTCCTCTTATACGCAGCACGCAACCCCTCCACCTCATCAACTTCAACATCTTCAACATCCTCCTCTACGTCCACTTCACTGGCCTTACGTTTGCCACTTTTCTTTTTGGCCTCTGTGGGACGGTCATCAGCGTTCCTTGATGCCTCCATCTGTTCTGCCACAAGGTTGACCAGGCCTGATAAACGCCCGTGAAGCATCTTTAGTGGCCCTAGGTCAGCATACGAGGACCCATCTCCCCCTAGAAGAGCCGCTCGACGGGACTTACGGTGCATATGGGCGGAGAGACGTGCCACAGCATCAATCGTGCCACGTAGCTGCACGAAGTCCTGGAGGAGCGAGGTCGGCTCACATAAATACATCTCGTCACACGAAGAATCAGAGTCCTCGGACGTAGAGTCAAGAGCAACATCAATGTTTGTCTTCGTAGCGCGGCCAGACTTGACTCTTTTCCCTTTTCCCTTGTTGACATGTTGAATTTGCAAGGGAATGGCCTGTGATGCGGTGAACAGGGCGCGATCTGCCTCCATATTTCCAAGTCTACGCCATGGGAGGTCTTTAACCTTGTGGGGCGCCATGTATTTGGAGTCAAAACGGAATGAAGTGAGGGGAATCAACGGCTCATCGTCCTTCTCGTACGTAAACCCCTGACTCACTAGTATGGCGCTGATCAGGTGGGGGCACGGCAGATTGGACTGGGCAATTTCAGCATCGTACATGTCCCCGTACGAAGCAATCTTATTAAACACTACTTGCCCCAAGTCAACTTGGATGCCACGGCTCAACTTGTACATCAAGTGCAGTGCGTCTGCGTGGACCACCGAGCTACTCGACGTAGGGATCCAGTTGTTGGCAATAATTTTATTGAGGTGGGTGAAGAACTGGGTCAACGAAGTGCAAGCCGGCTGGGCCGTAGAGGCAAGGCCACCAGTCACGATGAATCCCATCATCTGACTGTCGGGGTGCTGCGGTGAGGGGGCTTCCCAGGTGGCGTTGATGTGGGTACGTTTGAACATTTTGTTCAACGTACGGGGAGAGAGGTCGTACTCCCGCTCACGAATGATAACCTTCCCGTACGACGGGTGACTGGGGTCACCAAAATTTTGATCGATGTGGGAGAAGACAACACGGTGGACAAAGTGACTGTAGTCCACGTCGAAGTTTATGGCGTCTAACAACTGCATTTCCTGCATGAATGCGTGTAGCCCGCGACCCACCCATTTCACTTTTCCAGCGTAGTGCCGCTCAGCATTTATCTTCTGTTCCGCCAGGGCATCAAAACGATTACTTGCTGCTTCGTAGTAGAAGTCAGCAGAAAAACCTTCCCCAACGAAGCGCGAGGGAGACGGGACAACAATCCTGTCCTCCGACACCTTAGCCTCCTCTTCTTCAGTGGGCTCAACGTGCTGCAGCGACGGTTGAGCAGGAGCATTGGCGGTGTGGGCCGGAGAGCCACTGTCCTTAGGTGAATTAGAATCACCAACAGTTGAAGTAGCCACAAATGTGGTAGCCCATGTAGCCGGGGCAATAATAGTTGTGGTCATGCGTTCAGCAGCATCGGCCTTCTCCTTGTTTTCCTTTTCAATTAAGGCAGCTGCTTCTACGTCTGCCTTTTTCTTCTTTTCTAACTCGGCCCTACGGTTGGCCTCATCAATTTTTGCTTGTTTTTCTTTGGCCATACGTTCTGCCAATTCCTTTTCTCGTTTCTTCCTCTCTAGTTCGGCAATACGTGCCGCCTCCTCAACTCTTTTTCTTTCTATCTCGGCCAAACGGTCAGCCTCTGCCTTTTCTTTCTTTTTCCTTTCATCCTCTGCTACCCGTAGCCGATCTAACTCGGCAAGACGCTCCTCCTCCTCTTTCTTCTTTCTTTCCTCCTCTGCTCTACGTGCCTCCTCTTCCCTTATGGCTTTTTCAGCCATCATTTTGTTTCGGCGGTGAGCAAGGATGGTTTTACATACTACACTGATCTGTGCCTCCAGTTCAGTGACTTTATCGAAGTCCTCCTCCGCGGCTTGCGCGGCCTCAAGTGAAGCTTCCTCTGCCTTGAGTTCAGTAATCTTATCAGCGTAGAACGACGGAAATTCGTATGTGGGTGTAGTGGTAGCAAGGGAATCAATTGAAGTCATTGTAGCTAGACGGTGAGAAAGTGATTCCTGCGTAGAGCAAAGACTGAAAATGACAGTAGATGATATGAGCTTGGACGTAGAAGATAAGAACAGCAAGGGAATAATAAGAATTCTCTCTCTAAAAACACGTAGTAGAAGGTGCATTATGTGTTTGACCGAGAGGGGTATTTATAGGTCAGCCGAAGCGGTTCAAATTCTGTGGTGAGGAGCGCGCCACGTGTCCATCCGTCTGGTCTACGTAGAGGAGGAATCAAAAACACAAGTGGTAGTGCGCAGAAGAGGATGCATAGAGCAGAGATGTTCGGGGATTAGGAAAACTAGTCCACCGCATCTGAAAAAGCAAATACAAACAGTCCCACGCACAGCAGGCAGTATAAAGCGTGAAGCAAGTATACTTAATGAAACTAAACAAGAAATGAACCAATTTTGAAATCAGGGGATATGCGGAGGGCAAGTTGGCAGAAACACTTGGTGAGACGCACAGCGGCGAGATATGAGCTGCCAGAGAGTGTGATGCAGGCGGAAGCGTAAACAAAGAATTAAGACTCATTGATTCTGAGAATACCCGAAAATTAACAAATAATCAAACTTTCGTTGATTCCGAAGAATACCGAAACCTGATAAAAACCTCAACAGAGGAATCTTTTTATTTCATATCAAAACAACTTCTGCATAAATGAAAATACTTAGACATATAAATAGTACTAAAACCCTAGTAAAATAAATAAATAAAATAATAAAACTAGCTTGAGCAACAAGACACGATCTATGCCTTTTATATCTGCATCATTCTCCCCCTCTTGGAGAAGGTTCGACCGCGAACCTAAAAATCGAACACGATGATGCCGGGATCAAACACCAATCGTCGGCGCAGCGCAAAGACAGTGACACATTGACTTGACGCAGGGGCATCGACTTGTTGAGGCGGCGCATAAGTAGTGACTGGAAGAATCGGCGCAGGGGCAACAACTTTAGAAAGCGGCGTAAAGGAAACAACATGGTGATGTGGTGCACGGGCAACGACATCAGAATTTAACGCCAGGGCAGCGACTAGAGGCAACGCCGCAAGGGCAGTAGAAGGTTGGGTAGAGGCAACGTCATGAGGATGCGGCGTCGGGGCAGTGACGTGATGAAGCGGCTCGTCGTCCAAGATCGGTTCGTCGTCCCTAATCAGCTTGTCATCCCATATCGTCTCGACGGGCTCGGCGTCCCCGATCGGCTCGGTGGGTTCGGCGTCCCAGATTGGCTCGGCGAGCTCGACATCCCAAATTGGCTCGTCATCCCAGATCGGCTTGTCGTCCGAGTACGGTTCATCATCACAAAGGACAAATGGATCGTCAATATCCAAATCGAAGAAAATCGACTTCTCGAAATTCACATCCATCGACGTGGAACACACGCGAGTAAAACTCTCTTCGCTGAGAGATCGTGGTTCACGTGCTAACGGTGCCACGGGGATGGATCGGAGCGTCACGGGGATATAACGGTGCGCCACGGGGATAGATTTCGTTAGACCAGTGGTGATGGCTAAGCGAAGCTCCTCAAGTTCGACGGCTAGGGTTGCGATTTGGCGGCTTAAGGCGGCGACGTCGGCGTCGCGACGGGCTGCGGCCTCAACGGCGGTTTCGCGAGCATGCTGAAGACGGGGAGGCATCGTTTCGGCTCTGATACCAAACTGACGCAGGCGGAAGCGTAAACACACAATTAAAACTCGTTGATTCTGAGAATACCCGAAAATTAACAAATAATCAAACTTTCGTTGATTCCGAAGAATACCGAAACCTGATAAAAACCTCAACAGAGGAATCTTTTTATTTCATATCAAAACAACTTCTGCATAAATGAAAATACTTAGACATATAAATAGTACTAAAACCCTAGTAAAATAAATAAATAAAATAATAAAACTAGCTTGAGCAACAAGACACGATCTATGCCTTTTATATCTGCATCAGAGTGTGTACGAGCTAGGTTGTGGCTTCCGTATCTTCCTTCTTCACAATGGCTTCCAGCTCACTCGCCTTCTTCAACGCCCTTTCCAGCTCCAGCTTCACGATCTCGAACTCCCTCTTGCTCACCCTCTCAGAATCGAGGGTAGACTCAGCTTCCTTCTTGGTCATGCCCCCAGCCAGAGATTTGGGGGTAGAACTAGCACCTTTCTCAGTGGTACCTGCAACTACAGAGGTATAGCAAAAGATATTTTCATGAGTAGCCAAGTCATCTTGATCTACCTCATACTCCTCATCGCTCTCATCATCAATGGCACTAAGAAGTGCGTTGACTTCATTCGGCTCCACCATCTTTCCTTTGTCTTCCTCAGAGGAGTACAAAACATCATCTCCATCAAACACCAAGTAACTCACATCCATGTTGTTCTTCCGATGCAAGTTCGGACATTCATTCTTCACGTGCCCCATCCCCTTGCACTCAAAGCATTTGATCCGTGACATGTCCTTGCTAGGGGCGCCACTAACGAATTTCCGACTTGGGGTATACCCATTGCGGTTGGTGGCGGGTGGAGTGGAGAAGGAATTCCCAGAGTTCCTCTGATTTTGGAATTGCTTAAACCTCCTCTTCCTTTTGATGTCTTGACGAACAAGGTAGCTCACATCATCTTGGATGGCTATGAACTTGTCTGGATTAGGAGAGTCAAGGAGAGATAGAGCTTCACTCTCATCATCGGAGTCTTCAGCAAGAAAAGCGCTATTCTCGGTAGAGTGAGGAGAGTGGGTAGAGCTGGCCCTGTTGGGGGTAGAGCTAGAGGCATTCTGAGAGATAGAAAGAGCCTTCATGGAGTTCTCAAATGGAGTCATAGAGTAGGACTTGTCCTTCAATTTTAAGTTCAACTCATAATTCTTCAAATGGCTCATGATCTCGTTGTTGTCACCCGATAGACCAAGCTTCGTGTCCTCCATCGTGGTAACCTTAACGCTAAACTTCTCCGTCACACCTCGTAGAACCTTGGTGCAAATGAGTGGCGGAGGAATAGGGTCTCCAAGTTCTTGGCATTCGCTCACGATAGCCATGATCTTGTTGAAGAAAGAGTCAAGGTCTTCATCTTCCCTCATTTCGAGCCGGTGGAAGGTAGTAGTAAGCCCTCTGATCTTGGACCTCTTGATGCTGTCACTCCCTTCACACATGCGCTCCAAGGTGTCCCACACATGCTTGGCCGAAGTGAGATGCCTCACCACATAGAACATGTGGACATCGATGAGATCAGTGATAATGTGGATGGCCTTTGAGTTGAAGGTGGCAACTTCATGTTCGGCCGTGGTCCATGTAGATTCATCCTTTGCGACCGTGTCGCCATCCTTTTCTACTATGGTTGGTGGTTGCCATCCATTTAACACAGCTCCCCAAACGCGTGAGTCCACATTCTTCAACTTCAACCTTGTCTTGCTCTTCCAGTAGGAGTAGTTCGTATAGTTGAGAATGACGGGCTTGACAACGGTGAATGACTCCATTGTAGAATCTCTTCCTAGGATCACACCAAAGGTGGTGAACTCGCTCTGATACCAATTGAAATTGTGTATTTTGTACTTGGTTCTACCTAGAATTGGATTGTGAAGGGTAGAGTACAAACACTTGACACAATTTGGAGATTCTAAAGAAAACTCTTTTGTATAACTTGTAAAGGGTGGAACCACTTACAAACACATCTACGAAATTCTAGCGAATCTTGTAGAAAGGTCAACACGACCAAAAACTAAGTCTATGTAGAACTAATCTAGCGACTCGTACTACCAAGACTAAACTGACAATAGAACCGGAGCTTTCTAGCGAAGTCTTTCGGTCTACAAATTTTCTCTCTCTAGAAAAATTTCTAATCAATTCGTAAATAGTGAATTCCAACAACCCGCTATTTATAGGTGTCGAGAAATAGGGTTTCCGGAATTCACGCTTAATGGGCCGAGCCCAAAGCATCTTCATGGAATATTCGAGATTCCATTTTTCCGTGCTTGACGAACCCAGCTCTACGCACTGCCACACTAGCGTGTCTTCGTGCTTCAAGCTTGTGGCGGGCATAGCTGGTATACTTGACGTATTTCGTTGGACTACAATTCTTCTAGCGAAGTCTTCTAGTCGTACCCATAGCTGGCTTCATTCCTTAGCAGTCATTCGTCCAGCCGTATGTATAGCTATGCTTGCACCGCGTCCGTCAAGGTGTTAATTCTGATTCAAGGTCTTCACGGTAAGCCTTGAACTCTCTGATTTGTAGTGCGTTGATAAACTCGCAATTCTCTCTGATCCACGTTGAACCTGATGGAGTAGTATACTTAATGTCTAGATTTAAGTATTCTGAACTCTATGTACACTTTCATTTACCTATTTATAATGAACATTCATTTGCTTTTAATTATTGTTAATTAAATATATGCAAATTATAGTCCTGGATTTTATACGTTGTAGTTAGTATGGTGTGCATGGGCACACAGAAGATCATACTATCGGTTACTCGTATTTAATCGAACAGTTGCTCACGACCTAGATGGACACGGACCAATCCATCGGTATAGTCGTTGTGTGAGAGAGAAAATAATTTATCTTAATTATTTTATCACACTTGTACACTTGGTGTATTGAGCGGATCGCTTGAGACTTATCAATTAGGATTGCTCTGTGATAATTGATTTAAGTCTCGGAGTATTTTATTCTTAATCCCTGAAACAATTGCGGGTGTGTATATTTAATATAAGTGACTTTGATTTTCCAAAGGAATTAACCGATTTAATTATTGGGTTAATTACCGGTTAAGTTGGGTCACTATATTTTATATATGGCATGCCGTGAATTCTTGAAGGGACAGTGTATCCCGGAAGGGTTGATAATATCCCCGAGATGAGCTCATAAGGATTTATTATGTAAACCTCGCGAGTGGATTTGTTCCCGCATAATAAATAAGGTTGAGTGGTACTATTCTCGGATATAAGAGATGAATAAATTTATTAAGCAATAAATAAATTTTATTCATGGATATTTAAATCTTAAATACACGGAATAAATAATACTAACCGGAGAAATATTATTTGATAGATCGTCGCCCACCCGACGTTCGAACGGAGTGCAAGGAATACGTGGGAAGATCGCAAGGTCATCTTGATTTCGTTTCTCCGAACAACGAATCAAAGGTAAAAATCTAAACGCGCTTTATGATTTTATATTGATTCGATTATTGAAAATACCGTAGGACGAAGATCCGAAAATCGAAGCCCGGATTAGACGAACGATCACGCGGTGGTGGCGAAGCCACCGGACCGCGGGATCGACGCCTAGGGTTTCGGGTTAGGGCGTGGGGGCGAACCCTCGGCTGGGCCGAGGGTGTGCGATCGATCCATGGGGATCGATCGCTGGGCACGGGCTGGTGCCGTGCCCTACCCCGCCGTGAAGGCGGGGGCCTCCTGGTGGCGGCGAGTCGCCGGACTCGCCGCGGGGGCTGCTGGGAAGCCCCACCCCGATCGATCGCCGGCGTGCGATCGATCCCTCGATCGTATGAACCCCGGCTCGCGGGGGTTCGGCTGGGGGCGGGCTACGTGCCTTCGGGCGCGTGGTCTCCAAAGGCCGGACTCCGGCGGATGAGTCGGCGTTCATGTGATCTCCGGCGAAGGATTCGTTCGGGTTATTGGTTTCCGCAAATTTAAATAACCCGGGATATCGAATTCCAACAATTGGTATCAGAGCGTGGTTTACGTTCGCGGTATTTTCGATAATATTGTTCTACCTTGCAGGGTTCCGACTATTATGGCTTGATTAATTACTCGTTTAATTTATTTTGTCATGATTGTTGGTTTTATTAAACTCTCGGACATGTCGAGATTCGTTTTTGGTGGTGAATGCTTGTAATAGTAAAAATTCGGGGGTTGACCGAATTTAGGATTTATTATTATGTTCATCGTTTTTCCGGAAATTGTATAGGGTCGATTTCATGTATAGAATCGATACCGGAATTGTAATTTAGATTATTGTAATTTATTTTGCGATTGGATCGACGAATCGAAGACCCCGGAGAAGACGAAGTGACGAGAAGACGAAGGACCGGGGATCGATCAATCCCCATGATCGATCCCGAGGGGATCGATCGACCCACGGCCCTAGGCGGGCTGTCCGTGGTGGTGGTGGCGCGTGGGCCGGGCGGCGGCGGCTTGCCCTAGGCGGCGGTCGGACGAGGTAGGGGTGGCGTGGGGTCTCCCAACCCATGCTACTCCTACCGGAAATATACTTTCCTATTTTAATTCGGTTTTTCCTATTTTGATTATTTCTTTATGAAATATTCAAGAAATAGAAAAAAAATTAATTTAGTACTAAATTTATTTTTCCTATTTGATTATTCCTACTCATGGGAATATTCATGGATTAGGAATAAAATAAATTTGGAAAGTATAAAAGTCCTAAATTATTTTATTTCTTTATTTCATTATGGATATCATCTAGAATATTCCAAGAGTATCTTGGATAGATTATTCTAGAGATTTAATGGAGTGGAAAAAGAAAATAAAATAAATAAAAATATTAATAATATTTAATTTTATTTTTGATATATTCAATTGACTTAATTTTCGAATTAAGTAACTCTTGGATTAATTGAAAATAAATAGATTTAAATATTGGAAATTAATATTCTCGTCACATGGAGCATTCAAGAAACGAAGACTGAAGACTAGAAGATGCGTACGGAGATGTGATAAAGCCATAATAGTCGGAAAATAATATTCTAGTATTATTTTGATTATGTGATAATACTATGTGCTTTATTACATGTATGCATGCTATATGTGTTTATTTTATGCACTAGATAGCGTATCCCTTTATTGTAAAAAGCTAAGTGGGAGAGGGTATGGAAACATACCCATGGTCTCCATTGCTGCTCTCTTGGTGAATTTTATAAACTTTTGAAGTTTATATAGATAAGTCATTGGAGGAGAGTTCTTGTAATTCCTCTTACGAGAAACATTGATTAAGTTTATCAAACAATGCCTAATTTGTCTTTCCAAAGCTGATTTCAAGTCGACTCATTCTCACCCCGGGGAGTGGAATGGAGCCAGAGCCACTTGGTCATGTAGAGGACACAAATTAGAGACCTTCGTACCATTCTTTGATAGATGGATCGATTGTCTGCTCGGCTCCCTCATTTATGAGAGATAGGGTTGTTCGCATGGTGAATCACTGGTTAGAAACTTCGAGTTTCACTTATGATTCTCCACGTCTTGATTTACAAGATTAAATGGATCAAGTAATTGGGAGTCAATTATAAAAGTCTCTTAGTATAGTAAACGTCCACACCACGTGGCTTGCTATGCTGACGGACTTTGGATTAATTGATGTAGACAGTTGTAAGTAATTATGAAGAGTTGTGAAGTTATCGTAAACGTCCACACCACGTGGCTTGCGGTGATGTAGCGATTCCAAATAATTTACTTTGGTACTGAGTAATGGTTTACACTTAGATACACATTATAGTATTCCTCCCCACGAGGTTACGCTATAAATGATGTATGACCAAAGAAAATCTAATTGCTAAATCATTTGGGTGGGTAAACGTCCACACCACGTGGCTTGCCTTACCTGATGGGATTTTAGATGTAATTAGTGATTTAATGATATTATTTGAGGGAGATAATATCGGTATTAAATTGTTTGTTTGTTTTATGTGCTTATAGGTTAAGAATGTCTGTGACCCCACTTTGTGATATACTTAAGGATGAAAACTCACCGGTTCCATATAGTGATTGGGAACGAAATCTGGACATTGTTCAGACTGTTGAGCTTTCCGAATCCACTATTGTCCCAACTGATGAGGACATTCGAAATGACCTCAGGATGATATTGAGACATAGCGTGGAAGCCGGGCAAGAGGTGATTAACATACTCGCGGAATCCTCTCTCAATGAGTCCCTTAAAAAGGATTCGGCGAGAGCGGAGTTTGTGCGTAAGTTAAGAAAATCACAAGCTTTTGTGGCAAGGCTAGAGGAAAAGCGTGCAAAGAAACCCAGTGGTTTAAAGCCACGGATTGGGAAAGGCAAGCCTTTGGGCAAGTGCTTTCGATGCAAGCAGTTTGGGCACTGGAGGTCTGATTGTCCTCTCATCAAAGGTACGAAATTTTCCTTAGTCACTGAAACATTGTCAGCGGTGATATCTACCAGCACCTGGTGTGTAGATACGGGTGCCACTGACCATGTCTGCAATTCATTGCAGGGGTTCCAGGAAACCCGGAGACTTAGAGAGGGAGAGATCGTGGTCTACATGGGCAATGCCGCGAAGGTGGCGGCTGTTGCAGTAGGAGACGTTCACTTACGCTTTAGTAGTGATAGGGTTTTAGTTTTACAAAATTGTCTTTATGTACCGAATTTTAGAAAGAATTTGATTTCAGTTTCTAAGTTAATTCTGAATGGATATTCTGTTTCTTTTGATCACTCTGTGGTCATAAGAAGAAATAGTGAGATTGTCTGTTCTGGTACATTGGTAGACGATTTGTATATTCTAAATCCTGAGTCTAACACGATGCAACTAACCGAGAGTAATAACACATCTACGAACACCAATAAGAGAAAGGAACCTTCTAAAATGAATCAATTATACTTGTGGCATCTAAGGCTAGGTCATATTAATTCGAATAGAATTCAAAGGTTGAAAGTTGATGGACTCATTAGCGGCATAGAAGGAGAGGACCTTCCAACCTGCGAATCCTGTTTGGAGGGTAAAATGACCAAGCGTTCTTTTTCTGGTAAAGGACGTAGAGCTGAACAAGTATTGGATTTGATTCACTCTGATGTATGCGGACCTATGTCTACTCAGGCAAGGGGAGGGTACGAGTATTTCATCACCTTTACTGATGATTACTCAAGATATGGATATGTATACCTGATGCGCCACAAGAGTGATTCTTTTGACAAGTTCAAGGAATTCAAGGCTCTTGTGGAGAACCTTCGTGGTAAATCCATAAAATGCCTGCGATCTGATCGCGGAGGCGAGTACCTGTCTGGAGAATTCAAGGCATACTTGGCAGAGAATGGGATTGAATCCCAGCTGACCTCACCATATACTCCTCAGCAGAATGGTGTGTCAGAAAGAAGGAATAGGACTCTTATGGAGATGGTGCGATCGATGATGAGTTACTCGGATTTACCTGTTATGTTCTGGGGACTTGCCTTGGAAACAGCGGCGTACATTCTGAATAGGGTTCCGACCAAAACGATACCAACTACACCCATGGAATTGTGGAGTGGGCGTAAGCCTAACTTGAAACACATTCGGATCTGGGGATGTCCAGCACATGTGTTGCGACAAGGCGCCGATAAGTTAGAGCCTAGATCAGAAATACGGTTGTTTGTAGGATACCCGAAAGGAACTAAGGGTGGCATGTTCTATAGTCCTACGGACCAGAAGATCGTTATAAGTACTAACGCTCGGTTCTTAGAGAAAGACTATGTCATGGACCACAAGCCAAAAAGTGACATAATGCTTGATGAGTTGAGAGGTAACGAGGAAGACCTGGATACAGCCGAACCGAGTATAGATACACCACTAGAACCTGCACCTAATACTGTCACTGTTAATACACCGGAACGCCGTCGTAGTGGGAGGGTTGTTAAACAACCGGACAGATGGATTGGACTGGGTGAGTCTTCGGACTCGGCACCCGGAGTTCATGAAGTCGATCCCTGGACCTATGATGAGGCGGTACAAGATATAGATGCGCCTTCTTGGAAGAAAGCGATGAAATCCGAAATAGAATCTATGGATTCTAATAAAGTCTGGGATCTTGTAGAACCACCAAGCGGCGTAAAGCCAATTGAGTGTAAATGGGTCTACAAGAGAAAGAGAGGATCTGACGGAAAGGTTGAAACCTTTAAAGCTTGGCTTGTTGCGAAAGGATATACTCAGAAAGAAGGAATCGATTATGAGGAGACCTTCTCGCCGGTAGCCAAGATAAAGTCAATCCGGATTCTCTTATCCATAGCAGCTCATATGGATTATGAGGTGTGGCAAATGGATGTCAAGACAGCTTTCCTTAATGGAAGTCTTGACGAGACGATTTATATGAAACAACCAGAAGGATTCATTGCTAAGGGGCGAGATCATCTAGTGTGCAAGCTTAATCGATCCATTTATGGATTGAAACAAGCCTCAAGATCGTGGAACCTGCGGTTTGATGAAGTAGTCCAATCTTTTGGATTCATTCAAAGCATGGACGAATCGTGTGTGTATTGGAAACGTGATGGAAAGAAGGTGGTGTTTCTCGTGCTTTATGTAGACGACATACTTCTTATTGGCAACAGTGTGAAGATGTTATCAGACATAAAGGGATGGTTGTCTAGACAATTCGATATGAAAGATTTGGGAGAAGTTGGACATGTTCTAGGGATCAAAGTTATAAGGGATCGTCGGAATAGAACATTGTGTCTTTCCCAGCAATCTTACATAGACACGATTCTAACTCGTTTTAACATGCAAGATTCCAAGAAGGGTGATCTGCCCTTCAGTAAAGGAACTTATCTTTTTAAGGAGATGTGTCCTCAGACACAGAAGGAGAAAGATGAAATGAAAGCGGTTCCCTATGCTTCGGCTGTGGGAAGCTTAATGTATGCAATGTTATGCACGAGGCCTGATATCTGTTATGCAGTTGGCATAGTAGCAAGATATCAGAGTAATCCTGGAAAGGCTCATTGGACTGCCGTAAAGAGCATTTTCAAGTATTTGCGAAATACTAAGGATTATGTTCTGAGATACAGTGCAGACAATCTGATTCCTTTGGGTTACACAGATTCGGATTTCCAAGCTGATAAGGACCGGCGTAAGTCGACATCAGGCTATGTGTACACTTTGGGAGGTGGAGCCGTATCATGGAAGAGTGTTAAGCAAAAGTGCATTTCGGACTCTACCATGGAAGCTGAATATGTTGCAGCCTCAGAGGCAGCGAAAGAGTCAGTGTGGTTCCTTAATTTCCTCCAGGACTTAGATGTGATTCCGAGTTTGCCCAAGGCTATGACAATTTATTGTGACAATAGCGGTGCAGTGGCAAACAGTAAGGAACCACGGTCCCATAGTGCTACGAAACACATAGAGCGCAAGTACCACCTGATTCGAGACATCGTCAAGAGGGGCGATGCGATAGTCACCAAGATAGCTTCGGAAGACAACCTAGCGGACCCTTTCACCAAGATACTTCCTAAGGAAGTATATTGCAAGCACTTGGAGGGTTTGGGAGTCAGAAGTTTGGAAGATAAGACTAGACCTTAGTATAAGTGGGGGATTGATGGAGTAGTATACTTAATGTCTAGATTTGAGTATTCTGAACTCTATGTACACTTTCATTTACCTATTTATAATGAACATTCATTTGCTTTTAATTATTGTTAATTAAATATATGCAAATTATAGTCCTGGATTTTATACGTTGTAGTTAGTATGGTGTGCATGGGCACACAGAAGATCATACTATCGTTTACTCGTATTTAATCGAACAGTTGCTCACGACCTAGATGGACACGGACCAATCCATCGGTATAGTCGTTGTGTGAGAGAGAAAATAATTTATCTTAATTATTTTATCACACTTGTACACTTGGTGTATTGAGCGGATCGCTTGAGACTTATCAATTAGGATTGCTCTGTGATAATTGATTTAAGTCTCGGAGTATTTTATTCTTAATCCCTGAAACAATTGCGGGTGTGTATATTTAATATAAGTGACTTTGATTTTCCAAAGGAATTAACCGATTTAATTATTGGGTTAATTACCGGTTAAGTTGGGTCACTATATTTTATATATGGCATGCCGTGAATTCTTGAAGGGACAGTGTATCCCGGAAGGGTTGATAATATCCCCGAGATGAGCTCATAAGGATTTATTATGTAAACCTCGCGAGTGGATTTGTTCCCGCATAATAAATAAGGTTGAGTGGTACTATTCTCGGATATAAGAGATGAATAAATTTATTAAGCAATAAATAAATTTTATTCATGGATATTTAAATCTTAAATACACGGAATAAATAATACTAACCGGAGAAATATTATTTGATATAATATGGATAAATATTGGGAGTGCAATTTTATTTATATAGTGGAAAATAAATAAAATTAATATTGATAAGGATTAATGGATTTGGGTTGGACCCAATTTAGTCTTCAATATTAGAAGCCCAATATTTAATCTCCTTTTGATCCCCTACGTAGCCTATAAAAGCACTACATGGTCTTCACAATTCATTAACGTAAGATACGCCAATCATAAAGTCTTGAAGAGTGAAGAAGATCCATAGGAGTTCGATAGATCGTCGCCCACCCGACGTTCGAACGGAGTGCAAGGAATACGTGGGAAGATCGCAAGGTCATCTTGATTTCGTTTCTCCGAACAACGAATCAAAGGTAAAAATCTAAACGCGCTTTATGATTTTATATTGATTCGATTATTGAAAATACCGTAGGACGAAGATCCGAAAATCGAAGCCCGGATTAGACGAACGATCACGCGGTGGTGGCAAAGCCACCGGACCGCGGGATCGACGCCTAGGGTTTCGGGTTAGGGCGTGGGGGCGAACCCTCGGCTGGGCCGAGGGTGTGCGATCGATCCATGGGGATCGATCGCTGGGCACGGGCTGGTGCCGTGCCCTACCCCGCCGTGAAGGCGGGGGCCTCCTGGTGGCGGCGAGTCGCCGGACTCGCCGCGGGGGCTGCTGGGCAGCCCCACCCCGATCGATCGCCGGCGTGCGATCGATCCCTCGATCGTATGAACCCCGGCTCGCGGGGGTTCGGCTGGGGGCGGGCTACGTGCCTTCGGGCGCGTTGTCTCCAAAGGCCGGACTCCGGCGGATGAGTCGGCGTTCATGTGATCTCCGGCAAAGGGTTCGTTCGGGTTATTGGTTTCCGAAAATTTAAATAACCCGGGATATCGAATTCCAACAGAACCACGTTGATAGAATAGCTCGTTCTATGCTTACGCACTGATGCAACTCCATGTTGTCTGTAATGGCCAAGTCTGCTTGCTCCATGCTGATGAACCGTAGTCACGCGTTGAGCCACTTGTTAATTCCACAGTTCAACCAGCACATTCTATGTAGACCTAGCAGACTTGTATGAATTAATGAATGGAAATCATACAAACATGAAACATGAAGTTACTACAAAACAAAGTGTATAGTTCAACGTAGTTCAAGCAAGAACAACGTGGTTCTATGTTGAACTAGGAAGAACTACACACTAACAACACGTAGTTTCTGTTTGCTTGACCGGTCGTATTTTAACTTTATTTTGTTGTTATACCTTTCGCCGTTGATTTTCATTTTCTATTATGATTTGGTTGTTTACTTTGACCGGGAAAAAAACGCATGTTCGTGGGTGAGCGGGTGTTGGTCCATTTCCTGCTTAGTCGACATGATATCCTCATCTGATCGACGGCAACGTCAGTCTCCTGCAGGGTGGTCCGTGTGGGATGGGGATCGAGATCCCAAGGTCTCTCCATCTTTGTATTCGATCGGGGGAAGGAGATTATCGAGGTCGTCCTCGGGACGGCCAACTCTTTGCTCGGATCTGCCTGTCTTGTCGTCAATCCATTATCGGCCGGTGACTTCATTGTGGGCTTTCACTCTTTCCGTATTTTGTATTTTATGGTTCGTTTCTTGTCAATGTTGCCTTTGTAATGTATTGATAATCTCGTTTGTATTTCCCTTACTAATTTTATCGGATATCTTATTTTGTTCGCTATTTGATAGATTGTTAATTAGTTCGTCGTCTGCTTCAGCTGGGAGGAAATTTGACAACTCCTCGGCCGTTTAGCTTTTATTTTCCGCCCAAATGGTCAAACAACTCATCTTTTGCTCGACTCTTCGGCTCCAGGGAGGAAGCTCATTTCAACTTCCTGGCTTTTCGTTTTTACTTTCCGCCCGACTGGTCGAGCAGCTCATCGTCTGCTCGGCTCGGCGGCTCCAGGGAGGAAGCTCATTACAACTCCCTGGCTGTTCGTTTTTACTTTCCGCCCAAGTGTTCGAGCTCGTATGCTTCATTCCGCAGATGCCTTCTTACTCACATTGGTCTTTCCCAATTACGACCCAATGTCCCAGTGCTTGCGCCCAACACGCGTTTCAAAACCAATCCCCCGACTGGAATTTTCTGAACTTTACTTTCGAATTGGAAAACCGCTCGGTTCAATTCGTTGTTTCGCCGCGGCATTCCGATTGACCGAGTTTAATCTCTTTTTCCTCAAGGAAATCCAGCTGGGTTTATTGTCTAAAGGCCCTTGTTTATGAAGCATTGTTTTGTTTTTTTTATTCAAGTAAAAAGGAAATGTATATTTTTTAATAGTTTTTTTTTTAATTCAAGTAAACAAGGAAATTTCTATATTGCCCTTGTCACATTTAAGCAACTTGTTTATGAAGCATTGTTTTGTTTTTTTTATTCAAGTAAAAAGGAAATGTATATTTTTTAATAGTTTTTTTTTTTTTTTAATTCAAGTAAACAAGGAAATTTCTATATTGCCCTTGTCACATTTAAGCAAGTAAAATAAATTTCATGGGCTAGTAAGGATTCGAACATAGAACCATCCGACTTTGACCTAGAAAATGAGTTTATTTTCCCGTTGAACCAAGTGAACTAGATTGAAAATTTTATCAAACTTTAAATATATATATATACTAAAGAATAATTTTATTTAAAATTTTATATATTAATCTAGCTTATGGTCTCGAGATAAATTTCATGAAATTTTGATGGTCTCGAGATCGTTTTATCGCGGATGTAAAATACTTTTGATGGCTTTTTTATTTTTAGTTTGATAAAAAATAACATTTTAATTACTAATATAAAGTTAATTTAATTAAATTTAATTACTAATATAAAGTTAATTTCATGAAATTACATTTTAATTACTAATATAAAGTTAATTTAATGAAATTTAATTACTTATATAAAGTTAATTTTATTAAATAAAATTTTAATTACTAATATAAAGTTGATTTAATGAAATTTAATGACTAATATAAAGTTAATTTTATTAAATAAAATTTTAATTATTAATATAAAGTTAATTTAATAAAATTTAATTACTAATATAAAGTTAATTTTATTAAATTTAATTACTAATATAAAGTTAATTTTATAAAATAATATTTTAATTATTAATATAAAGTTAATTACATGAAATAACATTTTAATTATTAATATAAAGTTAATTTCATGAAATAACATTTTAATTACTAATATAAAACTAATATAATGAAATTTAATTACTAATATAAAGTTAATTTCACGAAATATAACATTTTAATTACTAATATAAAGTTAATTTCATAAAATAACATTTTAATTACTAATATAAAACTAATATAATGAAATTTAATTACTAATATAAAGTTAATTTCACGAAATTTAATTACTAATATAAAGTTAATTTCATTAAATAAAATTTTAATTACTAATATAAAGTTGATTTAATGAAATTTAATCACTAATATAAAAATAATTTCATTAAATAAAATTTTAATTATTAATATAAAGTTAATTTAATAAAATTTAATTACTAATATAAAGTTAATTTCATTAAATTTAATTACTAATATAAAGTTAATTTTATGAAATAACATTTTAATTATTAAGATAAAGTTAATTTCATGATATAACATTTTAATTACTAATATAAATTTAATTTCATGAAATAACATTTTAATTATTAATATAAAGCTAATATAATGAAATTTAATTACTAATATAAAGTTAATTTCACGAAATATAACATTTTAATTACTAATATAAAGTTTGTTGAGCCATAAAAATATCCCACAGACACGTTTCATGGGCCCACCTACCAGCTCACTTCTACGAAGAGTCGGGTCGAGGCGAAACGTCCACCCTTCACGAAGCAGAGGTACAGCCCGCGCCGGAAAAGAATACCCGTAGAAGACATCTACTAGACCCGGGGCCATACCCATAAAATAACGGGTCCCAGGTGTTGGAGTTGTGTACTTAATGTCTAGATTTAAGTAACGGTAAACTCCCGGTCATAGCATTTAATCTATTAAATTAATAAACAATTGTTTGCATTTAATTATTGATAATTAAATATATGCAAATTATAGTCCTGGATTTTATACGTTGTAGTTAGTATGATGTGTATGGACACACAGAAGATCATACTATCGGTTACTCGTATTTAATCAAACAGTTGCTCACGACCTAGATGAACACGGACCAACCCATCGGTATAGTCGTTGTGTGAGAGAGAAATTAATTTATCTTAATTATTTTATCACACTTGTACACTTGGTGTATTAGGCGGATCGTTGAGATTTATCAATTAGGATTGCCGGCGATAATCGATTCAAGTCTCAGAGTATTTTATTCTTAATCCCCGATACTACTGCGGGTGTGTATATTTAATATATGTGACTTTGATTTACCAAAGGAATTAACCGATTTAATTATTGGGTTAATTACCGGTTAAGTTGGGTCACTATATTTTATATATGACATGCCGTGAATACTTGACGGGAAAGTGTATCCCGGAAGGGTTGATAATATCCCCGAGATGAGTTCATAAGGAATTATTGTGTAAACCTCATGAGTGGATTCGTTCCGCACAATAATTAAGGTTGAATGGTACTAGTCTCGGATTCAAGAGATGAATAAATTAATTAGCAATAAATTAATTTTATTCATGGATATTTAAATCTTAAATACACGGAATAAATAATACTACCGGAGAAATATTATTTGATATAATATGGTTTAATATTGGGAGTGCAATTAATTTATATAGTGGAAAATAAATTAATTAATATTGATAAGGATTAATGGACTTGGGCATGGGCTCAATTTAATCTTCAATATTGGAAGCCCAATATTCCACCTCCTTTAGATCCCCTACGTAGCCTATAAAAGCACTACATGGCCTTCATAAATCATAACAAGATAAGACAAGAATATCAATACTTGATAGTTCTAGAGAGTTGAAGGAGATCCATACGAGTTCGATAGATTGTCGCCCACCCGACGTTCGAACGGAGTGCAAGGAATAAGTGGGAAGATTCAAAGGTCTTCAATTGATTCTGTTTCTCCGCACAACGAATCAAAAGGTATGATCATAAAACTCCTTGTATGAATTTTATGTGAATTAATTGTGGCATGTACATGAACACACGATCCGGGAGAACGTCGAAACCGGGATACGGGGATCGTCGCGATTCCCGTCGGGATCGAGAAGGGGCGGCCGAACCCTAGGGTTCGACCGCCGGTACCGCGCGACGAAGGGAGCCCCGGCTGGGCGCCGGGGCGAGCGATCGACGGCAGTCGATCGCTGGGGTTGCCACGGGCTGGTGCCGTGGCGGATCCCCGCCCCTCGACGGCGGCGTGCGTGAAGGGAGGCCCCGGCTGGACGCCGGGGCGTGCGATCGAGCTAGGCTGACCGCCCCTCCTGGCGGTGGCGGTGAGTCGCCGGACTCACCGCCGGGGGCTGCCCCATGCAGCCCCATGCGATCGCCATGCACGGCGATCGCGAACCCCGCAGATGGGGTTCGGCTAGGGTTTAGCCGCGGGGTCATCCCGCGGCGATGCTCTCGTAGAGCCCGGTTCTTCGTGGCGTTCGTGATCGGTTTCCGGCGAAGGAATTTCGGTCGGGGTTATCGGTTCCGCAATTTTTGATACCCCGGGACATCGATTTCCATCAATTGGTATCAGAGCGTTTGGTTTCGTGTTCATGTATGTGTTCAATTGTTGTTCTACCTTGCAGGGATTCCGACTATCATGGTTAATTAATTGTTAATTATTTGTTTAATTAATTGTTATTTAATTTTACCATGATTATTCGTTATTAAACTCTCGGACATGTCGAGATTCGTTTTGTGTGGATGAATGCTTGTAATAGTAAAAATTCGGGGGTTGACCGAATTTAGATTTATTATTATTGTTCTATGTTTTCCGGAAATTGTATAGGGTCGATTTCATGTATAGAATCGATACCGGATTTGTAAATTTATTTCTTGTAATTTATTTACGTTGGATCGATGCCAAGACGACCGCCGGAGAACGAAAAACCGGGGGTCGATCAACCCCATGACCGAAGCCATGGGGAGGGGTCGATCGCCCCTCGGCTGGGGCTGCCGCCGGCGTGGTGGTGGCCGGCCGGCTGGGGTGGCAGCGGCGGTGCCCTCTCTGGTGATGGTGGTCGGCGGTGGGGGTAGTATGGGGATCCCCAACCCATGCTATTCCTACCATGATTTACTTTCTTAATTGATTCGGTTTTCCTATTTTGAGTTTTTCTATTTTTGGGAATTCTCATGGAAATAGGAAAAAAATTAATTGGAATTAATTTATTTCCTTATTCTATTATGGAAGTCTTCTAGTATATTCCAAGTCTTACTTGGAATAGGATTCTAGAGATTTAATAGAATTAGAAAGGAAAATAATTAATTAATAAGTTAATTTATTTCCTATTTAATTATTCCTATTTTATGGGAATTTTCATGGACATGGAAATTAATTAATTTTGGAAAGTAGAAGAGTCCTAATTTATTTTATTTCCTTATTCTATTATAGAAGTCTCCTAGAATGTTCCAAGTTTGACTTGGATAGGATTCTAGAGATTTAATAGAATTAGATAGGAAAATAAATAAATAAAAATATTAATAATATTTAATTTAATTTTTGATTTATTCGATTGACTTAATTTTCGAATTAAGTATCTTTTGGATTTATTAAAAATAAATAGATTTAAATATTGGGATTAATATTCTCGTCACATGGAGCATTCAAGAACGAAGACTGAAGACTAGAAGACGCATACGGAGATGGAATAAAGCCATGATAGTCGGAAAATAATTTTCTAGCATTATTTTGACTATGTGCTTTATTACTTGTATGCATGCTTATGTGTTTAATTATGCATTAGATAGCGTATCCCTTTGTTATAAAAAGCTAAGTGGGAGAGGGGATGGAAACATTCTCATGGTCTCCATTACTGTTCTCTTGGTGACTCTTATGGACTTTTGAAGTTCGTATAGATGTGTCATTGGAGGAGAATTCTTGTAATTCCTTTTACAAGAGACATTGATTAAGTTTATCAAACAATGCCTAATTTGTCTTTCTGAAACTGACTTCAAATCGACTCATTCTCACCCCGGGGAGTGGAATGGAGCCAAAGCCACTTGGTCATGTGGATGACACAAATTAGAGACATTCGTACCATCCTTTTGAAGGTGGATCGATTGTCTGCTCGTCTCCCTCATCTAATGAGAGATAGGGTTGTTCGCATGGTGAATCACTGGTTAGAATCTTCGAGTTTCACTTATGATTCTCCGCGTTTTGATTTACGAAAATCGAATGGATCTTGTAACTGGGAGTCAATTAGAAAAGTCTCTTGGTGTAGTAAACGTCCACACAACGTGGCTTGCTATACTGACGGATTTTGGATTAATTGATGTAGACAGTTGTAAGGAATTGTGAAGAGTTGTGAAGTTGTCGTAAACGTCCACACAACGTGGCTTGCGGTAATGTAGAAATTCTAAACGATTTACTTTGGTACTGAGTAATGATTTACACTTAGATACGCATTATAGTATTCCTCCCCACGAGGTTACGCTATAAGTGATGTATGACCAAAGAAAATCTAATTGCTAAATCATTTGGGTGGGTAAACGTCCACACAACGTGGCTTGCCTTACTTGATGGGATTTTAGATGTAATTAGTAATTTAATGATATTATTTGAGAGAGATAATATCGGATATTAAATTGATTGTTTGTTTAAATGTGCTTATAGGTTTAGAGAATAGCTATGAATCCACTTTCTGTGATACTCAAGGAATTCAACGCACTGGTTCAATACTGTGTTGAGTGGAATAAAGAGTTAGACATTGCTCAGACTGTAAAAGAGTACAAAGATGTACTCAGTGAAACTTGTCCTCCTAGACCTACCATTGTCTCATCTGATGAGGAAATAGCTGATTTTGAGAAGTGGGACAGTGCTCTTTCACTAGCCACGAATCATGATGTCATGCTCAAACTCAAGTTGATGTTTAGACACGATGTAAAGGCTAGAAAAGAGGCGATGAGGATACTCATAAAGATCAGTTGCTTCGAGGAAATGCTTGAACACGTTTTTGAGATGCTAGATCTTTTGGATGAGTTGAGACAATCGCAAGCTCTTATAGCCAAGGCCAAAGGTTTCAAACCTAAAGGCTTACATAAAGGAAAGGAGAGAAAGACAAGGGAATCCAGTAGTCCTAAAGGACTTGGACCACGGGGTGGGATAAGGAAGCCTTTTGGCAAATATCCCCAAGATAAACAGTCTGAGTACTGGGGGCCGGTCTACATCTTGTCCTCTCAAAGGTACGAATTTTTCTTTAGTCGTAAAAACATAGTCAGCGGTATTATCTACCAGAAATCTGGTGTGTAGATATGGAACCACTGACGGTATGTGCATTTTGAATGCAGGGGTTCCAGAAAACCCGACGACTTAGAGAAGAAGAGTTCGAGTCTACACGGGCAAAAGCTGTAGAGGAGGCAGCTGTTGCGGTGGAAGACATTTATCTGCTTTAGTAGTTAAATAGGATTTCATTTCAAAGTTTATTGCATTATGTACCCTCAATTTTAGAAAGAACGTTTTGTTCTGGATTTCTATTATTTATGAATGGATATTTTATTTCTTTAATCATTTGATGATTTTGATAAGAAATAATGGCATTATCTATTCTGGTACATTAGATAGCAATATATGAATGATAGATCCTAAGTCTACCACAATGCAACAAACCGTTCTATAACTTGTTTTACTTGTTAGATATATTTCTTTATTAAATCATTATACTTGTGAATTCTTATACTTAGTAGTATTTATTCAAATAATATTAAAATGGTCGAAATTGATTTGATCAATTATAGTTGAAGGAATGGACCTTCCGACCTAAGAATTGAAATTTGGAGGATAATACAACTAAGCAAACCTTTATGGATAAAGGATAGAATTCGGACAAGTATTGAAAATGATAAGACACTGATATATGCAGACATATGTGTAATTAGAAAGGTACGAGTAGTTCTTTCAAGAACACTCGATGATGGATTAGAATACTTGATGTGCCATAAAAGCAAAGTGTTTTGACTAGTCAATGGACACAAAGCTATTATGGAGAACCTTCAAAGTATATTCATCAGGAGCCTGCGACTTAGTCGCGGAGGCTACCACCTATCTGAATAACACATAGCATAATCAAAGATTGGGATTCGATCCCATTTGACTACACCATACACTTACGTGTAGAGACGGTGTGTTGTAAATGAGAAATGGAAATCTAATAGTAAAAGAACAAGTTGTTCGGAACTACCTATGTTCTATGGATATTCCTGGATACAACGGCATGGTTGTAGAATATCCTAGATGAACAAAGTATTGTGTGTTCTATAGTACTATGAACCAGAAAGACATTTGATTGCCCGGTTCTTAGAGGAAGACTATTAGATGAACCACAAAGCCCGAACTGACGTAATACCTTGGAATGAGAAAAAGGACAAAGACTAGGAACCAGCCAAACCGAGTAGAAGTACACCACGCACTACACCTACTGTTATTACTGTTATACACCGGGACGCCACTGCAGTGGGAGGTTGTTGAGCAACCGAAGATGTTCATAAGACTAGAAGAGTTTTGAACTCTGGATCTAGTAAAGATGAAATCGATCCCTAGCTCTGCATAAGGGCGGTACTAGATCTAAATGAGCCTGCTTGGAGAACAATAAGGTTTATTGTTGAGAGGCTAGATCATTTAGAGTACAAGCTTAGTAAATCCATCTTTGGATGGTGACAAAGCTATGAATCGTGGAACTTGCGAATTGATGAGATAGTCCATCTAATGGATTCATCAAAAGGCATAGACGAAAGGTGTATTAGAGACGTAATGGAAACAAGGTGGTGTTTCTCGGAATTTTATGTAGATAACATTTTATCATTGGCAACAATGTAAAGATATTATCAGACATAACATGATGGTTGTCTAAATGAATCGAGATATAAGATTGAGTAGAAGTTAGAGCATGGTCTTAAGATCTTTTGATCTAGAGATAAGAACATTGTACTTCTCCTAGACATCTTATACGATTATGGTTTGTTTTAACATGCATAAATTCTGAGAAAGGTTGTTACATTTCAGAAACAGAATATGTATATCTATCTAAGGTCATGTGTTTCGAACACATAAAGGAAATAGATGATACAAATGCAAATGTTGAAAAACAAGAACCTAATATCAACTATGCGGTTTGCGTAGTGGGAGGATATCAAAGTAATCTGGACAAGAGAATTTCGGACGCTGTAATAGTACTTGCGAAGTACTGGATTACTAAGCAAGATGAAATCTTCTTGGATTACATGTTCTCAGATCTCAAATAAGAGAAGGACCAGTGTAAGTCGATATCAGGCTATATGTTCACTTTTGGAGAGGTGGAACCTTAAATTGAAAGAGTGATAAGCAGGACGCTTCTCGGACTCTCTCATAACCGAATAGCAGCCTCAGAGGCAGCGGAAGTTTTGGTTAGGTTCCGGGATAACCTCTAAGACTTGGATATGACTCTTAGTTTACCAAAGACTATTTCATAGCGGTGCATGGTAAACTGGAAGAAGTCATAAGTCTAAAAGTGATGATAACACATAGAGCAAGTACCACCTGATACGAGTCATCGTCGAGGGAGACGACGTAGTAGTCACCAAGATAACTTCAGAGCGGCGACCTAGATTGCTCATTCACATAGTACTTCTTGGAAGTACACTTTAAGCACGTGATGAGTATGGGAGTCGGGAGTTTGGAGGAAATGACTAGACCTTAGTACAAGTGGGAGATTGTTGGTGTTGTGTACTTAATGTCTAGATTTAAGTAACGGTAAACTCCCGGTCATAGCATTTAATCTATTAAATTAATAAACAATTGTTTGCATTTAATTATTGATAATTAAATATATGAAAATTATAGTCCTGGATTTTATACGTTGTAGTTAGTATGGTGTGTATGGACACACAGAAGATCATACTATCGGTTACTCGTATTTAATCAAACAGTTGCTCACGACCTAGATGGACACAGACCAACCCATCGGTATAGTCGTTGTGTGAGAGAGAAAATAATTTATCTTAATTATTTTATCACACTTGTACACTTGGTGTATTGGGCGGATCGTTGAGATTTATCGATTAGGATTGCCGGCGATAATCGATTCAAGTCTCAGAGTATTTTATTCTTAATCCCCGATACTATTGCGGGTGTGTATATTTAATATATATATGTGACTTTGATTTACCAAAGGAATTAACCGATTTAATTATTGGGTTAATTACCGGTTAAGTTGGGTCACTATATTTTATATATGACATGCCGTGAATACTTGACGGGAAAGTGTATCCCGGAAGGGTTGATAATATCCCCGAGATGAGTTCATAAGGAATTATTGTGTAAACCTCATGAGTGGATTCGTTCCGCACAATAATTAAGGTTGAATGGTACTAGTCTCGGATTCAAGAGATGAATAAATTAATTAGCAATAAATTAATTTTATTCATGGATATTTAAATCTTAAATACACGGAATAAATAATACTACCGGAGAAATATTATTTGATATAATATGGTTTAATATTGGGAGTGCAATTAATTTATATAGTGGAAAATAAATTAATTAATATTGATAAGGATTAATGGACTTGGGCATTGGCTCAATTTAATCTTCAATATTGGAAGTCCAATATTCCACCTCCTTTAGATCCCCTACGTAGCCTATAAAAGCACTACATGACCTTCATAAATCATAACAAGATAAGACAAGAATATCAATACTTGATAGTTCTAGAGAGTTGAAGGAGATCCATAGGAGTTCGATAGATCGTCGCCCACCCGACGTTCGAACGAAGTGCAAGGAATACGTGGGAAGATTCAAAGGTCTTCAATTGATTCCATTTCTCCGCACAACGAATCAAAAGGTATGATCATAAAACTCCTTGTATGAATTTTATGTGAATTAATTGTGGCATGTACATGAACACACGATCCGGGAGAACGTCGAAACCGGGATACGGGGATCGAGAAGGGGCGGCCGAACCCTAGGGTTCGACCGCCGGTACCGCGCGACGAAGGGAGCCCCGGCTGGGCGCCGGGGCGAGCGATCGACAGCAGTCGATCGCTGGGGATGCCACGGGCTGGTGCCGTGGCGGATCCCCGCCCCTCGACGGCGGCGTGCGCGAAGGGAGGCCCCGGCTGGACGCCGGGGCGTGCGATCGAGCTAGGCTCGATCTCTGGGCAAGCCGCGGCTTCGCCGCGGTGGTCAGCGGGGCTGACCGCCCCTCCTGGCGGTGGCGGTGAGTCGCCGGACTCACCGTCGGGGGCTGCCCTATGCAGCCCCATGCGATCGCCATGCACGGCGATCGCGAACCCCGCGGATGGGGTTCGGCTAGGGTTTAGCCGCGGGTTCATCCCGCGGCGATGCTCTCGTCGAGCCCGGTTCTTCGTGGCATTCGTGATCGGTTTCCGGCGAAGGGATTTCGATCGGGGTTATCGGTTCCGCAATTTTTGATACCCCGGGACATCGATTTCCATCACCAGGACCATATCTCGGGACCATACCCGGTACAATATCCCGGAACCATACCCCGGACCGCACCCTGACAGCCCCCGAGCACCAAGTACGGACCCCGACAACCCGACGTGCACAAGGACCGCGTTCAAGCACCAAGCACGGGCGACGCCAAGCTTACATGCGGGTCGACGGAGCTCCGAGGCCCAGGACCGCGCCCGAGCACCCGCAACGGGCGACGCCAACCATACATGCGGGACGACGGGCTCAACGGACCCGGGACCGCTCTCAAGCACGGAGCACGGGTGCTAGCGACCCGACATGCACAAGGATGAGGATGATGGGCCCCAAGGCCCGGGATCGCCTCCGGGCCCCGAGCATAGGAGACCACCACATGAGAGACGACTATACGCGAGCCCCGAGCTCCGGGTCCCGGGACTATATCCCGGGCACCATACGGATACGACCTGCAACGGGTAGAAGTACACCAGTGAGGAACGTCTCTATCCTTGCATGCGAAACCACGCGTCGATAATGGACAGGTGGATCCTACCTAATTCTCCTATAAATAGACTAGATTGAGACGATAAGAGGAGGATCCGGGACGAGTGATCTGAGTCCGACCTACTATTAAATCCAGTGGAATATCAGTAAATAAATAGAGATATCATCTCGGGCATTCAAGCCTAGTCTCGTTGTGATTTCATTTCAGCTCCCTTTCTACATATAAATATACGTGTTTTTGTGTCGTCTCCAAACCCTACCCAGCTCAAATAATAATATAATATACCCGACAAAAACGACCAAAACAAAGTTAATTTCATAAAATAATATTTTAATTACTAATATAAAGTTAATTTCATAAAATAACATTTTAATTACTAATATAAAGCTAATATAATGAAATTTAATTACTAATATAAAGTAAATTTCACGAAATTTAATTATTAATATAAAGTTAATTTCATTAAATAACATTTTAATTGCTAATATAAAATTAATTTCATTAAGGTATATGGCATTTAGTCTTAGGTGTATTGAAAATCTATCTATCACAATGTCTAATTTCATAGAAGATAGCTTATATACCAGACATATTGTTTATAAGAGACTTCATACTAAACGGGTTCGAATTGCATTAGGTATATTACAATTATGATTAGGTATGTGTGTCTAGAATTCATAATTAAATCATAACCATCCATTCAAAAGTAAATAATACAAGAATTAATCAGAGTCATCTATTAATTTCAATAAATAAAAAATGAATAAATCAAGAATTAATCACAGTCATCCGTTCAAACGTAATCAACGGTTGTGTTTGTTGATCCGATCCAATGGTCAACTTTACATCACAACCATCCATTCAAGATAATCAACGGATGAGTTTTGTTGATCCGAGTCCTAGTAATTAAAATGTAATTTTATTAAAATTAAATTTATATTAGCAATTAAAATATAATTTTATGTAAATTAACTTTGTATTAGTATTTAAAATGTAATTTAATCTAATTTAACTTTATATTAGTAATTAATTGTAATTTCACAAAAAATAATTTTATTTTAGTATTTAAAATAATTCAAGGTCTTTCACGATTCGGTTCACGATCTTGAACCGATTGCTGCGGAAAGCGTCTGAGCCGTTGATGAATTGGTAGAGTAGGGGGTTCGAGCTGACCGACTCGTCCGGTTTGCTGGAGAAGTAGAAAACCGCCGAGTGGTGCTCGCGGCCGGGGACTTGGAGATTGATGGCGACGAAGAAGGTTTTGGGCGATTTCGAGCTGCGGAGAGCGTTCATCACGCGGTTGTCGGGTCGGGCGAGGACGTGCTCCAGTTTGGCGTTGGATTTGAGCCAATCGACGCCGGCCGGTTCCAGAAGCCACTCGCCGGCGGGAGTTTTGGCCTTTTTGGTGAAGTAATTGGGGCCGCGGAGATTGAATAAATCGTCCGGAGGAGAAGCCCAGCCGTTGGATCTAGTGTAGAGATCAACGTGCTTCAACGACCCGCTGCCGATTGCTTCCTCCCTCCAGCTTTCTCTGCTGCCAGCGGCGGACGTGGAGGAGCGATGGTGGTGTTTCTGCTTGTGCTTTGCGGGAGGATGGGGTAGTTGGGTTTGGGTATTTGATTAAAACCGAGAGGATGGGGCCAAACTGATGAGCCCGCAACCTATGACGAATCTCGCCGGCTCGTTCGAATCCATCGCAATACACCATTATGGAACAATTAAGGAGATGAAGGAGGTGATGTACTAGGCGGCGGCGTTTCGGCCGGTGGAGTTCGGGGAGGAGGAGAGGGAGAGGCGGCCGAATAGAGTAAGAACACAGAAAAGGAAGAACGCTAGATTTTTTTTTCTTTAGAACCCTAATTTTAGAACATTTGGGGATTTTGATTTGGTGGAAATTGTGATTCGATTCGGGTAATATGTAATGGGTACGGGTTATCAATTATGAATTTGAATCAATATTTTAATTATATAAAAAGAATTATGTATTTTTTTTAAATTAAAAATGTAAAAAATTATTTATAAAATGATATAAAATAAATTAATATTAATAAGGGCCATTTTAATAAGACTGAATCTCGAAAAGACATTTTCACAAAAGCTTCTTTAAAAACGGCCCTTTACCCGGCGCTCCCAATCCAGCTCTAGCGGGAGGGCCTTATCATTATATTTTGTCAACTCCTATGACGTCCAATAGCTAGGAACCTCGATTTATGACGGGATGACGACCTCGGCCTCGAATGCTAGCGCAAAAGGCGTTTCTCCCGCGGCGGCCTTGCTGGTCGTCCTGTATGATGATAAGACGTCGGGAAGTTCGGCCGCCCATCGTCTTGTCTTTCTTCGATCCTCGCCTTAATTGTATGCTTCGATCCTCGCCTTAATTTTATAAGTATATGCTGTATGCAACGAAAAATAAATTAATAAATAAAATAATTTTAAACAACAATATTTTCTAATTTTAGTGTTCGTCACTAATTTTTTTTTACGGACTATTTTTTAATAGGAGTATTAAATTATTAATCCTTAAGCCGCGACGATTTTTGAATAGGAGTGTTATATTATTAATCCTTAACCCGACGGGTTTCGAGTTACTCTTGCCTTAATTAGTTAAATAGCAGCCGTATTTATATTTAATTCTCTTTACTATCGAAACTCCAACGAGAAACTTCAACCCTAATCGTATTATTTTTCAGGCAATTAGGTTTTCTTCCTCCCTGTATCTCATTCTTTCAAACGAATTTGAGGATTCTTTTTCTGCATTACTTTCTACGATGAGTATCTCGTTTTCCCTTAACTCGAAACCCCAATCGAATCGCACCAAAAGACCATCCGTTTCCGCCGGAACCGATTCTCCCACCAGAAACTACGTCACGGAATTCCATCCCGCCGAGGCTCCGCCGTCGCCCGGATCCAAGACCCAAACAATCGCCCCGCTTCCCAATAAAGAATTGCGCCACAATAAGAAACTCAAAAACCTCACCACTCTGCCGGAAGAAACCCAATCGAACGGCGACGACACATCTGCCCGGTTCGAGCGAGACCCCGGATCCAATTCCGAACCCGCCGATGGATCCAATTCCGGTTATGGACTCAATCTACGCAAGCCGTCGGATGATGTGAGTGGTGGTGTTCCTAACGGCAAGCGCAGTGAAACTCTGGCCGATTTCGAGTTGAGGAAACTAAGGGAGGACCTGGAGAACCTTCCAGAAGGTCCCGGGATTGACGAATTCAAAGAAGTGCCTGTAGAAGTGTTTGGGGCAGCGTTTCTTTCTGGGTACGGATGGAAAGAGGGCAGAGGTATTGGCCGCAATACCAAGGAGGATGTGAAGGTGTCTGAGGTTAAAAGAAAGATTGGTAGAGGAGGGTTAGGGTTTACGGATGAATTACCAGGTAATAATCGGGTCGATAGCACTGCAGATGCCGCTGAGAACAATGGTGGGCAGAAGAAGGTGGATGTTCGGAAAGAAAAAGAAACTTTCCGTTTGGGAAAAGAGGTGAGGATAGTCTATGGGAGAGATATTGGAATGAAGGGTAAAATAACAGAGGTGAAAAGTGGCGGAGATTTATTAGTCTTGAGGATATCAAAGAGCAATGAGAAGGTGAAGGTCCGAAGTACGGATGTGGCTGAATTGGGTTCAGCAGATGAAGTGAAGTGCCTGAGAAATTTGAAGGAATTGAAACTTAATTCGCGAGATCTTGATAAAGATAGAAAGGATAGAAATCTTTCGAGTAAGAGGGGGGTGGAAGAAGAAAGGGGAAGTCGTGAGAGAGTAAATTGGCTGAGGAGTCATATTAAGGTAAAAATTATTAGTGAGGAATTGAAGGGTGGGAAATTGTTCTTGAAAAAGGGTGTGGTTGTGGACGTTGTGGGGCCTGGAATGTGCGACATATCAATCGATGAGAGCAGGGAGTTGATTCAAGGCGTGCATCAGGATTTATTGGAAACTGCACTCCCAAAACGTGGGGGGCCGGTAATCGTGTTGTACGGCAGGCACAAGGGCGTGTATGGAAGTTTGCTCGAGAGAGATTCGGAGAAGGAGACTGGTGTTGTTCGAAATGAGGACACGCATGAGTTGCTCAATGTGAAGCTGGACCAGATTGCAGAGTTCAATGGAGATCCAAGCGATATTGGTTACTGAGTTACTGTTTATGCTCAATAACTCTACATTACAGGTGATCAAGCATTTCCAAGTCAGCCTTGTAGCATGTTATTTCATATCATATTATTTTCATGATTATCATGTTTGAAATTACTGCAATTTAGTTGTTATACTATGGTGGATCTGCTTTTCATATCAAATTATCTGGAGTGTTTTATATTTTTACGCTGATGGTCTGTAAAAACATGTGTGCTATTTAATAAATGAATTGCTACGTTTTAAATTATTTTCTGTTAGTGATGTTTTATACTCCTTTCAGCCACTTTTTTAAAGAAGCCTAGCTACATGTTCTAGTTGCTTTAGTGCATACAACCCAAATTAGTGCTCTTTCATATTCTGTAGAAAACAGAAGTAGGTTATGTTCTTTTGAGCCTCTACCTCTAAGGAGTAAGGACATTCCATTCCTAAGATCATTCTAGATGCTTCCCCTTGTAAGGTTGTATCATTTAGGGTTTCTTATCCCTTGGGTTGTTTGCTGATTTCTAGGGGGTTTTGCTGAGAGGCAACAGACATCATGAAATAAGAAGTGTTATGCCATCACCCCTAATATGAAGCCTCGAGCTCGAAATTTTAAGGTTTGCCATCCCCACTCCCTGGGAGCCTTAAAGGGTATCTGTTTCTATTGAGTATTGATGGTTACTGGTGCCATAGGTTTGCTTCGATTTATAAGAGTTGTCCATTATGCATATGCATTTGATTTCATGGGTCTATAATGTTGGACGGTTATTGTTCTGGACAGGAACATATCAGAATGTGGTGACTTGTAAGTTATAAGCTTTGGAAATCATATATCAATATTCCGAATGAATATAGCAATCAATTTTCTCTAGAGATATAAAGTGGATTCTTGAAATTAAGAAAATGAGATCAAAATGAAAAGAAGCACATAACCAAGTCCAAAGCAATTCTTCAGAAAATAGAAACAATAAACACAACATATCTTGCAACATAAGGTTTATTCTACATTCTAGGAAAAATCAATATTGGTCTTATTGAACGATTTTTATTAGACTTTTACAATTTTTTCGAATTACACAACGGTTTGTTCTTGTGTTGTCTCGTGTAACATAATGTAACGAAAGCATGATATTATTTAAAAGACAACAGAATGTGTCACACAGTGCAAACAACTAAACATGAATAAACAGTAACTTTAACCTTAACAGTACAAATACAATCAAATGCACAAGTATATTGATTTTTTCAAAATTTAAATGTTACATGGTTTTTTTGATATTATCTCTAAACATTACAAACTTGCCAAGTCTTGTAAACAATAAATCAAAGCAAACGAAAATACATAATTTTTGTGATATTATCTCTAAAAATTACTACAATGATGTCAAATCTTGTAACCAATAAACCAAAGCTAACAAAAATACAGAGTAGCACTAGTACCTGAAGTTGACTATATTTTTACATGGCCTCGAACTGAAAATGGATAAAAACGATTAATTCTATCCTAAGAGATGCTTTGATAGCCTAAATACCATTGATCGAGCCAACAATACATGTTTTTACTGAATGTGAAAGGTTTGCCCACCAGAATATTCCGTGGCAAATTAGTTTTAAATTAACTCAGCAACATTTATAGGCATCTCATCAATCTGTGTACTGTAGTACTTCTCAATATCTCTTAGGATTTTGATGTCATCACTTTTCACAAAATTTATAGCAACACCCTGCAATGCACAGGAGAGAAACCATAAGTAGAAAACCAATTAGAAAAAAGAGAAAAATTGAACCCAAATGAAAACATATAAACATCCAAATCATGCAATCTCAAATCCTATCCAATCTCTTTAATCAACATTCTCCAGTAAAACTTAGGTTCATAAAAGCAGTTGAGATTATCTTTCTCCCGAAACGCCCGGATCGTCCTATGCGATGAATGTAAAGCTCTCGATTATTCGGGAGATCATAATTAATCACAAGGGAAACCTATACAAATTCAATAAGGCAACAAATCAGCAACTCTTATCATCTCAGAATATCAGCACAAGCACAATGCACCCAAAAAGTACGGAACAAACATACATATATGAAAAGTTCACTACTACATACTACATAGCATATCGAATGTTTCAATAGCTTGGAACTCAATATAAAAACGAAATGAAAACAAACTTTTAAATATATTCATCATATCCTTGATACTGTCACATTCGGAACTCATGATCAAGAAATAATTAGTTGTACAGTAAAAAAGGGATTGGTTTTTAGGTGTCATCTCTAGAGGCATTTTTATTGCCTGCCTCTGCCTCCTTATTACTTTTTAGTTTTTACTAAATCCAACATAAACCCAAATATAGTGAAGAACACTCAAGAAAGGAAATAAGCTAGACTACCTGTTGAACATCCAGCCCCCTAGCCCAAACATCCGTTGTGATAAGAACTCTGGTCTCTCCTTTACGAAATTCTTCCATAATTGCATCTCGCTCCTTTTGTGGCCTATCTCCATGCATAGATGATACAGTGAAGTTATTCTCGCGCATTTTTGCTGTAAGCCAATCCACCTGTTCACATACAAAAGGATCATAAAATTGGCATGCATAGTACTAATTGCTAAGACAATCTTTGAGCTATAAGTCTACAAGGATCATACAAAAGTAATTCAGAAGTACTTTCACTTTATGACTATCTCAAGAGAAAAATAAGGATCGATAGAACTAGTATTCGAACATAATTTCAAATAACCAAAAGATCAACATTGCAGAGTGAGACTACAGACTACTATTATATATGGGACATTTTCAAAAAATGTAATTATCTTACTCTTAATTATACTATAATTTTAATGTTTTGTGTATTTATAAAAAAACAAGATTTACCAAATTCACCCTTTTAATTACTTTAAACTATTTAATTTATTTATAAATCCAAATTTATGTAAAATCTCTTAATTGAGATTGAACATTAAACTTCCAAATACACAACCCGTAAATCACAATTCTTAAAACTCAAACCTAAACCTAATCTTCATTGTCCCCGGCGAATTGTGGTTTCTATCCCTTCGACGGCGTAGTTTCTCTCCTTGTGTTGAAGTCGACGGACGCCTTCAAATTTGGATTCCCGAAACGAAGATGCTCCCCACAGGAAGTGGAATTCTTTAGATTCCCATACCATCCTCTCTGCGGTTCGGGTAATCCTCTAAACCTAATAATTACATTGCATTTTATATTATATGCCTTTATCAGTGTGGTTTTTCCGATTTGATTACATGGATATATGTGTCAGATGTGTTTGATTGATAGTAGTGTTTGTATAATTGATTGGGGAGTAGTGGAGTACACATTGATTTGTTGGGAGATACTTTTGAATTGATATTTACCCATTGATTCATTGGTGTGTTAGCAACTATTTCCATTTCTTGATGATCATAGAAATGTTAATTAACAGGAGGATTGAATCCCAAGACTTCTTGTGGAGGGACGCCGGATGAGATGGTTTGTAATGGTGGAGAACACCTGTATCACTCGTATGATTGAAGATAGTGTCAAGCTTAAGCACAATTTTAGTTTAAACTATTATTTTTAATTTTTATAACCGAATACTAATTCTTATTTCTTGTGTTCTGGTTATTGAATAGTTTTTGTGATTTCCATTTCACTTATCCCTGAGCACTTTTTGATGATTTGAACATTTTTTGATGGTTTAAACTATTGTTTTACTATATTTAGAGTTGTAGTGTATTGAACAGTTTAAACTATTTTTTTTCTATCTTTAGAACTTAATACTATAGTTTTCTCAACATCATTATTATAAAATCAAAAACTCTTCCGTTCCTTGAATCGAGCATCTTCTCATTTTCTTTGATTTCATTTGCACACTAATAAAGACATTGTCCAAGTCCTGTTTTTCAGTCTCGTTTTCGTAGCGGGATATTTGACACTGACTTTTGAAGTAATGACAGTGGCAACACTGCTGCTAATGCTCAAGCAGAGCTTCTTGAATCCACCATACAAGAAAAGAACTTGCTAAAGACGTTATGAAGGTGACCATATAGTTTAAAGGTATGTTCTCATTTACTTAGTTATGTAGTTTGAACTATGAATTCTGAAGTTTTAATGACGTTATGAAATTTATTCTTTTTTACAAATTTTGTATCAACAAAGTGCTTTATGGGAATGATATTTGTACGTATATGCAGTAAATTTTGCAAGCAATGTGAATGTATTTTCTCGTCTTCCTCATATCTCCAAATGATAAGCAAAAGTAGTTGTAATAGATGGAGGGAGTATTTCCTCTGTTAAATTTTTAT